>OW026312.1:20869495-22198146 GCA_932273695.1 Apotomis betuletana
CGAATTCTTAAATATGTTTAATTATATTTTTACATTTTTTTTAGCGTTTATTATTCTATCGTTTTTTGTAAACCAGAACCTTCCGTGATAATGATACCTCCAACTCTACCTAGAATAGAAGGCAACAAATGCTTGACAAGGATGAAGGCATGACTTGTACACAATAACTGTCAAGTGCGATTATCAATAAAAAAACTTTATTTTCAGACAATTTACGTCCATAGTTTGTTAGTAGGTAGGTACACATGACAATTCTAAAGAATGATGTCAGTAGATTTAGACTTTAAGAACCTTTATTGTGAAAAAATAAAATACTATCTTATTTTGTGTGTTTCTTTTTCTTTAATGACTGGACTAAAGTCTGCCAATAAAAAAGAAATAACATTCAAATATAATACGATTTTCCGGTACTGTAAAACATAATCAAACATCACAAACGTCAAACCCTTTGTAATTGAAACCTAAAGATCAATTTGTACGTCTAGGATACCCAGCATCGTGTGAGACCTAACAAGGAGCTAGATATCACAATACAAGCACTCGTTCTCAAAGGCTACACGAAACAAACCCCGCATTGTCTGAGAACATGGCGGTAAAACAAAAGAACAATGACGACTGTGATGCTAAATAACTTAGCTTATTCCACTGCGTTTCTTTTCACAGTAGTCGTTGAAGCAAGGTGAAATTTGTGAAGCTGCGTTTGACTCTTTTGATAAATTAGCGCCGTATTCCTACTCTGGCAACTTTTAAGCGCACTAGAGTTGGACCACAATAACTCTTCCAAGCAAATGAACTGTCAAAACACATAAATACTAACAATCTTAATAAGTACTTGCATATTTTTATGTCAAATTTACCATAATTACTATACCAAATTTATACAAACTTTTATCTTGTTTCAATCCCCTTAGAGCCGTTAGAGTAAGAATGTCAATAAACGCCGAAGTTACTGTTTTGAATAAGAGTACTCACTAAATACAACGCAAAAGTCTTCTTTACATATTTAGTTATGCTACTTAACCACAGATGCCTCCGGTGGTACGGGTTTTTCACTATTTTATAATTACGCTATTTTACCATAGATGCCTCCGGTGGTATAAGTTTCTAACTATCTTTAATTGTTGTATTTTATACTAGAGGGCATTAGTAGTACCACATTTTTGTGATATTGTTAGTGTCAAAGTATTGTTAATCAGTATCACACCAGATGTCACTGATCCGCTCAAGGGATCCGCTGCATCACGCTATTAAGATTTTTCCTGTTTTCATAACTCCGCTCGAATATATTGTTAAATCATTCCGAAAGAACCAGTGAAAACCAGTATAAGCAATAAAGTGTAAACAAGTATAGAAGAATAGTCTACGGGAAAATAAACCATAGGTATAGAAACAAAGTGAAGTTTCAATATTAATCACTTCCGAAATATCCTTTATCTCTTTTGTAAATATTTTTATAAGTGCAATGTTGATTAAAGCATAACTTACCAAGATGTTTTTATTATTTATTATAAATTTGCTTAGATCTAATACTAGCTTAAATATTAAGAATAATCCACAAGTATCAAGACAAATTAGTGCCCTATCTTCAGTGTTGTAATATACCGATTTACAGATAAAAAACTAAAATTGCTGGTGCAAAGATTTTTAGCCAGACTGCCTTCTTGCCAGCGCTTGAAATGAGAGCTCCTGAATGTAGTGTAGAACCCCCGTCGAAAAACGAGTTATAATATAAGTTTAACATGTGTATTTGTGTTTCTGTCTGTGGCATCGTAGCTCCCAAATGGGTAGATCTCCGGTTGAGGATACGTCGGATGCGTGAGGTGTCGCCCGCGCCACTTTTTTTCTTTTTCGGAGAAATACAACCAATGTAATATTTTTTTTTAACAGAATTAAAAAACTATAAATTTATAGAAAATTTGCCCCAAATAACTGTTTGTCCAATAGCTGGCATGGCCACGTTGTATGACAATGCTGATCCGCGGTGATATATGATGATATAAATAGTTATATCCAGCCTTAGGAATCTTTAAATTACGATAAAAAATATATATACGATTTTTTTCTGAAACCAATTGACGAAAATTTGTTCACAACAATAGATCTAGTAAGCTCCATTGCTCCATTTCAAACATAGCTAACTGATGTGACAGCTACCGGAGACCAGTCTCATTTTATCATCCGACACGATTCATTAGGCATTACACGGTAAAGCACTAATTAATATTGCGTAGTCACTATCCGTGTTGACAGATGTTTCAATTTACAATGTCCACCTGAGGACAAGAAAAGAAATACACCAAAAGAATAAGATACCGTCGGACGACGAGGAATTTTGATTCCTTGCTGTCCGACATATCAGGATTTTTTTATTCCACATAGTTCGACCATCGGACCGTATCGATACGCGAACCACGAGGACTTTTAAAATTCCAATTGGTCCGCCCCTTGAATCACGAGGATAATCAAATTACAGTTTGTTCAACCCTCAAAACAGTAAAAATGAAACTTGTCGCTCTCATTACGTCGAAAAAGGTGAATTTCGTTCTTCTGTTCATTCAAGAGGGTGTAGGTATGGTCAAACAATTGCTGACTAGCGATGGCTTCATAAAAAAGTGCTCAGTGCTCCGAACAAATAACTGCTTTGAAGGATGGCATACTAAAGAAAATGAGCTCATAGGCAGGAAAAGAACCAAACTTATCGAAATTGAAAGCATAAAAAACAAATTTATGGGTGGCCGGAGGGCATTATTTAACTTAGATTTTATATAAGGTACACGAGAATTTTATACTAAAAACAAATCAAAAATCATTCAACTCAATTCGTGAACAAAAATCTACGCACCCAGAACATTCGACAACACAACAAAGATGGAGGAAGCTCAACTAAGAAAACTTTATTACGCGTTTGGCAAACAGACACGGAAAAGTAAATAAACACTGAAACGATACGACGGTCCGTTTAGAAATGCAATTCATTCATTCAATAAACTTCTGGTTCTTTTCGTTCCTTTCGTTCAATTTTCTGAGGTTGAATAAGATTTAACACGTTCCCTGTGTAACTAGGAACCAGAAATCGTCTCCTCGCGTGCAATTTTATTTTTTTGTAAATTGCTTTTATATAGTTCATATTATTACATTTATGCCTAAAAACATCATTCATGAAGATAGTTTTTCCTATTTTCCCATTTTTCCGAGTGCCCCACATGTGATACATGCACGTACTAGCTCACTGCGCAGTGCATCACATACACGTTTTTAAGGCAGATTGACGTTTCTCTTAATCGTATATCTGTGTTTTACGTTAGTCAATGCCATATAAACGCTCCAAATTTGTGAGAACTTCGTTTAGTGGTAATTTTTAGACAATTTCAGTAATACAGACTACCCTACCCCGCCGCCATGAACTGATCAAAATTCTAGGCCGTAACAATAAAAGTTTTTGAAAACGTTGCGTTGTATGCTATAAATTAATGACCGAACAGGGTAGCACACCTACAGAAGCTCGCAAAAAGGCGAAGCAAACAGACACTGAATGCTTGATGTGCAAAAAAACACTGTGTCTTCAATGCTACAATGCTAGCTTGCCAAATGTTAAAAAACCCCACCTGTTTTTTTTTTCGTTTTTTTTTGCAAATTTTATTTAAATATTCTTTTGTTTTTATCATGATGTGCAGGAAGTGCAAGTAATTCGTATTGTTTTATTATTTCGAATAAAAACCTTTTGAAATAAAATATATTTCTGTGCTTTATTCGTAACAGCCATAATCTGGCAACATTATATAAATGTCATCCGGACGCACGTGTTTTTTGTCAAAATTTTTGTAGCCGGTATGTGCGTGCAAATGAAAAAGACGTAGCTCACACGTGTAAATTTTGGCAATGCCTTAAGTTTACAAGGGGTCGTGCATCATCAGTGATGCATGCACGTATCATATATACCCTAAAATGCTACAGATATGATGCATGCACAGGGAACGTGTTAACAGATTGTGAAATTTGTGAAGCTAAATGAAGGCTTTTATATTGTTTTCGGTTATATTTTGAATCACACCTGGATTTGATTATTAAGTTGTTGTTTTCCCAAGCTGTATTCAACTTGAAAGGTTTCTTGTTAGTTTATTTACGCAAACCTTTAGAGTTTAATTTGATAATGTCCCAGTTATTGGAATGGGCTGCAATTCTGTAATAAAAATAAATAAATATCCTAACACAAATCGACTTAGTCCCTCATTCAAGTTTAAAAGGCCGGTTATGGACACTAGATGACCATATAATGTTGCCGCCATCTTTCTTTTATTCAACATTTCACCTTCATTCATCTCACAATATTAAACCTCGACCTCATTCTCACATCACCCACACGCCTGCCAAACAAAAAAAAGAAGTAAAAAGTAATTAAAAAATTGACGTCTGTCGCATAAAAAATATCTAAAAATCACTCTCGTTATAAAATTATAAAAAACCGCGTATTCCGCATGAAACGAAGTTTTTTTTTAAGACATGACGAACTGTATCAGGGCTGGTTAGCCCTCACTACCAGTAGTCGGACTTTGTGTGGGAATATAACCCGCTAAAGGGATTATCTCCGCTCCGGGTGTGAAACGAAGTGTAGTGGTGAAGGAGGAAGAGAACCAGTGCACGATGGCGCCGCCAGAACCGACCATCTTCGGCATAAGGCAGGTACGGCAAGCTTCGTCTTCATACATTTTTTTTTTTTTTTTTTTTTTTTTTTCCTTCGTCCCTGCTGTTCCCAAATGTCTCCGTCAGGAGTGGTCCTTCGTCCGCGCCATCAATATACATACTTAGATAGGTATTTAAGCTCATAGAAATATCCATGACCCAGGGAAAAGATATGAGAATTTTCCCTTACCAATTCGAACCCAGGTCCGCCGGCTTGGCAGGCAGCAATACTGTCATTAATGCAACCGCGTCATCAAATACATGGATACCTCAAATGTAAAAAGGACAACGTCATGTATGATGAACGAAAATGATTTAAAAGTTACGTAAAAGTTATTTGAATGGCCGCCAGTGTACGGACCCGTCCGGATCCACGTAATTAATTGACTAATTTATAATCTCAATGTGGACTGTTAACAAAGATTTGTTTAAATAAAACGTTTTATTGGCCGCATGTGTTTTATTGTTTTAGGCGGGATAGTGATTAAATTTACATACATAAGTGCCCTAAAAATGAATTATGTTCGAAACTAGGATCCTTATTGCTGTTTTACACGGAAATCTAGCCTAACTTTCTATTCACATTAATGTTAAATGCTTTGTGTATGTAAAGTGGCCTAAATAAGTAATAATAATTCGTATTTTTTTTTTATATTTGTAATAACTCGATAATGTATTATATTTCAGCTGTTAATCATTTTAAAATTATACAATATTGTTAGACCTATTACCTATATAGGTAAGTAGAATGTTGGTGACTTATAAATTTAGCATGTACAGTCAACCAATTTGATTTCTAGGCCACTATAGAACCTTGTCAAAATGACAATGATATGAGATTTCAAGCGGCTTTCATATTGGCGTTCACTGTGACAAGGTACGAAATGGCCTAGTATTCAAATTGGTTGACTGTACATCTGCAAAATGTAATTCATTTTCCCTGCTTGCTCCAAGTACGGCCAGATCCCACAACCTGATTGAGTCTACTTTAGCCGAGAGCATTTAACTTTGTTTTATTTGACCTAACTTACTTAAATTTAGTGTAGCCCTTTTCTCTTACACTACGGGCGGACATTACAAGTGGCATGACATTCTCATTGTCATTCACATTCGTGGCATTCTCTCTAATAACTTCATATTTGCGGCGTTCGCAGTGGAGACACTCGGACCGTGGAGTCCGGACGCCCACAAACTTTACTCTTTAATAAAAAAAAAACTTTCCGAATGTTCTTCGGACCACAGAGCCGGCTCATTCCTCGGCCAAAGGATTAGCTTGGCTATTCAGCGGGGGAATGTAGCCGGCATCATGGGTACCCTGCCGCAGGGCCATGATCTGGGGGACATCGGTTTTGTTAGTTAATTTTATTTAGGTTAAGTTGTGTACTGTTAATTTTTACTTGTGTTTCGTTTACTAATAAAAAGAAAATTCACCTTTTGTGTATGTTCTTAGCCAGTTTATTAAAATTAACAACTTGTTTCTGTAGTAGATAATTTAACATTAAATGTAACCTATTATTTTTTTTGGCCTAAACAAACAACAGCAATGTACTTACTTTATTTTATTCAACATAAGCTTACGTAAAAAAGGAACTTAATTTTGACAAAATATAGTCACGTGCTCCCAAAACACACAAAAATGAATTGCGCTAATAAAAATATAGCAAAATACAAAAACGCAAGTTTTTTACGAACCATATCAGAACGCCGAAGAATTCGCCACTACACGACTGCCAACATAACAGAGCCTTGAGTGTAGGTTTCCACCGTAACAAAACGTCACGTTTCCCGTATAAATAAATAACACGAACAGACGCGTTTAAGACGTTTTTTCCGTAAAAGCAAACTTACACTAGAGCTCCAGAGAGTTGTTTGTGCCAAAAGTATCGCTGACCGAAAACATGCTTTCCGGGCAGAATAGTATTGAAAACAAAAGGGTGTATAAGTAAAAGACGCGTGTTAAACTTAAGCCCTTTTAGAATGGCACAGTATAACGCCCGGGTATTACATCACTGTCTCATTTCCGAGAGTTCGACGTTCCTTGATTGGTACATTGTGGGTTTGTAAAGTGAGAATAACTTACTTGCGGATTCCTAAGACTATGATGGTTCCGTACCCAAAGGTATCTATTACTAAGACTCCACTGTCCGTCTTTCTGACTGTCACCAGGATGTATCTCATGAATCGTGATAACTAGACAGTTGAAATATACACAGATGATGTATTTCTGTTGCCACTTTGAAAACAAATATTAAAAGTGGTTACTGATAATATGATCGAAGCAAGATAAGAGAAAGACACCACCATAATTCAATCTAATTTCGATGATTGTATGTTTGATGACGAGCAAGACTTAAGAGAGCTATGGAGCCGACATTGACATTAAAATACAATTCATACTCATATTAAAAATTCGAAAGGTCATCTGGCGTTAGGGTGGTGTAGACGTTAACACGTTGGACGCGTAATCCAAAGGTACTGGGTTCGATTCACGGTTTCTTCTGCCAGGTTACACATTCAAAATTTTCTTTGTGATTTAATCTTTGTATCAATGGTTCAACCAACTCATTATTGAATTCAAAAGAGAAGAAGTTAATTTTGGACAATTTACTCTTTCAGAACTTAAGTCTTATTTAGTAATCTCCATTTATCTACATGAGTTTTTTGATTTAATTTAATGTAACAAAAAATTTGGAAAAAGCAAAGAAACAGTACCTAAATAAAAACTTTCACTAAACATTACTAAACAACTATGTACAAAAAAACTAATATTAAAATTAATAACTTAACGTGTGTTCCATTTTGATGAAAGACATTTTAAACGCAATTCCGCCAAAGTAGACATTAGAGACAGTTTTATGAGAAAGAAAAATTTCCTGAATTGAAAATACGACAGCGACACAAAAGACCATAAAATTCTCAACAAAAAGAAAAGCTATGAAGGAAAAGCCAATGAGGACAATAAATATTCCGTTTATGAGAAAATGTTTTTCACGTCAGCAAAGCTAATAATTCCAGGGATTTAACTGATAATAGGTACGGAGTAACCGTGAGCTGTTCTAAAAGGCTTATGTGTTCTGGAAGTTCTATTGAAAAATATTTTGTATAATAGCATTAGATTTGCTGAAGGATAAAGTCGCACTGGAAGTTCTTCTTTTGGCGCAGTCGCACATACGTCGATTGTTAAGAATTAGCCGGACATAAGTCAAATTTTCAAAAGTAACGATTAGCTACCGATTACAATCAAAATTGATAGAGTAATACTCCAGTTACAAGAAATGACCCCCTTCACCAATAATAAATTCACCACCTGCATGTACCTGCAGTTCAAATTTGATCGTCGCACTAATTGCACTTTCGTGTTCTCAGCGCTCTCAATTGAAGGAGTTAAACAATAGTTATTTGTGCAACAAGAGAGCAAAGTTGTTTTTTGTTATGAGTGCTGATTTTGAGTCCCGAGCAAGTGAAGGATTCTACGTTTGAATCACGAGCGTAGCGAGTGATTCTATGTTAGAATCCTGAGTGTAGCGAGGGACTCAACAGCACGAGATGCAAAAAACTTTGCTCTCGAGTAGCACACACAACTTTTCACCTCATCAGCGAGAACATATTCGACATTTTGTGCTTTTTCTTCCAACGTATGTTTATAGTCTTTGTTGCTGATTTAAATAATATTATTAATCAGAAAATAGATGTGCTGCTTAAAAAGGAATAACAATATAATTTAATTGAAATTATAATCAACCAACCAACGCGGTTATTATCATTAGGTATTTGATCAAATTGGGAGATTTAGCAGATACATGACGTGTTTATTTATAAATATGTAGGTACATATTATATTATGAAATTTTGTTTATAAATTGATTAATATTTTTACTCGTAAAACACCAAACAAAATAAATGCAAAAGAAAATAACAATTACAATATTGAACTCGATATTTTTTAATGTACGTTTCGAATATGCATCTATGATAAATGGTGAAATTATAAATTATTATTACCTATTATATTTACAATAAGTAATACCTAAGTTGAAAATTATTTGAGCAATGATCTATTGTTTAATATAAAAGGCACAATAATTTTAATATTCGGTCGTTAAATAAAAGTATAATAAAGAAAAAAAAATGCGTTGCAATTAAAACTTTTTCGGGTGTTTTTAATGAATTTTTTGGTATAGCGCGTATCCGAACTGTTCTCAATCGAGGTCGGATTCGAAAATTGAATTTCAAATTGATAAGTTTCTATCCCTCTCTTTTATATACATATGAAAGAAACAGAGTGCATCGAGATTCAAATGATTAGAATTTTATAATTAACCTTTGGCTGAAGAATGACAAGTCGTGGTCAGATATTGAAAAAATTAAAAAGCTACTTTCTACTCACGCTCGAAACAAAATCGCATTTTGTTCACTGTTATCTGACAGCAAAATCGCCATGTTTGAGCTGGTGAGGTGAAAATTTAATTTGTGTGTTTTGTAAGTGATATTTCTTAAAGATTGTGATGGATTCGAGTAATTCAGGTATTATTTATAATATTAATATATATTTCAAATATATTTACTTTATTTTATAGTATTTTTATCAATTTAGAAAATGCTATCAAAGCTAATAATTTTTTAGTAATTTTTTCTTGTTCAAATGTAATTTTGTTATACTTGCTTTCCCGATCCGATCATAATTCTTTTGATTTTAAATATTTTAGACTTTAGGCTAGCTTATGACGCATATTGTAGGTGCAGATAGCTGCAGATGACTGATTTAAAGGGTTTTTAAGATTGGAAGTCGTACAAATATAAAATCACTATATTTTTTTTAATTTAATAAAGTGCCTTTTTTCTTGCTTTTGGATACTACTGGAGTAAAAATAGTGACTACTCGTTATCTATACGATAACATGCAACTGCAAAATTCAACTAATATGGACGAAATTTATTTTTTTAGAGGACTATCTTATAAACTGCTATGGTGACACACCTGATAATAATATAAGGGTTTGAAGCGGAGATAAGGGAGTTATCAAAGAAAAATAGTCTAAAGTCCACAGAAAAGAAGCCACTTTCCTTAAAACCAATGTAGATTGGTTAAGCGGGACGTTCGAACTAGGGACTGAAAAACAGCAACGGTATCCAAATAAATAAATGTAATAGGTACCTTTTTAAAACGGTAACGTTAAGGTTGACAACTTCAAGTAAAGGTACCTGACCGAAAAATTAACTGTAGGTACAATTACGCTGACCGATAAAATGGATACAGATTACATTTGACTCACCCTTTGAAGTCGATCCCAAACCACTCAGTTATTATATTTATATATTATAGTTTACGTGAGGTTTGGCACCGACTTCAAAGGGTAAGTCAAATGTAATCTGTACTTGAACGGGTTATTTTAGGCTTTTTAATTTTACTGAAGTCGGTTCTTATTTTTGTAATTTTTTTTTTTTTGCTTTTTAGTGATTCATATAAAATATCAAGGCAGGGTGATCAGGAAGGTCTTGAAGGCTTGCATCTCGTTTGAATTATCTCCTAACTCCTAACCGTTAAGGAGTTGTACCTTCCATCATCAGCTCAGCATTAGAAGATGATGACTACCATATGCAAATACTTAAATAGTTTTAGAAAATATTATGAGTGCCTATAAAATTTCAGGAATTCCTTCGATTCCTCATGGATTTCGTCATCCGATCTTCACCAAAATTTTATGGGACCAACCTTGAGATGTCTATTCATGAATCTAAAAATAATTTTCCAAATCAACTCATAAATGACGGAGTTCTGAGGAAACAAACAAAAAAAAAAAAAAACATACAACCGAACTGAGAACCCCCTCCTTTTTTTGAAGTCGGTTAGAAACAAAATACAATGTAAAATAATTTTGTCCGGCTAAATTCCTATAATCGACCTATGTGAGTCGGTAGGATATCACAATCTTCCACACAATTTTATTGATTTCAACCATTATATTTAACCTTGCCTCTTTTCTCTACTGTCATATAAATAGGAGCAATATAATTTTGAGCACCTGGCGTGCATAGAAACTTTTGCTGCTGACTGTGTACCTAGTATCGATATTAGGAGAATCCTTACAACTTCTTCATTTGTGTTCTCATGTAAAGCAGTGGAAGTCTATCGGCTGACATGATGATGATGATGAGGATGATCCTATAACCATATTTGGATTTCCAGCTATCCATGTACCAAAATCGGTTAACATTTGTCCAGCCGACGTAACGCGAGACGAAAGGAAATTATGAAAAAATGCTTCACGCTATGAAATTTTCTCCTGAATGACCCATAGAAAAAAGGTTTTCAATAAGAATCTAGAATTTTATAATAGTATAGAGATGTAATATCTCATTATTTGTATTTTTTTTATATTAAACCATTGATACAAAATTCACAGAACAAAGAAAAATTTAAAGGCATTAACCTGGCGGAAGAGACTGGGAACCGGTCTATCAATGGTCTACGGTATCTTAAATTCAATTTTTTTTTTGTCAACAACTTGTAATTTAATATAATGATTTTGCTATTATAGAACTTTTAAAAAGTAATAAAACCCTTTGAACAATAATGTAAACACTCCAATCCTTTTTGCGAACGAGAAATTACAAACGGAAAACGAAAACTTTCCAGGCAAAGGTCACACAAGGTCAAGGACCTGATAGTACCTTATCAATAATTCCCTACCTCAACTTTTTAATGAAAATAGCACCCCGTAATGTAGGGTACATTAAAAAAAAACTTCCGTAATCCCAAGAACATTAAACTTTACTGCGGAGAAAAAGTTTTAATGGGAAGGGCCAGTGTGGTACAATTAATTCATTGTTGGCTCTAGGTAATAAGCACACGCATTATTAGGCAGGCAATCTAACATTGTTGTACAGCAGGGCTAGCATAATTTATCTAGATGCGAATTCGCTTGTCGCCCGACTCAGTATCACCTGTCTTGCTCGCACGGTATTAAAATGAAAATGACAGGTAGTATTTCTCGCACGGCAGTTTCCGCTTTCAAAACTAAACCAATTGTAAATAGAATTGTGTTGTTTGGAAACTGAACAAGAAGGACAGGTTCTGTGTCGGACCGTTACGATTATTTCGATTATTTTTAGGGTTCCGTACCCAAAGGGTAAAAATGGGACCCTATTACTGAGACTTCGCTGTCCGTCCGTCCGTCCGTCCGTCCGTCCGTCCGTCCGTCCGTCTGTCACCAGGTTGTATCTCAACAACGGTGATAGCTAGACACTTGAAATTTTCACAGATGATGTATTTCTATTGCCGCTATAACAACAAATACTAAAAATGAAATAAAATAAATATTTAAGGGGGGCTCCCATACAACAAACTTGTTATACCTATATATACATATATATAGGTACGGAACCCTTCATGCGCGAGTCGGACTCGCACTTGCCCAATTTTTTACACAAATTGTGTACCTACTAGGTGTCTTTTTTTGACTTACTTTTTTTAAGCAAGTTTTTGGAAACAGAACCATTTTTTTTTAAAGTGAATCAATAAATATTTAAGTTCTTTTCCAAATCTCTATGTTTTTACAATTATTGAAAATTGATTTCATTTAGAAGATAATATGAGTGAAAAATCAAAAAAGACTAATTCCGCTTCCGCGTAACCGTCGCCTTAAGGAACGTGCAATGCCCTCACCGAAGCTTGACGTTGCGTATACGCTTAACAAAGTATGAAGGAAATGTGACCATTTCCTTTACACTTTGACTGCGTAAACGCACTGTCAGCGTATTTTGGTATTGACAGTATTGGTTCGCATACGACGCGACGCGTCACTGCGTACATGCAATGTCAACATATTTTGTACAACAGTGTGGTCGCTTCTCTAAACGCAAAACGTCAATGCGTAGATAAAATTAATAGTATATTGTGTCATAAGGGTAGTAAGTAGGGGATTACTAACGAAGGACTATTAGAAGCCCGACGCCGAAGGCCGAAGGCGGAGGGGTTTTAATGTCCTGAGTTTGTAATCCCCTTGCTACCCGCCATACACACAATATTTTTCATCACATTTGGGAGTATATAACAAATAAATAAGTAAAAAATAAACATTAAACGATAACGATTGACAACCAACTTTTTTCTGTATATATTTTTTAATTTACTATATAAGCACTGGCAAAACGGCCATCAGCTTAAAACAGAAATAAATATACACAGAATCTTACCATCTTTCATTAAACAAATAACAATTAACAATATTATGCAGCAATAATTAACACCGTAATATTATAAAACTTAAATACGAACAGTAATTTTGTTACAAAACTAAATAGTACCTAACCAATAATTTTATAACTTTTTTTCTTTTTTTTTGTGTCGTCTACCACAGATAATGCTAAGAACTGCGTTTAGTTTAGAAACATGACAGGCTATACTGCCAGATTGTAACGATAATAAAATTCAAAATTAAATTCAATAAAATTATTGCAAAATACACTTAAATAATTGTAAAACATAAATATTAATGCAGTTACATGTACCGTATTAATTCAATACACAATAAAATTAGCTGGTAGGCAAGTTTTGTTCGTACAACAAAAATCCTTGGCTGGATTGAAACCTCCTTAGTCTGAAGTAATCTGCGAGTGCATACTATATTTTTAAAACTAAAACCATAACTCCCTCGGGAGTTATAACAATTTATAACTCCCGCGGGAACTATATAGGCCTTAGTCCTTCAGTATACCTGCATGTAATACCATCTTTTACGAGCAAATGTGATGAAAATATTTTTGTGTATGGGTTTGATCGTATTTTTAATTTAATTTTTATCTGTCTGTAACAGCAGCTAAAATTCCTTAGCTTTGTCAGGTCAAAGCTCCTTTATGTGTGATCGCAACGTTCTCGTCTACACCTACAGTCAGGATCAGGTCAAAGTAACTTATACCTTCTGTAATTGAATCTGAGTATACATACAGTCATTTGATCCTCTGTTTGTACATTGGTCTAGACGTGATGAATGTCAGTATTTTGTGGAATAAACGGTCCAATTTGTATCAGATTCGATCGATTCTGTCTGTCTGCAAAGCCGCAAATGGCTTATTTGACTCCAGCGTTCTAGCGAGTTCCTTGGCACTTAATTGGTGCGTGATACCTGGTATTCAGACGATATTATTAAATTGTTTACTGAATAGATAGATCTAAATTTACGAAAAGGGTACGTTTCAGACTTAAATTGGCTAAAGCCAAACAATAGCCTATATGTGGGTTTAATTTAATTATTGGGAATTAAGTAGAGAATTTAGTAGAGAATCGTAAAACTAAAATCTATATTTTTAAGTACCAATACCAAGAGCATATAAATACGACAAGAAATTATCAAACCTTGTTTTCTTAAAAAAAAAAACCGTCTCTTTTGCCAGTTTATGCATTAAATATTTTTCTTTGTGCTTTGATTTTTGATCAATGTTTTTTGCAAAGCCGCAAATGGCTAACTTGAAAAACGATATATTAACTTATTTTTAAACGTATAGGTAGCTAATTAGCCAAAGACCGCAATTTCTCCAAAGTGCGGTTTTACAAAAAACAGCACAAGCAGCAACAAAAGATACATTAAATGAACGTTGTTCGCTTTAAATATAAATCGCTTCAAAAGGTGGTTTCAGAAACATTGGACTTCAAAAGGCGATCGTTATTTCATCAGTCATCAATTGAATCAATCCAATCCAAAATCGAGGGTATTTCCAACGATCATTATTTGATAGCCGCAGCTAATTATACTGAATTGGTCGTAATCAATTACCTACGGTAAATTACAAAATAAACATTATTTCACAAAAACGGATACGGTTTTGATCACATGTCCTGATAGGAGAATAAAACGGTGGAAAGATTTTATCAGACCGCAAACAACTAATACTCCAAAATTGTTGTATCATTTTGTCCGGAATATTTTACTAGAAACAACGTGGAAAATGAACAGTTTGTGGAGATTAAAACTTTTCTGTTTCATCGGGCTATTTTGCCTCGTAAATGGGGAAGAGAGAGGTTTGATGATAATTTTATTTTCAATAAATATTTTGTATTGCTTTTGTTTATGTAAGCTGACGCCGATGGGTAAGAAGGGATACCGTGTAGATGACGTACAAGTTTTATTCATAATCTGAACATCAATAGATGAAATTACAAAAAAAAAGTCTACTTCAATACACTTCTATAATATGTAATGATTATGTACATTTAATAAGAACGAACGAACTGATTACAATAATTTCAGCGAAACTAACGAAATAAATATTTTAAATAGTTGGTAAAAGTAGGTTTAGTTAATTAAAGCATAGTTAGGAAAAACTGTAAAAAAAAAAAAAAAAAGTACCTAGGTACTCAAAACATTGCAAAACTCGTACTTTTAGTACTTTGAAAATGATGTATGTATCTCAAAATCCTGATAACAAAACCTACAAGAAGGTATTCCATTGCACTCACTCGGGGTCTAAATTTTATTAACTAGTAGTTTTATAGTAAAAAAATACAAGATAATTATTCTAATTAAATCCCTAGAGAACCCATTCACGGCGATTGTCCGGAAGACCCTGATCAGCACTGCGCGGTCCTGCATGACCAATGTTGGAGCGACGAGGCAAGACCTGGAACATCTGCGGAAAGACCCGCCCTACCCCGAAAAGGCTGCTTGCATCTTGAAGTGCTTGTTAGAAAAGGTAATTTTGAGAGGAGTAGCAAATGGGTTATACCACAAAAAACACCCATTTTTTGTTAAAATTTCATTCTTTAGAATTTAATACACTGCCTTATACATTTTCAAGAGATTGATTCAAATGGTATTTGATAAAGAAACTGCTCTAGTCGTACAATCAAGTTGTGTAAATTAACATTTCCACAGATTGGCGTAGTGAAGAACAACAAATATTCCAAAGCTGGTTTCATGGCAGCAGTCACCCCTCTCGTGTTCAGAAACAAGAAAAAGATGGAACATATGAAAACAGTCTCTGAAAACTGTGACAGTGAGGTAGGTATTATAATATAATACGAGAGTAATATCTGATAACCGATCACAAATTCTCGGAAAAAATATGCATACTCATGACCTCATGACACCACCAATTTTCCACCTAAAGCGTCCAAACAATGGGCTATTGTCCCGACAGATCAAATCAGCTACATTATCCACTAGATTGCTTTTGGTAACTACGGCTACCTGTCACCGCTCTTATTTTATTATATAAATAGAGTCCAACTCAAAATTCGAAGCAATTGAGTGGCTATGTGAAACATCAATTGTTTTATTTCATTGCATATTTTTGAAAAAAGCTATACATGCCTTAGCCGGGAAGGAAGGGCTTACCGGGTATGTAGGTATAGACGTGACGGATAGTGATACGAAGCCGGCAAGCCCTTTTCACGTTTCAAAAATATGCAATGAAATAAAAAAATACACCACTAAAAACAGCTGATTAGCCTCTTCATAAAAACACACGCCATGTTAAAAAACATACTTTCCAGCCTAGGCCTTCAATTTTGTATGAAATTACCTTACAGTTCTTGATTTGTTAAACCCGAAATGTGATAGTTCGAAACCTGTTATAGCGCATGTTATGACGATATTTCATTGCATGTTTGAGAAAATAGTTTTTTACGCCAGTAATAAGGCGATGCTGCGTATAGTATGCATATTCAGTGGTACCAATTACAGTGATAAAAGTAAAGTTTTTTCAATAGGATTCAGTGATGTAAACAATGTCACTGATGTAAACAAAGAGGAAACAGGACTAAATATTCCGAAAAAATCAAGTAAACTTTTGCATAATAAATCCAAAACTATCCACAGTGATAAAAGTAAAGTTTTTTCAATAGGATTCAGTGATTTAAACAATGTCACTGATGTAAACAAAGAGGAAACAGGACTAATAATTCCGCAAAAATCAAGTAAACTTTTGCATAATAAATCCAAAACTATCCACAGTGATAAAAGTAAAGTTTTTTCAATAGGATTCAGTGATGTAAACAATGTCACTGATGTAAACAAATTCTTTTATAAACAAATTATTATTATTATTTATTTGATGTAAATAAATTTCTTTTATTACCTAATATTTATAATGACGAAGCGTGTTGTGGATGATTTTCAATGTAAGTATTTGACAAAGATTCTAGCAATATTATTGACGAACCCTGAGGCGGATGCAAATTCTATGTGTGGACGAAACCTGTGTTGTGGATAGCAAAGTTTGTATTGTATTTTTGGAAGTAAATAAATATATCTTTATTTGTAAACAAAGAGGAAACAGGACTAAATATTCCGCAAAAATCAAGTAAACTTTTGCATATTAAATCCAAAACTATCCACAGTGATAAAAGTAAAGTTTTTTCAATAGGATTCAGTGATGTAAACAATGTCACTGATGTAAACAAAGAGGAAACAGGACTAAATATTCCGCAAAAATCAAGTAAACTTTTGCATAATAAATCCAAAACTATCCACAATGATAAAACTCAAGTTTTTTTAAATAGGATTCAGTATTTATTTCGCAAGAAGAACGGATTATTGAGCAGCATTCCGGTAAACAATGTTTTGAATTTGGTTATTAACACATCCTTGACAAATAGCTATTGACGTTTAATATTGCAAATATATGTATCGACATTATTGCCATATGAAAGCTGTTTGTAGTGCCACTATCCCTGGGTCAGACCAACGCTTGTTAGGCTTAAAACAGTGCATTACATACCTTGGGCGGTGATCGCAAGTTTTTGTGCCCGAACCGAAAGTGAGGGGCTATATGCGATCTGGGACTTGACTAATTACCGCCTGTGTTTCCTAAAGTTCTATGTCTTGCTTGAACCAGGAAGTGAGGTTTTTCTCCCCAAAAAGGGGAATGGAAATTCACACGAATCAACACAAGCTTTAAGATATTTATTTTTCTGTTTTATACGTGGAATAATTTTGTATGTGTTTCGTGTAGATATACCGTAGGCCCAGACGAAATTACTAATATATTAATTAGTTTACGTCAAATCGATGACATGTAGGGAGCTGTTGCAACTACAATTATTAGCTCTCCATACAAAGTTTAATCCCGTTTTTAGTCCCTGAAAGGGATAAAATTTTACATAAATGATAGCCTATGTCCTATTCTGATAGATGAGGTACATAATTGGAAAGTTTCATAAAAAATCGTCCAGTAGATAGTTTTTGAGATTAAGTGGAATATACATCCATCCATCCAAACTTTTACGTTTATAATATTATTGGGCTTTTTATACTCGTGTAACTGAGTCATCCTCTCTATGGTACTTGTAATTTTTTTGTTATTCAGGTCATTTTTTATACGCCTCATTTACTTCGGCATTTTATGATTGCAAAATAAAATGATGATGACCATGATTATTTACATACACACAAATGCATTTAAAAGTAAGGACAAATCTGTCGTATGTAGTGTACCTACTAAATTATGATAATAGGTAAATATCAGTCAACCTCACACAAACCGATCTAGTCCCAGATTATCATGGCTTGTTGTTTGGGCACTAGACAACGATATTCGTACTTATTTAGATAAACATAGGTACATAGAACAACCTTGACCCAAGCAGAAATATTCGAGTTCATCACAAAAATATGTGTCCTGGCCGGGATTCGAACCAAGTAGCTCAGTAGGCAAGTGGCAAACTGCGCCAATCGCGTCGTCAAAATATATATTATATTATATCCTTACACAAGTATCGGCAGTGTATATAGGTGTCAATATCCGTTCTGAAATCAGCTGCAGACGAAAAGAAAATAAAATACTCAAACGCTTGCGAAATGTGACATGCCATCTTCACCCCACTAGTAACGACAGTTGATGGCGTCTTTGCCCCACAAATGTCTTATTTCATGAAACACATGGGCAGAAGCCATATCAGACCGCTGGCACCGATCTTTAAGTACCGTGCTGGACTGGCTTAGAGCACGAGTAAGCATTGCCATCATACGTGCAACTAGCATGTGCATTCGTGGCACACGGTATAGGTTCAAACCACTAGCAAAATGGCTGGGATTCGACGACTTTGCTGCCCTCCCACATATCGACTGAATGTTCTTTTTAAATAACATCAATTTATTGTATTGTACCCACTTTTTTAAATAAAATCTATACCTACATACAAAAAAGTGTATATAGGTGTACATTTCAGACATTTTAGGAAACATGCATTACAAACCCAAGCTCTGTACACTAAGCCTTCTCAAGAAGAAAGTTTTGTCAAGTGAACCTTTAATTAATTACAGGTAAACCACAAAACAACGACGCCGTGCGAGGTAGCCAACGAGATAACCACGTGCATTTTCAAGTATGCACCGGAATTGCATCTAAAGGCTTAACCTTTTTTACGCCAGTGACGGATCCGCACCACCAGTTCAACAACGACGGATATATCCGTCACCGTCGCCGCAAGAAGCAATATCAACCTATAACTTTGCGTTAAATATTCGGATGTCATGATATTGATAAGTTGAAATAACCTAAATAAAAAATATAAAATACCCACGAAAGTAGCTGGTCATCACGAGACCCTCATTCAATGAATGATATTGAAAATGCTACTAAAACTGAACATAACTACTTAGCTTCAATATTGGCTGAGATCTTATCACTTGTTCCAATTAAAGCTGAATATCTTGGAAACTACTGCTCTTATATCTACCAAACGAAGCTAAAAACTATCTGAATGCACAAGTTTTTCGACTAAAAACCGCACTTAAATTGGTCCATCCGTTTGGGAGCTGCGATGCCAGAGACAGACACACAGATACACCCCACACAACACAGCCCTCTTTTTTCGTTGGGAGCTTGAAACATTGAACATGATCGAACAGACTGACACATTTTCTTTCCTAATTTTTCCCGTGATACTCTTATCGGAGAACCTGAAAAAATAGGTAAAAATGTGCCATTTTGTTTGATGAAGTAGAAATATTAGAACATCACGTTTTATTGACGTAAACACAATGGACGGCCGTGTTTATTTGTATATTAGTTTATTTATCTCTGCTTAATGTCAACCCAAGTAGCATTAGAAGTTTAGAACATCAATGTTCCATAGCACAAATAGAAACTTCCCTATCTACTTATACTTAGTGAAGAGCATTACATTACACTTTACAATATTGTCATTAAGCAGAGATAAATAAACTAAAATACAAATAAACAGCCATCTATTTTGTTAACGTCATTAAAAACGAACACATATTTTAACGTAAATACATTCGCGCCTTGTTAAGAATAGTTTATCTCTGAAATATTGACATATTATAGTTCTTATATTAGCTTAGCATATAATAGTTCTGTCGTGCTGAGGTAAAAAGCGACCTTTTGGTATGAAGTTCCATACAAAAAGGTCGCCTTTTAGCATAGCACGACAGCGTTACACCGAATGTGAAATTTGTTAAGATGATGCTGAATACAGTTTTATGATTTTATTTAAGAATGTTTTATTGAGAATTGATAACCTGGGGTCCTTAGGTCGTGATTGTTACGCGACAAAAAAGACGATTTAGCGTTCGTCACTTTCGTACTAAAGTGCCTTATCGTTTATCTATCGCTTAATACATTGCCATAAAAAAGTAAACTGTCTACATTCTCATATAAATGTTTTCTGAAAAGTTTAACGGAGATAGGGTGCTATGGTGCAACGTTTGACACAAAATAACGAACATGAAAACGGAAATTGCTTGGTTCCATTCTTTTTCAAATGTGGCTAATGCAAAAATCAGCAGCAAAAATAGCCAAGAATTATAACACGCTCACAATGATTTGTACAACCCTTATTCACTAGATTACGTTGCCGTACTACGGTAAAAGGTCGTATCTTTGTATACATTTCATAGAAAGATACGCCTTTTTGACACAGCACGGCAGACCTCGTGTGCGTAGCAACTTCTGCATCTGACTGTACTAACGTTGGTTATTATCAAAACATTCGCTGTATAAAGATTTTTTTCTGAGTATGTTACCTTATTTTATTTTTTGTTTGATAATACATATAATAACTACATACCTATGGCGATGAAGACCGCTATCGTAAATTTAAAGGGCAAAAATGTAATCAAAAATATCTGACCACGCCTTCTAGCTGAGGCGCGTTCACATATCTTTATCTATTTGTGAAATACTTACTAACGTAGTAGTAATAATGTAACTAACCAAACTATGGAGTCTAGTAATCCGAAATAAAGAAGTTATTACTATTATTATTATATCTGTGGTTAAATTATTTCTCATATATCAATAATTTACACTGTACA
The DNA here is from genome assembly GCA_932273695.1 of Apotomis betuletana. NCBI lineage: Eukaryota > Metazoa > Arthropoda > Insecta > Lepidoptera > Tortricidae > Apotomis > Apotomis betuletana. The sequence continues at coordinate 20,890,453 of OW026312.1, forward strand.
ATGAAAAATCAATCAAACAATTGAGTGAACGATGCTAGACAGACTGATAAACTTGTGAACAACCATACCCCTTTTAACTTAACCAAGTTAAAATATGAGAAGTGTCTTTCAAAAGGGCTTATTTTTGTATGAGTTTCCTTTTGAAAAGACACTCGTATATTATTATACCACACTAAAGCGACCTGTCCTAAGCGACAACAAAAACCAACTACTCGGCTGTATTCCAAGGGCCAATATCATCCATCTCTTTCGTTTAGTACGAAAGAGATGAATGATTAGTTAAGAAAACAATAAACCTTGTCACAATACACATTTTTCTCCTACTGAATACATTGTTTATGATACAAAGACAAAACGATTTCAATCAATAGTGAAATAAAATTCCAAAACGCCAATGCAGACAAATACAATGACGACACAATATGGGGATATATTGGTTTAAAGTAATAAGAAACCTTATTAAACGACAAAGTAAAAAACTAAAATTACCAACAACCTATTCTAAGAGAACCTAACTAAATCCGATGTCCTCAAGATCACGACCCTGGGTACCCCCTGATGCATACATTCCCCCGCTGAATAGCCAAGCTCATCCTTCGAGGAATGAGCCGGGTTTTTAAATGTGACAGATCCAATTTGTAGATAAAGATTTTTTTTCAATATGGATTTAACGCTCAAAACACAAAGAAAACGTAAATTGAAACGAAACCAACCAACTAAAACATTCACGAAACTTTCTATTGCTTATTGATCCTTGGACAAACTGTTTGTATAGTAAAAACCGCAGAAAGCACTTTCACCATTCGAAATCCAAACGTTTTATTTAAATTCTTTAAAATAAATAATAAAATCAACAATATTTTCCTTACAAACATTGACACAACACGTCGACGTGGCGCGTCACTCGCATCACGCATTTGTTCGTGAGTTTTGAATGCCAATGTTTTCTTTTTCTATTCAGCCAGAACGCGCGGAATATTATTTTTAAGTTTTAAGGTTTCATTTTATAATCGTCTAAAGAGGTTTTAATTTAGTTATTGCTCGATTCTTACATGGAGCTATTATGTAGTATTTGCTAGGTCCATGGATTCTTATTAGGTTTTTTTAATCTATTTTTATACATATTTGTTCGGTTCTGCAATATTTCTACGATACTACAAGTAGCACGTGGATTCCATATTGGGTGATCTGAACGGTATATTTATTAAATACTAGCTGTGCCCCGCAGTGCTACCCGCTCATCCCACGGGAACACTAAATTTATTCGGGATGAAAAGTATCCTATGTCCTTTCCCGGGTCTCAAAATATCTCCATACCAAATTTCATCTAAGTCGGTTCAGCGGTTTAAGCGTGAAGAGGTAACAGACAGACAGACAGACAGACAGACAGACACACTTTCGCATTTATAATATTAAGTATGGATTAAGATAATAAAAGTATGAGGATGACATTTCAATCAAAATGTCAATTTACGTATATTATGAAAATTATTTTAAAATAAACATGTAAATACACGTTTTTAAGTAATTAATTAAATGCATATATGCATGAAAAAATACGCAAATAAGTATAACGGGTTAGCACAAATTTAACTGGCACGATATTCTATCGCGGAATAGCAAAGCAATATTATTATTTTCATTAATACACGTTTTAATATGTTTATTTTTTCATTTGAAAATGTGGAGAAATAAAGTAATATTTATTAATGTCGATGACATTTAGATGTTGACAGTAACATGGATATATTTTTTTGTCGATAAAATATTTTGCTACGTCACTTTCGTATAGGTGCCCCGAGTTATCCTAGGTATGCATATTATTAATATCACCATGGATTTGTACATGCTTAGTGCACAGAACTTTTTAAAGGTACGTAACTATTATTTTTAAAACAGATTATTTACAAAGTTTTTAACAAGTTTAACTGATATTAAATGACGCATTCGACATATGGGGGGCGATTGCTTATTTTAATTTGTATTTGTTTTTCCAGGTAGGTACACTGATATTAGTTTGCTGAACTTCCAGAACTGGTCTTGGCTGTGATAATGTAGCTGACTGTTCGTTCTGCTGAGATGGCAAAGGAGGCTGAGGATCTGATCTACCGCGTGGTGACTGTGGATCATGAATTTGGCTGTGAAAATGAAAAATAAAAATGATCAGCTGGCAATATATGTGCTAGGAGATTTTGGCGGTGGACTATGATCCTTAATGTAAACAGGAGGGTCACGGGAACCGGGAACAGAGCCTGGCCATGGATTTATGTAAATTGATGATGGTTGGGGTACATCTTTTTGAGACTTGGCTGCGTGAGGATTTGTCGCTTTCTGCAACTTTATCAGATTTCCAACCCCCATGCCTTTTGAGCATCAGAAGATTGGCAAGGAGTGTAGCTGAAATACAGCGGAAACAATATCCAGTAGGTATAGAGGTCGGGGGGGGGGTGGATGCGCACCTTATTACAGGACTGTAGGTATTTTTTTTAAATACCTACATTATCAATTTATCACAATAGATCTATTGAGTCAAGTTTTAACTAGTGGCCCTGAATTTATTTTGCATATTACCCGAGACGAGACACATACTCGTATACATAGGTAACTAACTTAACTAATCAAAGTAAATCACAAAAAACACTGTCACCTAGGTATCTTGATAGGTATCTTGATAAAAATTCAGTGTCCACCTAGATAACCTAAATTTCTTATCTTCATTCAAATAGACAAAACAGAACTATAACCATAAAGAAGTGTTTTATAATGCTATTTTTCATTTATTATTGCGCTGAAAACACGCATTGCAGGAGTTTGTGGGTGGCCCGGGCCCCAGTTGGTGCCTCCAGACGTAGCTTAGAACAGCCAATCCACTATTTTAATCTTATTTTTGCACAATCGAAAATCTACATCTTGCCCCCAGGAGAAAACTGTACATCATACATCATATCAGCCGAAAACCGTCCACTACTGATCAAAGGTCTCCCCCAAAGTTCACAACAACAACCAGTCATGCGCCGCCCAAATCCAACTGCTTCCCGCGAATCCCGCGGTCATAGGCCTGGGTCTAGAGCATTTCTGACCCATCAGCTATGAACCTCTACCTGTACATAATTAAATTAAAGTTAAATACGAGGGATCTAATATAATGCCGAAGACAGACGGGTGTAGAGTGGAACGAGCTTTCATGCCGCATGAGTAATTACGTTTATTTCTAATTCGTATTTTTTTTTCTTATTCAAAAAAAATTCAAATTCAAAATTCTTTATTTCATAAAACACACTAGTCTATGATCTAAGGTGATGGAGCCACCCGGTAAGCAAACAAGCCTGTGTTGGGTGGCACCGCTCTTCCTTTCAGTTACATGTAGTTATATTTATTTAATGGTTAATGGTTGTAAGTAAACTTAACTAATTTAATTATATCTAATTTAATTTAATTTATGACCGAAAATCTAGTCTAGACAATTTACAGTTTTGCTAATATTATAAGCAAGGTCGTCTTGAGACGAAGCCTGATTTAAAAAAGGAAAAAATAATAACAAAGTATTTGTATAAATAATGACACAAAGGTAAATTAAGAAAGAAAAATTGAATGCGATCTACTACAATCGAAGCGAAAATATATGAATCGATAAAAAGATTCTATACAAATATAAAGTATTTGTATATAAAAGAAGTGAAAATCAAGATGTGTATCTCTCTCAAAGTGTGTGTGTGTGTGTGTGTGTGTGTGTGTGTGTGTGTGTGTGTGTGTGTGTGTGTGTGTGTGTGTGTGTGTGTGTGTATGTGTGTGTGTGTGTGTGTGTGTGTGTGTGTGTGTGTGTGTGTGTGTGTGTGTGTGTGTGTGTGTGTGTGTGTGTGTGTGCATGGGTATGTGTGTGTGCGCGTATGCGTGTGTTTGTGTGTGTTATTATAATAAAAACTCTGTTTCATCATAAGATAACGTCTTAAGCCAACTTGTGATTACTCTCTTGCAGTCGTAGTAAGCTTTCGAGTAAATTTCCAGTTGTTTGTTCAGTTTGTTGTAAATGTGTGAAGATTTTGAGGAAAACTGTCTGCGAGCAAATGAGGTCCTAGTTTTTACATGTTCTGCTACAACTGCTTTTTTTCTTCTGTTTTTATAATTTGTGTTATAGGGTAGTGTTTTATGTTTTTTTAATGTAATATGTAGAATATATAATTTTCTAACCGATAGGAGATTACTGATCATGTAGAGTTGGTCAGTAGGAAATCGAATTTTTTTGAAATACATGACCTTGATTAATGCTCGTTGAGCTCGTTCAAGCTCAATAAAACGGCTCTTTGCTGACCCTCCCCAAACGGACATACAATAGACTAGCACAGATTGTACCAGGGATGTATATATTTCATTTATGATATTACGCGAGTTAGTTTGATTGTTCTTCCCTGGTACAATGTGTCTTAGCGTCCTAAAGATCCAAGTTAATTTCCTGACTCTACCTATGACTTGGTCAAGTTGAGGATACCAGTTAAAATGTTCATCGAGTATAACTCCTAAGTATTTAGTTTGAGCAACCCTGTCTATTGTTGGACAGCCACATGTAGGCGACGTTGGAGACATACATGAATGAATCCTGATCGACATATCATTTTTGGGCTGTGTACTATCCGAAATACTAAAGCATATGTATAACTTATAACACCTTTACAATGCCCAATCTAAAAATAACTTAAACTTATAGAAATACACGGCTCGAGCTCTACCCTCCACTAGCTAATTACAAAATAATTGACATATTATGTAATTTTTTAAATTTTCAACCCCCATACCTCGGTCATTTTGAATAAAGTTAACGAGTAAGTACATACAAATTTATGAAACATGTGGGAAAAAATGTATTACAAGAAAACATAAAAAAAAGAAATAAACTTATACAAAAAGGCGGCTAAAATTATTAGAAAGTATTATGCTATAAGAATAAATAAAATAAATAATAAGTACTATAGGTATCTACTGTTGTGACACAATCAAAACTGTAATGTCTCATTTTTTTTTAATGTACGAAAAATTGCTTCTTTAAGACTTGATCTTTGTATCCATAGTTTAAATAAAACTTGTGGTGTGTACCCACATATAAATAATTAGACATCACATGTTTCGTAAATTTATAAAATAACAGCGCGCTTTCTCGCTTGCTCGTTCACTGCTGTAAACTGGTGCGGTAATATGTCGATATCAACGTATTCACATAGAGGTCGCTAAGGTGTAAAAACCTTTCCAATAAACAATGCAAAGATCGACGCAAAGCATAAGGAAAACATCGACAGGTTGCTTGGAGTTAGAGTAGCGAAGTGGTTAACACGCTGGACCGGCAATCCAGAGGTACCGGGTTCGATTCCCGGTTTCTTCCACCTGGTAATACATTTTTAAATTTTTCTTTAAGCTTCGATCTTTGTATCAATGATTTGTGGGCATGTATATTCAAACTGTTTTTGTGCACCACGGTCTCGCTGAAATCTATTTGCGCTGTGCCCCGTATATAGACACAAGGAATGTAATACGGAATACGGAGACAAGTTATTGACAGTTCCATTACACGGTGGTCATGGCATGGGCGATCTATTTATATACAATCGGTTTCTAAGCGCAGTGGTCTCACTGAAGTCTTTATACGCCGTGTGTCGTATAAACACGGAATGTTCTACGGAATACGTACTAAAGTTAGTCCTTGCTCTAAGGTACGTTCAAGCGTTTTTTTGGCACTGTGGTCTCGCTGAAGTCTAACTCCGCTGTGCACCTTATAAACACAGGGAATGTAATACGGAATACGCACGCAAGTTAGCCGCTTTCTGAATATTTAATTATGCCTTTGTTTGTGAACTCGAGAACTCAGTAGGATTGCAGTCGGTGCGAAACTGTACTGAATATGACTTGGAATCAGTTAGGTTTTAGTTGTTTATAGGATTTTGTGGAAGGTAATGCTTTGTAGTGTTCACCTGTCTTTATTGTGTGCATTTACGCTGATTACATTTGTACCTACTAATTGTGTTGTTTCAAGTTAATAATGTATGTATGTATGTAAACACTTTATTGTACATAAAAACAAGAAAAACACATTACAAAAGAATAAACATGTACAAAGGCGAACTTATCCCTTTAAGGAATCTCTTCCAGTTAACCTTTGAGCAAATGAGTCATCATATATCATATCATCATAATCATCAGCTGATAGACGTCCACCGTTGAACAAAGTTCTCCACAGCGATCGGTATTGCGCTGCCCTCATGCAATTTCTGCCCGGGATCCTACCCAGGTCGTCGGTCCACCTTGTTGAGGGCCTTCCTACGCTGCGTTTTCCGGTCCGCGGTCGCCACTCAAGAACCTTTATGCCCCAACGGCCATGGGTTAGGTATTGTACATTATTAATTAACTAACTTTTACTGGTGGAGTTGCTAACAAGGCTGTTCGTTTGTACACCATACAGAAAATAATTATGATTGAATTTTTAATGGTTTTAAACATTAAGGAAACGCGGTGTGGAAGCACATAACCACTAGGTTGTATAACCTCGAGAGTCTGTTTCGAAATCACTGATTTTATTATGAATGTATTCAATAAGATTTGCTGGCTCTCGTTAATTAAAGTATCAGAAGTATCGTACAGTTATTTTATTGTAAGTTAATACAAAGTAAGAAATATCACTATACATTTCATATACTCTTCAACAAAAATCAAACCCAGAAATATATTAAAAAAACAAGTCTGAACTGACAGCGATAAGCGCGGCAAAACTAGTAGTTTTCAGTTATGGCCACCATGTCACCACTATCGCCGTCAACAGCCATCGGCGATGCCTGAATAAATACTTTTTAATTTGTTTTATAATCATGTTCTGGCGTTGCCGAATTGCCGATGCATTACTATTTATCGTTGATATTATTATTACAATTTTTATCTAATAAACTCAATGTAAAATACCCCCGTGCCGGTTCATTCCTGTTGCAAAGGCTGTCGATTGCGATTCAACGCGGTAATGCAGCGAGCGTGATGGGCACCTTTGCTCCCGGAATGACTCGGGGCGGGTTATTTGATTAATACCTACTTATTTGGGTTGTGTTAGGTTAAGTTACTGATTACCTATTGACATTTTGTGTTATTTTTGAATAAAGATATATAATGTAAAATATAAAAGCCTAACAGATTTTATTTAGAATAGTGCTATCTCTCTCGCGGTCCTCACACTATAACTGTAGGTATTTTTTTTAGGTATATTAGGCTCTGATTTACAGTAGGTAAACATTTTCAGTCAGACATAGCTAATAAAAGGAAAAATACGTCCAATTATCCGTGTAAGTTATTTGTTGACAAAACATCCTCAAATTCTTACTTGTTATCGTCGTTGTAATTGGAGGTTTCATACTTGTTTGTGTTTTCTATGGCATGTTATCTGCCGTGTTACAGTAAAAGGTCTTATCTTTATACAGATGTCATAGTAAGATACGTCCTTTTGCCGTAGCATGGCAGTTATCTTTTTACGAGTTTCCGAAGGGATACATTTTAATACTGCGGCTGATATTGAAAATGTCTCAGGTATATCAGTAATCTGTAAAAGTATAAGGTGCCTTTGATATTTATACAGTCAACCAATTTGATTTCTAGGCCACTATAGAACCTTGTCACAATGACAATGATATGAGATTTCAAGCGGCTTTCATATTGACGTTCACTGTGACAAAGATACGAAATTGCCTAAGAATCAAAATGGTTGACTGTACGTGTGGAAGAAAAAATCATGACTCTATTTTTGCTTATGCATAGTCGGATAAAATCGAAAAAAATATCCAGTAGCCGTTGGTGGTCACATATTTTTGAATGAACAGGTTTGACTAGAGACCTTATACATCTCTGTGGAATTAAATTAATTAAGTAATTGTATCTTATTGAATGTTGTGACGCCTAAAGACCTTACACATCTCTGGGAATATTTAGTATTTTAAATTGATAGTTTAAATTTTATTTTAATGTACTTACTTGACACTTACGTGTACCAATATAATTAGTTATAACATAAATGTAATTAAATGTTTTAAGTATTATTTGCGATAACATGACTTGCTGTTGAGTTTCGTTCGGTTTTCTTCTCAAAAGCGATCTCCTCTTGGGAAATGCCGGTAGATTCACAATCTGACTTATAAAAGCCCTTGTGGCCTAGTTACTGAATAAATTATTTCATTTCACATTTTCGAAGAGAGTTTATTCTATCAAAGAAACAAAGCTTCAGGTATAAACAAACTATTCATCGTAGACAAGTTTCCTCTCAATATATTCAGTCCAAAGTCTGCACAATCCGATTGTAGTGTCGCATTGCCTTCAGTCCACAGAAGGTCGTAACCGACAAGAATAGCCATTAACATATATCTTTTTGAAAGTTGAGTTCGAGTTTGCCCAGGATTGTGTTGAGAGGTGCAATACAATAAACTCAGGTGTTTGTTGCATAACGGGGTTTTATAGAAGGAAATGTTATCTTAATTTAAGGAGCGACCACACCACTGCTGAAAAGACGCACTGTACTTAATCGTCAAGCTTCAGTGATGTTGACCCTTTTATTACCGCAACCCCTTAAGATCAACGGATTGAATGTGAGCATTTTATTGAACGATATATAAGTATATTTTCAACAATACCTACCTTAACCTAACCTAAACCACCCTAAACCTATCTAAATACGATATAAATAATGTTTCATTGGTTTCATGTCCAATTCATTCTCTATTCAAGTGGCTCGCCTCTGGGACGGTCTTCCTTTCTCAATTAAACAAGCACCGAATAAGTTAGAGTTCAAAAAGTCTGTGTGCAGCTTCTTTGCTGACTGAAATGAAGTCTCGTAGTGCTGTGTGTGTGCGTATTTGCTTTAGTATATTTCATCACTGTATAAATTTATTTATATTATATACGTACATTATAAAAATCCAAAATTCAAATTCAAATTAGCCAAGGGTACCAAGCTCAGCATATGCTGGCCGTTGGACGACCAGGGCTGATTTTCAGCATGGCCCCTTTATGTTCGAGGTCGTAACACTGATATATTTATTTATTTAATCAACAGAAGCACTATGCCTATTGAAAAAATAAATAATATGTATATATATGAAGATGGAGAATTACGGATATTTAAGTGTAGTGCGCCATTTAAATATATAACAATATAACAATATTTGCGTAGATTATTATGTGATGATTAGTATGTGTTTGCCCTATGTATAAGAATGTGTGTGTGTGTGTGTGTGTGTGTGTGTGTGTGTGTGTGTGTGTGTGTGTGTGTGTGTGTGTGTGTGTGTGTGTGTGTGTGTGTGTGTGTGTGTGTGTGTGTGTGTGTGTGTGTGTGTGTGTGTGTGTGTGTGTGTGTGTGTGTGTGTGTGTGTGTGTGTGTGTGTGTGTGTGTGTGTGGTTATGTACTGTGGATGATGTATGGGGTGGATGGTTGTGTATTTTTGAGAGTGATTTGGTTGCATCAACTGGTGTGATAATTATGATATGTTATGATATACGGGTAAAAAAAAAAGGGATTAAGTATGTGAATATCATGGTAACTAGTTAATTTTGTCTTTGTATTTCAAGTAAATGCTGTATGTATATATAAAAAATAAATGATGTATGTATATATTTATATGAACACCAAGCATTCGTACAAAAGTATGATTATGTTTTGTTACTTATGAGTAAGTTAGTTGCAACGCGTACAATATTTTTGCTTAGCCCTAAGGTAGAGAATGCCTTAACGCATTAAGTTTTCTTTTGTGCAATATAAATTAAACAAATAAATGATGGGGTCCCCCCCCAGATCACTGCACTGCGAGACTGCGAGTATGTACCCATAATGCTGGCATATGTCCTCACTGAATATTAGTATTTTAATCATTAAAGAAAAAGAAAGAAAGTAATACATTTATTACAATTAAATAATAGAAAGTGGTCCTCCTTCAGCATAATGCTAACTCAGAAAAATACATTCAATATACACTATGCTCGAAAACCAGCGCTGATTTTCCAGTGAGACCATAGATGGCGTCACGTTGAGCTGCATGCGCGACATAATATGTAGCCGTTTTGCACTGTCGAAAAGTTATCTAGAGCCAAGCTTCTGACTTTGCACGCCGTAACTCTACAAGGTCTAACTTCACAAACCTTAGTCAAAATAATATAAATAATATTTTGACTAAGGTTTGTGAAGTTGATAACTTTTCGACAGTGCGAGTCATATTACGGTTTTGTAGGAATAGAGTTACTTCCCAACCAGCAAAATCAGGTCATATAAACATCATGACAACGTATCTGCGTGACCTGTTAGTCGTGGCATATAGTCGTATAACAGTCGAGTCCTAGTTTATACGACGGGGTTTGGGCACAATTATAGTGCAATTAAGTCGAGTAAAAGTCAACCGAAACAGGGCTTATAGAACAGGTATGTTGTGTAGAAGTGATATCCCATCAAAAACATAAATGTAAAATGAGAGCCAAGTTCAATATCGCGTGCACTTCGCCGACAAAAGAATTGAGATCTGCAAGGGCGCCAAGTTCTTTGCCCTAAAATTTTTAGATACAAGGACATGCGACATACTCAATGCATTTATTTTACTTGGGAAGTAATTCAATATCAAGATTTGACTTGGCTAGTTTTCACAAACTAACTAAATTTTATAAAAGTAACATAGTCATAGTCATAGTTCATTATCAAGCTAACAGTATAAGTAACAAGACATACACTAACTTGCGTCCTTACCTTTACGAAAATAGGTTAATGATTTGATTGATTTTGATTTATAATATAAATTTATATTTTAAAACTAGCCAATATATATAATTATTATTCTGGACACGGCGCGCATCGTCAGGAGGTTCCTCTCTCTGCAGCCCTAACCACCGGTAGCCTGGGCCCTGCCCCGCTGTTGGCGGCACCCTAGGTTAGGTTTTTTTTAGAATGTGTTTATATTTGTAATGTATTTTTTATATTTTACTTTTTATATAAATTTATTGTAAAAAAAACCTAGCCTAAGTATAAAAATGAATAAAGGGAATAATAATAATAATAAAATATAAAAAAAAACACTGTTTTCGATTTTTATATGTATACACACACAATTACTAAGCTGGATGCCAAATTTCACCTTTCTAGGTCACCTGGAAGTGGGTTAGGTTTTTGATTACTAGTCAGTCAGTCAGTCAGTCAGTCAGTCAGTGATAAAAATACCGTTTTTTGGACTTTAATATCTCAATAACTATTTAACCTATATTAATGAAATTTGGGGTTTTTCTTGTTCTAAAGGATCTTAATACATAAGCCAAATTTCATTTTTTTATGTTCAATAGATTTGGAGTTATTGGGGGGTCAAAAGTGGCTCCAAACGGTTCGTGTAATATAACACACAGCTGCTGCTCGCCAGTTCCTGCGGTGAACTTGGCTGGACACGCTGCCGCGTGTCTAGATAACAGTGGCGCTATTTCTGATTTTGCATCATAGTGGTCTCTTTCACGACGATTACTCGACTTAACCCTTAATTTGACAAAAAAATACGGAGGTCGCTACTTCAAGCCTCGTTAAGGTAGAATAGAGCAAAAAATTCTGATTCGAAAAAAAATGGAAAAAGATGGTCTAAGATTGAGTGCCTCCTGTGGTACACTGCCTATTAAGGGCCGACTTACTGTTATTAGAATATATCACTAAGCGATTATTTGGTTCTATAGCGGAGTTGGGGCAGCCTTTATACGACTTTTTCAATTTCTTGAACTCATAAAGAAGAAAGCTTAAAGAATGTATCAAAAAAATATAATGTCGAGGAAACTAAAGTGTAGTTTTCCTAAGACTTGTTAAATATACGAAATTTGTGCCATTTTGTGTGAATAGAAATAGTACTGTGTAGTTCCCTGCAAATTTATTTTAGTGACAAATCATATACTAATTGGTATATAAATTTTTAATGCCCCTTCGTGATTTTGAGTTTTAAGTGATAATTTATGTAATTTTTTTTTTTCGACCAAATAAATTGATCAGCAAGCGCCATTAAGCACCCTCGTTTCACTAACACAACCAGTATGCGACATAAAGTCTTGTTCGGATAACAACTTACTTATATTACTCGACTAGTTACCGCCATGATGCAAGCTTTAGGGTTCTTAGTAAAAAAGACAAAAGCACTCTAATTTGTTTTGTGTTAAGTATGTAGGATTGTAGATGTGCATATCATTATTTCATAAGTCAATGTTTATTAATTTAAGTAGGTCTATGATGACCGCCAAGACTGCTGTCTAAAAGTCACAATAATATTATTTTAAGAGTTATAGACAAGTAAAAGTAATGTTAAAATTTTAATAAAGCGTATAGTTTAATTACAAGAGCTATAAACTACTTTTACACGACATAATAAATAATGAGTCGCATAGTTATTACTAAAACAGGCTTCGCTGAAATAGATATCGTATAAGCAACTTTTACATCAATATTTGTTCTATAGAAATCATTATAAAATCTATTAGTCGATAGTCTAATAATAGTAAGATAAAGTGCATTTACACAACTTTTTGTAGAGTAAAAGTCATTTAAATTCCTTTTATACCAGAATATTTTGTATAAACGTTGCCATTGCGCTGACAATATGACTAGTCGTATAATGGCATAATCAAAAACGTATACACTACTTCTAGTTGTGAAGGAGACATATAATAAACTACTACAGCATCAATTAGCTGTATAAAAGTAATCTCGTGATTGCTACATTGCTGTATCATAATTATCGCATTACGAGGTCGTGTAAACGTTTATTTGACATGACTATTTGACAAAATTGCTGTATAGGCTATATTGAAATATAATCAGCTTCTATACGACATGTCGTCACGACGACTACTGTAACATTACCTTTTCCCGACTAAATAGACATATAAGGCCTAGCTTATATGACATTTTTGCTGGTTGGGTTATTCTACTAATTATTAAACACGCGTGTTCAACACCAAATCCACCCATATATTATATTACAATTTTACAATGACAATAAAAACGTTGACAAGACATCCATGGTAAAATAGACAGTCTTAGCATTAAGTAACCGTTTTCATACTGTAAAAAGATGTTGCCACAGTCTCATCTTGGCGTCATTTTACATGAAAATGTTTTCGGTGGGATAAATTTTACTAATAGTACCTAACTGGATAGATTAATGGATCATAAGTATCGCTATGTATATGAGATGGACAAAATCAATACATTTGTTGTATAGTAAAATCCAAGAACAGGAAAATCGTTTCTCAGATCTGCATGAGCTCATTCCTAGTGAAGTTGTTGACACAGAATATTTATTGTCTATACGCCAGTGACTTCATTATAGCGGCTCAGTGATTCTTCGCTGGTGCATAGTTAAATGAGAAACGTAGGAACTTTAAGTTAAGCACTAGTTTTTTGTGTACTTAATATTGATTTAAAATTTTAAATCCTTTCCACCCGCCATCCCTCCCTTTATGACTGTGCCCGTGACGTGATGTCAAACGTCAAGGTTATTACATAAACACTCTTTTGAACTAAGTAAGTAAGATTAATCCCGTCATGTTATAATAATATACTAAATATTTAGTTTTCTTTTCTGAGGTTTTTATGTTCTTGACTTGCAGTATGTATTTATTTGCGTGTGTCGTCTTCAAGTGCGCATAGTACATTCAATTTAATGGCTTTTTTTTCTGTCGTTTCGCTGTCCGCAGAGCGGTTGTGGTGACATTAAAGCGTCCACGGCGATGGTAGAGGCGGACACAGCACGATCTTCCGCCTTCTACCCTGTTGACAGTCTTGGCAGTCTTGGCGTAGTCAGATAAGCAGTCTCCTACTGCTGATTTTATTTGATCAGTCCATCACAAAGGTTATCTGCCACGCGATCTGGTTCCTTCTACTTTACTCTGCTCTGCATTGCATAGCTTGGGACTAGTTTGATTTGCTCGATTATCCCCTTGTACTTATTTATATTTATTTTTAAATACTTTATTACCTATCATTAATATGCAATTTAAATAAACGGGGGTTAGTTAGTGGTCAGATATTTGTCAATTTGAGCACATGTCTCTTGGTCCACACTAGTCAGCGCAAAGTCAAAATGACCTACTGTTCTGTTTATATTGTACTCATGACAGATATATTTGCACAGCATTGGATGTTATTTGGGTTATCATATACTGATATTACTTGCCGAATCTTGGGTTGGATTTAGTCGTATTAACCATTTGTTTCTATTTGTTATAAATTACGAGATATTTATGAATACTTGTACTTGCAGATGTTTTTTACTTCTAAGTTTCTTAACTAAATAAAAAAATTAGGCAAGTGCGAGCCCGACTCGCGCATGAAGGGTTCCGTACCTATACATATATATAATCTATAACAAGTTTGTTGTATGGGAGCCCCCCTTAAATATTTATTTTATTTTATTTTTAGTATTTGTTGTTATAGCGGCAATAGAAATACATCATCTGTGAAAATTTCAACTGTCTAGCTATCACCGTGGTTGAGATACAGCCTGGTGACAGACGGACGGACGGACGGACGGACGGACGGACGGACGGACGGACGGACGGACGGAAGGACGGACGGACGGACAGCGAAGTCTCAGTAATAGGGTCCCGTTTTTACCCTTTGGGTACGGAACCCTAAAAAAAGAGAAATTCGTCATTTAGCAACCGATTTAGAAATATCTTTGCGCACAGCCGAGTCTACGGTAAAAAAAAACTAGACGAAAAACATTATCACCAACATAAATTTTAAAAATACGCTTATCAGTAAAAAAACTCCAGCTTAAAATACTTGAGCGAAATGAGTTTTGTTGAAGGCCCTTAACTCGCTTCCTTCAATTTCCCCTGTCAAAGCGCCGTACCCGGTACTGTATGACGTCATAACTTGTATGCGTCTCGGGATATGGCCCAAGTTATAAGAGAATTTGAACGAATTTATCTAAATTCAATAAATTTTTTAAGACTAACTTTTGTTCACTCATTTGCTCGCGGTACAACGTAAATAGGAGATATACGGGATCCATGTTTATACGCACAGTCTTATGTGTTAAAGTTAGGTTAAAAATGTGGTGACCAACCTGCTTTCACCACAAGGCTGCGCACCAAATCGCCACGCACTATCGTGAAGCTCCATGACAACGAAATAAGTAGACTGTCACATTCTGTTGTAAAATAATTATTGTAATTCACTGTAAATATCTGTAATCTTTGTTTCTCTTCGTTGGGTGCATAGCGCGCACCAACAGAAACTATAACTATTCGAAATTTCTTGCAAAACTGTTCAGCCATGTCGGCGTAGTAATAAACGGCAACCAGCGTCTGCGTCTGCTACTACGGCTCACTACGTGCACGCACTTTCTTACAGCGGGCTGGGGTGCCCGTCCCTCCGTTCCTCTACACTCTAGGGGTAGGACAGACAAGACCACAGGGAGTCGGGGTTGACAGATTCGGGTTTGTGACTGTTTAAACCTCTATGGTGTCCAAAAATGTATTATTTTAGTGTACAATTTATGAAATATTACGTTAACAATTTGAATTTTATTATTTCTATTATCATATACTTCCAACTTCTAGTATCTCTGTTTGGCCCTATAATTGACTGGTAGAGAATGCCATTTCACTCACTTCTGAGCCATGTCTACAAGTTGTTTTCGGGAGTCGTTACAAATCGTCTCGCACGCAGGCTCGACGACTTCCAGCCTCCCGAACAAGCCGGTTTCCGAAAAGGCTTTAGCACTCTAGACCACATACACACACTCCGACAGGTTATACAGAAGACCGAAGAGTATAACCTGCCCCTTTGCTTAGGATTTGTGGACTACGAGAAAGCCATCGACTCGATTGAAACCTGGGCTGTACTACAGTCTTTCCAACGGTGCCAAGTTGACTACCGGTATATCGAAGTGTTGAAGTGTTTATACGAGAACGCCACTATGTCAGTCCGACTCCAGGACCAGAACACGAAACCCATACCACTGCAGCGGGGAGTCAGGCAAAGAGATGTGATCTCTCCTAAACTGTACTCTTAACCTGTACTGTTTACCGCTGCACTGGAAGATTGTTTTCAAGACTCTGGCTAGGCATCAACATCAACGGCGAGTACATCACTCACCTACGATTCGCCGATGACATAGTAGTCATGGCTGAGACCGCGGAGGACCTAAGTACGATGCTTGAAGATACAGGTAGAGCCTCTGAGCGAGTTGGTCTAAGGATGAACATGGACAAAACAAAAATCATGTTTAATGCCCATGTTCAACCACGACCGGTAAAAATTTGAGACTCTACGCTCGAAGTTGTGGACAACTATGTATACCTTGGACAAACTGTCCAGTTAGGTAGGTCCAACTTCGAGGAAGAGGTCAATCGTCGAATCCGACTTGGCTGGGCAGCGTTTGGGAGGGTACGTACTATCTTTTCGTCCAATATCCCGCAGTGTCTCAAGACAGAAGTCTTTGAACAGTGTGTGTTGCCAGTGGTGACATACGGAACTGAAACGTGGTCGCTCACGATGAGCCTTATAAGAAGGCTCAAAGTCACTCAGAGAGCAATGGAGAGGGCTAGGCTCGGAGTTTCTTTGTGAGATCGAATCAGAAATGAGGAGATCCGTAGAAGAACCAGGGTAACCGACATAGCCCGAAAGATAGCAAAACTTAAGTGGCAATGGGCAGGGCACATCGCTCGTAAAACCGACGGCCGCTGGGGCCATCGAGTTCTTGAGTGGCGACCACGCACCGGACGACGCAGCGTGGGTAGGCACAAGGTGGACTGATGACCTGGTGATGGTCGCTGGAGTCTGCTGGATGCGGGAGGCGCAGGACCGGTCATGGTGGCGTTCTCTGGGGGAGGCCTATGTCCAGCAGTGGACGTCTTTTGGCTGATAATGATGATGATGATGATGAATGCCATTTGGCATTAAGTCCGTCATTTGTACTGACTTTTGTTTTGTGCAATAAAGTTTAAATAAATAAATAAAACATATATTTCTTTTAATAAGCCCGTAAGGGTGTCCCACTGCTGGGCTAAGGCCTCTCGTTTAGATCTCCACAACTCCCTGTCAGCCGTGGCTTCCGGACAGTCGATGCATTTAGATCGTCCCTCCATCTCCGTCTCGGTCTGCCTCGACGTCGCCGCCCATCTTGCGGCACCCACTTCGTGACTATATAAGCTCACCTGTACGGGTGCATGCGGCTAACGTGACCAGCCTAGTCCCACTTGAGTTATTTATTTCTACTCAGGTTATTAATTTAAAATATTCTTGCTCTCATTTATGCGTGAGCCACAATATTTAACCCCGTCTGCACGGTCCGAAACTGCCTCCATATCCTTAACCACGCAAATTTAATATTTCTCGCTCTCTCTTATGTTTTCACCACAGCCCACAATGTCATGAAAATACAGACCCGTTCGCACGTTAGGCCAGTTTAAATGAACTCCACCATTTTGGCGTGTAATGTACCAAGTGCATTTTTAAAACGTTTGTTAGAAGATCTTGTTACGAGGTTACCCGTAGATTTTGTCCAGTTTTCTATTCACGTTCTCATATCACTACACCATTTCTTCTACAAAAGCACTTCATTTAGTCTAATATTTTCTTCGGCATCTGCGATTGTCAGAAATTTAAATAAAACAATTTAAGGATCGACTACATACAGTCAAATGTATGAAAAATGCGTGACGTTTGCGTCACCTTCATTTTCATAAACTGCGTTAACGCACCGCCACCGTTTTTTGAGCAGCGGTGTAGTCGATCCATAAATATTTGAGCCAATCTCCATGGGCATTCTGCCTGCACGTCACACGCGCAATAAAGAAAACAACGCGATCCACCCGGCACAGACGTACGCATTGCGGCATGGCTAATGCCTTTCTTATTCCGCGGACATAACATCACTTTAATATTATCGTGCGTAGCAAGTGGGATAAACAGGCTACTATTACACCGTGGTTTGGGCGTATAAATTCTTTGTCTTTATAAACACTGAGTATATTTACTTAATACAAGAAACATTATCAAACGCATGGCTATGCTACGAAAATTTTGCTATAACCGTTCGTCGTGAAAGAAAAATGCAATGCCTGTACGTCAACAAGGTTTGCAGCAAAAAAAAACTAGTTTCAAGTGTATTTGGCATTTAATTAATCAAACTATCATATTTAAGTGCAGAAGAAATAATGCATCACATGTCACAGCATACCTAACCCAGATAACACGGTAACTAAAGTGTTCAAGCACCACACGCGCAATAAAAAAAACAATTGTGATTCGCTCGGCACGGACGTACGCATTGCGGCATGGCTAATGCCTTTCTTATTCCGCGGACATAACATCACTTTAATATCGTGCGTAACAAGTGGGTTATACCTACCGGCTACTATTAAACCGTGCTTTGGGCTTATAACTTCTTGATCATAAAAAAAACTGATTATGATTACTAAATAAAAGTGACATTATCAAATTCATGGCTATACTGTGAAAATTATCTCATTCTGCCAAAATTTCCAACGCAAAAGAAAAATGCAATGTCTTTACGTCAACAAGTTTAAAACAAAAAAATCTAGTTTCAACTGTAGGTATTCAGCTTTTAATTAATAAAAATTATCTCGCTTAAGTGCAAAATAAATAATGCACATATATCACTTCAATATCGTGCGCGCGTAACAAGTAGGAGACAAAGGCTAGTTTTACAGCGGGGATTTTTTTTATATACTGTTGCTTATAATGAAAACTTACTACATGCGTACATTTTGCAATAAAGGAAACAATGCGATCCACCCGGCACGGACGTACGCATTGCGGCATGGCTAATGCCTTTCTTATTCCGCGGACATAACATAACTTTAATATCGTGCGCGCGTAACTAGTGGAAGACAAAGACTAGTTTTACAGCGGATTTTTGTTATAACCTGTTGATCATAATGAAATCTTACTATATAAATACGTACATGAGGTAATTTTGCAATAAGAAAATGCGAACCACCCGGCATGTACTTACGCATTGCGGAATGGCTTTCCTTTCTTATCCCGCAAAATTAAACAAAAAAAGAACCGACTTGAAAAAAACTGAAAAGCCTTTAATGATCGTTATTTGGTATTTACGAGTTTTTTTTTTGTTTTAGTTCGATAAAGAAATTTACGTCAGGTTTGGCACCGGCTTCAAAAGGTTAATCAAATGTAATCTGTACATAAACGGGTTTTGTAAATATGCCTATACTTGGAGCTTTTGTTGTCGACATTCTTTCAATGGTTGGCTTAGTTTGAGGTGTTCCTTATTCTTCAGAAATAATAATTAATAACAATAACTGTATCAACATTCCTTTCAATAATTTTGCAAGTGCCGCCTGTCAATTAAAAGATTTTTATTAATTTCTCTTCTTAATAACTTAAGCACGACAGGCAGAAATGAAGTCTGTTTGCATTGTATAGTACGTTTGTGAATATTCTTAATGCCAGTTCCCTGTGGTGTTGACTGTCTCTCTCTTTCTCTCTGGTGAATTATTTAGATTTTTATAATTTCGGTCCTACGTCGTTTTATTCTTGATATTATTTTCTGTTCTGGTCTCGTCTATTCTCTTCCCTCAATATTCCGAATACCGTTACTGCTAGCGGTAAACCTTTGCAACGCGGTTTATTCGAAATACAAACTGGAATCGACTTCTATCAAATACCGATGTAATTCTCATAATTGCCTAAGATTCCCAGATAAATTAGAAGGCCGTTGTCTCGGCAACCAAAGGGTTCAAATGATTTAAAATAATAAACAAGCCGAAATCGGTCAAGCGGTAAATAGGTCGAGTAACGATTCATTACGGATTGTTTTAGCTTTGTAGGGTTGCCACGTGCCAGGATTTTTTTTAAATCTGAAAGACAGAACATTTATACTCCCTTTTTCTCCTTGGTGCGTTCTGGCAAAGAAACCTCTTTTGTGGATACGAAGACACATACGTAC
Organism: Apotomis betuletana; assembly: GCA_932273695.1. Classification (NCBI taxonomy): domain Eukaryota; kingdom Metazoa; phylum Arthropoda; class Insecta; order Lepidoptera; family Tortricidae; genus Apotomis; species Apotomis betuletana. The sequence continues at coordinate 20,910,411 of OW026312.1, forward strand.
CTACATACACACAAACATACATTTATTTCGATCCGAGGTTTGCGCAAAAACAACTGGATAGATTTTGGTATGTTTTGAAAGTTAGGTACCTAATGATACTTATATCGTCGTAGGTTAAATGGTTGGCATTATAGGTATCAACCCACATTATGATACTTTTTACCAGACTTCTTACTTCGCGAACCAAGTTGAAGAAAACGCTTTCTGAGAACGACTTCCTAAATTTGATCATCATCATCATCATTTCAGCCATAGGATGGCTGCACTGGACACAGACCTCCTCAATAGACTTCCACATGCGAGTCAACGCAACTCTAACTAGGTCGTCCGACCACCTTGCGGCTAGCCATCCTAGTAGGTAGCAGGGCGTTTGCCGGTACGTTTCCTAAATTGAAAAAGTATTTGTTTTTTATTTAATGCATTGGTACCCCTAGCTCGAGGAGCAATAATCCTTGCTCCTGAAAATGAGCGCTTTGCTCTCCGATCGTTCTTAAATGGAATCCAATCTGAATTTTATTTAAATTCATTTTGAACATTATCAAAAAAATGAGATTTGCCTGATTGGCTTTTGGCGAACGTTAGATGAAGTCGGATCTCTTTAAAAATTTAATTGCAAAGTTTATGCCTGATGGGGTTAAAGAACATATCGATAAGCAGCAATATTATTTTACTGCTATGGCGTTTGTGTTTTTTAGATTTGTTTTAAGAGGCCTTATTCCTAAAAAAAAAATTTTTTTTCAGATTATGCCAAATATATCGGTAATTTCAACCAGCTTTTTGAAGTGAATAATACTTTTCCCCGAGTTCTAGGTAGTAACATAGCTATTTCATGCTTTCATCGCGTGTAGTCGAAAATAAGTTGAACAAACTAATTTTCCGCGTGAATTTTGTTAATTTCGAGTAGTATTTTAAACAAAATTATCAATGAAAAAAATTCAAATTGTAGGTTTAAAATATACAGGGTGTTGCCTGTAATAGGAGCAATAAATTAAATCATACATTCTACTCTTGAAACTGAACAACATTTGTTCAGCAACTTTAAAAAAAAGTAAATTTTCAAAATTTCATTATTTCAAACAAATTAAATAGTATTTTCAATGTACGTCGTCCAACATTGACATTCCCTGAGCATTGACACAGCTGTCACTCTACTAATGTCGCACATTTCGCAATACATTGCTTCTTTGTCTAAACATTATTCTACAAAATATCATTTAATAAACGTTATTTTCGAAAGTAGCTACATAATTAATTTATTTAGTTAAACGAAACACAAGTAAAAATTAACAAGACTCAACTTAACCTAAATAAAATAAACTAAAGTAGCTTAACAAAATGTTGTTCAGTTTCAAGAGAAGAATCTATGTTTTAATTTTTTGCTCCTATTACAGGCAACACCCGGTATACTAAAAAATTCCAATAGCCCTGTTCTAGGTAGTAACATCAATAATATGTTAAGAAACGTGTTTGATCATAGAGAACAATTTCTAAAACAATCAGCATCAAGGAATAAGGCCTCTTAATTTATTTTATTGCATTGTTGATTGAAGTAGGTATATGATGGACATACGCACTATACGCAGACAGTAGGCGTCAAATAATTTATACACCGAAAATCTCGTGGTATGATAATGAAACAAGCGCACCAAAACTAGCTGTGTTTATTTTTGTTTGTATTCTCATCATCTTCATCAATGAGCTGGTATCAGGACAAAACACCTGTACAACGACCGGTCGTATACTGCTCTCAAGCCGTGGTTCTTGTGACGATCAAATCGTCGATCCACAATATTAAGGGCTTTTCGACGCGCCTCATATATTACCCAAGCACCACTTATGAGGCTTAAATTATGTAAGAAAGTTACCGGACGATCAAATACTCAGTCATAGCGAAATAAAGTTTTCGCCACCGTAGGCCGTAAGTGGTATTTTCTGCTCGCGGGGAGAAAATCTCACTTCCTTGCCAAGGCAAGACGTAAACTTTAGACAAAGCATGGGCGGTGATTTGTAAAGCCCGAGATCGTATATTTATAACACCGTCGCTCTGGGACATTCACAAATTCACCGCCCTAGATATGTAATGTACTATTTTGCTCCAAATTATTCCATTTTTTTCTCCTTCCCCAACTTACCTTACATGCGTAATCTTTACATTACTCAACCTCCTGTTCTGAATAAGTCAGGCGATGAAAGAATCTCCCATAAGTCCTAGTTTACTGTCTAACTTCCGAAAGTCGATACATAAAATCTGTTTGCCGTCCCGTTGTCTTCACAGCCACGTAAACACTCCCAAGAGAGCTCAGGTCTGGGTACAATCATTGTCATAAACGGCGTATTTTATCTATCCATGATAATAGGGGTTTGCATCCTAATTAATTTTGTGAACAGCCAAGACGACAGAGTTAAACACTATAGTACGTTAGACGGTGTATTCGTTAATGTGTCAAGATGGAAGATGACTTGATTTGAGCGATAAAACCCATCAAGAATGTTGCCGTCAGGCGCTTGCTGAGCTCCATGTGAAAATTATGGAACCTATAATATTTTTCTCCAAAATGGTCGAAAATATTAACTTTATTGATAAAAAACCAAGATGGTTTATGCTCAGTCAAAAAGTAAAAAAATCTCGACAATAATGTTGTATGAAATTCCTTTATTTTGTCGAGGCATAAGGGTCCTGAACGTGGACGGCGTGTCGTATCAGGACATCAAAAAGAAAGTTGAAGATAGAGAAACATGGAAGTTGCTCCACCGACAAGAGCTAAGCTCTTAAATTTCTGATGAAGGGTCCTGAACAGCCAAAGCGGAAGATCAGTAGCTACAACTCATCGCGACTTTCTAGTTGCCTCAAATAGCTTATGGCGTTTTCGGAAGAATATACACTACCACTTTTTTATTAAAAGAAAAAAAAAGGCTGTAATGCAATAATTCAGTTTTGACATAATAGTGGCTATTAAAACTTATCTGTACTTATTTTGTTTTCTTGCACTATTTTTGAGAAAAACACTATATTTGTCTCAGCCGGAAGGACAATTGCTGGTTTCGTATTAAATTTTTAATTTTTTTTTATTTTAAATATCGGACATCCTTACACAAATCAATCTAGTCCCACAGTAAGCTTGTGTTTAGCAGGCTTGTGTTATCGACACTAGACGACGATAAACATACTTATATAGATAAATACATACTTAAATACAAATAACATCCATGACCCAGGCACAAATATTCGAGTTCATCACACAAATATTTGCCCTTGCCGGGATTCGAATCCAGGACCGTCGGCTCAATAGACTCCCAAGGTCGTCCGTTTCAAATTAATACTCAGTCAGCAGTTGCCTACTTCCCTAGTTTCGACAATAATATAGAATTAAGAATTAGTAAAGTATTTACTTGTAGGTGCTCTTTGTACAGGGTGTGTAATAATTCATAGAACAACAAATGGTATAACGTTCATCACATCGAATAACATATAATATAATTTCAACACATAGAATCGATCAATTGATAGAATTATCATTTCGTAGAAAATTAGTTCATATATTTTCATTTCTTATAACAACACTTGCTATATTTTTTGTTTCGTATATAAACACTAAAAATAATGAACACTTAATATAATGAACATTTAATATAATAAACATTTAATAGAATAAACAAATAACATAATACATACTTAATATAATGAACAATTCATACAATAAACATTTGATAGAATAAACAAATAATATAATACACACTTAATAGATTTTTTGTCAAGAGAGAGTGACTATTTTGTATCATTTACGCGCTTATGAATTAGAATGTATAAAATTCAATTACTAGTTTTTTTTTGCCAGTACTCCGCCTTAGCTCCGAACTTAATACTTTCCTGGAAGTGGTTGGGTAGATTTGTTCTTCTATGTAAACAGTATGAATACAAGCAAAACTTTTTTCTGTACGCAAAAAAAAATAACCTCGAAGGCCAGGCGGAAGCTCGCTACGCTTCGCTCCCGCCTGACCTTCTAACCTAACCCAGCCACGTCGGATCTGCTCTGAAAGGTTTTGCTCGCTCGCTTCGCTCGCTCGCTCGTATGTTTTTTTTTTCAGTACTCGGCCTTAGCTCCGAACTTAATACTTTTCTGGAAGTGGTTGGGTGGATTTGTTCTTGTATGTAAACAGTATGAATACAAGCAAAACTTTTTTCGGTACGCAAAAAAAAAATAACCTCGAAGGCCAGGCGGAAGCTCGCTACGCTTCGCTCCCGCCTGACCTTCTAACCTAACCCGGCCACGTCGGATCTGCTCTGAAAGGTTTTGCTCGCTCGCTTCGCTCGCTCGCTCGTTTTTTTTTGCCAGTACTCCGCCTTAGCTCCGAATTTAATACTTTCCTGGAAGTGGTTGGGTGGATTTGTTCTTGTTTGTAAACAGTCGGTATGAATACAAGCAAAACTTTTTCAGTACGCAAAATAAAAAATAACCTCGACCTCTAACCCAACCTAACCTAACCCGGCCACGTCGGATCTGCTCTAAATGGAATTCGAAAGTATATTATACGAAAAATACATTCTATTAAACGTACATTCTATGAAAAGTACATTCTATTAAACGTACATTCTATGAAATTATTGTTATAAGAAAAGTGCATTATATTAAACGTGCATTCTATCAAATGATTGGTATAAGAAATGACTTTCTATCAATTGTGCTTCTACGAAATAACGATATATGAAATAAACATTCTATGAAACGTTGTTATACAATCTGAAAATTCTACCAAACGTATGTTCGGTCATATGAAAATATGTTAATTGTTTTTCTATGAAATGAGACGCACCCCTTTGTACAATTAGATTTCTGATTTGCACCAAATTCTAGTATCTCTGTTTGGCCTTAAAGTTGACTGGTAGAAAACACCATTTGGCATTAAGTCCGCCATTCATACTGACTTTTGTTTTGTGCAGTAAAGTTTAAATAAGTAAGTAAAACCAAGGCCCATAGACAGATTTCAGGTCAAAATTTTGCCAATTTATTAGCTGCGCGTCCAACACCTCGACCATTCTATGTGAAAATAATTCTGTCGTCAATTCTCGCACTCCCAATTTCTTTGGACACGTGTCTAGGCGAGACAGTACAATACAAGTAATCGTTATTGCACATCTCACAAAACATACAGGAGAAATACAATGGAAGAAATTACAATTAGAGGTTAACAACAGGCGCACTTATTGCTAAACGCTTACTGTACGTCCATAGATCACCTCCTTGTTCAAGGGAGAGTGGAAGGTGTCAGAGCTAGAGGAAGATCGCCGATGAATGCCGCCAATGAATGCTCACGGAAAGCGGCTCTACGGGAGGAGTGGTGACGTGTCATCATACGGGTCACTCAGAAGTCTACAAATACATAATGGCCAATTGTGTACCGACCGAAGCAGAAGAATGTGAAAAGAAACGCCGAGGACTTATATAGTCTTAAGAAGCATAATTTGATAAAGTTTTACACCGCGAACAGTCTGCCAAATTATGCAGACATGCGTTTACGGCGAAGATATACCCATGTGCCTTAAAGTTTCCCTACTTTGATGTTAACTGTAGTGTGCTCATGTTTATGGCGGCGACTGTACTAAGCTCGCTTTATTCTTAAGACCCACACATGCAAAAGGCCGTAACAGTCGTAATTTTCGTAGTAAAATGCGTCGTTTTCTGCTGGGAGCGTAAAATAAACTGAATGTTAATGTTCGCTCAGAGACACGGAAACGGACTGACTGTATTGTTTATTTTGCCAGTTCTGTATTGTACAGAAAATGAGTATCACTAACGCACTTAAAGTAAAACAAATCAAAAATACGCAAACGGCAACGCACTACAATAATATTGTCCCTTAAAATACAAACTAAACGGGGTTACTCACGTCGTAGAAGTCGAATATCGCTCGACATGTTTCGAATCGGTACGCGATTCATCATCAGGAGCTACGATCAGTTGCGTTTCCATTAAATGTTCCCATTAAAACTGAATATCTTGGTACTTTTTCCACCAAACATAGCTAAGAACCATCTCGACGGACAAGTCCATCAAAGTGATACACGAAACAAACACGACAAATTGGTCCATCTGTTTGAGAGCTATCATGCCACAGACAGACACACAGATACACATGTTAAACTTATAACACGTTTCTTTTTGTCGGTGGTTAAAAATTATAAGTAACACGTGTTTCTTAAGCCAATTTTCCTCGGGACAGACTATTTCCCAAATCGACGATATATTTAGGATTTCGAAGTCAAACAAGAAACCCTTATAGTTCCACTACATCCCTCTGCCGTGCCCACCCCAATATGGTCTAGTTCCCACCCCAGGATGTAGGGTTTCTGAGAGAAATTCATGGTTTCATCTGATAGGCCATGGCCAGGCTCACCCAGGAACCGTCGTGACAAATAATCTTAGATACGCCAATGTGTCTGTCTAATCAACAAGGATTTTCCAAGCTCTCTGCTTATAAATATAATTTCGCTACAGTATTACGTTTGCATAAGTCAGCTAACAGTTGAGCGAGCATGCACCAGTTTATTATTAACCAACAAGCGAGGTGACTCGTTCAGAATTTAGCTAAGCGACGTTGCTATTCTGAGTTAAAAAAGGCATTAAGACCCCAACGTTTCCAGGTGACTTAAACCCTTTTTACTTAGGTAGGTTTATTCCTGAACGTTGCTCCCTAGCGTGCGTTTAATAAATTTCAAGGCTTTGATGTAAATCTTATTTAAAACCGAATATTAACCTTAATAGTCATTATATGCTTCAGACGGTTCTAATGTAAAATTGCGCCACGTAAGAAGATTTCATGTTTTAAAAGACGATACCTACTTGAATTCTTCACCATCTGGTTTCTAAATCGTTTTCCTAGAAATATAACAGGTTTAATAGTGAATAACCCCAGGAGACAAAAACACCATTAAGTATCTCACATGGAGTACTGCAGTCACCTCTGGACAGGAGCACCCGAATATAAGCTTCGCCCTTTTTGACTCGATACTACAGACCGAATCGAGCCTCTGAGTCTGCGGAGAGACTTTGCCTTCTTGTGTGTGTTCTTTAGTCTGTGTAATGGGATGTGTTCTGGGGAATTGTTTGACATGATGCCCACGGCTACTTTTTACCATTGAACTGCTCGCCATCGGGAGGGTGTTCATCCTCAAACACGAGCCTAAATGGTCGAGAACTGTGCGTTTCCAGAGGCATTCCCTACCGCAAGCGCTCCGCATGTGGAATTAGCTCCCTGCCGAGGATTTTCCGGGGGGCACCACAGATCTCATCCATTCATAGGCGGCGGTAACTGCTTAAAATCAGGCGGGCCGCATGCTTTTTTGCCACCGTTGTAGTATATAAAAAAAACTTTATGGGTTATCGCAGTACCACCTGTCGCAAACTTTATTCTTTCATCGTCACCACTTAGTTGGCAGTCCACAACTGCTAGAAATTTCCTACGTCGTACGACTGCATAGTGGAATGAATTATCGCTTGCGGTATTCCGGCCTGATACGACCTTCAAACCTTCAAAAAAAGAGCGTACTCCCACCTAAAGGGCTCGCAATGCACTTGTAGCTACTCTGGTGTTGCAAAAGTCTGTGGGCGACAGTAATCGCTTTCGATCCGGCGATCCGATTGCCCCTATGACAAACAAAATACACAAGTTGTATTTTCTAAAGTATTAATTCCGAATCTAGCGTGGTAACCACTCAATTGCTTCGAATTTTGAGTTGGACTCTATTTATATAATAAAATAAGAGCAGTGACAGGTAGCCGTAGTTACCAAAAGCAATCTAGTGGCTATAGTAGTAAGAAAATCTTTAAGTTTTGGTGCAATACATTACAATAATGTTTATTGCGCACCTCAACTAGAAAATACGAAATGTTTGAGATAAGATGAAAACAGTTCTTAGATGTAAAAATTGCTGAAGAGTGATCTGATCCCAGTAACTTTTGATTTGTGGTAAATAAAAAAGATTATTCTTACTGCCGTACTCATACAATTTTACTTTGAAGTTCTTGTATACTTACTCTGTTTTATCCTTATATACTTGGTTTATGTACACTTATATTACAAAGTTGTTGGTACATATAAAGAAATGGAGCACCATCGCTGGTCAGTTTATCTTTTATCCCCTACTAGCTGTGCCCCGCGGCGTTATCCGCTCATCCCACGGGAACACTAAATTTTTCGGGATGAAAAGTATCCTATGTCCTTTCCCGGGTCTCAAACTATCTCCATACCAAATTTCATCTAAGTCGGTTCAGCGGTTGAAGCGTGAAGAGGTAACAGACAGACAGACAGACAGACAGACAGACAGACAGACAGACACACTTTCGCATTTATAATATTAGTATGGATTATGGGAAACCCATACAAACGTCCATCCCCTTATTTAAAGGGTGGGGGTTTGATTTTCTAAGGATCCTAGAATATGTATATTATTTGTTACGGACAGCTAGGCCAACGTAATAAATATTGTTACGGACAGCTAGGCCAACGTAATAAATATGTATAAATAAATAAATGATTAAATATACTTGTAAACAGTTAGGCGAAATTAATATTAAGATAAATAAATAATATATTTTCTTGTGTTCCTAAATGCCCAAAAAAAGCGGCAATATCATGTGTATAACACTTATTTTTCCTAAGAAACATTTATTATAAGAGAGCTCCCAAATACTATGTAGAAATAGTTAAAGACCACGGCGTCTTAAAACAAACAAGTGTGACTCATCCTGGTAACTTTCCACTCACAGCGCGAGACAAAGGAATTATGTTTGTTTACATTGGTTGCAAAATTTAAGGATAAAAATTAAATAACTCTGAAACTTTGTAGTAACGTTCCCTGTAGAAATATAAGTAAAATCACTTTACATTATACCGGCCGCAACCTGCTGCGAGCACGGCAAATACGAAAATAACACGGCGCGTCGCGCGCTCCGGCTAATGAGGGACCGGGAAGGTGCATATCTCGACCCGTGCGAGCGAGACGGCCTCTGAGTCGGAACAAAGAAGTTGCATCAATTTTATGTAATTGTAATTAATTAGGAGCTCTCACATGAAAATAACGTATGTGATTGTGTTCTACGAACAAACCTTAATGTTAACTATAAGTTAGATTTAAGATGAAAATTGTAATTTACCTAAAAATCAGTATAATGTGACAGAGCGGGCGTCCCTCTGAAAATGTTTACGACCTTAAGCGAATGATATAAAAGGACGACCATTTTCTGTATCGAATCACTTGTCAACTTGTCACTTCTCAGTTCTTGTGAACCGTAGTTACCATCTTACTGTATTCGAGTAGCGTAGTACCATCGGTCCGCGAAAGTTAGTTTGTTAGTGTCAGCGTAGTACCATCGGTCCGCGATTAGTGTTAAAATCATTAGACAGAGACTAAAGTAATTAAGTGTTAAATTTAAGTGTTTTTCCGATCCGTTGTTGTGTTAATTGTTAATTTCTTGTGTAATATATTTCGTTGATTTTACTTTGCGTTTTCGTACTCGTCCGTTTCGTTTACCCTATTTCTCAACCTACAGTCCGCTTCGCTCCATACTCATCCCTGAGTTTCGGAGTGTCTATGTGATCGATAGCCGATGGACGCGGTTGTCGTTTACATTATTTATAACAATGAATGAACATATAAAAAAAAGTGAATACTTACAGCGTCATCTAAGAATCGGCCCTCTATAAATGAAGTCATCTTGCGGAAAATTTTACAGTCATTATCATCATTTCAGCTCTTTACGAATGAGGAACATTTAAAATGATTTTTGTTCACAATTTAGGTAAAAAATGTGGTAATATTTCATTTTTATCCTTTGATAATATCGATAAAAGCTTAGTAAACAAAAGGAAAGGTTGTCAATTTACGTTATAGGAGAAGCAGACCAGCATGTAATCATATTATCACAGGCAACTGAGGGTGCATTCTACATTCATGTCCAGTGATTGGATCAACGGTTGCCCCGTATCAGAGCCTAGTAAACGGCAAATTTTCTAAACTACATTTATATGTAGAATTTTCTAAATCTACATTTAGTATATGTGGTTAAGTTCATATCACTGTAATAGTTAAGTATCCTTTCTGAAAAAATAGAGAAATAGACTGAAAAAGTAAAAAAGATTTCTAGAAATAAGTCCCACTCTGATTGCCAAAATGCTGTCCCCTTGTGTTTTTTTTTGCGTATAGATTGAAATAAAACGAAGATAATACTATGCTTGTGATCGGTTTATTTTTACATTATTTGCTTTGAAAGAATGTTTTTAGAAGCTATCCTGTATGACTAAGTGGAGTGTATAGCTTTATACATCGTAATAGATATAAAGATTGACGAAAACAAGACAAAAGGGTCAGTCTTATGTTTGGGAAGTTTATAAGTAATAAACAATTATATTTACAAAAGTTGGGAAGACACACATATGCAAAAGTATTTAAAATAATGTCCTAGGAAATCAAAGTAAAGACTAGATTCTCACTTCTTAAAATCCCAACATATCAGTAACAAGATTTACTCTAACTAATAATGATAACATCATCATCATTACCATCATCAATAGTGATAACAACCTTACGTATTTAAATCTCACAGGATGTCACACATCTTCCTTTTAGCGATTAGAACTATTTACAAAAACTTAATCACTTTATATCGAAGAAATTGGAGAAAAGTCTAATTGACCGAAAGTTCGCGTGGTACCAGGTCACCTCAGGGCCGAGGCGTCCAGTACCAAGGGCCGAGGCTAAAGCGACACAAATTCAGGCGGCGGAGGGGGTAAGGTGAGCACTGGGGTCTCCGTGTTGTCCACTCCACCATTCTCCGCGCTGGGGCCAGGTAAAGACCAAGTGGAGCTGCCCGTTGCCGTCACTCTGGGTCCCATATTGTCATAGGCGGGTGCTGTACAACACGTTCTACTTCTACGTGGCAACGTCGCTCCTCCACTTAGCAAATCCGGATATTTTCCCGGCTCGCCAACTCTACTCGCCACTTGCACTGATATAAAGATGTTCCCATATGGAACTGGGACAGCAAACTCTGCCGGCGGAGGAGGAAAGGCTCCTGGCGTACCTTCTATAGTTATATGTACAGGTTCAAAACCGCAGCCTCTAGGCTGATCATCTCCAGATCTTTCAGCCAGTTCAAAATCGCAGGGAGATGCTATGTCGCCTATAGAGCGGTCGCAACTGACTACCACAGATGCGTCTAATAATCTTTTTTCTTGGTCAGTGAAACTTCTGCTCGGCGGGACTGATCGTCGTCTCAATCTCCAACAAGCAACTGCAGCTAAAAAGCCAAGAGATGCTAAGACACCTAATGCCCCGAAGACGACACCCAAAAGTTGGGGAATCCCAGGAGCTGTTCTTGCCGTAGCGGTTTGTGACCTCGGTAATACGAGACTGATAATGGCTCTCGCTTCCCCAGCGTTGCTTTTAGCCACACACGACCATTCTCCTGCTGCACTCGATGTCACATTTAACAGTGTGATATTTACCCATCTTACGCTACCCGGCACTCTTTCATCGGAATCATCGTCTTCTAAATCCGTCTGCGTTTCTTCTAGATCGCAATCTATACTACTATTATGTACATCTACACCGTCAAATAACCATGTTACTTGAGGTTTTGGAATCCCGTGAACCCAGCAGCCGAAAGAAGTTGCTACTCCAACTTCGGCTCTCACAACTAATGTACTAGAACGCACCTCGGGTGCGCACACCATACTCTCGTTCGAGATATTACGCCACTTGTTCCCAGCCTTTGTAGAAGGCTCCACACACACTAAGTCCTCCGTATCTAACTTCCTACTTAAAAACCAGTCCTTAAACTCGCGCAGACGACAATCGCATCTCCACGGATTACCGGACAATGAAATCGTCTTCAAAGTCGGCAAAGAGAATGTACTGTAACGAAGGAATGTGAGCTGATTTCTACGCAAATCTATCTTTTCTAGAGACTTCAAATTCCGTAAAGCGTTTCTGTGTATCGTCCGCAGCCGGCAGCCGTCTAATAAAAGCATGCGCAGATGCGGCAAAGGCGGGAACTGGTCCGCAATTAACGTCGTCAAAGGATTGTTGGTCAGAACTACGAGGCGCAGTCTTTCGTTGCCTCTGAATATGTCCCTCGGTAGATTGGAAAGGTCGTTCTCTGCCAAATCGACTTCAATCAGAATTCTTAATTCGAGAAACGCATCCGCATGTAACGACCGAAGTTTGGTCGCCCGCAGGTTGATTTTCTGGAGGTTTAGTAGTCCGATGTTAGCGAAGGCTTCTTGTGGGAGGTTTTTGATTGGGTTGTCGTGTATGTCGAGGACTTGGATGTCGGATGAGAGTGGCGGGGGGCGGCGCAGGTCGCTGGAGGCGCAGGTGGCGGTCTTCTTGCCGGAAGACCACTTGCAGACGCAGGCGGCGAACTTGGCACAGTCCAGCCAGTCACTGGCCGTTCTGGCGGTGCACGTCGTGAATATAACAATCCAGTACCACCTGGCCCACGCCACGCGCATGCTCATCTCATTTCGGGCGTGTGTTTACATCGGCAGGCTGCCTGAAACAACAGAAGCGTGTTAATCGACTAAACAACGGGGTTTCAGGAACAATGGCTGGCTATCGTTACTCTGTTTGCGTGGCCTTAACACGTTTTTGTAATGATTGATTTGGTAAACCATTTTGGTAGGATGTAACGTGTAACATTTGGACGCGATATGTCCGTTGTAGCGATCAAAGACGCGCGTTGGGTTAAATATAGCCAGATGATTAGGAAGTTCGTCTCGTTTGAACGCTGAAGCTTAAAATAGACGGTCATGTATATTGATATCGAACGAGTTAATCGTGGTAACGCACAGTTATTTTTATTCGTGATGATTAAAAGCAAGTGACTAAATAAATTATATCTACACTTTTTTATTATAATTGTTACTTTTATAAACAATCAAAAAACAATTGTAGACAAATACGATTGCCCCATCTTTATGTACTGGGTTGGGCAAATTAAAAGGGTTGCACTCTGTTCCCCGTACTGAAAGCCATAGTTTTATAGAATATTAATTTTTGTATGTTTTATGTGTCTTTATTTAGTTAAATTATTTAGGTTATTGTTTACTAACATAGCGCTAAGGAACATTGTTACTAATCAATCTATGGAATATTGCTTTCTGAAATAAAGATATTATTATTATTATTATTTGTATGTCGCACCCTTTCACGGGACAATGGTGTCCGGGACCTTTGGGAGGCGTGCACGGAGCCGAAGCCAACGAGCAGAGGCCCTTTCGACAAATTAATGAAATGTAAGGGGTACACCATGCGGATGCTCCCCCTGCCTGTGTCATGGGACGCACACAGAGACAGCACCCGCAAGATGTAAGAACTATTGTGGTTGTATGGAGTCTAAACATGGTACTAGGCTATTACATGAAATGCGATGGACTATTTAACTACTGGGCTATTGTTTGAGACAGCCGGACGTCTACCAAGAAAAGTGTCTCATAGCAAAAAAACTGGTAGACGATGACTCGCCTCCCGCTAGATGGGCCCCCATAAAAAGCGACACATAAAGTGGCCTAAGGGCAACACCAGTGCGGAAGGCTAAGGGCGGAGAGGTGTAATACTGGGCTTTAAACCGAAGCCAACTAACCCCTTACGTTTCCACATCCACCCCCGAGCCGCAACTCTCGCGACTCCACTCTGCCCGGCCGGTTAAGGCAAGACAGAGGCGGAGGCCCCGACCCATCTCCCCCCATCAGGACCCCCAGGAGCGCTCAGGTACGTGGGGTCGCTACCCCCCAACAGCTCGCCATAAGCTGCCCTGCGTGACTGATTGCGCTGGTAATACCAGCGGGCGATGGGGTCGTCACATCCCTACGCCTTATTATTATTATTATAAACACATTACATGCCACATTTCCATGTTATTATTTCATTATCATACTATAAACTTTGAATAAAGGCGTGTAGCAAATACTCTTTCTCCAGTAATATGATACCAAGGCCAGAAAACCGATAAAGTAAACAAGGTTTCATTAGATACAATAACAATGTATGTATGAGAAACAACAACATTAGGGTAGAATAAGAAATAAACCTCAATTTGAATCCAGTAATGTATCCAATGTAAGTACATAATATCATATATGTATATTATATATTAAAGTAGTTACAGGGTACAATGTCGGATGAGTTTGCTAACAATATATTATTATACATTACCGACACTTGTGAAGGTCGTGGAGTCAGGTTCGCCATTGACGGATACGTCAAGGAGGACGATATATGATATGATATTTTACTTATAAAGCAACAATTCGGAGGAAATTTGTGGTTTTAGGATAACATTTAAGAAGGAAAGAATTAAACAAGCAGTCACCTGAGAAAGATTAGATATTAATTATTCTTATACCTATATTACTTATTCAAAGACAGTTAGGCACATCGCGAAAGATGTACCCATATTTTTAAGTAGCGTGAATGTGGAGATTCCTTTACTTAACTAAGAGACGAGGCGTAAAAAAATATGATATATTGTTGTCGTTTACCTAATTATCAAGCATTTTCGATTCACCATCTTCCAAACACTTCCGTGCCTCAGACGGGTAACATTCATCGTAAAATTAATTGAACCCGCCGTTCGCCACTTCGTTTGCTTGTAATATAGCCCAGGGTTGAGAGTGGTCCCGATTAGATTAATGGAGCTTCAATGGAAAAGTTAATTTAACCGCCATGAGGACCGTGTGAGTATTTATTCGGTTCGGATAAGCAGGCTTACGAGGTATTTAATGCCCTTAGAAAGAGATTGTTTGAGTCTGTCTGAAGAAGCAATATTATTGAGATACTGATATTTGAGATGATAGCAAATTTTACCCGACCCGAACGTTGGTGGCTGTCTCAAATAAATAAATATTGAGTATTTGGGACAATCATACATAAATCAACCTAGTCCTATCCCTCTACAAAACCAAGCCTCTGAAAATAAGCATACATAACTATCTAAATGTTGGTAGTGCATGCGTTATGAGACCATATGAGACATTTTTATAAAAATTAATGAAATAAGTAAATTAAAGGTCTTGCATAACACAACGCAGAAAAAAATGTGACGTATTTGTTTAGTTCTATTTTTATTTAGTATGTAAGTATTGTAGTTTTTAAGGTATTCATCTATGGGCAGTATCACAGTTGCTGTTGCAAGAAACTAAACTTCAACAAAATAAAGATAAATTAAATCTAAAAATGACCCCTGCGGCATAGTGCTGAAAAAGGCGGCGGCGATTCCTCGCTGAATCGCCAAACTGATTCTTTGGGCGAGAAAACCGCCAGCTCCCCGGTCACCAGTAACTTCAATTAGTTTAGACATAGTTTACGAAGTGTGTCTTCCGAAAATCTCAAATAAAATTTAAGGACCAGTTAAAAAATAAAGACTCAAAGTGCACAATTAACGCGTCCCGCAACAGGTGAAAATAAATAAACCGGCCGTGTTTAAACTGCATCCAATTAAGTTGGACGCACTAGCGAATTAATTCCGACCTGAATAAAGGAAGGGCCCTCACCTACGGCAAACTAATTCCGCTAAGGGCGGTAATTTGAGGCTTTCTGCACCAATTTGTTAATTGGAAAACGTCAGAGAGTCAAGTTGAAAATAATTTATGGAGAAATTTGTTATTGATTCCCATGCTGCGTATTATTCCGGTTCGCAGTCGCCACTCAATTACCTTTCTGCCCCGCTGGCCATCGGTTCTACGAGTTACGTGCCACGCCCACTGCCACTTAAGATTGGCGACTGCCTGAGCTATATCTGGAAGAAATTGGAAGAGGGCGGCGCACGACAGATCGTTGTGGAGAACTTTGGGGGAGACTTTTGTCCAGTAGTGGACGTCTATCGGTTAACATGATGATAATGATGATGAGTAATTTTTATACTGGATCCTAACTCGAAGTTTGAGCATCTGCTTCTAAGGATGATGGACCCTGAAAGTGCCTACTACCTAGATCTCAAGATTGGTCAGACATAGACATGTGCTGTTTTCATAACTTCGACTCATCATCATGAGCACTTAGAGCCAGTATCGTAAAACTGAAAAAAAAGAAAATAAATGGACGCTAGAAGTGCGTGCTCGGTCTTAGGGTTAGTCCAACGTAGACTCGTAGCGTTTTCGATTATTTGAATCATCTCGACAAGATGATTCTCATCATCATTATCATCATGTCAGCCGATAGATGTCCACTGCTGGACAAAGGCCTCCCCCATAGTTCTCCACAACGTTCGATCTTGCGCCGCCCTCATCCAATTTCTGCCCGCAATCCTAACCAGTTCTTCGGTCCACTTTGTTGGGCTTCTTACGCTGCGGTCGCCACTCGAGAGCCTTTCTGCCCCAACGGCTATCGGTTCTACGAGCAATGTGCCCCGCCTACTGCTTCTTAAGTTTGGCGACTGTCTGAGCTACATCTACAATTTGGGTTCGAGCATTTAGAACCAATATAAAAATTGACGGCCGTAAACAAACAGCCGTGTTCAAACTGCATCCAATTGGATGCAACTTAATTAAGTTGCACGCGCACTAGTTAATTATTTTTCCACTGAATAAAAGAGCCCTCGTGCACCAAAGATACCACTGACGCTGGTAATTTTAGACTTTCTGCACCAATTAATTAATTGAAAAGCGTCAAGTGTCAATAAATAGCAAACTTTTGTTAAAATAAAGTTAAATTTTCGTAGGTACTGGGCCTCAATAATTTCAGGATTGACTCTGACATATCGTATCTTTGCCGTACCGTTCTTACTGCAAGCACTTCACACCGCTGCAAAAAAACGGCGATACACCGAACAACAGACGCGTGAAATTCCCGTCATGTCTTTTTCATACATTTTGACGTGTGTCTGCGTATTTTGAACAACGGTGTGGTCGCACCTTAATTTCGTAATAAAGACGAGATATTGTTAATCTGGAGATATATCAAACCTCAGTCGAATCCGTCTTGAGCATTGTTTCTTACATCAATTAACAGCTATAAAGCCAAAGCTAGACGTACCGATCAGTTACCCAAATGGTTCAAATTATACGGGACATGGCCAGCAATTTGTAAACAGCGATCGATTGTGCAGCCGGCAGGTCGAGACAAACAGCCTGGCATCGTTCTGTGTGGCTTTGGGATCTAGAGCCGAAATTCGAAAATACCATAGTTCTTCCCACATTAATACACTATATGTTATAACAAAATACTTGTTTTTGTCTACGGTCTCTCTAATGAAGAAGGGGGAAAAGTGTAATTTTCAGTCCTCTAACTAAAAATAGGTAAATAAATAGTGAGTATTCGCCTTTCGTACAATCATCACTCTGGAATCATTCTATTTTATTGGTGGCATGTTTTATATACGTTGTGGTCGCTAAATAAAACATTCTGTTTCCCTCGTCATTGTACCTAACGGAAACTGAGATTGTTTACTTTTTTGATAGTAACTCGCGTCGGTTTTGATCTTAAGACACTCTATTTCTCGCTTCGCTCGACGTCGTACTTGTCTCTGATTTTTTGGTAAATCATACGTGGTAATGATGGTGATCGTTATACTATTAACAAATTTGTCATTTGGCTTTCGTTATTTTTTTTATAGTATATTGAGCTTCAGAAAGACCATTTATTCAAATGACTCTAAATCATACATGGCTAGCAATTTGTAAACAGCGATCAATTGTGCAGCCGGCACATCGAGACAAACAACTTCATTCGGAGTGGCATAGTGATATAGAGCATTTCCTCTCTAAAATATCAAGGAAATATTATCCATTTTTGCATGGAGTGACATTATAGGAGCGTCGGGAGAGTCGTCACACGTCGCCGAATTAATTTGTTTGTGTGTATGTTTAATGTGTTCCTATCATATATCGCAAAGGTAGAAATATAGTGAAAATCAAGTCAAAGAGATGCTCAATATTGCTTAAAGAATATAACCGCCGATCGTAATTTTAAAGAGTGATCCAGGGGACAAAACCATGGCAACTAGCAACAGAAAAAAAACCCAGTTACTGTAGTAAAAAGCTTATCGTATGTACAGGCGGACTTAATGACGTAAAGCTATGACACCCAAACCATACCCTGAGGCAAAAAATTATATAAAAATATTTAATTCATAATAAAATTATTTCCCCCCCATTCCTACGCAGCATCGACCTCACGTTTTTTTTTATTTTTTTCTTGAAAATATTGCCCAAAATCTATAACTTCATTTGAGTTATAGTTATATCTTTGTTTTCTAGAGGCTGCCCTGTACGCTAGGCTGTTGCATTTGTTATTTCATAAAAAAATACATTTTAAAAATAGCCGAAAACAAAAGTAAACCTCACAAAATAAGCTTTCATACCTATTAACCACATTTTAAAGCCAAAAGCTTTAACGAGCCTGTTTAAAGATGCATCAAAATATAGGTAAAAGCTATTATGTTTTTGCATTTCCCACGTTGATAAGCTTAAAACTAGTTTATATAATATAAAATGAACCGAATGTAATTACGTTTCTACCAATACTGAAACCAATAATGAGTTGGAATAGTGTATAACCGCAAATTCGGTCGCCGTTGTCACAGCTGGTCAAATGACACAAATTAGGCAAAAACACTCCGCAGAGGCTGAATAATCAGCAGATGTTATCTGTATGATTTTATGGTCCCTTGCCTACAATTTCGTGTTTATCTGTGATTTGCTTGATTTACGAGGGTTTTATAGTTTAAAATAGTGTATAATAATAAGTGGTCAACTTCGTTTTCAACCGACTTTATAAAGATGGAAAAGGTGGCTTTCAAATGGACTGAAGCCTTTTTTTAAAGTTGTTTTATTCGTAAGCTGAAACGTTACGAATGGCTCGTTTTTTCTTATAATTGCGATCTGTTGAGATTGATTCCTTATTTTTTGTACAAATGCATGTTTAGAAATTTAGATGTTTTCCATGTTGTGGTAACTAAACTGATGATTTATTTGAGACTAGGTCGATTTGTATATTGGTGTTTGATATTTGTTTATTTCAAAGAAGACATTACTTACTATTTAGACTCAAATAACAGGAAATTAACACCGCCACCTACTCAATTCACCACTTGCACTAATCCGCTACCAGTTGCTGCGCTAAAGGTTGTCTGGAAGAGATCGCGATTTAGCTATAAGAGCGTCTGTTGTTTACCTCTGCTTATTGTTTATTGTATGTCTGATGTGTTGTTTCCCTGTATATTTGTTGAGGTGTACAATAAAGAGGATTTATATCGAAACGTATTGAAAACAATCTCGTCAAAAGGTCTTCCGCAAACAGTCCAAAACTCAAACAAACGATTGTTTTCAAAACTGTTGAACAATGAAAATATTTTCACCAAATAAACACCCAGTTTACGTACACTGCGAAGTGATTTATATTGTTTACCATTTTGCACTGTTTGTCTCTCGTAAATATCTCCCGGTTTCTATTAGAGGACGTTCTGGACAACTGGAAACTTTAGAATAGTTTCCATGGCACAAATATATTTTGTGCTAAATAGACAAAGGAACTATTAACAATCAGAATATTTCAGTCGACATTCTTTCGACTTCGCAACCAGTTAAAGTCGATTTTGTTTTTAACACAGAACACTACAATAGGTCCTCTCTTTTGTACTTCCCAAAAGTACCTTAGAATTTCTTAGGAGCGATCACACTACTGCTCAGAATACGGGTTGATGTGTGACGCGTAGTATTCGGCAGTTTTTAACGCATATCGTCCGATAGACATTAAGTTTATGCTGTGATGCGTTGTTAGTGTCAGGTTTTCTTCATAAAGGCTGCGTAAACTCACTGTCAGCGGATGTTGAGCTTTGTTGACACTGTCTACTTTAAAATTCGAACGTAAACGACACATGACTGCATAATGCGTCGTCGACGTAACTTGAACAACGGTGTGGTGATGTGGTCGCTTTAACCTCGCACATCACAAAGTAACGGACATTTGAATAAATAGGTATAATTATAATTTAACTCAAATCTCTCATCCTGATCTGGATCCACGGAAGATCAGCGTCGTGGTGCTCACGAGTGCTATGACATATGCTGAGTTGACTCCATTTTGCAACCAGGACACCGTTTAGCTCATAGAATTACTATAGATTTAAAGTTAAATTTAATTAAAAATTTAATTCAATTCTTAAATGTAGAATGTAAATGTAATTGGTTTGCAAAATAAATGTATCTTCTTCTTCTTCTTTAAATATAGTAAGCTTTCCCAATTCACTACACACAAAAATTAAATTCTTCTAGTTCTGTAAGCGCAGTAATTCAATAGGAAACTAAAGAAACTTGTTGAAATTGGTCCGCTATCGATTCCACTCCGGCACAATTACATTTGTTTCAAACAGTTTCCTTTGGCTAACTCGAAACCGCCAGCTTTACGCCAAATTACGTCTCTAACTTATTCCTTTATATATTGTAAGTAACTATTTGCCGTTTTCGTATCGATTTAGCATTAATTGTAGGCAACAAAGACAGCTTAGGGGTTTGGCCAAATTGTGCCCATGGCGGTTAATATTTTACAGAATGTGTTTAGTAATCGTTAGAATGACTATAGTTAGTTCCTTCATAAAAATAATATCGATCTTGCAATTAAAGTGTGTATTTTTTTGCGCTCGAGTTTGGCTCTAAAGTGCGACTAAGTGCGACCAGTAGCCGGTTTTTTTATTACAGATTTTTCATTACGCAAATATTTACTTATATAGTTTGAAATCAAGTATGGTTCTTTCTCACCGTCCACCTCCCGAGACCACCTAGGTGAACCGTTGAAACATTTTTTTTTACTACCGTTCACCCTCAATTATATCGTATAATTTATATTGGTGACCGTCCACCTCTGAAATTTAATACTGGCTATTTTGTTATATCTATGGATTTTTTATTTTGTTTCACGTGAAGAATTTGTCTGACAGGACAATGTCATAGAATTAAGCCCGCTTGTGTCTATTTGTGAAAACTTACATTTTATTATTATCAAAGATAGAGTGAATCAAGTGGATGTAATTGATTTAGCAATAAACAGTGGTAAAATTTTGAAAAAATATGAGGTACTTCGAGTTAAACAACACAGCACAGACAATTCCAGGTCTCGTCCTACACTGAAGAGAGCAATAAGCGATAGCAGTAGATGCATTTTTAGTGAATGCCCCGCGGTGGATCTCTTACAATACATATCCCTTATCTGCAAAAGGCCATGCTTTTATCAAAGCATAATTTTTATGTCACACAAGATGCAAGGGTGTGCCGTCAACATATAGACTGGACCTGATCGTCCTGAGCGACGAGGCTAGAAAATGGCTGACGTCACTGAAATTGGATTTGTAATTACTTATAGTTAAATGAATTGTTTCTTTTGTTATCTGAAATAACATGCCATACGAATAAATAAATAAACATATAGACTGAAAACTGGGAACATGTTATAAATTATAGTGTATCAGTTAGTAATTTTAATGAAACCCACACAGCAGACATTATACAAATTTATAAAAGTGCTCTACAGTTGATAAATGTTACCGTGTCGTCTGCCCTAGAATAAGGTCATTTTATGTTGTAGACTAGAAATACATTACACATTGTTTTAAAGGTTTTAATCAATTTTTTTTTTAACTACGTAAGTATAAGTCCCGTGAGGCTCTAAGATATTAAAATAAATTTTAATGTATTTTTTATTTATTGAATAATAATAAATTTTAATGTATTTTTTATTTATTGAATAATAACACACAAAATTAAATATAATTACACGCCTTGATATGTAGGTACAGGTGACTACACAGTAATCACCTGTACCATTGATCGTACAAATTAATGGTACTATGGACACAGGGGGATTTACCCTAGTGAGCGTCAGACTGGCTGGAGCACATTCTTTTCAAATAATAACAATTAATAATTCAGCTCCATTCTTAAATAGTTTCACTTTGTGGTACTGATACCCTTTATAAAGCAATACACTACCACCATTTCTGTTAATAGTGATTAATTTTTCCATGTTTATGTTACATAATACATTTGAATAAGAACCACAACAAGCTGGAATAATAGTGATTCTCAATGCCATATTGACATTATTTCAATAGACGAACTTGAAAACTGACGAGTTCTGATAGTATGTAGGTACGCTGTATTGATAACAAGGTGTACTACGGTGGAAATGATTTTTTTTCCATCGTACACCCAGGCGGATATGTTGTCTAGGATGGTTAGTCAGTGTTTAAAATGCAAAATGCACAATCCCCCGCGCTCCGCGCCCGCCACCATATTGAAAAAAAAAAACCGGCACTTTCTTCATATTTTTGCTCATTTCTTCCTTTAGGAGCATTTTAGCTAGAAGAAAGCTTAGACAATGTTATAGAGAGTAAATTTACTATATTAATGGCGGCGAGCGCGGAGGGGAGAATTGTGCATTTTGCATTTTAAACACTGACTAACCATCCTAGACAACATATCAAAAATTCAAAACTACCGGACCGTTTGTAAGGTCAAACTCCTTTATTAACTGGATTATATGCCACAAGGGCACTTTTAAATGTCTTAATGTACCGGCATTGATTTCACACGAGGAAACAGCTGTTGAGAAGGAAACCGAAAGAAACTCGTAAAGTATTTTTTCGTAAGTTATAGGTAATTAAAACGGTTACAATTATATTACAACTAGGTAATTGATACATAAAGACAGTAATTATCTAATTATATTCAAGGGATGTAGAAGGTCGCTAGGTGTCACGACATGCAATGTATACAATTAAATAAATTTATTCTATTGAGATTATTGCAGTTTCACTCCCACAAACGTGTATTTAACGTCGGATGAAAAAAGAAAGTATATTTGTGTATCTGTGTAACTGCCTGGGGCATCGTAGCTCCAAAATTTAAGCTTATGAGCTAGGAATTTTGTGTCTATATTCACAACTTATACTTGGGTGATTTAGCAATATTTAAGTAGAGTACAACAGTAGGTATAATTAATGATGTCGCCAAACAAAGGCCGCATGTAAAACCGACCCTGTGATAAATGATGACAAGTAATAAGTCAAACTTCACTTATCAACAGACAGACTTAAGTAATTGTTGTTTAATGTCAGTTTAATGTACGGAAAAGGGCTGTGAATTATGTGTTTGCTAATTTAGTATTTATCTCAGTTGGAGTTTGATGAATATGGGTTTGCTACTAAATAAATAATAGTACTCTTATGAAACCATTGATACAAAGAACAAAGCACTCTTATTACCAACTCTGTCATCTATTCTCGTTCGGCCAGAATCGGCTTGTGTGCTACTGATTACGAAAAAACACAATAATAGGCTTTCTATATTTTTTTTGGAAAACCATTTTTTTTACGACAGTTTTTGCTGTGATTCTACAAACTGCAGGTCATTAATTTTTCTTTACCATAGTTTTTCCAAAATGTTTTATTTTAATTGTCAATTTAACAGTTTGCTGAAGAGATCTTTGCCTTCGAAATCCAATAAAAACACTAGTCGATGGTTAACACTTAAAAATGACAAAATTTAAACGGTTTGACCTTGACATGTGTCACAATTTGAATGGTTTGACATTGACAAGTGCCGATCATCGACAATTTTTTTTATTGTGCTTCGAAGGCAAAGATTCTTTGAGCCAATTTTAATACGAACTGAAAAAATGGTACATTTTAATAAAGTGATGACATGCAGTTTGAAGACCCTTACTGCAAGGACTATCGAAATAAAAAAATTGGGCAAGTGCGAGCCTGACTCGCGCATGAAGGGTTCCGTACCTATACATATATATAATCTATAACAAGTTTGTTGTATGGGAGCCCCCCTTAAGTATTTATTTTATTTTATTTTTAGTATTTGTTGTTATAGCGGCAATAGAAATACATCATCTGTGAAAATTTCAACTGTCTAGCTATCACCGTTGTTGAGATACAGCCTGGTGACAGACGGACGGACGGACGGACGGACAGCGAAGTCTCAGTAATAGGGTCCCGTTTTTACCCTTTGGGTACGGAACCCTAAAAATTATGAGCTTCCTAAAATTGTACAAAGCCGACGCGGACTTTTATTCTGTGCCCGAACATATGTGGAAGGAGGAGCCGATACACCCACGTCCTCGTTAAAGATCCGATTAATGTGGATCTGACTCTGCTAGCACAACTGTCACAAGCGACTATTTCTCGCGCGAGATAATTGCCTATCTCTTTCTGTGCAGTAATGTGAGAGGGTGACGGGTAGCGTTATGTCGCGCGAAAATAGTCGCAAAGCATTGTTGTGCTAGAGGGGCTGGAATTTAAATATATCGTAGCTATATTTAAATATATTGTATTGCAGAAGCCATAGGTACGTCGTTACGGTCTCAAATTTAAATATGCATACTGAAATATCTTTCAAGACCTTACACGTAAAGTCGATGCATCCCAAGTAGCACACAGACTGCCTAACGGCTTATAAAGCCCTTACTCAACTTAAGATTACACCGAGCGAAATGTGAAAAATAGGCAGTTGCCGTTAAGTAGACAGCGTCAACACTAGTTGTTTAAGCCATTTCTAAACTATATATTTAGCACTTCGAAGAATGTGTTAACAACTTCTACGTGGTTTTTTCTTAAGATTATTAATATTACCCTAGAAAACTAAGTAAAGTTGGACGAAAATTGTAAAATCGCAAGCAGGCGTTAAGTGTTTTTTATACTTTAACAATGGAAATCTATTCTGATATTCAGTTATAAAAAAGATGAATGTTTACATTACAATTTGTCCGCATCAAATATTTCAATTATTGTTTGGTATATTACAGGTCCAGATTTATCAAAAAGTGCTTTTAATTCTCCATACATTTTTACTATGGCGGCCGCGCGCCGATCTAAATACGCATTCCCCGCGCTCTATGGTTCAGTCGCTAATGCTCGGCGCCCTCTTAAATTAGCTGTACAAGGCCTGTATAAGCGCTTATACAGCCTGCGTGCTACTTGTGATGTTAGTCTGTAACTTGAAGGTTAGTAACCCGTAAAAACGTTAACTTTGAGTGCTAAATAGAAACGGCAATAATTCCCGAGCTAAGTGCCGGTTTATGTCTGGGGTTGCCAGGATTGAGGAATTTATACGGGATATTTTAGTGCTAAATAATGTAAATCATTGGTTGATTTGGTCCATAGACCACTGTAACGTACCCCGTAACGTTTTACAAATTACGAAAACATTACTGTACTAGCCTGTAATAAATAATTATCCTTTACAAAAATTACATACTATTAAATTGATATAAACTTTCGTGAATTTCATCGCTGTGACGACAACATGCTACAATGCGTCAATTTAAATTTAAAAAGCGATTTATACTTTAAAATCTTGTTACACTAAGAAAATATATTTGAAACTTATTGAACCGGGTCTATAGCGATATTTTGATTTACCTTCATTGCCTGACGTTTCAACTCGGTTTCACGTGCCGTGGTCTCAGACGTAGGTACTATAGATAGACCAGGTTCAATAAGTTTTAATTATGTGTTCAAACCGCGAGAGTATAAAGTGTCATATAATAATTTATATTTGGTTTGAAATTGATTTATTTCCTCGTCACGATGACGCAACGTAACGTCATCATTGTAACGTTTCACGTCACGTCACCGTAACGTAAATTTGTCTTTAAGATTTTCCAAGCATTATAAATCTTTAGAAATCCGTAGACTTCTGAGTCCTCTTTTAGGCATATCACGTGCAAAATGCACACTTGAATTCAGTGTAGAAAAAGACGAGAGTGTGCGATGGTCTCTTCAACACGGATCATTATTCAAAAAAAAAGGAAAACGGGACAGTCCCGTATAATTGGGACGCATGGCTACCAGTTAATGTCAAAAGCGTTCCCAATTAGTGACGTACCTCGGCTTCACAGTTGAGCTCAAACATGTTTGAATTTGAAGTTTTCAGCTCAGCTCGGGTTCCGGTAAAGGCAAGCAAATGTGTTAAATCTTTAACACAAATTGAAAATAGAACCGAGCGAAGCCGTTTATGGGTTGAATTTGTGCTGGATTGCATTCAGCGTTAGCTGGTAAAGGCTGATTTAGACGGATCTAGTAGCTGTCGGTAGTTTTGTTAGCACGCAATTGCTGACAAGGCACCATATTAAGAGGAAATACCATATATATCTATCTATTTATATTGTTTGCATCTGGTAACTATGGCGTAAGAGGCCTTATTCCTTTTAAAATGCTGATTGTTTTAGACATTTTTCTCTATGATCAAACATGTTTCTTAACATATTATTGATGTTATTACCTAGAACAGGGCTATTGGGATTTATTGGTATATATTTGAAAATTAGAGTTTGAATTTTTCGTTGATAATTTTTGTTTCAAAAACTACTCGAAATTGACAAAATTCAAGCGGAAAATTAGTTTTTTCAACTTATTTTCGATTGCACGCAATGAAAGCATGAAATAGCTATGTTACTACCTAGAACTCAGGAAAAAGTATTATTCACTTCAAAAATTTGGTTGAAATTATCAATATATATTGCCAAAATATGAAAAAAAAAATTTAAAAGGAATAAGGCCTCTTAAAGTAGCCGGATTATACAAATCGAGGTTCGTTCTGGACTGTTTCCTTATCCAAAACTTAACCAATCGAAACGAAATATTGATATTTACGCTTTTTTCGTAGAATTTGTATACTAGGCATCCGTTTACTGTGACGAAATTTCGGCCTAAAACCTATTATGAAAATACATTTTCGGATAAATCTTTTCACTGATAACTGTGATTGTATAAAATAACATAACTACAATATCAAATGTTTCTACAAGTAAATGAAGCCTCAACAGAACGATAATCAGCCGCCTGTAGTTTGCTCTTATTGAGTTCGTTATCTTAACGACGGAGACTGATCTTAATGACTGTTCTTGGTTTCCCTAAGCAACCTATCAGGTAAAGGGTAATTGATGAAGATCTGGGGTAATATACGGGCATTGTGAAATGGGCTTTCGTGATCAGTTAGATTGTAAGTATAAGGAATATCTCGCTCAAGGGATACTAGGAAACGAAGAAAGTGGGAGTCGAACTCTTTCTAATATTCAGTCGACAAAAACGCATCGATAATCTAGCCCTGATGGGAGTTGAATCTGAAATCACCCATTCGCAGACTATTGTGTAGCTGAGTACGTGTCGTGTGTTGAATTAATCGATTCTAGCGTAAGCTAAGCGCTACCATATAGTCAACGTGAACACTAACTATTCAGTACTTGCAATTAAGACCTAGTTCCCGATAATGTTGACTTACGACCTGCTAAATTAATTTATTTATATTTATTTAATACCATTAATGTTAGCACTAACAGCTATACCTTACATGCTAACTGGCAAATTAATCTTAACATGAGAGGAATGAATGTCTACATTGGATAATATTAATACCTAATAATTATTATTGGAATGTCAAACTATTACAAAATTATTGCAGGTAACATAGAACATAGTCAAAATTTAATAATATCAATAATTATAATAGAGATGTCGGCACAAAAAGAAAATAACAAACACAGAAGATGCTTATGGAGCTAACACTAAACTTAGACTGTTATGGAGCTAGTCGTAACAATATTTTCCACGTAACGATACGAAGCAGTCAAAAACTTTGATTCTGGGCTAAAGAATATGTCCAGATGACTGTCACTGTCCAGTATATCATTTAGCAGCGTAAGAGCTTGATTCAGGGGGGATGAGGCTAGCGCGCGGGTCCTAGATGGTGGGACAGCGAAGAGGACACGGCAACGCGGCCGCAGTTGCTTAGCAGAGAGGCGTGGGACCCGGAGTCCTATAAGAGCCAGCAGTTGGGGGTTGGTCACCTGGCCACGTATTACTTGATAAAAATATTTTAGTAAATACATCTTCCTCCGGGTCTCCAGTGATGTGTACTCAACCATACCAAGCACAAATAACGTAGGATACATGTGACGGTAGTAGCCGTATAGTTTCTTGTACAGGAATCGAACGAACGTCTTTTGGACCCTTTCGATAAGGAGGGTGTATTCCTGCTCGTGGGGACTCCAGATGATGGCATTAGTCTCCAGCTTACTGCGGACAAAAGCATTGTACAAGACACTAATGGCGTGGCGGCATGTGAGTAATT
Organism: Apotomis betuletana; assembly: GCA_932273695.1. Taxonomy (NCBI): domain Eukaryota; kingdom Metazoa; phylum Arthropoda; class Insecta; order Lepidoptera; family Tortricidae; genus Apotomis; species Apotomis betuletana. The sequence goes on from OW026312.1 coordinate 20,938,539, forward strand.
TGGATTGGCGGATGACAAACCCCAGACACCTCCTGGCTTCGTTACAGATCTCGGTTATGTGGGGGTTGAATGAGAGTTGGGTATCAAACCACGTACCGAGGTCTTTAACTGTATCGGTACGTTTCAATAGTTTGCCCTCGATTGAGTAATTACAGCTAATTGGGTGACGAACGCGCGCGTAGGTCACCAGGGAACATTTCTGCTCGTTAAGGCTATTGTTATTGGCCCAGGCGCAAACACTGTCAATGTCCGCCTGAAGTAGAAAACAATCATCAGACGTTTCAATGGACAGTGCCAGTTTCAAATCATCAGCGAACAAGAGGCACGTTGAGTAGCTGAGTACTGCCGGTAGGTCATTTATGAGGATCAGGAAAAATAACGGCCCTAAATTGCTACCCTGCCCTATCCCTGACGTTACTAAGAAGGGAGCTGACCGAGAGCCTTCGTATTGTACGAATTGATGTCTAAGTGACAGGTAATTTGACAGAAATTCTAGTAGGTCAGGGGAAAAACCGGCCATAGATAGTTTTTTGAGTAAAACGTCATTATCAACTCTATCAAATGCCTTCTGAAAGTCGAAATAGGCTACGTCAGTTTGCTTTTTTAGATCCAGGTTATTAGAAATTAGCGAAACAATATTCAGTAAATTTGATGTTGTTGAACGCTTTGGCAGGAAACCGTGCTGTTCGTCGGAAAACCAACCATTAAGTTGTTTATATACCTGGGCGTAGATTATAGATTCAAACACTTTCCCGAAGACTGACAGAACTGCAATAGGTCTATAGTTATGAATGTCCGATTTGGCTCCCGATTTAATGCATGAAGACAAACACAATCTTCGTCAAACTTAGAGCACTTTACTCTGTGTTAACACACGAACTGCCTTCGTAAGTTACGAATCTTAATGAAGAGTTTACGACTCGACTAACTATAGTGTCGAAAAGCAAAAGGCAAATATGAAATGCGCTTATATTTGTGAAGTTTTGTCTGTTTAGTGTCAGCTTTAACTTTAATTCATCATCATCAGCCTTTAGAGAGTGACATGTCCTTACAGCGGAAGAGTTAATATAATGCATCTTATTTTGTTCTGGCATCTGTTTCTTCTCATCGAAAAGTAGTTGTAGTCACATAATTATTTACATAGATAGGTAGGCTAACGAGATAATTTTAACACGCTCTTATTATGTTCACTTGTAACTAAGTTTGAACGTAAATTTTAACCTACTACTAATTATATTGATTTAAACTTACACGATTTTCATACATTATTACGCATAACTACGTCGAGGTAAATTTATGAAACATGTAATGTCTCATTATCTTAATGTGGGTATACACCACAATTTGTATATTGAACCATTGGAAAATAAAAAGCTAACGCGCGGAAAGGTTAACGCGCTGGACCGGCAATCCAGAGGTACCGGGTTCGAATCCGAGTCTCTTCCACCAGGTTACGCATTTAAATTTTTCTTTGAGCTTTGAGTGGGTCACGAGTCGCGTAGCAGCACGGATAGCTACTCCTGCCCGCCTAGCATAAGTCGCTTCGCGACTCTTGTCGCGTCACATAGCATCACCCGCACTATCTCACAGTATAGCGAAGAAAGAGATGGGTAACATTTCTCGCGCGAGAAAGAGTCGCGTGTCAACAGTTGTGCTAGAGGTGCAGATGAAGAGCTCCAACTGAGTTCGAAACATGTCGGGCCGTTCCTGACAATTTTTACGTGAGTTTAAACCGTTTTTATAATTATTATAGTAATACAATAATTATGGTATTTTGGAGCTGATCTGATGGAAGACGGGAGGTGACCGTAGGAACTCCTAATCCTAATATAAACCCATCGTGTTTGGCCTAATTTGACTGGTCTTAATGAGCAATTAACGTTTGTGTAGTATAGTCGGCAATAAAAGCGCGTCTCAAGCTTGTAACAGGAGGCAAACGAGACGACGACGGATCGCATGATGGCAAGCGATTACCGATGTCAAGTGCTAAACGATACGAGGAGTACAAGTACTTTTAAGATGGGAATACGCTCTTTTCTGGATGGTCTGAAGGTAGTGTCGGTCCGGCGTAGGAGCTCTTTGTTCCCTAAAAACTTATTTCCTCGAATGTTTCACTTCGCTGAAAAATCGTTTCGCTGAATTTTATTCCTCTGTAGTTATACATTTTTCATAATTCTTGCAAATATCATCGTATTAATAAGGTTAGGTTAGTTTAAACACGTTGATTGCCACATCACGCGACGTCGCGTGAAGCGGCTGTATACGCTGGTGGCCAATCACGCGTGTGATGGTCCCATACAATATGGTCTGAGCCACAAAATTGCGTAAGCGTATTGGCTTCGTTCTTCTTCATACCATAGCGTATTGGCTTCTGGTTTTAGTTTTGGCCACTAAGGAAGGGAATTACCATTTTTTTTATTTTAGCCATATGTATAAGTTCTGTATTTTGACTTGGCAATGAATCTGTTAAAACAATCTCAGATAGTTTAAGGTTGCAAAGAAAACTGCTTTCTACGAAATGATTTTTCAGCAAAACGAAACATTCAACGAAAAATTATTCTAGGAATATTATTATAGACCCGTCCGGCGTACCGCCAGCGACAGTTAATTCTGCAGTTTCGCTATGCGAGCCAGGAAATTTCTGGAAAGACACACGGTTGATGACTGCCAACCATCTAAGTGAGGATGGAAATGTTGTCACAAAGAAAGCAGAAGGTAAAAGCAGGGCTATTAAAAAGGGCTTGTGTTTATGAGTAGCACGGATAATGTTCAAATACCTATCGGATATCTATTCACCCTCTTCACCCATATTGGCATTCCGCGAAGTTTTTATATATCATCGTTGGGAAGATTGGATCGAGTTACGAATTGAGACTCGATGCCACGGCGAGTACCTGAATTAAATAATACTGAGCTGAGGGATATAGCAATTTTGTACGACTTAATGTTGATTCAGAAACCATTTATGGGAATAGAGTTCTCATACAACAATACACAATACCTAAGAGATGTTTGTACATGTTTGTACATAGACGAGTAGTTAAGGTTCCAATAGGTTTAGTTTTAAGTAGTTAGGGCTTCTTTAGTTCATAAGTTTGTTAAATGTGTAGATATATTTTATTTGTGTGTTTATTTTTAACCGACTTCAAAAAAGGAGGAGGTTCTCAATTCGAACGTTTTTTTTTTATACAAATACATCGAATAAACAATTAGATTGTGTCTATATGATACCTCTATGCTAGACATAACTGTAACACGCGACTCTATGTCGCGAAACAAATGCCACCTGTCACTTTCCTTTCAATACCGTGCGAGCAGGACAGGTGACGCTGTGTCGCGCGATAAGCGAAGTCCCGGCAAGATAATGCTAGCTCTGCTGAGAAAAGGTATTCATGTTTAAAATTTCGACATAATTAATTTTGTCCCTATAGTTTTTTTAGTACAAATAATTTCCAATAGTGACGTCTGTTTAATTGGGAAACAATAAATAAATAAAAATAAACATCGGACAACCGACAAATAGTACCTTACAATCTACGAATCTCTATTTCTATATTGTACGGTCTATACTTATTTTACGATTTTAATAAAGAAGGACGGAAATGAGGTATTTATTATCTATTCTTTCGCCGCTCCCAATAATTCTGAGGACTATATTATAACAAAGACAAATAAAAATAGTTCAGATAAACAAAAACGTTTTGTTATACTTTATTAAGCACACACACAAGGATAATATTCCCGTATATATGAGAAAATATACTAAGGTTACATTGTAAGTCATGTCAAGTCACATTATTAAAATAGGATGTCTGAAGAGAAACATATTTTATTATGCTGTTACGTCTGAGTTCAGAATTTGTATTTTATATGTAAAAGCAAGAGGAATGCTGTTATTGTATTTCGTTTGCAACACGATACATAATAAGTGTCTATGGACGACGTTGGCTCGGTTTGTAGTGCAGCTGCCTACTGAGCCGGCGGTCCTGGGCTCGAATCCCGGCCAGGGCAAATATATTTGTGTGATGAACTCGAATATTTGTTCCTGGGTCATCATCCTCATCCTCCTAGCCTTTGTCCCATTTTTTGAGAATGAATTCTCAATCGGGGTCGGCTACCTAAATCCCAAGATGTGTTGTAGGCACTAGTTTTTACGAAAGCGACTGCCATCTGACCTTCCAACCCAGAGGGGAAACTAGGCCTTATTGGGCTTAGGTGGTTTCCTCACGATGTTTTCCTTCACCGAAAAGCGAGTGGTAAATATCAAATGACATTCCGTACATAAGTTCCGAAAAACTCATTGGTACGGGCCGGGTTCGAACCCGCGACCTCCGGATTGAAAGTCGCATGCCCTAACCACTAGGCTACCACCGCTTTTTTTTAATGGGTCATGGATGCTATCTATAATGTATATCGTCGTCTAGTACCCATAGTACAAGCTTTGCTTAGTTTGGGACTAGGTCTATTTGTGTAAGATTGTGCATTAATATTTATTTATTATTTATAAATAAAACCTATTCTAAGAGAATTTAACTTAGTAAATCCGATGTCCCAAGATCACGGCCCTGCGGCAGGGTACCCATGATGCCGGCTACATTCCCCCGCTGAATAGCCAAGCTAATTCTTGCTAAATAGCCGAGGAATGAGCCGGCTCTGTGGTCCGAAGAACATTCCGACAATTTTTTTTTATTGGCTGTACAGTCTGTGGGCGTCCGGGCTCCACGGTCCGAGTGTCTCTACTGCAAACGGGGCGCTACCTCCTAAAGGATGTTTTATAACCAGACCTACACAATTAATTACTCGCCCAAGGTGCACCTACGGCGAAGCCCAATCCTGCCAGTATGCATTTGGTAAAAATGCACGCTGACTGCAAGCGAACTGTTTGCAATTACTTCTGCAACCTGATGCATTAATAACAAAAATACTGAGGTCCTCCTTCCGCTTTTGTGAGGCCAATATCGGAACGAATTGAACAATTGTGAAACACTCGGGGGAGTATCTTTACTGAATACATATTCATAAGGATACTCCAAGAACTCCGATATCGTAATCAAAATATTACCCAAAAATAACCTAACTACCCTACCCTAAAATAGGTACTTCAGAAGAATTTTATCCTTATTATTAGCATAACATTAACGACCCTATTTTTGCGTGGGGGTTTACAATATACACACAATACAATACCGATTCAGCCTATTTTTCTTATACATATAGGAAGTATTATTTGGAGAGTGATGTCGAAATAGTACATTACTGCAGACGGGAATGAAGGGCTTGAAGGGTGAGTATGTATAGGTAGAGGTGATACGAAGCCGGCAAGCCCTTTTCAAGGCTAGGCATGTGTACTTGTGTAGTGCTTTACTCAAACAAAAATACACCACAATATCGTAATTCAGCTGTTTAGCCTGTTCATGAATACAACAAAAAAAAATACTTCCCGGCTTAGGCCTTCAATTTTGAAATTTCTTTACGGTTCTCTCAAGTTGTTCCGCCTGAAACGTGATACTTCGAAGCCACGCACGTCATGACCACATTTCATAGCATGTTTGAAAAAAATAAATATTCAGGTAAGTCACACCAGTAAATATTACGGGGAAGCCTTGTTCTATATTCAAACTCGTGGGTAACTCAGGGGAACTTTGTCCTTGTCATTACCGGGATCTCCATCAAAACCCGTCTTAATTCCCTTCAAAATATGACACCGTGGCTTGGATAATTCTCTTTTTGTGACCCTTCGAAGGTATTACGCCTCATTTTTTGTAATGAGGCCATTGTTTTGTTACAAAGGAACGTTTCAATCCCTTGCGAGACAAAGACTAGCTACATCGTGTCTTGTTTCACGTACTAAAGTCCTTATTAATTAATATTATTCCCGACCTATACCTACATAATAGGAAGTGTTCATGTTTATGCTTTTCGCCATGTTTTCACGCAATGCTACATGGGAGTCATTCACTCATGTTTTGTACAGTCTACCCAGAAGGAAGTCTTCAATACAGGCCCAATAGAGGTCTACCAATTTTGGTACTCATGCAACACAAAATTATTAAACTTTTGGTAAAATTATACAACACACAAAAAATTTATTTGTCTTATTAAAAGATACCAATTTTTAATAGCAGTGGGCAGGTCATTCACTCATGTTTTGTACAGTCTACCCAGAAGGAGGTCTTCAATACAGGCCCAATAGAGGTCTACCAATTTTGGTACTCATTCAACACAAAATTATTAAACTTTTGGTAAAATTATACAACACACAAAAAATTGATTTGTCTTATTAAAAGATACCAATTTTTATTATATTGCTTGTATAATCGATGGGCAGAATGGTTCTTGAGTTGCGAGGCGACCGTGTACCGGAATACGCAGAGTAGGTACTTTCAGTGAGTTATCTACTTCTGGTTAACACAGAGGAAAGGAAGAACCTAACTTGTTTTGAAACAGATTTTTCTACTGAAATAGAGTAAATTGCCTGCGTAAGTATTACACTCCTATACTTTCCCGAGACAAGGTAAATAGGAGTGTAGACTGTTGGATTAGACAGCATACTGTAGTGTAGTGATATAAATAAAATTAGCTAAATATGTCATGAAACAAAGACAAATAAAACAAAAAAATATATTTTTAAATTATGTGACTTCAAAGGTACGCAAATTTTATATATTTTTTCTTATCAGCAGAAATGTTGCATATTGTCTCCATACAAATATTGGTACCCAACTTGGTGGATATTGGTGGCCATTGGTATGGAGCGTTTTTAGCGCTCCGCAGGAATGTTGAACTTTGACGGTCATTTCTGTCTTTTAGAGCAGACTAAGTGTAGTTAGTCCCATGTAGTTAGTCAAATGTCTACTTATACATTTGATCGCAATAAAAAATAGAATCGATTGACATCCATAAATAAATATTTATCAGACAACCTCACACAAATCAACTTAGTCCCAAATTAAGCTCAAGAAGGCTTGTGTTATGGGTACTAGGCGACCATATACATACTAATATAGATAAATAAATACATAGAACATCCATGACCCAGGCACAAATATTCGTGTTCATCACACAAATATTTGCCCTTGCCGGGATTCGAACCCGGGACCGTCGGCTCAGTAGGCAGTTGCTTAACCACTGCGCCAACCGCGTCGTCGTTTTCGTCTTAAAAAAAAAATTGGGCAAGTGCGAGCCCGACTCGCGCATGAAGGGTTCCGTACCTATAGGTACATATATATAATCTATAACAAGTTTGTTGTATGGGAGCCCCCTTAAATATTTATTTTATTTTATTTTTAGTATTTGTTGTTATAGCGGCAATAGAAATACATCATCTGTGAAAATTTCAACTGTCTAGCTATCACCGTTGTTGAGATACAGCCGGGTGACAGACGGACGGACAGACGGACAGCGAAGTCTCAGTAATAGGGTCCCGTTTTTACCCTTTGGGTACGGAACCCTAAAAACAATCTACACACCTATTAGGTTGCAACAGTGCAACCCTGAGTCATTCACCAATCTTACGAACCCCAAACTATCTCCATTACGACGATTGCCGCTATCACTCAGAACCTGACAATCACTAAAAAGCCGAAATCCAGGCCAGTGGTCAACTGCCATTGTCTGCTTGCAATAAAAACGTATTGTTTGAGGTGAGCTAACGACTCCGCCAAAACGGCAAATGTTACTAGAAATTGGTTGTGAGTTATGCCTTTTTGTTCTGGGAAGTTAGTAAAGAGGTCATCGCCCGGAATAGCAAGATGGCGGTATGCCAAAATGGACGCTGGAACTAATGCTTTTGCGCAACTGCGTCTACACGCGGAATCCTATTGGTTGTGTTCCGAGAATTAGAAAAGTCGTGTTGCATTCTTTGATAAATATTTATATTTGACAGATACATTGAAGTATTTTTATGGGATGTCACTTAGGCGTTTAGAGAGACATATCATACATATACATTGCGGTGATGTAGGTCACTCTATCAAAGAGTGCGGAAATAAGGCGGAGTCCCCGAAATGTGCAACATGCAGACTTTTCAAAAAGCCGAATAATCACCAAACAGGTGACGCAGAATGTCCAGCCCGGAAACTCGCCGAGCAAAGATACATAAATTCAATTGACTATGAAGGCGTCTAAAAGCGCCGCTCTTTGGTGTGTTATTTGCAGTATTTATTTGCAGTTTATATTATGTTTAGATTATATTATAATAGATTAGCCTAACCTACAAAATTGTAATTTTAACGTAGCAATAATAGGAGTCTTTAGTTCACCTAGCTTTAAGAAATTAGATACCTTTCTCGAATTTTTAAATCCCTGTTTTGTAACTTAGAAAAATATTGTTCTAATAATTAGTGATTTTCATTGTATGTTAAACTACAGAGACGACAATTTTTTGCAATATCGACTATGACCTGACCGAGTTTCTAATTGTGCTGATGCTGACATTTCAATGCCGTGCCGGTGGTAGGTACCTCATAAACGTAATCAATTATTATGTCATATCAAATTAGTATAATAGTTTTATAGTATAATTGTAAACAATTACGTTGACACTTAAAATATAATTTGTACGCGTTTTTATCTATTTCTTTAGTGAAATAAATTGACTAAGAATTTTGGTAATTAAATTACCTCTCTCAAAGCCTGAGATACAGGATTTTCCTAGTTCAGGCACAAGTATTAAGTGTGTTCTGTGTAGATGTAAGACTTTTTATGCTAACGATTATTCTTATGTTTTTTTATTAATAAAGATTTATTATTATTATTATTATACATATATAGATGGCATCTTTTTCCTTACGCGTCACACTCTTGGCAGTGTGGTCCTAGTTGTCACTTCACTGTTAGCACATAATAAAACACCATTGAATTTTCTTAGGGCTGATCTTCACAAAGTTCACCTAACAACTACATTTATTTATTAATCGTTTCGTATTTTTTGACCAACTGCATTTACAAAACAATACTTTATCGCAAACCAATAAAATTTTATAAAAGGAAACAAAACATGTACAATTTATGAGTAAAGGCGGTCTTATCGCTAAAAGCGATCTCTTCAAGACAACCTTTGGGTTCTAAAATTGACGTAAGATTTACTTAAGGGATTGTTTGTGTTAAATGCAACGCAGTAGATCGAGAGCGCGTCGGCGCGGCTAACCGACACGTGTGAATGGCGTCGAATGCGCGTCGATTTTACGCGATAAAAGCGGAAAGCGAAACCAAGGAACTATTATATTAATCTGTGACCAAGGACCACTGGCAGCTACTTACTCGTTCTTTCGTGGAGGCGACAGATATGTGATAAAACTGTAGGCTAACACCGCATATCTTACCGCGATATCACTTGTCGCGCGATTCTGTGTTAGCTATCTTGCTCACACGATTGGAAATAGAGTTAGGTGCCTACTCGTTTAAAATTATCTCCAATTTTTGCGATGATTGAAATAAAATAAACTCGTTCGTATGTTTTCCTCCTAGTGTACTATCATAAATATACGAAAAACACCTTCTCAACGTAACCAACGTTAATTATAACAGATGTTATTATAACAACGTCGAGTGTAAAAACCACTCCTTTGAACCCAAAGGGGTTATCGCTTCATTGTTTGTTTTTTTTAAAGTAATATTTTGTGTCCTTACTTAGCGTTTAATGTAGTGAATGTTTACACGTGTATTCTGCGCTTTCTGCACGAGAGGACAAAATAACGAGAGATGTTCTACTGAGATAGTTTCTTTTTCATTATAAATAATACATTTCTTATTAAAGTAACTTTCATGTTAGAGCCAGTGAAAATTTAACGAGAGTCGTGTTGAAGTTATAAATATAATTATGTAGTAGCCATCCAGGGCGTTCATTTGAGTATTACTTACAGATATCACCAAATAAGCCATGTATCAGGTATAATCTGGGTATATCGCCAGTCCGCCATAAGTTAAATTTGCCTGATAATACTGATATTTATGGCGTCGCATAAAAATGAGGCGCAAACTTAATGCGACTGGTTTGGCGATATACTAGGTAGGTATAATCGCTACTTTTGAGAGCTCTCCGAGGTATCAGTGACGTTTTATGGAATGAGGGCCAAGGATTCTACATTGATTGTTGAGATCAAGCGTGGGCGACCTATATAATGTCTTCTAGTACTTCTCACACAAACCCATTAGATCTTTCATAATTTAGGTCTTCGACCTTCGAGAAACCAACCTTATTGGGTAAAATTGCCTGATATTTAATTAATAATAATTATTAAGTAAATACCAGGCAGATAGGTACAATATACTGAAAAATATTCTCTAAAAAAAACGAATGAATGTAATCTAAGTAGGTAATTATATACTAAAAACTTTTCTAATTTTTGTTAGTAAAAATAGTACCAAAACTAAACTTCATGGTCCCAAAGCCGCTGGCAGCATTTCCTCGCTGAATAACAACGCTAATAAGTTGAGCGAGGAAACTGCCAGCTCTTCGATCCCCTGTGGTTTCGACCAGTCTTTTTGCGATTTGCTTAAAGAGCTGGCAAGCACTTATAACGAAAAATAATAAAATAATACATTACTGGAGACGTGGGAAAAGGGGGGCTTACCGGGTGAGCAGGCATAGACGGATAGTGATAAGAAGCCGGCAAGCCCTTTTCGCGGCTAAGGCATATACAGCGCTTTTCTCAAACATATGCAATGAAATAAAAGAATACACCATTCATTTAATTCATCATTAAATTCAGGGGTTTAGCCCGTTCATGAACACAGACGTAGACGCCAAGTTAAAAAAATTACTTCCCAGCTTAGGCCTTCAATTTTGTATGACATTCCTTTACAATTCTCTCGAGTTGTTTCACCCGTGATACTTCGATGCCTGTTATAACGCACGTTATGACGACATTTTATTGCATGTTTGAAAAAATCAATACACTTAATTATAATTTAAGAACGTAAAATAATAAAAAATGCGTTACATGACCGCTGTTGTTGACATACCACCCTAAACTTTACTGAATTTACTACGGCTTATGAAATTGAGAAACTTTTCAGGAATTTTCGAGGGAAGGTTTCACTCAGCGGGAAAATAAACATGGGTATGTAACAGCCGCGGCTGAATATTTTGATCAAGGTGAGCACTTTACTTAAATATTTATAGATATGTTAATAAAACGAATAAGTTTAGGAGTTTTTCATATGAATTGACTGAGGGGCTCTCGGGTTGATGAAAATTTGCTTTCAAAAATATTCAGGTTTATTGATACAAAGATGGATCGCGATTAAAAACAAAGGTTCTCGCTCAAAGTACTCGCTAGACGAGCACAACGGGCCGCGACTTCGCTTATCATGTAATGTAACATCACCGATCTCTTTTATATTTATATTGAACAGAGTTGAAAAAGTAGTAGGTATGTAAATATTGCATGGAATGTAGTGGCGAGTCATAGCTGCGTCTGATTTTTTTTTATTATTGACTATTTTATTCTCAAATTAGCAACCAATGGCAAAACAATAATTAATTTATTGATTGATACATTTCCGAATTAAAAAGTACCTACCTGTATACTTTTGAAAGCAAAATTCTCAACTATAATTAAAATATAATGTTTCTGAAAAACTAAATACTTAACGACCTTCTATTTTTGCGAAATACTTACTACCTATCTTATTTTTAGGAAATGGAAAACCTAGAATGTAGTTTCAACCCGTTTCATGCTCGTTTTTAAAAACTCTATTCTTCTATATTTCATTTTTATTTCACTTCGCAATTCAAATGAGAATAGGTAATTGTATTATGGAGAATTTAGTACAATAGAAATTGTAATAATGATTTCATGAATGTTTATTCGTGTATATATTTTATTATAATATTTATTTGCAATTGCGAACTAATTAATTTATTTGCGAATCCTTTTTTTGTAGTCAAATCGTGTGGGCCAAAATTGTGTAGTTGTACTTTAAAAAATATATATCAATTATTTTTGGGAGCGTGTTTTGAAAACGGGCTCAAAAAAGAAGTTACCCAAAATCATGCAAGGAAAGCCAAAAAGGAAACTGGACCCTGAAACCTGAATGTAACGTTGTATAGAAAAAAAAAATTAGGTACCAGTCGAACATGCTCATTATTTAAGTTTAATTTTTAGAAGCTCCCTTGTACTTACTTTATTTTTACATAGATGTGTTTTCCAAATATATTCATTGAGCATTGAGCCAACACCCTCATTTTATTCGACGCCAAACTAACCTCCCACGTACGCTCCCATTCGAAAACTTCTAAAAATTTCCACAAAAAAATCCATCAAACTTTTTGGTACTCCATAACCTCGCGCGCGGAATATTAAACGTGTTTACAAAGTTCTTCTGACCCTCACCCTAACAAAAGAAATAAAATAAAACTAGCAGTATCTTGGTCCATATAAATTTACTACGGAACCCTGTTCGGACGCGTACGTTATAAAATCTAGTACGAGTGATGAATAAGGAACACCATGTTACAGTGGGTTATAAATGTAAGTATATTAAGCTGAATAAATTTAAGTCATAGAAGATCTGTTTTACGCTGGCTAATGTCCGGTATTACATACGGCGCGGTTGGCGCAGCTTTCTACTGAGCCGGCGATCCTGGGTTCAAATCCCAGCAGGGGCAAATATTTGTGTGATCAATTATTGGAGCCTCCCTGACGTTTTCGTAGCTTTCCAGTAACTACAGTTACTCCAGGTACTTCGGTGACTGGAAAGCTACCAAAACGTCAAGGAGGCTCAAATAATTAATATACGCGATATTATCCGTTTATATTGTTTTATTTAAATGTGTGACAGTCGCGGAAACCGAAGAAAATACTAGTTACCAATATCACCGTTTGATGACAGATTATAATGAGTGATCGACCACAAAATGGTGAGATTAGAGGCTCAAAATCAACGTTCTACTAAAGTAAATAATAAAATAATCAAAGGGCCTGGGACACCATATCTTGTATACACACTCTCACGGTTCTAACTAATGACAGTTCGAGAAGGGATCGTTCGAGGCTCCTAGCAGCCTCCAGACCTGAGTCTGGACAGTGGCTTTACGTCTACCCCTCTCCGAACACCGGCACCTTCATCGACCCTAGCACACTACGAATAGCCATTGGTCTTCGAATAGGCGCAGATATTTGTGCGGAGCACTGCTGCGCCCCTTGTGGAGGCTCTGTCGACCGCCTGGGACACCATGGTCTCGTCTGTTCTTCGGGCGCCGGACGCCGCTCTCGCCACGCCGCACTGAACGACATCCTAAGAAGGGCACTTGTCAGTGCCAACGTCCCCGCGGTCCTGGAACCCCAGATCATCCGGGACGATAGAAAGCGCCCTGACGGTATGTCGTTGATCCCGTGGAGAATGTGCCGCGCGTTGGTTTGGGACGCATCCTTCGCTGATATGCTGGCGGCGTCCTACCTTTCAGCGACCAGCAAAAGAGCTGGTGTGGCGGCGGACGCCCGTGAACACTCAGAGGTGGCCAGTACGAGTTTGTGGCGTTTGGCGTCGAGACACTCGGCTCGTGGGGCCAGGGGGCACGCCGCCTGGTCAAATGTGTCAGCAAGCGCTTGCGGGAGGCGACAGGTGATCCACGCGCGGGCATCTTTCTCGCGCAAAGGCTAGCCATTGCTATCCAGCGCGGGAATGCTGCCTCCGTTTTGAGTACCACCCGAGGTCCCGATCTTTTTTAATATAAGTAACTGTAACTATATAGTTAACAATTACTAGTTTTTTTTTTATAAAATCCATATACTAAAGAATACAAGTACATTTACTTAATTTTTTTTTGGTATGTCACTAAACATTAAGCATCGTAGAACTTTTTACTATCTCGAAAATATTCGCTTCGTTCAGAAATTACAAACTTTCCATAACCTACCTACTCTTTACCTTCAAAAGCCTTTTTAGGGTTCCGTACCCAAAGGGTAAAAACGGGACCCTATTACTGAGGCTTCGCTGTCCGTCCGTCCGTCCGTCCGTCCGTCCGTCCGTCCGTCCGTCCGTCCGTCCGTCTGTCACCAGGCTGTATCTCAACAACGGTGATAGCTAGACAGTTGAAATTTTCACAGATGATGTATTTCTATTGCCGCTATAACAACAAATACTAAAAATAAAATAAAATAAATTTAAGGGGGCTCCCATACAACAAACTTGTTATAGATTATATATATGTATAGGTACGGAACCCTTCATGCGCGAGTCGGGCTCGCACTTGCCCAATTTTATTTCAATATTTAACACAAAATCGTTGAGAATTCAATTTTGACTTAATGAAACTTATACCATCGGCCACTTCAACAAAAAGAGCTAAGATAATATCAGAACTTGGTAAAATAATTGCTTTCTCAGTTGTTTCTCTTGGACCAACAGTTTGCTGAAATTTGAAGTTTTCATCGAGTTTAGTTTAGTTTATACCCGTTGAATAAATGTTAGCTTCTATGAAATAATGATACCGCTAATACACTCGTATGTGATTATGTATTATCATTAAGCATTCCAGCAAAATTTTATTTCAATAATAACGCTTATAACTTCAAATAGTAACGTCAAGATATATTTGGAGTTTTGTCATTACATTCGTTTGATCGAATCCAACATAAGAATATAAAGAATACACATTCACATTTTTTTCATAAATATGAGTCAGTCAGAGTCATTACAAAAAGTAAAACTATAATTTTAATTATTTTATTCCTGAAAACGTTTAGAGAAAAATATGTAAGTATACCTACCTTCCTACTTTTAAAATAAATGAAATGAAATAATTTATTCAGTAAGTAAGCCACAGGGGCACGTTTACAAGTCAGATTATGAATCTACCGGCATTTCGCAAGAGGAGACCGCTGTTGAGAAGAAAGCCGAAAGAAACTCAACAGTTAGTCATTTTTTCGTAAATAAAAACAATTACATTACATTTGTGTTATAATTACATGGGTACACGTAAAGGAGAAGTATAGATACTCCAAACCAATGTTAAGTAGGAACATAAAAATAAAATTTTAACGATTAATTTAAAATATTGTACCCAGTACCCAGAGATGTTTAAAGTCTCCAGCGGGCCTATGATGGTTGCTTTGATCACGCGATAAATAAGTGACAAAGCATCCATCACGTTTTGACAAAATGCGAGTGTGAGTGAAAGATGCTTTGTCACTTATTTATCACGTGATAAACGCAACCATCATAGGCCCTCTGGTGTCACAACATGCAATAAAATACAATTACTTAATTAATTTAATTCCACAGAGATGTTTAAGGTCTCTAGGCGTTTGGTTACAATGTTATTTGGTAAAGTAAGTATGGAAAAATTAGCCTACTGCTACTACTACTTTTTCATTTAAATGCATACATCATACTTTAACACATTAGGCTACTTTTTATCTTATAAACCGCGAGTAATACCGATGGGCGCATCTAGTATCTCATAAGCGAAACTATCCGTAGTAGTTTATGTGAATTTTACATTTAAATGTGTATGTTTCATTTGTTTATACTAAGTTCTTTCGAACAATTAAATCCTACAAGTTTTTCACAAAATATTCATCAGGAACGTTAAAGTAGACAAAAGTGTCGCTAAAAATACAATTCGACGACATTTCGACTCATCGAACGTTGCGTTATTAAACAGTTTACGAACTTCTAAACACCGTGCCCCACTTTCAGCCGACTCGGGAAATGACACGACTTTTGTTCTATTTTGTGATGCATTCGGATTTAATCTTGTTGGTAGCATGTCAAATATGTCAGATGAGATCATAGTATTTTGGTTTATATACGTTTCCGTAAATTCCCGCCTAGTTTTTAAATTAGCTACAGTTGATGCAAGAGTATCGCCATGCATAAAAAAGCACTTTCTATTTAATAGTTTTAGTATGTAGTAGTCTAAAAATTAGACGGGAATATCAACTTTTATAAAAATAGGCGATGATAGGTATCCCAGGCGAAGTTCGGGCTTGTAGGTACTATGTATTTTCAGAAATAAATCTGTCCAATTTCAAAGTTGTTTAACAATTTGCGCAGTAATGTTTGATAATAGTATTTTACTGCAGACGCCGGGAAGAAAAGGCTTTCCGGGTGAGTAGGTATAGACCACACGGATAGTGTCTGAAAAATCTAGAAAAAATAGCAGAAGTACAATACAAAAAATTGGGCAAGTGCGAGCCCGACTCGCTCATGAAGGGTTCCGTACCTATACATATATATAATCTTTAACAAGTTTGTTGTATGGGAGCCCCCCTTAAATATTTATTTTATTTTATTTTTCGTATTTGTTCTTATAGCGGCAATAGAAATACATCATCTGTGAAAATTTCAACTGTCTAGCTATCACCGTTGTTGAGATACAGCCTGGTGACAGACGGACGGACGGACGGACGGACGGACAGCGAAGTCTCAGTAATAGGGTCCCGTTTTTACCCTTTGGGTACGGAACCCTAAAAAGACAAAGAGTACTTAAGTCTTGAGTTCTTAACTACCGGTTGCGCCTAATTCAATGTCCGCAAGCAAAAAAAAAGCTGAAAGCAAACACTGAAAAGGATTTAACAAAATATATTTAGTTTCTACATTACTGCAGACGCCGGTTAATAAGGGCTTGCCGGGTGAGTAGGTATAGACGGATAGTGATATGAAGACGGCAAGCCCTTTTGACTAGGCATGTACAGTGCTTTTCTCAAACATATGCAATGAAATAAAAAAATACACCACTCAAAAACATAATAATTCAGCCTGTTCATGAACACAGCCGCCATGTTTAAAAAAATACTTCCCGGCTTAGGCCTTAAATTTTGTATGAAATTCCTTTGCAGTTCTCTCGAGTTGTTCCGCCCGAAACGTGTCCTTCGAAGCCTGTTATAACGCACGTTACGACGACATTTAATTGCATAGGTATTTGAGAAAAATATTTTCTCGCTTTGTCTTTTAGTTGTCCTTCTAAATCAGCGTCAGCTCCGTCATGGATTTTAACATAATTTGTAAGCCCTAATTTAGAGTTTAGCATTTTGAAAACGGATCACTGATTCAAAAATTCGTTTCCATAAACCTACAGTGTTTTTAAGAGCCTATCCGAGTTAAATAGATATAAACGAGGAAAAAGAAACCCAGCCCGTCTACCACAACTGTGCTTCACTCTTGTCGCGCGACATAGCGCTACCCGTCACCCTCTCACATTACTGCACAGAAAGAGACAGGTAATTGTCTTGTGCGACAAATAATCGCTTTAGGGTCATTCTTCGAGAGAGCGATTTTTGCCTTATTCCTCTGTCCTTTTTTATTTTTGAAATTTGACCTATAAGGACATACTCTTGTGAAAATAGATTTATTTTTAGACATAATTATGGTTTTGGCCCACATTTTTGTGAACTCATTCATAAAATAAATTCATTTTAATTTTTGGGTCCAGAGGAATAAGAAATTAAGGTCCATAGGAATAAGAAAAGTCACAATAGGTTAACAAAAATATAAAAAAACCGTATATTTATAAAACGTATATTATACTTTTGTTCACAAAATAATAAAAAAAATACATTTATAAATTTACACTACAGATTTGTCAAAAATTAGTGTGACAGAAAGACGAACAGACATACGAGTCAAAGTTCCGTTTTTTTACTAAGGTACTCTAAAACATAGGAAATCACTTGATAACCTACTCTTCTTTTTGAAACTCAGTTAAGAAAAACAAGAAAAACTTGGGAAATTCTTATTCCATTGTCCAAAAATCCATAGGAATAAGGGACAGAGGAATAAGAAATTATCGAAAAAAAGCCAATGATTCATAATGTGTATATACAACGCAGCTGTCGTTAATAATATGAATAGATAGTACGTAAAGCAGTTAATTAAGCAAAATAGTAAAATTTTAACAGTTATACAAATCTAAAAAAAACGAACAGAGTAATAAGAATGGTACCTGAACCACGGACAGAGGAATAAGATATTTACCTTCGTAACTCCGCAGCCACGTGCAAGAGCCGACACGTCCACCTTCGTACACGTTCCGAGCGCGACTGATTTACTGCCCGCGGGGCAAGTTTATTTACAATCTTCAATACGTTTACGATACAGGCGAATAAAACCCGCGCCAGAGAAATAAGAATTTTGTCGCGGACACATTTTATTTCCTAAATTTTTAATACAATATTATAGATAAAAAAATACTCGTTAAATTTTAGTAATATAATAACTAATAATGTATGCATGTAGTCAATCAAAATATTCGTTAAGTTGACTGAATTGAAGTTGTCATCACATGTTTTGAGAAAAATGGAGAGCGGACACGACAGAGTAGTAAGAATAACGGATATTTTTTTTATATATAAAAAATTAGAATGAGCTTATACTAAAACCGATCGAAGTCCCAGTCGACTACAGATATAAAGTATCTCTGAAAAAAAAATCAGGCTTTTAAACTAAAGTTTTCAGTGAATTAAGCCCCCGGACATCGAAAATTAGGGTCTCGGAGAATCACCCTTTATACAGTTGTACTAGACGTTACATTAAAAAAAAAATCTTAATTTCATATTACTATGTAGGCGAAAAAAATAAGAAATTGTTTTCAGAATCCTCATAAGTATGACAGCCATGAACTTAACGCACTTTCACGGTGTACATGGCAAATTACTTATTGTTTCCATACACATATTGGTACGCATAACATATAATGACGTCACGAAGGTGGTCATTTGTATGGAGCGTTTTAGCGCTCCGTAGGAACTTTGTCGGTAATTTCTGACTTTTAGAGCAGTCTAAGTATAGTTAGTTTCATATAGACATTTGATTGAATGCCATTCTCAAAAAAAAACATTATGCCTATTATCACTACATAGTTACTATTGTTGATTCTATTACACTTTGTTGACAATGTATGACTAATACTGAATATATGGATATGGATAGTATAAAACAAAGCCGCTTCATTCTGTCTGTCCCTATGTAGGTATGCTTAGATCTTTAAAACTACGCAACGGATAATGCAGTTTTTTTATTGCTAGAGTGATTCAAGAGGAAGGTTTATATGTATAATACATGCATAATATAGCATTGCACCCGTGCGAAGCCGGGGCGGGTCGCTAGTGAATAAATAAACGACAAGAATGAGTCCTCTGTTGCCCTACTGTGGTCTTAATCACTGTGGCTAGAGTAAGTTATGAGTAACAAGGGACGGGACAGGATTACAGCTCAATTTGTTACCTGTGCCGCAACATCCGATATATGCGTGTAAAGTAAATTGTATCCCGTTTACTTTTAAATAATATAATGGATTGAACCCGTAAAAACCGAAAAAGTGCAAGTGTGACTTGCGCACCGAGGGCTCCATACAAACACTTAACCCATCCTAACTGGCCGGGTTAAATCAAGTTTACACCGTGTATTTTATTTTATTATGTTTTTAGTATTTGTTGTTATAGCGGCAACAGAAATATATCATCAGTCTGTGAGAAGTTCAACTGTTTAGCTAGCACGGTTCACGAGATATAGCCTGGTGACAGACAGGCAGACAGACAGACGAACAGTGGAGTCTTAGTAATAGGGTCCCGTTTTTACCCTTTGGGTCCGGAACCCTATAAAGGACTAAAATCCATCGACATTCACAACTAGATTTCGCTCACTCAGGCATTAAATGATTAATCACGTTATTATGTAAAAAAATCGATAAACGAAATCATATTCCGAATTCAGGCATACGAATGAATTTCTGGCCAAGCCAAACAGAGACGCCTCGCTCGCTCGGTCTAAACATGTACAACGTGATCGAAATAAAACCAAATCGTGCGTACAAGACTTTTATTAAACACGTAAAAATATTTGCTTTTTGTATGAGATCCCCCAAATATTATTTGCTAGTAAATAAAGAAAACGTGATGAAAATATGTATTTACTGTCAATTTCCATTTTCTCACTCGCTGGCTTTAGGCTAAATTGAGGTTACAAGTGAATTATATTTGAGAGATATTTTCATAATATTGTAGCAAATATCATGTTTCGTTTAACCTTGTTAAGGTTATTTCGACAACGATATACATAGAGTATAGAAGTTATTTTACACCACTGCAAATAAGCGTACATTTTATAGTAAATAAATAGTTTTTGAGTGAATACGATGATGCATTTGATGCCTTTATTTTATTTTATACTTAACAGGATTTTTTCCCGTTCTAACAACTGAGAAACCTAAACCGATTTGAAAAACCGGTCAAGTGTGAGTCTGACTCGCGCACCGAGTAGACTCGCACTTGGCCTTTTGGTGCAAATTAAATGCAACCGATCAAGTTTCTTGTATGGGAGCCCCACTTAAATATCTGTTTTTAGTATTTGTTACTTTAGTGGCAACAGAAATACACTTTGAATCAACTGTGAACGAAATCACGGATCATGAGATACAGTCTGGTGACAGATAGACGGACAGTTGAGTCTTAGTAATAGGGTCTCGTTTTTACCCTTTGGGTACGGAACACTATAAATATAACATTGTTTACGTAAGCTTCCTTCTGAAATGTGTAACGTATAAATATCGTCAATATATTTAAACCATAGTACGTTAAATGAATAAACATTAATTAAGGAAACAATAAAATTCATTGATATCAAAACAAGTAATATTAGAGACTACTAACGCCATCTATAGGATTTTGTCGGAATCACCAAGCTCACAATTAAACGTTTCCTTAAACAGTCATGTTAGTTCGCGATACTAGATAATTAGTTCCAAAAACAACCACATTATTAGGAAGCGGCGCGCGCGCAACGGCTCTTTCTTTTCGATCCAAACGCGAGACGTTCAGGACGCTGCCATTATAATTTTTTGAATACTACTTTATATAAATGGCGAAACTTCGTCCCTGGATCATTAATACTTTAATTATGTAGCCAGGCGAGCTACCAAATAAAACTTAAATGGAGGAATAAGGAGAACCCAAAAATGTAAGTAAATTCCTTAGACGCGAATTCAAAATGTACCTACATGACACGTGTTGGCTTGTGTGAAGTACTTTGGTTAACCGGGTTCATTATTTCTAGGGGTTCTATTTCCAAGTCTTAAGCTGCATACACTTTTCTACGGGAATATTTGGGACCTGGCAATGACTACGCCGTATAGATGGAGCTGCATCTGATGTCGAACTGGACCCTGGGCTCTGCTTCCTGAAGGCACCAGCGCGATCATCTGATTATTGTGTAAGAGTGTAAGACTAAAAGGTCAGTGTCATCTCCATTATTTAAATGTGATCAGTGCCATACCGTGAAAAGTGTAAAACAACATATATTTGTATTAAAGACTTTCCTCCCGTAAAGAACATCTATCATTTATCACCAACAGAAGTAAAAAGGCGCCCTGAGGTATTTTCAAAAAAGAGAGTTTCATGCCAACGGTGAGTAACCCGGTGGTAACGCGTAAAAAACGTTACAAAAGTGTCTACCCAACGTTTGGCCTTAATCTACTTGTTGGTAATAAATGATTTAGCTTAATTAATTTAACTTAGAATCAACAGTGTTAGTATAAGATAGCTTAAAACAGTGATTTAAAAAATTTATCTTGAGGTATTTCTACCCACTTTTTTTTTCCTTGTGACGAGAACAAAGAACGATTGTTCTAGAACTAAAGTATTACTATGTATTGTTACGTATATGTCAGCGGTACAATGTTTTAATATTTCTAGCCTTAAAAACGATTATTAACTCGTACTTTCTTGCATATGTGAACTTTGACCCTTGAAAATTTAATGACAAATTGTATACTTACCTATGAAAGTTTCTTAAATATTTCAGTGTAATTTAAACTTGCTTTTGTAAAAACAAACTTGACAAAATGTCTGTCCAAAAATATATCGACTGTTTACATAAAGATGAGATCATGTATGAACTTAATATTCTTGGAATATCCACAGAACCTGGGGTGAGCGTCGATGCCTTGAGGAAGCAGATAAGACAGGTGTTTAAATTGGCCCGAAGAGGGAGTATGAAGGGTGAGCCAGTTATGACACCAGATGCAGCATCAGAAATCGCGACCTGCACGCCTAAAGTAGTATTGCTGGAAACGGAGTTGCCTGGACCCGGTACGGTGAGTGACCAAAAACTTCTCATCAAGCTAACACGTCGTGCCAACTATCTCGTCGATAGATTAGCTAGAATCACACAAAGCAACCCCGAACTGTCAGACTTACGTAGTCGGTTAGTTAAAATTTTGAGCATTGTAGATAGTGAGGACAGTGAGGTAGACAGTGATAGTGAGGTAGCTATAGTACACCATTTACCCGAGAAGCAAGTACGCCAAGTGATAGTAGTGAAAGACAAATCTGTAAACTTGAATTCACTCAATTTAAAATTCGACGGAACCACTTGTGTTCGCGTTTTTGTCGAACGACTAGAGGAACTTCGACAAGCGCGCAATATTCCCGAAGATCACTTGCTTTCGGCTTTTTCGGACTTACTTGATAAAGCGGCATTACATTGGTTTAGAAATAACAAAAATAACTTTCATTCGTACGGACAATTGTTAGATTGTTTACGTGAAGACTTTGATTTGCCAGACTTAGACTACAAATTACGTCAAGAGATTATGCAACGGACTCAGTCCAAAACGGAAACCATAGTTGTATACCTATCAATAATGCAGGGTATGTTTTCCCGATTAACGACTCCTCTTTCTAGTAAAGAACAACTTGACATACTTATGCATAATATTCGTCCAGAATATATGAAAAACTTAGCGCTTCAAAACATAGATTCCATTCTCACTTTGAAGCAGTATTGTAAACAACTTGAACTAGCACGCTCGCGAGCGCACCAATTTAATGAACCGAATTTTCACAACTTTAGAATTACGACAGATTTACATTCTCGGGATACAAAAAGGCCAGTAAATAGGGAAGTTTCAGCGTTAAATGAGCCAAGTACATCACATCAAATTAAAAAATGTTTTAGGTGCAATAAAACTAACCATTTCACTAACCAATGCAAATCCAGAGAAATCGTATGTTTTAAGTGTGGAATGAAAGGTGTGAAACGAACGGAATGTGAATGTAGTCTTAATCCAAAAAACGAATGAATGGGCCTCTTAACAATAAACGCCATAGGGTCAACGAACTCGAGCGATAGCTGGTATAATCATATGTTAGAAACATGTCAAGCGAATCCTCGCAAATACCCTAATTACTTAATTACGGATGGTAAATTATTTAGACATACAAAAAATAAATACCAGCTAACGAGCGATTTCGAGTGGAAACTTGTAGTACCTCTGGACGAACGACTTAATATCCTTAAAAAATGTCACGATGATCCTACAAGTGCACATTTAGGTATATATAAAACACATAAACGCTTAAGTCTCCATTACTTTTGGCCGAATATGTATAAAGATATCAAAGAATACGTAAGTAAATGTGAGACATGTAAATCATATAAACCAGTTAATAAGGCACGACCAGGCTTAATGGGTAATCCAAAAACAGTAAACAAACCCTGGATGTCAATATGTGTCGATTTTCTTGGACCGTTCCCCCGTTCTCGTAATGGAAATACCTACTTAATAGTCTGTACGGATTACTTCAGCAAGTACGTTATGTTGCATCCTATACGGAGTGCAACAGGTGTAGTTGTGGCAAAGTATATAGAGGACAAAGTATTTTTAGTTCACGGGGTCTGTAAATCGATATACATTGATAACGGAGCTCAATTTATATCTGCACACTTTAGACAATTATTAACGCGATATAATGTTCCGAACATTTACTATAATCCTCGTTATCACCCTCAGGTGAACCAAGCCGAGCGAGCTATTAGAAACGTCGTATGTGGTATAGCATGTTATGTTGGTTCAGATCATCGGAGGTGGGATGAAAATCTCACTAAGTTACAATGCGCACTTAACACAGCAGTGAACGAAACCACTAAACATACACCATATTTCCTTGTACACGGCAGAGAGTTCATTATCGACGGGAATTTACACAACTTACATTGTGACCAGCCAATACTTAGATCTGAAGTCACAGTAGGTGAACCCGATAGTTATAGTAAAAAGTTGAACGAATTGGAATTGATATTTAAGAAAGTGCATAAGCATATAAATGATGCCCATGTTAAAAATGCGAAACAATATAACTTAAGAAAACGAGATGTCGAATATAGGGTCGGACAAATTGTTTATTTACGTACTCACTATCTTTCGAATGCATCAAAGAATTTCACTTCGAAATTAGCCCCGAAATTCCAAAAATGCATTATAACTGCAAAATTATCAAAACTAGTATATACTTTAAGTAACATGGATGGTAAAAACTTAGGGACCCATCACATAAAAGATATACTTAAGCAGAATGACATCTAACGAGTGATTTGAAAGGTTTATAGAATGATCGATGAATAGTATGAAAGTGTATTTTTTTTCTAAATTTATTCCATATGGACTATTTGAACGCAGAGTAAGCTGTGACAGAGATAAGAAAGAATGTGACTCGTAAGGACGTTATGTAACCATCTGGCTCGATGCAGTTTGCGTAGTAAACAAATGCTCGGATATACATTGTTGTTATATGATGACCTTAACTTAAATAAACTAACGACTTAATACTAAAATTACTTAATGGATCCAATCTTAAACTTAAATGGTATAATTAATTTGATACGTAATGTTTAGTTACGTTGATAAACAAACATACTTAAATATACATGTTTTTGTTTATCAATAACAAAACTCGATCAAGATTCGTGGAATACTAACCTTCGTTTATTTAAATCTTAAAATATAGTATTCACGTGAACCAACCTAAGTAGGTAAAAATAATAGTTCAACCGCGGAACATCGGTTTGTACTTAATGTATAGAGATAGACGTGAGATTATCGTACACCAAGTTAACGATAACTTAGTATCAGGTTTAGTACATATTGTTAGGTACTCTAAACCGTTTTTTTTTTTTTTGTAAATAATCAATTATATTTTAGGCCGTAAGTTACATACGTCGCTGGATAGCGATGTAAACAAATAAGTAGATAGAACCGCATGATCGCTGTCTACCGAACTGCATGTTAGGGTTAGCTGTACATACATAATTAGGTTTAATTCTAGTAATTCAGTTATAAATCATATTGTCATAAGTATATGTAGGTCAGTAGAGTACTTGCAAAAAGTATCTTCGGTACGAAGAACTTTTTAACCCAAGAGGGAGGAATGTGTAACGTATAAATATCGTCAATATATTTAAACCATAGTACGTTAAATGAATAAACATTAATTAAGGAAACAATAAAATTCATTGATATCAAAACAAGTAATATTAGAGACTACTAACGCCATCTATAGGATTTTGTCGGAATCACCAAGCTCACAATTAAACGTTTCCTTAAACAGTCATGTTAGTTCGCGATACTAGATAATTAGTTCCAAAAACAACCACATTATTAGGAAGCGGCGCGCGCGCAACGGCTCTTTCTTTTCGATCCAAACGCGAGACGTTCAGGACGCTGCCATTATAATTTTTTGAATACTACTTTATATAAATGGCGAAACTTCGTCCCTGGATCATTAATACTTTAATTATGTAGCCAGGCGAGCTACCAAATAAAACTTAAATGGAGGAATAAGGAGAACCCAAAAATGTAAGTAAATTCCTTAGACGCGAATTCAAAATGTACCTACATGACACGTGTTGGCTTGTGTGAAGTACTTTGGTTAACCGGGTTCATTATTTCTAGGGGTTCTATTTCCAAGTCTTAAGCTGCATACACTTTTCTACGGGAA
The DNA here is from genome assembly GCA_932273695.1 of Apotomis betuletana. Classification (NCBI taxonomy): domain Eukaryota; kingdom Metazoa; phylum Arthropoda; class Insecta; order Lepidoptera; family Tortricidae; genus Apotomis; species Apotomis betuletana. The sequence continues at coordinate 20,964,260 of OW026312.1, forward strand.
TATTTGGGACCTGGCAATGACTACGCCGTATAGATGGAGCTGCATCTGATGTCGAACTGGACCCTGGGCTCTGCTTCCTGAAGGCACCAGCGCGATCATCTGATTATTGTGTAAGAGTGTAAGACTAAAAGGTCAGTGTCATCTCCATTATTTAAATGTGATCAGTGCCATACCGTGAAAAGTGTAAAACAACATATATTTGTATTAAAGACTTTCCTCCCGTAAAGAACATCTATCATTTATCACCAACAGAAGTAAAAAGGCGCCCTGAGGTATTTTCAAAAAAGAGAGTTTCATGCCAACGGTGAGTAACCCGGTGGTAACGCGTAAAAAACGTTACAAATGTTCATTTTTACTCGTAAAGAAAATGTAAATAAATGTTCTGAAAACGTGTTTTGTATGCTGCTCACTATTACCGAGGTGTGAAAATAGAATTTGTAATGTTCAGATGAAGTCTATACGAAGTAGACGACCGAAATAATGAGACTATTTTTGGTATGGCATGTTGAATAAAACATTTTTTCTCGTTGTACCTGAGAGCGGAAACCGAAGTTCATTTTATTCATTCAAATAAATAGGAAGTAACACGTTTCTTTTTGCTATTCTTCGGGAATTATTGATGTTTAAATCATTCAATATTGTATGTAATTTTTAAGCGTAGCTTTAAGGGGCCTTACTCCTTTTAAAATTTATTTTATTCATATAATGACAAATAAATTGATAATTTCAACCAACTTTTTGAAGTGAATATCTACTACTTTTGCCTTCTAGATAGTAACTAATCATATATAAATACATATTATATCGATAACATCCATGACCCAGGAACAAATTCGAGTACATCACACAAATATTAGTCCTTGCCGGGATTCAAACCCAGGACCCGTCGGGTTAGTAGGCAGGTGCACCACAAAACTGCGCCAACCGCGGCGTCAAAATCGTACTTTAGGTTGCCCTTGAAACTCGGGCTCCCCATTTTGCTTACGATCAAGCGAAATGGAGCCAATATGTTGTGCCAATATAAAAAAAAGGTGCGGTCGGTTCTCTTAATTCAACGTATTTCAGTACGACCATTTTTTTTTCACTATAGAATTTTTCACCTATGAAGAGTTCTGTGACACCTGTCATCTCAGTACATTTTTCTGATTATAGGTTATAAAATGTACTGAGATGACAGGTGTCACAGTTAAATATAATATGTATAATGTAAGCATGATATCATTAAGGGGGGTTTTGCCATACGCGCCACGCTTGACAGGCGGGTTGGCGCGCGCAGTTTTTTTTTTAAGGTCTCTGGAAGACGCTGCTGCCCATCTCCCGGTATATTATTATTATTATTCCCTTAGCAGGCTTGTACTGCAACCACGGGACGATATGGTGGGGGACAATTCTAAGGCCGGTCACCCCACGGCAAAGACCTCGGACAAGCAAGCGCAGCGTAGGACGTCCACCTACAAGATGGACAGATGACCTTATAAAGGTCGCTGGAAAGCGCTGGATGCAGGTCGCTTCCAACCGGTATATATGGGAGTCCAAAGGGGAGGCCTATGTTCAGCAGTGGATGTCCTATGGCTGAGATGATGATGATGAAGCATAATATACATTGTTTCAAAACTCGAGTTACAGATTGCACTTTCATAACGACAGCCGCTTCCTAATCTCACGTACAAAGAACAAATCGCAAGCCTGTTTGAATTCGTTTTGTTTTTCTAAATAAGATAAAGGGTACAACATCTCGAGATTAAATTCGTTTCAGATTTCAGGCCAGTATGTAAGATTTCCCCAGAGCTTACCTTAAGGCGGTGGCACACCGCCAGGGGGGTAGATTTATTGCAAAACATGCAGCGGTAGATTAGATTAGCTTAGCTAAGAACATATTTGTACTGAGTAACATACGTTTGAAAATAAAAAAGAGCTAAAATTATTTAACTAAACAACACAACATAATGATTTATGCCTTTGGGTACCTACTGAGCTAGGATTCCCTGTGTTACAGGACCCAAAAGCCCAGATCCAGGACCCAAATCCAGGTTTCTTCTTATAGTACTACTAGCGACCCGCCCCGGCTTCGCACGGGTGCAATGCTGTATTAAGCATGTATTGCACATATAAACCTTCCTATTGAATCTATCTATTAAAAAATCGCAAAATCCGTTACGTAGTTTACTTAGTTTTAAAGATCTAAGCATACATAGGGACAGACAGAAGGAATAAGCGACTTTGTACAATTATGTGCGGGCCTATATGATGGTCGTTTTATCATGCGATAAATAAAGTGACAAAGAATTCATCATCATGCGTCACGTTTTGACAAAATGGGAGTGTGAGTGACAGATGCTTTGTCATTTATTAATCACGTGTTAAAGTCAACCATCATATATTCCCACTGGACTTGAAATAATACCACAGTGAGACAATTAATACGCAATTATGCGCTCTTTCGAAATAAATATTCCCGGAACATATATCATGAATGAAATATCAGGTACTGCATCCATAAGTATCATCATACCAGACGAAATATGTACGAGTACACAACTACACAAAGGCCTCCTCGAAAATTCTCCATGCACCTTATCCAATGGCTTCCAGCGATCCAACTAGATCGTCTATCCAACATGTCTTCCGATACACGGACGTCACGTACGATCCTTTCTGGCCAAACGACCACCATCGGTGCAACGATCAATCGCCCTATTACTAGATTGGGAGCCCTCATAGAAACTTATTTCGTCGAATGATTTACTTCTTCGAAAAATCATTTCGCTGAATTTGTAGCCCATTATCCTTTTCATATCCGAGCTCAAGATCCTGATGAAACTCAGCACCATATGCATGCGGAGGAGTTTCGAGTTCTTTGGCCACATTGGCAGAAAGAGAGGGGACAATCTGGAAAAACTGTTGGTAACAGGCAAGATGTGCGCAAGTCGGCCCAGAGGAAGAAGTCCAACACGCTGGTCGGACCAAATACGCTCTACCCTCAAGACCTCTATTTACGAAGCCATCCATGCAGCCCAGGATAGAGTAAGCGGGCGCAAAATAGTCCACGAGAAAGTTATTCAGAGAGGCCTGCTGAGGGTCGTCAGCATTGAGGATATCGACTGAAGGAGGGGAGGATCCTTTTCATTAAGTTAGGATTGTTTGAAAACAATCTCAAATAGTTTATGGTTGCAAAAAAAATGCTGTCTGCTGGCGAAATAAAATATTTGACGAAAAATAATTCTACGAGTAGGAGTCAATATAGATCCTACTAGATTAGATAAGAGCTATTTCAATAAATGGCTCAATTCGTTTCCGTTATCAAAATTACCCTCCAAAGTTAGTCCATATTAGTAACTTACATAGAACAACGATGCAGTGGAGTGGCATTTAGTACCAGTTACGTAACTCAAACTGCTTGCACGTTTCACATGTAAGAATGAGGAGTTCAGGATAGTTTCGCGAGTGTTATGTTATAACATGGCTATGTGAATGTTCGGAGTTGTTGCTATTTATAAACTTACAAGTACAAAATGGTGGACTTCATGCCATAAAGGCTCTACAGGGATAGTATAGGGCTAAACAGAAACAAGTAGTGGATCTGGTAAAAACGCTGCAGGTCGATTCAACCATTGCGTCCAAAAGTCCCCGCCCAACCCGAGCGCGTCGAACTCGTGCTGCACGCCGTCGTCAACAGCCCAAGGCCACGGACCCTGTTGCAGTTATCTCGGAGACGTCTGCACCGCTGCCGCTCCTTACTGTCCTACCAAAGGAAGATGTTGTGCCCCAGCTATCGTCCACTGGCTGCGGTTTTCCAAATGGTGAAATCCAAACACAAACCTCTCCTGCAGCAGGAGCGAAACGGAGTCTTCTTCCTCCACCAGTAAATTGCAGAAAGACCATAGTTTTTTCAGATGCAATAGGTAGGGGAATAGGACCAATGATAAATAGGTGTCTCAATCAAAAGACTGTCAACAAGTGTTACCCGGGTCTTTCGTTTGATGAAATTGTTAGTAAAATAAAATCGTCAGACTGCAATGAACTCACTACTGTCGTCGTTATGGTCGGCAATCATGCAAGTGTCACCAGGTTAACGCTAAATAGTAGCTTACAATGCTTAATTGATGTCCAAAATGAATCTAAATGTAAAATTATTCTATGTACTTTCCCATATTGCTCGAATATGAGTGAAAAACACAATCAATGTATTTATAAAATCAATTTATTTATGCACAACGCGACATACAGATATGGAGATAATATTTTTTTATTTGATATTAACAAGTTTATAAACAAATTCACATTGACGCAAGATTATATGTATGTGTCAAAAATGGCAAAACAAAAGGTTACTACTCTGGTTGCATTTAATATAAGTGACCCGTGCATAAGAAATGTAAAAAATGGTTACAACGATAGCAAGAACAGTGCTGCTAATATTACTAGTGGTACTTTTTTTCATTAAGGAAAGCGACAAAGGAAAAGGCTATGACAAAAGTTGGTAATACTGTTGTTGATACACGGATTGACCAACAGGCCTTTTCCAGCACACACTTGTTAACTAGAGGAAAGCAGAGATTGTTCAAAGTAATCCATCAGAATATTCAAGGCTTTTTCTCGAAGAAATTAGAAATAGAATTGTGTCTTGACAAATTTCAATACGACGTTGTCTGTTTAACGGAACACTGGCAGAAATATTACGAAGTAGGTACATTAAACTACGAGAATTACTGTTTGGCCAGTTCATTTTGTCGAAGTTCCGCTATTCATGGTGGTTCTCTCATATTAGTACGTAAGAACATTAAATTGAAGCATCGAGGAGATATAGAAGGAAAATCGATTGAGCAAACGATAGAGTTAGCTTGTGTGGAGTTAGAAAAACACGTGATAGTCAGTGTGTACAGACCTCCAAATGTTCAAAATTTTAGTAGCTTTGAATCAACAATGGAAGATGTACTTACAATAATGTTGAGAATTGATAGGTTTTTACCCACTGGCCACACAATCAGTTAGTTCATTTTTCTTTCACGGCGCTGCGAGCGCGCGCGCTGTCGCCAGCGGACGCGAGCCGGCGCCATTGGTAATATTGGTTTTTAACGTAACGGCTCTTGAACATTATAACCTCCGTGGTTTGGGAGATATTTTGGAAGTTTTACGCTTTAACGGAAAGTGTTGAAATACGGCACAATTCCTTGTACGGTGGGCTGCTTCGGGCGCCCCAAGGATTGTTATTTAGAGTGATATAAGGACTACTACAGTGTGAATGGTGTTTGGCGTGTTTGCTGACGAGATCGGGGCGGCGGCGGCGCAGACCGGGACGTCGTTTATTGGTGCAAGTAAACATACATACACTTTACACAAAACAGAAACACAACCTTGCAGCCGGGAAGATATTCGGTTGAACTCCAGGTTAGCAACATAGCTTAAGTTAGGTTTAAGTACATAGGACGCGTATCGCGTTCCATTGTTTCGCGCTAGGCAAGATTGCTTTGGTAATTTGTTCTTACATGGGCCCGGGATAAATTCAATTTGTGTCTGGCGCAAACAAATTTTGGTAGCAAAAGCGTGGTTCATATCCACAGAAAAGATATTTGTTTCATTTACGTTCGGATAAGTAATTTAGTTAGCATCAAAGTCATAATTGAAATTTGAGGGTGGATTGCGCTTGGTTCGCATTCCAATCTATTAACGTTAAGTTGCATTTGCGTAATTAAGACTAACTAAATTATAAGAATATTAGTTATAACTTTCAATTGAAATGTTAGTTGAGTGAATAAAGTAAATATAGTTTCGTTTCGATACGGAGAAACGTATTAATAAGTAATTCATAATTGGGGTTCCGCTGAACTATTATTCACTCAAAATACATTTAATTTAAAATAAATTTAGTGTTGTTTTCCGTTGCGTAATATTGGTGTTGGGTGAATAACTTTGAAGTTGTCGCGTTTGGTACGAAAAATAAAAACGGATTGTTATTGTCTAAAATCGGGGTTCCACGGACAAAATTATTCACCCAAATTTATTAATTTATTTTTAAAAATTTATTTTATTGATCCGCGTTATCGAGGTTGGTACCATGGCTCCCTCAGTAGTTAAAACGGTCGCGTCAAGGGTCGAATCGGAATTAAGATGGTTTTCATTAGTCGTTACGTTAATTGGTCGTACGGATCGCGAGGACGCATTATTGTCACGCGCGCGACAGGTAGATGAAAGATATGACGCGGTATTGAAATTGCATGCCGAATATTTGGCCCGTATTGACGAAGAGGAGACCGGGGAAAGTCGGACCCAAGCTGTTGAAGTGGTGCAACGCAATGTAGACCAGTGCGGTGATATGGTGATGAGTATCATCCAAGCGGCAGCGGATATCGAGCGCGCCCGAAAAGGGGATGTTGGGGTAAGGCGTGCACCCAGTGGTGTGGCACTAATGGCGCCGTTGCCACCAGTGAATGTCCCGGAATTTGGTGGTGAATATGCCGACTGGCCGAGGTTTCGCGACATTTTTAACAGCGTGGTGCACTCGCGCACGGATTTGACTCCCGCGTATAAAATGGCGCAGTTGATGGGGAGATTACGCGGTGAGCCTCACGATATTTTGACTCATTTGGAGATTACGGATTCCAGTTACGAGACGGCATGGGGCCTATTAATTGACCGATATGATAATCGGCGATTAATTATTGATGGGCTCATCGAAAAAATATTTAGTATATCGAAGGTCACTAATGTACACGAAATACGGTCGAAAATCCTTAATCCCGTCACGGTGGCGGTGAATACGCTGGAGCGACTCAAGTTGTCACTAGGGGACAACAAGTACATTGTTGTGAACCGGGTTTTGCGCAAGTTACCTAGCGAGGTGGTGGCGCGGTTTGAGCAGTCACATGGGGGTGATTCATCGAGTCACCTCCCAACATTTGACGAATTGAGGGCGTTCCTGGAGGGTGAGTGCAGGCGGGCGGATTGCCAAGGGGCAACCACGCCGCAACCCCCCACGTCACCCCGGCGTACGGTTGGGCCCAAACCGGTGGAGCCCCGTCGGGGAGGACAGCGGTACAACGCCCTTCAATCGGAAGTGTGCCCCTTCTGCCGGAAGGGGGGACACGCGATCATCGCGTGCACGGATTTTGGAGCACAGCGGGTGCAGAGGCGCAGGGGGGTGGTCAAGCAGCGAAACTTGTGCTTCCGCTGCCTAGGCGCACACTATGTGCGTGAATGCAGTAAGACCACCAACTGCCGAGTATGTGGAGGAGCCCATCATGAACTTCTCTGCCTGGCTGAGAGTGGGGAGCGGTACGGGGCCTCATCGGGAGGCCATCCTCCCTCTCCTAAGCCAGCCTTGGGCGGACGGTCGCCCCCCCACCGGGGAGGGGGGTCACCCAGAGACCAGCGGTCGCCCCCTCCTCGGAGAGGGGGGTCACCCAGAGACCAGCGGTCGCTCCCTCCTCGGGGAGGGGAGTCATCGAGGACTCCGCAGTACCGCCGGATGCCGCAGTCTCCTCCGCGGGGGGGGGATCGGCGCCGAGATTCGGGCGGGTGCCCGGAGATGACCCATGGGGAGTCGGGTTACGCGACTTACTCGGCCGCGCTGGGGGGCAGGTTGCCGCCCCCGAGTAGTCGCTTCTCCCCACCCCTCGCAGAGCGCCCACGCTTGATGGCGCGTCCGCCGCAGATGGGACGGATGCCGATGGGCTATTACCAGCCGGCGCGCATGGCACCGATGGGTCGAGGGGTGTACTACCCGGGGTGGGACCCATACCTGGGCCAGGGGCCCTCTCCCCCTCCAGCAGAAGGGGAGGGAGGTGCCCCCTGCTAGCAATTAGCAGTCTGTTCATCCGTCGTGCCCACCCCACCAGTGACGGTATTATTACCGACGGCTAAGATTACCGTCAGGGGTACGGATGGACGGCCAGTGCCAGTGAGGTCACTCCTGGATTCGGGGGCACAAGGTTGTATCGTGTCCAGCCGCCTAGTGGCCAGGCTGGGCCTCAGGTTGGAGCCATCACGGGATGGCGCAATAGGTATAGGTGGCAATCAGGTGCCTCACATCAGGGGTCAGACGGACCTCCTGTTTGAGATGGGTGACTCGGCATCGATCACGCGGGTGAAGGCCACGGCTATTGTTTTAGATGAAGTGGTCGGGGTTCTTCCTTCGGTACGGTTACCGCCGGCGGTAACGAAGCTGGCCAAGGGATTGGAGTTGGCCGACCCTCACTTCGCAATTCCCGGACGGGTGGACGTCTTACTTGGAACTGACGTCCTCGGGAAGCTGCTGCGGAGCGGTAAGCGGGAGCTGCAACCAAACGGGTTGGTGGCCGTGAGTACCGCAGGTGGGTACGCATTATTGGGCCCAGTACGGGGACCACAGGACGCAACGGATTATAGCAACATATACTACGGCAGCGTGTTATCGGAGGTCCTGCAAAGGTTCTGGGCAACAGAAGAGCCACCCACAGCTCCCAGGACAAGCCCACTGGACGAGGAGTGCGAGACATTTTATCAGTGCAACACGGTGCGCCTCCCTTCGGGCAGATTTATGACACGGCTGCCGTTTCTATCGACGCGACCTCCACTGGGGAGCTCCAGGGGCCTGGCTGAGAAACGGATGATGGCCATGGAAAGGCGCATGAAACGGGACTCCAACTTTCGGCGAAAGTATGTTGAGTTCATGCGTGAATATTTGGCTTTGGGTCACATGTCGGTATCCAGGGTAGACTGGCGTCGTGAGGAGCACTACGTATTGCCTCATCATGCAGTCCTGAAGACACCTGACTCCAAGATCAGGGTCGTGTTCGACGGCAGCGCGGCGACATCTAACGGGGTGTCTCTGAATCAATGCCTGCACGCTGGTCCTAAGTTGACCAGAGACATTGCAGACATTCTAACGGACTTCAGGAGACACCAAGTTGTCTTCGTTACGGATGTGAGGATGATGTTTCGCCAAACGGAGATCCATGCGGATGACCGTCGGTTCCAGCTGATATTGTGGCGAGAGAGCCCAGAAGAACCGATGATCACGTATGAGCTGAACACGAACACGTACGGATTAAAGCCGAGCCCGTATGTAGCGATGCGGACGCTACGAGAGCTGGCTGACCAGGAACGGCTGCGCTTCCCTCGCGCAGCTGCAGTCATCGATCGGGATGTCTACGTGGATGACATTTGTACGGGCACGGACAGCATTGAGCAAGCGCTCATCCTAAGGGATGAATTGGTGGCGCTCATGGCCTCCGGTGGCTATGAACTCAGGAAGTGGCTGTCAAACTGCCCAGAGGTGCTGGCAGGACTACCAGCTGAGCACCAACAAGACCCGCATTTGTTTGAGGACTCGGATAATCCTCATGCGTTGGCAATTTTGGGGGTCCAGTACCGACCGACTCAGGATGTCTTCACATACAATTGTGAGGCCGAATTGCTGTCGAAGACCTGGACCAAGCGATCAGTCCTTTCGACTATCGCACGAACGTTCGACCCAAATGGTTGGATCTCTCCGGTCACGTTCATGGCAAAGTTCTTCATGCAGAAGCTTTGGTTGGCCCAACTAGGCTGGGATGAGCAGCTCACGGACGAGCTGCTGCACGAGTGGACGGCATTCGTGACCACATTGCCGCATATTAAAGAAATTGAGATCCCGCGCAAACTGCTCCCTCGGGCGGGAGCCAGGGTGACCCTGCATGGGTTCTGCGATGCTTCTGAGAAAGGGTACGCCGCCGCGGTCTACCTGAGAACAGGTGAGACTGCTGGCGAGGGCGTTGTACGCTTGGTCATGGCCAAGAGCAAGGTTGCGCCTGTTCGGACCCGGTGGACGATTCCGAAGATGGAACTGGCCGGTGCCGCGCTCCTGACCCGCCTCCTAAACCATGTGGCGCAGAACCTGCGTGGCACGGTGGATCTGAATGACACGGTTTACGCATGGACGGACAGCCAGATCGTGTTGTGCTGGCTGCAGACTTCGGTCCATACGCTTGAGGTATTTGTGGCCAACCGAGTGTCACAGATAAATAACTCGGAGACTCCTCTGGTCTGGAGACATGTTCCAGGTGAAGTTAACCCGGCAGACTGCTCGAGTCGCGGCTGCCCGGCGCCTGCTCTGGTTGAGCATTCTCTCTGGTGGGGGCCTCAATGGCTGGAGCGGCCACATACGGAGTGGCCTTTCAATGACTGCGGACGCCAGCCACTACCCCCTGACCAGGGTCTGAGAGTCAATGTGACTACAGTGGAGTCTGTGGCAGTGGACCACACTCTTTTGGAACGGTATAGCTCACTAGGGAAGCTACTTCGAGTCACGGGATGGATAATGCGGTTTTTCCATAATTGTCGAAGCCCTGCGGCACAGCGCAACCTGTCACCTGTAATGGGACCTGAGGAGCAGCAAAGGGCTCTCTCACGTTGGGTGGGGGTCATTCAGGGGAATGAGTTCCAGGATGAACTTAGGATCTTGCGGACTGGCGTGGGCAGAATGAAGAAGAGCCTTGTCCGCCTCAACCCGTTTATTGATGAGCACGGAATGCTCCGGGTGGGAGGCCGACTACGGAATGCCGAATTGCCGTATTCAGCGCGGCATCCTTTAATTCTTCCCAAGAAGGGAGCTCTGGTGGAGCTGTTGGTTTGGGACCGTCACATCAGGAATTCACATGCAGGCTGCAACACACTGCTGGGCATTTTGCAGCGGGAGTTCTGGATTTTGTCGGCACGGAGAGTGATACGGAGCGTTGTGTTTCGTTGCTTGCCTTGTTACCGGCTCAAGGCAGCCACAATGCAGCCACAAATGGGAGATCTCCCGCCCGACCGAGTTACGGAAGCTCGGCCGTTTGCTGGTGTGGGGACAGACTTCGCGGGGCCTTTCATGGTCAAGACATCACGCCTTCGCAACGCGAAGTCGGTTAAGGCATATTTGTGCGTCTTCGTGTGTCTGGCGACCAAGGCCGTTCATTTGGAAATGGTAGCTGATCTCTCTACGGAGGCCTTTTTGGCAGCGCTGGACCGATTCGTTTCTCGACGAGGGATACCGGCCTTGATCCGGTCGGATTGTGGTACCAACTTCAAGGGCGCCGATCGTTGTCTAAAGGAAATTGTATTATTTTTAAGTCAAAATGAGCGAGAGATCGGCACGGCCATCGCCAGTCGGGGCATTTCGTGGTATTTCAGTCCACCTGGATGCCCCCACTGGGGTGGAATATTTGAGGCAGTGGTTAAGTCTGCCAAGACTCATTTGTATCGGGTCATCGGCTCAACGATCCTCTCCTTTGAGGAATTGTCAACGGTGTTCTGCAAAATTGAGGCAGTTTTAAATTCGCGCCCCTTGTGTCCGTTGAGCGCTGACCCGAATGACCTGGAGGCCATTACCCCAGGTCATTTTTTGATTGGCCAACCACTTAACGCCTTGCCGGAGTATCCGTATACTGATGTTAAGTTGTATAGGTTGTCACGGTATCAGATGTTGCAGCAAATGACTCAAAATTTTTGGAAGCGATGGTCGCTTGAGTATTTGCACATTCTTCAGCAACGCGTTAAGTGGACGGACAGGACGACCCCACCGTGCGTTGGAGACCTCGTACTGGTTAAGGATGCTAACCTATCACCGTTGTGTTGGCGACGGGGGCGTATCGTTAACTTGATAGCGGGCAAGGATGGGTCTCCACGGATCGCTGATGTACAAGTGAGGGACTCGATCCTTAGACGGGCGGTTTCAACGCTATCCCGACTACCGGGAGTTTGAGCGGACCGACGACGGGTCGGTCCGGGGCGGGTGGTTGTTGAGAATTGATAGGTTTTTACCCACTGGCCACACAATCAGTTAGTTCATTTTTCTTTCACGGCGCTGCGAGCGCGCGCGCTGTCGCCAGCGGACGCGAGCCGGCGCCATTGGTAATATTGGTTTTTAACGTAACGGCTCTTGAACATTATAACCTCCGTGGTTTGGGAGATATTTTGGAAGTTTTACGCTTTAACGGAAAGTGTTGAAATACGGCACAATTCCTTGTACGGTGGGCTGCTTCGGGCGCCCCAAGGATTGTTATTTAGAGTGATATAAGGACTACTACAGTGTGAATGGTGTTTGGCGTGTTTGCTGACGAGATCGGGGCGGCGGCGGCGCAGACCGGGACGTCGTTTATTGGTGCAAGTAAACATACATACACTTTACACAAAACAGAAACACAACCTTGCAGCCGGGAAGATATTCGGTTGAACTCCAGGTTAGCAACATAGCTTAAGTTAGGTTTAAGTACATAGGACGCGTATCGCGTTCCATTGTTTCGCGCTAGGCAAGATTGCTTTGGTAATTTGTTCTTACATGGGCCCGGGATAAATTCAATTTGTGTCTGGCGCAAACAATAATTTGTAGAATAAATAAAATAATTATAATATGTGGAGATTTTAACGTTAATATTTTGGATAGTAATAACTTATTGTGTAGTAAATTATTAAATCTGTTTCGCTCTTATGGACTGAAAAATGTATTTTGTGAGCCTACTAGGGTGACATCCTCCACAGCTTCATGTTTAGATAACATATATATAGACAGTGAGATTAAGGGTCAAACAATTGTAAATATCATGCAGTCTGACCACTCTGGACAAGAAATCATATTGCCATATAATAACAACGAAAGAATCGAAATGGACATTACAACGCGACCTATAACACAGCGCCGTTTGCAACAGTTCAATGATAGAGTTCAACATGAACTGTCGCAACAGGAGGTCACAGGGTCTAATGATTCGTGTAATAGTCTCTACACGAATATGTTCTCAAAATTAATAACGGAATTTGAAAAATGTTTCCCAGTCAAAGTAAAAAAAATCAATCAAAAATTTCAGTTCAGTGAGTGGGCAACTCCAGGTATTCGTAAGAGTAGAGAGAAAATGTTCGAACTCTACGAACTAAAAAACCAAATTCAATCAGAAAAGTTTACAGAATATGTTAGACAATACTCAAAAACATTTAAAAAAGTCTGTTCGGCAGCAAAATCAAATTTTATTAGAAATAAGATTAAATGTTCTGACGATAAAATTAAAACAATTTGGAAAATCATTAAGAAGGAAACAGGAAAAATTAGACCTTTAAATGTTGGATTCACACTACAAGTATCCAACGGCTTGATTAATTCTGAGCCTGAAGTAGCTCAGGAATTCGAAAAGTATTTTACTAACATTCCAGTGACAACTACTGAAGCGCTTGATGCATCTACTGACAAGGCAAAAGATTTACTGAGTCAGCATGTACAGCACTGCGAAACTAAATTTCAATTTGAACATGTACACTCCGAACTCGTTGTGAAAACTTTTAAACAACTTAAAGTCAAATCTACAGAAGATTTGTGGGGGATGTCTGTGAAAGTATGTACTGCCATCATAGTCACACTGGCACCTTATTTGGCTCTATTATTTAATAAATGTATTGACGAAGGCACATTTCCTGACCTAATGAAAGTAAGTAAAGTCATTCCCCTGTTTAAAGCCGGTGATCCCAAGGACCCTGGTAACTATAGACCTGTTTCAGTATTGCCTGTACTTAGCAAAATATTTGAGAAAATAGTAGTTGCACAACTTCTCAAACATTTTAATCAAAATAACTTGTTTCATTCGCAACAATTCGGCTTTACTAGAGGTAGATCAACTACGGATGCGGGAATTAATTTGGTCAAGCATATTTTCGATGCCTGGGAGGAAAAAAAAGATGCAGTCGCAATTTTTTGTGACTTATCCAAGGCGTTCGATTGCGTAGACCATCAGACATTATTAGCGAAATTAAATCACTACGGTATTACAGGGAAATCATTGAATCTGTTACAGTCTTACTTATCAGGCAGAACACAAAAGGTAGTTGTGAACGGAACTAAGTCGACAGGGTCTCAGGTCAAAATGGGTGTTCCCCAAGGATCAGTGATAGGTCCTATCCTATTCCTCATCTACATCAATGATTTACCATTTATGGCGGAACACCTTTCTAAAATAGTCCTTTTTGCGGATGACACTTCTCTCATTTTTAAAGTCGAAAGAGCATCTCCGGATATAACAAATATAAATTATGCTCTACAGAAAACTCATGAATGGTTTACAGCTAACAACCTTGTACTAAACGCAAAAAAAACCAAGTGCGTACACTTTAAGCTTCCCAATGTTAAACATTGTATACAAGGAATAATGATTAATAACGAGGAATTAGAGATCGTAGATAACACGGTTTTTTTGGGGTTAACGATAGACGCACATTGCAGCACTTGCTAAAAGGCTAAGTTCGGCGGCTTACGCTGTGAAAAGATTAAGACTTTTAACTGATGTAGCTACGGCGAGGCTTGTTTACTTTAGTTATTTTCACAGTGTCATGTCCTACGGGCTGTTGCTGTGGGGAAGTGCTGCAGATGTGAGTGCAATATTCGTTTTACAAAAACGAGCCATCCGTGCGATATACGGACTACAGACCCGTGATTCCCTAAGAGAATGGTTCAAGACAATCGGTATTATGACCGTGCCTAGTCAGTACATTTATGAAAATATTATTTATGTTAGGAAAAACCTTAGACTATTCCGTAAAAGATGTGACATACACGATTTTAACACTCGAAATAAGGATAAATTGTTATCAGTAGGCACTAGGTTAAGTAAGGTTCAAAAGTCATTTGTGGGGCTCTGTACACGCTACTACAATAAGTTGCCCGACCATATTATTTGTCTGTCGGAAAATAAATTTAAATTAGTGATAAAGCAAACTTTGCAAAGAAAAGCTTATTATACACTAGAGGAATACGTAGCAGACAAAGACGTATGGTCGGACGCCTCAACTGCAGCCCAACATGGCATTTCCATTTTGTAAAGTTAAGTTAAGATGTTAAGTTAATATATTGTCTATAGTTAAGTTATTTAATGTAAAAATTGACCTTCAAAAAATATTCGCTTGGAATTTACTTTGAATAAAATACTTTTGACTTTGACTTTGACTGACAAGCAATAGGCGTGTAAAGATATTTTTTTGAGGATGTCAATCAATTCTTTTTTTTATTGGGATCAAATGTCTATATCGTCGGGGATAGTGCAATACTGCGTAAATAACAGCTGTCGTTAAAGTTCTCATTTCAATAAAATACTTGACATTTGTTTGAATATTGATTCGTATCTACACTTGTTGCTTACGCGGTATTGCACTATCCCCGACGATATGGGACTCACTACACTTACGAGTAGACTGCTCTAAAAGTCAGAAATTATCTCCAAAGTTCAACATTCCTATGGAGCGCTAAAAATGCTCCATACAAATGGCCACCTACATGTGACGTAATTTGTGGTGTTGGGGACCAATATTCGTATGGAGACAATAAGTAATTTGCCATTTTCACCGTGAAACAGTGCGTTTAAGTTCATGTATTGTCATGTCATAATTACAAATATTGTTTCATTAAATTGTGAGGATTCTGAAAGCAAAATTTTTGAAAATTACTTTTGGTAAAAAAAAAATACGTATCTTTGAAGTGACTTTTAATTTTTTTTTTTGTTTTTTTTTTTTTTTTTCATGACCTCTTGAGCTAATTTTATTCATATACCTATAGTATGTTGTATAATTCAACATCAGTCTGAGAAGTTCTGTGTCAATGTTAGTATAAATCAGATATGGCGGAACAAGTTTAGGCCCGTTGAAAGTGTGTTTGTTTGTTGTGTTTGCTTCGGAGTTTTGACATTGCGGTTGAAATGGAACATTGAATTCTACTTCGTCGCCAAACAAGGAGCCATGTACATTGTATGTAGGCATAACAACCGGCTTAAAACAATATATGGTTAATAATACATACGAGTATTTTGTGAAATATTTTCTTGCATCCTATACAATACCGTGCTTCATCAAGTCTTTTCGGAACTAGACATCGTTCACGTACCATTAAAAAAACGTGTCAGCCATTAAGCTCCAACCTAGAATTCTTTAATAAAGTCCCTTGTTTGACGTAATGTACCCGACTGTTCATTTCCCTGTTATTCGTCGACAATAAACAAGATTTTGTACCCGATTTAGCGAAATATTCGCAAGCAACGATGTTTAATAACAAATAAAGTAACATTTCGTTCCAAATACAAAACATAAACAGCAAATGGTTCAGAACTGGGGTATGGAGCGGAGGCAGAAAAACAACAATAAATAACTTCGGCCTAAACAAATGAATGGAAGGGCCGCTTGTAATCAAACCGCAAAGGCGATGGACTTTCAGTCTCACAAACGCTCATTAGTCTTAATATTTCATTACATTACTTGCGGTATACCAATTTTCATTTTGCATTTGATTTGATTTAAGATAAAGTGGTGTCACGTAACGTGTTTAAACGTTCATGCACTTATACACATACAAATACAAATAGTTTATTAGGATACAGTGACATTTTTACAGATAAATTACCATATAGTTAGAAAATAAGCACCCAATGAACACTGTTTGGTAATGTTTACACCTCAGCAGAAGTAGCCGTGTCCCCTACACTAGGCTCAGCCTGTCTCGTAGTTATGTAAGTAGTTTTTGGCGAACGAATAATGATTGCGATACTCGTAGCTTATAAATCCTACAGTTTCGGGAGTTTGTTTAGTACTTCAATTGAACTGAAGCATTTGTAATTCCACAATACATCAATATCACATATTGTATATCGAATATAACGTATTTAATGAAATGAGGACAATGCTCAAATAGCTATAATTCAATCGAATTAGGCTCCTTAAAGTTATAAGTTTTTGACAAAATTTAAGTTTTGTCACAAGCTTTTATTGCCAACTGTACTTTCTTTGTACATCCGCCAACTAATCACCGAGACAATTCTAAAGAGCCCAAACTTGGTAGGATTGCATCGGCTTATTACAGCGTTACTGTGACCATATTTCAGCTCCATCTTCAGATCAGCTTCATGGTGTCAAGTTGTATTGTCATTGAAGTTACGTAAGTACCAAAATTTAGCTCAATCGGTCAATGGAAGTGGTTTAAATCTTACTCGCAAGATTTGATTATAGACACCGGGACAAGTGAAAGTTAATAAAATCTTGTATCAAAGGTACATTAAAAAAAAAGTGGTGTACCCACATTAAAAATAATGGGACATTACATGTTTCATAAATTCGTAAATTACGGCGCCCTCTCGCTTGCTCGTTCACTGCTTTAAAGTAGTGCGGTAAGATGTGAATATTAATGGATTCACATAGAAGTCGCTAAGGTGTAAAGCCTTTCAAATAAACAATGCATAGATTGACACACAAAGCATAAGGAAATATTCGGAAGGTTATTTGGCGTTAGGGTGGTTGAAAGGTTGACACGTTGGACCGGTAATCCAGAGGTACCGGGTTCGATTCCCGGTCTCTTCCGCCAGGTTACGCACATCAATTTATCTTTGTGCTTTGATCTTTGTATCAGTGGAATAAAATAAAAGCGTGTAAAAATAATCATTTTCAAGCTCTTTATTAACTAATGCCCACAACGTTTCAAAAGTGAAACCTCTTGGTTTTGTGAAGCGGTAGTGAAAAGGCCCAACCATACTAATCATAAGCTATTTTTCTGCCTACACTTTCCTTGATGAGTTCTCGGGGGACGGCGTGTTTTAGGAAAATATTTAAGCTAAAAGTCCTTCAGGTTTTCTTTTCAGAAAAACAATGGTTTTATGTTTCGTTTAGAGTTAATAAGGAAATGAAGTTTGTTAAAGTTCATGACTCATGAGAGTAGGTATTATTAAAATTTGTCCATGTCAGTTGATAAAAAAAAAACTGTTTATTCCTTTTGAATGCATACATTTTGCATCTGAAATTCTAATGTTAAGCTTTCTAAGATTATATCGAATTTAATCTGAGAAAAATTTAATTAAATTTTTAATGGTTGAATTTCGTATGAGTTCATAACTTGTTGAATTGTTTTACTTTCAGAGTAAAAATTGTAAGGAAGTCTGTTCAGGGCGCGTGGCAACGGCTGCAACTCTCCTGCCATATTCATTAGTGCTATGTGGTATTGTAAATGTTAGTTAGATTACGTAGATTGTCTGGTCTGTGTCTTCCATTTAATAGGGGAATTTATTACTGTATTGGTTCACAATAGCTATTTATTTATTTACTATATAGCTTTTGCCCGCGACTACGTACACGTGGAACTTGATAAAAGGGATTATTAAAAGCGCCTAAGCAAATGTAAGAGCAATCGTTACATTTCCTACAGGGTCACCGCACCCCAACAGAAATGTTCACTCACTTTTCAATATTTTTAGGTATAATTTCCAGGATGAAAACTATCCTATGTCCTTCCTCGTATCTTAAACTATCTCTATGCAAAATTTCATCAAAATCTATTCAGCGGTTTAAGCGTGAAGAGGTAACAGACAGACAGACACACTTTCGCATCTATAATATTAGTATGGATTTCGTCGATCCACCTCTCTTTTGGTCATGCAAATAATATAGAAAACGTGATAATACCGTAACAATCGTTATTTGGCTGAACCCTTGACATTCTCGATACAAATACCAGTCGGACCGGTCGCTCGGAACGAATCTCTTTGACTACTTGAAGGATTAGTCCCTTCGCCTTTTCACGGAAATTTCTCCATACGTCAAAGGTCTACCTTTTTATATTAATGCGTAATGTGTATTCTGGTCTCCGAACACAGACCAACGTAGCTATGTATACAGGGTGTTTTTGTATACAATTGCGTCGCCGGCCTTTCAGGAGTGCGCTCTTTTGTTGAAGGTCGTATCGGTCCGGAAATAATGCAAGCGACAATTCGACGAGGCAGGGAATTTCTCAAAAGCACACAGTTGTGGACTGCCAACTATTTAAGTGGTGAGGGTGAAAGGATTGTCGCGTAGAACGATAGGGAAAAGATTCGAACAATTTCCGGGGCACTCCGTTATATAGGTAAGCGATAAAAGATGCTAAAAGGGGCTACATCTCTACGCAGTGCCAAGGAGTCAAGCCAAGTCAAGCAAGATAGCGAGCAAGAGAGTGGAGAAAGAGTAGTATTTCATGTTTTCCAGTTATTTATTTACTTATCTTTCAAATTCCATACGTGTAACATATGTGGCACTTAGCGAAAATTCCTCATACTGCTTTTGGTCACTGATAATTATTGTTATTTTCAATAAATACGTTCTTAATCTTAGGTTTTCGAAACGACTTAAGGTCTGGCGGGCCGAATGCAACGGGAAGCCTAATAGTCTTTCGATCATATATATCTTAAAACGGAACACTTTAAAACTATCCACTGCTCTCTTTTTTATACTATTAATAATGCCAAACTTTAGTAGGAGCAGTTATAAAATTTTTAAGTGCTATTAACTCTGTAAAAGACGTATTTATCATTCAGCAATTGTCCCTTCTGACGTTACTTAATGTTCACCGTCTAAAAACACTCTGTATGCTGCGAAAAGGCATATATAAGTATATATAAACAGGGCAATGTAATTTTATTGCCTCCTTAGATACCCTAAAACCTGAACCTGACCATTGATCAATTACGGTTTCTTGAGAAACGTTGTAGCTATGTCCAAAAATTGCTCCATACTATTGTGCTTCGATTTGAGCTCAGGCTCAGCAAATACGCTCTCATCGCTTGAAAAAGACGTATTATATTAGAAGATCCCGGCAGTTACGACCTTTTTATATGAGGCTCAGGGTTGCTCAAATTAATCGGATAATGGAAGCACGTACAGTCCGCTCCGTTAATACTGCGATGGAAAATTACCGGCTAAAGATAATACCAAAGTTCTCTACGGAGTTGTTTTTGTCATATTTATCAATCATTTTTTATGTTACAAAAATGCTCGAGCATACTAACTAGCCACTGATAAAATGTTAATGTAAACAAAAACAATTGTCAATTTGTTCATTATTTTTATATTCCCTTGCTAAGAAAGTGCATGCCAACGCCATCTATGACAACATAATGAATCTATCGTAGGTTGTATCTATAACGTCGTGACTTAGCGGCGTAAGAATATCATTATTCATTAAATATCTTCGGATGCGACATCTAATATAATTATGGTCAAACTTCACTTAAGATAAGTTCGTTTAACCTTCAAATATTTCAGACATAGTATTTTTATGTCATGCGAACTCCGATTCGTAATGCTCTAATAAACCTTTCTTAACAAATTATCACGATCTAGAGAAAGCGTGTAAATAGATTGGTAGATGGTGCATTGAAATGAAATATATCTTTTCATTCATGTCAGTAACTCACTCACTCACTGAAGGATAAACCACACTATATTATCAGTTTATCTTTCGTTCGCAACCACTCGTCACTCAATATGAACTGAACTGAATGGAGTGCTATTTGACATGAGTTTCAAAAACAACTCGAAATTGTCAAAATTCACGCGGAAAATTAGTGTTTACAACTTATTTTCGACTACACGCAATGAAAGCATGAATTAGCTATGTTACTACCTAGAACTCGGGGAAAGGTATATTATTCACTCCAAAAAATTGGTTGAAATGATCAATATATTTGTCATAATATGAAGAAAAAAAAATTTAAAAGGAATAAAGCCTCTTGAGTGCGTCACTTTTGGAGCCCTAATAACCAATCTATTTATAAACATTAGGTCCGTTCAAGAAATTCTACGAAAGTACATCAAAATAAAGCACGTTAACAGCTATCCATGCAATATCCTGCGAAAACAAACAATCTAATCTAACGACTGTTTAACCCCGAATTAAAGTCCCCAGAGATGGACTTGATTACGGACAAAGATTTATTAAGTCAATAGGAGATTAACCTCTTCTGTGGAATATCCCCCGATGCCCTCTAATTGAGCGAAGCGAGTGCACGTGTGGCCACGAGGGGGTTAAGTTAGAAGATCCATGAGGGGATAAAAAAACCTTATTTAAGCAAGCGAAATTTTATAAAGACAAAGTTGTCTGTTTTCAGTTTCTAGCTGCTTTGACTAATTTCCGAATATCTGACCCGCGTGCGGTGAGCAAGGACTGAGCTTATGTCTTTTGGCACGTTTGGTTGCGAGTGTTCTACCGTGTTGTTTCCCTACGTTCCACTGTTTGTATAGTCTGCAAAAGACTGTAAAGCCTTTGATGATATCTGTCCCAGTAAAGTTTTCAATCAGTCGCAATTCTTTTACACTGGGGAATACATTTAACAGGCTTTAATACAATTTTATAATATAAAAGTCGGGCTGCGGTAACTATTTGCCATAGGGCAGACTGGGCCCATATTAATTACATTTATAATGGAAAAACTTTTAAAATGACTACAAAGAGGTAGAATTTAATAATATATAATTTCGCTCTCATGCTTCATGGCTCTTGAGACCTAAAAAATTACTTAAAGCGAAAAAATAAACCAGATAAGATGCGGTAAATTTCTACACAGTTGTTTGTTGGTAAGTAACTAAAATCCCTATGGAGGTAATAATCCATTACAGAGGCCCTATAGAAATCAATAAGAGATACAAATTCAGCAAATATTGGGATGCTCTCTAATCGAGGGAATAGAGTGCACGTCTGCGAACCGCAGGGGGTGGTGTGAGTTACAGGCTTAACGCGATCAGACTGAAATTCAGTGGAAATAAAATACATTAAAATAGGAGTGTATTTTAGATGTATTTTATAAAATGAAAGAATCCAATTAGAATAAATGTGGAATATATACCTAATAAATAGTATTTAATAGGAGTGTGGTGGTTGACAATAATTGGGACCAAGAAGTTCCTAGATATATGTGCATATTTTCAACAATCCACGTTATGAGAATTCAAGAAGTCAGAAACATTGAAAGAAAGAAAGAAAGAAATACATTTATTCGTGACGTGACCATAAAACATAACTACATCAAGGGGTGATAGAAATCATAATAAAAAAAAAACAATAAGCAACTATAATATTATGCATGACATTGATTTAAACTTATACCTACGATTTTTGCACTTCAACAAATAAAAACGGGATTTGCCACATATAAATAGTTATTATTAAAGTACCTTGTGTTAGTAATATTTTCGGTCTAGGCTCCTGAGTTCCAATGTCCTAAACATAGTACATAAACTAAAAGTTAACTGTCAATCTATTTGTCATAAGTCTTAAATTAAACTGACAAAGTATGAATGCTGGTCGTCGGAAGGCTAGAACGACTAAAGATTTACGAAAAAATTACTGACTACTGAGTTTTTATTCAGCTTTCTTCTCAACAGCGGTATCCTCTTGGGAAATCCCGCTAGAATCAGGCTCGTAAAATTGCCATGTTGTAATGAAATGTTAATTGTTTCATTATGGCGTCCTCTTGTGACTTGTCCCACAACATTTTTGCGGCCTGCGGCGTAGGTGAGATTTACGGTTCAACTAAATTAGTTCGGGGTAGTTTAATAGCTTTCGTCGAAATAAGAAAACCCTATTCTATAATTTAGTCGAGCGGCAAATAGTCGATGTCAAGGATTTTACAGCCCCTCTTCAAAAAACCCCTGTCATTCTGATGGCTTTGTTTAACTGTTGTTTGAACCCCTCTCTTCAATTATTGGGTTAATAGGTTACCCCAAAACTAATTGGATAGTTCATTTGTATTTATAGTAAAGGATTCGCAAAATTACCTATCAGGAAGCGGTGTATGAATACTATATAAATAATCTCTGATAATGGTTACTAGTGAATCTGACTTATTACTTCCTTGACCAACAATACTACTACCACCAAGATGCTACTTAGTCATAAGAGAGACTTGTATGCCACATTAAGACTTCAAAAAAAGAGCATAGTCGAGAAAACGTTATATAGAAGGGCACTAGCTGCTAATTGGGAAGTTCAAAGCATTTTTGACCCTATTATAAAACTTTAAGCGGTATAAAGTTGTAATTTTGCGTGTTTATACGATTATTGAGTAAAAGCGCTGTAAATATGTGGAGTAAACGTTTATACTACATAGTTATGTACATCAAATTCGATGGGCAATTTTTTTATGAAGGTAGGTTTTTGTTTGTGGCAGATAGGTATGACTGCTGTTTCACCTGCATATCAAGAAGATCAAGTGATTTCAAGCTCATGATTTTATGAGGTAGTTATCTACAGTACCTACTTATTTTACAGAATACGTCTCCACCATATACTTGAGTCGTAGAACAAAAAAAAACGTTTGTAGACAATAAAGATTATTATCACTTCCCAATTCAAGAGGATATGTCCACGGCAGTCGAGTAGTACTTAACCTTTTCGTATAAAAGCTATAAGATTTCCGAGAAAATGCGTCGAGGAAGAAGTGGGAAAACTTAGTCCGCGAAATCGTGGAGTGTTGTCAGTTGAAAGTCGGTTGGTGAGGTGAGGAGAGGACGATAAATATCTCAAATAACTTGACATTAGATCTCAATTCGATCTTTGACACTGACTTCTACCCGAGATTTGTCTCCACTATGCTTCTAGTTATGATATGCTCTGTTTGACTTGTATCGTAATATATCGGCATACTCTTTTTCAAATTAATACATTTTATATTGATAATGCTACAAGCTATCCGTCTGGGGTGGTATGGGCACGTGAAAAAAAAGCTTTGGTTGAATTTACTATAGTTCTGCGAACACCGGGTTGTTTAAGTACAATATGCTCGTATTAATTATTTGTCACACCAATTGACCGGCGATTGACCGTATCACCTGATGGTAAGTGACTACGGGGTCGAGGATATAGCTGGTTCAGTAATAGCCTATTCACTCTTACCTTGAAGAGACTCATATTATAATTTTCTGGAAATACACACGATGGGAGCGAGATCCATTCCTTAACGGTCCCAAATCCTTTATTTATGGCACTTAAAAGGACTCCGTTTTATGTGGAGATTCAATCACGAATTTATTCCATATAAAATGAAGTTATTTTCTGATCTTACTTTAATACAGCACATCACTGAGTTTCCCCATTGTCTACGCTGATTGCCCCAACAGGGTAAATTGAGAGCCTTGTAGCAGTGTAGACCATGTCACAATTGTGAAGTTTATAGGTAAACATTACATTTTCAATGTATTTTTTTTATATGAATATATATATATATATATATATATATTGTGACACGCGGCGCGGAGTGAATCCTCCTTGGTATCATGTTCCCTACAATAATACATCTGGATCTAACTAATAATATTACATCTTTATCTACTATTCTACAATACTATTATTATATCTGTCTGTTTACTTCACACACTAATTGCTGCACTAATAAAGGTGAGGTACTGACTTGAATCTCGTATGAACAATTTGTCACACAATCTTATATATCTCCTAGACGTTTTATAAGTCCCTTATTTATGATTAAAAGGACTCCGTTTTATATAGAGCATCTTCAATCACGAACATATAAAACGGAGATTTTTTCTGATCTTTCTTAAACACATCACTGAGTTTCCCCATTGTCTACGCTGATTGCCCCAACAGGGCAAATTGAGAGCCTTGTCGACAGCGGATCATCGGGAGCGTTAACTTTCCTCATTCCGTGTTTATTCGGCACGGGATCTGAATGTATTATGTCGGAAGTATGTCACGGTATGAGATAGTGTAATTGAGATTGTCCTACATATTGCTTGTTCTATATGTTATATATAGTTCTAACGACGCGCGTCCTATTACAACGACATATACTATACAAATAACGTGATTTTATCAAAACGCTACATAAGTATTTATGATAAAATGTGGCTGACGACGCCCGGTCGGGCGACCAAGGTATTGCTGGATGGACGAGCTCCAGAAAAATGTGTGCCAGCTTCAGAGAGCCGACTTTGATTGGTGACAAGTTACACAAGGTGGAGTAGGAAGGCGAGGTCGGTTTCGGTGGCCAAGATCTACTTCGGGTCACTGATTCAGTGTAGTGAGTAAGTAATTTTAAAAATTGCTAAACAATGGTTGTTCAGTTTCATTAGTAGAATGTATGATCTTAAATTACTGCTCCTTTTACATATCACACCCGGTGTTAAGACTCGGGGTCTCAGTAGAAAAATAAAGAAGGCGTGATGTTCGATACTTTGTTGTAATTCAAGGTTCCACAATAGTTGGTTAATTTAAATAATAAAAAATGGTATGCGCGAGCCGTATGTGCGCAGCGTGTGTCGCATGCGCGGTCGGTGAAGCAAGAGAAGGGAGCTCGGCGGTGGCGGCGCGGCAGCGGCCGTGGAAGGGTTATCTAAACTGGTTAGGCCCGTCTCGCCCCCGCTTCCCCTGTAGATCATGCTAGGGCCGCGACACCCGGTATGCGTTATATAACAAAAGCCACTTCACACTAGCAACAACAATCTTGCCTAAACAAGGTCACTTCCTGCTGTCTGTCTCTATAGTCCTATTTGTTATGAAAAAAAGCTGCACTCTGTGATGGAAGCAAGCCGTTTTGCACAGTGATAATATAGACCAAAATAAACGATTTCACTCGAGGCGAAATTAGTTTCACCCCTTAGGAACAGAGATGGCGCCACTTATTCAAAAAAAGTTTAAAAAATTCTAAATCCTAAACGGATACTCCGATTTTGACGTAAGAGGTGCCAATCGGCAGATAATTACCCAATTTAACATGAAAATAATAAAAATCACGTAGAAAGTAATTTTGGATACCTAAGAAATAATATTTTCTGAAAAAAATATTTAAAATTTGTGATTTTTGGAATTTTACTCGTAAAAATGTATGTACATGGTACTTTTTTTATTTATTTATATTAATACACAACTAATTTTACATTTACGAAAAAAAACCGCATATCATTAGCTCGTATAATTCCAAAGTTATTGAAGAATACAGACATGGCGCCGCTGGGTCAAAAAATCATACAAAAAATCTAAAACCTCAACGGATATTCCGATTTTGATAATTAAGGTGGTAATCGACAGATAATTACTTAAATTAGTTTAAAAAAATAAAATACATATTCAAATATGCAAAAAGTAATAATATTTCCAAAAAAAAACATACATTTTGAAAAAAAATATTTTTTTTGGGGCTTTTATGTAATTTCATATTAAAAAAAATATGAATATGGCTTTATTTTACTTATGTATATTATAACACTATTAGCTAATTGATCGTTTAATAAAAAACCGCATATCGAGAACTTGTACAGTTCCAACGGTATTGAAGATTTTACTATAGGGTGCCGGTGCGATGTTGCCGCCGCACGTGCAACTTATGCACATGTATATAGAAAAGTATTCTCCCGTTTCGAAGGTACTGATTACCCTGAAAATATAACCACAATTGAATGTACAAATAATAATCATCCCAAGTAGCACACAACACACTTATATCCCTTGTACAGCTTAAATTTGAGTTTTAACGGGTGAATAGGCTCCTATACAACCTGTTTGCTAATATCACAAGTATATTAGATGCTAAATAGCATTTCTGAATCAATATTTTACTTACTTTACCTTTTATTTTCACTTTAGTCTTTGCAGGCTTTGCATTGTAACGTGCAAGTTAGGCCGTCGCATCATAAAAAAAACAACAACGCATTATGCCACAGCCCAATTTGTATCCATAATGTTCAAGGAGTTTCCAAATTGAACTAACCTTCAACTATTGTGGACCCCACCTACCTTTGATGCCGTTTCATTCCCAAAAAGAAGGACTTGGGACTCGATATTTCCAAATTAAACCGTGAACCCACATTTGGTTTGCATGAAACGGTATTCAATGGCAGCTGAAATAGATGGAAGGTATCTCACAAGCTTGTTTAGTTTAGTGTTTTTTAGTTTAAACAGATCTTTTCGAATCGCATTATCAGTAATAATATATGCTCTGTTGGAGCATCGTATAGCCTGCATGTGAATCTGGGACCAACAACGTTACGATTAATTGAGAACCAATTAATGACATTAATATAGTGATTGAATCTGACACGATTTTCACACATTATATTAATAAAACGGGACTTAATTGCGGTAAATAAACATTTTGAACTCGGTTAAGCCCCGTTTTGTTATAATAATGAATGACATTAATTATGTTAACACACCCTAAAAAAAAAAAAATGGCCCTAAGTAATCGTTTCACATGAGCCGTTACGTATCGAGAGAGAATTTCTATAGAGCGATGTTACTTGCAAAAGCAGTAGTTATTTCAGGGTATAACATGCAAGTTTTAAAACAGTTCTCTTTTCTTATTGTATTAAAATTAGACGTCTTGTCATACTCTGTGAAAGCCTTGAAGTGCAGTCATCATTTCATTACTTAAAGTAATAACTGTTTTGTAAACTGCTACTAGTAGACCGTTGCACTGACGACTGCAATTTGAATGCTTCGATGCTTTCACAGAGCTGGCGACAAGCCTTTCGCCGACTACTTCAGCTGCCATTGAACAACATGTTCTGCGTGTAGCGTTTCAAGCGAGCCAAATGTGAAATAAACGTCTTAATTTGGATATATCCTGTCCCAAGTCCTTTCTTTTTGGGAATGGAATGGCGTTGGAAGCAGGTTGCAGGTGCGATCCACAATAGAACAGTTAGTATGGGTGCAAATCGAGCTATGGAAAAATGCGTTGTTGCAGCCGATGCAACGGCCTAACATGCACGTTACAATACACAGTTGAGTGAAAATAGGCAGAATATACTTGTGATATTAGCAAACTGGTTGTATAAGAGCCTATTCACCCGTTAAAACTCTAATTTAAGCTGTACAAGGGATATAAGTGTGTTGTGTGCTACTTGGGATGATTATGATTTGTACTTTCAATTGTGGTTATATTTTCAGGGTAATCAGTACCTTCGAAACGGGAGAATACTTTTCTATATACATGTGCATAAGTTGCACGTGCGGCGGCAACATCGCACCGGCACCCTATAGTAAAATCTTCAATACCGTTGGAACTGTACAAGTTCTCGATATGCGGTTTTTTATTAAACGATCAATTACCTAATAGTGTTATAATATACATAAGTAAAATAAAGCCATATTCATAATTTTTTTTACATGAAATTACATTAAAGCCACCCAAAAAAATATATTTTTTTTAAATGTATGTTTTTTTTGGAAATATTATTACTTTTTGCCTATTTGATTTTTTATTTTATTTTTTTAAACTAATTTAAGTAATTATCTGTCGATTACCACCTTAATTATCAAAATCGGAATATCCATTGAGGTTTTAGATTTTTTGTAAGATTTTTTGACCCAGCGGCGCCATGTCTGTATTCTTCAATAACTTTGGAATTATACGAGCTAATGATATGCGGTTTTTTTTCGTAAATGTAAAATTAGTTGTGTATTAATATAAATAAATAAAAAAAGTACCATGTACATACATTTTTACGAGTAAAATTCCAAAAATCACAAATTTTAAATATTTTTTTCAGAAAATATTATTTCTTAGGTATCCAAAATTACTTTCTACGTGATTTTAATTTTTTTCATGTTAAATTGGGTAATTATCTGCCGATTGGCACCTCTTACGTCAAAATCGGAGTATCCGTTCAGGATTTAGAATTTTTTTAACTTTTTTGGAATAAGTGGCGCCATCTCTGTTCCTAAGGGGTGAAACTAATTTCGCCTCGAGTGAAATCGTTTATTTTGGTCTATATTATCACTGTGCAAAACGGCTTGCTTCCATCACAAAGTGCAGCTTCCAGGCCAAAACCGTCCATAACAAGTAATACTACTATGAAAGATTAGATCTTTAAAACTACGCAACGGATTTTACCTTGAATCACACTATCTATTGAAAAAACCGTATTAATACGGTTTTTTCAATAGATAGTGTGATTCAAGGGGAAGGTATATATAATACAACCCATTGCACCCGTTGCAACCATTGCACCCGTGTGAAGCCGGGCTGTATCGCTAGCTATATAATATTATGTTAGGAAACTTATACAACATAATGCAGAATGTTGCAAGCCTATTAGAAAGTTGGAAACAGTTTACGGCAAAGTTGCAAGCAAGTTACGGTGAGTTACCCATAGGTAAGCTACTGAATACCTTATTGGAGAGTACAGGTGTATGTATATTCAAATTCAATTCTAACTCATATAATGTAAATAAATTGACAACATTAATATTGCGTATTTATGACTTTACTAATTTATTTAATTTGACTTCATTGCAAAATATGATAGGTATAGTAAATATAGTGCTCTTATATGTTATTTTTATTCGATTCTTGTACGAGTAGTTAGGCATAGTAAGTCCAACAAATGAATGGTATACCATAACGTCAGTTGACAACCAAAACTAAGTAACAAATACCTACTTAAAATAAAGCTCGTATCTCAGTATCAATCAACAAACTAGATACGAGGTTTTGAAAATAACTGTCTGAAAAATTGACACCAGGCGATAAGTTTCTTTCATTTTGGATATGTTGATCCAAGTGAATGTTTTTGAAAAAAATATATATTATAGAATATTAGTTTATACATAATATAGCCAAAATTGGTGGGTGTATCTCGAAAATATAAAAAAAAAATTATTAAAAAATTTAAAGTGAAAATTTCACTACCTACTTATAAGGATATTTGGAAATCATTTTTTTTTTAAATAATACATCTTCATTACCTTCATAATGTGTATAAGTTACAAAAAAATCTATTAAGTAGTTTAGATAAAAGAAAATAAAAACCAATTTTCGTTTTTTTTTATTTTCTCAAAAACCTGAAGTATTTCAGGGTCCTTTTTTTGTAAAAAAGCATCTTACATCTGGGCTTATATATTAGCAAAACGGCAATCGATTTGGCTTCTGGGGCCGATGCCCCATACAAACACGGCTATACCCTTTCCAAGAACAATCTTGCAACTAAAAAAGGTTACTCCAAATCTCTCCTAAGCGATCGGTTACCCCATCATCCAACTGCTTCCACGCTGCATGTGGTCGCCATGGTGTACGAAAACCAGGTATGCCACTCCGGAATGACGGACCGGAATTGTGACATCATCACGCTATGATTGGTTGGTTCTGTCAATCCGTTTCTGTGTTGCCAGTGGTGTATCTTAATACTCCTCGATTCCCTTGTTACCTGTATGAATGTCATGAAATCGTGAGTGTTTCAAATCAATTATTACGAGAAAATAAAATTTAGTCAACTGTAATGCATAAACGCATTTTTTTTGTACAACTGGCGGCAATTTTTTTTCCTTATAATTATTTTGTTACCATAAAGCGGCGACTTATCAGTCACGTAGAAAGTCTCACTAGCCGGAGCGGAGTGTCATACCTTGTTATCTTATACCATAGTGGTCACCACACCAAGCGTGGTGATTATGGCAATGGCCATGGGGACCCAAATGAAATGGTAGACTCACAATCTGACTTGTAAAAGTGCCCTTGTGGCCTACTTACTGAATAAATTATTTCATTTCATTTCATTTCATTTCATTTCAAATGAAAAAAGAGAATGTAGCAGCAAGAGACTATAGGACCGTGTCATTGCTCAGTGTAAACAACATTGCAATCCAGTAGGCTGCCTGTCCACAGATCGGAGCGGAGATGTGTATAAAAAATGGACCAATCACATTCCTCAGATTTAGATGCACTTATTTTGTGCTTCACAAAGATTTTTTTTATTTTTTATTTATTATTATGTATTAATTTAAGTGTAAAGCTAAAAACATATACAATTTCCTGCAAAACGGTTTGTACTGTTTGTCTGCAGGTATGAGTCTCTATATAATATTTCTAGATGCAGCCTGATTGGTTCATTTTCTCCACTCCGTGTCAGTGTACAGGCAGCTTTACAAATGACGAGCGAGCAATAACGACATGTGTAAATCTCCTCACGTCTCCGCGGCGGTAACTCACGCCCGACTAACTCAAACTCACTCTAAATCTTGTTTTATAGTTCGCATAAATTATTGAGATTCGAGCTATAAAGCTGGTCTATTTATAGCTTCGGTTCTCTTCGAACAGCGGAATTTAGTGAGTTTTTAGCCCGATTAAAGTTTGGTGGTCATAGGAAACAAGTTTTTATCAAAAACATTAGGTTCTAGGCAAGCTTTTATTGCAGTGCAATCGTTAATTGCTCATTTAGAGATGAACCAAAAGTCGATTGGGCTGCGTAGTCTTATTACGAAGTTCTCAGCATTCTTCATCCGATTCACATAATATCACTACAATAATAAGATTCAAAAATTGTATTGAAAATGGTTTTCCATGGAGAGGGATAATTATTTCAGCGCGATGCAAAGGTAATCGTTTGTAAGGGTGCTCTAGCTAGTTACATAGTTTCCTCCACTCATCACGCCGAAACTGCGTGACGCATTTTAACCAATTTTGGTACAGAGATAGCTGAACATCCAAAGATGATAGGATATTTTTTACCCAGTAAATAAAAAAATTCTACATAAACGAAGTTGCAGGCACCTTCTAGTGTAAAATTAAAGCTAAATCGACAACCAGGGACGATGGGATTAACTTACAAAACTTAATTACAGACAGATACTATGACAGACCTTCTAATATCTTCTCAGGATATCATTACTTTAGTATTAGTTAGTAGTGTCTTTATTCTGTGACACCTTTAGACCTTAATTTCTGAGACATACTTTAAGAAAGATACAATGAATTTAAAATTTTAAATATATTGTCACTTTTTGTTTTCTTCTTTTAGGCCTTTATCGAAGCTTCTATTTCCTGTGATCGCTAAGAATGTCTTACGGCTCTTAGTTACCAACTTTTGGGAGTCACTGCTTCTGTCTGCAGATTTATTTGATATAAACCAAGGTATATTCTCTCGCGTCCTGTTTTTATTCCTTCATGAAAGAAAGAAACGGGTAAGGAAATAAATTGTTAAGAAAACACGTCGGCAGACGAAGAGAAATTACGCGAAGAAGCCGAAAGGGCCCGTTTTATTATTATTTCTGACAAATCGTAAAAAGGTTGCGTTTCGTTCTTATTGGTGGTTTTATTTTTCTTGGAATAATATTATAAAACTGCATATTAGATTGCGAAGGTTGAGGTTTATTTCTGGTTTTGTGATGAGGTCTGAAAATATCTCCGACCTATTTTACTTGGCAATTCTAAAAGAGAGATTGAGTTACTGTATGGACTCCCGTAGGCGGTTATTTGCGTTTTTTTACATTTCATTTCAATCTACTTCAAATAGGAGATCATCGAATCGACAGGTATATTTCATTACGGTTGTTATTTATGAACCGATTTTATCTGAAAACTTGTTCTCAACGCCGTCCCCTCCTAATAGCTTTTTTCATATAATACCATAAATTTACTCCCAAAACAGGCTCTTATCAATAACTTTTTTTATTTTTGCCAAAAAGTAATTTAATAATTATCCGACTAAAAATGTATCATGAGTTGTATTGGCCTAATTTGAATCTGAACTAGCAAATATGGTACACAAATTAGAACCCAAATTTAAGCAATTTCCATATGAAACTTAAGTATAAATTGTATTAAGGTGTGCTAAATAATTAAATGGGTGCATTTTTATTTTGTTGTCGATTCTTTTGATTATCAGATTTCAATCAAATTTGGTTTGTTGGTAAAGATGTTTGTTATTCTGACAATGGTATGTCATAATCACAACCCATGTGCTAATATTTATTTAGCTGTCGTTTTTTTTTAATTTCGAGCTCCTCATTTTGTACTAGGTTTTAGTACAAAGCACGAAAATGTCTACATTTTGTGTGTAACTCAATGGAAAAAATTGTAGGATATAGCATGAAATTGGGCTTACCATAGTCAGAATAAGCAACTCTACCAACTCACCAAATTTGATTGAAATCTGAGAAAAAAAATCGACATCTAAATAAAAAAAGTCGAAATAGTACCTATAACCCTTCCACTCAATGTAAATAGCCGGATTTTCATGTCCAAGCATTGTCCATCACTCTGAACATAAATCATCAGTCACAGCCGACATGACAGGCGATCAACAGCGAAACTTGTATGCAAATGTTTGCGCATGCAGTTTTCACATAAACGGATTTATCACCGCACTTGTTTAAGATTCGCTGTTTTAAGCGAGTTCGCATTTGTCGTACCGCATGGTGACAGCAAAAACTGACTAACATTTTCTATTATTTAAACCATTGATACTGAGATCAAACCTTAAAGAAAAATTTAAAAATGAGTTACCTGGTTGAAGATACCGACAATCAAACCCGGTACACCTCTGGATTGCCGGGCCAGCACGTTAACCACCTCGCTACCCTAACTCCCAAGCAACCTATCGAATTATTCTGTATGCTTAAAAAAATTGTGGTGTGTCCCACATTATAAAAATGGGACATTACATGTTTTATAAATTTATTTTCTATTACTATTTTTTTTTTATAATACGACGTTGGCAAACAAGCGTGCGGCCCGATGTTAAGCAGTCACCGCCGCCTATGCACGCTTGCGATGCTAGGAGCATCACACGCGCCTTGTCGACCGTTAAAGAACCTATTGACTCCCCTATTAAAGAACCGCATGCTGTAGCCCCCGGGGAAAACCTCGGCATCCCTGCCACCACATGAGGAATGCTCTCTTCCAAACCTCGTATCTAGTTTGTAGATTGATACTAAGATACGAGCTTTGTTTTAAGTAGGTATTTCTTACTTAGTGAGTTTTGGTTGTCAACTGATGTTCATAATAGTTGCGTTTCCCAATTTTCGGTTGGTTTTGGGAAGCATTACTGAAAATTTAAAATTGAAATAAAAATTAAATGGGTTTACGTTCAAGTTGAATATCGCTCGACATGTTTCGAATCGTTTCGCGATTCGTCTTCATGAGCTACGATCGCTCGCGACGGCGGCTAATCGCCAACATGCTGAGCGATATTCAACATGAACGACCCCGTTTCATGTTTCTTTTTGATTTAAATTTTTTTTTTTTTTCCTTTTGTGGTATTGGACATCGGCTTGATCGGTCTTAATCTAAAATAATGATTCGGAGGTAAATTTGTCATTTAAAGTGGCATATGCACGAAATATCACTCCTTTATATGTAACGTCCATAAAATATTAAAAAGTAACACCCCACTCGGCCTTTGAACCTAAAACGCTTAAATTATTATGTTAAACTAATAGTAGAAACATGTTAGGAATTTTCACAATAGTGAAACTAACACATAACAAATATTGGTCTTTCAATATAATAACTGCTTACTGAAGAAACGGAACTACAAAACCATTGTAGTTTTTGCTCAATTGTTCCCTCGTAACTGAAATTAGTGTAACACATTTATTTTGGCTAGTTCCGGAGTACACGTCAAATGCAACAGTTATTCAAATATTTGCTGTGGAAATATGATGTTTGTTCTGTCCAACCTCGTTACAACCAGTGAGTTACTTTTATACTGTTTTTGGTGGAAATACATCCGGAACATTCACAAACTGTAGAGGATATCAGCCCGAAGCTATTTTTGATATTGCTCACAATTTGGGGACATTATTTTCTACTTTCAAGCCTAGATTTGCTTAGCATTAAGGGTGTAACAAAGATTCACATTTATTCGCAATATATTTTGGTGAATGACTGATGACTCAACCGTCACGGGGCCCCTGAATTAATTGTTAAAGTACCCTCTTGGGTGAATCGAAGCTGCTAATGTTTTTAATCTTTATGAGTCCGAAATGATGAGATAACTACGCCAGGGAACTAAGGTTGTAAATATAGCTCAGACTATCGTCAAACTTAAGTGGAAGTGTGCCCACATTGTTCGTAGAACTGATGGCCAGAAAGCTCCTTGAGTGGCGACCGCGGACCAGAAGACCAGACCAGAGGACCGATCGTTGTGGAAAACTTTGGGTGAGGCTTTTGTCTAGCAGTGGGCGTCTATCGGCTGATATGTTGATCATGATGATGTCTTTATTAATCAGTAATCTAACAATAGAAACCATTCTAACAATAGGAACGATTTGGGAGCAAAACTGACGCAAAACCGAAACCCTGGTCCCTCAATATAATAACTGCTTTCAAAAGGAACGGAGGTCCTTGTAGCTACAAAACATATTGTAGTTTTAGTAACTGATATAAGTGTAAAACGTTTATTTTGACCAGTTCCGGACTTATTCACACTACTGTTATTCAAATAATAGTAAATTCGGTGTTCGTTCTGTTTTACTCGTTATATTTAAGCAACGAGTTTAGTACTGGCAGCAACATTGTGTGGAAATACATCTGAAGCTTTCATAAACTATGCATGGTATCAGTACGATGTTCTGTTACTGAATTTTGAGTTACCAATATACAGTATGATTTAGGAGTTGGTGAGTGAGAGTCCTATAGGCGAGAATAGTCGAAGATCCGAACAAACGGACATAAGAAATAATTTTTACCGAAACTGAAACGGGTCACTTCGCTCGTCCGGTTAATGAAAACTTTTAACATAATTATACACATTTTCCGGACTCCTATGACGGGCCTTTGATGGTTGCTTTAATCACGCGATAAATAAGTGACAAAGCATCCGTCACGCTTTGACACAATCCGAGTGTAAGTGATAGATGCTTTGTCACTTATTTATCACGCGATAAACGCAACCATCATAGACCCGAAGATGTAATGTTCTTGTTACGAAAATACAACAAAAAAATGTTGGTTTTTACGGTAAATCGAAATTATTGTTACTCTCGACCATTCAAGCTTTCTCGAGCATACCAATTAAGTTATCGTATTATATAATTATATGAATACAATTTTTTCAAATCATGAATCGTTTTAGTTATACTTCATTACGTTCGTAACAAGCAACAAGGTAAAACCAGTCGTAAAATCAAATAAGGAGGTTATGTTTATACCGTGAAGGTCCACAAAGCGACATGTTTATACCGTGAAAACACGGAAATGGTAACCAAAGCGTGTCATTTACTCTCTACTAAATAAAGCGTAAAAGTATGGAGGGCATGAAGGAGGAGGGATATCTTTTAATAGGAGAATATTAGAAAAGTGTCCAGCGGTGAACGGCAAATAAATAATAATAATACTTACACAAATCGACCCAAACTAAGCAATGCTTGGACTATGGGTACTAGATGACGATATACCTACATAATTGATAATATATACATACATGATCCAGTAACAAATATTCGAATTCATCACAAAAAATATATGCCCTTGCCAGGATTAGAACCTTGAACCGCCGGATCAGTAGGCAGATGCACTACAAACAGCGCCAACTGTGTCGTCAAATAAAATTGATTTGTTGGAAATAGTAGTTCTAATAGCTCCAATGCCCGGCATTATAAATAATAGAGACTAGCACGATACGCTAGTGTAGCACGATATTATGAGAAGAGTGAACTAAGTCGAATATTCAAATATTTTCTTTAATCAGAGTAATTCCTACTTAGTTCCTTTAAAAAGGGTATATACAAAAGAAACGCAAATATATAAAATAAAAAGCCGTAACTAAGTAACGTAACTTTTAGCCACAGTAGCGCCACCAATACAACACCTTCTAGCGGACACGTTTGGATATACCATGTGGGTCCTGTAACAGGAGCATAAATTTAAAACATAGATTTTACTCGTCAAACTGAACAACATCTATACAGAAACTTAAAAAAAAATACTGTTTTCATATGTTAATTATTTCAAACAAAGTAAATAGCATTTACAATGTACGCCATCCAACATTGACATCGCCTTAGCATTGACATAGCTGTCACTTTACTAAATATCAAATGTTTCGCAATACATTGCTTCTTTGAATAAACTTTATTTTACAGGTTTACATTATAAATGAGTTATTCTTGCAAGTTGTTTAATAAATGTGGTTCAGTTTGAGGGGTAGAATTTATGTTTTAATTTATAGCTCCTGTTACAGGGCCCAACTGTTATATAAAGATATCGCTCCTAATTTTTACCGTCCGTACGCAAAAAGGTAGTACGAGAATGTGTATGTTCTATGAATATTCGGATCGAAAGTCGAAACCGCCTTTTTAGAATTTTGCGAAATTGATGTTTGATCACGGGGTTATTCTACACGGTTTTCGCTTCGTTCGGTGAAGAAATTGTTAAATGAATTATGAACGTTTGAGGTAATACGGGCAGGCAAATAACATGCTTAAGATTTTTTGTGAGTAGACATTTTTGGTTTTCATTCTATGCGGTGCGTTTAGGTACGTCGATAAATCTCAGAGTGTGCCCCCATCTATATTTAAGGAAAAGTTTTTCATTTTTGATTTTCTGTCTTCGACACGTGTAACAAAAATATTTGAATTCGATTAAAGCGTGATGAGGCCGCAAATATACAAATATTGAAAAACATATAAATACTAAATGTAAATAGATATAATTTAGTATCTTCAACGTATTTAGGTAGATTTACATTAGTAAAAATGTTACGGCCAAAAACTTTAATTAATGTGACAAGGTTCAAAATGGGTCTTAAATAAAAGTTCTCGACTGTACAACCAAGACTTTATAGAGGCACTAAGGATTGCAAAACCGTTTTTTTAAACTAAACAACCGGTCATAACCCGTTTTACTATAGTAAGACAACCGGCTGTGCTTTCTCTATTAGGTACACATAAAGTTTAATTTTGAACACAAGTCCATCTCTATACTCTTACCATGAGATAATGTGACCGTACTGGCTAGCGACAGCGTAAAGGATTTGTATGGAGAATAGTACAGCGCCCCTACCGGTCACTTTGTAGAACTACAATTCTCCATGCAAATGGTTTACGCTGTCGGTAGCGAGAACGGCCACTGTATACTCATGGTAAGTGTAGTGATCACTAGATCACCCATAGTATGGGCCGCACTCATTGGCTCGGTATGGCACCAGCGGGTAGACGTCTGTCTCTGCCGGTGGCTCTCACGTGACTGCATTCCCCACCCCTACCACAAAACAGATAGGTACAGAAATCAAACTACATACAAGCGAGCAAACGCACACATATATAGACATTGCTCACGGATACGTCAAGCGGATGGCACTCGCGCTCGCACTGGTCTGAACTGGTCCGAGATATCGTGTTCGTGAGCAATGTCTATGTGTACGTTTGCTCGAGCGCGCTTTTATGTAGATTGATTTCTATACCTATCTGTTTTGTGCCCGTACTCTCGAGACAACGTCATAACTACCCACATAATAGGTTTTATACAGATCCACAAACACTACAGTAAGGGTACTGAATTATTAAGTAAATGTAGCGGAAAGATAACTCGGAGCCGTTCAACTAATCCCTAGGCTTAGAATGTCTGCGGTCTCGCATTCTGATGTCGCCGCCATGGCCACAAATATTTGCTACAATGCGTAATATTATGGAAATTATAGCAGTTTCTCCGAAAGTTTTTTTTCTGTTGAAAGATTAAGAAACAAGTGAAAATAAACATTTCTTGGTTCTAATGGAGAGTATTCATAAATATAAGCGAACTAGCGACCCGCCCCGGCTTTGCAAAGGTGCAATGCTGATAAATTATGCATGTATTATACATAAATAAACCCTTGAATCACTCTATAAAAAAACCGCATCAAAATCCGTTGCGCAGTTTTAAAGATCTAAGCATACATAGGGACAGACAGCAGGAAGCGACTTTGTTTAATACTATGTAGTGATATTATAGATGTTAATTTTATTCAGTATCGAACCCGGTACCTCTGGATTACCGGTCCAGCGTATTAACCGCTCCGCCACCTTAACACCTTTCGATGTTTCCTTATGTATATCGATCTTTGCATTGTTTATTTGAAACGCTTTACACCTTTAGGATTATTTTAAGCTTTTTATTTTTCTTTGTGATTTGA
Organism: Apotomis betuletana; assembly: GCA_932273695.1. Taxonomy (NCBI): domain Eukaryota; kingdom Metazoa; phylum Arthropoda; class Insecta; order Lepidoptera; family Tortricidae; genus Apotomis; species Apotomis betuletana. The sequence goes on from OW026312.1 coordinate 21,002,861, forward strand.
TCTTTGTGTCAATGGTGTATTTTTTAATTATTCAAAATAACAGCTTAAGGTTGCCTATCCAAAGAAGCGAAGCGGAACGTGTAGAATGCGCCAATCACATTCCTCAGTTTTAAATGCACTTCATTGGGCCTTCAAAGACGCATCCTGATTGGTTAATCTTCTCCGACAGCCTAAGACGTGAGTTTATGAAACAACCGCCGCGATGAAAGCCGATTTTCACTGATGAGATCCTCAGTGAAAGGAGCCCCGAAGCAGACGCGGTCTAATAAAATATTACTGGTGATTAATTACTCAAGTTTACTCCTCGACAGGCTTTTGTACTTATTTAGATATGCTTTCGGATACAGCTTCGTCACGAAGCGCCTGCATTACACGAAAATTACAGTCTAAGCCCTTGTTTTGTGTAAAATTGTATGACTAGGCTGTTTGGGCTTAGAAATTTTTTCTATTTTTGAATAATTGAAACAAACATTAAAGCGCAAAGAAAATTTGAAAAGCGCAACCTAGCAGAAGATGACGATGCCTCTGGATTACCTATTTATCATTTCTACCAGTTCAAAATCCGGAACCAGGGGGATCCGACGGAGAACCAAAGTGACCGACATAGTCCTAAAGATATGCAAGTTGAAGTGGCAGTGGGCGGGGCATATTTGTCGTAGAGCCGATGGTCGATGGGGCGGACGAGTTCTAGAGTGGAGACCACGAACGGCACGCCCTGTAGAACGGCCTCCCGCCAGGTGGACCGACGACCTGAAAAGAGTGGCGGGAAGCGGTTGGATGCGGGAAGCTGAGGACCGGGTATGGTGGCGCGAACTGGGAAAGGCCTATGTCCAGCAGTGGACGACTGCGGGCTGATGATGATGACCAGTTCACCACCCCAACACCATGAGACCACTAAAATGTTTCCTAATGCTGTTTGTGTCGATCCTTGCATTGTTTATTTGAAAAGCTTACACCTAAGTGTGTTCTATTTATGTGAAGGAAAGAAGGCTCATTTCCTCTCCTTTGAGGTAAATATTAAATGAGCAAATAAGTCGCGTTATTTCGTTTTTAATTTATTTAAGGTATACCATCAGTTATGACATGACAATATTTAATAATGACAACATGCGTTTAAAGGAGAATTTTCTCTGAGCTCGCTTTTTGCTGCTTAGAAACTCAAAACAATCTTGAGCAGCGTTTTTTACCTTATAATGTCTTATTTTTGTTTCTTCGTCTCGATCACTCAATGGCTGTCAAAATTCCTTGGAAACTGTGTACAATGGTCGAGTACGTCATTCAGTCCCGACCCTAAAATGCAAGCCTCTTTTTCCAGCATAAATTTAACAAACTACAAAGTTAGTCTTCATTCTGAAAGCTGTGTCAAGTCTAGACTGCGCTATGATTAAATAATAAAACTAGCCGAGCGCAAATTTTACTACAAATATTTTGTGGCCGGTGCCAACAAAGCGAACCAGTGGGTGGAAACTTGGAACTCAAATTACAGCGATTCTTATTTCCTTGAAATTACAAATGCAGATTTTTTTGTTTTCGTTTGTTCTGTCGTTGTATTCTAATAGAGAAACTTTTACGCGTACATAATATGTACATACAAACAAAGTCTCTTGCGGAGAGTGACTTGCGTTATTTTTGACCGCCGACAAAACATTAGAGGTGTTATAAGTTTAACACCTATATCTGCGGACCTGATTGTCTGTCTGTAGGATCGTAGTTTCCAAACGGATTGTACCGATATGAACGCGTTTTCTTTTTTATTCGAATGCCTTCGAAATAGTTTTTAGCTATAATTGTTGAAAATAGCCACAGCTGTTTCAAAGATTATCAACTTTAATTGGAACAAGTGACAGGATCTTGGCCGATATTGAAACTAAGAATTCTAGTTTGGCGTGGTTATGTTCAGGTTTAGAAGCATTTTTGTACCGCTCATGAAGGTCACATGATGACCAGCCCGTCTAGCACAACTAGGCTTCGCGACTCTTGTCGCGCGACATAGCATCACCCGTCACTCTCTCACTGTACTGTGAACAAAGAGACAGGTAATATTTCTCGCGCGAGAAAGTGTCGCGTGTCACAGTTGTGCTAGAGGTGCAGCAACTTGTCCCAAACTCCTAAAGGAAAAGCAGAATAACATTGATACGCGGGTAAAGTGTATTTTTTTTGTTAAGACTTGAACATTATCAGGGCTGGTTAGCCCTCACTACCAGTGAGCCGGACTTTGTGCGGGAGTAGGGACAAACCCACTAACGGAAATGTGTCCGCGTCACAGGAGTGATGAGGTGACTGTATGAGATCTAGTAAATTATTACTCTCCAAAACGTAATGTCTTGATTTGAAGTTTGCCAACAAATATCGAGAATTGTAAAAAAAAAACAGTAAACTAAATGTTTACAAATGAAGCGAAAATTGAAAAATTTAATGATTCGGACAGGATTCGAACCTGCGTTTCCAACGGCTTTCCGGGCCAACACTGGCGTCCTCCCAATTGGACCACCGAATCAGATGTCAGAGTCATTGAATTTTTCAACCAGTTACTTCGACATGCCTTAGGGTGGCATCGTAGCGCCATCTACCGTAAAGATTTAGACTTTATCGTCGGCACCATCGTCTCAAATTTGTTGAGAATCGATAGTAACGATGTGCTACACCCAAATTACTTATTTTTTTATTAAAGCAGTAACGTCTGCTAACGTAAACTAAATGTTTACAAATGAAGCGAAAATTGAAAAATTTAATGATTCGGACAGGATTCGAACCTGCGTTTCCAACGGCTTTCCGGGCCAACACTGGCGTCCTCCCAATTGGACCACCGAAATCAAATCATTAATTTTTTCAATTTTCGCTTCATTTGTAAACATTTAGTTTACGTTCGCAGACGTTACTGCTTTAATAAAAAAAATAAAAAAACAGTAAACTTTAACATATGTTCCTATTTATGTGCTATTGTACTATAATACCAAAATTGTTCAGCTTTCATTCAATCTTATTATTATTCATACAAAAACTTAATTATTTACGCTGTTCATTAAAAACGTAACTCTATTATAGCATACTCCTTTTCCTCGGTATAAAAGAACATAAACCACACAAAAACCTGAAACAATAACGTGCCCGAAAAACTTTCTCATTTTTGCCATTTTAACAACTTCGGGGTACATTTTATTAAATAACGAGAAGCACTTTTAGGTGGAAAAAAACCGAAGCCACCCTCGGGAGAGATTCATGGGACCCGATGAACAGATAGGCGCGTTATTACGTGGGTCAGAGTCTGGGTACCGACTTTCAACAAACTGATGGACACTTTTAGATGATTTTTTGACGAATTTTAGCAGTCATGACGAAAAGGTTCTCGAGTAATTAGATTATTTTAACCCTTGACAAGACAGATGTGATATTTTGTGAAACATCAAAGGATTATTTATTCAAGTAGCAAGCTGAACAATTGTTTATTGATATAATTAGCACTTACTACAAATAAAATAAAGTACGTAATAGAAATTAAAGAAAAATCCCGAACATTCTAAATATTATGACAAATATACTGATAATTTTAACCAACTTTTTTTAAGGGAATGATACTTTCTCCGAGTTCTAGGTAGTAGCATAGTTATTTAAAGCTTTCATTGCGCGCGGTCGAAAATAAGTAAATTGAAAAAACAAATTTTCCGCGTAAATTTTGAGAATTTCAAGTGAAACAAAAATTATCAATGAAAATTTCAAACAGCAGGTTTCAAATATATACCAATAAATCTCAATAGCCCTGTTCTAGGTAGTAACATCAATAATATGTTAAGAAACTTGTTTGATCATAGAGAAAAATGTCCAAAACCATCAGCATTTTAAAAGGAATACGGCCTCTTAACATGACCACAATATTGATGATATGAGGTGCTATTTCGGTTGTCTCAAAAACGCATATTTGAAAATTCATATCTAAATGATATTGATTGCTTCATTGAAATGGAAATTACCTACACCGAAAAAAAAAAAAAAGGATTTGTTACCAGTAGCCCAAATGTTAGCTGCTAGTTACATAAATCAGAGGATTGAAAAACTGAGGACTACTTGTAACCAAAATAAGTTATGTTTTTTTTATATATACCAAAAAATATATACAATTACATTATAACTCGCCGAACTATGACGTTTGATGGCGAGAAGCGCTCAGTTTTTTACACAACTTAACCTTAATATATTTACTTATTAGTAGGTAGGTACTGGTAATATACACGATGATTTTTAATCGGTGATCAGGAGTAGAAAATTAAAAATTTAAAAAACCCCCGACATGACAACCTGTAAAAAGAAAGAAATAAAATCTACGAAATGTGCCTTTACAATGAACAGTAGAAAAAGAATCCAAGCGTCGTTGCGTTCGGGGGACCGCTAAGTACCTAACCTAAGTGAAATGAAATATATTTTTCAACGCAAAATCGTAAGTATGCATTTATTTAGGGCTGCCCATTTTACGATTTTAAGTACATTGCATTTCATTTACTTAGCGGTCCCCCGACGCAACGAAGCTTGGATTCTTTTTCTACTGTTCATTGTAAAGGCACATTTCGTAGATTTTATTTCTTTCTTTTTACAGGTTGTCATGTCGGGGGTTTTTTAAATTTTAAATTTTATTTTTATTTCATATTTTTTAAACAAACAGAAGTTGCTTCCCGGAATTTTCTACATTTAACACTTTTTGGTTTTACACCGTTTAAGGTCCATAGTTTCCAGTATGTGTACGACAACAGGATCCCAAGCCAGTGGTAACGAAAGCCGTCTTCTCTAAGATTGAAATTAGGATATATTTTGATTTAAATAGCCTTAAGCAACATTCTGGGAAAAAATCGTTAAAGTCAAATTAGTTAATGCTTATAATGACAAAATGGCTAAGTTATTAGCCAAGACAATCAAAATATATACTTTAAATGCACTGAATGAGTTGAAAGAACCTGCTACTTATGGCCTGAAACAGAACCAGGTTTCCATTCTACAGGACCCAAATTGTACGGGCGGCTTACTTAACTCCATAAAAAATTCCGTTGATGCTAGGTAACTTGACTTAGTTTTGAAAGACCTAATCATCGATAACCCACACCATGGGATAAACCGTAAAAATAAATCACATCCCCACTTTTTTACGTGTGGCAGGAACACAAAAAAAAGTTTTTAAAAATTTATTCTACCACTGAGATAAGCCGTAGACAGACGGACGGACGGACAAGGTGAAACTACAAGGGTTCCTTGTTGACTACAGAATCCTAAAAAGCTGTTATTCATTTAGGCGAGTACTTTTGCTAAAGCTTACGTGTCCTTTAGTCACGTTAAAAACTTGCAAGGTGTTGCTATTTGTGACCTTAATCAAAGGAACCTGTTCAATAGTCCTAATGACATTTCAGCTTTAGCAGAATTGCAAAACTTAGAAACAGTGACCCAGTATTGTGACAGAAATTAAAATGGTTTTCTGAGACTCGGCTTAATATCGACTGTACTTTCTTACACAAACGTTAATTGCTCATTGAGAACAATCAGACGAGCCCAAATACTATGGGTTTATTCTGTGCTGTTAAGGAGTTCCTACGGCCATCTTCAGCTGCATGGTACCAAATTGTTGTACTGTCAAAATTTTATTAAATTGTTGATTACGCTAATAAAACTTAAGATTTAACCAACATTTGAAATTTTTGGCTTAGATCCTTTCACAACTAGATGGCAGGGCCGTATTTACCCCTAGGCCCGGGCCTAGGGGCCCAGCTAGTCTAGGGACCCAGTCCCAGACGCAGGACTTGAACCATAATAATGTTCTTCTTATAGGGGAGGGGCCCCAAATGCCAAGTGCCTAGGGGCCCTGGCCCGCTTAGTCCAGCCTTGCTAGATGATTATCATGAGATCTTCACTTAGTGAGTGATAAGGAAAATGCTATTAAAACATAACATTTATCCAGCGTTTGGAATTATTGGCTTCAATATTGGTTGAGATCCATTAGCAACCACCTGGTCATCATGAGACCTTAATTTAGTAAGTGATATACAAAATGCTAATAATACTTAACATTTAACCAAAATTTGGAATCCTTAGCTTCAATATTGGCTGAGATCCATTAACAACCACCTGGTCATCATGAGATCTTCATTTAGTAAGTCATATAGAAAATGCTAATAATACTTAACATTTAACCAAAATTTGGAATCCTTGGCTTCAATGTTGGCTGAGATCCATTAACAACTACCTGGTCATCATGAGACCTTTATTTAGTAAGTGATATAGAAAATGCTAATAATACTTAACATTTAACCAAAATTTGGAATCCTTGGCTTCAATATTGGCTGAGATCCATTAACAACTACCTGGTCATCACGAGTCCTTCATTTAGTGAGTGATATAGAAAATGCTAATAATACTTAACATTTAACCAAAATTTTAAATCCTTAGCTTCAATATTGGCTGAGATCCATTATCAACTACCTGGTCATCATGAGATCCTCATTTAGTGAGTGATATAGAAAATGCTAATAATACTTAACATTTAACCAAAATTTGGAATCCTTAGCTTCAATATTGGCTGAGATCTTGTCACTTGTTCCAATTAGAGCTGAATATCTTGGAAACTACCGGTCCTACTTCCACCAAACATAGCTAAGAACCATCTCGACGGAAAAGTCTTTCGATTAAAAAAAACCGCACTTAAATTGGTCCATCCGCTTGGGCGCTACGATGCCACAGACAGACACACAGATACACAGATACACATGTTAAACTTATAACACCCCTCTTTTTTTCGTCGGGGGTTAAATATTAATATTTAGCTAAAATTAAACTTCGTACGCGAGGTCCCGCGCAATTACCTCACTGTTAAATTCATTAAAAGTTAAAACATAATTAAAACGAATAACCACTAGATACATGGTTATCCTACATAAATTATTGAAGTACGATACCTACGTCAAGTGTCATCGCTTTGGCGGGAAATTTTACGAAATTTTCTACGACTTTGTTTATGTAATGACAATGACAATGACAAGTTATTACTCATAAATTGTCATTCCCATTAAATTATTAAAGAGGTTGTAAGCACACCGATACAGATTAGTTCGGTGACAAGGAATTTAAGACAAAATTGGTTTCAAAATAAAAAATTCTCATAGAAAAATAAAAGTTTGTTTTCATGTAATTACGACTTCAACGTGACCGCCATCAATTACTGAGTTAGAAAAGTTGGTACCTGATCACCGATTAAAAATCATCGTGTATTATTGTTATGACACCTTAATTAGCTGACCTTGACTTGTCATCAAGAAGAAACTCCTTCAGTTCGGATCTTAACAATGTTTTGCTAATTTTAGTCTTCTGCCTAAGTACACATATTTTATTAAAAATTTTAGGTACTAAATATTTTGAAATCCTTTCGCCATAATAGTTTTTTTACACTCGGTGTATGAATTTTCTTTCTGTAACACTTCTAGTATTGATTATGTTTTTCTTCATTTCTTTGAATTTATCGCTAAAATAGTGTTCTAAGCCTATCAAATATTTTAATTTCTTATCTACCGGTAGAATTAAGGTTACTGACTAAGCACAATTTTGCTATTTCTAAGTCCGAATAAATTAAGTTAGGTTTAATTAGCTCATAATTTTCTTAAGGCTAAGTTATAAACTTTAAATATGGTATTTTTTTCTTTAATCAATTTCTCAAGTAGTTAAACTAGTTTAACTTTTTTTTTAGTGTATTGCGGTCACGGTAACGAGGTGGTTAAAACGCTTTAATGCTCAGATAAAACTACAATTTATCGGAATAATTGCTATTGGGCAGATAATCCAGCTAAATTTTTGTGTGTCAATTATTAAGTTACTGATATGATGATATCGTAATATTACAATTACATGTTGATAAATCAAATAGATCAGTGTGATCAATTGCGGGATCGGTTAATTGTGAGCTCTTCGCATTAATTGGCGCAAAGCTATTAAATTACAATACATCTCGATTTGTGAGATGAACTCGAATATTTGTGCCTGGGTCATGGATGTTGTTTGTATTTAAGTATGTATTTATCTATATAAGTATATTTATCTTCGTTTAGTGTCCATAACACAAGCCTACTAGAGTTTACTGTGAGACTAGATTGATTTAGCCCTTATTACATTAGTGCATATTAATGGTATCAAAGATGGTATCACACTTTACTTCTGAAATGACTTAAAAACAAATCTAATCCATGTCAATTTTGAATTTAAGACTTAGCTTGACAATGTCTAAATTGTCTTTGAGTTGATTTTCAACGTGTGTCATTTCAGTGGTATCGTTTTTGATACTTCATGCACCAAAGGGTTAGAAAACAATAGAATGCGCACACTTCAACTAGAAAGAAATACAAATACAGATAACACTTAGTGTTACAATAGAGTTAAACAATAGGCGATCTTATTGCTAAAGAGCGATAAGATTGCTCTTCCAGAAAACCTTTACGATGATTTGTGTGAGATTGTCCGGTATTTGTTTATTTTATTTATCTCGATTACTCAACGATATCGTTCATTTTGTCGAATTAGGCCGGCTGTAACGTTCACGGCACGCGACTTAACGTGAAGTGGCACTACACGGGAGCTAAACATTGGTCTAGTGTTTTATCTTACAAAGAAGACTCGAGTGACTCTCAGACTTATTAAATGCATACAAAACGGATTCACTCACGTCGTATAAGTTGATTATCAGTAGATGTTTCGAATCGGTTCGCGATTCATCCTCAGGAGCGCCGATCCTCAGGCCCATCGAACACTGATTCTGTGCGATTATAAGACGTGAGAAAACCGTTTTATATGCATTTTAATTGGTTAAGTGTCTGAAAACATGCAAAGTAGATCTTGGGAATGGGTTCGCCCAAAATGTGCACATTTTTTGTGGAAACGCGAGAAAATGCTTACGATCTTTAAGAATTCCTTTTTTAGAAACAAAGAAAGAAAAAAAAAAGAGAAAGAAAGAAAGAAAGAAAAGAAGTATTGTTTAATTATAACTCAACTAATATATAATCTTATGTTCGTTAACCCTACCCAAATATAATAAGCAACTTAGAAATTAATAAACTTTTGAGAATATTTTAATTAAGCTTTCTTCTGCCCACGCCTGTCTTTGATGAAATCCTTTTTACACTGCTTTAAATAATAGGATTATTCAGTTAAAAGTCTTAAAAGTCAAACTCAAGAAAACTAATATTAAATGCTATTTAGAAATGTAAATTTTGTTCAAAAGACCGAAAACTAACTCTCTCAAATATCCACGAAGTGAATTATGTAAGCACTTTTAAACTTATCTGTCTCAATTTGCGAAGGTATTTTTATTCGAATCGACCAATCGTTTTATTCATCGTAGAACTCGCAAAATACACAGACAATTTATTCGCAAAATAACCCATTTAAGCACCAATACAAAAAACAATAAAGATAATCCCATTAATTACCATAAATTCGCAACGGCCGTCATCCAACCCGGCTCTTAAAACAAGTCAGTTAGAGTCGAGTTTCACAACCGTTGTGTAAGAGTAGGTATTTCAGCTGTTCGATATCAAAACCTAGTAAGCGACATGTATTTTACTTGTTTTTTTTTCCTTTTCTTATTCATCTAAGTTTGAAAATATATATGTGCATTGATGAATAATGCATTGGTCTACTTTTGGTATCAAAAGTAAAAGTTGTTTTGGAGCAAAAAACAGGGATATAGAACGTCGACTTGGTTAAGTTTTTATAAATGTAAAATCGGACTTAGATGCAGTCGTCTCTATTGCATCTATATGTCAGTTGCTGGAGGAGCGCGACGGCAATTAGTTTGTTCACATACCTATTTGATGATTCTGTCGCAGGCCGAGCACGCTCTTAAAGGGCAGTGGATTTGTATTGCAAAATGTCGGCTGATAGTCGAGAAAGCATGTCGTACAAAGCGTTTATAGGGCAGGTGGACAGTATAATTATATGTAGACGCTATCGATTGGGTGCTCTTGGTAGCCGGGACATTGAGGGGCTCCGTATGAAGTGAAATCTGTTTCTGTTATGGGCGCGCTTTACTTTTTAATTTGCACGTAATTTAGCTTCTTACTCGAGTACCTTTCTGCTCCAGCGATAGTCGGTTCTACAAACGAGCGATGTGCAAAGCCCAATGCTACTTTAGAGTGACGATTCTCTGCGGATTTCATCGTTTCTGATTCAGTCTTGTAGAGACACAGGGTTTATACACATTTTTGTCTGAAATTATTTTACTTGAAGTGTAACTTTTTTTTTCGTGCCTGTATTTAATCTAAAGCAGATACCAGGTTTTGATACAGGGCAGTCGATTTGTATTGCAAAACGTCGGCTAATAGTCGTGAAGGGATGTCGTATAAAGGGTTTATAGGGCAGATAGACGGTAAATGTTGGACGCTATTGATTGGGTGCTCTTTGTCGCCGGGATATAGAGCGTTGGGCTTTGTTAGGCTGTGTGTATGGAGTGAAATCCGTTTCTTTTATGGCTGTGATTACTTCGTATCACTTTATTTAGACATTTCTGGACTTGGTCTATTCGCTGCTAACAATAAACCAGTTGTTTTCATGTTTAAAAACAACCGGCCTACTTAGTGAGAGTAAGACTCGCGTGGGTTCCGTGCTACTACAACGCAATACTTATATTATAATGTTGAGCTTTGTTAGTCTCCGTATGGAGTGAAATCCGTCTCTTTTATGGGTGTGATTACTTTATTTAGGAAATAATTACGCAATGAACCAGTTTTTTCACATTCCGTGCTTGTAACACGATATGTAATGCTAGCTTTTCATAGGCTCCGTTATGAAGTGAAATCAGTTTATTTTACGGGAGCGATTACTTGGTTTCACTTTAATTGGGTATTTGGTCTAGTTCGTATTAGCGCGTTGAAACTTGGAATTCGATTTTCCTTTTCTCATTTATTACAAACTTTGTTAATTGAACCGGTGGCCAGAATTCAAAATAGAGGAGGTTCTCGAGTCGCCGCGTACCTATGTTTCTTTCATTTTGTTACCTAGCTTAGAATTTCGTCATTTATGCATCACTTTTGATTTATTTATTTGTATGTGAAGGTGAAGCGATTTATACAGAATTTGTAATATTGTGTTTAGTTGGCCGCCGCCGCGACTGACCGTCTGTCCTCGGTACGCGATTCATCATCAGGAGATGATGAATCGCGTACCGATTCGAAACATGTCGAGCGTTATTCGGCTTCTACGTCGTGAGTAAACTCGTTTACTTAAGTATTTTAATAATTTGTAGAATGAAACTAGAAACGCTAACATGATTTTTCAGAAAAATAATGACAAATAGTTGAAATAAAGATATTTCATGTGGTTTTTCTTTAGAACGAATTCAATTCATACTCTTTACTAAGCAGGTATTTAAAGTCAGCACTACTAAGTAATGTCTCTTATATACTACGAATTAGCAAGACCAAAAAATAAATAACTTACTATTTGGACAACGTGGTCGGCGCAGTTTATGTCGGCCTGGGCAATTATTTGTGCGATGAACTCGCATAATATATCTGTTCCTCGGTCATGCATAGTACAAGCCTTGCTTAGTTTAGTACTAGGTCGCTTTATGTAAGATTGTCCCTCCATATTTATTTATTTATTTTATACAATACAATACAAGTACTCTTTATTCCACACCTCATAAAACATACAGAAGTAATAAATCGCAAGAGATTACAATTAGAGGTAAACAAAATACATTGTAATCATACAGTACAAATGAAACTTTATTCGCTGCTAATCCAAGAAAAGTAATTATTTAGGTAATGAATATAGAAGCAGCCCAAAGTTCTTGATTCCGCCCTCGCGTCCTTTAATCTTGGTAATCCTAACTACTCAGCTCTGAAAGCCCGTTGTTCTAATTATAGTACCTACGAATGTTGAGACGATTAAGTACTGTTGTTCGTCCAGACTATACGATAAAGGATGTTATGTTTTTTGTGTGGCAGCTTATTACTACCTACGTACATTATATTAATATTATATTATACATATTATAAGCGATAGGAAATAATAGCCTACATTATAGTAGTTTATGTGACTGTACATAATGAAGGGTATTAAACACGAGTGTGGGTTTATGAAACGAGCCGAAGGCAAGTTTCATAATAATATCACACGTGTGTTTTAATGCCTAATTAAGTACAGTTACATACGCTACTTTATCTAGCCAGATATCATAAGCCTCCATAATACATTCAGGAGCCGCACATTATGACAAAATTTACCCGATAATGGCAGTAATGAAGTTTTCTGGCAGCTGTCATAGTATTTTTTTTAATTCAGAGACAAACTAGAGTCGGCCCCAACTATCATATCGTTCGATATCTTACTTACGTGCGACATTTGTCAATTTTTTTATTGCAAATTGACAATTCATTTCGAACTAAACGTCATCTGATATTAGAATAGGGGTCAAATCAAATTTCTTTGTTTTTCAGGGATGTTCGAAATTTGAATGAATAATCGAAATCGATGTTATTATTTAGCAATAATAACATTTTTATAGATAAGAAATTTGTTCTATTTTTATGGTGGTCATAATGTGCGGTTCTTGAACGCATCATGGAGGGTTCATGATATTTGGATAGATAAAAATTTTATCCCCCCCCCCCCCCCACACACACACACAAGTAGCTGGTCATCATGAGACCCTCATTCCTAAAATGTTACTAAAACTGAATATAACTACACAATTATGATTTCCTAGCTTCAATATTACTACTGATCCTATTTTCACCAAACATAAGTAGCTAAGAACCACCGACGGACAGTATTTAATTTAAAAAAAACCGCACACAAATTGGTCCACCCCTCTTTTTTGTCAGGGGTTAAAAAGTAATTTTAAAACGTGCCAACTTACATGATCTAGTCAATAAATCACCTTATACAATTTGTCGTTCTGTAGTTGCTCAAAAACTTACCCAAAACTAAGGCGGCCTTTTTAGTAAAGAAAAAATAAATAAACTTCAATTTGTAACTATTTAAAGTCCTTAACAAAAAAAACCGGACAAGCGCGAGTCGGACTCGCCCACCGAAGGTTCCGTCAAAATTCATACCGTTGCTTAACCTCGATGATTGATTACGTACTTTAAATGAATGCTTGTTATATTTTTAATGATTATATTACAAATGTATAGTTTTCAGATTTTTCAGTATACTTATAGTATATGTGCCAAATTTCATCACTCTAGGTCAACAGAAACTTTTAAATTTTAATGATTTTGAGAGCATCACAATGAACGTTTCGTGCGGCATACACGGTCGTACGTATCTTTAAGGTAACTTAGAAGTTTTATTTTTTCACAGCTTCAAGGGACTTCAGTAATGGTTTTAATTTCAACTCAATATCTCCACTCGTTCCCAAGACAGGGTCTTGACAAGCAGACGGACGGACAACAAAGTGATTCTATAATGTTCCGTTTATGAAGCACGGAACCCTAATAATAAGTTTTGTTTCGCGACTGGAGAATTCCTCTCCAATTTGCCCGTATGAGATAGGAACGTAAGTACGAATCCCGCAAGGCAAGCTCTCCCAAAAACCCCGCATCTGTGGATAATATTTTGCTTATTCTCTTATTCGACGAAAATGTTACGTTTATCCAAGACAATTTATCGTATCGTCTTCAACTCATTTATACAGGGTGAGGCCTGTAAGAGGAGCAATAAATTGAAACATAGATTCTTCGGTTTCCGTGACTGTCACACATTTAAATAAAACAATGTAAATGGATTATACCGCGTAGTGTGTTTATGTTACGCTCAAACGGAGAGACCAATTTTAATAAATTTAGGTATTAAGATAGCTGACACCCCGATTACATAGGCTACTTTTTATCCTGAAAAAAGTTAGTGTTCCCGTGGGATAAGCGGGTAACTTAATATCAGATAACCTCACACAAAGTCCAAAATTAAGCACAAGGCTTGTGTTATGACTTATGAGTACTTGGCGACGATATACATACATATATAGGTATAGATAAATAAATACATAAAACGTCCATGACCCTGGGACAAATATATTCGTACATTTCGTACACGTAAACCCGCATTCCCATCTGAGAGATCGGACTGCACATACTTAAATACAAAAAACACGCATGACCCAAGAATAAATTTAATATTCGAGTTCATCACACAAATATTACCCTTACCGGGATTCGAACCCGGGACCGCCGGCTCAGTAGGCAGTTGATTTACCACTGCGCCAACCGACTACGGCTACCCTCAGTAACGAGATATTTACGGATAACTCAGTGTATATTTACTAAAGAAAGAAATAAGTACAGATTGCTTAGGGGCCCAATAAAATCGAAATAAATAATAAATGAGGAGCGAGGACGACTTTGGCCCATTTTCTGGATTGGGACTGAAAGTAGGGAGATGGACGAATCTTGTAGTTACTTTCTTAAATTAAATGCGTGTTTGACGCAATCATTTGTATTGTATACGTTCTTACGACGTTATACAAGATTTAAATTATATGAGATAATTATTTGCAAGGTAAAATCATAATTGAAATTGACTGAGCTAGCGAAACATTAACGTTTTAGCTTGGCTCATAATTATTTCGTATGTTATATACCGGGTGGGCCCTGTAACAGGAGCAAGAAATTAAAGTCCCTTGAAACTAAACACCATTTGTTAAGCAACTTCTGAAAATAAAGTGTATTAAATGACATTTTGTAGAAAAAAGTTTAGACAAAGAAGCAATGTATTGCGAAATGTCGATATTAGTAGAGTACAGCTATGTCAATGCTCAGGGAATGTCAACGTCGGACGACATACATTGAAAATACTGTTTAATTTGTTTGATAAACTGACTTTTTTTTAAAGTTGCTGAACAAATGTTGTTCAGTTTAACGAGTAAAATCTATGTTTTAATTTTTTGCTTATATTTAAGGACCCACATTGTAGGTATATATTTCCCAGCTGAGACAGGTGTTAATATGTGAAAAATAATCAGTCGTAGAAATTTTACCTTTATGCAAGCATCCACTGTTATTAGCTTAAGTTTTTATATTGTTTTTTATTCTTGAAAATATATTTTTTTTTGTGTTAATCATCTAATATTAAAACTGATTAATTGCATTTTCACTTAGGTATCGCAACGAATTTTATTACGTTAAATTGTTTGAAACACAATATAAACGAGGCATCTAGCTTACTACACGAGAAAATTGTACCTTGAAATGCCCAAAGGAATATTTTTTTTACACAAATATTATTCAATTTTTTTTTCAGACATAAGATTATCTAACCTAAATTTGGAAACACGTAAAAAACACGTGGCAAACAAAAAAATAATTTTATTAATGGTTCATTTTCTTCCCGATATTCCTACAATATGAACTTATGTTTCTTAAAAAAATACATAATATGAATATGACATCAATACTAAACTTTTTCTAGGACACAGTAACAATAACCAGCCGATATATTTTTTTGTGTATAAAAACTTTTTTTTTTAAGGAAAATCATTCCACTCACCATAGATTTCCTCGCAATTCCTAAGACACCACATCCCACATATTCACAAGTTCACAACACACACACGTCACGTAGGGTGGAGCGGGGACGCGCGGCACGATCGAGCGCTGCGACTACCGGACAGCGTATGGAGCCGGAGCGAGCCCCGCTCTCCCCCCGCGGTATAAAAATATTTATGTTGCTCGCGTTGCGTTTGACGTTTTTGTAACTAATTGAAATGAGAAGTTTTACTTTTTCTAATAACTTTTGAGAATTTAACAAATTTCAGAATGGTCACGTAAAACTTTTACCTCTTGTACTGTGGAACATCCATAGATCCAACGATCTCTTAATTTAGTTCTGTAACCAGCCGAGCTGTTGGAGGCGAAATTATGGGGAATTGAAAACAAAATATATTACATTAATTTTTGCTAAAAAGCGTTTTTGTCATTTGCAAAAAAAATGTACGTTTCCATGAGTTTCTTTTCTAAATAGATAATTGTTGTGTTGTAGAAATGGAAAGAGCCAACGGGCCCGTGTAGTACAGCCCGCCTTTTTGAAATTTTTTATCATAATTTTTCCGTAATCTCACATACGAAAGGATAACTAAAAAAACTTGTAGTAAATTCTACTATAGAACACTTCAATGAAGTTTATATGGGTATTCCTAATTTTTAGGGTTCCGTACCCAAAGGGTAAAAACGGGGCCCTATTACTGAGACTTCGCTGTCCGTCTGTCACCAGGCTGTATCTCAAGAACGGTGACAGCTAGACAGTTGAAATTTTCACAGATGATGTATTTCTATTGCCGCTATAACAACAAATACTGGAAATAAAATAAAATAAATATTTAAGGGGGGCTCCCATACAACAAACGGGATTGGTTGCGTTAACTTTGCACCTCATTTGTATGGAGCGCTATACATACCAGGTGCAAACTTAGCTTAACCACTTAAGTATGGAAAGTGTTTGTACGGAACCCTCGGTGCGCGAGTCCGACTCGCACTTGACGGGTTTTTTGTATTATAATTCATAATTCATTTATTGCATGTTAATCATGTTGTACATTAGGTCTTACTTAATTACAGATATGTCCAATACATGAACCCTGTTAGGGCACGGCAATTTACTTATAGCTAGGTTCTTAATAATAATAATGATTTTAACTATATACTCATGTAGGTACCTCTATCAATTTACGAAATAATTAGTAAATATTTAGTTACTCAAAGATTCATCATTAAAAAAATCATCTATCGAATAATAACATTTGTGGGTTAACAGTGTTATCAGCTTTTTAGGGTTCCGTACCCAAAGGGTAAAAACGGGACCCTATTACTGAGACTTCGCTGTCCGTCCGTCCGTCCGTCCGTCCGTCCGTCCGTCTGTCACCAGGCTGTATCTCAACAACGGTGATAGCTAGACAGTTGAAATTTTCACAGATGATGTATTTCTATTGCCGCTATAACAACAAATACTAAAAATAAAATAAAATAAATATTTAAGGGGGGCTCCCATACAACAAACTTGATATAGATTATATAAATATGTATAGGTACGGAACCCTTCATGCGCGAGTCGGGCTCGCACTTGGCCAATTTTTTTTAAATACTGTGTCTTTAGTTTCCTCTCTAATTGACTCTGGCACTTTGTTTGATATTTTAATACATTGGTAATAAGGACCGTTTTTATACATCGCTAGTTTATACACTGGTAATTCTAATTGGTTCTTGTTACGTCTTTGCGATTTAACGACCTTTTTTTTAAATAAGTGTGCATTTTTCCTGACGAAAAGCGCTGCTTCCAAAATATATATACAGGGCAATGTAAGGAGCCTATGCTGAACAAAGTGAGGACGACAGCTATTGGGCACCCGAGTGTTGGTAAGGATGCGGACACACTTTTTCTGCATAACAAAGAGCTGATGGGCGTCGGTATTGGAACCCCATAGAATTACGCCATAATGAAGCCACGAGTTCGCAAATGCATAGTACGCTGACAAAGCTGTTTCAAAGTTTGTATTTATTTTGAGAACACTTAGGGCATATATAAAACTGGATAATTTGGATTTAATATTCTGTACGTGAGATTTCCAGTTAAGGCTTGAGTCAATTTTTATTCCTAATAATTTATATTCGCTTACTTCTTCAATAATATCATTTTTTATTTTTAGGCTAATTTGTAAAGGTTTCTTTTGTATGGGCTTAAACTGAATTATTTTAGTTTTTTTTAGATTTATCTCTAAGTTATGATCTTCAAGCCAATTAGTGACAGTAGTAGATATCTGTTGTAAATGGCTATTGCACTCCACACTGTCCACACCATTTAGAAGTACGGATACGTCATCTGCGAACATTATACACGTTGCATTTATTATTTTCGGCAAGTCGTTAATGTACGCTAAAAACAGCACACATCCTATCACACTCCCCTGGGGAATTGAACAAGTAATACAGCGAGTTTGTGAGTTTACTTTCATAATTTCACCCGATTTGTCGTTGAACCAATCAATTTGTACATATATTTGCGGTTTTTCAGGTATGATTGCAACCACTGATGAGCGTTTCCGCGGATTCCCATACCGTACAGTTTTTTTAGAAGGATGTAATGGGAGACTCTGTCGTAGGCTTTGGACATGTCGAGAAGTAGCCCCACTCCATATTTTTTGCAGTCAATTAGGCCCAGTATTTCCTGAATATAGTGATAGACAGCAAGTACCGTAGACCGTCCTTTCCTGAAACCAAATTGGTTTTTGTCTAAAATCTTGTATTTTTCGAAGAAGTTATAAAGTCGGTTTGTCATCGCTTTTTCAAATATTTTTGAAATACAAGGGAGGAGAGCAATAGGTCTGTATTGACCAGGGTTATCAGCAGCACCTCTTGGCTTTAATATAGGCCTAATTTTCGAGACTTTTAATAACTCGGGGAAAGCGCCCTCTCTAAAAGATTGATTTATAAGCAATTTTATTGGCATCCCAAGCTCGGTGTTACATGTCTTAACTAATACCGAGGGAATTTCGTCTACACCATAGCTTGTCTTCGTCTTTAACTGACCCATTAATTTAAATACTTCATACTCGGTGACCTCACTAAGCATTAAGGAATTAATAGTAGGTGAAATCACGGGGCGGCCGGGTGCAGTTGCTGGCGCACTTGCGTTTTCTGTTAGTGACGACTCACCCACGGTCGCAAAGTGCTCGTTGAGAGTATTTGCCATCTGTTTGGGCGTGTCTAAAATAAGACTTCCTTTTCTCAAACTCATGTTCTTACATTGAGATGCCCTACTGCATGCTGTAGTTTTTTTTATTACTTTCCACATTGTTTTCATTTTATTTTTTGACTGTTGCATTTGTTTTATAAAATTCAATTTCTTTGATTTGCATATACATTTTTTTAGAATTTTTTCATACTTTTTGTAGTAAGATATGAAGTGTTTATCTTTGGTATGATTATAGACCTTTCCATCACAATGATACGTTATATCACGAAGTTTCAATGGAGTTAAAACTGAAAATGCAATTTTGTCCCTGTCTTTGTTTCTTTTTTAATACAGAAATGACGTGAAAAACAAAATAGGTACTGTAGGTACTATTTTACATTTTCAAGACTCGTAATAAAATATTTGATGTTCCATTACCCCTATCTCTCTTTTTCGGCATTTGAATGACAGGGACGCAATATCAGTAATCCACGTGTCTATTGTACTCGCAAGTAAAAATGGGACCGAGTGTCGATCACAAACATACAAATAATGCGTTTAATACATTATGAGTGCTGTCGAACGAGGCACAGAAAACTTATCAACAGTAGTGTAAGTACTTAAAAATAAATATTATGTCGTGTGTCTTTGTACAGTCCATTCCTTTTTACTTGATCTATTTAGTAAACAATATTCTAACCTCAAAATTGACATCAAATGCTGAAACAAGCTGTTTTCTCACAAGTAAATTAATACAATCTATAAAATTTGCAGCGCAATATTTATAACAGAGACTTAGGTGAATTTATTTGTGAGAAAATAATTATGACCATTTTGGCGATAAAGTCCTACTTTGAGGTCAGGATCGTGTCAACTAAGTTAGGCAAGTAACGAATAGACTTTAGTGATTGTATACTTCATTAAATATTCTGTGTCTTTGAATGATACATCATTTATTTGGTGGCAAGTATACATACAATTTAAATTATTAATCATTACAATTTTACAATAATGATTGTTTGGATTTACTAATTTTAAACTAGTTTTGCTTATGTATCTAAATCTTTTAACAACTTCAGCCAATTTTGTGGAAAAAAGAGCAATATTAATCCAAGAAAATTAGATTGCAATATATGGAAAATTTGGCAAAATGAAAGGACAACTTTTATCTATCAGGATATGTAGGTTATAGAGCCAAGTTTAATTTTATCTACTCTCCCCCCCTCTCAGGGGTGAGCGTCACCCCCCCGCGACCTCGAATGTGTCCCGGAGCGCGGTATTTTCCACTTTAAAAGAAAACCGTGTACGATACATACAAAGTGTATAGCAACGAAATAATCCTGAATAAATTTACTATAAACCTTTTATACATACAAAAGCGATAGCACTTATACAATCAGCGCAATCTGTTACCAAATACTAACGTTTTTAATTATTGATCTTTTTTTTCTGCTAAAAGGTTAGTTATCTCAAAAACTCCACACTTCTCGGCCAAAATATGTATGATAAAAGTAAAGAATGAAAAATTTTGTTTCTAAAAATGTATAATTTATTTCTGTTTCTCTTTAATTTACCGTTGCAATGCTATTTTTAAAATTTAAGTCATTTGGCCATTATGCGAAATATAAATATTCGTACTAGTTAAACGGTGTTACTTGCAATACCATAGACTTCTTATATGTTTTTCTGTAATCTACAAGTATTGAACTATATTCCGTAATTTTTTTTTTTTTTAGCCTCACTATTTTAGGAAATAAGGGGTGTGTGGGGAAATCGTCAAGTTTTGCTCATTTTCGTAAATAACTTCAAAACCGTTTAATTTAGAATGATGAAATATATATATTTGAGATGTTCATAATGTACCCTTTCATTTGATATGTCACACGATATACTTTGCCATTTTTTTTCTAATTTGCCCCCTATAACTGGCCCTCATGTCAAAATGTATTAATTTGCGTTACGTTACGTTACACGTCCATGTTTGGGTCATCAATTTACATATGTGTACCAAATTTCAACTCAATCGGTCCAGTAGTTTCGGAGCAAATTGGCTATGGCAGACGGACGGACTGACACAGACACACGAGGGATCCTACTATAATCATAGCGAATTTTCTCCGAAACTACTGGACCGATTGAGTTGAAATTTGGTACACGAATGTAAATTGATGACCCAAACATGGGAATGTAACGTAACGTAAATTAAATCAAGTAATTTGAAACAATGGGGGCCAGATTTGAGGGGGAAATTAGAAAAAAAAATAGCAAAGTATATCGTATGACATATCAAATGAAAGGGTACATTATGAACATCTCAAATATATATATTTCATCATTCTAAATTAAACGGTTTTGAAGTTATTTACGAAAATGAGCAAAACTTGACGATTTCCCCACACACCCCTTATTTCCTAAAATAGTGAGGGTAAAAAAAAAAAAAATTACAAAATATAGTTCAATACTTGTAGATTACAGAAAAACATATAAGAAATCTATGGTATTGAAAGTAACACCGTTTAACTAGTACGAATATTTATATTTCGCATAATGGCCAAATGACATAAATTTTAAAAATAGCATTGCAACGGTAAATGAAAGAGAAACAGAAATAAATTATACATTTTTAGAAAGAACATTTTCCATTCTTTACTTTTGTCATACATATTTTGGCCGAGAAATGTGCAGTTTTTGAGATAACTAACCTTTTAGCAGAAAAAAAAGATCAATAATTAAAAACGTTAGTATTTGGTAACAGATTGCGCCGATTCTATAAGTGCTATTGCTTTTGTATGTATGAAAGGTTTATAGTAAATTTATTTAGAATTATTTCGTTCCTATACACTTTGTATGTACCGTAAACGGTTTTCTTTTAAAGTGGAAAATACCGCGCTCCGGGACACATTCGAGGGCGCGGGGGGGTGACGCTCACCCCTGAGAGGGGGGGAGAGTAGATAAAATTAAACTTGGCTCTATAACCTACATATCCTGATAGATAAAAGTTGTCCTTTCATTTTGCCAAATTTTCAGCTAATCTTACTGAATTATATCCTCTTTAAAAGTAAAATGTATTGCTGCCCTATATGTGATACTATTTTTAGAGCAGCCGCCGCCATTCGACTTTTGACCGATCTTGGTCAGAAGCTTTAAGTGAGATGAAATTGTCTATTTTAAGCCGCTTCTAGCGTATAGCCGACTTTAATATCGGTAAAATATCATTTGTTCAGCGAATCGTGAAGGGGATCACAGTCACCCCTCGTGGGGAATATAGGTTTAAAAAAGTATACTACAAACTAGCTAATTCTTTGCCCTTGCAAGTGGCTCGCCTCTGGAACGGTCTTCCTCTCACAATTAAACAGGTCCCGAGTAAGTTGGCATTTAAAAGGGCCATGCCGAGTTTCTTTGCTGGTAGAACTGACGTCTCATAGTTTATCTGCTTGGTTAGTTTCATCGTGGTATATATGTATGTATGTGTCTATTTATATGTGTATTTTATGTATATGTATGTAATATATATATTGTGAGTATTTTAATTGTATGTAAGGAGGTATGAAATATATGTTATTATGTTGCTTGGATGCACCGCCTACAATTTTTCTGCTTTGCCCTAAGGTTGACTGGTGGACAATGCCCCATGGCATTAAGTCCGCCGTTTGTACGTTAAGTTTTTTTTTTGTGCAATAAAGTTTAAATAAATAAATACCTTAGCCAAGCACATTCAAGCTTTTACCAAGACCCAACTATTTTTAATTTGATGAATTGATAACTTCATACTCCAAACCTCTATTTATCCGGACTGCTTTGTCAACTGAGCTACCACGACATTACGCACATCGCATGAAGGATGACGTATATGGTGAATGCGCTCAGAATTTCAAACAAAATGGTACAGATGTCGTTTTGGCGTGAATACAATAATAAATTTCATGCAATGTGCGAATTGTCACGGTAGCTCAGTGGTGAAAACACTACTCTGGATAAGTAGAGGTCGTGTGTTCGAGCTCCACTTCGATATTCTTAAAATATACGTGGTATTTTCCTAAAAAACAGAACTATCAATTATGTTCAAACATTGACGTAAGTACCTACTTACTTCACTACATAGTATAAAACAAAGTCGCTTTCTCTGTCCCTATGTCCCTTTGTATGCTTAAATCTTTAAAACTACGCAACGGATTTTGATGCGGTTTTTTTTAATAGATAGAGTGATTCAAGAGGAAGGTTTATATGTATAATACATGCATAATTTATCAGCATTGCACCCGTGCGAAGCCGGGGCGGGTCGCTAGTAGTTTTATAAAAGCGTTTTTCTGAAATTCATGGTCCTCAATGCGATCAAAAAATGTAGGTACTTGATAAATGAAGTCCTTACAATAAAACAATACCAAGACACGCTTCAAGCATGCGTTCATTGCCGTTACGCTGCCAATTACGCCGCATTTTTCAAAGATCAAACCTTCCTTATTATTCTATAACAACACTGATATTTTCTTGCTGTGGCTCCCGAGGACACGATTCGATGCATGCAATAAAGTTGTCTGAAGGAATGGTACGGGGGGTGTAAATATTCAAATTGAGACCGGGTCTTTATGTGATTGATTGACTGCGTCGAACCTCGCTGTTCTCAAACTATATATTTTTCATAAAAACGTTCAACTCTAATTTGACTCCTTCCCGTTGAGAGACGGTGTTTGGAAAATACAATGTCAGTAATTTTCTCAAAATACTCAAGGTTTCAGGGCTAGAGTGATTGACTACGCGTTTTGATATGTACCCTTTGCCTTCGCGCTAACGTGCACCATGGTGCTAGGTTCCCGCTATTGTGTAATAAAGCAGTTTTGTGTTGTCGTCATCATTATTAATTGTTTTCATTATTCGCACTCTAATCGTGTCAGTGTAACAACTTCTAAGTTTCTTTATCTTCAGATTTCTTTTTGATTTCCTGATACGACGCGCTGTTTTACTTCCTCCTTGGTCTACATGAGATTTTTATTGAATTGTAATACTGATATTTTCTTACTGCGGCCCAGCTCCAAGGACACGATTCGATCTCGTATGCAATAAAGTTGTCTAAAAGAAAAGTAAGGCGGGTGTAAATATTCAAATTGAGACCTGCCCTTATGTGATTGACTGACTGCGTCGATCGCTGTATATATTTATGAATTGAATGGAAAACCGTTCAGTTAAAAAAAAAAAAACTATTATTTTTACTACGATCTATTTAGTCCCACTAAAGGGGCAAAAGCAGATACTGGAATGCCGGGATTGAAACTTTTATACCGGGTATCAATCGTAAAAACAAAAAACAGTCTAATATATTGCATTATCTACTAACTACACGCCGCCGCGAGTTACGCTAGTGCTTGGCTCAACCTTCCATTTTTCTTCGCACGTTCCTAGTGTTTATTTAAACTTGTGAAGCCAAAGAGTGCACGACCAATAAAGTAAAATCCGATGATCAAAAGAGAGGCACCTTCGGTAGTTATTATGTGGTCTTCTTCTTCGTCTCGCTCTTCGCGGCGGTGATCTTCGTGAGGGAGGGTTGGGGGCTGCTGTCACCCGCATCTCGTCCGGTTCGCAGCACTACTGGTACCTTCACCCAATGGACTGCCCAGAGCAGATATTCTGTGATAGTACTGCTATATTCTTACTGCGGCACAGCTCCAAGGACACGATTCGATCTCGCATGCAATAAACTTGTCTGAGGGAAAGGTAAGGCGGGTGTAAATATTCAAATTGAGACCGGCCCTTATGTGATTGATTGACTGCGCCGATCGCTGTATATATTTATGAATTGATCGGGAAGCCGTTTTCTAAAAGCACTAAGGTTATATTTTTATAAGATATCTTTATTTAGATTTAATAATTTTCCCACAACGCATTATTATAACAGAACAAGACTTAATCGCGGTCAAAAAGTGATTATTTTAATAACCTCGACGTTTCGATCGTGATGTTACGTCCATGGTCTCGAAGGGACTTACACTTTTTGAACGCAATTGAGTCCCGTTTTTTTACAATAATGTGTGTAAATCGTGTAAGTTTAAATCAATATATTTCCCAAAATGCTCTAAGCGCTCATAGCGCTCTTTTTATAAACACATACAAAATAATAGATACAGTGGAATATAAAACCGCCTCTTCTTTTTTAATACTGAAAAATAAACCTTACGAACGATTTTTTAATCTTATTAATACTTTCGTGAGACATATTTCATTATTGTATTAAGCGGTTAAGGGTAAAGTGACGAAGTTATCGCGGCGGTGTACCGGTAGCAGTCCCTAATGAAGAGCTCCATAAGAGTTCGAAATATTTCGGGCCGTTCCTGACAATTTCACGTGAGCACAGAATACTTAATAGTATTACATACAGAATGGACACGCACACACCCGCACCGAATTGAGCTACCTCACCCCGCAAGGGCACGGAATTGGCCGGGAGTTGGCTACGTAGAAAATTTCGAAAGGGTTGTTTGTGTATAGGCGGGCATAGAGTCGTGGGCATTGCTGTACCTAGCAAAGCCAACAGCATTGCTGAGTGGAGACCATTTCGGATGCACATCTCTTATGTACACTGTCTTTAACACTTATCTAATAGCTGTGAATTGTAATGATGTGTTATCTTGAATAAAGCTTTTTCTATTCTATTCTATTCTATAAATAGTGATGGTGTTGGTGATGGTAATGATGATGATGGTAGTGATGGTGGTGGTGGTGGTGATGACGGTAGTGGTGGTGATGGTGGTGGCGGTGATCATACCACCTTCACTACCATCATCATCACCACCATCACCACCACCACCATGACCACCACCATCA
The DNA here is from genome assembly GCA_932273695.1 of Apotomis betuletana. Classification (NCBI taxonomy): domain Eukaryota; kingdom Metazoa; phylum Arthropoda; class Insecta; order Lepidoptera; family Tortricidae; genus Apotomis; species Apotomis betuletana. The sequence continues at coordinate 21,028,361 of OW026312.1, forward strand.
CCACCACCACCATGACCACCACCTTCATCACCACCACCATCACCACCACCACCATGACCACCACCTTCATCACCAACACCATCACTACCATCATCATCACCACCATCACCACCACCACCATGACCACCACCTTCATCACCAACACCATCACTACCATCATCATCACCACCATCACCACCACCACCATGACCACCACCTTCACCACCACCACCATCACCACCACCACCATGACCACCACCTTCATCACCAACACCATCACTACCATCATCATCACCACCATCACCACCACCACCATGACCACCACCTTCATCACCACCACCATCATTACCATCATCATCACCACCATCACCACCACCACCATGACCACCACCTTCATCACCACCACCATCACTACCATCATCATCACCACCACTACCGTTGTTGTGTGGTTGTGATAATTTTCTATCTCCTTATGTCAACGAAGACACCAACTAGTTGTTGCAATGCGTCTGAGGCAGCCCTGTGCGTCTTACACGCACACATTGACACTGAAATTCAAGTTCAGTTTTTTGTAGGCTGTGTCCGCCCTGTGACGTGAGTGTAAACCGCTTGATTATTGAATTAAACGTGTTTTTGTGAAATATATAGTAGATCAAGCGTATTATATTAAAACAAGAGATTTTTTTTCCGCAAAATGCATCGTTTTCCAATTTTGGTATAAAAAGCTTGTTCCAACACCTCCATATATCGGAAAGAGCTTGCATAAAGCTTACGGAGAGTCAAGTTTATCCGTGGAGCAGGGGATTCTATTCTTTGTATAGGTGCGTAGTGCTAGCTTAATTCGACGTGTATACTAACACATTAACGAGATTTCGCCCTTATATGTCTACTTTAGATTTGTTCTATAGAAAGTAACTGCAATGCCGTCTCATTTCATTGAGAATTTGAGAGGTGTCAAATTGTCATTGACTATTTAAAGTGACGTCGTTAAAGTACAAATGAGAGTTGAAACCAATAATAGGTATATTAATAAAAATAGCTCATTAATCATGATCTAAAGAAAAAAAGAAAAAAGTAAATTAGTTTGATATATCGTATTCAAAAGTAGGTACGCAAATTTGATGTTTTTTTTAAATCCCAAAGCTAATTTGATGTTATATACATTTTTGAAACATGTAATTTTGTGTAATTTTAAATTTTTCTTTAAGCTTTGATCTTTGTATTTATGGTTTAATTTGATGTTGTTTTCAGAATCTTCATAATTCGACGAAACAATAATTGTAATACTTGTAACAACAATGTGCTTGACTTATAGGGTAAGTACCCATCACTCTAAAGCTAGTCCAAACTAGAGAAATCAAACCGGTATTTATTACTGTATAGAAATTACAAGATTACAGGTAAATTGCCGGTAATTTCCATAGAATATTTTACCGGTTTGCATTCTCTAGTCCAAATAGACATTGATCCCAAATTTAATCGACATCCTCAAAAAAAAAATGTGATCTATTGTGTCTAATTTTGATTTATTGAATCACATATCATTTAAAATGTTAATCTGTGGCTGTTTAATAATACATCTCAAATAACGAAAATCTATATGATGCCATGATAATACGTAAAATTCTGTCTCTGGCACTTTGTAGTGTACCTATCTGTCAAATCAACAGGTTCTTCAGGTGCTGAGATATAGCTAAATTGGTGGTATCGCAAAGCCTCGTCGAATTGGGCTGGCTTGACTCACCAGATACTGGGATGCCAAATGGATGAAACTCGTCCCTTTAGTTTACGTTTGAAGTTTATCCAAACGCCTTTTTATACAGCGCCCAGTTTTCTAGGTCGTTCGAAAATGCTCCTGACATTTTATCAACAGATTCGTTTATTGTATAGATTTTTTTATCGATTCAGTTTTTCGAAATGCATATTTCAAAATTGCCGACTTATGGCGGTTGAAAAAGGTAATAAAAAATGTATTTCAGCCATTTATAAAGTTCTCAGAACCACAAGTTATCTATTAATAAATAAATAAAATAAATAAATATTACGGGACAATCATACACAAATCGACCTAGTCCCAAACTAAGCAAAGCTTGTACTATGGGTACTAGACGACGATATATATAATAATATATAAATGCATATACTTATAGGTAACATCCATGACCCAAGAACAAATATTCGAGTTCATCACACAAATATTTGCCCCGGCCGGGATTCGAACCCGGGACCGCCGACTCAGTAGGCAATGGCCTGCAAACTGCGCCAACCGCGTCGTCAAAATTTATTGCATCATTTCTCACTAATAAACTAACAAAATGGGTTTCTATTGAATATTACTTCCAAATATTAAAGATGTTATATCGTAGAGCTTAACTAGATAAATAGTTACTTCATTGCTACACGTGTACGGAAATGCTCCGCTTGCTGCTCTAGGCAAGTAAATGTCATATATTCGGCCGGCATAGATAACATGCCTGTAATGGTAGTGTTACTGCTGACATACTTGCAGAATACGTTGCTACGTGCCGTTGGGAATATACACTGCATAGGTAGGTATACACGTATGTGATATGTTGGAATCATTGGCGAATGACATAATATGCACTGTTATTTGTAACAGTTATACTATAGTGCATAATGGAGGAGTGTATTTTCAAAAGGGCGTATTTCTCTATGAAACTCATAAATAAATATGCCTTTTTGAAAAGACACTGCTTAATGGTTTTCAATGGTTTTCGGGAAAGCACGTTTTATATTTCTATCTCAACTTTTTCACTGAAGTTAATAAAGAAAGTATGCTAAAACGACCTCTTTCAACAAAATACGAAGAAAACCAAAATAATACCTACCTATGTATTATTATTTGCTAAAAATGCTAAAAAGTGCAAACTAAAGTTGAAATACTTACCTTTTTTCTATGAGCCAGCACAACGTATATATTTTGTGATTATTTATTGATATTCATCCCACGGGAACACTATTTTTTTTTCGCGAGAAAAAGTATCCTATTTGTTAATCCAGCTACCTTCATACCAAAATTTATCAAAATTGGTCCGGCCGTTTGAGCGTGACGAAGTAACAAACAAACACATAAACTCACAAATTTTCACCTTTATAGTATTAGTGTGATTATACGAGTAACCATCCTTCTATATCCATTAAGACCTTACAGACCCAGGTACCAGGTTAGTTAAAGCCTGACCAGAAATATATGAGGATTGCCAAGAAGGCGCTATTTATACGATTTATATGGCAACAATTTTGCAACCAATCGCAACCGCCCTGTAATGACATTAGTTTAAGTACCTGTCTGTTCCTATGGTAACCTCGTAATAGTCGTAATATAATTTTCATGTGTGATGTCTCGTAAACAAGGGTTTACGTGCTAGAAAAGCGGGCGGTAAGTCGTAAATTACGCCCTAGGGTGGTAAGTAATTTCTATCACACTTTAAGGTATTACATGATAGAAACCCGGGCGGTAAAACGTATATTACGCCCTAGGGCGGTAAGCCGTATAGTACGCCCTAGGGCGTTAAGTAATTTTGGTGTTGACTACTATTTATTACTTTTGTTTTATTTCCTCCAAAGTGTGATGAAAAACGTCGTACGTGACCTTGGTGGTAAAAGAATTCCAAACTCGTGTCATTAAAGCCCTCACCTTCGGATTCGGGCTCTAATAGACACTCGTTTGTAATCCCTCGTTTACCAACCATGTTACGTAATGTACTATTTTCCGACTGTTTTTCGTGTAGTAAGCACCTGTCCACTTTATTTATTATATTACGTTCACGACTGTGAATGGTTTCCGGCATTTTCATTGGATATTTTTAAATATTTGCCTTTTAAATAAACCACCATTGACATTGACATTGTTGACAAACATCATGATATCATTGCCAGTGTAAGAAATTAGTTCCAGTGAAATTCCGCAATATGGCGCATCCTCATGTATTTCTGTTCAGGCTTTATAAATAATTGCTCCAGGTTTTCGTTACACATACCCTGCTAAGCGAGCTGTGACGTCATCAAAGAGGCTCAAAAAAGCTAATTACCATCTGGAAGAGCTTCGTGAAAACTGGAGCGAAATAACAAACATGTAGCCGGGAGGGCACCGTTGAACTCTCCTTTCTTTACACAACCGTGAAAATGTGTAGAAAAACACTATTGAGAACAAAATGTTTACAATGACGCGAAAAATTGAAAAATTTAATGGTTCAGACAGGATTCGAACCTGCGTTTCCAATGGCTTTCCGGGCCAACACGGGCGTCCTACCAACTGGACCACCGAACCAGATGGCAGAGCCATTGACTCTTTCAACCAGTTGCTTCAACATGCCTTAGGGTGGCATCGTAGCGCCGTCTACCGTAAAGATTTAGACTTTATAGTCGACACCATCGTCTCAAAGTTGAGAATCGATAGTAACGATGTGCTACACCCGAATTTTTTTTTTTTTTCATTTTGTCGCTTCATTGTAAACATTTGGTTTACGTTAGCAGCCGCTACTGCTTGAATAAAAAAATAACTATTGAGAACATTTGTAAAATCACTAACAGTCTTGTAAAACAAAGTCCTATGCCGCTGTTTGTCTCGGTATGTTCGTGATAAATCTGTTCACATGATTTGTTTTTGTAATGTCTTTCACAGGCACAATTACCTCAGGGCGCCTTTATCACGTGATAAATAAATGACAAAGCATCCGTCTCGTTTTGATAACATGCGAGTGTGAGTAACAGATGCATTGTCACTTATTTGTCACATGATAAAAGCAACCATCATAGGCCATCTGAGGTAACTGCGCCTATGAAAGGCATAAAAAAAAATTGGGCAAGTGCGAGTCCGACTTGCGCATGAAGGGTTCCGTACCATAATCTATAACAAGTTTGTTGTATGGGAGCCCCCTTTAAATTTTTTTTTATTTTTTTTTAGTATTTGTTGTTATAGCGGCAATAGAAATACATCATCTGCGAAAATTTCAACTGTCTAAACCGCACTATCACCGTTCTTGAGATACAGCCTGGTGACAGACGGACGGACGGACAGCGAAGTCTCAGTAATAGGGTCCCGTTTTTACCCTTTGGCAAAAACTAAACCAAACATAGAGATACTCTTCAGTAGCTTCAAATACATAATAAATGATGTTACAACTAGATTTAATTAGTTCAGGGTCTCCCAATACCTCAAATACTGCTATTTTCGAACTCCGTCCTTGCTAAATATAAAGTGACCTCCAGACGATTTGTAAGTGATTTCCTCTGCCCCTTATTGCTAAAACGTAATTTGATTTTGATTGATCAATAATGTTATGCGTAACAAAAGAAACACGAAGCTCGTTCGTTCGATCATTGAAAGAAAGAATGAAAAAGAAGATAAAATGAAAACCACGGAATAAGCAAGAGAACATGATTTTTATTATCAATTACACTGTCCAATTATACCGCATGACAATAGGAGAGGTAAGCATACTTACGCATACTGATTTATTTATAAAATATTATAAAATTTTACTTGTATTGTTACATATTATTAGGCTTGGGACTTTTGGCTGCTCGCCGTGGTTGTCCAATCCATGGATTGTGTAACCGTCATACTTTCTTGTAGTTTCTATATTTTATTTACACTTTTAATATGTTTTCTTCGAGAACTACGTATAGTTAAGTTCATATTAATGTAATAGTTAAGTACTTATCCTTTATGAAAAAATGACTGACTGTTGAGTTTCTTTCGGCGTTTCTTCTCAACAGTGGTCTCCTCTTGTGAAATGCCGGTAGACTCAGACATGTAAAAGTGCCCTTGTGGCCTACTTGCAGAATAAAGTTCATTATTTCATTATTATTCTTTCATTATTTCATTAAAATTAATTGCAGACTATTATAACGTGCCCATTAAAAATGTAACAACATAAATTATGACATTTAATGAAACATTTAATTTTTAGACTTTGACTTTGACTTTGAATATATTTTTTTATCATATGACGACTCCATGGATTGGACAACCACGGCGAGCAGCCAAAAGTCCCAAGCCTACATATTATATTAAATTAGATTACAATTCAAATCTCATATTAAAATATCAAAATAAATTACGAATTACATAAATAAACTGGATCGGTAATCCAGAGGTAACGGATTCGATTCCCAGATTCTCTTCCACCAGGTAACTCAATTTTTTTTCGAGCTTTGATTTTTGTATCTATGGTTTTACATAGGTAAAGTTTAAAACTACCATGAGACTCAGACATCAAAATATCTACGAAACGGCTTTAGTCACGTAAAAGTCGAATATCGCTCGTAGAGTTTCGAATCCGTTCGCGATTCATCATCAGGAGATCAGACCGATCAGTCGCGGCAGCGAAATAAGAAAGAAACTAAAACTGGCTATTTAGGCAGAAGTTTTGTAGTAAATCTACTTTTTCTGAATTGCTAACAAGCCAAAAAAGTCAGCCGAGCTCAAACCCGGCTTATTAGACGCAGAAAAATTCGCTGATTCCAACGGTGTATATAACTCCATTTGCCCAAAAATGGTCCGTTAGTCAATTAGTCAAAAAGTTTGAAGAAATAACGAGATTTTCAGAAAATTAATTAAAAATAATCAACAAATAAAATACAATAAAAATTCTTTTTTTTTTTGCAATTAGTACTTTATGTAGCTGTGTACCTACAATCATTAATCTCAAATCTAATACCTAAATATACTATAGCAATACTGTTCGCGACGATTAGAGATATTACCTACTTTACTTCTAATTCTAAAGTCGTCGACCTGCGGCTCAATCCAACGTTTCTGAGGTCATATGTCCGAGATACGACCTCGTCATGATTATGTCTACCTCAGACCTACTTTAGCAACGTGTTGTAACGGTCATGATATTTTTTTCTTATTATAATAAAGTGTCGGTCCGGCCCAGGAATAGTGGCGCTACAAACAGCTTTCATATGGCAATAATAATGTGCGTACGTCATATTATATGTAATATTATATTTAAATATAGCATATCGCTAAAGTGCAAATGAGAGCCGTGTGACAGCCGTGCGACGACCGTCTATTTTCAATATTCTGAGCTATTATTCCCTTAAAATATCAACTCTTCCATTGGAACATAATACGCTCAAATGGCCAAAAAACTGACACATGTCTGTATCCGTACCATTGACCATGATGAAGCTGAGATGTCGCTTAATTAGGGATATCACAATGCCTTATCGAATTACTTCCATGAGAGATGAACCGCAGTTTGCGGTGTACCCTCCTGTCAAATCTGCCGGTCCTTTACATTGTCATGCTGAAATGTAACGGAGATGTAATATCTAGAGATTTAAGGAGTAAGTTGTCTTGAACTTTGCTTTGCAGTCAAAACTGACAGACGTAATGAAATCATTGGGTCCGTTAATCATTTGAAACTCTTGGTTGGTTGGTTGGATGGTTAAGTGGTTAAACCCGAAGACGAACAAATTGGTCTTTGATATGTAGGGATTTAATAATTGTATTAAGCGGTTTAAACTCACGTGAAATTGACAGGAACGCGCCTGATATGTTTCGAACTCGTATGTACTTTGTGACAAAGTTGCCGCGCCGCTATACGAGTAGCAGTCCCTGATGAAGAGCTCCATACGAGTTTTAATAAGATTATAGGCGGTTGGAGTAGTAGGGCCTCGTGCAGGGTCCGTCCGGATTGTTACTACCGTCTTGCCTGCTAACCCACCGCCAAACAGCAATGTTCGCATTGTTGTGTTCCGGTGTGGGGGTAAGATAGCCGGTGAAATTACTAGCATAGAGGCATTCTATCTTCGTCCTCCGGGTAGGTAAGCACTTGTGACTCCTCTGGTGTTGCAGGTGTTTATGGGCGACGGTAATCGCTTTCCATCAGGCGAGACGTTTGCTCGTTTGCCCCCTATGACATAAAAAAAAATAAAAAAAATAAAAAAGGCAGTGCCGTATTTATCCCTAGGCTCATAAGGTCCGTGCCTAGGGGCCCAGCCGACTGGCTGGGCCCCCAAGTGGTAGGTGTCCCATAATAATTTAATTTGCTGAAAACCGTTTTGAGATAGGGAAGGGCCCAAATGCTAAGTGCCTAGGGGCCCCGGCCCTCTAAGTCCTGATAATAGATAAGGACCTACACTAAAAGATAATCCGATTCTTCGAAATGCTTCACTTAAGCATAACATTAAATAGGCGACGATAAAAGTATATCAACCGTTTCTCAGAACGGAATCTTCAATCATCATAAAAGTAAATATAAACACACGGAAATCATCAGTCATACACGTCAATCATAGTGTTTACGACTTGAAAAATATGGCCTCAATCTTTATAACATGTTTATTAACATAAATCAATCTGCGTTCTCGAAAATAGAAATGTACCTATATAATATAATTATACGTACTCGTACCATGTTATACTTACTAGCCACTTTATGCGACTTTGTCTAATGTAAAGTGTAGAGATTTTAAGAAATTGGCATAGAACTTTGTCGTACCTGTTCGGAAGATGCCTAGACTGGCTCAGTCAACAGTAAAAGGTAAACTACTATTGGTAACCGATGGCTTTCGATCCTGGTATTTCTTGTATGGATAATTCTTTACGAAATTACTAGCCATATTGAATGGTGAAATATATACTTATCCAAGTATTTTGTGCATTTATCTTAGAGCCTTATCACACTTGCGATTTGCGAGCGTATTTTGTATGAAGGCGATCGCGCAGCGTGTTCGCCGCGTCGCTTATTTGTATAGAAAATACGCTCGCAAATCGCAAGTGTGATAAGGCCTTTATAGTCACAGAAAGGGGAGAATAATATAAAAAAAACGTGGCTCTGTCAACAGTAAGAGGTACTTACACTGAAGCGCCGTACGATCCTGAAGCGCATGTTGCGCAAGCATTTGGACAGTCTCTCTTCCTAATTTTCTTCGAAATATTTTACTGTGGGTACATAATATAATATGTATGTAAGTATATCATAAGTTTATGGTAATTAAAAACGTAACTAGTTGAGCAATTTTTTTTTCAGTGTGCTATTAGTAGGGATTCCTTACCATAGGTACACAATTATATCACTAAAATATACGTCGAGCTGTTTTTTGCAACAGAGCTCTATTCGTTCAAAACACCCTAATATAGGTACACATCGAATATGCTGTTTAGTAGGAATTCCTTACTAAGTAAATCATTTCATCAAAGCAACTAAAACACCCTAATATAGGTACACATCGAATATGCTGTGTAGTAGGAATTCCTTACTAAGTAAATCATTTCATCAAAGCAACTAAAATATAACTCTACTCGTTCAAAACATCCTAATATACACATTGAATGTAAACTTAAGTGGAATGGAGGACACGTGTGCAGGGTGAAAATAGTTTGTACATCTAAAAAGCGCATCTAAGTCGTGAAAAAGACGAATGGGTTTCTTTTAAGTTTTAAATGTTTTCTGGAGAGGTGTGAAGAAATGGATCAATTATTCTACTTGTAGATTGCTTTTAGTGGAATCAGCTTTTTCTCGGGATTTTGCTCGGGTGGTGAAGGTATTTCGTTCATTGTGGAGTTATTATTTTCTATAAATTGCGTTCTTTAGTTTTGTAAGGGCTTTGATAACAGTGCCATCCATCGATTGAAATATCTTTGCGGTCTCATCACACTAAAACGTCTGGAAATTGTCCTACAGTCTATCTGACGGTCTTAGTATGACATTTCAGATAATGCTAGTAGTAAAATTGTCAGCTTCTTTTGTTTCTGACCGTACCTACATTGCGTTAAGATTTTTTCTGCTATCATAACCTCATCTCATGAAATTTTCAATACAATTTTTAGAGTAGAGTTATTGATAGAACAGAAATAGTAAAAACTGTGTTTGAACTATGCAGTGGCAATAAATAGCAAGGAAACAGCAAACAATAACGATGCGACTAAACCCGCCGGAATAACGAGTACTTATTGGAGTCTATTCGCCGTGTAACAAGCTTTATGAATTGGATGGATACATTGTATTGTAGTACCGAAGGCATCGGTAACTTTGTGTCTTACGACGAAAATAGTAAAATCGCTTTTTATGCTTTAAGTAACGTTACCAGTTGAAAAAAAACCACTGTAAAAAAGATGTGAAATTAAAATGTAAATTAATATAAATATTATTTAAAATTTGAATTTCAAAGGGCATGTAATGTTAATGTTTAGGTTGAAGCGTAGTCTCATTTGATAGTTAATACACCAGTAGCATAGACGATTAGACGAGGATAGAAACATCCTAAAAGTGTAATGTGAGACTGCGACATAAGACTTGTGAATAAAGATACTTCCAAGATGTCATTGTTTAAATACCTAGTTAAGTTAGTTTCGTATCTTAATAATTGAAATCTACTAGTCTACTTGTATACTGAACCTTTTCCATCGCTAGGACTAGCCGTTTTGGTTTATAATGCAGCCGTAAATATACATTACTTTTATCCGACTACGAAGAAGCAAAATGCGATTCATGACTTTTTGTTCCACGTGGAAGAAATTTGCACCTTTTTGTACATCAAATACGACGACATGTGTAAGAATTAATCTGAAGATGCTTTTGAGAGCAGTCGAAGAAAATTCTCCAAAAAATGAATTAAAAAAAAAAAAACTTCCGGATTCATAGGCAGTAGATCAATTATACTTATAATCAAGTTTTAGGATCTTTTTAATCGTACATAATTATAGTTAAAATGCACAAGTTATTATAGTAATAGCAGCAATATAGAACATATATATGTCATCTTCATCCCATCGCAGGCCCATTCTACTACTCGTAGACATACCTTCTAGTGTGTAGTGTCCATATGGATATGTTCTAGTGTGTAGTGTCCATATACCAGTAGCTGCCCTCAGTGCCAGTAGCTCACACCGTCAACATTGCATCCTCATTCCATTCCACGGCACGACTTAAACTGAGATTGATTAGGGTACGATATTAGTGTACATCGCGTCTGATGAACCAGGGGAATGATAAACTAGGGCAATGATAAAGCAGGGGAATGATAAACCAGGTGACTGATGTCCGCAGCCTGTCCCCGAGTTAATTGCTTAATTAAACGCCAGTCTAATATTTCATTTGAAATTAAACCGGGAGGAGGTACGTGGCAGGTTCAAGATTCAGTATTGTAGCTCATTATAATATATATCAATTTAAACAAGTTTGTTGCTTATTTATTTGGTGTAATAAAATATTAATAAAAACATTTAAAGCGTAACTTTACATTTACGCTTATACGGGGTTAAGAAAAAGTATACTTACAATAATCATGAAATAAACATTAAAAACTAAGCTTAGAAATATTGAGCAATAAAAAATACAAGGCGAGCTCAGAAGGAAAGCGTTTAAAATAAAGATGCGGTATTTCATTTGCAGATGTATCTATTTATCGATGCTAAATTAATAAAGAAGAAAACGACGTTTACGTACTTACTTGCTGGTAAAGCCCTTAAGAAGAAAATCGAGATTTCTTTTGGTTTTTTTTTAGTGTAATATTTTAGGTATGGTTGGGACATTTGATGGCAATCGTGTTTAAAATCCACGCAGACGCTAATTGTATAAAAATCTATCTAAAAGTAGAAACGGTTTATTCTTTAAACTTCGGCTTTGAAACTGTTTACAGTTAGGGACGCCGTGGATTTTTTTAAACACCGTTGCCACCTAAATTCCAATTCAAGCCATAACTTTACGTGGGACACCGTAGGTTTATCCTTATAATACTTATTAGCATGAGTGGGAAGGTCTTTGAAATACATTTATTGGCCTTTTTCAGTAATTAAATGAAAATAAAAATAGGTCAGTGAGGATGAGGAGGAAGGAATAATAAATTGATGGAGTCAGGTGAAAATTAAAATTCGGGGAATTTAGTATTATTTTCAAACGTGAGTTTATTATATTATAGTAAATTGTTGTCCTTCAGTTTTCGTTGTCTACGATCTCATTAAAGAAAATAATACTATAGTGTTTTTATGCATACTGTGGTGTCATTTTGATGGAATATCAATTTTAACCCCTTACCGCATAAGAACCATATATGACAGACAATAATCAGATAAAAAATCGAAAAAAGAAATTTTATACATTCGCAAACGGGCTAAGGCTAAGCAAGAGTTAAAATTGCTTTAAATGGTAATCGCGTTTACCTACCTGAGGTTCTCTTCCTGAGTACAGTTGCCATCAGATATATCGAGGCGTTCATAATATCTGAACACGACTCTTATTGACTGGGCGTTACAGTACACGTTCAGATATTAACGCTTTATATGCTGCGATATACAATCAAACAGGCTCCGATTAAGTTGGCATTTAACACGTTCGCGGACAGTAAGACACACCTGTTTGACACTAAAATTTTGTATGGAATATTTGAAACTGTTATAGCAGTTTCGTCATAATTGTAAGATTGAGTACAATTTATATGTGACAGTGAACACTATGCAAGTCGAATGCTATACCAGTTGCGTCTAATATGATACGTTTTTATACTACCTTATGTGACAACAAATGCTATAGCATTATACTTTCATAGCAGTTCTGCCACATGGCTTAGCTAGCTCGTGGTACATTTATGGCATTCAATGTTATAGCAGCTGCCTGCTACGCTTATATGTGATAGCGAAAACGAATATAGGCGTTGATTACAGGACTTATAGTTATCAACGGGTTTGTTACTCACGCCTATTCTATTTTAGTCTCTCTTGTAACTTTCAGACGACGCACCAGACGAGTTTGGCATATAGTCTTCGTAGGAACTTCACTGCCCCGTTTTATTATAAAATGGGTCTTAATCAGATTCACCGGTATCGCTGGTTACACTTCTGACTCTTCTCTTGATCAGTGGTTGATGTTTTTGACTCTTCAACGCTAATTTGACCCTCCGATGACTCCTCGGTCACCTGTTCGAAAATTTTCGAACTTCTCACTATCGTGGGCTTAAAAACTCGTATTGGACGAGCCTTTCGTTGATCTAATGATTTTGGTGGTTAAGGCGGTGACGGTGAAGTCTGTATAGGTCAGGTGCAGTCTATGGCACCTCCGAGTCGGCGGTCGGGCTTGAGCGAGGACCTTCTTTGGAAGCATGTAACTCAAATTAAAAGCACTTTTTTACACTGCGATAAGCTACAATACCCTTCACCGTGTTAACAGTTGAATGGTGAACCAAGAGACGTATAATTCAAAGATGTTTGCTGACAATTTATGTTTACTGTGTTTGTGTATAATATAAAATTATGTACACATCTATGTCTGTATTATAAATTATAACCACCGTTAAAGCTCGTTGAAGGGCAATAAACAGTTAGTAAATATAGCTTATTATTACAACCCACCAAAATATCCAAGAAAATACTTGAATAAATGTTACTCACGAAGATAAAAACAATCCTTCGAAATGTTGTCGACACGCAAAATTCTCAAAATAATGATGGTCAACACAGTGGCGCACTCGCTGGGCGACTGAACTAATTTTCATACAATCGAGAATGCTATAGCATCTGTGTGCGGGAGAGGGGGGTACGATTGTCGGCAACACATGTCAACTTGTCAGTGTGCGAAAAGCAAGTAATGTGACAGTAGGCGTACCCGGATTGCAGAGAAATTGACAGTAAATCTTAATGTATATGTTTTCACTATGGCAAAGCGCATTCTTTAGCATTTGCGTTCAGGAAAGAAGGTCGATTAAAGACTGCTATAGAATGCGCGTCACAAGAGGTACTCAAAATTCGAATGCCATAGAATGCCCGTCCGCGAACGTGTTAAAAGGGCCGTGCGAAGTTTCTTTGCTGGCAGAACTGAAGTCTCATAGTATATCTGCTTGGTTTGTTTCATCGTCGTATATATTTATGTATGTATCTATTTATATATATGTATGTTTATTATCGATATGTATGTAGCTATAATAGTATGAGTATTTTAATTATGTGTAATTATGTTGTTTGATGCACCGCCTACAATTTCTCTGCTTTGCCCTAAGGTTGACTAGTAGAGAATGCCGCATGGCATTAAGTTCGCCTTTTGTACGTTAAGTTTTTCTTTTGTGCAATAAAGTTTAAATAAATAAATAAATAATATATCGGATGGCGACTATACCTCTATTAAAGCAATTTTAACTCTCGGAAAAGGTCTTAGAGTTAATAATCCACTAAAATTACACCTTATTTGTGAAGCACGCTTCTCTTTTATCACGGACGATAATGAGGTACAAAACCACTCAATAGTACTGTTTTCTTTAATGAGATCGTACACTACGCCAACCGAATGACTATATTACAAACTCCAATTGTCGAAGAAAATATAACTTATAAAGAATAAAAATTATTAGAACACCAGATTAATTTCATATCTTGGCTACTGTGAGCGTCACATAGAAAGTCATATTTTAATTAATTTAATTGTCTGTATTCTGGCCATGTTTTGCCTTAACAATGGTAACGTTTCCAGGTTAAAACCGCAACCACGAAATCCTAAAACGAAAGCCAATTGAAGGCTTTAAAATGTAATGAATGCGCCGCCAATTAGAAAACGTTAATTAAAAATTGGTTTCAAAGGGATTTCCTCTGGGAAACGTTAATATCATGGTAAAATAAACAGAGATCTCTTCGATCTGAATTTCAAATCTCAAAAGTTGGACAGTGACGAGAAATATCTCATTGGAACGCTGAGCTAGGAAGTAACCCGGAGTTTTTTGCACCTTGAAGGTGCTAGTTCGAAATTATGGAAAATAATTATAGGAAATTGATTTGCTTTGGAGGAATAACAATGTTGGGATAGTTACTTTGTTAATGAAGTTCTTGGAAAATTACCTTAGGACAAGCCTTTTAAAAACATCATTATCTCCATTCAGTTCGTTCCAAAAATTACTGTTACCTAATCTACAATACACCCATAATACAAGCATTGCTTAGTTTGGGACTTGGTGGATTTATATTAAGGGAGAATCTTACACAAATCGACTCGATTATGTGTTCTTGGGTCATGGATGTTATCTATACTTAGATATATGTATTTAAATATTATGTATATCGTCGTTTAGTACCCATAGTACAAGCTTTGCTTAGCTTGAGACTGAATTTGCGTAAGATTGACTCCTATTGTATTGCATTTCATGGCTCTGCACTGCACTGCATTGCATTGCATAGAATTGCATGGCATTGCATTGCATAGAATTGCATGGCATTGCATTGCATGGCATTGCATGACATTGAATCGCACGTTGCGTCGTCATGATACAATACAGTGCACTGTATTGTATCATGACACAACGGCACGATGACCTTTTTTGGTCCAGACCTGTTAACACACATCAAATAAAAGCTCCAGTAAATGGTTTATCGTAAACTGCACGTATGCACTAAGAAGGCTGTCAGAGAAGTATGGAGGTGTGTTGTGAAGCTTGCCACTATAATATCTGAAATAATGATCACGACCATTCTCTCAAGAGCGAAGCTGACGAAGAAGAAAATATAAATTTAATCCCCAAATAAGCCCACAAACTCTGCCAAAATATTTTAGAACAAATAGAAATATTTTATATTTATGCTGACTATAAAAATGTCCGTCGGTGTAGCGTTTTTCATAAAATATTCCCTATCCACGTGCTTCAAAGCAATATGTCGGCGCCGCAATAAAGTGTTTGAGCTACCCGATATTGAAACCTGGTTGATTTTCAAAATGCAACTTTAGATTTATCTGTACCTCCTTTTACAAAGGTTTAAAATTTAATTGACAACCAACAACGACAAATAATTTCGAGCAGTGTCCTGAAAAACATATTAGAAGATGTGCACGAAATCACTCGTCCATCTAATGCTTACTTTCCAATTATTACAACAATGTACAACTTACATAAGCATTCCTAAGAGGTTGAGGTGTGCAATAAAGATTATTCTATTCTATTCCTATTAGGAAATGCGGTTTAGATTTTGTATGACGAAAACCGGGAATCCCCGGTTATTGTATTAGTTTTGTGTAGAAGAATAGTATCGGGAATAAACCTCAATTTCTATCTTCGCTAGCACATACTAAGTAAGCAGCTTGTTTTGAACTATTAGTGGGTTATACTCCCACACAAAGTCCGACTCGCTAGTAGTGAGGGCTAAACAGCCCTGAAACAGTTCAAATCATGTCTAAAAAAAAGAACCAGTAACCATAATATTTTCTTCGGTTTCCGCGACTGTCACACATTTAAATAAAACAATTTAAACGGATTATATCGCAATCGTCAGGGAGGCTCAAATAATTAATATATGCGATATAATCCGTTTAAATTGTTTTATTTAAACCAGTAACCAGTTGACGAATCGGCCTGCGGGTTCAAATCCCGTACAGAGCATAAAATTTTTATTTTTCGTCAGAAATCGGTATTTGATAGCTACCTATAATACAAAAATGTATTTTCCAACAAAGCCAAGGCCCAGTCTTCTATATTCTGTTCTTGGTCGTATACTTCATAGCTGAAGGTCGTGTCCCTGAAAGCTTTTCGTCGTATTGTGAACTAGCTGTTTCCAGTTTGTTCGGTTTCGGCTTCCTTCAGGGCAGAGGAAACCGGAAGACCAGTGATTTCGGTTACTTGGTCACACCATCGACGCGAGGATCTACCGCGGGGTCTTCTTCCTTGCACTTTGCCCACTATTACTAGCCTCTCAAGACTTTCGGTATTCCGGCGAGCAACATAACCAAAATACCCTAGTATCCTTTGGTAGCACATGGTTGACAGTCTGGTTTTCACCCTCAGTTGTGCTAGGATGGATTTGTTGGTCCTCATGGCTGTCCATGGTATCCTGAGCATCTTCTATAGAACAGCTGTTTAAAACTAACCTCAGATAACTTGTTATCAACCGACTGGCAAAAAATTTATGAATTACTTCAGAACCGATTTGGAAAGTAATTTTTTGTTCGAGAGGAGGTATTTCTGAGTTAGTTTGTTTTTTTTTTTGTGATGAATTGATGACGAAATCTATATGGAATAAAGGAATCAAAAACCGGTTATTTTACTAACGATATAACCTGCTACCACCTGTTTTACTACAGAAATATAATCGTTAGCCCTTTCTCTATGAGGAATGGAGGTTATCCTCAAATATAGGCACAACTATGGCGATTTCGATGTTTTTTACAGTAATAAGTTCAGTGGTCATAGGAAATACGTTTTCTTCTCACTGAAATCGGTTTATAAAGTTATACATTTGAAAGAATGAAAAGTCTTGTGACCCGAAATCCGTAGGTAGGTACATCCCATATGGCAGCTAACTAAAAAATGCCTCAAAAAATAACAAACAACCCCCAAAATTAATTCAACGACGTATCTTCGTAGCTCATTACAGTACCCTTTGCACACCTGCGAAAGGGATGCCAAATTAAATCAGAAGTTCAAGGCGCGGTATTGAAGTTTCGTAACGAGCCGAGTTGGGACGCTGTTTTTATATAGGCAGCTGCAATCTGAGGCATAATTCGACATTGCGATATCCAACATTTAGAATTACTATCTAAATTTTGATTTTCATTGATAGTAGTTTATGTGACTGTACATAATGAAGGGTGTTTTAATGCCTAATTAAGTACAGGTACATGTGAGTATAAACCGCGAAATGTGGTGTTGGAGGCGAATGCTGGGAATATCATGGACAGAATTTCGGACCAATGCCTCCATCCGTGAAGAACTCCGCATCAAGCAGCATCTGTCCGCTTTGGTCCAGTCACGCATTCTCAAATTTTTCGGCCACGTTTTAAGGCGAAACAATGACTCCATAGAGCGTCTCGTTGTCCAGGGCAAAGTGGAGGTAACCAGATCACGTGGAAGATCACCCATGCGATGGACCGACCAGATCAAATCGGCTGTGGGCGGACCTTTGCATGAGTGCACCAGAATGTCTGTGAATCGCGAGAAATGGCGTAAAATCATACAGCGAACAATATCTGCCTCTAATAGCACTACGAGTTGATCACGACCGCTCTGTAAAGAGTGAAACGACTAAGAATAAGAAGATAAACCGCTTAATATAATAACTATTTAATTAAAACTATCGTGAGATATATTTAAGTCTCACGAAAGTTTTAAGAAGATTAATACAAAATCATACATTTTGTTCTGACACGTATATGTTTTAAGTTTTCAGACGTGACACTATCAATATTTGAGATCTTTCATGCCATCCATAATGTAGTTGCTTGTATTACAATGTTATAAGAATACGAATCGCGAAGGTTCGTCTGAAACCGCTTTTGTGGTGCTAGTGAATTATTCAAATGAACGTGTTTGATTTCTAGTCGTCGATTCGGATTTTCAAATTACCTATGATTTTTTGTTTCTTTATTTCAACTTTATGTATTCTCTATCACTGTCTTCTTTATAAAATTGACCATTACGTCTAAACTAGTAGCACTGTGAGCTGTAGACTTCACGAGTTTGTTTCAAAATGGCTGAAATTGTACGTTTTCAACCCCCATATCAAGCGTTGAGAATTTTTGAAAAACTGAATCGTCAAAACCCAAATTTAATGACAATCTAAAGAACACTGTTCCGGTTAAACAGAGTCACACTTGGACTTCAGTGGACCGAATGAAAGTTTGTCTTCTTATTTATACTTTGTAACTATATACAAAGAAGCAACTAGTTGAAAAATTGAATGACTCTTGTATGCAAGGTTCAGTGGTCCAATAGGTCGGGCTCCTGTTGGCCCGGAAAAGCCGGAGGAGACACCGGTTAGAATTCATTAAATTTTTAGTTTCATTGTAAATATTGAGCACAAGACGATAAGAATAATATCAAAGCGAGCTCCTCTCATCAACGATCAACGGATTTTAATAAACTTTGAACCCCTTGAAACTACAAAATAAACCCTGAAAAATTCCCATTCAGTGGAAAATTTATTAGATAAAATCTTCGTTTTTCGAGCGTTGATCGATGCTTCGAGCGAAATGCAGTTCTGAACCATTAGCCGCCGAGTGGACGCGCGCGGCGATGTATGAAATATAATAACTGGGGATAAAAAACCCTTTTAATTTATGATCCGAGCACTTGGTAGGTATTCGTGCACGTTAAGGGTTTTTATAAAATACAGCAGTTTTTAAATAAAATGTGAGTTGTAAAATTAATTGGTTTGCATGCATCAATTAAACGGAATAATTCCAGTTTGATTTTTAAATTGAAATCAAAACGTATATTTTTAGGGTTCCGTACCCAAAGGGTGATTGGTGACCCTATTACTAAGCCTGTCTGTCTGTCTGTCCGTCAGTCTGTCACAGGGCTGTATCTTTCCAACTGTAGCGGGTAAAGATTTGAAATTTTCGGGTAAAGAATTGAGTCTATAGCCGCTCTAACAACATATACTAAAAATAAAAAAAATATATAGGTTCCCCATACAAAAGAAACGTGTTTTTTTTTAGTGTTTACGTATTTTGCTCTAACGGTTGAATGGTAACAGATTTTATTATTTTATTAAAGCATTAACGTCTGCTAGTGTAAACCAGAATGTTTTACAATGAAGTTTGAATGTTCGCATTTCTAGAACATCCAAACATCTGGATCTCTTGTGGTTCTCGCCTACAGGCCACATTTTTCAGCAGATTGTCATAAAATTTTGTAAGTAGGTTCGATAAGTATTCGTACCTATTTTTTCGTCAATCCAGGATTTTTTTGAAGTGAAACTTCTTATGCGACTTTCAACAAGGTTGCGTTAAATGTTTAACGCTACCGTGGAGGGGATAGGAAAGCACTGTTGCGTTAAACGTTCAACGCAACAATCCCACGGACAATGCGACGGATTTAAGGTTATGTTAAGGTAAGTCTCTTGTGAATATCAATTGTTTGTTAGGTATTCTTTTTTGAAATTACAATTTCTACCCCTTCCTATTTTCATTTCCACATTACGAAGTTTCACTTCTTCCGCGCGGAGGGCCTCCACGCACTATTTTTTTTTAATGGCGGAGGTATATGGGGTTATAAACGGTAAAATTACACAGCAGGGTGATTTTTAGCCCTCGTCATATTGCGGATTTTCAGTGGTACTAAATTATTTTGCTGTCAACGACAAATGTTTGTTTTCTGACGTTAAAAGTCAGTGAACGTCACTCATGAAAAAAAAGAGAAAACAGAACTGAGAAGTAAGTTTTGCATAATAAATCCAAAACTATCCACAGTGATGAAAGTCAAGTTTTTTTCAACAGGATTCAGTTTTTATTTCGCAAGAAGAACGAAGGACTGAGCAGCATTCAGATAAACAATCTTTTGAATTTGGTTGATGGAAAATCCTTGACTGACGTTTTATAATACAAATATATGACGTAATGCACATTATTGCTGTATGAAAGCTGTTTGTAGCGCCGTTATCTCTGGGCAGGACTGATACTTATTAGGCTATATCTACTATCTACATTATTTTATAAACGATTAGATTCTGTTAAGAAGATTAACTCAATTAGCACAGTCAAGAGGGATTTTCTATTTGTATATAGGAAATAAGATACTTAAATTAGAATCTCTTCGAATTTCCAGACTAAAGCCGCCTCTTATTCTAAATACCTAATTATAATTTGTATCAAGTTCAAATGGGATGTTTATTTCAGCTGACTTAGTTTAGTAAATCACTTTTTTTTTGTATTTTATTAAATTCTAAACGTGTGACGGAGGTACAATGGCGCGTACCTACTGTTGCTAGTAAAAGTAGTAAACAATTATAGTTGTCGCCCGGAATCCGCAATGTAACCATAATTATAATTGTAATGTCTCAATTTTTTTTTTATGTGGAGACACCCCAATTTTCATTTAAACCATCGATACCAAAGTATTCACATAGAGCTTGCTAAAGTGTAAAAACCTTTCAAATAAACAATTCAAAGATCGACACACAAAGCATAAGGAAAAATTCGTCAGGTTACTTGGAGTTAGGGTAGCGAAGTGGTTAACGCGCTGGACCGGTAATCCGGGTTCGATTCCCGGTCTCTTCTACCAAGTAACTCCTTTTTCAAATTTTCTTTAAACTTTGATCTTTGTTAAAAGTTAAATCTACAATTATATTTATTAAATTTATTATTTGAACTCGAATGCCTGACTTAATATACCATAAAGCATTTAATACCACCTATAGGGCGGACAGAAACTACCAGTTGGAAAATGTGCTGTTTCCAAACAATGCAGTTTTTATTAAATATAAAATCGACGCCATAGTTCCTAAGAACAGATTTCCCTATTCCTTATAGTTTATGAATTCTCCCTACTGACCCATTTGGATGGATCACCCGGTATATACAGGGCGTCCCAAGACTATGGGACATCAAGGGAAAGTACCTTAAATATCGTAGATAGGATATTTTGCTGAAAGAAGACTTTATGTTATTTTTAAAAGTTAGTAATTCGGTTCGATTCCCAGACGAAGCAAGTAATTCTTAGAAAATCTTTAAATGCAGAATTACTAACTTTTAAAAATAACATAAAGTCTTCTTTTAGCAAAATATCCTATCTACGATATTTTAGGTACTTTCTCTTGATGTCTCACAGTCTTGGGACACCCGGTATACGCGCTAGCACTGCACATTTATTTATTTACTTTGGCTCAGATTACACAAAAGGCTTGGAAAGCAAAGCCTACCGCGTGCATTCATTCCCGTGCACATTTTTCCACGATAGCAGCCAGTGCGCCGCAGGCCGGTTATCTCTATCGGATTTCCGTGCAATTTACCCGACCCTTAATAACGATGTAACCGAAAATATGATAGCGCGGGAGTAGGTGGGCCATTTTTTCTAAAGTTGTACACCCCACTTTTTTTAATTTCCGATATTTCGAGTATTTTCTACTCAGAATCACGAGCTCTTTCGATCTAATTAGGAGAAAAAAACTGTCCCAAAATATTCATAAATTTTTTGTTTTTCCATTCCGTTA
Organism: Apotomis betuletana; assembly: GCA_932273695.1. Lineage (NCBI taxonomy): Eukaryota > Metazoa > Arthropoda > Insecta > Lepidoptera > Tortricidae > Apotomis > Apotomis betuletana. Next base: position 21,050,214 of record OW026312.1, read on the forward strand.
ACGCTGTAGTAGGTTATATGGAAATGGTAACGAAATAGAACGAAAAAACATTGGGACACTTTTTTCTTCTTATTTTTTCCCCAGCATTGGTATAAAATTTTGCATAACTTGAACTAGTGATGAAAGAAACTCAGTCTTTTAAGGCCTTTTAAAAAGACTCGCCTCATTTTTAACGCCTCACGATTAGACTAGTCTTTTAAACCCTAAAGTCTCGAGTCATGAGACTAAAACTACAGACTAAAATGAATCGTAGTCTTTTAACCTCATGCCTAAACGACTAAGTCACATTAGTCTTGAACTGTTAAGCCCTCATTACCAAATTACGCTTGTCTGGCTTCACCCTAACACCTGATGATAAGTGACTACGGGGTTGAAGTTAGTCCGCTGATTCAGGGACATCCTATTTGTTCTTGCCTTGAAGGTACCCAAGTTATAACGGACAGCACCTCTAGCATAAATGTGACACGACTCTTTGTCGTGCGACTTACAGTACCTGTCACTTTTCTTTCAATACCGTGCGAGCATGACAGATGATGTTGAGTCTTTCGCTATCGCGCATGTACGGGATTTACGGGAGAAGGACCACAAAAACAAATTCTGATAGAATTCAGCACTTTAAGTAGAAAACGAAGTGGTTTAGATATTGGTTAGATATAATGACAACGACTAAAGTCACATGAAAACAAAAGCTTACAAAAAATAATATAAGTACCTATTAATAACATAAAAAACTATAAAAAGAGGTGCGTCGTACAAAAATGATGACCTATTTTCCCCCCACGTGAACGAAGTACGAAGCATTTTCTAGTTATTTTGCAATTGTTTTTCAATACCAGCTCCTCAGCGCAATCCCACCTTACCGATTGCGCGCGGGACAACAGACACTTTGCTGCGGATGAATGAACTTTTCGAGCCGACGGTGTAACGACGGTTTTTTGCACTTTTTTGAGTTACAGTCTTATTGGATGTTGGGTCGGGTGGAAAGTGTCTTTTTCACTTTGTCCGCCGCTCGGATTGCAATTTGTATTGTTTCATAAATACTTTAAAGCTGCGGCTTCATTTTATATTCGATGCTACTGGTTTTAAGCGTTCCTTGCCTCAACAGATAACGAATCCTTTTTTTTTCGTTTGCCTGTACGTTATTCTGTCAAGTGTATTCCCCATTTCAACATCCTCCTTGGTATAAAGATTATTTATTAGTTAGTATAACAATTGATTAAAAACTTAATTACAAAAAACTTCTAAATGACAATTTTGACCATATGAAAAGCTTAATCAGGCGTTAATGACTAACAGTCTATCTATCTATCAGCCACCGACGTCCACTGCTGAACATAGGCCTCCCCCATGACTCGCCACAAATTGCGATCCCGTGCAGACCGCGTCTATTGATTCCCCTATCCTCAAGAGGTCATCAGACCATCTAGTGGGGGGCCGACCCACGCTGCGCTTTCCTATTCGTGGTTCAATAATGACTAACAGTATGTTAATATAATTATCAAAAATATGTTCATTCTAGTAAATGCTACGTATAGCATAACTGACGCTACGCGACTATTTGTCGCGCGAGAAACCTGTCACTTTCCTTTTAATACCGTACAAGCAAAAGATATGAGTCTCACGACAAGTGAAGTCGCGGCATGTTTTGCTAGCGCCGCTAAAAATATGGACTCTCTAGGTATAAAATTATAAAAAAAAAGAAATACAACCGTATTGAGAACCCCCTTTTTGGAGTTGGTTAAAAATGCAAAGGAACACTTTAAGAAAATATAGGAAATATGTCATTTTTCTCCTCTACTTTCCTATGAAAGTAGGCAATACGAGAGAACAATTTCACATACACCATTTTCGTCCAATTGGAGGGATGTTTTAAAAAACAACATACGTAACTGACTAGACTAGTTGATACCTACTATCAATAGAAATGTTTCGTTATAAGTGTCAACCAGTCTAGTCAGTCATGTTGTTTTTTAAACACCCCTTCAATTAATTTCTGTATTAAGTTTACTTGTCGATGACTTTACATATACATGCTTTTAGTCATATAAACTAAACTTATAACCCTTCTTTTTGGCGTTGCCGTAGTCGGGTAGAAAAAGAAACATCCAAGAAAACAAAACTATTCGACCTCATTTGTTCTCGTATTAAGAAAGAAATTTTATAGAACTAGTTCACAGAAAATGTTTGCCCTAAGCTATCATTATATCTTTGTGTGTCGGTGTACTTTATGTACCTCTACAAGCTTTCCTCCGCTGTATTTAAATTAAATACAACGTAAGAGAGCATATAACTTCATGACTCAATATTCATGAAGTCCCAAATTCCCGCGTCTGACAAAATATACATTTTAGACCAATCAACGAATACTTCGATTGCGAAAATGTTTGAATTGTTTTCGATAGAGCCGTTGGGGCCGTGGGGACCGAGCGTGACAGCCATCTTTCAAAGCATTTCAAAAGGCTTCGGGCAGCAACGGTAGATCAGAAAGCTGGCACTTAATGCTGCAATGTTCCCAGCTTTCTATAGGGTGCCTAGTCTAAAGACACTTTTTATTTTTATTTTTAAGCTTTGCGTAAAATGGACTGACATGAATGTTGACAATAACTCTACTTACATTGCAGGGGATCACATCACATTTTTCTTTCATAATTGACTTTTGTGTAGTTATAAATACTATTGAGACTCCAGTTTTCAGTATTATATAAGACTAATGTTTTTTAATGTAATAAATACCATCAAGGGGCTAGTGCAATCTACCGCCACTTTGTTTGTTAAGGCGACTCAACATGCGTGTTTTTATTTGCATTTTGATAGGAAAGAAAAAAAAAAAACTTTTGACGCACGAGCCTCCACGCCATCTCATTATAACACTAGCTGCGGACCGCGGTATTACCCGCTCATCCCACGGGAACACTGTTTTTTTTTTCGGGATAAAAAGTAACCTACGTGTTAATCCAGGGTGTCATCTACCTCCATACCGAATGTCAGCAAATTTGCTCCAGCCATTTGAACGTGAAAAAGTAACAAATATACAAAAACACTCACAAACTTTCGCCTTTATAATATTAGTGTGATATACCTACGTTGTTATTTTCCCCTTTTTAGGGTTCCGTACCCAAAGGGTAAAAACAGGACCCTATTACTGAGACTTCGCTGTCCGTCCGTCCTCCGTCCGTCTGTCAGCAGGCTGTATCTCAAGAACGGTGATAGCTAGACAGTTGAAATTTTCACAGATGATGTATTTCTATTGCCGCTATAACAACAAATACTAAAAATGAAATAAAATAAATATTTAAAGGGGGCTCGTATACAACAAACTTGTTTTATGGTACGGAACCCTTCATGCGCGAGTCGGACTCGCACTTGCCCAATTTGTAATTAATCATTACAAATAGGTGTAATGTAAACATGCTTCCAATGTTATTTGATAGTATAAAAGATATAAATATGTAGTCCTCATTCACTGGACTACCCGTTTAAAATGAAACCATTTCCAAATAACGTAGCACATTCCACGCTAATGTTAAATGTGATATGAGATCCTGTTTGTAACTCACGGTGCATCTGTTAAACTTCTGCTTTGTTCTACAATATGTTCGTCAATGCAGTTAATTTACTTTGATCAACGAATCGAATTTCAAACAGTTCGTTTATTTCGTCTAAAATGCCCTTTGAAATTTATGAACAGAAATAACTAATTAAGATAATATAGAACTCATCAACTCTTATTTTGGTGTTTCCTATTACGATTCATGTTAAAAACATCTTTTATTCTTAGCTTCAAAAACCTAGAGCCTCCTATAAACTATAAAATAGTAATCCATACTAATATTATAAATGCGAAAGTGCGTCTGTCTGTCTGTCTGTCTGTCTGTCTGTCTGTCTGTCTGTCTGTCTGTCTGTCTGTCTGTCTGTCTGTCTGTTACCTCTTCACGCTTAAACCGCTGAACCGACTTAGATGAAATTTGGTATGGAGATAGTTTGAGACCCGGGAAAGGACATAGGATACTTTTCATCCCGAATAAATTTAGTGTTCCCGTGGGATGAGCGGGTAACACCGCGGGGCACAGCTAGTTGAAAATAAAATTTCCTAATAATACATGTCCCCGATCGCAGATGTTTGTGTAATATGCGATTTGAGGCTTTAATAAATTAAAGCCCGAGGTTTGTATAAAGTTTTACGGCCTAGGGTGACGTAAGATACAAAAAATCTTTCTATCATTCGTAACAGGGAATGCAAATTATTACCTATACAGTAACCGAGAAAATCTAATATATTCGAATATTTTGAAAATAACCAGTAGGTAGTGTAACAAGTAAGTAGTAAAGTGTGTAACAAATACAAAATTAAGTATTTCTTCAAAACTTCACTAGTTCCAAATATACTCACCTTAATATTAATATCATTAAAAAAACGAGTATTTTGAATAAGACGTAGAATGTCGACAACGTTGCTGTAAATAATAATTGGAATAGATGCTTATTTTACCTAACAAAACCTAAGAAACGACGTGTTTTGACTACTGATTTTTATGACGTCACAAGCCAGGTATCTTCATACAGAAATTTCATACTAACAGATCGTTTTTAGGGTTCCGTACACAAAGGGTAAAAACGGGACCCTGACTGACTGACTGACTGAGACTTCGCTGTCCGTCCGTCTGCCACCAGGCTGTATCTCAACAACGGTGATAGCTAGACAGTTGAAATTTTCACAGATGATGTATTTCTATTGCCGCTATAACAACAAATACTAAAAATAAAATAAAATAAATATTTAAGGGGGGCTCCCATACAACAAACTTGTTATAGATTATATATATGTATAGGTACGGAACCCTTCATGGCTCGCACTTCACACCTCACACTTCATAAAGACTAGCGAATTTGAGCTATCATTAAATACCGTATTGTAAAAGTTTGATAACTTTAGTACCAAACACACTAATAATGATAGATTTTTCCCGCTCCTTTATACGTCTTCACTGTTCCACTAAACAAAGGTTCAGAAATTCCAGTCTTTTCCCCCGCTGTTGTAATATTCATGCTATTACCATCGCTCACTTGAAAGAAACCAAAAAGCTCCCGAAGTAACGTATCTACTATTTTATTTATTCAAATGTAATAAGATTGATGTCGCATCTACAATTTAAATAATCTTCTTGAGTTGAGCGAGAATTTTTATACGGTCAATGTGACAGGAACGTTTTAAAAACGAAAAGAAAAATATTCTGTTATCTCTCTGCTCATATTATTTCATGAGTTTGATTACATAATTCATTATCTAGGTACACTTTACAAAGTCATCATCATCATATCAGCCGGTAGACGTACACTGCTGTACAAAGGCTTCCCCAAAGTTCTCCACAACGATCAGTCTAGCGCCGCTCTCAACCAATTTCTGCCCACGATCCTACCAGGTCGACGGTCCACCTTGTTGAGGACCTAACCATGCTGTGTCTTCCGGTCCGCGGTCGCCACTCAAGAACCTTTTTGCCCCAACGGCCATCGGGTCTACGAGCAATGTATTAATTCTATGGAGGGGTCTTTATATCCGGAAAAAATCTTGGTATAGATATAGCTGGACACCTAAACATGTTTATAGGATACTTTTCACCCGACTTCGGCAAATAAAACAGTTTTATGCGGACAAAATTGCTTCCTCCAGTTTGCGATGTAATAGTGATACGCCCTCATATTTCTAAATTGATAACAGTATCCGTATTTTTGGGAAAAATCTATCGACCCGTTGATGCATTTTAGCTGAACGTATATTTAAACACATAATATCATCAAAGGACAGTCTTACACAAAGTGACCTAGTGTCAAACTAAGCAAAGCTTGTAGAAATACTATGGGTATTAGACGACGATATACATTACTCATTACTTGCGAAGTTGACAGAAGTAGGACGAACATACCCTTCACTATTGTGAAGGGTACTTCGCTGCGGAAAGCCATACTTCACTTCAGCCGTCTTCGCCTCGCCCAACTTCGCGAGTAGGTAGTGTGGAACCCGAGCAATAGATAACATCCATATATTTCTTAGGAACAAATATTCGAGTTCATGCTGGCCAATTCGAACCCAGGACCGCAGGCACAGTATGCAGTTCAACGAACTGCGCCAACCGCGTCGTCAAATACAAGGTTAATACCTAACCTCAAAATCAATTTCAGGCCAACAATATCACGCCAAAATAATCAATTTCACCGGAGTCCTCGCAATCCCTGGAACATTTACATTTGCTTTCTCATTTGGTTGGGAGAATAAAAAGGCGAACAGCGGCTTGCGAGGACTTTGCTGCAATCCCGGGGCATGCGCAAGATCCAATATGACACGTAGTGATAGCATTCTGTGCTATTGTTACAGACACAACCTAATAAGTATACAACTTAGCTATTTTGCATGGAAAATTTCTGGTAGTATCAGACATATTAAATCTATTAAAATTTCCGTACTTTTCCGAATCCTCACCTTTTTCGGACACGTGTCAAGACATGATGCTTTATCCACTGAGCGTTTGGTGGCTCAGGGCAAAGTAGACGGTACTATATACCACGCGGTAGGTGTCCTATGAGGTGAACTGACCAAATTAGATCGGGCACAAACTGCCCTCTGCACGAGAGCACCAGACGCGCGGCTGTGAGAGAAGAATGGCGCCGTGTGGTTAGGTTAGTTTGGGACACACACAAGGAATGACAGCCACGACCACTCTGCCAAGAGTGTAACGACAAAGAAGAAGAGAAAACTTTCGTGAGCCATATTTAATTATTGCATTAAGGGGTTTACACTCACGTTAAATTATCAAGAACGGCTCGATATGTTTCGAACTCGTATGGAGCATCAGGGAATGCTTATACCCGTACAGCAAAATGATTTATTGGCGAAATAAAACTTTCGACTAACAATAGGTAATTCTAGGAGTCAATTTATACCTAACCCCCAAGTATAATTATTGTATTCTTAGTCAGTTTAGAATTTTTTCAAAATTCTCGTTGAAAACGAAAAATAATACAAAAAGCCATTTTGAAACCAATTCGCGGAGTGTACAGCTTACAGAGCTACAAGTGTAGGTAGGTGTGTTATTATATAGATATAACTTCTAGGAAATATCTTCAAGATTAAATTAAACTAACCGGAAGGTAGCTTCGCCAGGTGCGATTTTAATATGTTTCGCTCGAGAACCAGCCAGGTTTAATCTGGCTTCGATGGGTTATTAAATTTGTTTATGACTTTGTAGAATACCTAGATTGTGCCCGCGTCTTTGCCTTTTGCTTTTCTCCTATAAACCGACCAATATTCTGATACGAACAAGCTCTCAATTTTTTTAAGTACTTATTAATAACTCCTCAGCTGTGAGCCTGTGACATAAAATTGTGCCCAAGATTATTATGTTGCAACTCTGTAGCAATTTTATTTTACAACCTTGCATTTAGTAGTGAAAAGTATTTTCTCGGCCAAAAGTGCGATGAGGTGAATTCGTATTATCGACGGCCCTCGAAGACCCTCGAATTTACTAGTTCAGCTATAGCTGGACTAGTAAATTGCTTACATCTATAGACTATATTATACATTTCTTGAATTGGACTACCAGTCACGTCTGTAAATGCCGCACTTTTTTACTAGACCATCTATTGCTTACTTTCCAGTTTCGTCAACAATGAGCGATATATATATCTACATATACTTACATCAGTTCATAATACATTTCCTGAATCGGCTTATCGAGTCATGTCCCTAAGTGCTGCCATTTATTGGACGATGCTTAAATCATCTTTTAACGATGCAAGAGACCAATGATTAGATAGGTATATATAGATACTAGCGACCCGCCCCGGCTTCGCACGGGTGCAATGCTGATAAATTATGCATGTATTATACATATAAAACTTCCTCTTGAATCACTCTATCTATTAAAAAAAACCGCATCAAAATCTGTTGCGTAGTTTTAAAGATTTAAGCATACAAAGGGACATAGGGACAGAGAAAGCGACTTTGTTTTATACTATGTAGTGATACCTACTGTTTTTTTATTGTGCCTTTTTTTGTCCTGACATTAAAAATTCCCATCAACATTTAACTTAAAAATCTACAATCTTAACGTAGGTTGTGCTTTTCATAAGCAATTAAGTATAATCGTTACGTTTACGTTTTTCACAAAACGGGTTAACTCACGTCATAAAAGTCGAATATCGTTCGGCATGTTTCGAATCGGTATGCGATTCATCATCAGGAGAGCCGATCAGTCGAGGCGGCGACCAACCGAGCACCAAAATACAATATTTATACGACCGGTGAGTACCTTGAGCTTGAAAAACGTTTAAAAAAAAATGGAATGCTCAAGAAATCCGAAAGTTCCGAAACACGTCAGTAAATGTGGCCATTACTCTACGCGTTCGTGTTGATGTAACATTCTTACTTCACGCGAGAATAAAGATAAATTGACAAAACAAATAGGCGCAAAATTACTTACTATTAGGAGTTGAGATTTTTCTTTCGTTGTATTTCCATTTATAAATGAAAGTTTTCTGAATGACGTACATGTGTAGGTGTACCGTAAAACTACCCAACTATAGTCCAATCATCGAACTATGGTCCAAAACAAAACTCGTGTATTTTTATAAAAATCTATATTCTATCAGTGATTTTATACATTTTTGTTAAAGTTTGTTTAATTATGTTGTTCACTTTAGAGTTTATTCGTTATATATAATTGTCATTGTCAGTATATTAACAAGTTATTTTCGGATTAAATTGGACCATAATTGTGTGGACTGGACTCTATTTGGTTAGTTTTACGGAACGGGATATCTCCAGTCCATTTAATTGATGGCTTTATTGCACATAGCGACTATTTCACTTATTAGAGCATAACTTGTTTGACGTCCATCTCTAATAAGAGACGGAAAGAAAAAAAATGGATCTCCCGCGTGTGCGTCCTCCAGATTTAATTTATTGAATTCTCATGATGCCTTTTGATTGGAAATTAAATGACTTAGTTACATGTCAATGCCTCACCGAATTAGGACCTGTAAGACAAAATGGCTGACATAGACTAAAGAATAGTGGTGATTACACTTAAAGAGCATAACTTAAGTTTGAAGATGATTCAACTCCAACAATAATCCCCAGCAAACACGGAGCTCCCGAACTTGGATGCAGATTTAAAACCGCACTAGTTCTGAACTTGTAAGTTGAGCAGTTACGTTAAGGCCGAATGAGATACGCCTTCGCTTCGGTCTGTTTTACTGCCGCCAATTTTAAACTGGGGCCATAGAACAGGCGATCAACAAGAATTGTGCGAGATTTCTCAGTCCATAAAAAAGTTTACGTGTCGTCGTGCCCTGAATGGGCGTGTAGACATTTTTAGGCAGTTAAAGAATGAATGAAATATATTTATTCGTGATGTGACCATAATAAATAGGCAACTATACTATCATTATGGTTGTGCCACGAAATGTCCTACCCCAGCAAGATGCTAGCTCGAGAGCCAGCGCTGATCTTCCGGTGGGACCATAGGTGCACTAATATTGCGCCAACTGCGTCTTTACAGTGTGTTGTGCTAGAGATGTCTAGACGCAAACTTCCCAACTGTGATTACATGTCCCGTTAAGATTGTAAACTCAGTGTCTTACAACAAGCTCACCTTGTGCAGACGATAGCACAGTAAGCACTAGGCTTAGGTACTGACCAAAAAAGGATCCGAGACGAGAGCACGCTACTAGTCCCAATCCTGCGCAGTTTTTCGCTAGTTTTTGGCTTGAAACTTACGCAGATCCACCTGGACTACGTCTCCACAGCGGTACACGAGACGACCAAAACATTAAGGAGGATCGCGCACGTAAATGGCATACCTACATGACCAGACAGTACACCACGGCACTGACGTCTATTTCTAATTTTAAAATCGAGCTTATGGTAAAAATATATATATGTCGAGTATATCATTACAAACGTAGTGTCATCTAGATTCTTAATACGCTTCTTCTATGGCCACATCTGAACTGATACGAAGTTTCTTGGACAATTAATTAGTTGATGCCACACGGAATGCGACGGGAACTTTTTGCTGACTGGTCAAAGCAATGGAGCCGTCGCCCGCTGCCACCGTCTGTTTGTTTCCAAACTCTTTTCGTTTTCTATTAAACTTGAGTAAAAAACTTAGTTTAGAAGCAAATAATTGCGTTTATTGTCTACACTACATCACTCTGAAGTTTCATGTGTCCGAATGCATCATCATTCCGAAAACCATGTTCTGATAAAATATTTAGATTTGTTTTGGGATATCATTTAACTCTAATCTAACCTTATTATAGTATGTAACATATGAGCCATGGCAAAATGACCGTTTCTCGTTATTTCACTTTCGGAATTATGAAATTTCGGATAAATGAAACTTTGAGATAATCAATTTACAAATATGTCATATGTTGTACCACTAAAGTTCTTATAAGTGCCATCATATATGCAATATATCATATTTGCTATTTGCGAGCAAATTTTGTATGCGATCACGCAGCTAGTTCGCCGCGAATGATGTACAAAATACACGCTCGCAACTCCCAAGTGTAATAGGACCTTAAGGCCGCGCTAAAAATATGGCAGAACTCCAGTCCAATGATGCACCTCTTCACCTCTCTGTCCTCCAGAAATAAAAATTCCGCAAAGTCACAGGTGCGACAGCGGCCTATCGGAGTAACTCGGGCGTCGGTGACCTTGTAATGCCGAATCCTTCGACAAGGCATTCACGTGAACGCCTTTCCCCACCTCGCGCGTCCCGCGCTCACCCGCTTGCCCTTCGACACGCACACATAGAGTTTTATTACTGCACACAAGTGTCGCTGTCGTTTCTTTTTACGTTAGTATCATATATTATTTGGCAAAGTAACACCAGGGCTCTAATTTCACATACGTCTCACTGATATTCCGGAGAGATCTCCAAAGATTCGATATACCTAGTATAATCGCCACTTTGCTAACCCGGTTACTATAGTTTGCGCCTCATTTTTTCGCCATAGATATCAGGTGTAAACTTAACTTGAACTTGATCGGGTATTAACATGATACGATATCACAGTAACAAGTGTAGATACGAATCAATATTCAAACAAATGCTAAGTATTTTATTGAAATGAGAACTTTATTGACAGCTGTTATTTACGCGGTATTGCTCTTTCCCTGACGATATGTGATATGTCATTTAATTCTGCTCGAACCGAAAACATCGCGTTTTCATAACAGTTAAAGTCGATTTACCTGGTATATACCCGAGACATGGCTTATTTGGCGATATCTCAAAGAACACACGAATTAGGGCCCTGGATTTACCAATTTTCAAACAAAGCATGAAAAACACTTAAAATTGACAATTTAAATTACGTATCTTAAGGTGTCTACTTATCTTTGACACAATTACGCTCGCGGAGGGTTCTATACAGTGAAACTAATCTAAACAATACTAATTTAGATATGCAACAACAACCGAGATAAAGGATTGGAATACCTCATATTAGGGTAGGTTGTTACCAAAGTTTCTCAACGACATTGCCCGAAGATCCCCGATTTGCAACTTCTGGCCTCCGTAAATTAGGGGTGCCTTGTGAATCTGGAATGGTTTCAATTGTTTATTTTGTAATATAGGATATTTGGTTATTTATCGTATGGCATGTATGAAGTCACTGGATTACATATAAAAATAATTTTTAGTTAGAATTTTGCCCTTCCCAGGTACGCGACTGCTTCTTCTGATAGGATCTTAAAATCGTCTACATGGCCTGCGTATTTAGTAAAGGGGCATATTTGGTATTTGGTAAATGATAGTCTATGTGTTAAAGTAATGTCCAATGTTTGTCTTCGTTTAATATAATAAATCAATACCTTTTATACATTAAGTTATCGCTGTACAAACAATATGAGTTTTTATTGCAGTAAACCAATTGTGTTACTGCTGATTATTTAAAGTGGCTAGTCGCCAAGTCAAAAACTGCATGACTTAATACATGTATACCTAGTTATTCTTAAGATCTGAATCAGGTTAATTATTCTTTTGGGGTAAAAGGGAATAAGTTTCTGTCAAAAATTTCATTTTTGTGACAAGCTTTTATAGCCGACTACTTTCCTTTAAACATCCATCAATTGCTCACAGAGACGATTCTAAAGAGCCCAAACTCGTTACGATTGCTTTATTTATTACGGAGTTCCAATGGGCACCTTCCAGCTCCATCATCAGATCAGCTCCACGTCATCATAATATTGCGTTGTCACGCGATTTGCATATTCGTGCAAAATTTCAGCTCAATCGGAAACCGGAAAGTGGGTCAAATTTAACTTGCAAAATTCCATTACAGCAGACAAAGATTTTTTTATCAACAGATGCCGTTGTGTATGGCTGGCGCTGCGGAGCCATGCAAATTCTGCATCGCGCTGTTAAGATTTTTCCTACAATAATGACCCTCTCCATAGAAAACCGATTTTCAATACGATTCTAGAATTTTATAATGGGATAGACGAGTAACTAACAAAGTGACAACCCTATGCAGGCCGGATTACGAATTAATTGTCTTTAACTCCTCACTACTATAGAAACCGCTTTCGAATTTGTTGTTGTTTAGAACTATCTTGAATATTTAGTAACTCTTGCTCAGTTTGATTAAGTTATGAACTTAGCGCAATGTAATTGTTTAATAGGCTGCTTGACCCATTTTGTAATAACAATCTCACTAGCACTAAAGAAATCAGTAAGTAAGAGCTAGAAACTTCTATAAATTGAACGTATAAATTTCATCAACAGATAGAAACTCCGTCCGCCATTTTTGTCTTTAGATTATCTGTGGTGTGACGTAGGCAATCCCGTAAATAAAGACCAGTAATACACTCTTTCTACGATGTGAATGACGTTTTTAGTTTTTTTTTTTATGGATTGGTGACATCACTATCAAGTGTGAAAATGGCGGACAACGTTTTATGGGTTTCAAAATACAAATTAGAAATCATATTTTCAATTTGAATTTCTTCAGCCATCTTGTACTTAAATTAACTGAAAAATGTATATATATTTAGATTTTCTATACAATTTACACGAGTCAACTAGCATATATATTGAATGAATGAAAACATTTCAGGCTAGGTCAGCACTAGGTAATTTTTTATTTCTTTTGTATGTTTATATACCTAATATGTATATTGCAATTATGTTTGTTGCTTTCATCACAAAACGGCTGGACCCAATCTCATCTCGTTTTAGTACAACAGATAGTTGAGGTCGTTAAGTATATACAATTTTTGTCGGGGTTTTATTACAAAAAAAAAAAAAACTGTCGTATCGAAAAAAACTTCGTCAGCTTACAGTATATAATTTTAACGCGGGATAATATCCCCATCTATATTATTCGCTTCTTGAACAACCCCATAACGTAGCACCTCTGGTATTAAGTAATCGATATGACCTACTTTTGTTGGCACTAAATAATTCCTGACTACGATATCTCATGTTTCATCGCATCCCACGCTAATCCTCTAATCGCAAAATGGCCTTAAGTAATTTTAAGGGTGTGATACACGGTTAATATCATCATCTGACAACTTATCAGATCAGGGTGGAAATTTTACCGTGCACACTTCTAACGCCTCGTAACTGAGTAGGTAATGACAAAGTCACACCATCATACTTCACAACTGCTCAAAGGTTATTGAAATACATAAACGGAACGTGAGTAAACACGTTTATGTATTTTTATATATCTCAGACTCACGGTAGTTTTCTATTTAAAATATGCTCAAAGGTTAACTGGAAGGAAATTTAATACGGATAAGTTCGCCCTTGTACGTGTAATATTTTTGTTATCAGTTTCATATTGCTACAAAAAAGTATGATGGAATACAGAGAATGAGAAAATTAAAAATTGGCCGGATTTCCTAATCACGGCCCTTATAATGTATGTCGAAGAGATCCTCAGAGTGGCGATATACCTAAATATTGAGTAAAATTGAAATTCCGCTAAGCCGGTATAATCAAACTTTCTGTTGGCGGATCAGAGAAACCCGTTAAAATTATCAAGTCGTCATTCACAGCACATGATCAATGATCATAACCAGGTAATCTATAGTCGTCAAAGATCGTTAGATTATTATTAAGCAATCGTAAAATAGGATAAACTCACTAGTGACTGGCCACTTAAGCCCCTTGGCCAGTTCATGGTTTTTTTTTAATGCATATACCTATCATTAATATAGTTACATTTTTACTCCTACTGATAAGGAATAACCTCTTTTCTTATTATATTATACCTAATTATTATTAGCGACACGCCAGCTGCGCATAGGTGCACTGCTAAGTATATTATACATATAAACCTTCCTCTTGAATCACTTTATAATTATATAAAAAAAACGCATCAAAATCCGTCACGTAGTTTTAAAGATCTAAGCATACATAGGGACAGAAAAACAGACAGGTACCTACTGTGATTAGAATTTTAGGTATAGTGATTAGAATTTTAGTAAAATAAAACATGTTTTAATATATATATTTAATAAAAACAGGCAATTTTTAGTAATAAGTGGCCGCAAGTTTTTGAAATTGGTACAAATCAACAGTCAAATGATCAATCTCGCAATACAATGCGTGACAATACACCCAGATGCACCATCAGTCGCGCATGATGCCCGTGTAACACGCACTAAACACGCCAAATTAGGCGTAAATCGAAGGTGTAGTGATTAGAATTTTAGTAAAATAAAACGTTTTAATATATATATTTTTAATAAAAACAGGCAAGTTTTAGTAATAAGTGGCCGCAAGTTTTTGAAATTGGTACAAATCAACAGTCAGATGATCAATCTCGCAATACAATGCGTGACAATACACCCAGATGCACCATCAGTCGCGCATGATGCCGGTGTAACATGCACTAAACACGCCAAAGTAGGCGTAAATCGATGGCCCACTTACGAATTATCCTGAAAATAAACCGGTAATCAACGTGTGCCCGACATGGTGATATATGTATGATATAGGTGAGGAAAGAACGTTTTAGTTTTGTGTGATCGAGGTCGGGTATGACAGCGGGTCAGATTGGGAGAAAAGCTTGTTCGTGCCGGGTCCACTTTTAATTATAACGGCTGCAGTATACTTCACTATAGATCTATGTTTTACATAGAAAACTAGGTACCATGAATCTCTGATTTATAATAAAATACTAAATGTTTAAAAGGTAGTGGCACTTTATTTGATTGCGTTTATTTTTTTATGTTTCTTTAGTGGTTTCAATTATATTCTGAAAGTTTTCAACCGTGCCCAGCTCTACACCTACATAGTACTCGTAGATATGTACCTACTATGACACATATGTACGTGTCATGTTACCATGTTACGTATCATCATCATCATCATCATCTCAGCCATAGGACGTCCACTGCTGAACATAGGCCTCCCCTTTGGACTTCCATATATACCGGTTGGAAGCGACCTGCATCCAGCGCCTTCCGGCGACCTTTATAAGGTCATCTGTCCACCTTGTAGGTGGACGTCCTACGCTGCGCTTGCTGGTCCGAGGTCTCCACTCGAGCACTTTTCGGCCCCATCGGCCATCTGCTCTGCGTGCTATGTGGCCTGCCCATTGCCACTTCAACTTGCTAATCCGGTGAGCTATATCGGTCACTTTAGTTCGTCTACGGATTTCCTCATTTCTGATTCGATCACGTAGAGACACCCCGAGCATAGCCCTCTCCATTGCACGTTGAGCGACTTTGAGCTTTGAGATGAGGCCGATAGTGAAAGACCACGTTTCGGTGCCGTAAGTCATCACTGGTAACACACATTGGTTGAAGACTTTCGTCTTGAGGCACTGAGGTATGTCGGACGAAAAGACATTGCGTAGTTTCCCGAACGCTGCCCAGCCGAGTTGGATTTGGAATTTTATAAAAAAAAATTAAGCCAAGGACATACCTACGCCTGAGTTAATTCAATCTTGAAACAAAAACACGTTCAAACCATTAACTAAGATGACGAGTCTGCAAATATAGGGTAGAAGTTTCAGAAGGCTAACCATCTTTGCGAAATTATGTCGGGGCCTAACGGCCCGGACGACTGAGCACTTGTTAATTTTAATTAAAACAAAAGTCGTGACGTCTCCTCTCTAAATTGTCTATTCGGAGGACCAACTTCGTCGCGATATTCAAGCTAGGGAAGCCTAAATTTTCTAGTCTCGAATTTTTTTATCGAATCGAATGCGTACATTTTGTTTGAGGAACAACTTTGCTGATTCGAGGTTTGAATCTGGGTTCGAATGTCCTCGTATCTCGGATTCTGAACGGTCGGAGTTTTAAAAAGTTGGAACGTGAAAGAATTTTGCTGCTATACGTGATATTTCCATGGGCATCGCTGATTGGATGCAATGTTTTCGCATCGCATGTTTTCGGGAATCTGTATCTGACGCCTAGATGACACCTGATCCTGATACATAAATGTCAGTCATTATTTTTAACGAAATACAGTTCATACTGCTGACTTTTTTGGTGCTTCTTTTCGACTAAAAAAGCACTAGTAAAATCTGGAGAGTAAGTTAATTTCGAATGTCGATCGAATTATATTTCTTCTTCTATATCCTTCTTCAGTTTTAGTTTTACCACCAGAAAAAGTTTTTGCTAAAAGTTTTTTTTTTGATCGAATGTTTGAGCACTAAAACTGTTTAAGTACTAAGTCGTTGTCACGTTGCACATTTTTAGTCGAGGTCAATCAATGGTGCAGGTTCTTAGTTCGCGCCGACGTTTTTTTGTTGTTTTTTTTTTATATTATATGTTCCCCGATTACTCGAAAACGGCTGAACCCATTTTTTTTGTTGGACCCATTGTCACTGCAATATTTTTTTGTTAAAAGTAATTCTATAATTTGCCTAATTTGGACATTGTTTCTCATTAATAGGTAATTAAATTAGGTGCTGTCTTCAAGTAATGAGTTTTATTTTTATATTATCTGTCCAACGTTAGACAGTTTTGTTTATTTTACACAGTTTTATGGTATAGAAGTACTGCAGTAACAGTGACTACTCGACGTCGGTTGAGTATACGATTCTTACTGCTTGCAGTGCTCGTATTTTCTTTGATTTAATATTATCTTATATATAGTATTTAGTATGGCTCAGTAAAATTCTCGTAAAAAGAGCGCCGGAGATCCTGCGCAGTATAAATAACCACAGCGCAATAAATTTGTCAGTCAGCGCTCGTGTTAATTAAATTTAACTATATTTAGCGCATCTTTTACTAGGAACTGCAGGACGGCAAGCGGAAACAGGGCGGCCAATTCCTGCGGTACAAAGATGCACTGAAGCGCCATATGCGGAAAGGTGACATTGACCCATCGCATTGGGAGAGCTTGGCACAAGATCGACCCAAGTGGAGGCAAACAGTGGCGGTAAACGTGCAAGTCTTCGAAGAAATAGGAGTAAGCTGAACGCTAAGCGCGAGGAGCTTAACCCTTAATTTAACAAAAAATTACGAAGGTCGCCAGTTCAAGTCTCGTTACGGTAAAATAGAGCAAAAATCTTGGTTCGAAAAAATGGAAAAAGATGGTCAAAGAATTTGTTAACCCTGACAAACACTGCCAAAGAGTAAAGGCCCGACCACCGGCGTTCATTCAGTACAATTCGGCGGTGTGGTGCTGACTTGCAGCGAATGTGGCCGCACATTTGTTGCGAGAATTGGCTACGTCAGCCACCTGAGAGCTCATGAGCGACGCTCTCATAAGCCAGAGTTCACCGTGGCCGAAATCATTCGGCCAATTTCGGCAATGATAATGATGTTGATGTGGCAACTAAATAAAAGACAAAATGACCGGAACTTTCTCGAACGCCAACTTTCCATCTCTAGGAGAAATTAATTAAAGGGCCTAACTAATATCATCAAGGCCAGATGTAGCTAAATTTAGAATTTTCGGGCGGCGGGTACAATTTATTGCACTACTTAACCCCTGAAGTAGGGTAATGAGTTTGGTTAATATTTGTGAAGATGGCAGAACGTTAGGGCGCTTTGTGGTGAACTGATGTTGTTTGGGACTAGGGTGGTCGAATTTGGAATTGGCTTCACTGTACAAGCCAATACACGGTGCACCCGGTCTCGGTGTGCAAATTTTTTGGCTTTATACAAAGTATGTATATGCACTAAAACTTACAACAATTCAATAATCGCCTAAAAATCAACAATGAAGGGTTTCAATTTTTTATTTTCTTCGTTTCCGCGACTGTGACACATTGAAATAAAACCATTTAAACAGATTATATAGCTTAATCTAAGCTTAATAAAGTAACTGTAACGGTAACTTCCCAGTTACCGTTGTTAAAGGTTGACTGAGAAAAACACAATTTATCTTTGTCAAAGTTACATTTTCGAAACTACCCATTTTATAAATATTATTTTCTTAATAAAGGTGTAATACATGCCAGATGGGCCTAATGTGTAAATACCGTTACACGTGTCCCAAAGGTTCACTAAACAGGCTTGCTGAGGTATATCCGTTTAAATACTTTTATGTTGTATTATTATCAAATTTACTTATACGTGTTACTATTTTAAGCTGCATTAAGTGCAATGACAGGAGACATCGTCAAGTAAGTCTACTTCTAACCTAAAGGCGCTCTATTGTCAAAAATAACTGCAAAAGTGGTTTTAAACTGTTAAGTTTCACTATTATCTTCTAAGATGCAACTGTCCGAATCTCAAACACAATGAAACAATATACTTAATATTTATCAAAAAACAAAATATTCAAAACACCATCAACCCGCAACAGTGAAATCTGTCCATCCCTTTCGCGCCATTAGATAATTGCTGGAGTGCGAAGATAACGCGAATATGTATCACGCGCCATTGGCCGGGAAAGATAGCGGTTATTGTTATGGGGATATTTGAGGTTACATTTCCGTCCTCTTTGCATCGACGGGTATTGAGAGCTCTTTTATGGGGAAGCTTCATGATTTTGACGTAAATAAATTTATATGTATACCTACTTCTACTTTACTTGCCAGCGGTCCCGGGTTCTAATCCCGGCCAGGGCAAATATTTGTGTGATGAACTCGAATATTTTGTTCCTGGGTCATGGATGTTATCTATTTATATATTATGTATATCGTCGTCTAGTACCCATAGTACAAGCTTTGCTTAGTTTGGGACTAGGTCAATTTGTGTAAGATTGTCCCTTAATATTTATTATTATTATTTACTTCTTTGTAATTCTAAAGTACGAAGCATACACTATATAGCACAGAAAAACACTTCATAATATCTCGTAACATATTGATCTTATAAGTATGTGTATGCTCTCATTCGATATAGCGCGAGAATTTACATACAAAAGACACTTAATTCGCCTAGTTTGTAAAATGTTCATTTTTAGGGTTCCGAAGCCAAATGACAAAAAACGGAACCCTTATAGATTCGTCATGTCTGTCTGTCCGTCTGTCTGTCCGTCTGTCCGTCCGTATGTCACAGCCATTTTTTTCCGAAACTATAAGAGCTATACTGTTGAAACTTGGTAGGTAGATGTATTCTGTGAACCGCATTAAGATTTTGATGCAAAAATAAAAAAATAATAATAAATATTGGGGGCTCCCCATACTTAGAACTGAAACTCAAATTTTTTTTTTCATCAAACACATACGTGTGGGGTATCTATGGATAGGTCTTCAAAAATGATATGGAAGTTTCTAAGTTATTTTTTTTATAAACCGAATAGTTTGCGTGACACACGCTTCCAAAGTGGAAAAAAGTTGCCCCCACCCCCCCTCTAACTTCTAAAATAAGAAAATGAAAAATCTAAAAAAAACATATGATGTACATTACTATAAAAACTACCAACGAAAATTGTTTTGAACGAGATCTAGAAGGTAGTCTTTTTTTTATTCCTAACTTTGCACCTAATTTATATGGGGCGCTATACATACCAGGTGCAAACTTAACTTAACCACTTAGGGATGGAAAGTGTTTGTACGGAACCCTCGGTGCGCGAGTCTGACTCGCACTTGGCCGGTTTTTTTTATAATATGCCCTCCCCATACCCTCTCCCAACGGGGTCCACAACATTCAAAATTTGGCAGGACTCGACAGATCCTCATTTCTAGTGCCAAGATAAAGTTATAAAACATTTCTTTGATACAGTCGCCATCAGATATATCGCAGCATATAAGGCGTTCATGTTCATAAATATCTGAACATGTACTGTAACGCCCAGTCAATAAGAGTCGTGTTCAAAATCAAAATCAAAATCAAAATAGTTTATTGTGTACTACGGGTAATTGATGCAGGTGTTACAATGATCATAAGCGTCTCCGTAATATGTCGTTTCGACGTACAATGAAAAAAAAACGCACATTCCTCATGCAAATAAAAAATTACAATCTAAAGCAACAAGATGAATGCCAAATAAATAATTAACATTAATTTTCGTTCAAATATGGTAACATATCAAATTTATTATTTATTATTATTAACATCCAATTTAAATTGGTAACAATATACGGTCAAACTATATTCCCAAAATATAATATTAATAAAAATAATTCCGGATGTCAAACCAATTAAATAAAATATATGTACCTAAATTAAATAATGCTTGCATCAGTCAAAAAATCATTAACATTATAATAGCATTTCTCTTTTAATATTTTACACAACTTTATCTTAAATATAGACAGTTCCTCTGTTTTAAGTTGATCCGGTAGTCCGTTAAACAATTTTGGGCCCATTGCGTAAATGGATTTTTTGTAGAAACTGGTCTTTGATCTCTCCCGCGGCTGTACTTTCAGTATGTTACTTGCTGGACGTGGATGGGCATTAACGCGAACGGTAAATCGGTCCATATACTGTTTTACAAAAACACAGGCTTCGTAAATGTACATGGAATATAGCGTTAGTATTCCAAGTTCCTTAAATAATGGTCTACAGCTAGTCTGTTGGTTAACTTTAAACATTGCCCTTATACATTTTTTTGTGCTTTAAATAGCGGCATCACATCACAACCAGCGGCGTTGCCCCAGTGTATTATTCCATACCTGAGGTTGGATGACACATACGCATGGTAGGCAGTAAGTGCCGTCTTTTGTGAGACCGTTTCTGTCAGTTTCCGTAACACATATACATACTGATTAAGTTTCTTACATAGAGAATTTAAGTGTGTTTTCCATGTAACATTATAATCTATTTGGAGTCCCAAAAACTTTGTTTCGATCACGTGTTCTACGACTTGTTCCTTATATTTTACAACGACATCTGACGGTTCCGATTTTTTAAAATGAAATTGCATACATTTTGTCTTGTCCAGGTTAATTACTAAATTATTATCATTAAGCCAATCAATTACATTTTTAAGTGAGTTATTAATAGTGTTATCATATTCGCTACTATTGTTACTTTTAACTATCAAAGTGGAATCGTCAGCAAATAGGATCATTTGTTGGTCTGTGGCCTGAGGCAAGTCATTAATGTACAAAATGAATAAAAGTGGGCCAAGTATACTTCCTTGGGGAACACCATATTCAATTTCTCTCATTTCGGAGTTTGCTTTTGTTTCTATTTTACGCTCATCTATGTAGGTAATCTCTGTGTATTGCTTTCTTTTTGTCAAGTATGACTCAATGAGTGCGAAGGCTGGTCCTCTAATTCCATAGGCTTTTATTTTTTGTTTTTTGTAAGAGTCGTTTGTGGCATACAAAATCGAATGCCTTTGACATGTCCATGAATAAAGACGTAACTGGTATTCTATTATTAAGGCACTCAGAGATTGTCTGCATTAGGTCGTAAATGGCTAAGTTGGTTGACTTCCCTTTTCTAAATCCAAATTGCTCATTGGCCAGTATGTCATATTTCTCAACGAATGCATACAAAATATTATGAATAGCTCTCTCAAATACTTTTGATATGACTGGAAGGAGAGCGATTGGGCGATAATTTTCGCATATCAGCTTATCTCCTTTTTTATACGCTGGTCTCACAAGCGCTATCTTTAACTTATCTGGGAAGCTTCCCTCACTAAGACACAGGTTGATAATATAACTGAGTGGACCAGCTATTAGAACTGCACAATGCTTAATAACTATAGTAGGAATGTCATCATAACCTGTACTATTTGTTAATTTCATTTTCAATATAATTTTATATATGTCAACTGGCAATGTCGGTGTCATGTAAATGGAATGTAGTGTCTTATTTATATTAATATCTTTCGAAGTTGAAGTTTTGTTGACATTCCTATGTTCTTTTACAAGGTTTATATATGTGTCGTTAAATGCATTAGCAATGTCCTTAGATTCTTTAATAATTTTTCCCTTGTATTTTATTTCAGAGATTCCTTTGGGTCTATTAAACTTATTCTTATTTATGATTTGCCATGCTGCCTTAGTTTTGTTGACTGCGTTACATATATACTTATTATTTTGCAGTCTTTGAGATTTAATAATAACCTTTTTCAGTGTTCTACAGTAATTTTTATAGGTTGATAGTTCTTTTACACATTTGGATTTCCTACAAGCCAGGTATAATTTGCGTTTATTTTTACTGGATATCTTTATACCTCTCGTGAGCCAGGTAAGTTTTTGCTTAGAACTAATCTTAATTTTCTTTAATGGAAAGCACATGTCATGATAAGATTTTATATAATCAAAAAATATATTGTATGCTTCGTTAACATTTAGACAATCGTAGATATCATTGAATGACGTATTTTCTAGTAATGATTTAAATGTGTCAAGATTTTCTTTGCTATAGATACGTTTGAATATATACCAGTGTGTCATCTCATGTTGTCTGTTAATGGGAAAGCTCAACAATTGTGCTGAGTGGTCTGAAAGATTTAGTTCGAGAGTTACTATTTCTTTTGTAAATATTATGGGCAAAGTTGTCTATACATGAACCACTTTGTTTTCTAGTCGCTTGTTTTATCTCTAGGCGAAGATTATAATTAAGCAACGTATTTTCAAAATTTTGAGATATTCTATTTCTTTTTAAAATATCTATGTTAAAGTCACCGCAGATGATAATTTTCCTATTTTTAAAACTTACTAATAATATATTCAATAGTTGCTTAAGCTTTTCCATAAAACAATCAAGGTTACTGATATTAGGAGTTCTATAAAGGCATATTACTATTAGTTTATATTGAGATATCTCAATAGCACTGCATTCAAAAACACTTTTAATTGAAAGCTTATTTACGGCTGGCAATTCTCTACATTCAAGACCTTTTTTTGTGAGGATACATGTTCCGCCCCTTTTCTCCTGTCTACAGTAATGCGAAGATAGTTTATAGTTCGTTAGTAGAATATTATTAACATCATCTTCTTGTACAAAGTGCTCAGTTAGACAGACTATATCAACAGTGGTATTTTTTGTTTCTGCTAGAGTTTGTAAGCATATTTCTAAAGCATCTTTTTTAGTTAGGAGGCTCGCAATATTCTGGTGCAGTATAGTCAGTTCAGTGTTAGTGTTAGGAACGAAAAAAAATATTGGATTTTTTTCCATTTGGAGTATTACTATTAGAATGAACACTGCTAGAATAGAGTACACTCTCTTCTTCTATAAGGGACAGCAGGTTTTTGATATCCTCAAATATTGTTTTTAGACCATTATTTTTAAGGTATCCCGTTTCTCTAGAGAACATCTTTAAATCATACGTGAGATTCAGGTTTGAGTCCAATACATAGGCGTATTTATATTTGCTCACGTCAGAGTATAACAATTTATTGAATAGCTCGATTCTATGGTTGAACATGCTTGCAAACTTACTACAATTATATGTCGGTACACATAATATTATGTTGGTATGTTGGATTTTTTCTAATGCGTGCTTGATGTATGACACCAGAGTAGAATAGTTTTGTGACTTTTTGAAATCTTCTTCACCAATAAAAATTAGACAATAGTCACGTTTAGTGTGATCAGCAATTTTATTTTCCAAGTTGAGTAAAAGATTTCTAACACCTACTCCCGGAGTAAGGTAGTGGCAGATACGAGAGTTCCCTAGAAAACGTTCAGAAATCGATAAAAGTTTGTTGCGTTTATTTGTGCTTACGATGCTAATTTTATTAGTGTCCTTATCACAGCTTGGTGGTTTTTCCCGATGCACCACGGTGAAGTTCCTACCACTGTTCTGCCGGTGTTCTTCGGTAAGTTTATTGTGATTAACAGTCGGTTCAGTTTTATGTTGCTGTAGTTGTTGCGTCAGATTATCAATTTGGTCAACGAGTTCCCCAATTTCGTTGGTTGCGCCTTCTAGCTGTTGTTCCAAGAGTATTATCCTCTGGTTTAAGCGTGTCACCTTGGCGTTGTCTTCGCGGCGTTCAGATATTTATGAACGCCTTATATGCTGCTATATATCTGATGGCTACTGTACCTATTTTTCCGCCAAACTGACATATTTAGTATTATTTTACTTATAGTAATCTCTAAAAATAGAAGGAAAAGTAGAAGGGAAAAGGAAGAGGGGAAGACCGATAAGGACATATATGGAGCAAATAAAAAAAAAAAATGTTTCATTGTATAAAGACGTAAAAGAGAAGGCGGAATGTAGAATAAGCTGGAAATTACTCCACCGACAAGAGCTTAGCTCTTAAATATATGATGATGATGAGTTAATCTCTATCCATGTGTCGTAGCCAACTGTAACCTTCATGAGTTTACTGTAACCACAGACCACCCCCACTAGACGGAGCATGTAAGGCGACCCGTAGGCGACCCGCGCGCACCAACGATATGGTACGGCAGAACATTAAAGTATCAACACGGCGGCCACCGTTTAGTTGCGTCGCCTCACATGCTCCGTCTAGTGGGGGTTGTCTGTGACTGTAACAGTACTCGTTAACGACTGCATAAAGGATTTGTATGGAGAATTGTAGTTCTATAAAGTAACCGGTAGGGGCGCTGTCCTATTGTCCATACAAGTCGTTTACGCTGTCGCTAGCTAGTACGATCAGTTAACTCATAGTAAGTGTACTGCAAGCAATACAAATATATTTATTTTTTCTACTCCAGTACTTTTTTCTGTCATTTATATAGTTACTAACTCTAATATAAAGACTACTGCCCAAAAAAACACTGCTAAACGATTGTATAATGCCGCCAAAAAAGCATCACTTAGTAACACAGATTACAAGATAAACAGCTGCATTCACACAATTTGCAATTTAACAAACTTATTGTACTAAGGCATTGCTGTCAACTTAAAAAAAAGTTTTATCCTCACTGCATGGAGGTTTAGTATAGTGAACGTATACCTTTATGCATAAGTTCATATTTTTTTGACAGATGTTTAGTATAGTGAACGTATACCTTTATGCATAAGTTCATATTTTTTTGACAGATGTTTAGTATAGTGAACGTATACCTTTATGTATAAGTTCATATTTTTTTGACAGATGGACGTCAATAAAAAAAAAGTTTATCAGAGACTATTTTTTTTTTAATTTTGTTGATTCCGAGCGGGAACATGTAATTATTTTCTTTGTTGTTTATTTGCATTTTATTTATGAAATGTCGAGTCGTAGAAAAAGTATATCGTAACCCATGCCACTCGCGTTTTTTGCCCCCTCTTATACAACGGTTGCATAAAATACTATTATACACCCATTCACAGCATAATTCGTAACAAAATCCTTTACTAAATTCAGTGTAAGTTATCAGATTCCGGCTGTTACCAGATAATTAGCAGGTTTATCTCGGTCCGCGGCAAATTTCATGGCTTTCCGAATATCTCGCCGAGATTGCGGCGCGAGGCACCCGTAGATTAATGCAGCGTGGTCTGTGTCACGGAATGAGGCCCTTTGGAGCCCCAAGTGTTGTGAAGTTTCCAACACAACAAAATTCTCAATTTCCCTTATAAACTTTGCCACAAAAGTGTTCGATATTTTTTGCGTTATAGCAAACTTACACTAAAACCTTTGAATTAAGGATAGGATTTTTTTATAAAAGCTCTCGAAATTCGGCAAAATTAAAAACAACACAAGTACTTACTCTTTATTGCACACCTCATAAAACATACAGGAGAAATACAACGTAAGACATTGCAATTAGAGGTAAACAACAGGCGGTCTTATAATTTTATTAAAACTTTCGTGAGACATATTTTATTATTGTATTAAGCGGTTTACACTCACGTGAAATTGTCAGGAACGGCCCGACATGTTTCGAACTCGTATGGAGCTCTTCATCAGGGACGGCTGCCCGTACACCTCCGCGGCATCCTCGTCACTGCTGATACTTTGATCGACGTTCCGCTCTGAGCGCGCGCGCTGATGTCGCGGGGGCGGGGGGTGCTTGCAAGCCCGCAACTTGTCCGTCCAGCACTCCAACGTCACTTTTGTCATCAATAGACATTACGCACACTTGACTAATGGTGTCCACGGGGAGGCGGTCTTATCGCTAAAGAGCGATCTCTTCCAGACAACCTTTGGGTACTGGAGAACTTGATTTTTTTTTCGAAATATCCGGTTTATTGATTTTTACCACAAACCTATATCTAAATAGATATCTGCCTCTGCCTCTGCCTCTGATTGGATGGTGCTATGCGTGCTATTTTGTCGTGCAGTAAAAGACAAAAAAAGACTTACCCATGAAAGGAAATAGTACCTATCTTAATCTCAACCGTCGTTATTTGCACTATTTTTGCAGCTGAATACAACACAATATTTGTCTAGAGTTTGGTTGATGCTTGGATGCAGTGAGTGTGGTTTGCAGCATTAGTCAATCAAATTAAGAGATTTTGTCAACTTGTGGCACACGTATTACTCTAT
This sequence comes from Apotomis betuletana, assembly GCA_932273695.1. NCBI lineage: Eukaryota > Metazoa > Arthropoda > Insecta > Lepidoptera > Tortricidae > Apotomis > Apotomis betuletana. Next base: position 21,076,986 of record OW026312.1, read on the forward strand.
GTACGCCAGTCATTTATTTTTATTTTTTAGCTATTCTAACGGTTTCACGACAAACGACCCGCCTGTTGGGTGCTCGTAACTTTTACTCCGCTGCCGGCCCAACTCGCAGGCGGATTGTACTATAAAAGCGCCCACCTGGCGGGGTCTGTCGGCGTCTAGGATGGGGTTGCACCCGCCTAGGGGGCTTTTTCGGTATCTGGGGTAGTTTTAATTTTTCTTTCCGATCGTGAAAGTGCAAAAGGAGTGTCCCACTGCTGGTCAAAGGCTCCCTTTGACCAGTTGCTGAAAAATGCGTCAATGTCATCCCGCCATCTCCGTCTGGGCCGGTCTTCGTCACCCATTTTGGGGTACCCACTTGGTGGTTACGCTGGCCCATCTTTCCGGGTTCATACGGCAGATGTGGCCTGGAGACTGGCTGTTTTGTTGCATACGTCAGCTATGCATGTTTTGGTGTGCACCGTGGTGTTTCGGACACGACCCGTCCTTTTCACCCCTAAAATGCTGCGCTCCATGGCCTTGGCAAACCTTTAATTTGGATGTTTTGGTTCTCAGTAAGGGACCATGTTTGGGCACTCTATTCATTAAGTTTCGTAAAGGCCTGTGGTTTATACATCAGACATGTCACTTTCTGTCAGATTGACCTTGACGAATACTGGGTACGTAAGTAAACTAGTATATTATCACCCGCAATCCGCTCTCATTCAGACCAGACTCCGAAGTCTTAGAATTTAAGTTATTTACGGTTCTGAGACTCAAATCAGTACTCAGTTCTGATTAAAATGGAATTCACGTCTACCATCATTATGTATTTACTTAATTACGATCTGTAATCTTGCTTTAAAATGTCTTAAAATTTTAAGAATTTATGCGTTACGATCTTTCACTATTTCTTGGGGACAGAGGAAAGATCCTTACGATGCTTAGAATAGAAAGGTTTGCAGCGGAGATAAACAGATCAGGGTCATTAAAGAATAATCCATACTATACGTCGTTAAGGAAGTGATAGATAGATAGATAGGTAGATAACATCTCGGGGCATTGTGACCGTTTAAATTATTAATACACTTAACGGTGTTAATATCACTAATCTTTTGTTACGTATTCGGTAGACGTATTGATGATCTAAATTCTAACTTCGACGGTATAATATTTTTGGAATAAAAATTTACAATATTCCTTAATTTAAGTTCTTTAGGTTAAGCTTAAGATATCTAAATACTGTGTTCTATAATACCTACCCTTATTGCCTAATATTAAGAGAATATCATGTGTGTAATTATTTTCTGCATAGAAACCAGATACCCTTTGGAAGCGTAGGTTCGTATCCTACCCGACTGCGCCATATAAAATAACTATTTATGTGGAGGACTGAATGACGCGCAGCAAGGCTTGTATAGGATATCTACTAAAACATGTAAGATACTCTAATCTTGGCATAAATTCAAGACTTTAATCACTGTATCCAGCATTGACCGAATTCCGCACAGGACGCCATATTTGCATTGGTACTAACCTTCCCTGTTTTCCATTCACAAAAGGTCATAACCGTCTCAAATCACCTAATAACGTAAGCCCTTTTAAGGAAACTGTTTCGGTATTGTGTGCGGCGCGCATTATTATGTAAACCAGACTCTGACAAGGGTTCTAGAGGGAATACATGAATAATCCCGAGTTGTTCATATTATAAGTTTACGGGATATTGTTTTTGTCAAGGTAAAACCGGAGGTACAGAATATAACGATATTACGAGAGATAATGACCAACATTTTTATCTACCTACATGTACCTACAATAGGTTAACATTATATTTATACCATACCTTTTGACGACGCCGTTAGCGCAGTGGTAAAGCACTTACCTACTGAGCCAGCGGTCCTGGGTTCGAAGCCCGGCAAGGGCAAATATTTGTGTGATCAACTCGAATATTTGTGCCTTTATGTATTTATATATATAAGTATGTACCCATAACACAAGCCTAAGCATAACCTTCTTGAGCTTAATTTGGGACTAGATCGAATTGTGTGAGGTTGTCTGATATTTATTTTATTTATCATTTATCAGATCAAACACAGATCATGTATGTTCGTCAGGCGCGCTTGAAAGATGTACGTTGTAAAAGTACCTCCACTAACGTTATCCGGCATTAATGCAACCCATACTCGGATATCGGTAATCCTCAAGTCAATTATCTTGCCGGAAGTAACCGGGCCCCTGGGGGATCTAATGGTACCAGCATCGAAGCTGGAAAAACTTACAGGATGATGGGTGGATGGTGTGATGGTTACGTAAGTCAATATTATCATTAATGTGGCTATTATTAATGTCTGCTTATGATTGATTAATACGGGGCAGAAAATTGTATAACAGTTACTAGGATTAGAGCTCATGGCTAATTCTACCATGTAGCAGTGCTACTTTGAGTTTGGTACAGAGTAAAACACTACAGAGGGTTGAAAATTAAAAAAAAAATGAAACAAACTGGGTAGAATCGCGGAATGAACATCCCAATCAGAAAAAAAAGCTGTCACTCTGATTAAAACATAAGACTAAAAGAAATAAAGTGCAGAAATTTCGGACTTATGTCATTCAAAACGTCAATTTTAGCTCCAGGGCCCTAATTCCATATATATCTGGTGGCGATATACGTATAATACCTATTGCTACTTAGCCAGCCCAGTCGCGTTAAGTTTGCGCATTATTTATAAGCGACGCCATATACCTATTATATCAGGTACAAACTTAAACTGACTGTGTAGGAGCGTGAAATTTAATGCCGCTTTATGCAGCTCAAATCTCAAACATCGCATTTTAATGACAGTTAAGGGCGATATACCTGAGACTTCGCTTATTTGGTGATATCACAAAGTACGCTCGAATCAGCACCCAGTACGTTCGTTAAAAAGGCGCCATGAACTCGTGAAAAAACTTGTAATTAGCAAAATATTTTTTGCACAATAATTAAAATTCTACTCGCTGCACAAATACGCAAATAAAATGCAATAATCCAGTTAACTTCTGATTGAAATCCTCTGAAATCAGCACAGAATAGTTTTACACAGCCATCTGTCTAAACCCACTCAAGCTTAATAAAAAATGTAGAACACTCTGGAAAACCGATACAACGCGGTAAAAATGCTTTCTGCGCTGTCATGGCTTGGTCAGCTCCTGTGGCCACAGATGGCAAGACAGCCTTGCATTTAATTTATTATTATTTACCTGTGCTTGGCTTCGGCATTACCTTAAAAGCCAAAATCACCATTTGTAAAATTCGACCGTATTCAAGATAGCATTTGTTGTTTAGTAAAAACGCAGTATTTGTAAAAATTGCTTGGTAATTTTTTCATGATCATGTTGTCACGGTATCTTTGTCATTTGATTTATTAATTAGGTAACTTGAACAGTAATATTAAGTTGTCACATATTTTAAAATTTAGAAGTTTGGTGTATTGTGTCTAAAAAGATGAGGATTCTATCCAGAACTGCTAACTAACGCAACTTGCCACTTTCGCTTGTCACGCAACACGTCAACTTTCTTCTTGGCATTGTATAGAAAAGAAAGGGACAAATAATATTTCAAGCGTGAAAAATAATCTCGTGTTGCTGTTATTCTACAGGTGCAAAGACGAGACTAGAATAAGTAGGTTATGAGACTTTATAAGCCATAAAGATAGACCTCTTTCGTCCACGATCATCGCAGCTGAACGAGCACTGGACAAAGGCCTCCCCAAGGACCTACATGCTGAACGGTTCTACGTTACTCACATCCAACAGTTTCCCGTGATTTTCACGCGATCTTCGTCCATCTCGTTCCAATCATCATCATCATCATCATCTCAGCCATAGGACGTCCACTGCTGAACATAGGCCTCCCCTTTGGACTTCCATATATAATCTAATACGTGATCACTATTCGAGAAAACTTTCTGCAGAAGCGGTCAGTTCTACGAGCGATGTTCCCAGCCCAAGGTCAAAATATCGCCACACAAAGCTACATAAGCAATGTCAAGGATTTCGTATAAACTTTGGTTAATAATAAGTGATAACCCCTTTTCAAGCAAAACAAGGACGATGCGTTTCGACTTGCAATTACCCAGCGAAATTACCCAGGTAGAAAACAGGCTCTATTTACACTTTGAACACCGGGAACCTGCTCCGTGGGCACTGTGCTCGTAGCGAGTTTTCGCTACATACGCATTTCCCCATGTTATCGGCTACACGCGTAGCGCTACGAAATCCTTGATCACCCAAGTTTCAAAATAAAATAAATATTAAATTATTAACAATCTTACACAAATCGACCTAGTCCCAAACTAAGCAAAGCTTGTTCTATGGGTACTAGACGACGGTATACATAATATATAAATAAATACATAGATAACATCCATAACCCAAGCACAAATATTCGAGTTCATCACACAAATATATGCCCCGGCCGGGATTCAAACCCAGGACCGCCGGCTCAGTAGGCAAGTGTTTACAAACTGAGCCAACCGCATCGCTAAGAGCATAGGCAGCCATTATAACTCCAATTGAAGCTGTATAAAGGTTGTATAAGAGCTTATACAATATGTGTGCTACTTGGATAAGTAAAGAAGTCACTGATTCGTTGCTTTTACGGCTCCATGCTGCCTAGTGATAAGTCTATCCCAGTTAGGCTGTGGCCTAACCAGTCGTAATGCCGGTGCTATATCGCCGCAACAGATGGCCAGTGGCTCCATCCTTACGTGCGGGAATTTCTACATTACACGCTGAAATAAAACAGCTGTATTTGTAAACGGGTTTGAAAATAATGTGCACTTTTTTTGTAATATTTATTAATATCAAGTCTATCATGAATGTTATCCCGATTTTTTAAACAATCGGCAACCCTGATGTTTAAATTAAAGATATTTAAAATGGCATTAAATACTTGAATCTTGGAATTATCAGTTCTTACATGCTATTGCCTGAAAAATTAGACGACACAAAGAAATCGAGAACGTTATTTAGAACTTTATCTTTATAACGGCACAGATAGAAATAAAAGGATAGATATCTCAAACCAACAACAATACAACAACTTGTCAATGCCACTTGAATGCTCAAATGGCACAAAATCTATATATTACGTCCGCTTTATAAGGCCACGATAATGTTAAGATATTGCTAAATTAAGGACGCCCCAACGCCTCGACGAATTTGGGCTCTGCCTGTAGTCATAATGTTCTAGATTCCATTTACACATCCCATAGAATTTGCAACATTATACTAATATAGTCCCTAAATTGTGTTGCCTCATGCGAACTAGAAATTCAATTTTAGTATGTCTAGAACATAACCACAAACTGGTGTCAAATGGAGGTCAACCCTCTATAAATAAGTGTTAATGGGATGCCGACGAGCTAACCAATTCGTATTCTACGCTAAGACGTCTTGACATGGGGAGCATTTCACTTCCCCGAATTTCATTTGCCATAATTTTCATATGCCATAAACTTTTTATTTCATAAATCATAACCTCTATGGGATTTCTTTAATACTATTCATAGAGAAATCATTAGGTTAAGTTTATCAGTTTATCAATTTATTTATACAGAATTTTATTTCGCTATGAAACCCTGCAGGGCACTGCAGCTATTAATAAATATGTTTGCAAGTTATAACAGACCATCTAATTAAGTACATAAATATACCTGTTTTATTAAGTTAGGTTTGTTTTATGAAAACCCCGAAAATTTTCAGCTTACAGAGAAAAATAGATTTATTTCAAATGAATATTATGGCAAGTGATAGATTATGGCATGTGAAATTAGAGCACAAACGATAGAGAACCCTTGACATGCCGTCAAATGAAATAGACCGAGTACTGACCGATGGACACTTTCTGGTTGGGAATACTGGAATAGGTATGACGAAAAAATTAGGTATTACTTGATTAGGTAGGTAAACTAAGCAGTGGTCATCTGCCTAAAAGAGAAGATTATTAAGTCCACCCACTTCAGAATAACGAACCATAATGATTTATGACCCGTATTATCAATCTTCAAGGAGAGGTAAGTACATCATACAGGTACAGTGTGTGAACTGACAGAACGCGATTCGAGTCTTATACCTGTCTTGCTCGCTCTTACGCGATTCAGATAAGAACCTCAGTTTTCAACCGAATCCATTGTATCTAGGGTTACATCTTGTTTCTTTCTGGCAACCAAGTGTCATTACAATAGGCTAGTTGACTCATTTTCAATTGTATTAAACCAATGTTTATTTCGTATAGTATTTGAGATAGGAAACCTATATTTCTCAGTTCATAAAAGTATATGGCTGAAAAAATTAAATTTCAAAATATTTTTTATTCTGTATATTGAAATGCTTACAAAGCTGTCCGCCAGCTTCGATCATAATAGTGACGTCACCCGTAAAGAAAACTGAAGGGCTACTCCGATGACTGCGAATAGTGCCGTATCTCGATCTCCTATCAAAGGATATTTGAGTGAGCGGGACGACACTATACGACGGTCAAATTTCGAACATCGGAGTAGCCCTTCTGTTTATTTACTCGGTATTCTACACACAGATAAGCCACGCCACAGATAAGCTACCAGAAAAATGGCGAACGGCGTCTTTGTCTGTTCATGAAATTTCTAATTTAATTTAATAAAAACTTTCTAGTTCTCACATATACACACTATACCATACATTATTTAAGAGCTAGTAAGATCATCATTAACCATTTCAAAAATGGACCAACTAGCCTATTCGCTTAAACGCAAGGGTTATTTTAAGAGCTCAAAAACTGTAAATAACTTATTTAAAGGCTAACGCTTCCACAAGTTATTCATCCATTAGTGTTTCTAAACGAAACTTTTCCTGTTTTATTGTAATTCCGAATATCCATACATATGTTGTATACGTATTTCCACGTCTTAAGAGATACGTGACAATTGCCAAAGTCCAAGTTAATTCACTGTATAAACTTTCTATCAATAAGAGGGTCTAGCGCAAAATAAAATGGAAATATATGCGCCCTATAATTCTCGGGCGGGCCCCTTAACGAGATGTCTTGAGACCTTCACTTTCCCCCCAATTTGCTGTTATAAATAGCCGGTGGCGCCCTTAAGTTGTTTATTTTGTAAACATTTTTTTTCTGACGGTCCGCTGTAGATCTTTTACGGTCGAGAGAATGGATGCAGATTTTTTTGTTGACGTCTCTTTGTTTTGCTCGTGGAAATATTGTGTTCTATTTGAGATTGTTTTTGATATTCTTTGCTCGGAACAGCTTGAAGGATTTTTTTAGGGATTTCAGAATTGGGGTTTGTTAAGCAAATTTTTACTGTTTATTTAAGGTTTACTTCGTATTTAATTGAATTTTGGTTGGTTTTCAATGTAAACGAAGTTTGGTTAATAATCACATATTATAGAATAGATGATAGTAGCTCTTTGAGCTGTAGAACTCGCGATCAAAATATTTATCTGAAATATGACTTGAAAATAATAGAAAAAATGTCTCGACAAAAAAAAATATATTGAAGAATTCATTAAAGAAATACCTAACAGACAAAATAAAAACATATTTTAATATAATCTTTTATCGATTCTGTTTTTTAATGCGGAAATACCACATTTCTTACTTTCAAAAATATTGACACAAAATTAAATTATGAAAGAAAAATGTAATGTGATCCACTGCAATGTAGGCAGGACTCGAACCTGCGACCCTACGTTGCCGGCGTAGTGCTCTAACTGCGTGCTGAACCGTTAATTAAACCTAACTTAAACTATTGGGACCTAAACTATGAACATATATCCCCTAGGTCGCTACCATTGGGTAGGGTGCCCATAAGGCTGGCCGCGCTACCTCGCTAGATGGATGGCAATGCGTTGGCCGGGGAATGAACTTGCTCACAAAAAGTCAGGGAGAAATGCGGCCTGTTGGCGAAAGCAGCCAAGAATCTGGACATACGACAGATTTTTTGGCTAAACTGAAATGTAGACACTTCGCGCACTCGGACGGTAAAAAAACAATGATTGAAAATGTAAAAATAGTATGCATTGCATATTGCTGTCGCTGTCATTTGATCATCACATTAGCACCAAAATACTGAGATAGCTGTATAATAAACAGATAAATATCAGACAACCTCACACAAATCGATCTAGTCCCAATTTAAGCTCAAGAAGGCTTGTGTTATGTGTTACTAGACGACGATATACATACTTATATAGATAAATATATACTTAAATACATAGAACAACCATGACCCAAGCACAACATACGAGTTCTTTACCCAAATATTTGCCCTGGCCGGGATTCCAACCCGGGACCGCCGGCTCAGTAGGCAGGTGCTTACAAACTGCGCCAACCGCGTCGTCTTATGTGATTTTCTTATAATAAATAATGATATCGGGACAACTCACACAAATCGATTAAGTGCCATTTAGCTCTAGTAGGCTTGTGTATTAAAGGTAATATTAAAGGTACTAGACGACGGTTCACATACTTACTTATATAGATATAGATAAATATAATTATATTTAAATAGGTACATAAAAATATCAATGACCCAGGTACTAATATTGAAGCTAATCAAACAAAATATTCTCCCTTGATATAATTCAAACCAAGAACAAGCTCCGTAGCTCATACTTTTATTGTTTTCATTCGTAATTTAATCATAACAGATCTAATTTCAAAACCAGATTATATTACAAGTACATTTTGTAATCCTATTCCGAACTCTTTAGACGATAATTGCTAACCGGCTTGCGCGAAACAGGGCCTAATTCGAAATGGGACAATGGCATGTATCCGAGATCTCTCTACTAAGTCCCGTAGACCTAAGTATTATTGCCCCACACACTATCATATTCGCTCAACCTCGGTCAACTACGCCAGTAGTGTAGGCGGTGTAACGTTTTCTTTCTCATCAAGATGAATATTGAATATATTTTATTTCCCGAAAGTATAAATGACGGGGGAAAGCAATACGTTAAGCTTTACCCTGTCTATAATAATTATATAAACGGTTTAAACTCGCGTAAAAAATTTACAGTAACGGCCAGACGTTTCGAACTCATAAGGAGCTCTTCATCAGGGACAGCTATCCGTGCTGCTACGCGACTGAGTGCCACGTGAGTTTGAACCGTTTTTACAATTTATGAAAGATGTCTCACGATAGTTTTAATAATGTTTTTGCCATATCTCATTCAAAATGACCACTTGTCCGTGTTATCGCTGCAGCGTGAGTAACAAAAATGGATATATACGTTTGAAATAATTCCGTGATCGATATCGCTAATTTGGAGATATCATAATGCGTAGTTGAATTAAGGCGCAGCATTACTTGAAATATCTAGAGGGGTTTTATGATACGAGTAGCTTCCACGAAACAAGCAACAATTACCCAGAATTAATACGTGTTATTAATTTTCAAAATGCGTATTAATTAATTGTTTAATTAATAAAGAATTGGAGCGATGTTTAATTGAAGCCATAATTTGCTTATTACAACCGTGTATTTTATTTATTGTATGAATACGATCACATATTAACGGAAATGAATTGGGCACTAATTCGAGTGTACTTTGAAATATCGCCAAATAATCGATGTCTCAGGTATATCGCCTTTATTTATTAATGGTTTTAAAAACGGATATAAAAATGATATAATTTGAAAGCGAAAAGCAGATGGCGCCACAATGTCATACCGAAAAAGAAAACCGTATAATTGCTTTTCCAAAATGGCTTTCAATAAAGTGTTTAAAATTATTGCGATGAATTATGTCATTTAAAGGCAGAAATTTTTAGCCATAAATGCTTTAATGTCTAATTTTGTTTATTATAACGCCTTGTAGTAGTTTATTTTTACAATAGAAATCCACTTTGTTGCGCACCTCTAATACACAGGGATACAAAACATGAGAGATTTACAGTACAAAAATAAACATCGGTCTTTTAAATAAATAAATAAATTAAATATGAGACAGCGGCACACAAATCTATCTAGTCCCAAGTTAAGCTCAAGAAGGCTTGTGTTATGGGTACTAGACGATGATATACATACTTATATAGATAAATATTTTACTTAAATACATAGAACATCCATGACCCAAGCACAAATATTAGAGTTCATCACACAAATATTTGGCCGGGATTCAAACCCAGGACGCCGGTCAGTAGGCAGGCGCTTACAAACTGCGTCAACCGCTTCAAAATAGCGTAGGTCGTAGGTCTTATGGCTAAATAGCGTTATCTTCCAGACAACCTTTAGGTTTAGGTTATTTTTTTCTGTTGCCAGTACTAGTTGTGACACTTAGTAGACATATATCCTGTTTCGAAAGCTGTACAGAAACTGCACTACCTTACAGCTGAGCTTGCAGACCGAATCGCAAGCCCTGAGCCTAACTGCGTAATAAAATGTTGGGGCACCGACCGTGGCAGCGGCAGCGGTGAGGCTAAATCTGAGTAAACGAGTGTTTTGGTGCATTATTCTCTAAATGATAAGAGGCCTTATTCCTTTAATATTCTTTTTTATATCATGAAAAATAGGTATATTGATAATTTCAACCAATTTCTAACCAATAAAAAAAATATAGTTTTACGCTAACTATTTTTTTCACAACTTCAAGGGCCTGTAGAGTTTTATATATGATTTTAATTTCAACTCGATATCACCACACGTTTCCGAGATAAAGGTTCTTGACAGACAGACGGACGGAAGGATAACAAAGTGATCCTATAAGGGTTCCTTCCGTGTTTCCGTAAAATGTATATAAATCCAAAAGGACCCCGCAGCAAACTTAGGGAAGAAGTGGTTTCAGTCAAATCTCACTAAATTTTAGTATGATGTAGATTTAACTCTTCTGATTATTTTTTTTATAAGGGCGCAACTCTCTCAGACGTATACTTTCTGGAATAATCAATTTAATCGTTTTATAGAAAATATATGTTTTACGTATAATTCCTCCTTTTTGCTCTGTTATGCATGTCGTTCGTAACATAGATAATTGATAAAATGCAATATCAAAGTTACAGTAACATTACAAAGATCATATTTTATATTCGATAATTATTAATTATGTTATTATAAGTACATCAATAAAAATAAGGAAAGTACTTACAACAAATGATGGCAGCAATGGCTACTTTGACTTAATTATGTCGGTAACTGACAGCGCGTATTATTTCGTAATATATCGATTTAGGAAAACACGTCGCGTAAATAAAAAAGTGTAGGCGTGATTATTTCAGAAAGTGTACATCTGAGAGAGTTGTGCCATTATAAAAAAATAATCAGGAGAGTTGAATCTACATCATACTAAAATTTTGTGCGATTTGACTGAAACCACTTTTTCCCTAAGTTTGCTGCGGGGTCCTTTGTCCTTTCTGCACAACAACTCTTTGTCTGGCCCACCTTGCAGCTGAGCTTGCAAACCGCATCGCAAGCCCACTGTGCCTAACTGCGTAATAAAATGTGGGGGCAGTGACCGCGACAACGTTAAGCTAGATTTATACGAGTTTGTTAAATGTCGCGAGCGAGCGAAGCGAGCGCAGTCTCTGTTTCACCTTGGTCAAAAAATATTTCGTTTGTCCGAATTCTGGATGTTTGTTTGTCCAGGTTTCCAGCAATTCTTTACAGGGCGCATTTCTCAACGTATTTTTTTAACTTGTTAAATTTTTTTTTGAGATAGTTTTTATTTTTTTTCAGAATGGTGCAATGAAAACGTAATGGGGGTTGAAAACGTAAAGAGTATGAGATGTATTTTTAAGTATATATTTACCTATATAAGTATGTATATATCGTCGTCTAGTACCCATAACACAAGCCTTCTTGAGCTTAATTTGGGACTAGATCGATTTGTGTGAGGTTGTTATTTTATTAAAAAAAAGGATAAGCTTACTCAAATCGATCATGTCATCCTCTAGTGTTCAAGTCAGTAAGTTCGGTTAAAAAAATTATAACTTACCTACTTACCATATTTCTATTTTAAATTTAGAACTACAAAATAATTCTCACTGTTTTCTCTCAACTAATTACTTTCTTATTTTTAAAACTGCAATACATTAAACACAAGCTAAATTTTAAGGTTACAGCCATAAATGTTTGCATTAATTAAAACACGACTTAGTTTTCATTCGCGAACATTTTTCAGAAATCTCATTACATTAGTGAAAATTATAATCAGCGCTGCAAAAGGCGGGTTAACGTGAGACTCACACAAACCACAGCAATTAACATTGCATAGTATATTCTGTGTGTTTTGGAGGAATTTAAGAGTTTGTTAAATCTGTGTTCGTTCTAAACACGTTTTTGACGTATTTATCCTCAAACATTTTATATTAGACGGTACCCGCAACTTTGTGTATGTAACCCTAATTTTTAGGGTTCCGTACCCAAAGAGTAAAAACGGGACCCTATTACTGAGACTTCGCTGTTTGTCCGTCCGTCCGTCCGTCCGTCCGTCTGTCACCAGGCTGTATCTCAAGAACGGAGATAGCTAGACAGTTGAAATTTTCACAGATGATGTATTTCTATTGCCGCTATGACAACAAATACTAAAAATAAAATAAAATAAATATTTAAGGGCATACAACAAACTTACAGATAATGGTACGGAACCCTTCGTGCGCGAGTCCCACTCGCACTTGGCGGGTATTTCTTTTTAATTAATCTATTCAGGTAAATAATATGCTATAACTATCCTTTGCCCATTGCCACTATGGGCAGGCCATGTAGTCCGGAGAATGGACGGCCGTTGGAGCAGCAAAGTCCTAGAGTGGCGACCATGTATAGGAAAGCGCAGCGTGGGTCGGCCCCTGACTAGATGGACAGATGACCTCGTGAGAGTAGCGGGGAATCAATGGACGCGGTCTGCATGGGATCGCACTTTGTGGCGGGTCATGGGGGAGGCCTATGTTCAGCAGTGGACATCTGTGGCTGATTGATATATAGATAGAACTATCCTTTCGATGTCCAGCTCATCATAAGCAGTTTCGTCTGTCACAGACGATCTTATGCAGTCTATGGAGACACCTTTTTTGGTGACTGTGTAGTCCGATGCGAGACCGGCGCGATCGCCCGCACTTCTGACATATATGAGTCATTTTCAAAATACATGTACATAGTTAAAGGCTTAATTAAAAGTAAATTACGATCGCTTCTTTTGTGTTAAGAAAGTTACTCATACAAAAGATATGGGTAACTATCGTTACACAAAGAAATCAATTAAGTTTTGTTTTAATTAAAGCCCTTAACTATGTACACGTATTTTGAAAGTGACTCATATATTTTATGTTAGTAGTTGTTCTTGTGCAGGGGATTCCCGAAAGTGAAATAACGCGAAACTATATTTTTTCCATGGATCATACTATAATTAGGTTAGGTTAGGGTTATGTCATATCAAAAAAAAAACTAATTATTTTATCAGAACATGGTTTTCGGAATTATGAAAATTCGGCTTGATGATGTATTCTGACAAATTATACTTCGGAGTATTGTATTGTATCCCTAGTGTAGGTTTGTTTCGGTGTCCAGCTACCATCTGTACCAAATGGTTAAAATTCGTCCAGCGGTTTCTGCGTTATCAGCGGACAAATAAAAAAAAATACCAACAAATGGCGATGTACGTCTGTCGCCCGCACGAATCCTTTTAAAATCTGAATATCTAATATATATTTCTACTTACCTACCTACTCTTCTTGAAATATATAATTACTAGCTTTTGCCCGCGACTACGTCCGCGTGGAACTTGGAAGTATGGAAACAACCTCGTACAACATGATAGATATCCACCTAACCACCTTAATAAATAAAAGGGATTATTAAAAGCGCCTAAGCAAATGTAAGATCAATTGTGTTTTTGGTCTAATCATCAAAATCGATTCAGCGGTGTAAGCGTTAATTCGAAATATGTCGAGCGATACCTATTCAACTTCTACGACCTGAGCAAAACCCGTTTATGTATTCTAATATGTCTGAGACTCGCGGTAGTTTTCTGTATAAATGTGTTCTCACAAAAGAACGATTCCATAAATTCATCACGTGTTTTAAATTCGCGTTTCTGTTTAATTGAATGAATTGAGTTTGGAACCCGTATCGTTCGTTTAAATATTTACATTTTACTGATAGTTCGCAGCGCTAAATAAAATGCATGGCTACAGCCAATACAAAGGTGAGAGCACATTTTCCTGATATTCAGAAAACATGTATAATGTACCTATTATATTAATATTATTGTAATTGTAATTAGTTGAATAACATTATTTTTTTTCTTCCCGCCGCGTAGTAGAATCATTACCGTAAGGTCGAGTTACTTTAGCCCTGGGGGGTAACATTGCCCTCCCATTAAAACCAACTTTATTCAATAAGTAAATTCTGGATAACTATATCTTATGACATATCCACTTTTGAGTGATCGCTGGCGCTGTTTTTAAAAGTTTTCGTAGTAATTGAAATGGATTGAAATGGGTGGACAATGTTACCCCCAGGGTTAAAGTAACCCGACCCTACGGTTTTGTATGTTTCAAAAAACCAAACATAACAAGTATTTTTCATCCCGAGTAAAAAACTGTATTTCCAGGAAATATCTCATAAATACACAGCAGACAACATACGTAGATCGTCGCCCGTTTCCGCAACTTATGCCGATGCCAAATAGCGAAGCAAGTGGCTGTCAAAAGTTTGCGCTAACATTTAGATACAGAGAAAAAAGGCCGCGCCAGAAAACTATGCCAAATAAACTGAGATAAAGACTGGCGAGTTTACCAAAGGTTCGACTATTCTCTGATTCAGAGGATGAAATACGATTGCTCATTTTCCCATAGAAATCGAGGACTCGTTACCGTCTGTTTTCTCCACCAAAACTTAATTAATCTATGTAAAATTGTAGGAACTGAATGGAAAGGAACTGTTCTGTGTTAGGACGCAATGTATTTGTTTGTTGTTGTTTGTTGACACTTATCATCGTGATGTCACAACTGTCACTAGTAATAACTACGTCATACATTGCTGCTCAGAAAAAAATCAAAAATTAATTACGGTACGGCAGTTAACGCTGAATTAATAGTTGTTTTTAATATCACTATATCAAATATACACGTTGTATATATCTTAATACAGAAAAAATGAAGAAAAAATATATAGTAAAAGATATTCAGCCCGAAGCGATGGTAGCGGTGGAAAGTTCCAGACCGTACCGTTTTATGATAAGGAGAACTAACTTGTTCTTCTTGAGTATGAACCCTTTTCTCTCCGGGCCCAGTCAACAAGTTCAGAGATTAGGAGATCACGTTGACGTTGTTCATGAATAGGAGCAAGCTCAAAACTTAGCGCTAGTTGCGTTGGCTAGACTATTTAAGACCTAAAGTTATTGTGAACATTATGACGGGGAACGTGTGACTATGAATGTATTTTTTCATGTTGGGTTAAGCACTTCATAGTATTCAGTATTTCACTATTCATTTTCTATTATCGAAATATCCACGAGCGCTTCCGGCCACGTGCGTCGTGCAATCCATTCAGCACATTTTAGAAGAGTGTCTTCTAAACATGAAAAAAATAAAGAAAATGAAAATGTTTATTGGTTTACATAGATATACATAAAATATATTTGGGATCTCCTATTGAGTATTTCCAAATACTTGTGTCAGGAGTCCCGCGCTTCCATATTTATACATTTGTATATAACCAAATTACATTATTTATTTACTGTGTAATTTTACGACATTACGACTATTTTATTATTATTATAACTTATAAATTATGCGTGTGTGTACGTGTGTGTGTGAGAGTGTGTGTGTGCGTGTGTGTGACGTGTGTTTGTGTATAAGTGCGTCTACGCTTATATGTGTAGGTATCTTATTTTTATTAAAGCAGTAACGTCTGCTAACGTAAACTAAATGTTTACAAATGAAGCGAAAATTGAAAAATTTAATGATTCGGACAGGATTGGAACCTGCGTTTCCAATGGCTTTCCGGGCCAACACGGGCGTCCTCCCAATTGGACCACCGAATCAGATGTCAGAGCCATTGAATTTTTCAACCAGTTGCATCGACATGCCTTAGGGTGGCATCGTAGCGCCGTCTACCGTAAAGATTTAGACCTTTATCGTCGGCACCATCGTCTCAAATTGGTTGAGAATCGATAGTAACGATGTGCTACACCCGAATTACTTATTTTTATTAAAGCAGTAACGTCTGCTAACGTAAACTAAATGTTTACAAATGAAGCGAAAATTGAAAAATTGAATGGCTTTGATATCTGATTCGGTGGTCCAATTGGGAGGACGCCCGTGTTGGCCCGGAAAGCCGTTGGAAACGCAGGTTCGAATTCTGTCCGAATCATTAATTTTTTTGTTTATGTTATTACATTTTGGCACATTGAAACATAAACTGACGTCCAGCAAATTTAGATTTAATAGACGGCAATGGAGCTACATCTTGTCTTCTAACTAGCTACACTGGAGGCCCTGCCTAAGACCTGATTAAGCTCAACGAAGATGCCATTAAATGGCTAATGAGTCTCAAACTTAACATATAAGCTGTAATCCACGTATGCGTAACAAGCGGACGAATTTACGTGGACCTTGTACTTAAAATTAATTTTATGTCTCACCTAAAAATAAAGCAAAATCTTTAAAGCAAAAGGTGTCTCAAATTTAATTAATTAGGCATAATATTTCGCATTTGATAGCGCTCAAGGCATTAATACAGATAATTAACTAAATTGCTGACTTCCTAAGGTAGAGTGAACACTTAGGAGGCACTTCAAAGAAAATTGCTGATGTATTTAGTTACCTTATCACGTGAGGACACGTCCAGGAAATTTACGAGGAAAATACTTCTTGGCACATTCTAATGGAAAATCTGAGTAGTTGCTATTAAACGATATACTTCAGACGGAGACACTTAAACTCTGAAGTATAGCTTTGATATTTTCTACACGATAGTGATTAGGTGTCTTTTTTTAAATTTAAATTTAGATTCCAAATGAATATTGTCACGGTTGTGGTCGGATAATTATGCCGATCGCGTATCGGTCTTTTCAGCTACCAAAGACGATGTTTCGCAGTCTGAAAACCACAAATCGTCTGTAATAGACTGAAAGGCCTATGATGATGACAATCAGAATTAAGAGGCCTTACTCCTTTAAAAAAAAATCTTTTTCATATTATGACTAATATACGAATAATACTTTTCCCTTGGTTTTTGCATAGCTATATCATGCAGTCCAAAATATGTAAAAAAAAAACAGTTTTGTGCGTGAGTTTTGTCAAATTCGAGTAGTTTTTGAAACAAAAATTATCAATGAAAAATTCAAACTGACTATTACTTAGCCAAGCACCGTACAAGCAGCGTACCGGCAAGCGCAGCGTAGGACGGCCACCCGCAAGGTGGTCGGACGACCTGGTCAGGGTTGCGGGGACTCGCTGGATGCGGGTCGCTTCTATCCGGCCCATGTGGAAGTCAATTGAGGAGGCCTGTGTCCAGCAGTGGACGTCCTATGGCTGAAATGATGATGATGATGATGATGATGATTACTTAGGCGGGTTTACTTAGTCTGGAAATTATACCACTGTTCTTTTTGTGTGTTGCGACTGTCAAATTTTCCACTAGGTGACATCATGTAGAAGACCGATTCTTAGATGACGCTGCTTTCACATTTTTATATTTTTTTTAAAACTAGTCGCTATAATCAAATATAAATAATAGTTTTAGGTTCTGTGATAATAAATTGATGAAATTAGTTTAAACTGAACCCTATTTGAAAATTTTTAGTTGTGTCAATTATTTCCGCGCATTCCATTTTCAGACGACACTTAATGAAGTAGGCTTTATTTACTAAACGTAGTAAATAAAGCCTATTAAGTTTATTAACAGTGCTATAACGTAGCGAAAGCAAGAGTAGTGCCAGCAACCCTTTACGCAAAATAGGCGCATTGTAACTTTGTAAGACGTCGAGTTGCGGAAAACTAGCCCGCGATAACCGATAACCGACCGAACGTAGCGAAAATAACGTTCGTTATCGTAATAAGAGAATATATTATATTATATTTACGATGATTGAAGTTTACTTGATACGGATCATTAAATGTATATATCAGTTTCAAATAAGATTTACGAAATAAAAACTTTTTAGTATTACTGTTAGTTTCTGTCGTCTTTCTTCTCAACACGTGTCTGTTGTGAAATTCCGGTAGATTCAGCACCCTTGTGGCCTACTACAGAATAAACGTTTTGAATTTTGAATGTGCAACACCAAATTTTTATACAGTAATTATTTTACTTCAAAAACCCACAAGAGTGTTAATAAAAACTCCTCGCAAACAAAAGAATGAGGTATAAGAAGAAAATGTCCATGCTGCCATAAAATTATAGTGCACCCTTCAGTGCACCTCAATTTCAACACTTTGCGAGCTATATTGGAAGTAAAAACTATTTTATTATTCTTCTAGAAGAATTTTAGTGCTGG
The DNA here is from genome assembly GCA_932273695.1 of Apotomis betuletana. Lineage (NCBI taxonomy): Eukaryota > Metazoa > Arthropoda > Insecta > Lepidoptera > Tortricidae > Apotomis > Apotomis betuletana. The sequence continues at coordinate 21,095,433 of OW026312.1, forward strand.
AAGGCGTTTGTTCGGTTAGTTTTACAGTCTTTAATGTCGCAGAAAATGATACTTTGCACTTTAACTCAATAATTTATACTCGGAAAGGGTTTACGCCATATATACGTCATAAATGCAAGTATATTATTGATTCATTGTAATATTCTATAAAGATTTAATAAAAAATCGGAATACCACACAGTTTGCCCAAAAATAAATAAATAAATAATAAATATCGGACAACTTCACACAAATCGATCTAGTCCCAAATTAAGCTCAAGAAAGGCTTGTGTTATGGGTTCAGACGAAGATATACGTACTTATATAGATAAATATATACTTAAATACATAGAACAACCATGACCCAAGCACAAATATTCGAGTTCATCACACAAATATTTGCCTTGGCCGGGATTCGAACCCGGGACCGCTGGCTCAGTAGGCAGGTATCTACGAACCGAGCCAAGAAAAGCAAGATATACGAATAGGGGATGCGACTGATGCTGAATTATACAACATAGTATAGTTATATGAATAAAATTAGCTCAATATGTCATGATACAATTTTTTTTTTTTAAATATGTGACTTCAAAGGTACAAACATTTTATGATTTCTTTTATTTAACCCAAAAGAAATTTTGAAATTGTTTTTAGAATCCTCATAATTTAACAAAACAATATTGTAGAACAACCATGAACTTAAACGCACCTTTTCACGGTAAAAATGGCAAATTACTTATTTTCTCCATACAAATACTGGTACCCAATCCACAGATGATGTCATAATGCAGGCAGGCCTTTTGTATGGAGCGTTTTTAGTCCTCAATATAGTCCTAATGTTGAACTTTGATGTTCATTTCCGACTTTTAGAGCAGTCTAAGTGTAGTTAGTCCCATATAGATATTTGATCCAAATAAAAAATAGAACCGATTGTCATCCTCAAAAAAAAATGTCCGCACGCCTATTGATTAAGAAAAAGGAAAGAAAGAAATACATTTATTCGTGACATGACCAAATAGAACATAATTACAAATAGTGACAAAAATGATAAATGAAATAAAACAATAAGAAACTATACTACTATGGCTGTGCCACGAAAGATCACACCTGAGCATGATGCTAGCCCAGCGCTGATCTTCCGGTGGGACCATAGATGGCGCCACGGATTACGGATAATGGACATACCTATTATAGTCATGTGATCATGTCTAGGAGCCGATACTAGTCATTACGATTTGGGCACTGGGACTTTGTGAGTAGAGTAGGTAAGTGGCCATGGATGGCGTTCCCATTTGTGAGTAAGAAAAAAAAAACATTAATCATTCAGTAAAGTTAAAAAAAGCGGGTTAATTTTTAATACAAGAGGTGTCTAAAAACCCAGCCTAGCTTTATCACATTGGGAACTAATTATTTCTTAATTTGAATTTGTGAACTTGGTCCAAGTGTTCCTTTTTGATGCAAATCGCTTTAACTTTTAGCATTTTCATTAAGAAAATATGAATTAACGGTCGTACTTTGCAGGTGGCTTGGCGCTTGATTAAATGGCGGGACTTTTTGAGACGTCACCGTGGTTTTGACATAATACGAGTATTAGTTGGATTGACAACGTCATTAAATCATCACGATCATTATCATGTCGTCAAAAATAAAATATAGTCAATTTAGTCAAAATAAATCGATATTAGGTATCTGATAAATAAATTCAAAATATTGTTACCAAAACTATCGTGAGACAGCTTTATTAATGATAAAAACGGTTTAAACTCACGCTAAATTTGTCAGGCACGGCCCGACACGTTTCAGGGAACTTTTCGGCCGTTCTTTTTATAATTTTTAAAATGTTGTTTAAAGTAATGATCTTTCCTGTTTTCTGTGAAATTAATATTACTCAATACTAAAATTCCTCAAATTCTCTTTCATAGAAATTGCTTCAAAGATAAGAACTCCTAAATTTTTTTTGCTGCTCAGCGGCAATACTCAAAGTCAAAGTCAAAGTCAAAGTCAAAGTCAAAGTCAAAGTAGTTTATTCTTCAATTTAGGCATAATTACAATGCACTTATGAATAAAAATAAATACAGGACAAGTGGATTCGAAAATATTGTCGTTACACTCATTTACTTGTCTATAAAGTTGAGAGACGGTCTTTTGGAATGGACTACTTTTCCCATCTATACATCGTCGCCGTCGCGTGGTTGGACTATAGAGGCCATGCAGGGTGAGCAATCCACATGGGTCAGTAGGGAGAAGTCAGAAACTATATGAAATGAACATCTGTTCTTAGGAACCATGGCGTCGGTTTAAGATTTGGTAAAAGCTGCACTTAATATTTTTTTATAAACTCATTATAAAACCGGGTGTCAAACCTCGACAAAATCTCTGTAAATACGACATCCGGCAATTACAGAATTTTCACCAGGTTCGATTCCCGTTTATGTATGAGAGTTCAAAACGATAAATAAAATATAAATAAATAAATAAATATTAAGGGACCATCTTACACAAATCGACCTAGCCCCAAACTAAGCAAAGCTTGTACTATGGGTACTAGACGACGATATACATAATATATAAATACATATAAGTATAGATATAGTTGAAGTAATGCAAGCTGAGCTAATCCACTTACCTGCATTCACAATAGCATTGTGTCTAATACAATCCTATCTGCTTTTGTTCTCTTAAGGGCCAACCTGGCGCCAACCAGTTACTTACAAAAAAAGGTTAGAACTACATTGCGTGGATATTGAATTTTCAACCTTATTCCTTGTTGAATAGGTTTATAACATCCATGACCTAAGAACAAATATTCGAGTTCATATCACAAATATTTGCCCTGGTCGGGATTCGAACCCGGGACAGCCGGCTCAGGCGGCAGGTGACTGCAAACTGCGCCAAACGCGTCGTCAATGAAATGTCATTTTTAATATGGAACTCTAATATCGGCACCGTGGTTCCTAAAAACAAATTTCGCTATCGTGCATAGTTTCTGACTACTCCATACTGACCCACTTGCATTGATCATTCTGTATATTATATCGTCTTTATTTTTGCAGGTACAGCACCACTGAAAATCAGCACTATATTGGGTTCCCAGGTTGGCCGGTGCAAAGAGAACATGCTAAAATGGGGCGCCCTTAGCGGCTCAGATGCCAGATGTGCGTGTGGCTTAACCCCCCAAACGATGGCGCACATTTTGTCTTGCCCAGCAAGCCCTTACACGTGTTCCGAGCAGGACCTACGAGACGCGACACAGAGGGCCCTGAACGTCGCCACTTTCTGGTCCCGCACTGTATGATATTATGAAACCATCGACACGAGAAGAAGAAGAAGCACTATATTCAAGATCGTAATTGTAACTGCGAGCTATCCCCGAGCTAAGATAAGACGTCGTCATATTGTGGTCGTAAAACCACCAATGAAACAATAGCCAACAGAACTTTGCAGCTGTAAAAAATTAAGATTTACACTTTGACGAAATTAAGTGTTGTAAAGGGAAGTTTTGATGAGAGCGCAATAACGAAGTTATGTCGTCAAAAATTTTGCGTTAAATTTTGAATGCGCCACTTTATTGCTTGAGATTTTCACAAGTTTATAGTGAAGGCATGTTCCTCTATGACTGAAAGCTTTTGGGCTGACCAAAATTATATTTACGTCACCCTAGGCCATAAGTGAGATTTTCTGCCCGCGGGAGAACATTTTTACTTTCTGGCCAGGTTAAACTTAAAATAAACCACGGGTGGTGATTCGTAAAGAAACAGATCACATAGTTATGGACCTCACCTTCGGTTTGGACCACAAGCACCTGCAATCTGGGACATTCACAATTTCATCGCTCTAGGTATGTAATGTACTATAACGACAATATTACACGTATTGCCGCGTCTAATTTAACCCTGATATAATTATAACTGATATAATTATAATTAGAAAACAGTAAAACTCAAAGAAGTCGTGTGAGTTTCAGGTACCAAGTCAAAGTGCCCAGTGCTCGTCAACTATTTAGGCAGATTTCGAAAAGACTGGTCGACATCACGGTGGACCGAAGAGCTGGCAGCTTTCTCGCACAACGCATTAGCGTTGCTATACAGCGAGAAAATGCTGCCAGCGTCTTCGGGCCTGCGCCTTTATGCCAAAGGGGTCCGATTTTTTAAGTCTTTTTTAATATTAAATTTAATCTATGTGAGCCTTTTATTTTAGTTAGTAGTTAAGTTCTCAGTTTATAGTTAGTATTTTAATTTCTGTGGGTGTGTTGCATTATCTTTAGCGAATAGTCAATTCGACATATATATGAACATTAAGCCAGGGGCTCGCCACGACGACCCTTTCGATTATTGTTCGAACCGTTTCTTGCGATTATGATCGCATCCTCCTTCGATACAACTTGATGAAGGCTTGCCCTATCTAGTACAGTCCGCGAGCTCTTAGATTGGGATTTGGGTTCGAGTGAAATCGGGGAGGTTCTTCTATCTAGATCGGGGAAAAACGGGCGAGACAGGTATATAATTCGAATTACATTCTATGAGCTCACATATACTGTACGCCGTTGACGAAGAACCTTTGTAGGCTTGCGTACCCAAAGGGTAAAAACGGGACCCTATATTACTAAGACTAAACTGTTCCTCCGTCTGTCTGTCTGTCACCAGGCTGTATCTCATGAACCGTGATAGCGGTTGCGTTAACTTTCCTTATGCGGCGCCATACATATCGGGTGCAAACTTAACCCGGCCTGTTAAGATGGAATAAGTGTTTGTACGGAATCCTCGGTGCGCGAGTCAATCTCGAACTTGGCCGGTTTTTACTCTACTCCCGACAGTCATTTTAGTCTAGCAAGCTGAAGTATTTACTTAAGTAGAAGATTTCGGTTCTCCTGCAGCTCCCAATTTCTGATCCTTTTCTTGTCGCACCTTAATAAAGGCAGCAGCATAATCCATACAAAGCGAACCAGGTAGCTTCGTCGTGGAATAATACAAAACACCTAGCATTGCTGAATGGAACAGTTATCGCCCGCACCATTCTTATTCAAATCCAAACGATTTCCAATCCGGGTCAATTTTACTTTACAGCGGTTTCCATTGAATTCCTCATCCACATCAAAACAGCCTATCTGCATCAACATATACGACACTTACGTCTTTTTAAATGTAACTTTAGACCGTTGAGCAAAAAGGGCGTAAGGGGTATGAAAATTGGAGGCGCTTACTGCTTTTTTTAGACGTCGTCGTCCTGTATCCGTGTCCCGCTTATGATTTACCTGAGCATTGAATTTTTATAACACCAGTGAGCCGAAGCCGTGGGCGCGCCGGGGGAAAATTAAATTTGCATACCTACAGGTTGGCGTAGCACTGAGGAGGTTGGCCGCGAAATAAGTAAGAAAAAAAGAAAGAAAAAAATACATTTATTCGTGACGTGACCATAAAACATAATTACAAAAACGGTGTGATAGAAATGATAAAGAAATACAAAACAATATGCATTTATAATATTTAGTATGATGATCAAGAGCCAGCGCTGATCTTCCGATGGGACCATAGGTGGCGCCACGGAGAGCTGCACGCACGAGTGCTGATCGCATTTAGGGTGCGTTAACCTGAACGCAGATAAGCGCTGTCAGTATCAAGACTGTCAAATCAAGAGGCATAAGGCATAACCTAAAGATGCGACGAAAAATGCTCTTTCTAGTTTTACAAAGACGCAGCCTGATTGGTTCATTATCCGCTCGGATTCAATGAACAGGCAGCCTTACGTGGCAAAAATAAAGTTCGTAGCCAGCTTATAGCTAGCTGTCGTTATCACTTGAAAATTACAATGGTTGTAAAAAGAGACCAGCTCAGATTCCTATGCTTAGACAAAAGGCACTGGTGTTGTTGGTACAAAATTGTTCTTCGTTGAATATTGCACGACCTTAACACATAGGGAGAGTGGGGGAATTGGGAACACTTAACTTTAAATGTTCAAAAATAATAGAAAAAAGTTACAAACATAATCAACTTTTATTCAAACTAAAACTTTGTCTATCTGTCTATTTACTTCTCATACATAAAGTCTCAAAAATCAACGTTTTATTAAAAACCTTATCTAAAATCAAAAACCTTGCCGTTCCTTTTTACCCGAACCCCTATGGGGTAATTGAGACCATACCAAGGGGCAAATAAGAACGGCATGGGGTAATTAGGAATGGCACATTAATCAGTCTTCATAGTAAAAATATAGAATATTATTTCTTGGCATGACACATATCACACACATAACCTTTACTAGTCTCTCCAGAAGTACATTGTTCATGTGCCCAGAGCTTGCAAATGACGCACATGATCCAATCTTCCGTTGGTGGAGATTCATATTTTTCGTTACACATAATACAATAATACTCTTCGTCGTTTTTAGCACCCTTGCCTCTTCCTTTATTGATTTTTGCCTTCTTTTGTGCTGTTTTTAAATTTGTCTGTTTTTTAATGGGAGATATTTCTTTTTTAGATGTAGTTTTTGCCTTTATGGGAGATTTTCCTTTTTTAGATATAGTTTTTGCCTTTTTAGTAGAAGCCATTTCTTTTTTCTTTTTTATCTCAATTCGTCTTTTCTGTTTTTCTTCTAGTTGAGTTTTTATTGGTGTGCTAGATAAAATCTCAGAATGTTTCTTATTGGATCTGTTGGTTCTTGTTAGAGGAATTACTGGCACATCAACAACAGCACCAAGGGGCACGAGAGTATTGGTTATTTGTTTAATTGGAGTGGCCGGAGGCAGAATATTAATGGTAACGTTCAGATCGTTGTCATTTCCAGGAGCAGTCGGCCCGGTTTCTGGAACATCTCGAGGTGGTGTTTGATTCTGCCTGATTGTTTCAGTATCATCTCGCGACGTTGTTTGATTTAGACGGAGGGTATTTATAGTTTCAGGAACATTCCTTGTCGGTGCTTGATTCTGGCTAAGAGTATTGTCGAGTTTAGTTAGCGATTCATTAAAACTTTGCTGAGTTGCGGTTTCTGGAACAACCGATTCTTGAGCCAGGCTATTGTGGGTTTGCTCGAACATCAAATTTTCGAAGTTGTCTTTAAATTTGTCAGGATCAAGTGGATAGATTCCAGCGGCTCTAAATCCACTGATAGCCTTGCTAATATTCGCTGTTTTATTGAACGCTTTTGTAAAAAGTTCACCAACCTCGTATTGAGTTATTCGTTTACCAGGATTGTTAACCATGTATAGCTCACATTCTTTGTTATATGCCATTTTTAGTGAACTGAAGATTGTGAGATCGAGTGGCTGCATTTTGTGAGATACATGGGGTGGCAAGGACAGCACTTGCATGTTGTATTCACGAAACAGCTCGTAGGCTCCCAGGCTGATGTGGCTCTCGTGATTGTCGAGTATTAATAATATTGGTTCTTCTTTGGTGGGTTTAACAAAGGATATGAGATGTCGCAAGTAGTCAATAAATATTGCCTCATTTATCCAACCGGAATCAGAGACCGTTGCAACCATGTCATTATTACATCCTTTAAGTAACTGTTCGTTCATTCTTTTTCTTTTGAAAATGAACATTGGAGGCACATATGTGCCACTTGCGCTGACAGCACAAACGACTGTAGTTGTGACACCGCGTTCTCCACTTGTAGCTTTTGCTATCTGCTTCAGTCCTTTTGGAGCCAAAATCTTGTAATTTTTTTGAACAGTGCTTATACCGGTTTCATCTATATTAAAAATACGATGGCCAGGTATGTTGTATTTGTTTTGAATTGTTTTCAGTTGATCAAAAAAACGATTTACTTCTGTTGGGTTAAACGCTGTAATTCTGTTGAGTGAAGTTGCCTCTGGAACGCGCAAGCTGATATTAGGATGTCGAGATAAAAAGCCATAGTACCAATCTTTACCTGCCAGCTTAGTTTCTTTGTTAAAATTATGTTTTATTTTGTTGGCTTCAGCAAATCGAAATGCAATGCTACGTAATGAAATCGGTGTTATACCATAAAATGATTTACAGCAATCAAGTATGTATTTTGCCAATTGATCTTCTTGTTCCATATTAAATACAGCGTGTCGACCTTTTTTTGGTGGCTTCAGTTCGATTTGTTTCAGCTGTTTAAATATTGTAGTTTTTGCTACTGAGTACTGCAGTGCAGCCTTGCCCAACGTGAGTTTTTTACTTCTAACATCTTCAACTGCACGCTGAAGATCTTCAATTTCGTACTTGGTTTCTGTCTTTCTTTTATAATTACGAGGCATCTAAAACAATTAAATGAAATTCAGCAATTTTACACGATTAACCAGCACCGTTCTTAATTACCCCCACCTGAGGGGTAATTAGGAACGGTCCCAAATACCCGCCGCACGCCGTTCCCAATTACCCGCCGTAGTAAATTTAAAATAAAATGGCTGCCATCTTAAACAGGATTTTTTGTGAACTACAAACCACGCGGGGTTTGAAAGCAGATAGAACGTGTATGATACTATTAAATTAAGATGCCATTCAACTCAAAAATACAACATTTACATACATTTGAACATACGACCAAAATTACATAAAAAATGCAAAAAAAAATGTTCGACTTACCGTGACGTCGCACGCGCAGCCTTCCGCTCCCACTGTTACTCGCGCACTGAGGCATGCTAGAAGCGTCCGTAGGATAGGTGCGGGACAGGGTCGTGCGGGGGGAACAACTACTTATTTAGCTGTTCCCAATTACCCGCCGTTCTCATTTCCCCCACTCTCCCTATACGAGTACGTTTATATACCACATATGAGTGTTTAAAGTTTGATATTATACATAGTGTTGCATTGCCCTAAACTTGCCTATACTAACATTACTACTGCTAATACCTTTTTAGGCTATTTTCAAAGTGTACATCTAAAACAAGACACAATAGTTAATTACATACCTAGGGCGGTGAACTCATATATGCCCCAGACCGCAGGTGTTTGTGACCTGAACCGAAGATGAGGGCCATATATATGCGTTCCGTAGCTTTACAAATTACTGCCCGTTAGTTTTACGTCTTGCCTTGGCCAGGAAGTGACATTTTCTCCCCCCTGCGGCATAGGGTAACGTACTTAGTATTAACTTTATGACATTACTTTTCATAGAAATTAGCCCTATTTTCTATGAAATCTTCAAGAATTCAGCTTCAATCAGTCATCTCTCAACCTTTACAAAAGGAATTCACCAGTCCAATTCGCCGGGGCATAAATCTCTAACGCTCGAGCCGCGTATTGCGAAAACTTATCACTTTATATTTTGGCATGCCGATTCCTTGGCCCCGCCACTGTGCTGTGGCAAGTCGCGAGTGGGCGTGAGTAGGGTGTGTCATTTTTGTATGAAGGAATAATAAATATTCCTCGCTTTTCACTTGCAGTCAATTCGACTGCACACCACTTGCATGGACTGTGGCATGCGCAGCCGGTTTGCAATTTGGATGCAGAAGCCTGCTGCGTCAGAACTGCCATGGAACTCCAATTATGCAGCGTTTCGGACTACAGATAAAAAACAATCAAAACTACTGACCGGGCTAAAAATTATTACTTTAAAAAGAAGTTTAAAACGTAGATAATAGGTTTTTTATGGAGTGGGGTCATTATTTTAGGAAAAATGTTAACAACGCGATGCAGTTGCCTAGGATTCCAGGGCCTAATTTTCTGATAAAATGCCTGTGAGAATAAAGAACGTTTCCTCTTCTATAATCCGATGTAACAGCAACATAATCTAGATTCATACTAGCTCTTAACTTTTGACCACCGAAGGGACGAATTTTGTTTTTTGAACTGACAATGACCCCCTCTCATCACGTCGAAACGGCTGGACAAATTTTAACCAAAGATGGTCATAGAATACCTTTTACCCGACAATGGGAAAGACAAAAAATACGCGTACGAAGGTGCCTACTTTTTAGAAATTAAATAAAAAAACAACTTCGCTTTTTGCAACGCAAAATTCCCTTTCCGATCGACGGACCAATTGAAAGTCAAAACTGGTTAAAAAAATCCGAAGAGAGGATTGAACAAGAATAAGAAAGATTTATTGCAAAACGTGTACATGGTAGACAAAAAAATATATTCGTTCCAACTGTTACCTGTTTCAGGCAAGCAATACTTCATTATAATTTAATTATAATTATTTATTAATTAACATTTAGATTCAAAGAATTATATTAAGCTGTAAAATGCTTTAACAATAAGCCAATTTTAAAGACTCCTTTACATCTGTTTCTTTCAGAGCTTTAATGTCAGACGGAAGGTGATTAAACGCTCGAATTGCTATAAACAGAGGTATGACGTAAATAGGTTCTTAAAGGGTCGGCAACGTGCGTATGATGCTCCTGGCGTCACAAGCGTCCATAGGCGGCGGTAACTGCTTAACATCAGGCGGGCCTCATACTTGTTTACCACCGTTGTAGCATAATAAAGCATAGTTAAGGCTTTGGCGAAGATGTCTTAAATGGACTAACTGAAGTGTCATATTCATAACAAAGTAGAAGCGGATTAAAAACCCAAAATTCATAAATCCGACACACCCTAACGAGGCGCGCGTGGGACCTTGGTATGGGGCCAAAAAGGTCAAGAATTCTGCGTAGGATTTACGAGTACTTATCGCAGTTTCCATGTTTTATAGTTGCGACATGCTTGTTTTGCTTTTTGGGAAGTTTTCAATAAAGTATATTTCAGCGTTCTCTTTTCACTTATTTTTACATTACATTTCTCATTCTGTAGAATATAGTAGATGCAACTGGCGTGGGCCGTTAATTGCGTAACAACACGGATAGTTTTTTTTTTTTTTTTTTATAGCGGATAGCTGATCATCAAATGAAATACTGTAATAAGAATTGTTCTCGAAAGATTACGAATTTGCGGCGCTTACCGTAGAGACATTGGGACCCTGGTCGGCCGATATGAAGGCGTTTATGAGGGCCCTATCGCCTCGGTTGGTTCGCGTCTCAGGGACCTCAGACCTGGCGCATACCTCTCACAGAAGATCGCTCTTGTGATCCAAAGAGGTAACACCGCTAGCGTAATGGGAACCATGCTGCAATGTATTTTTTGTTTATGATTAGCTTTAGGTAATGTACATAATGTGCATATTACTTTTATATTTATCTATAGTTTTAGTGTTGTTGATATGTTTCATGTTTTTATTTTAAAATTCAAGTTTTTCGAATGATGTGTTTTCTATTGTCTCTAAAAAACCACAGAGTGGAAGCGGGAAACTCCACAACTCAAAACGAAGACGCGACATACCTCGTAGGCGATGGCGGGATGACTTGGACTCATTTTTGAAGGACTGGCCAGATACATTGGGACAGTGAGACAGTGGGACATAATAGGCTCATAATAATAATAATATTCGCTAGATCAAGGGTCAGATTCAGAAGGCTAGGTTTTTTATAAGGTATATTCTGTAATTACTTTATAGTATTTTACTTTTTTTATACATAAATTTATTGTAATAAACCTAGCCTAATATGAAATATAAATAAAGGACTTAATCATAATAATGTGTTATCTATTCCAAATGGAGTTCGATGTGTAACGGTAGCGATAGAAAGCTACCTCAAGTACGGCACCACATTACTGCACTAGTGCAACTAAGCCAAACGTCGCATCGCATTACCGGCGCGCATTTATTTTGTCTGTGGCACTTTATTTGCTTCGCGAGCTGTTTGTTGAATTGCATTTACGTTCAATGTTGCAGATATTGTCTTTGAACGTCATGTGTTGTTGACATTTTATCAGTTTATTGACTTCTCTGTGAGCTGTGGATCCCGTGAGTTTGTTTCGAAATTTGTGTTTTTTTTATTTATATTTTATCTTAGGCTAAGTTTTTTATAATAAATTTATATAAAAAGTAAAATACAATAAAGTATTTATACATTATAAAAACCTAACCTAGGGTGCCGCCAGCAGTGGGGCAGGGCCCATGTTACCGGTGGTTAGGGCTGCAGAGAGAGGAACCTCCTGACGATGCACGCCGTGTTCAGGAGTACCGCCTTCTGAATCTGACCCTTGATCCAGCCATCTAACGAGAGTCTCTCAAGGTGTTTGTCAAGACTTCGCTATAAGACCGTTCGCCGAAACGACTATCGGGACAATGATCCTCGAATCAACATCCCACATGGCGGTCGCCTCTTTAACCAAGTCAAGGTTTTATTGTTATTTTCTGGCCAATACTTTTTTTTTTTTATTTAATAAAAAAACTACATAGGACACTTTCTAATAGATCACTTTTATATGTAAATATATCAAAAAAATGTACCTAACCTGTCTTAATTAGTAGGTACAAAAGTTTTGCCTTTGTAACACCAATATCTCCGCCAATTTGTAAAATTACGAAAATAAACCGAAATAAAAAATCTTACTTATCGAACCTACTCACAAAATTTCATGCGAATCGGTTGAGAAATGCGACTTCTAGGCGAGAACAGCCAGGAAGCGTCTGGACTTCCCAACATCCTGAAGATCCAATCATCTGGAAATTTGGGCCAAGTTGAAACGGAGACGCTTCGCTCGGTCAATAAACTTAAAGAACAATTACCATATTTATCCATACATAAAAAAGGATTTATTTATTTACTTTAACGCTATGGATAAAACGGGTTCAGAACGCGTCGCAAACGCGCTAATTTCTTCATTCGGACAAATTCGGTGCGCGTTCGTAGACATTCGTAGCGGGTTACACACGTCGGATTGACTCATACCTGAGTCCTAAAACCAACTGCGTCGCATTTTAGAAACAATCAATAAAATACAGTTCTGTGGAGACATCTGGACAGGTCAAAAGAGACAGTCTTCTGTAGTGATAATTCGCAGGTTAACCTAGGTACAATACCGATCTAGACTATACAAATCTGTTTCCTACGAAGAGCAGTCAAGATTTCAGGGAAAATCTTAGTAACGCGATGCAGGATCGTCTTTTGTATTGTACGGGTGCGCGGCGCCAAGCCATTCTGTCGCCATCTGTTGGTCATCATTTATTTGTCCACTCAACTCACAGACATGGCTAAACAAAAAAGCAACTTTGGTACAGGCATAGCGGGATACCCAAAGACGGTGAAGGTTACTTTTTACATTTAAGAAAAAAAAGCAGACGAAGTTGCGGGCACCTCCTATTTCTCATCATCATCAGAAATTTAAGAGCTAAGCTCTTGTCGTTGGAGCAACTTCCATGTTTCTCTGTCTTCAACTTTCTTTTTGATGTCCTGATACGACACGCCGTCTACTTTCTCCTTGATTTGGTCTATATAAGATCTCCTAGGTCTTCCTCTCTTCCTCATTCCCTCAATCTTTCCTTCAATAATGGTTTTTATGTAATCGTCGTGTCGTAGCAGGTATCCAAACATCTTTCCCCTTCTGTTTTCAATGTACAGACCTCCTAGTTCCCATATATAATCCTAATCTCCTTTTATTATATATTTTTATTATTCAAGATGTAACTAGAACCTCAAATCACACTAAACCGTGTGGGTGTACCAACAGTTGTGGCAGACTTTGTAGATAATATCATAACCTTTAATAAACTTTGCGCCCGAGAGCAAAACCCAAATCTCCTTTCTGCCCTTGTTTACGTTTGTAAATAACCTTGCTTATGTACCTTATTTACCTGAACTTCTAAATCATCACGTTTCACTAAATTTCATCCTTTCCTTTACTGGCAAACTTATGCTAATCACAAACACAGTACTAAGAATAAAAACAGCATAATTAACACAAATAATAACGAATTAAAAGATATGACTACATTTGAGACCACGGCGTGTGCAACTACGACGAAACGTTAGATTATGTAGGTAAATAAGAAATATCGCGATATAAGTACCCATCATTTATTTATTTATTATTCAAACAAGTTACACAGCCATACAGTAAAAACCAAGGCACTGTGGACTACAAAAAAACATATAAACTGAGACATAAAACTAGGTAAAGTAGTTAGATTCAGGCGACACAATTGTGGCAAATTGTAATTTGTGTTATTTATGTGTACGAACTTTGAGAGTATAAAGTGTTAACACTTACATTTGCATTTACGCGATATAAAGATTTTTCTTGGAATCATGATCATCATTAACGCGACGACGACTCAACCAACGATCTCATCTCAACCGACTGCTTTCTATGAATTACTACGTCGACGGACACAAGTGGCAGCGTAAAATCGGTTTTAAGTCGATTTGATTTACCAAAAAATCAATGGATACCCTGTATAGTCGTATAGTCGTAGTTGTATCCGGTGTTTCATTTCCTCTCCTCCCGCCGTAAGTCAGACTGACTCGGTTCAGTGTATTAACGACGCAGTCGATGCGCCCAGTGCGCCCGCGTCACACCCCCAAAATTACTCCTGTAGCGCGGAGACAATCCCATTAGCGGGTTATACTCCCACACAAAGTCTGACTACTGGTAGTGAGGGCTAACCAGCCCTGATACAGTCCAAGTCATGTCTTAAAAAAACCCGCGTTTTATAGTAATCCGTAAAAGTAGTCGGTCGCGGTCACTAGTCGTGGTTGCCAATATGCGAATGCCATGTTTAGGCAATCTGTAATTTTATTATATACAGGGACGTTACATATACGTTCAGAGGGTCCTGGCTAGTGATGAACTGCCCGTTCATTTCTAAGCAAGGGCACGGGTACGCGACCCCGGACTCCTCGAGCTGCCAGTACCATACTCCCCTCCTTCCGTGGTACTAGCATCCTGCAACCCTAATCCTTTCCTTATTTTCCTATTTCCTCTCCTTATTTCCCTACACGCAGATCATCAGCAGGGCATTGTGGAAGGCCGAGGTGACAGACTCTCATGATTATCACCAGACACTGCATCCGAACTCTCTTCTGATCGTAGCGGTTCACCGTTCCATCAGAGGAAAGAGAGGTAGGACGAGAGAGTGCACCTGTGTTTGCGCGTATGCTTGTGCACTTTAATATATCCTGCGTACATGACTGCTTTCGAATATATGGCTGTCGTGCTTCCCAATGTGTTATACTCATCTGAGACGTGGACCGTTTATCGTCGCCATATTCGCACTCTAGATCGGTTTCACTTGAAATGCCTCCGTAAAATCCTAAAGATCAGCTGGTCCGATCGCGTACGGAACACCGAAGTTTTGCGGAGGGCCAAAGTAAGTGGAATTGAGGTCTACCTCATGCGACGCCAACTTCGTTGGGGTGGACACGTTTCGAGGATGGCAGAGGGTCGTGTCGCTAAGCACATCTTTTATTCGGAACTTGAGGAGGGCAAGCGAAAGCATGGCGGACAACTCGTCAGGCACAAGGAGGATGTGCTTAAGCGCCACAATAAAAACTGCAATATGGACCCGACACAGTGGGAAAAGCAGTCAGCCAACCGCACAAAGTGGACATCCTTTGTGAAAAAAGAGACCTCCAATTTCGAATCCCGTCGGTGCATCGAACTAGATCTCAGACGGGATGAGCTGAAGGCCCGACCACCTGTGGTAATCAGTTACAATTATATTGATGGTGTGATCACGTGTTAATTGTATGCGCGGACCTTTATTAACAAGATTGGGTATGTCAGTCACACAAGAGCACACCAGCGCCGCCAACAACGGAGTTGAAGCAGTCGCCGTGGCCGAAAACGGCCTATTAGAGAATAATAATAATTTTATTATAGTAGGTATTCTGTGTACTGTGTCAGCAGAAGGTCTTCGTGATAACGGCACACCTGTCTCGTGCACCGCATTTACATAAATATTGCCTTTTTGGGCCTATTGCGCCGCCATCTTGTTAGTTTTTTTGAAGACGAACTCTGAACGCTACGAGGTAATTGTAGAAAAACTTTTAGACTAAGCCGTGATGAGAAGAATACCTCTATTTGTGTAGGGTGAAGAGCATGAGCGACACAAATGGAATTTTTAAAGTACAGATGCTAGATGTTTTTCAGTGTTCATATTTTTTACTTTTACACGAATACGCGACAGAACTGTATGATGTAATTTTACTTTATACAATGGCTGATGAAAACAAAAGATTTTCAAATGAGTTGGAAATATAGTCATAAATAAAAGGACATCTCATTTGTACAAGAATAGAAAATTGCTTATTATGATTGTATTTTCACTAGCTTTTGCCCAGGGCTTCGCTTGCGTTTGCACATATATACTATACAACGGGAACAATACTATTTTCGGGATAAAAAGTAGCCATCGTGCTAAGTTAGGGTAAAAACTATCTCAGTTTCATATTACACGCAAATTTGTTCAGCCGTTTTGGCGTCGTGAAGTGATAAACATACCAAGCGTTGGGGTTTATAATGATTAGTGGGATAAGTGGAATTAAATTGAACGACGTAGGTAATAAGAAAGAACGTGTTTTCAGAATATTAAAATAATGTGGACATATTAGCAATTAGCATTATAGGTACTTAATACAGAAGCGTGGACGCTGTACGAGTTAGCCCTTTTATTATTGAGGACAAATTAAAGGTAAAAATATTGTTCCAAGTCGTCTTGAGACGTTTTTATTGCTCTCTGAACAATTCATTGTTGCCTATAAATAAGTAATAGCAGCATTTGAGTAACAGAACAATAACTGCGGTCGGGTGGATCAAAGTTAGTTTAAAGTCCTTCATTTCTGAAAACGGTCTCTCTCATCTCTCACTTGAAGACAAATATAACTGAGACTTCACCAAATCGTAACCACAAACTCATCACACCACCATCTTACTGAGAATCTAAAGGAATCAACGCAAAATAGTAGGAATAATAATGGGACATAATACTCTGAACAAACACCTTTTCAATTTAGGTCTAACAGACAGCCCTTTATGCAGAGCATGCTTGGAGGCAGAAGATACCACCAGACAGACATATTCTACTAGATTGCAAACAGGTATGAATGTAGGATGAAGTTGGATCTCCAAGTACCGTACACGAAGCCACAAGAAATATAAAGGCTTTGCTGAGGTTGTTGGAGTAGCGCTAATCCCCTTTTCACGTAAAATAGGCAGGTTGGATGTCGACTTGCGGAAAATGCTTAGAGCAACTAACGAACTAATCATTGAGTTTTCAATGACGAAAAATTCAGTGGAAATACTAAAATTGTGTCACCAAAATTAATGATAATACAATTGAGAGTCCCAATTGATTGCGGAACCTGTCACTGTAAGTCAATTGATTCACATCCAACTGATTCGGATCCACTAATTGAATTAACACAATTAATTCGTACCGATCATAAATCGAACAAAACATGTGCACTTTAAATTTATCCGTTTATCGTTCGGGCTTTTGGTAATCCAACCCATGTTGTTTTATTTAAATAGCGTCATTAAAAGGTCTATTTGTTATTTAAATTAGGTATATTTATCAGGTTGAATTTACGAATAGTGTAGATTTACGATTGAGGTGATGAGTTCGGATTTTGAAATCAACAAGGCATTTTATGTTTATGCGCTCGTGCGTCGCCACTAGAGCTATATGTGACTAAGCTCTGTACGAGGGGAAAAATCACCAATAGGATTAGGTACGTAGCGTCATTCGGTGTCAAGCCGTTTTTTTTTCTTGCCCACATCTAAGTACTTTATAGTGAGAAAGAAGCCTAAAATAAAATACTCCGCCGCGAAAATTCTCATTGCCGAGGGTCGTCTCGTGACAGCCCCGATTGCCGCGGTCACCATTTGGTCGGACCAACGCATCGGACTGCGGCTCTCGGGGAATATTCCCTTGGACACAAAATACTAGTAGATCATATAATAGAAAATAGCCAATAGTCGGTTGCTTGGTTGGTTTGTCCATTTTTTTCTAGCACACATCTACGTACGTTTTAGTGGAAAAGAGCTTAACAAGAAATACTCCTCCGAGCATTGTAATCCTCATTGCTGAAGGTCGTGACAGACTCCAAGGATCAGCTTCCTCCGAATGATGTTGTGCCATCTCCTACGGTCCGCAGTCACCTTGATCGATTGGTGAATTGTTCGGATTGTTCGGTTGGTGAAGAAAAGAAGGGAGTCGTAAAAGTTACAAAATACAAATACTCTTTATTGCACACCTCAAATATCAAGGGAAAGATAAAACAACATGAAATGTATTAATTAACAGGCAGCGGTAAACAACAGGTGGTCGTATCGCTAAATAGCGATCTCTTCCAACCACCTTTAGGTAGCGGAGTAGTTAAAATTAATGCTTGAATTTAGTAGGAGGAAGTTAGAGTCGAGTGCAGTGCGGATCTGGTCGGACCAACGCCAACGAGACTGTGGCTTTCGGGGCCTCCTCCCCTGGAATCAAATTTCTAGTCGATAATATTATAGAAAATTGTCATTGGTTGGTTAGTCGGTTGGTTGCTTGGGTTGTCCGGCTTTTAATGATCAGCAGAGTGATTTCTTGTATAGAGGTAGATGTGTGGTAGTGTGAGTTGGAGAATGATTCTGGTTACTTTATTATTTAGAAAAAGTATAAAATCCTGAAGGATACGTAACATATTCTAAGGCTTGTATTCCAAGACAGATTAGCTGTTCACACAGGTCATATTTTAGTAATTTAATTTGGCGAGATATTTGACTAAATATAATTTATATCAAGCATTGAAAAAAAAAATAGCTCAACTAGTTTCACTACTTGAGAAATAGCGAAATTGTGCTTAGTAGTAACCTAAATAATGCTAATTTTACAAAACTTTTTGTCAGTCCTCCGATTTATGTAACTAGCAGCTAAAATTTGGGCTACCGTTAACAAATCTTTTTCTTTTTTCAGTGCAGTCTACTTGATTTCAATAAAAGTTAAAATGCGGCCTATTTTATTTAATGGCTCTAAATTTAGAGTCTAAAAGGGTTTAGAAAAGGCACGTAAACTCGCATTACTCTCCGAAAGAGTTAAGTGATAAGAAGAGCTAAAATTAACTACCAACGAATATAAATTGCTGCTCATTTTCTGAAAACAAAAAATGTCCCAAATAAGTTTCTCAGGTAAATTCGGTCAAGGGTTCTGTGGTGAAAATGTATACCTACTAATTATATAGAAATCATCATCGATCTCTTGCAGTTGTATAGAATGTGATTTAATTAGCATCTAATAAAGTGCGGCACTTGCGTACCTACAGTACAAATCCGTGAGCTCTCAGATTGTGATTCTGGTTTGGGTAATAACTGAGAGGTCCTAATCTGGACCGCGTACGAGCGAGCGGGACAGGTATAAAACTCGAATCACATTCTGTTTCTGTCACCTCAAGCACTGTACATGGCTCGATTGGCTAGTATTTACGAGAGCGAAAGCTTTGATAAGGCCCCACACTCGTAACACTCGTATACGTGACATAAAATATCACGCCCCTCGGTGAAGTGGCTTTTTGGACGTTGCTGAATCGAAAAGGTACTTGGCAAACGGCGGATTCCAAATATTGTCAGCGTGCGTAGCTGGGTAGGTTTTTACAAAACAACATTCACAAGGCCTCATTTTGGTATGGTATACAATTTGGTATGATACAAAGATCAAAGCACAAAGAGAAACTAAAATACGTAACCTGGCTAGCGGCGCCTTTCAAATAAACAATGCAAAGTCTGACACACAAAGCATAAGGAAAAATTTGAAAGGCTATTTAGCGTTAGGGTGGTGGAAATGTTAACACGCTGGACCGGTAATCCAGAGGTACCGGGTTCGACACCCGGTCTCTTCCGACAGTTTACGGAATTCAATTTTTCTTTGTACTTTGATCTTTGTATCAATCGTAAAATATAAAAAAAAAATATTGTACCCACATTAAAAATAATGCGACATAACATGTTTCATAAATTTATATGTACTTATTATGTTCATATCCCGTTTAACCTAATAAGAAACATCTCGTCTGGAAGCATACATTATCTCTTACATACATTACTCGCTAACTTTTTAAGTGCTTCTCGTGGGCACCTGAGTTCCTCTCCAAGAATGTTTATCATCTGATAGCAACATGATCGATTGTCTAAATTTCTGTTTCTTGTTTGCATTAAAAATAGAGGCTGGGTAAAATTCTTCGAAGAAATTTTTTTTTTTTAATAATCCTTGTTGTTGGTATCTACAAACTGCTGGCCATTCATTTATCTTTACCATGGTTTTTCCAAAATGTTTTCTAAATTGTCAATTTGACAGTTCGCAATAGTGTTGGCTGATGGGACCAATCAATAGTATTAAAATACAACTAACTGCATTCGCCTCCAGACTTTGTCTGTGTGAAGGTCTATTAGAATCGAAAAATCCTTAAAATATCTTGGAGCCTTAAAGCCTGATACAAGAATCACTTTTTAACAAAAATAACCAACATCAAAGAATCAAATAATGTTTCCCATAAAAAAACTATTAGTTACAAAAAAAACTAAATCACGGTAATTGTGTGCCTATAGTTTTTAAAGGGTTTCCTCGATTTCTTCAGGATCCCATCATCAGATCCTAACCTCATGACAATGGGACCAACTAGAAAGTATAACAAAAGCAAATAAAAACATACCGAGAAATTAAGAAACTGCTCCGTATTTTTTGACGTCGGTTAATAGAAAGAAAAGGAAAGAAAGATGTTTATTCCATAAAAGCACACACAGAAACAAGTAGGCACAAAATACAAGTAGGCTATCATCCTCCAAATTACCAAAAAAATGTCACCGAGAAGTACATTTTTAAGCAGCATACATTTTATCGCATGTTTTTATTACAATTTGTACGACGGAAAATCAAAGCAAACTCCCCGATTTGAATTATGAATAAGCCGCTCCAATTTTAAATTCACACAAACCCATTGACTGCGCTTCCAAAACATCAAAAAGATTAGTAAGGTTATTAATGTTGACTTAGAGATCCCTAAAAAAAATGTGCTGCCCATAATTTTGGTACTAAATCAGAAGCCCGGAGGTTGTGGGGGGAAATTCTTAATTACGAGACTTAAGAGGGCACTTAAAGAGGCATCGCGAAATTTAATTTTTGCTCTCGTGCTTTTTTGGGTTTTGCTCTTGGTATGTGAGTTGTAATGAGATGAGAATACATTAGTATCTCTATGAGATGTATAGCTCGCGAGGTTGTCCCGGGATGGTTGAAATTTGTATTTTTTTACGTTTTACGTACCCCCATATTTCAGCCATTTTGAAAACTGAACATTTCAAACTCAATCGACTAAAAAATTATGTATTTAATTTAACGAGCCATTATTTAAAAAAAACTGGCGGAATGTTCTTCGGACCACAGAGCCGGCTCATTCCTCGGCCAAAGGATTAGCTTGGCTATTCAGCAGGGGACATAATAATAATAATTCTTTATTTCAGAATAAAATTCCATAGTTAGTCTTAGCCTAAGTTAGTGAATTAAAATAAATACATTTTATTTTAAAGATTGGGCCAACCCCTTAGTTTTGTCAACCCAGTGTACCAATATTGGGCTGTGATAATATAGTCGACATTAAGAGTTAGCTAGGTTATCTAGGTTAAGTTGATTATTCTGTTTTTTTTCATCATTAACGAACTTGCTCACAAAATCACATAAAAGTCGGCTGAGAAATGCGAACTTTAGGTGAGAATAGTCGCAGATCCAGACTAACGCACATCCGAACATCCAAACATTCGACGCGGTTGGCGCAGTGGTAAAGCAGCTGCCTACTGAGCCGGCGGTCCCGGGTTCGAATCAGGGCAAGGGCAAATATACGTACTCTAGCTTAGCTTAGCTGTGGGACTAGATAGATTTGTGTGAGGTCGTCTGATATTTATTCATATTACCTAAATAAAAACATCGGACATAAGAAAGCATTATAGGGCGCTTTAGGGTAAATTATAATTTATTTAGCCATTCTGTAGAAATAATTATAGGTATCAGACAGGATTGCTGCCCTTCTTCTGCGGAATTTAAAACCAAAAATGCTACATATAGTACTTCTTTGAAATCATCCTTTGAGTCTTGCGATTATTCCCATGAAGTTCTGTGTGCTCTGTATTCCTTTATTGTCCATTTTTAGGGTTCCGTACCCAAAGGGTAAAAACGGGACCCTATTACTGAGACTTCGCTGTCCGTCCGTCCGTCCGTCTATCACCAGGCTGTATCTCAAGAACGGTGATATTTAGACAGTTGAAATTTTCACAGATGATGTATTTCTATTGCCGCTATAACAAAAAATACAAAAAATAAAATAAAATAAATATTTAAGGGGGGCTCCCATACATCAAACGGGATTGGTTGCGTTAACTTTGCACCTCATTTGTATGGAGCGCTATACATACCAGGTGCAAACTTAACTTAACCACTTAAGGATGGAAAGTGTTTATACGGAACCCACGGTGCGCGAGTCCGACTCGCACTTGACCGGTTTTTAGCTTTTGTTTGCTTTCAAAAGGGATTCGCGTCCAACGTCTTAACCCGGTCATTATATTAGGCGCAACCGGTAGTTAAGAACTCGAGAATTACTCTTTTGTCTTTTTCTGGAAGTTATTGTACTTCTGTTTAGGATTCCGTACCCAAAGGGTAAAACCCGGGACCCTATTACTAAGACTCCACTGTCTATCCGTCTGTCTGTCTGTCAGTCAGTCAGTCCGTATTTCACCAGGCTGTATCTCATGAACCGGGATAGTTAGACAGTTGTTAGTTATTTAAAGGGGCTCCTATACAACAAACATTATCAGTTGCGTTAACTTTGTGCCTCATTTGTATCCAGCGCCATACATACCAGGTGGAAACTTGGACTCGCGCACCGAGGGTTCCGTACAAATTCTTATCTCATTTTAACTGGCCTGGTTAAGTTAAGTTTCCACCTGGTAATATGGCGCCGAATACAACACTCGGAGGACGGACTCAGACGGTTTTTTTTTATTTCATTGCATATGTTTGAGAAAAGCACTATATGTACATGCCTTAGCCGTGAAAAGGGCTTACCGTATCACTATCACTATCCGGCCGCCTATTGGTCTCCATAATAGCCCAACTTAAACTGGAAAGCCAACCAAGGTTATCTACCATCTGCCTCCTACGTGTGCTACAATACTTTGGTCACATAGCTCGCACAGACCCTGGCAATTTGGAGAGACTGATGGTGATGGGAAAGATGGACGGCACCAACCAGCCCAATACGATGGTGTGATCAGATATCCAACCAACTGGATACGACGTTAAGCAGCGCGCTCCAGAAAGCAACCGATAGGGAGAAGTGGAGAGCTGCTGTCAAAAATATTAATCGGCGGAATCACGATCCTCAGCAGTGAGGGACCGACTTAGAAGAAGATAGGTTTATACATATAATAGTTATATATACATATATATATATATTTGATGTCACTTTTAGCAAGTACTCATGTACATGCATGTATGTGTGGGTGTGTTGTGTGCACGCACATGCATGCATGTATACCTTGGTCGCACCCGTAAGTATGACAATGTGGTTCAGAGTGAGAAAAGGGACGGCCTGAAAATCAGCGCTGCGCAGACGCCTGTCTGTCGCAGCACATGCTGAGTCCGCTCCTTTTGTCACACGGAATAATTTGGGTGGACAATAATAATGACAATGTTTTTATTGTTCAATCTATGTACCTATTTTTTTTTTGGTGTGGCAATAAATGTTTCTTTCTTTCTTTCTTTCTTCTTCTAGGTATACCTACTCACTCTGCAAGCCCTTCTTACCTGGCCTCTGCAGTAATGTACTATTCCTGCCCACGTGAACTCTCCCCATACATTTCTAGTTAGTAGCCTCGCATGCTGGAACCCGGTAGCAGAAATGAAACACCGTCGTTATCACGACAAGGCTCCGTAAGTAAGATTTACTTCGGAATCGGTGAGCGGGCTTTAAATATTAACTAGTTGCTGTGACAAGGGTGCAATGGACTGGCCAGTTGGGTTGTTGAGGGTGGAGATGGAACCTGTGCTTAGCAGCGAACAAGTAAAAATAAAAAACGTCCAAGTGCGAGTCGAGGTCGCGCGCCGAGGGTTCCGTACTACTAAATAATTTTAACTTATTTTTGTTTTGTGTGTTTGTTGTTATAGTGCAAACAAAATACATAATCTGTGAAAACTTCAACTGTCTAGTTGATTTTAACGGTTCATGAAAAAACAGCCTAGTGACAGTATCGATCAAAAAACGCCAAAAAAATCAGGTTTGTTGTATGGGAGCCCCCTTAAATATTTATATTATTCTGTTTCTTTTTTAATTATTTATTGTTATACAGACAGACAGACACACAGATACACATGTTAAACTTTTAACACTCCTCTTTTTTTGTTGGTGGTTTAAAATAATCGGCAACAAC
This sequence comes from Apotomis betuletana, assembly GCA_932273695.1. Taxonomy (NCBI): domain Eukaryota; kingdom Metazoa; phylum Arthropoda; class Insecta; order Lepidoptera; family Tortricidae; genus Apotomis; species Apotomis betuletana. The sequence continues at coordinate 21,119,588 of OW026312.1, forward strand.
GTAAAACTACCTTCACCAATAAGTTGTAAACTTGTCTACATACATTTTATGGCGATTAATTTGTGCTTAAAACCTTAAGATTATCTAAAGTAATGTTTTTCACTTTAATGTAGCACTAAACAGAAACTTTGGCGCTTAGGTAATGATAATATAATAAGGTATATTGTCCGTCGCAGCTGCAAGTAACGTCTTTAGTTGGCGAATACGATGAAATGACTTACAAATAGATTTGTAAACACTTATAATAGTAGTTTATGCAACTGCTACATAATGAGAGGTCTTAAAATACGAGTGCGGTTTTATGAAACGAGTTAAAGGCGAGTTTCATAATAGAATCATACGAGTGTTTTATGACCTAATAGTGTACAGTTGCATACACTACTTTATCTACACACATATTCATCATCATATTCTTAGATTTTCTTTCACAGTCCGCGGAGCAGAGAAATACATGAGGTCACCTCGTGCTGCGGGGGGCGTGGGTACCTTAAGGGCCGAAACACATAACCGCGTTGCGGCGTCGCACCGCTAAAATTGGCAGTAGCGTCAGCCCGATTTTCATAGAAATCGGGCTGATGCTACTGCCAATTTTAGCGGCGCGACGCCGCAACGCGGTTTTGTGTTTCGGCCCTAACAGCATCAATTTTGACACGCGGGGGCTATGGTACTGTTATGAAATTACAGCATTGATTGTGGTCGCTGCCAAGTAATAAGGTCCTTATAGTATCTGAACTTGTTGTAGTAATTTAACAAGATGGGTGTAGATAAAGGAGTATTAGGTATAACAGGGATAATTACTAATTTATTTATTTATTTATTGAAAAACAGGTTACATAACATTATAGTTTACACCAATGCGTCATGAACCGAACAATGTTTATTTTGACGGCGAAACGGCGTGGCCCCGTTGTTCCGACATCTCGGGTGTTGGATTTGGTAGGTTGCCCCGGAACCGACGAAACACGACACCTTTCGGCCAGAAATCAGCACACGCGATGGTGTCCTGGAGCGGCCGCGGCACGCGCACTACAAACGCGCTGAAGTGCACGTAGTGGCGCGAATGCAACTGGAACACCCTCAGCGAGTAGCCGGTTTTCTGGCGAACATACTGCGTCACTTCTTCAGCGGTGGCAGTGTGATGCATGGCGAATTCTACAACATATTGTAGGTATTTGAATAAAAATAGCTCAGTATGTATAAAGAAACATAATTGAAAACCGGCCAAGTGCGAGTCGGACTCGCGCACGAAGGGTTCCGTACCATTGAATAAAATATCTGGCTGGGCTAAGTTTGCACCTGGTATGTATGCCGCCGGATACAAATGCAAAGTTAACGCAATCGATTATATTTGTTGTATGGAAACCCCACTAAAATATATATTTTATTCTGTTTTTAGTGTTTGTTGTAATAGCGGCAACATCATCCGTGAAAATTTAAACTGTCTAGATAAAGCCTGGCAACAGAAAGACAGACAGACGGATAGCGGAGTCTTAGTATTAGGGTTCCGTTTTTACCCTTTGAAAACGGAACCCTAAATAGTTATTTGTGCAACAAGAGAGCAAAGTTGTTTTTTGTTACGAGTGCTGATTTTGAGTCCCGAGCAAGCGAAGGATTCTACGTTTGAATCACGAGCGTAGCGAGTGATTCTATGTTAGAATCCTGAGTGTAGCGAGGGACTCAACAGCACGAGATGCAAAAAACTTTGCTCTCGTGTAGCACACACAACTTTTCACCTCATCAGCGAGAACATATTCGATATTTTGTGCTTTTTCTTCCAACGTATGTTTATAGTCTTTGTTGCTGATTTCAATAATATTATTAATCAGAAAATAGATAAGTCCTGCTTAAAAAGGTATAACAATATAATTTAATTGAAATTATAATCAACCAACCAACACGGTTATTATCATTATTTGATCAAATTGGAAGATTTAGCAGATACATGACGTGTTTATTTATAAATACATATTATATTACGAGATTTTGTTTATAAATAGATTAATATTTTTACTCCTAAAACACCAAACAAAATAAATGCAAAAGAAAATAACAATTACAATATGAACTCGATATTTTTTAAGGTACGGTTTGAATATGCATCTATGATAAATGGTGAAATTATAAATTATCATTATATTTACAATAAGTATTTAGTTGAAAAATCTTATTTTATTTGAGCAATGATCTATTGTTTTATATGAAAGGCACAATAATTTTAATATTCGGTCGTTAAATAAAAATATGTATAATAAAGAAAAAAAAATACGTTGCAATTAAAACTTTTTCGGGTGTTTTTAATGAACTTTTTGGTATAACGCGTATCCGAACTGTTCTCAATCGAGTTCGGATTCGAAAATCGAATTTCAAATTGATAAGTTTCTATCCCTCTCTTTTATATACATATGAAAGAAACAGAGTGCATCGAGATTCAAATGATTAGAATTTTATAATTAACCTTTGGCTGAAGAATGACAATTCGTGGTCAGATATTGAAAAAATTAAAAAGCTACTTTCTACTCACGCTCGAAACAAAATCGCATTTTGTTCACTGTTATCTGACAGCAAAATCGCCATGTTTGAGCTGGTGAGGTGAAAACGATATTAAAGGTACTTTGAAATGTCTGACTTCAAAGGTATGCGTATTGTTTTCCGAATTTATGGAGCTTTTTCACAGTGCTTCATCGGAATGCCTTTAACAGTCATTTTTTACTTTTAAAGCAGTCGTAGTGTAGGTAGTTAGTACTAAAAAGACATTTGATCCCAATAAAAAATTGGATCGTAGACGGCTTAAAAAAGATATTATATTTCTTTGGTTTTAAATATTATTAAAACTGCCCTGGGACATCTTTTATAATTATAAAAAGATCGGCCATTCCTGCAATGTTAACTTGAATAGAAACCGTTTTTTAACCCCCAATTAAAAGAGAGGTGTTATACGTTTGACATGTGTATCTCTGTGTCTGTGTACTTGTATTTCTGTGTGTCTGTCTGTGGCTAGGGCTAGGTAGGCTCAAACTGGATGGACCAATTTGTTTTTAGGGTTCCGTACTCAAAGGGTAAAAACGGGACCCTATTACTGAGACTTCGCTGTCCGTCCATCCGTCCGTCCGTCCGTCTGTCACAAGGCTGTATCTCAAGAACGGTGATAGCTAGACAGTTAAAACAGACACAGATACACGTGTAAAACTTCGACCCTAAAAACGCTTCTTTATTTGGTCAGGTGGTAGAAATAGAAGCTCTCTCCTCAATAGCCGGCCTCCTTGTCCAGCTAAGATAAATGTCAGCACATTCAGTCCACGGATCTAATTGTGTATGAATATTAAAGAGCTATTCATTCGCAGCGGTCTACTCACAATGTTTACTGCAGTCGGAATTAGTGAGGTTAGTTACGAAGCTGCAAATATGCTTTAAGGCCAGTTGTGTCACCGGAATTTGGCTTACATCACAGAATAAAAAAACCGGCCAAGTGCGAGTCGGACACGCACTCCGAGGCTTCCGTACAAACACTTCGCATCTTAACTGGCTGGGTTAAATAAATTTATGAAACATGTAATGTCTCTTTTCTAATGTGGGTACACACCACAATTCTTATTTAAACCATTGATACAAAGATCAATGCTTAAAGTAAAATTGAAAAAGGAGCTACCTGGTCGAAGAGTCCGAGAGAAGAAAGGTGGAAGAGGCGGTGGGAGCTAGGGTAGCGAAGTGGTTAACGCGCTGGACTGGTCGGGTTAAGTTAAGTTTGCACCTGGTATGTATGGCACTGGATACAAACGCAGGCAAAGTAAACGCAAACGATCACGTTCGTTTAACCACTTAATTATTACTATGAAAAAACATGCTGCGCATAAAGCCTTTAATGTTTATTACCATTTGGTATTTACGATTATTTTTGTTCGAAATTTATAAATTATAGTTTACGTGAGGTTCGGCACCGAATTCAAAAAGTGATTCAAATGTAATCTGTACATGAACGGGTTATTTTTGGCTTTTAAGTTTTTTTGAAGTCGATTCTTTTTTGTTATTTTTTTTTGCTTTCTAGTGATTCAAATAAAATACTGAAGGCGGGGTGATCGGGGAGGTATTGTTTGCCTGCATCTCGTTTGAATTATCCCCTAACTCCTAACCGTTAAGGAGTTATACCTTTCATCATCAGCTCAGCATAGATGATGACTACCATATGAAAATACTTAAATAGCTTTAGAAAATATATGAAAAACATTGAGTGCCTATAAAATTTGAGGGTTGCCCTAGATTTCCCTGGGATTCCATCATCAGATCCCAACTCGGTCATAATCGGTCCACAATTGGCGTTGTAATTGGTGGACATACATAATAAAAAATACGTGCAGCCCAACATAGAACCTCCTCCTTTTTTTGGAAGTCGGTTAAAATAAGTTGATCTAAATCAGTTGAGACATGACAGTGTTCTAAAGTTACAATACAAAAAAGTACATCGAATCGAAGAACAAAGTTGGAAGTTGGTTGCAAATAAAAATCAGCCGTATAACTAATTGCTCCATAGTAAAATGGTGGATTTAAACTTTAATAATGGCGCGTCCGGCCGGTCCGGAAGCCGTAAAACGGAATGGATAAAACTTCCACCACTTAACGGAAGATCTTCTGATTTATTTCATCTTAAAACGAGAGACTACATTTTTTGAGGGAGTCTTTTTTTTGGTATACGTGGTTTACGCGCGTGAGGCATCTCACGTAACACACAGACTGCATAAGACCCTTATATACGACTTATTTCAGCTGTGTAAGAACTGTATAAGCTCTTATACAACGTGTGTGCTACTTGGTATGTAGAAATAGTTGTGAACTAGAAGAAGCAGCTAGGATAACCGGATACGTAATGTTTTATATAATCTCAGAAGATCTAACACACACTTAATAATACTATAAATTGATATACCTAATATTTACATAACGGTTGTTGCCTATAATATTTTGCTTTACCCAAATTTTATTGATTTCTATACTGATTTGATTACTGACATTACCTAACCTCAGGTTAAGTTACTCCATCTTGTAGGTATCAGCGATTTATTTGTAAAGAGTTAGTCGTCTATTTTCGGTAAAAATATAAAACAATAAGGATAAATTAAGTTTAATTTAAAGGTGCAATGACAGTTAAACTTTACCATCCTCAGTTTTAAGTTTCTTGAAATAAATATTTTACGTAATTATTTCATTCATCAATACAATATTAATTTCCCAACAAGAACTAAAATTAGCATTAAAAATCAAGTAAAATAGAACTGAACAGAAGTAGCAAAAAAGCTGGAAAGTTCGCAGAGCAATGTCCGCAATTGGCATGTTGTGCCGGCGACAAAGAATGCTTAAATAGTCCTACAAACTTTCCAGTTAGATGCCCGTTTACAAGAAGCCAGTTGTGGTGCCAGTAGCTCGCACAATTGGAACAAAGAATACTTAAATAGCCCTACAAACTTTCCAGATAGATGCGCGTTTGCACGAAGCCAGTAGTGGTGCCAGCAGCTCGCACAATTGCTGTGTTGTGCCGGGAACAAAGAATGCTTAAATAGTCCTGCAAACTCTTCAGATAGGCGCTTGTTTACACGGATCGTAGTAGTGGTCCGAGTAACTCGCACAATTAGCATGTTGTGCCAGGGACCAAGAATTGTTAAACCCATATCCATACTAATATTATAAATGCGAAAGTGTGTCTGTCTGTCTGTCTGTTACCTCTTCACGCTTAAACCGCTGAATCGATTTTGATGAAATTTGGCAGAGATAGTTTAAGATCCGAGGAAGGACATAGGATAGTTTTCATCCTGGAAATTATACCTAAAAAGATTGAAAAGTGAGTGAACATTTCTTTTGGGGTGCCGTGACCCTGTAGGAAATGTAATTATTAGACCAAAAGCATAATTGCTCTTACATTTGTTTAGGCGCTTTTAATAATCCCTTTTATCAAGTTCCACGCATACGTAGTCGCGGGCAAAAGCTAGTAGCCCTATAAATTTTCCAAATAGACACCCGCTAACTCGAATCCAATAGTGGTACGAATAGGTCGTACTAACAGATATGCACATCTATTATACTATTATAAAACTCTAAAACTGTATTGAAATTCAGTTTCCTGGCGACGAGGTCGAATGACGCGTGCGCGCCTCTATAACAGCCTGGCTAGACTTCAGCGGCAAATGGCAGCGGCTAGCGGCGGCCATACGACTGAGCGAGACACCACACTTGGACTTCACTCCCACCTATGGCCGCTGCCTTCCGCTAGTAGCAAAGCATAGCAACTCAAGGTACAACATCATCATCGGAGGGCCCTCAGTTCAAAATAGCTTTAACTTGCATTCTTTTATTCGTATTCAACAATACTATTCATCAAAAAACTATTTTATCATGCAATAAAAGTTCAAAATCAAATTGTTTCTCTTTTGTTTAAAAATATCGAACAAAGTCGAGCGCAAGTAAAATTTAATTTAAAACGGAATAAAGCTGATAGACAGATCCACTGCAATGGTACAAAGAGATTATTGAAATTGAAAATTGAAATAATTTATTTTCAGGTAACGGTGGCTCAACAATATTGTAGTGTATAGACATTTATAGATAAAATAGATTCATTGTAAACATTTGGTTTACGTTAGCAGACGTTACTGCTTTAATAATAATAATTCATTTATGGATAATAAATGGCCCGGCCTCGTCGACTACTGTCATTACACTGACAGACGTCACCGTGATATGTATGGCGCCGCATACAAATGAGGTTCAAAGTTAACGCAACCGATCACGTTTGTTTTATGGGAGCACCACTTAAATATTTATATTATCTTGTTTTTAGTATTCAACTCGCTAGCTATCACGGTTCCTGAGATGCAGCCTGGTAATAGACGGACAGACAGACAGATAGACAGACAGACGGACGGACTGACGGATGGTAAGTCATATTTTAGTTAAGGTTACATTGTAGTTAATGCCCAAAACATAATTTTGTGCATTGGGTCGCCGCGCCGAAACGACAACACTACGTCATGCAACGTACAAAAACGGCAGACATGTCTATAATAGCTAGTTGGTTATAATTTGATAGCTTATTAGCTACTCGCTCGGTGCAAACGGGGCGTAACTAACGACTGACTCGCTATTTACACCCTAATGGAAAAAGTTACACATAAAAGATTCTCACACCCTAACACATACTTAGATTAATTAATGGAACTGAGGAGTTTAAGCATTCAAAACTAACGCATTTGTGTTAATTTTGTATTCGTTTTTACATCTCACAACTACGAATGGTATTTCTTTTTGTTGTTATTATTAAAAAATCACCCGGAGTAGCGGACTCCTAGGGTTAAAAAAATTGGACAAGTGCGAGCCCGACTCGCGCATGAAGGGTTCCGTACCTATACATATATATAACCTATAACAAGTTTGTTGTATGGGAGCCCCCCTTAAATATTTATTTTATTTTATTTTTAGTATTTGTTGTTATGGCGGCAATAGAAATACATCATCTGTGAAAATTTCAACTGTCTAGCTATCACCGTTGTTGAGATACAGCCTGGTGACAGACGGACGGCGAAGTCTCAGTAATAGGGTCCCGTTTTTACCCTTTGGGTACGGAACCCTAAAAACGCACAACTCACTTTTTGAAACTTTGGAAGGACCAGTTACCCAGGCTCCACAGTACTCGCGAAGTTGATCAAGGTTGGGCGAGGCGAAGTTGGCTGGATGGCCTCCTTCTGCGAGGATGTGATGGTGCAGAAGGAGGCAGCGGAGCGTGGAAGGGAGGATGATCCGGCCTCCCAGCCAATGCGCCACGAACGCGTGGGGCGACGGCGGTTGGCCTACGACCGCCGATTACCCCCATAAGGGTACCTACCTACCCATGTGGGTAGACACGGGGACGTCTGTCGCCTACATGAAGGTCCCCGAGCGGTAGGCGGCCGGGCAGGGTTGAGCAGTGCTCCCCGGAGACAGGTCCGAAGCTCGGACGGCCGCTGGCAAGGTTGCAGTAGTATGCGAAGAGCGTTTCCCGCAACCTTGCCTATAGCACAGAGGTGGCAAATGGAGGGGGGGTTTTTAGTGGGTACACCATAGGCCTCGTTAGCCGACATGGGAGTCCCACATAACCAACGGGGTCCGTCCCCGCACCCTGGTATGTGTAATGCATTTTCCCATCTTAAAAAAAAGAAAAGAAAAGGAAGTTGGCAGAACTATGGGTTTCAGTGAAGTGCCCGTCCACACTATCGTATTCGCCCAATCTCGTTCAACTTCGCGAGTAGTGTGTAGCCGCAATCAATGGTAAATCGCTGTTATGGCATTGTTTTTATAAATAAATAAATAATTTAATATCAGACAGCCTCACACAAATCGATCTAGTCCCACTGTAAGCTCTGGTAGGTCTATGTTATGGACACTAAACGACCATAAACAATGCGCCAACCGCATCGTCAATGATCGTAATTACTTGGATAAATTAGCTACAAAATTCGAAACTACCGCATGATCCCCTAATGAAACGCCCCATAATAAAACCATGAAGCGTCGACACGCTGATCCGAACTCCTGAGCGGTTCAAAGGCGGGTAGCGAAACTTTGAGCAATGTGAGCTTGTGAGCGTTCCAGCAGACATATGCGAGGAAAACTGAGCGATGTGAGCGCGTATAACGTAACTGCGAAATCGTGAGGAAAAAGCGCAGCGGATTTTTTTCATCCTCGACGGATGGAAAGGAACACAGGCGGTGTATAAGTTTCTTTTTTATTTAATTTGTTACTATAGAGCGGCAAATGAACAGTGACGCCAGACCTTGTTTTTAGGTTCCGTACCCAAACAAAGTTTTACCCTTGGGATCCTATTATTAATAAGAATTCACTGTCCGTCTAGCTGTCTGTCTGTCACGAGGCTATATCACATGAACCGTGATACTAGCTAACAGTTAATTTTTCTACAGATGATGTATTTTTGTTGCCGCTGTAACACCAAATTACTAAAAACAGTACAAAAAAAATATTTAAGTGGCGCTCCCGTACAACAAACGTAATGTTTTGCCGTTATTTTATTTGATTAGTACGAAACCCTTCGTGCGCAAGTCTGACTCGCTCTTGACCGGTTTTTCGATCATGCCGCCGCCCAGTAAGCCAGCCTGACAGTGAACATACACAAATTGTTTCCTGTTTACCCTCTGTTTACGCCACTTAGTTACCCTGCACTGCTCTGTACCCATACCATGATTTTTTTAAGGTCATAAGGGGCAAACGAGCAAACGTATCGCCTGATGGAAAGCGATTACCGTCGCCCATAGCACCTCCAATAACCAGAGGAGTCACAAGTGCGTTGCCAGCCTTTTAAGTACAGCATCCTAAAGGTTGTGGCTGGCAGGCTGGACTGTCCCATACAGGCACATTGGATGCAACTCCATGTGCAGGGGACAACTGACTTGTGAGCCACGCTCCCACTCTGTCTTTTGTCTTTTGTTTGTTTGTTTTACTTTATTTTTAGTTTATGTATTTTTATTTTTATATTGCTTTGTCTAACACTAAATAGGGGTAAGTTCTATATTATGTTACTAACACACTATATGGAGCCAAGCTCTGAAATAAAAGTTTTTTTTTTTAAGTGGGAGTACGCTCTTTACAGTAACAGGAGCCTTACCACGATCTCTTAACGCGACTCACTTTAGGCCCTAAACTGAACTGTATCGCTATTTCATACCATGACATTGTATTTACGACTCAGTTCAGATGACAGTTCAGTAAGAGCGTCTCAACTATTTCATTCTCTCATTTCAAGTACTTTTCGTACCACGATGTGTCACTTGAGACGAAACTGAATCGCACGAGTGTCAAATTTTGCGACTCATAAAAAGTTCCTCATTGAATGTATCGTTCTGGATAGTTTTGTGTAGAATATTTATTAGTTCTTAGCTTTTGTTCGCGACTTGTCTCGCACAGGTCTGGAAACGTGTCTGTGTAACTTCCTACCGTCTTATTCAGGGACGTATTTACCCTAGGGCGATCCGGGATATAGCCCGGGGCGCCAAACCGACAGGGGCGGCGTAGGCGCCCCTGGCCGTTTGCATTTTGTTTTGGTATTGGCGCCTTTCAACCAACTATTACTTTTCACCTTTTTTTGTCAATCCAAAATTTAAAATGAACATGAAAAATAACAAGAACAAATAGTTTTGGTCGAAAACATGCTTGTAAGTTTGTCAATATGTTCGGGGCGCGTCTGTAAGTAAGAACATGAACATGCTTCAAATATAGGGCGCGGGCGCCGAGTGAGGTCGCGGGCCGGCAAGAGGGGCGGTGGCAATAGGCCATACATATATCAGCGTTGCCAGATCGGATCTTTTTACACTATAATATCGGTCAATTTTGTTACTACGTACCCCCGCGCCGAACAATTTCGCTCTCGCTGCGCTCGCGTTTTCATCTGGAGCCTTACCACGATCTTTATAAAAACTATCCAAACGCAGTGCAGTTCAGTTTAGGCACCTAAATTGAATCGCTGAATTTCGTACCATAACAACTTTAAAGCAGCGCTGATTCTCGATCGCATAAAGTGAATGAAAGACCGATATTTGTCTCTGGTCCGCAATTGAAACGCTACGGCGCGAAAGGGATGCCGCTATGTGAGTTTCGTATATGTTTATCTCTTTCTGGCTTCTATCCGTTCGGTAACTAAAATATTACAAATTAATTTCGCAGCACACTTTGTTTAAAACTAATTGGTAATTTTGAAAAGAAAAGACATATATTTCATAGCGGACTTATGTTCTTTTTTTAATTTAAAGACATTATTTGCCATACCAAATGCTTTATTGAATGAAATAAAGTTTAAAATGTCTGTATTTCAAAAGAATTGTAATTAAGACTCGGAACGTGTGCCGCCTTCCGCCTGTGATAATGTCATGTCAATCATTGACATGTAAATTTGTTAAATTTCAAATGAATTTTACGTGGTATGCCAATCTTCGAATTCAGTTTAATCCTCCGCGGATTTAGTGTATTCGTTCAGGGGAAAGAAATTGTGACCAGGAAATGCGGTGAAGTGATTTTATCACCCATATAATATCAAGTGTGTCAATGACAATGTTAAAAGCTCCGTTTTTATCGCCAGCTGTCTCCCGCCGAGATAGAGACCTTTGAAATCGGGCTTATATTTTTGACCCCATGATATCAATATTATCCAGCTGCAGTCCCGGCACTACGTGTACTTCAGCTCATTTGTGGTGTGCGTGCCGCGGCCGCTGCAGGACACCATCGCAAGTGCAGACTTCTGGCGGAAGGGTGTTGTGTTTCGGCAGTTCCGCGGTAATTTGCCGAATTATACACCAGATCAGACGACGCAAAGGACCCACGCGGTTGTGTCGCCTAAATGAACTAGTTTTAAGTCTTGTTTATATGTATTTTTGTAGTTCAGTGCCTTATTGGTTTTATTACTGTAATGCTGTGTAACTTTTTTGAATAATAAATAAATTATCAACTGCTTAAAGATATGTTCAATTATAGTTGCCTATTTTAGGTTCAGTGCAAATGTTTGAACTCCAGTTCTTTGTTTTACAAAATAGTTTACTTGTTTTTATAATTCAATCTATTAAAAATCATATTGTGGTTTAAGAACTTAAATAGTAACCAAATAAAGAAGCATGATGTAAAGCACCCTCGAGCGGCTAATTTAGTTACTACAGTCTGCAATGCTACGGAAAAAAAACGTATCTTACTATGAAATCCATACAAAGCTACGAGCTCTTTACCGTAGTATTGCAGTAGTCATATGGAACCGAAAAACACGAAGTTCTATCTACTTATTACCAGTAATGCACTCTTATCTATGAGCATTGTGCATCTTTTTTTTCCCCGTTGCATTATCCAAGAGATCGTATTATAATAACTCAAAAGAAATTAACTCGTCAGTATTCTGAAAAACCTGTCAAACACTTCGCTACCCTAAATTTTTCGGCGATGGGGTGCGTACGTACGTAGTAGTGCGTGTATATTGTAACAGAAATAGATAATAACGCGAGCGCAGCGAGACCGAAATTTTTCGGCGCGGGGGTGCGTAGTAACACGATCAGATGAAAACGCGAGCGCAGCGAGAGCGAAATTGTTCGGCGCGGGGGTACGTAGTAACAAAATTGACCGATATAGTGTAAAAAGATCCGATCTGGCAACGCTGATATATGTATGACCTATTGCCACCGCCCCTCTTGCCGGCCCGCGACCTCACTCGGCGCCCGCGCCCTATATTTGAAGCATGTTCATGTTCTTACTTACAGACGCGCCCCGAAGATATTGACAAACTTACAAGCATGTTTTCGACCAAAACTATTTGTTCTTGTTATTTTTCATGTTCATTTTAAATTTTGGATTGACAAAAAAAGGTGAAAAGTAATAGTTGGTTGAAAGGCGCCAATACCAAAACAAAATGCAAACGGCCAGGGGCGCCTACGCCGCCCCTGTCGGTTTGGCGCCCCGGGCTATAGCCCGGATCGCCCTAGGGTAAATACGTCCCTGAATAAAACGGTAGGAAGTTACACAGACACGTTTCCAGACCTGTGCGAGACAAGTCGCGAACAAAAGCTAAGAACTAATAAATATTCTACACAAAACTATCCAGAACGATACATTCAATGAGGAACTTTTTATGAGTCGCAAAATTTGACACTCGTGCGATTCAGTTTCGTCTCAAGTGACACATCGTGGTACGAAAAGTACTTGAAATGAGAGAATGAAATAGTTGAGACGCTCTTACTGAACTGTCATCTGAACTGAGTCGTAAATACAATGTCATGGTATGAAATAGCGATACAGTTCAGTTTAGGGCCTAAAGTGAGTCGCGTTAAGAGATCGTGGTAAGGCTCCTGATCGTGTTACTACGCATCCCCGGGCCAAAAATTTCGGGCTCGCTGCGCTCGCGTTAATATCTATTTCTGTTACAATATATACTATACTACGTAGTCTACGTACGTTTTTTTCTGATTGTGTTACTACGTACGCCTGCGCCGAAAAATTGGGCGCTCGCTACGCTCGGGTTTTTTTCTGATTTTGTTACTACGAACACCTGCGCCGAAAAATTTCGCCCTCGCTGCGCTCGCGTTTTCATTTGATCGTATTACTACGCACCCCCGCGCCGAAAAATTTCGGTCTCGCTGCGCTCGCGTTATTATCTATTTCTGTTACAATATACACGCACTACTACGTACGTACGCACCCCATCGCCGAAAAATTTAGGGTAGCGAAGTGTTTGACAGGTTTTTCAGAATACTGACGAGTTAATTTCTTTTGAGTTATTATAATACGATCTCTTGGATAATGCAACGGGGAAAAAAAAGATGCACAATGCGCATAGATAAGAGTGCATTACTGGTAATAAGTAGATAGAACTTCGTGTTTTTCGGTTCCATATGACTACTGCAATACTACGGTAAAGAGCTCGTAGCTTTGTATGGATTTCATAGTAAGATACGTTTTTTTTCCGTAGCATTGCAGACTGTAGTAACTAAATTAGCCGCTCGAGGGTGCTTTACATCATGCTTCTTTATTTGGTTACTATTTAAGTTCTTAAACCACAATATGATTTTTAATAGATTGAATTATAAAAACAAGTAAACTATTTTGTAAAACAAAGAACTGGAGTTACAAACATTTGCACTGAACCTAAAATAGGCAACTATAATTGAACATATCTTTAAGCAGTTGATAATTTATTTATTATTCAAAAAAGTTACACAGCATTACAGTAATAAAACCAATAAGGCACTGAACTACAAAAATACATATAAACAAGACTTAAAACTAGTTCATTTAGGCGACACAACCGCGTGGGTCCTTTGCGTCGTCTGATCTGGTGTATAATTCGGCAAATTACCGCGGAACTGCCGAAACACAACACCCTTCCGCCAGAAGTCTGCACTTGCGATGGTGTCCTGCAGCGGCCGCGGCACGCACACCACAAATGAGCTGAAGTACACGTAGTGCCGGGACTGCAGCTGGATAATATTGATATCATGGGGTCAAAAATATAAGCCCGATTTCAAAGGTCTCTATCTCGGCGGGAGACAGCTGGCGATAAAAACGGAGCTTTTAACATTGTCATTGACACACTTGATATTATATGGGTGATAAAATTACTTCACCGCATTTCCTGGTCACAATTTCTTTCCCCTGAACGAATACACTAAATCCGCGGAGGATTAAACTGAATTCGAAGATTGGCATACCACGTAAAATTCATTTGAAATTTAACAAATTTACATGTCAATGATTGACATGACATTATCACAGGCGGAAGGCGGCACACGTTCCGAGTCTTAATTACAATTCTTTTGAAATACAGACATTTTAAACTTTATTTCATTCAATAAAGCATTTGGTATGGCAAATATTGTCATTAAATTAAAAAAAGAACATAAGTCCGCTATGAAATATATGTCTTTTCTTTTCAAAATTACCAATTAGTTTTAAACAAAGTGTGCTGCGAAATTAATTTGTAATATTTTAGTTACCGAACGGATAGAAGCCAGAAAGAGATAAACATATACGAAACTCACATAGCGGCATCCCTTTCGCGCCGTAGCGTCTCAATTGCAGACCAGAGACAAATATCGGTCTTTCATTCACTTTATGCGATCGAGAATCAGCGCTGCTTTAAATGTGTTATGGTACGAAATTCAGCGATTCAATTTAGGTGCCTAAACTGAACTGCACTGCTTTTGGATAGTTTTTATAAAGATCGTGGTAAGGCTCCTGGACTCATTAGCGACTGCGTAAAAGATTTGTATGAAGAAATGTAGTTCTACAAAGTAACCGCTACGGGCGCTGTCCTATTCTCCATACGAATTGATTACGCTGTCGCTAGGTACAGCCTGACTCATGGCAAGGGCACTGGTAAATTCTCAGCCTTATATTAGGCGACTAAATATAATGATGATATTCATGAAAGGGACATTATATTCGTCGTTGCCATTACAAATTAATTGAAAATAATTATCTCAGTTGAAGAGGCTTAAATATTAAAACGTAAAACCCGGGACGTTTCAAACAAACACAATACCCGTTTTGTTTCAATCAAATTGGACGTTTCGAGCGGGTTTTGTCCTGCGTTTGAATTGCATGGAAATTCGGTATAATCTCTAATTTGTATGAAATATTCTCGGATTGAATTGAGTGAAATTAATTACCGTTTGCATCGTGTTTGATGAAATAATTCATATTAGGAAGGGAATGAGCACAGATTAATTTTAATTTGTATGTAATTGGCAAATTATGTTGATTCGTGTTTATTTTGAAGTTTTTAGTGTCCTTTTATAACAACTTTGATGTGATTTGAGAACAGATAATCTTTGAGCTAAGAAGACCTTGAAGTTCTAGTTATATTTATTGATACTTACATTGACTTAGCGAGTGAAGCAACTCCATTTCAGCTTGACCAAAAATCTTTTGTATGGATGTCTACAAGTCGCATTATTTAACCGATTCTCGTCAAATTTTGAAGCAGTTACAATAATTATACAGACGTATTTATGTTGAGTCAGTATTTTGATTTTTTTCTATATATTTTACATAGAAAACTAACATGAGTCTCAGCCATATTAAAATACGACGTGAACGTGAGTAATACCCGTTTCGTATTATAATATTTTTCAAAATGGCGGAAATAGGGGTTGTAAAACTAAAAAGTCATATTTTATGTCACTTCTAAAAATGATCACGAAATCTACACAACATACAGAATGAACATATTTATTGCACAGTATGTTCCCATACAATAGGCAAAATTGCGAACTTAATGCTGTAGAACATACCATTAATTTATTGTTCGAACACAAATATCCCCAATATTTATCATTGTAACATAATATTAATAATAACGCTTGTTTTCAGAACAAAATAATATAATAAGCCGATTACAAAAGAAAATCTGTTATTTAAGAATACAGACAGACGTAGAATATTCCAGGAATAAACATTTTCTTTACCAAGATTTTATTCCATTTTGTGTTTCCCAGTTCATTAGGATTTTGTAGTTTTTTGCTCATTTGACTTTTGTAAGGAAACGTTGGTTTTTATGCAAATAATGTGCTGAAAAAACTTGTAATGAAAGTATCTTCCGTAAACATAAATAATGGTCATAGTCTTTGTAAGAGAAAAAGTTTTGCGATATTTGCAGGGATTTTCCAACCCGTAGAATAATGTAGGTACCACCTTGTTTTAACACAATTTTTTATTATGTGCGAAATTTTCAGAGCGATACATTTTCTGAAGGACTTTTTACGATCACTAGACGCACGTGACTTTGTCCGCGTAACCAACGACGGGGATTGCAAACGCGGTTGGCGCAGTTTGCTGACTCGTGCCTTCTGAGCCAGCGGTCCCGGGTTCGAATCCCGGCCAGGGCAAATATTTGTATGATGAACTCGAATATATGTTCATGGGTCATGGATGTTATCTATATATGTATCTATATATTATGTATATAGTCGTCTAGTACCCATAGTAGGTACTTACAAGCTTTGCTAAGTTTGGGGCTAGGTCGATATGTGTATGATTGTCCCAATAAAAAAAACCCTTCTTTTAAAGCAACCAAAATAAAAATTGGGCAAGTGCGAGTCCGACTCGCGCATGAAGGGCTCCGTACCATAATCTATAACAAGTTTGTTGTATGGGAGCCCCCTTAAATATTTATTTTATTTTATTTTATGTTTAGTATTTGTTGTTATAGCAGCAATAGAAATACATCATCTGTGAAAATTACAACTGTCTAGCTATCACCGTTCTTGAGATACAGCCTCGTGACAGACGGACGGATGGACGGACGGACGGCCGGAGAGCGAAGTCTCAGTAATAGAGTCCCGTTTTTACCCTTTGGGTACGGAACCCTAAAAAGAGGTGTTATAAGTTTTACGTCACCGTAGGCCGTAAGTGGTATTTTCTAGGGAGGAAATCTCACTTCCTGGCCGAGGCAAGACGTAAAACTTTAGACAAACCACGGGGCGTTATTCTTAAAGCCCCAGGTGTTTTTGGCCCGAACCGAAGGTGAGGAAAGACATTCACGAATTCAGCGCCCTAGGTATGTAATGTATAGGGGTCGGACGATCGAGTGCAAATGACTTAAGGAACAGGACCATCAAAAAATACTGCTTGGGAGATTGACCCGTATATTATGAGCTATATGCCAAAATGTGCATCTACCTAAAATCGGTAGTTACCGACCGATTTTGAGATGTTCTAAGATTTGTCAAAATTTAATGTTTTCGCTGTCTTGGATCGAGAATTCCTAAGAAGTTTTTGTGAACACGCTATTCAAAAAACGGAAATATCTCGGGATTTAATAAGGTTACAGTTTGAGCCATCTAAGGAGGCGGGCGGACAAAAATTAAGGCGGTAGCGGGTCCATTACGCGCGAGGTCAGAAAACAAATTATCATGTGCTTTATTTCTAAATTACATTTTCAATGCCTTTGATCGTTGCCCGTAATGTGAGATCCGTAGATTTTAATTTATTTGTATGTTCCTGTTTGCCGTCATTGAGAAATGTATCTACAAACGCTTTCAATAAAATAAACCATTCGATAAGCCGTTTCTCGATACAATAAATGGATTAACGCATATTCATAATCACCATTTAACATATAATTACGTCTGATACAATGTTTGTCGCTCAAAATAAGTATTTCTTCGACGGTACGTCAAAATATCTTGGAACGAACGCGCCGGGGGACGGTGGAATGAAAAATGCAAACGTAATTTATGCTGCCAGGGAAAAGTGGCGAAAAATACAGAAGATTCTTCTTAGTCGAACACTCTTGTCAGAGTGGTCGTGGTTATGGATTGTCTTCTACATTAATGACGGCTTTTGAGATTTTTCTCCATCTCTCTCTGTTTGTGGCATTCCATGCACACTCCGTAAGGGAACGTTTCGTCGTGGATTTTATGAGATCCGTCCACCTAGTAGGAGATCCGCCGCGAGAACGTTGACCTTCCACTCTCCCCTGCACTACCAAACGCAGAAGCAAATACAGAAGATGGTGACTGCAAATAATATCTGTCTGAGCTCCTGGGAGCACTAGGGCTAAGTTTAACGTCTCTAATGATTCTTCATAGGCGTCGGATTTTTCAAAGCAAGGGTAATAACAGTAATGTCAGTAAGTGTAACCGTTATTGCAGGCAAGGATTGCAGGGCTTATTGAAATGTCAGTAAGTACAGTAGGAATCACTGGCTATTTTTTTCAATGATATGGTGCCAACATTAACATCAAAATGTAAGTAACTAATATCCAGTGACGGAAATGCCATGTAATAAATAAATTGAATAAATAAATCAATAAAAATAATATTCTGTATTTAAACGGATTAAATCACGTTTATTAATTTACCGTTGTCAACGGTTGACAACCTTCTAATATGAAATGAAATAACCAATGCAAACCTACTGTTGTTTATCCTTCAATAATGTCAAAGGAAGTAGAAAAGCGGAACTGACTGCGGAGAATTCTTGAAATTCTTTTACATTCTCACATTGCCTGTTTCAGATTTTAAACGCCTTATATTTGATTTCTTGAATGACGATGAAAACAATTATTCCCAAAAAAGGTGAAATGTACTGGACGAGGAATAAAACACCGCGTCACTTCAAACACGATTTAATGACTACTGCCTAAACTGTCAAGTGCGAGTCGGCATACCCGCGAACATATTAAGAGGCCTTATTCCTTTTAAAATTTATTTTTTTCATATTACGACAAATATATTGATAATTTTAACCAACTTTTTGAAGTGAATAATACTTTTCCCCGAGTTCTAGGAAGTAACATAGCTATTTCATGCTTTCATTGCGTGCAGTCGAAAATAAATTGAAACAAACTAACTTTCCGCGTGAATTTTGTCAATTTCGAGTAGTTTTTGGATCAAAAATTATCAATGAAAATTTCAAACTGTAGGTTTCAAATATATACCAATAAATCACAATAGCCCTGTTCTAGGTAGTAACATCAATAATATGTTAAGAAACATGTTAGATCATAGAGAAAAATGTCTAAACAATCAGCATTTTAAAAGGAATAAGGCCTCTTAAATATAAAACATATCTACCGTAAAACGGGGTTACTTTAAGAAAAATTGGGGCTACTTTTATAGATTTAAAATGGTTATAAAAACGCAAATATTCTTAGTGCGATTGAGCAAATGAAGTACCTAAAAGGTTAGGTCATTGTTGAAGGTAGGTATTGTATTGCAACAGATAGTAAAAAAATTGGGCAAGTGCGAGTCCGACTCGCGTATGAAGGATTCCGTACCATAATCTATAACAAGTTTGTTGTATGGGAGCCCCCTTAAATATTTATTTTATTTTATTTTTAGTATTTCTTGTTATAGCGGCCTACATCATCTGTGAAAATTTCAACTGTCTAGCTATCACCGTTCTTGAGATACAGCCTGGTGACAGACGGACGGACGGACAGACGGACAGCGAAGTCTCAGTAATAGGGTCCCGTTTTTACCCTTTGGGTACGGAACCCTAAAAATAAGGATATGGCGAAAAAACACTTTTCCATAGTAGCCCCATCATTTTAAAGTAACCCCGTTATACGGTAGGTACCTACAAAATCGTGTATCGATAAACTTACTACAATTCTGCCCAAGGGAAGAAAATGTCACGTTCGGCCAAGGTAATACGTAAAACTTTAGATATATTATTTTTAGGTTTAGTTTTATTTCTGAGTGTTTTTTTTAATTCTTAAATTGCAAGGATAATATTATTCAACCTATTATATCATAGACAGATTAACATACGATAACAGAAGCGGATTTCTACAAAAAAAAACTCAACGAGAAGAAATCGTATTTCCGCTAACAACAGAACGGTTTATTATACAAAAACCGGGTTCGATTCCCGGTCTCTTCCACTAGGTAACTCATTTTTCAATTTTTCTTTAAGCTTTGATCTTTGTATCATAAGTTTACCCACATTAAAAAAATGAGACATTACCATGTTTCATAAATTTATAAATAACAGCGCCATCTCTCGCTTGCTCGTTCACTGCTGAAAAGTGGTGCAGTAAGATGTGGATATTAATGTATTCACATAGAGGTCGCTAAGGTGTAAAACCTTTCAAATAAACAATGCAAAAATCGACACACAAAGCATAAGGAAATATTCGATAGGTTGCTTGGGAGTCAGGGTAGCGAAAAAAACTGCCTAAGAACTGGACATTAATTGTATGTATAACGAAAACGATTGTAAATTTTCTAGCGTATCATCTTTATAAGTACCACAAAACAAATTAAAATCAAATTAGAATTAAACGAGATCAACTCTACTCACTACCGAAGCAATCTATCATATCATCCAACCACACCAAACACAACCGACCAAACTCCCATTATAATCAAAGCTAATATCCCCATATGCAAAGGTATGCGTATAACAATCGGACTATTATGCCCACGTGTGGTAATGTGCGGTGCCGTGTTCCTTATGACAAAGCGCTGTAATTTATATCCCGCGATGACGCATCGGCAGGCGGCCATCTTGTATGCCTATTCAAAATGGCGGACATGAAACTTGATTACAATGGCCGTTGAAAAGGATGGATGGTTTTTGTTTTAGCGTATTTTGTAGGTTTAGTCGAATGTGCTTGAATTGGAAGGAAAAATAGAGGGCTGATTTTTAGCTTTATCATAGTTGCGTAAGAAAATATTGTGTAATCATTTGTTTTGAGTATTTACACAGCTACTAGTAAAGGAAAAATAATGAATAAAATAACTGTTTTGACATTTTGCGGCTACAAATTACCTACATTACTTGCAAAAAAATAATATAAAAATATATTTTAGATTCCGTCGTGTATTGATGGATATCACACAAAATATATCCTTTACCAGCAATTAAGTGTATCCTATCACAACTGAAACATTGGTTCCCATCTGTAATGTTTCGCCAAATTTTCGTTTGTCAGAAATTATTTTTTTCTTGAACCCTAACTATTTTCAGGGTTTTATAACCATCGTTTTAAAGAACCTATTAGGTTAGGTTTGTTGTACAATTATACTCAAATATGAACAGTTTTGGAAAATACTAAATAATACTTTCGGACAAACGAAAATTTGGCGAAACGTTACAGTTGAGATGACACACAAAAAATCGGACTTACAATAGGTACCTAACCGCAATTTAAGATGCCTTCAAACTCCAAATACCTACACTAATATAATTCGTCGTACCTAAGTACGAATTCCTGTGAATTACTTTTAATATTAATTCGTTTATGATTTTTTCAACTAACATCTGAGGCTGGTTTAAATAAGCTCGAATTAATTCTATTTACATTACTCTAACATAAAATTAATTCAATAACGTTTATCCCTGATTAATGTCCTTCCGTTCAGAATGTTGACAGAATGTCAAATATCAAATGATTTACGACCGGCTTTGTTTGGGGGCTTATTGTACTTTTTACAGCCCCAACAAAGGTTTGTAAAAACCGCGACTTACAAAAAATTCGGACCTTTTTAATATCCCCTTAAAGCGCGACCGTCTCCTGTCACTTGGCGGGAAATGGGAAAGATATAACCAAATATTTGCGCTCATTTTTCAATTTGTGGCCATTAAATTAGCGAGATCACTTAATTGTTGTTTGTCGTAAGTTTTGCTGTTTTATTCACATTTTCTGGTCACTTTATTTATTTAGATTTTATTACACAGTACAAAGAAGAGTACAATGGTGGACGTAATGCCTTAAGGTGTTTTCTACTAGTCAAACACTGGGTTAAACAGAAGTATGTAGTCAGACTTTAGTCTTAATATAAGACTGAAGCCAATTAATTTTTAACCTCATTCGCTAGGAAACACTTCCGTTTATAGGGGGAAATCTGCGTGCAAAAGTCTATTTATCCGCTAGCGTGCAAAAGTGATTTGAATTTCGAACACGATGATTGTGATTTACTGTGATGCATTGTAACTTTTTTGAATTAACTTAATTAATATGTACGCTTTATTCAGATTGTTTTTGATCTGTTAAACAGAGGGCAAAATCTATTGTTTTTCTGCATCTCGAATTTTCCTTTATACAGTGATCTGATACAATCTGCACGCTGTTTTCGTGGCCACCCCCTTAACAGTTTACAATACAGGCTATCGCAGTACAAAATGCTTGCCTAATACTTAATAAGTTTCTATCAAAAATGACATTTTAGTGGCAAGTTTTTATAGCCGACTGTACTTTTCTTTGGATATCCATCAAATGCTCACTGAGACGATTCTAAAGAGCCCAAGCTCGGTAGGATTGCTTTTTTTATTATAGAGTTTCTATGGCCACCTTCCGGCTCCATCATCAGATCAGCCCCATGGTACCATATTATTGTATTGTCATCAAAGTTAAGTAAGTATGCAAAATTTCAGCTCAATCGGTTGACGATATCTGCTTCAAAATTGAGTTGGAAGATTTCACCTGAACAAACATACTTAGATACATACAATGCAAGTTAAATAAAAGCTTTTAAAAATGATGCCGTATAAATAAACTATTCGTTCATATAGCTCGCTGTTTTCGTGGCCACACCGTTAACAGTTTACAACGCAGGCTATCGCAGTACAAAATGCTTGGCTAATACTTTAAAACGCGGCATGTAATCTATTTTCACATACAATTTATTGCCCATTTTGCTCGATAATTTATTGAAGACTTCCCAGTCTTCTGTGATGCATGTTTAAATACGTTTCCCTGAATATTATTATAAAATGTGATTTTTATTTTTAAAAGTCCAGTCAGTAGTAATTTATTAGGTTAACCATTTTGTTTTGCTACATGACACTGTTTGTATACTCTGTAAAATACCGAAAGGCTTTTAATGATAGATAGTTTGCTTGAATGTTTAATACACTTGTTTTTTTTTCTATGACATGATTGCTTATCGAATTTGTACTTTAAACATATAGTGAAATATTTTACAAAACTCCCGTGACTCTCTGATATATTAAAATTCATATAATACTCGAATATATGTGCTTGGGTCATGGTTGTTCTATGTATTTAAGTATATATTTATCTATATAAGTATGTATATCGTTGTCTAGTACCCATAACACAAGCCTTCTTGAGCTTATTTTGGGACTAGATCGATTTGTGTGAGGTTGTCTGATATTTATTGACATATATAAAAACTCACGACGTACAACTCGTACAAGTCGAATATCGCTCGACATGTTTTAGTCGATATTTTATTTTAAACACCATGGAACGTGTGAGCTGACCCAACTATCGTGGGCATGAGGCCGGATGGAAAAAGAAGAAGCTGTAAATGTAACGAATGACTTTGTTGTTTGAAACAATATATCTTTGTCTATAGTAGTAATAAATCCTAGATTTGTATTAAAAACAGTTTTCTATGGAGAGGGGTCATGATTTCAGGAAAAATATTAATAGCGTGATGCAGGATCGTCTTTTGTTTTGTATGGGCGCGCGGCGCCATGTCTGGTGCCGTCTGTGTGGGCATAATTACCTTTGTCCTCTTATCACGCCGACACGGAGGGACTAATTTTAACCAATTTTGGCACAAAGATATTCTGGACATCAAAAGATGGTTTTTGCATAATTACTTTTTATCCGACTAGTAACTGAATATTAATAGTAGTACAAACTCGCATTCCATAGATGTGTGGTAAAGTCTACGGATTTCGCTTAATTAACTTGTCGCAAACATTCAATGAAATGTCGTCATAACGTGCGTAATAACAGGCTTCGATGTATCACGTTTCGGGCGGAACAACTCGATATTTCATACAAAATTTAAGGCCTAAGCCGGGAAGATTTTTTTGAACATGGCGTCTGTGTTCATGAACAGGCTAAACAGCTGTTTTTCTTTTATTTCCATTGCATATGTTTGAGAAAAGCACTATACATGCCAATTAGCCAATGAAAAGGGCTTACCGGCTTCGTATCACTATCCTTCTCACTCGGCAAGCCCTTTTTTCTCGGCGTCTGCAGTAATGTACAGTCGAGTTCATTTACATCTACACACTGACGAGAACAAAAATATCTGAACACGACCCTATTGTCAGGAACATAAAGTCGTGTTCAGATATTTCTGTTCTCGTAAGTGTGTAGATGTAAATGAACTCGACTGTATTATTATAGCGCCCATATTTCATAACTTCTTTCATAACATTAAATTAGAGAAACTATCGTAAAACAAAACGACGTCGTTGTAAACTCTAAACCTCCCAAAGTTGCCTCACACGGTGATGCAAAACTAAATGTTTTAACCGACATGGTCCTACAAGACAAACTCGATACTATGCGAGATGCCTTTCATATTATATTCCGTGCCATAAAACAAGTTTGTTGTATGGGAGCCCTCCTTAAATATTTATTTTATTTTATTTTTAGTATTTGTTGTTATAGCGGCAATAGAAATACATCATCTGTGAAAATTTCAATTGTCTAGCTATCACCGTTCTTGAGATACAGCCTGGTGACAGACGGACGGACGGACGGACGGACGGACAGCGAAGTCTTAGTAATAGGGTCCCGTTTTTACACTTTGGGTACGGAACCCTAAAAATGAATTTGTTTATTCAGTAATAAAACGGCATTTCCCTAGGAGACCACTATTGTGAAAAAAAGCTTATAGAAACTCTACAATTATTAGTCATACATGGAATGAAAACTTTTGAAATCTCTTCTCACAGTGTCTATCTAAGACTAGTTGTGCCACGCAGCCACACCCCACCCTATACCCACTGATCCCACGGGAAAACTAAATTATTTCGAGATAAAACTAGCGATGGGCGAGTCGAGTTGCCTGATTCGAATAACTCGAATCAGACTCTGATCGAGTCGATTCGAATCAGGTTTCTTTGCAACTCGAATCAACTCGCCGACTCTAGCCAACTCGCGGGACTTGCAAACTCGTGGATCGGTCGAAACCGCGAACGACAACCGGAGCCAACCGGTTCGGTTAATGCGAGTCGAGTCAACTCGAGTTCCGATTTGAGTTTGCTTCCAAATTGATTCGAATCATCCGAGTTCAAAAATAATGGACTCGTAACATCGCTAGATAAAACGTAGCCCATGTGTTAATGGAGCGTTTCAGCTACCTTCATAACAAAATTTATCAAAATTGATTCAGCCGCAGCGTACAGAAGTAACAAAGATACACATAAACGCACTCACAAACTGTCGCCTTTTAATATTAGTGTGATAAAAAGAAATTTTCCAAGGAGACCACTGTCGAGAAGAGAGCTCAAAGAAACTCAACGATTAGTCATACATGAAATGAGCACCATATTTACGATGATCATGAGTAATTTAATTCATAATTCTTTATTGCATTATCATGTTGTACAATAGGATGTTACATTAATATGATTAAGTCCATAACATGAACCCTGTCAGGGTTGTTAAGTGAAATTCACGATAAAATATCAGCCAGCCATCCATTAATATCAGCACTATGAATGCATTCACAGTCCCGATGACCTCACTCGACACTAGTGCCTCTAATCTCTCTCTATTATCTCCTGATTCAGAACTCTTTGTACAGTCGCCATCAGATATATCGCATATATGCTGCGATATATTTGAACATGTACTGTAACGCCCAGTCAATAAGAGTTGTGAGTCCGATTCGTTTTTAAAAAACTACACTCCGTCGCTTAAACCATTTCGGAATTATGGTTCGCGGAGTAGATGAGAGCCTATTCCTTGAACTTGCAACATTACCGCAAAATATGAAAATGGTCTATAGCTGGCAACTTTGGCCACTTAGCTGGCAGATTCCAAAATGAGCACTGGATCGCTTTTGGAAACTAGACCAAGACCT
The DNA here is from genome assembly GCA_932273695.1 of Apotomis betuletana. Taxonomy (NCBI): domain Eukaryota; kingdom Metazoa; phylum Arthropoda; class Insecta; order Lepidoptera; family Tortricidae; genus Apotomis; species Apotomis betuletana. Next base: position 21,145,393 of record OW026312.1, read on the forward strand.
TCATTCGACGGTTGTAATGACACAAGCCCGAGATCTCGACACTATAATTATTTGGTTTAAGCGGTTTGTCTGCTACCCGTGGTGATGGATGACGAAAGTTACCAGGCCGCTGTACCGGGTAGCAGTCCCTGATGAAGAGCTCCATACGAGTTCGAAAAATGTCGGGCCGTTCCTGACAATTTCACGTGAGTGTAAACCGCTTAATACAATAATTAAATATGTCTCACGAAAGTTTTAATAAGATTGTCAATAATTATATCGATATAGTTTCGAGTTTAGAAGTATAGTTATGGCATCTTTCTCATTGTAATAAATAGTCATCGGAATTTTGGGAGTGTCAGGTTGGGTAGTATATCGATAAATTCTCATATCGATGCCTTCAATACTATTGACGGGTCCCAGTGTATGTGTTATCCAAATCTGATCTTTTATTTTAGCAATGGTGAAAGGGAATATAAAGACAAACAGATCTAATGTATTTATTAATTTATTAAATCTTCCAAAATGAATAGCAAATCATACAAAAGGCGGACTTAATGCCATTGTATTTATGTTGTTATGAAAATCTCTACCTGACACTCTCAATATTCCGATATCCGGAACAAAATCAAATTGGTGTCGGTGAAATCGTTAAATTAATGTGCGATATGTGTAAGTGTGTGAGAAATCTAATCTTATCTTGATATATTAACCCCACATTTCCTTCAAAATGACACGTAAATTCTCGAATATGTCATATCACACTAATATTATAAAGGCGAAAGTTTGTGTGTGTTCATGTTTATGTACGGCTGGCCCAATTTTAATAATTTTTGGTATGAAGCTAGCTGACACCCTAGATTAACACATAGGCTACTTTTTATCCTGAAAAACGTAGTGTTCCTGTGAGATGAGCGGGTAACACCGCGCGGCACAGCTATAGTACTTTATAATAGCAAAAACCGATGTATTATAAGCCCCTGATGAAACATATTGCTAATTTAGACACAATGCAGTTCCTCATCGAATCAGGGCTCTGGGACTGTTTTGGAAACTAGACCTATTTGGTGATAGTCAACAGTTGGAAGAGAAGGTTTGTTAGTCTCGTTAGTGAACGTTGGTGCAACACGAAAGCGCATGCGTTAAATGCAGATGCTTTGTGGGAATAACTTCGTTTAAACCTTCTCGCTAATGCGCGTCTAGTCAGAGGCATGTAAATACTTAATCAGATATAGAATAGAATACTCATTATTGCACACCTCAGGAAGAAATAAATACAAATACAGATAACACTTATCATTACAATAGAGGTAAACAATAGGCGGTCTTATCGCTAAAAAGCGATCTCTTCCAGACAACCCTTGGGTAGCAGATATCCGAAGAAATAGATTTGTTCATTTGCAATCTGGCGGAGCTCACAAGGGTTCTCCTAAAGCATTTATGTTCGTGTTAGTTCCTATTTATTTTGTTACGCTGTGTTCATTAATATTGTACTTCTCGCTACTTTTATTTTTATTTTCTTTGACATGTTGTTTGACTTAATAGTACACATATCGCGCATTGGACTAGTCTGTAAGTGATAATTATGTATTTTAGTAATAATAAATAAATAAATTTTATTTTTCCAACTTTACCGCAGTGTTTTAAGACTAGAGTATAGCTTCGCGATCCTAACGAAATAGGTATTTACGAAAACGCATGCTGTCGCTCGAGCGCTCAACCCCCCGGCATCGCGCACAACACATACAAATCGCCTCACGCACACATCGAAGCAATGACACAACGCTGCTACCTGCTGCTAGTCTAGTTTGACGATCGGATTGACAAGCAATTGCGATAAATAAAGGTGGACTGTTTTGTTTTCTTGCGTTCCTACGGATAGTGAATTGTTGTGGTGTGACTGAAATTCCGATATTATAAAGAAGTATTTTATTTATTTATGTAATTATTAGTAACGAGTATGTACCTACAAGCTAAATTAATTTTTGATAAATCAGTTTGTTCCCGATGTACCGGTAGGATTTAAATGACTGTCATTTTTTATTGTAATATTATTTAGGCATTTCAAAGGTATTTATATACTGAGTTACTGATATTTACGAAACAAAACATTTTTTATTTGACTTTGTTATTGTGCACGAAAGTACATAATTATTATACTTACTTATAATGTTTACATGATATCGGAGTTACTATGTCTTTCTAGGGTTCCGTAGTCAACTAGGAATACTTTTTGACACAATTTTTGTGGTATATGTTTCTAGTGCCTTAGCAATAATTGACTGCGTGGGAATTGTGTGCAAGACGTTTTAAAGGTTTCCTTTTTAAAATTGGAAGTAAATAATACGGATATTTTTAAAATATTTTTTTAATCACTGTTTCTAATTTTGGTGGTTTATTTGGTAATTTGAAAGTCACCAAAATTGCTTGATGCCACCAGAATTGTTAATTTTGTATATCATTTCACATTTTTTATCGTCTTAATATAGAATATAGAAAAGTGACTATATTGGTGCTCCGTGATTTTAGTAGTGCTTTTAACACTGTTGATTTTGATATACGGGTCAATCAACTTTTCGACCCACACTTCGCTGTCCACGGCAGTTTTTGAACAAAACTCCATAAATCTATTGAAATTAACATCATGTGAGGTACTAGCGTATTATTAGACAGTAAATCATTGTGACTTATACGTTTTTATTCAAAAATATCCTTCAATTAAAATAATTTATGTGGTAACTCCATTGACAATTTCTTCTTCCATACAAATTATTGCTGTCCAAAACGCGTGATGTCAATACACTACACCGCTAAATCACATGTTTTCTTTGAAAATTGTGTCTAATTTTTTTATATTCTATAAAATAAAATATATACTTTAGTATTTCGTATTAATAAATGTTACCAGTTGTTATACATTTCTGCAAAAAAATCAAGAATTTCTGTCCAAATATTTTTTTCGTAATATTGGTATACTGAGTTACCTTTAAAACTTGAAGACGTAAAAACCTACAAGGACATAATTCGGTCACTACCTACTAAAAATATTGGTGGCCTCTCTGTCGGCGCGGCGGCGAAGTCCTTTGACAATGCCGACAGGCCGCCAGTCAGCGACGAGCTCTCGAAGGTAGTGCGTGTGTTTAATCGCTGTCGGCTGAGTTACCGCGATTTTATCGGTAAGTACTGATATTCATTTCTTGAATCATATTGTATTTCAAGGACAAAGAATAAACGTTTTGATAGATGTATACGAGTATAACTAATACTGAGTAGAATTCATTTTATTTGAAAAATACTGACCAATGTCACCCGAGTTACTTGTGTACTGAGTTACTTTTGTGGTAACTCCAAAGACACCAACGGTAACTCCAGAGACAATTTCATGAATATCTATATCAATTATCTTTGTTATAGCTGCAAACTAAAAAATATTAATACGTATTTACGTAAATGCGATCCAACTTGCTGCGGTTGTCGTAAAAGAACTAAAAACTAGTGCGTGTGCATGTCTAATTCAAGTCACCTTATCCGAGAAGCGTAGTACTAATTAATATAAATTTTAAGGTTCAGATTATCATTTATTGTTAACAAAAGTCCTTTTAATATCCTTCTTTTTCAGATTTCTAGATCATTTTAAAATGGCGTTAACGCCAGCCGAGAAACAAAAGAGATACAGAGAACGGTTGAAACAAAATAAGGAAAAATATGAAGAGGCTAAAAGAAAACACCGTCAGCACTATCATCAAACAAAACGGCTTGCTAAAGATTTGACGCCTAAAGAAAAAAGAAATGCAAATACCATCTGGAAGCTGAGGCAGAGAGAATATCGTCAAAGAAGGAAGAATCTACAAGTAGTTATAGCTGAAACACCACCAACTTCTCCGACACCCGACGTGCAGAACATTCGAGGTCCAGTAAACCCTATACCTGGTGGATCACCATCTTCAAATTCAGCACGTGAACGCGGCCGTCGTAAGCTCAAAAGTAACAGAAGTAGATTGTATCGAGAAAATAAAAAAATACAGTTACTAAAGAAGAAATGTGATAAATTCAGGAAACGATTATGTCGCAGTAAAAAAAATATGTCAGAGAGTGAAGACGAAAATGAACAAGTAAAGGAAAAATATAGACTCCTGACAAGTTCTATTAGAGAAAAATATCATAGAACTAAAAATATGAAACAGAAACTACTCTTAAAGAGCATACTAAAGGGTGATCGAATAGAAAAATTTAGAAAGAGGAATGAATTGCTAAATGAAGTATTTGGAATAAACCGGCAATATACAACCAAGGTGTCAATTAACAACAACGCCATATTGCTAAAAAAGAAAATTCATAGGTTTTTTCTTCGAGATGACATCTCAAGAGCAACTGCGGGCAAGAAAGAGACCTTAACCCGAAACGGAAACAAACTTCAGAAAAGGTTCCTGCTAGACACAATGAAAAGTTTGCACAAACATTTCAAAGCAGAAAATCCAGGGGTTTGCTGTTCTTACTATTATTTTACAAAAAATCGCCCATTTTTTGTTGTAAGACCTTCTGCTGATGGACGTGAAACTTGTTTGTGCAAAACACACATAAATTTTGCTTACAAGACCCAAGCACTGAAAAAACAAGGGATAATTCAAAGCGACAACTTATGTGATGTCATTAAAGCAACAGTGTGCGATGATCGGTCAAAAAATTGTATGTATAATGACTGCAAGACGTGTAAAAACAAAAGCTTAAAATACAACGAAGAAAAAATTAAAGGTTCAATCAAATATAGCCAATGGATAAGGAAAGAAGAAGTTTACGAGAAAGATGGGAAAAAGTTCAAAAGTATAAAAAATGTCAAAGAAGACTTAAATGACGACATTTCACACTTTCTGAAGGCATATGAAAAAGATGTGACCAATTTTAAAAAGCACGTGTATAATATAAAAGTTCAGTTCCATAATTTCCGGGAATGCTTGGACAACTTACAACCCAATGAATGCGCCATAGTTGTTGACTTTAGTGAGAATTACAACTGTAAATATAACGAAGAGGTGCAATCACATCACTTTGGGGGCTCTAGAAAGCAAGTATCTCTACATACTGTCATGGTGTATACTCACGACTTGGAAAAGAAATATAAATCACACTCTTTTTGCACAATTTCTGCATCCACTTGTCATCAGCCTGCTGCAATTTGGGCTCATTTGGATCCTATCATGCAATGGATAAGGAGTGAGTATGAATCTATTAACACAGTACATTTCTTTTCTGACGGCCCTTCCACTCAGTACCGCCAAAAGCAAAATTTTTATTTGCTATGTCACAAAATCTTTGACTACGGCTTTGCGGCTACAACGTGGTCATTTTTTGAAGCGGGGCATGGAAAGGGCCCTGCAGATGGAATAGGTGGATTTCTTAAGCGAACTGCTGACAGAATAGTTGCAAATGGGAAAGATATTGCAAATTGTAATCATTTCATGGAACACTTAGAGAATGCTAGCAAAATAAAACTATATTTAATTGAAGAAGTTGCTATTAAAGATATACAAGACAAATTACCTAAATCTATACCACGACTGGTTGGAACTATGAAAGTGCACCACATATTCACAGACAGCAGATATTACTTAAAATATCGACCACTGACCTGTTTTTGCGGATCTCTCAAGAGAGGTTTTTGTGACTGCCACGACCCTCAGATATATTACATAAATGCCATCGAACAGACTACACAAGAATCACTAGTAGAAGATAACATTGAACCTGCGTGTCGTGATTTATCATCAGATGATGATGTGCCTCTTAGTTCACTTACCGTATTGAAGGATATTCACAATACATTGCCCAGCGACCGCACCAGTATTTACCGAACAATTTATGACAGTTCCTCTGATACGGATGACGATGAAATGCAAGTACCCTCTGGTGCACAGAATATATGCTCTGGTGATAAAGAAAACTATAAAACATCAAAGGTCCTTGTTGACCGAGCGGATGAACAACAGCCGTCAACCAGTAATTATAAAGGCTCTAGTTCAATGCAGGTTTCAATTGGTGACTTTTTGCATGTCGTTGTTTATAGTGATAACTCGAAAAAGCAAAAATATTCCTACGTTTGCAAAGCTTTGACCACTATCGAAGATGACGGGGAGGTAAAGGTTATGTTTTTGCGAGTAATTGGTAAAAAAGATGCGAAGATATTCAGAATGGATGAACACGATGTCAACTATGTAGAATATGAAGATATTATTGAAATTCTGCCAATGCCTGCAATCGTGAAAAAAGGACTTCGGGTTTATTACAAATTTGATGATCCTATAAATGTTTTTGAAAAATGACTGTTGATTTTTAGGTAGTTATATGATAGTAGTTACAACTAATTACAACTTCTAACACAAGACTGTTGATTACTTGCTGAGATTTATAATAGTTATCATGAGAACTATTCGTTGATTTTTATTAATATGTTTATGATAAGATTGTTAAAGTTTTTAGTTTCTTTAGTGTATTTTTATAATTGCATAGTTTAAAATTAGTATAAGCAGTTTCATTGTAAGCATTCCTTAGGATTCTTCATTCGATCTCTCAGATGTGTCTTACGTGTTACTAAAATGTCTCCGGTGTTACTTTGTTTTGAGGAACATGTGTCTTAGGTGTTACCAGATTGTCTCTGGTGTTACTTTTATGTCCTCTTTTTACGATGATTATTACTGTTATTTCACGATATTTTACAGTTTTGTATCACTTGTTATTTAACAGCTTAAGGTGCGTTAGAAGTTATTTATTATTTACGAAGACTTTTGAAGTGTTTGCTCTTCTATATACAGAATTATTAAAAAAAAATGCTAATATTTGATCTCTATGGTAACGCTAAATACATATTATTGAGATTATGTTCTCATGCATGTAACTTAAATTAAGACTGAATATACCAAACGATTTAATTATGCATGCCAAAGTAAAGAATATAAAAAAGTAATTCAATACTGCGTTTTACTCTCGTTAACCAAGATACTCCTCTCAGGTAACGCGGTAGACACTTTTATGGGGGTTGTTTAAGTTTTTTTTTAATAAAAAGAAAACTATGCAATAAAGGTCGTGCCCTTTTACATATGTAATGCTAGAGTGTTGGAGCTATTTGAATATATACTTCGATGTCTAATATCTTAAAGTAAAAAATAAATAAAAAAAAAACGAATGCTTCTCAAAAGTGTGGGTCGAAAAGTTGATTGACCCATACTTCTCAGTTTACTTAGTACTTTAAATATATCTTCAACTTCACTGTCCTGGTTTCGTGATTACCTCTTTGGGAGGGAACAGCGGGTTCGAGTTGATGACCGATTTTCTAGATGGTGTGAACCGTCTGCTGATATCCCTCAAGGGGGCATACTCTCTCCATCGGAATCACCAAGTCACTCTCCTCCTCGTTCCATCTCTATGCAGACGATTTGCAACTTTATGCGGCGACCAGCATTGAGGATTTTGGCTCCTTGGTTTCGCAAATCAATTCAGACCTAGAGTCAATCCGTGCTTGAGCTTGATCCTTTGGTTTGATGAAGAATGCTAAGAAGTCGCAGGCTATTATCGTTGGAAGCCCACATTTTAATTCCAAGCTTTCAGATCAAGCTAAGCCAGTTATTTTCTTTGATGGTACGCCTATACCTTGCTCTTCTACAGTAAACTAATTTGGCATTACCATGGATCAAACTTTGTCATGGGCACCTCTTATTTCTGAGATCAGTAGGAAACTTTTCGCGTCCCTTCATTCATTGAGGTGTCTGCAGAATTTCCTTGCCCGCTCTCTTTTGCTTTGGTCTCCACAAGTTTAATCATGTGTCTCAATACCGCGCTCAACTTAAATGGCTCCCGATCCGTCAGCGCAGATACTATGTTCTTTGTCTTTTGTATAATGTCCTTTTCATTCCTTCTTCTCCTCCTTACCTTGCAGAGAAGTTATTTTACATGGCGGATGGTAGTGGCCATCGCCTGCGGTCAAGTGCGAATCTGGATCTATCTATCCCACTGCATAGATCTCATGTTTACGATGTGTTTTTTGCTGTGCGCGCCGTGAAATTATGGAATAAATTGTCTCCAGACGCAGTTCGTAGCATCACTCAAGGGGAAGTTACAGAAATGGTGGCTGTCGAACGAATGATTACTTGATTAGGTTGCTGTTTTTGATATAATTATGATTATATTTATGTTATATGTATTTATATAGATATTACGTAATATGTATTACATTGACTGTTTGCCTATCTCTCTCTCATTTGGTTTTTGCATTTTCGTTTGTACTATTGTAAGTTATCTAAGTTATCGTATTGTACATGTTGCTTGGTTTGTATACCATTTACTTGTGTTTAACACTCATTTAATTGAAGGTTAATTGGAAGAAATCCCTTAGAGGGATAGGTTCGCTTTTGTACATGCTTATTTTTTTGCAATGTATATCTTGTTATTGTGTACAATAAAGTGTTTAGATACATTACATGCAAACAATTAATCTAAATTATTACTTTTGCTATTCATAATTTATTTATTTTTTAGGATGGCTAATCGCAAAAAAAACAATCAAGAGAAGAAGTCCTCGAAAAGAAAAAAATATATTGTTGTTACAAACAAGTTAGTGATTGTATTTTCATAGATATTTTGGTATAACTAAAATGATTTATAAAACATTTACTTTCTTTTCATTTCCAGTAGGCAATTTCATTAACAAATATTAATTTTTAGCACAAGTAACTAATTTTGGTGTAGATGTACAATTTTGGCGGCCAAAAAATCAAATATTTGTGGGCACAAGCAATTTTGGTGGCAGGCAAATTACTAAAATCATAATACCTTTATAACTATTATGTATAACAAAGGGCCATTACAACACAATATTGGTTATGACTTTATTTGTATTATTGATATATATATTATATAATTTTGACTCTAACATTAAAAATAAAAAAAAAGCCACCAAAATTAGGTAAATTTCGAGCTTGTTGAAATTCACCCTGAAACTATACATTTGTAATATAATCATAAAAAATATAGTCCTTTTCAAATATCATGTTTGGTGAACCTGGTTACATTAAGTTTTCACCTCATTTTTATACGGCGCTATACGCAACCCAGGTGCAAACTTAACCAGGCCAGTTAAGATGGCATAAGTGAAAATTTGTACGGAACCCTCGGTGCGTGGGTGGCTCACACTTGGCCGATTTTTTAAATTAAATTGTAATATAATGATAATCAACCGATCGATCTTTTTCTTGAAACCCAACTAGTATTAGTAGAAGTTCCTACTCTACTCTCATCATTTTTTAAACAGATTTAGATATCGATTACGCGGGTTAGGATCCTTTTTACTTTTCCATTAAAATCCCTATAATACGTGATACTTTACTTCCTCCCCCGACCCGCAATCGTGCGATAGAGAGCGTTGCAGCTTGCGACTGACAATAGGTACTTTTTTGATGAAATTTGCGTTACGGGAGAAAACGTTTTCCTCTGACTAAATCTTAGCAAATCACTTCGATTTTGATGTCGATCGCTTCAGCATAATATAATCTAGGTTTATAGGTTTCGCTTTTTTTTTTAAAGTGCATTGTTTTTATAATACAAACGGTTTCATTCAACAACGTTTTAATCACAAAAATTAGGTTTTTTAGCTACCTTTAAATTAGAATCTATAGCAAATTTTGAAAAAAGGAAAACCTACAAACCTAGTTTGTCACTGTGTCAATAATATACTAAAAAATTATAGAGATTGGAAAATATTTAAAAGTGGAAAAACGTTTTCTCTTTTTGTATGGACGAGTGCGTACTATACTTCCCTCTTAAGACGAAGGTTTATTGCCTAATGATTACCAATGATGACTTACGGTGTTGAGACCGGGCCTTTAATGGTTGCTTAAACCAGCTACTGGTTGTGTGGGACAATGTATCTAGATTTAAGGAAATTGTAAAGTTCCTAATAAATAAATAAATAATAATAATAATAATAATCGTGCGATATGTAAGTGACAAATAGTCACAATCCGTCACGTTTTGACTAAATGCGAGTGAAGGATGCTTTGTCACTTATTTATCGCGTGATAAACGCAACCATCGCAGCCCGCTGGTCGCTTAGAATGGGCATATAAGAAGAATCCATGTTACTTAAAAGAAAAGTAAATCGCACTTATTTTTATAAAGGCGAAATATTTTAGTGTGTTTGTATATTTGTTACTTCTTCAAGCTGGACCAATTGATAAGATTCGGGATGGAAAGTTCGAGATATTTTTGTACTAGTGTCAGTGTGTCTATATATATAAAACACAAAGGTGACTGACTGACTGACTGACTGACTGACATAGTGATCTATCAACGCACAGCCCAAACCACTGGACGGATCGGGCTGAAATTTGGCATGCAGGTAGATGTTATGACGTAGGCATCCGCTAAGAAAGGATTTTTCAAAACTCACCCCCTAAAGGGGTGAAATGGGGTTCCAAAGTTTGTATGGGGAAATAAGATTGGTTATTATTATTATTTTATTTGAAACTTCACAGGGGTATTTCTAACGATAAATGAGTAAACACGTGTTTCAGGTTTTTTGAAAATTCAACCCCTAAAAAGGAGAAATGTGGTGACTAAGTCTGAAAATCAATATGGGTAGGTATTGTTTTTATGGTTTATCGGGTCGCTGATTACGAAAACCGCAACGGTTTTAAAATCCAACGTGGCGGACGTGAATTACCATCTCCCGTGTTGGGGTGAAATGGGGTTGAAATGTCTAAATAATAAACCGCTGGTTCTAGAGAGTCCAAATTTGGCACGTAGGTTCCTTATAAGGTGTAGGGGTGCACTAAGAAAGAATTTTTCAAAATTCAGCCTTTAAAGGGGAGAAATGGGGGTCCAAAGTTTGTATGGGGAAATAAGATTAGTTAGACTATTTTATTTGAAACTTCACAGGAGTATTTCTAACGATAAATGAGTAAACACGTGTTTCAGAATTTTTGAAAATTCAACCCCATAAAGGTAGAAATGTGGTGACAAAGTCTAAAAATCAACATGGGTATTGTTTTTATGGTTTATCGGGTCGCTGATTACCAAAACCGCAACGATTTTAAAGTGAATTACCATCTCCCCCGTTGGGGTGAAATGGGGTTGAAATGTCTAAATACTAAACCGCTGGTTCTAGAGAGTCCAAATTTGGCACGTAGGTTGCTTATAAGGTGTAGGGGTGCACTAAGAAAGGTTTTTTTTAAATTCACCCCCTATGGGGGTGAAATGGGGATTCAAAGTTTGTACGGGGAAACAAGATTAGATAACTTGGTACCCTGTATCCCGGAAGGGGAAGAGGGAAGAGTTGGTTTCTATGGATTATCGGGTCGCTGATTACTAAAAAAAGAACGATTTTAAAATTCAACATGGCGGACGTGTAATTGCATCTCTCATGTTAGGGTGCGATGGGGTAGAAATGTCTAAATATGTCTAAACATATGGGTGTCATTTTTAAACGCACAGCCCAAACCGCTGATTCTAAAGAGTCTAAATTTAGAACGTAGGTTCCTTATAGGGTATAGGGGCACACTAATAAACGATTTTTCTAAAGGGGGTGAAATAGAGATTTAAGTTATAGGGGGTTTAGACTATTTTATTCGAAACTTCACAGGAGTATTTCTAAGAATATGAGTAAACACGCTATTCAGGCCCGTCAAGAATTGAACCCCTAAAAGGGGGAAATGTGTTGACAAAGTCTGAAAATCAACATGGGTATTATTTTTATTATTTATCAGGTCGCTGATTACGGGTAGGTACAACAATTATTTTAAAACTCAACGTAGCGGACGTGAAATACCATTCCCCTGTGGGGGTGCGATGACGTTATGATTGTGGGTGATATGAATATGGGTGTCATTTTCATGTTTTTTTGGGACATTTGTGGACATGAAAATTCTTGAAAGCATTTGTGCCTAATTGCAATTCAATCGGTGCAGTAGTTTTGCAGCAAATCGGTTGTAACAGACGGACTCACATAGAGCTACAAGTGATCCTATAAGGGATTTATTTTTGCTTTTGAGGTATGGAATGAGTCCCGTTATCCTAATAGATGTTTAAATTTGTATTTGGTGCCATTTCGATTGTCGTCAAGGCCAGTGCGGGTGGCGCGGCGAGACTGGAGTAGTCATCGGGAAACCTTCTGCAGCCGTAATAAATGCATTCAAACTTTTCAACAATAAAACGGCTAGACGCATATGCATGAGGGATAAGCAGATTATACCCTAACTTTAACAAATAGCCCACTTTTTATCCTGAAAAAAAGAGCATCGTTCCCGTAGGATAATGTTTATTGTATAGGAACGCGGGCGAAGCCGCGGGTTAATGCTAGTGTGGGATTACCAAGGTATTGAAAAATATTTGATACCTACTCCTTTAAATGACAAGTTGTCATGTAAAGAAAGAGGTCTTCGGCTACATTTAACCTTTATTCCAAGCCTAACATTTATAACATTTATTTCATTCCAAGAATTACGTTAATTCAATTTGACATTACTATCCGACAATACGTGTTATTCTTGGAATAAAAGTTTTAATCCTGCCTTAGTAGATTATTTGGATTTGTTCAAAAAAAACATAGATTAAAGTATGTAATTAGAATTAATTTCAAGCCTTCTTATACTGGCTGAATCCAGCCTTCGTGAGATCTTTTTTAGGGTTCCGTACCCAAAGGGTAAAAACGGGACCCTATTACTGAGACTTCGCTGTCCGTCCGTCCGTCCGTCCGTCCGTCCGTCCGTCTGTCACCAGGCTGTATCTCAACAACGGTGATAGCTAGACAGTTGAAATTTTCACAGATGATGTATTTCTATTGCCGCTATAACAACAAATACTAAAAATAAAATAAAATAAATATTTAAGGGGGGCTCCCATACAACAAACTTGTTATAGAGTATATATATGTATAGGTACGGAACCCTACATGCGCGAGTCGGGCTCGCACTTGCCCAATTTTTATATATAATATGTCTCTCTGATATTATTCGAATTTTCCTCGAAGATATTATATTATTTTCTATAATTACAACGATGAATTCAGCCACAGAAAATAATAATAAAATAATCATCCACCTCGATCAATACCGTGTAAAGGAGACAGCTAATTAACGCGATGCAATTAATTTTTAAAACCGCAATCTCGCCAAAGTTAAACGACGGAATAAAGTACGGTAATTAAATATGTATGCCGTTAGGACAGCCCTAGGAGTATAATACGCCCCATAATATGCTACAACCAACGACGTCGCATGTACATTCAAAATTACCAATCAGAAACTAGTCGGTAAATTCCTTTGCAAAAGCGGTAAATAACAAAAGAGTGCAGCTTCTGTAGTGTCTTTATTCTGTGGATCTACTTACATATATGTATATGGCTCTCTGATATTATTCGACGTTTCAATCACGATGAATTCAGCCACAGAAAATAATCATCTACCCCGATCAATACCGTGTAAACGAGACAGCTAATTAACGCGATGCAATTAATTTTTAAAACCGCAATCTCGCCAAAGTTAAACGACGGAATAAAGTACGGTAATTAAATATGTATGCGTTAGGACAACCCTAGGGTCCGTGACGTGAAATATAAATAAGTACTATGTTAGGGTTGCGCTTAATTTAAAACTTCATTATCCCCGAATGTCCTAGGGGTGGGAAACACCGGTTTTAATAAATAATGGTACGTCACCTTTTACGGTACGGGATGGACCTGGCTGGAATTTTAGTTTCAATGGGTTAGGGGGTTTAAATTACAATTTGGACGGAATTGGGACGAGGATAGTTCAAGGGTGAGATTGTCAGTTGTAAAGAGGTGGGGTCATGTAACTAGTAAATTAGTTATGTTACTAGTTACTACAGACTTGTATTTTCTAAGATTAATTTACTGTGACCGCCGCGCGGTGATACACGATTTTCCCATTTTTTTTTAATAGAGCTTAAAGACAGACTTTAATTTGAAACACTCTTATTCGGATAATACACGTGTAAAAGTAACTAATATATAAAAAACAATGCGCCTCGTAAAACGTATGTAAACACTTTATTGTATACAAAAACATGATAACAATACATTAATTACTAACAATACAAAATGTACAAAGGTAAACTTATCGTACCTTGGTGCGCAACCGTACTCTTATGCGCCTCTAGCACAACTGTGACACGCGACTCTTTCTCGCGCGAGTTATATTACCTATCCCTTTCTATATACTGTCAGAGAGTGACGAGTGACGCTAAGACCCGCGACAAGAGTCGCGAAGCGTAGTTGTGCTAGACGGGATGGCACTTACAATACATTATTTTTAATGTCATTTGAAATATTTGCCGGGAACAGTACCTGAACATTTTACTGGTTTATGTGAAATTTAATACTAAAATTGTCAGCTACGTTTGATGCTAACTGTACTTTGCTTAGCCAAGTGACGTCAAAAAACCTAAAATATATTTATGATTTAATTTGGAATTGCATGTTTGCTGTAATTATTACGTACAGCGAAATCTGTTTAGCGCTGTGCCGCCATAAATCGAGGGGGACATGTCCAAAAATATACTGCTACTGGATGTGAAGAATGTTAACTAAATTATTTAGCGAGCGAGCGAAGCGAGCGAATTGTCTGCGTATCAGCTTCAGCCGAAATGGCTTATTCTTTATGGTGTTAAAAAAAACTATTAAAATGAAGTGAAAAGGTCCTCTTTGCCCCTCGCGAATCCAGTCAGAAGAGTTAACTAGTCTATTATAAAAAAAAAACTCAAACATGCAATGAAATTTCGTCATAACGTGCGTTATAGCAGTAATGTGACAACGTGTTTGGCTCGGCTTGTAGACACCTGCCTACTGAGCCGGCGGTCCCGGGTTTGAATCCCCAGAGCAAATATTTGTGTGATGAACTCGAATATTTGTGCTTGGGTCATGGTTGTTCTATGTATTTAAGTATATTATATTTATCTATATAAGTACGTATATCGTCGTCTAGTACCCATAACACAAGCCTTCTTGAGCTTAATTTGGGACTAGATCGATTTGTGTGAGGTTGTCCAAAATGTATTATTTATTATTATTTATTATAGCAGGCTTTGAAGTATCACGTTTCCGGCGGAACAACTCCAGACGACTGTAAAAGAATTTCATACAAAATTGGAGGCCTAAGCTGGATTTTTTTTAAACTTCGCATCTGTGTTCGTGAATAGGCTAAACAGCCGAAATATATATATTTTTAGTGGTGTATTTTTTTTCATTTGTGAAAAGCACTATACATGGCTTGCCGGCTTCGTATCACTATACCTACTCCCCCGGCAAGCCTTTCTTTCGCGGCGCCTGTAATATTAATTATTCCATAACCTACGCGCTTCCAACGAATCACGCGCCATCATTTACTATTCTCTATTACTCCCTCAGACCACATCTAGTCCTAAACTCTCTCCATTGTCCAGTCTAATGAACTTTTTAAATTAAAAAAGGGCCCACGACATGTACCCTCACATATTTCGTCCCTCGAGCCCCTAATTTAATTACAACTTCCGGCTAAGGTGTCATTTTGAATTTTCCGGAATTTTCCGCTGTTCATGGCTTCGGATAAGCCGGATAAAATAACCGGGTAAAATGACCGGGTAAGATAAAAGTGCGTGCTCGTTTTATTAGGTATGGGTCTGCGGTTCGCCGGCAATTTGTGGGTATAATTATGTTCTGTGGAATCTTGGAGTTCACACCCACTTATGCTCAATCAGTGATTAGGTAAGTATCTCCTACTTGTATGTATGAGAGCCTTACATTTCTAATATATATGGTATGTAAGTATATATAAGTGGTTATTTATTTTATTTCGTTGCACATGTTTAAGAAAAGTACTATACCTATACATGCTAGCTGTGAAAAGGGCTTGCCAGCTTCGTATCACTGTCCGGCCTCACTACGGTCGACCGTCTATACCTACTCACCCGGCAAGCCCTTTTTTTACCGGCGTCTGCAGTAATGTACTATATATACAATCGTTACACAATGAAGCCTAAGCCTGACCTTGCCTAAGTAAGGTACGAGATTTTAAGACCTAATTGTATAACTATTAAATACAATACTTTTTATAGGTATACGAGCTTTTGCTCGCAGAAAATATTTTACACCAGTAGATTCAGACATGTAATAGTGCCCCTATGGCTGACTTATAGATTAAAGTTCATTATTTTATTTCGTCGCCCATATCCAGCGGATTCCAGTGACCTTCACTAGATCATCGATCCACCATGTGGATACTCAAGTTACCACTACACGTCTACTTAAGCGATGAGCTCTGTTCAATATGACTCTAGGTGCCTTTCAAATAAAAAATTTGAAAACGTAAATTATTACATATTTTAGCAAATTTAAAAAAATATCGCGAGGTACAGCTTAAAGAGCCCGGCTGCCCTAAACAGAATTCAAGTAACTCAGTTGGGACAAATTTTACAGCAGAGCGAAAAAACGATTTTACTAAACTATTCCTCATTACAGGCTCAAAAATTAAATGGAAGCATTTAAAGTAGTGTATTTTCATTATAGGACATAAGATTAACACCGTACATTAATTATTTCTTCACTATTGCGGGTACATTTATTTTAAAATGCAAAAATTGTTTTCTGCTTAGAACGAGGAAAGATAATTTAAAAGGACTTCCATATAAAAACAAGTATCTCGAGATACTTGAATTTAGTTTTGGTATCTTGTTAAATACAAGCTATATACTTAAATAGCATTATAAATAAAAAATTTCAAGATATAATACAATATAATACTTTGATAATCATAAAAGTAAAGTAATTTAACAGGTTAGTTTTGTTTATTGAAATTAATCCACATAAATACATACATGTGGCAGTTGAAAAATGTTTTAACCCCATTTGGATTGTGGTTTTGAGAAAATCGCTTAAGAAGGAAAATTTGGATATGTTGTACATATAATTAAGGTAATTCTATGAAAAAAAAAGATTGATTTATCTTTTGACAAAAAACATAACAATTTATGTGAGACTGTTACCAAATTGAGTTATTTTATGTATAATTTAATATTGTTTAACATATAGTAAAAAAAAAAGAATACTTGGATCAACACCGGGCAAAAATCGAATTTTATTGTACATTCTCTTCACATAGTAAAATTAAGCAGACAATAGATTAATTAAGAATTTCGAACGAAATCTTTTACAAATTTGAATTTAGAATGCGACTTAGTGAAACTTTATGCCCTCGCGGTTTGTACACATAATTAACACAAATTATAATGGCTCTCTCGCGATATTCTTTATTTACCTTCATAATCTAACGTTTCGGCGGGGTTGCACACGCCGTGGTCTTAGATGTACTGGTGAATCAGCCAGTTGTTACTGGAGCTGTCGACCAAATGTAGCACTACACGACGAAATTGTCTAATAAAATTGATGGGTAGGGAGATAAATGTTCGACTACCATCCATTTGTTTACTAATTATTGTCACCAGTCGGACACACAACACTCACAACTTCTCCGCTATAGGAGACGGTAGGTAGTAAGTCTGTATTTATTTTGTAAATTTTAATTACGGGGGTGGCATAGCGAGGTTGTTAAAACCCCTAGGCTAAATAAATGAAAAAAAACTGCGCATAAACTGCCTTTTTTGTTAGATTATGAAGGTAAAATAAAGAATCTCGCGATAGACCCGTTATAAATTGTTTTACCCTATGACTAGAATTTGAGTTCTTTATATGTTCTTTACGTCTCTTCATCATAAATACTACTCGTACACTTCACTTATGAGATACACTCAACTCTTGTGTGCAATCCTTGACTGGCAAATATTAAGAAAAACAGGCAAAGTTGTTCATTAAAATGAAACATGTAATGTCTCCTTCACACCACAAAAAAGTTCTTCCACCAGGTTACGCATTTAATTTTTATTTTGAGCTTTGATCTTTGTATCAATGGTTTAAAGTTGTCCATTATTTGATTTAAAAAGGTAGTTAACAAATTCTAAACACATAATTATCTACCCGACAGAAAATTTGTTATGGAGATACTTGTTTTGACATGGTTGCACATTTTGTTTCCTATGTCAATCTCGACGCTAAAATCAAGTATCTCAGAAATCTATATGAATTACAAGTATCTCATTGCGAGATACTTGTTTTCACGTTAAAATTAAGATACTTACTTGACTTTAGCTTAGAATACCCCTTCAAAAAAAGATACTTGGATTTTAAAAACATCTGTATTTTGAAAAGTATACATAATTTTTTTATAAATGTCAGATTGATGAATGTATTTTGAGATTCTGGACCGAAAAATAAAAAAAAAATATTTTAGGAAAAAATTGAGTTGCTTGTTTTCTGCATAGGGCAGCCGAGCCACAAGTTGCTATTTGTACAAAATTATAAACACACACATACACACTTACAATACACATACATCCGCAAGAGAAACAAGGAGAAACACCTAAAATTTAGATACATTTCAGTAAGTAGAAATACTCTAGCAGGAGGAATTATAATGGTAAGCGAAATTACCTTTGTCGCATAGTTTGTGATGTCTCAAGTAATCAGTATATGCCACTTATGGTAACTCTAGAATGACGGGTCATTCTTAAATCGTCCCATGAAATCTTGAAATTTTAAATTCAAAAATAATCAAAATTTTAGGTAGTTTGTGTATGCAGTTTTTAAATTGAAGTATATGTGGATTATTGATATAAAATCAATAATAACAATCTGAGCTAAGGTAAGTACTAGTCTACGCGTATCTCATTTTAATTTGTTACTGTTTCATACTACAAACGAATAGATCTAAACAGAGAAAAAGTTATAGACACTGACTGATTTGAACCAGTGTATAGGTATTGCGATATGCCGTGGCAACACGCTCTAAAAGTAATCACCCAGGTAGCAAATCTTCGAATTTCGACTTGTTTCATTAAAATAATAAAATAAATAAATACATATTAAGGGACAATTATACACAAATCGACCTAGTCCCAAACTAAGCTTGTACTATGGGTACTAGACGACGACATACATAATATATAAATACATATATAGATAACATCCATGACCCAAGAACAAATATTTTGCACAAATATTTGCCCCGGCCGGGATTCGAACCCGGGACCGCCGACTCAGTAGGCAGGTGTCTACAAACCGAGCCAAACGCGTCGTCAGCATTAATAATAACAACGTTGTATTGACCTCTGCACTTTGAATTTTATTAGGAGTTTTAAAACATTTTTCTAGAAAATCATACAAGTATCTGACAGCATCAGTTTGTAGACGATAGATGGCCAGCAGGGCTAGCATATCTTGCCGCGACTTCGCTCGTCGCACGACTCAGCATAAGCTGTCTTGCTCGCACAGCATTGAAAGAAAAGCGACGGACAGTATTTGGCGCGCGACAAAAGGTCGCAGGATTCGATATAACCTGTAACAAATTAAACAGGATAAGGTAAAGTAAAAAAAATACATTTACACTCACTAAGAGACTAACGGGGACTGAAGAGCTGGCAGCTTCCTTGCACAGCGTATTAGCATAACTGTAGTTAAATTCTTAATTTATTTTAGGTTTAGTGCGGTTTTAATCTTTATTTTAGCTTTTAGGTAGAAGTTTGTTTAGTTGTTATTTAGTTTAAATTGGTACAAGTTTTCCTTTCCTTCCTTTTTTTTGTCGTCGAATTTTTTTTTTTTTTATAAATGTAAGGTATGGTAGAGTTGGGAACCCTCCAATCTGGAAGCACGTCAACTAATGTACTCGCGCCTTAATCAATGTTGCTAACATCATGTATGTGCTTTTCTGCCATTTTGGCCAAAATAGTGGCTGCTGTACGCATTAATACCATTTACGGGCGATTACAATACAATACAAAATGCTTTATTGCTCATTTAAAAAACGATATAAATTAAACACAGATACAATGATTTGAATAACGGTAGACAACAGGCGGTCGCGTATCGCTAATGAGCGATCTCTTCCAGGCAACCTTTGGGTAGCGGAGTTGATCAGTACGATTTAACGGTAAGCGTACTTTGCGATGCAACTAACTTATGCATCAAATCCTTTTTTTACCGGGACGATCTCTCTTATTAAACCATTTATGCAAATATCAAAGCTTAGATCTCTCTTATGTACAGATATTACCACGCACAATAGTATTTTATGCAATCGTTGCCCAATGAAGGTTCTTAAAGTCGAGTACCGCGTTTAGGTCACGAGGCTTGCCGAGTGGTCTAAGTAAGGTACGAGATGTGGACTTTAATTGAATACTGACTTTAATTGAATACTGCCTTAATTTTTTTTTTATAAATATTAGACAACCTCACAGAAATCGATCTCGAATCGACCAGACGACGATATACATACTTATATACTTAAATACATAGAACAACCATGACCCAAGCACAAATATTCGAGTTCATCACACAAATATTTGCCCTGGCCGGGATTCGAACCCGGGACCGCCGGTTCAGTAGGCAAGCGCTTACAAACTGAGCCAACCACGTCGTCGATTGAAGGTAAGGGGTTTAAGAGGCTTTATGCATTCTAAAATGTATTTTTCTTAACAACTTAAAACAGTTTTCTGTGTGAATTTCATCAATTTCGAGCAGTTTTTGAACCAAAAATTATCAATGAAAAATCAAACTGTTGGTTTCCAATATATACCAATAAATTACAATATGTTCAGCGTTGATAATAACGTCTACAACAATCAGCATTTATGATCGCATAAAGAGATTATCAAAGACAAGCCAGCCAGATGCAGCATAATTTTACAAGAAAATGGAAAAGGAACGTCTTTACCCAGTAATGGGACATAATGGGCACGAAAACTATTAACTAAGTAAGTACTGCACAATATGCTGTACGATTGAGAAATTTCTGCATGGTATCGCAAATCCTTTTCGAAATGCCTGCGATTCTGTGTATCTGTAGCGTTCTCCGTTTAAACCTCTCCAATTTGGCAACGTCTAAATGTCAGAAACAGTACGTCCTCCAGTATTTATATCTGACATGAATCGATTGGCAACTTGTTCATGTTCAAATGTCGATTGCAAAGGATATGCGATCGTGCTAAAGAAACAGTAGGTCGACGCTTGTTTCCTAGCTCCGCGCTACAGTACAAAATTAAACTGTGTGTAATGCAAATAACAATAATGATCTTATACGTAATTATAATATGATAATCATAAGTTTTTTATGCATAACGTATGTATCTAAAGTAACAAATCCCAAAAGGACGTCTTAAAAGAGGTGTCCAAGTTCAAACATCGGTGCTGTTAATAGTCTATTAAAATTCAGTTTACATAATAAATACAAAAAGTTGGTAAAACATATGTATATCTGGCTAAAGGTACATCGCGAAATTATATGTCTGTAACTAAAAATAAGTGTAACAGGGCCCCGAACCGATATTTGTTATGGAATTTGTATACCTATGTCATCGTAATGTGTAATGAAAAACAACTGGACGTATTTTAACTATTTTGGTGGGTACAGTTTCCTGCAAATACGCCACCAAGTAGCCTGCCCTGCCGCTTCCGAGTTAATTGTGCCAGTGTCTTTAACTTCTAGTTTTGGGTGGATTATGTCATGGTATCGTATAGTGCAGCTTGTGAGCGAATGGATTGGTATACATTTCCTATTTCTGTTTGTCATTTCGTACGTTCCTCCTCGTGTCCTTTCTTTAGATCTGCCACTCATTTGAAATAGTTATTTGTGCAACAAGAGAGCAAAGTTGTTTTTTGTTACGAGTGCTGATTTTGAGTCCCGAGCAAGCAAAGGATTCTACGTTTGAATCACGAGCGTAGCGAGTGATTCTATGTTAGAATCCTGAGTGTAGCGAGGGACTCAACAGCACGAGATGCAAAAAACTTTGCTCTCGTGCAGCACACACAACTTTTCACCTCATCAGCGAGAACATATTCGACATTTTGTGCTTTTTCTTCCAACGTATGTTTATAGTCTTTGTTGCTGATTTAAATAATATTATTAATCAGAAAATAGATAAGTGCTGCTTAAAAAGGATTAACAATATAATTTAATTGAAATTATAATCAACCAACACGGTTATTGTCATTATTTTATCAAATTGGAAGATTTAGCAGATACAAATGACGTGTTTATTTATAAATACATATTATATTACGAGATTTTGTTCATAAATTGATTAATATTTTTACTCCTAAAACACCAAACAAAATAAATGCAAAAGAAAATAACAAATTACAATATGAACTCGATATTTTTTGAGGTACGTTTCGAATATGCATCTATGATAAATGGTGAAATTATAAATTATAATTATATTTACAATAAGTTGAAAAATCTTATTTTGTTTGAGCAATGATCTATTGTTTTATATAAAAGGCACAATAGTTTTAATATTCGGTCGTTATAAAAATATAATAAAGAAAAAAAATGAGTTGCAATTAAAACTTTTTCGGGTGTTTTTAATGAATTTTTTGGTATAACGCGTATCCGAGCTGTGCTCAATCGAGGTCGGATTCGAAAATCGAATTTCAAATTGATAAGTTTCTATCCCTCTCTTTTATATACATATGAAAGAAACAGAGTGCATCGAGATTCAAATGATTAGAATTTTATAATTAACCTTTGGCTGAATAATGACAATTCGTGGTCAGATATTTAAAAAATTAAAAAGCTACTTTCTACTCACGCTCGAAACAAAATCGCATTTTGTTCACTGTTATCTGACAGCAAAGTCGCCATGTTTGAGCTGGTGAGGTGAAAATGGATTTAGTTGCTTTTTTAACCCTCTCATGATAAAAAGAGTTCTGGGTTTACTAATGTATTTGTAAATCTTTCTATGGCATTGCAGATTGAAATAATTTTGTCTAAAAGGTGATAATCGTACCTATTTAAGCTAATTGTTTATCATCAATATATGACCTAAGATATATTCACTAATTTCAAAGCCACCGTTAGGGCCATATCACACTTGCGAATTGCGAGCGAATTTTGTGTGAAGGCGATAACGCAGCGAGTATTTGCATAAAAAACTCGCTCGCAAATCGCAAGTGTGATAAGAGCCTTAGGAGTCTTTAACAGCACTCGTAAAAGTCGCTCTTTGAAACTAAAATCGTTTTACTATTTGACACAAAACGTATCAACATAAATAGACTCTTAAATCGAGATCATTAAAAAGTCACCCTGTCATCTCAGACTAAACACAAAATTTACGTTATAAAACGTCACATTAATAACAACACCTTTGAACCGGCTCTAAAAAACATTTCTTTAAATTATCACAACGGCGTTTCATTAAAAAAAAATACAAATTGTCCCTTATTTATTCCACCGTTCCAGCTAATTTAATTTCTTCCATTTCGTTTCTAAATCAACACTAATGAGAAAGCAGATGTCGACTAACTCAAATTTATCGACCCATTTTATCATCCCGTGGAAGTGGGTCGACAAAACATTTTTGCTGTAAATATTCTTTTTTAAGGCAACTTTTCACAGCTACAATGCAGGGAGATGTAGCGAGAGGTAACTTTTTATTTGATTTGGTATTTACTGTTTTTTTTCTGGATCTTAAATAATTTCCATAAATTTTTGTATTTAATTTCATTTATAATGTTCATATCACAGGCAATTTGTCAAAGGACGAAATTAATGATTCAAATTACTATAAAGTTACCGGTGGGGCCGCAAAGTCTTAGAGTGGCGAGGTGCGATCACTTATAGGAAAGCGCATCGTGGGACGAATAGATGTACGGATGACCTCGTGAGGTTAGCGGGGAGTCAATGGATGCGGTATCGCACTTTGTGGCCAACTATGGAGGAGGCCTTTGTTTAACGGTGGATATCTGTGGCTGATAGATAGCCATCATAAAATACGTAAATAATTGGAGCTTTGTCCATGGTTTTTGGGTTACTTTTTTTTTTTTTTGTTTTTTTTTTTTTTTACATTGGGTTCTATATTGGTTGAATATCTTTGGATGTGCAGCTATCCCTGTACCGAAATAAGTTAAAATTTGCCCAGCCGTTTCGGCGTGATGCGAGGACAAAGAAAATTATGAAAACAGATGGCGCCAGGTTGGCACGGCGCCGCGCGCCCATACAGAACAAATGACGATCCTGCATCACGCTATTAAGATTTTTCCTGAAATCATGACCCCTCTCAGTAGAAAATGATTTGTTGATAAATGTAGAATTTTATAATTGTAGAGATGTTCGGCTGTAGAAAGAATGGCAGCTTTGCTAAGATAAAGTCGCCGTCCACAGACGTGGTGCCATATCAAGGGGGGGCCTTATATACGTCTTTCGACGTATTGTCCATGGAAAAGTGTTGAAAACATTTCGAAACGCTGTCTGTCTGTCTGTCCATCCGTCACCAGGCTGTATTTATCTCGTGAGTCGTGACAGTTAGACAGTTGAAATTTTCGCTGATTATGTATTTCTATTGCCGCTATGGCAACAAATACTAAAAAGCGTTATGGGCATGTAAGTCTTGGCCGCCAATTTTACATGACATGTTTTTGGTGGGATTTCTATTGCTACTATAGCAACAACTACTAAAAAACAGAATAAAATTAATAATTAACGGGGCTCCCATACTACAAACGTGATCGGTTGCGTTAACTTTGCACTTCATGTGTGCCATACATACCAGGTGCAAACTTAACTCGGCCAGTTAAGATGGGATATAAAAGTGTTTCTACGGAACCGTCGGTGCAAGAGCCCGATAAAAAAAAATACTTAAATTATACTCTCTCACTCCCAACCAAGGAACTCTGAAAAACATTCCCGAATGCGGGTCGCCAAGTTACTACATAAATGTTTATTAATTTGTTCAGTACATTATGTTTCTAAAGGTACCGAATAATCGGTTATAATATAATTCCATTTGTTATCAAACAAACTGGTGTTTCTAAACTGTTTTGGGTGTGAATATCTTTGAACTAGCTGTGCCGCGCGGTGTTACCTGCTCGTCCCACGGAAACACTAATGTTTTTGGGTTAAAAGTAGACTATGTGTTAAGAGGCTACTTTTAAAATTTTATTTTTCAGACGATGAAAAATATATTGGTAATTTCTAGAAAGCTATTTCATGCTTTCATGGCGCCCAGTCGAAAATAAGTTAAAAAAAAATGGGCAAGTGCGAGCCCGACTCGCGCATGAAGGGTTCCGTACCTATACATATATATATAATCTATAACAAGTTTGTTGTATGGGAGCCCCCCTTAAATATTTATTTTATTTTATTTTTAGTATTTGTTGTTATAGCGGCAATAGAAATACATCATCTGTGAAAATTTCAACTGTCTAGCTATCACCGTTGTTGAGATACAGCCTGGTGACAGACGGACGGACGGACGGACGGACGGACGGACGGACGGATGGACGGACGGACGGACGGACGGACGGACGGACGGACAGCGAAGTCTCAGTAATAGGGTCCCGTTTTTACCCTTTGGGTACGGAACCCTAAAAACGTTATCTGCGTGAATTTAGAATTAAGTCAGATTGAACTTTATTGCAAAAAAATCAAGTCCAAATGGGGCATTAAAATGCCACAAGGCATTTATTTTCGAGTCAACGAATAGCATAGGTAGATGTATTACTTTATTTGCCCGAGCAATTGAGCAAAGCGTCTCCGTTTCTGATTCGCCAAAATTTCTTTCGTATGTCCAGATTTCCAACTATTCTCGCCTACAGGCCACACTTTTTAACCGATTCTCATATTTTTTTTAGTAGAATCGTTAGGTATATAAAATATTTTTGATATATAAGTTTTCGAAATTTTTCAAAATGGCTCAGATACGGAGTTGAAAACGTAAAACAATACAAATTTCCATCAATCAATCAATCGTTTATTTCAAAGAATATGGTACAATTTAGGTTAGTAGATGTGGTTAGCTCAGCATATTCTGCCAGTACGGCGTAGAAATATTTAACTTATAACTAAGAACATTAAATTAATTTAGTTATACTATTAGATTATTATTAAATTATTAGATTAGGTACAATTCAAATAATTAATTATTCATTATGGTTCATCATTTCTACGAGTCTCTGAGCCACTAATATATTGTTGTATTAATTAGAAAACTTACAGTCTACTATTATTTTAATGAAAAGTCTGCAAATTCCAACAACTGCTGTTACGGGAGAAAACTTTACCGAAACTGCACTTTTCTCTACGCGAATGGCGTTAAAACTGTTAGTTATTTTTTATCCGACTTCGACTTCACCCTCGTGGATTGCAAAGTTCTATATAGCTATAAAATTGTACTGTGTTTAACAATTTTCTATAAAGGCAAGATTTTAAAACGCTTAAAATGCTGTATTATGAAATTTAACTTTAATTATGATTTTTTCCGTACAGGGATGGCCGGACATTCAACGATGGTAACTTTGTTTAAATTGTTACCTGAATTTTTCAATATTCTATTTCAGAATGCATGGCGAGTAAATAACAATACCCATAGCCCATACAAGCTATGTAATTTATAATTTTTCACTTTCTTTATAACTCCACTCAACCAACCAGGGGGGGTATTCGACCAATTTTAGAGATATAATGGAGATCTCTCCTTTTCATCGCCATCCGTCACTTTTGACGTGTGCCTACTTGACAGTGGCGATATCCCTAGAACAACGCAACTTCGTCAATTCGGACGCGCAAAATTTTCGCTTTCTTTGTATGTGACGGCATAAATAACAGGCGCATACTTTAAATTGACCGCGTAGTGCGTGAAATTAGTCCGTTACGTTTCGTTCAAAACAGAAATTCATATACATGAATAACATTTTTGAGAATCATTATCGCCTTCGTATTTCCAAAATTGAGATGAGATATGTCACTTTTAAACTCATCGCATTTAAATGACAGTTCAATGGTGATATAACTGTTATCTAATGGAGATTTGACGTTTGGCGATATCTCAAACGGCATTCTCGAATTGGGCCCCAGGTATCGTTCTCCTTATTGTGTACGATTCTCACTGACCGGGCCGGGCCGCATCGGCCGCTGGCGCATCTGTCCGGATGCTCGAGCACCCGGCGGCAGCCGACCGCGTCCATCGGACGGGCCGGGCGGAACCAGCTGCCGCTGCGTCACAGCGGATACTAGAGCATCCGGCGGGATCACTCAAAAATTCCGAAGTTTTATTTATCCGAATAATAATATAAAAATAAATATAAAAAAAAACGGCCAATTTCCAACAAATCGATCTAGCCCCAAATTAAGCTCAAGAAGGCTTGTGTTATGGGTACTAGACGAAGATATACGTATATAGATAAATATATACTTAAATACATAGAACAACCATGACCCAAGCACAAATATTCGAGTTCATCGTCAAAACAACCGAAACCATATTCCAAGTTTTCTATATTACATTTGTCTATTGTAATGTTGGATTCCCATTAAACGTGTGTGTACGCATTTATGACGCCTCAAACACTATCCTCGCTAAAGTAAATTGTTTCTTTATCTGAGCCAAGATACCACAAAAATGATATATGTAGCAGTCTGAACACCGAAGCCACATGAATAGGTAAAAAATGAAATTTACAAGAGAAATGAAGTGCGGGCGAAAAGCAATTTCCCTGTGAGAGCGCCGTAATGGCTACTCTGAGGACTAAGAATGGAGCTGGTAATTCTTTCTGACGGGAAGCCATGGTTTTTGATCGTAATAGTACATTACTGGAGACGCCGGGAAAGAAAGGCTTTCCGGGTGAGTAGGTATAATGTTGACATTTTATTAATAAATGAGTATGAGTATGAGTAGGTATAGACTGCTTGGAGGCCGGATAGTGATACGAAGCCGACAAGCCCTTTTCACGGCTAAGGCACGAGTGATTTTCTCAAACGTAGGCAATGAAATAAAAAATATTCCACTCAAAAAATATATAATCTAGCTGTTTAGCCTGTTCACGAACACAGAGCCCCATGTTTAAAAAAAATACTTCCCCGCCTAGGCCTTCAATTTGTATGAAATTCCTTAACAGTTCTCTCTAGTTGCTCCGCCCGAAACGTGATACTTCAAAGCCTGTTATAACGCAAGTTATGGCAGGGGTTATGACGACATTTCATTGTATATGTGAGAAAAATATTATTTCATGCAACAAGCATAAAGTATAATAATAAGACAGTGAAGAATCCATACTCCATACTTAATATTATAAATGCGAAAGTGTGTCTGTCTGTCTGTCTGTTACCTCTTCACGCTTAAACCGCTGAACCGATTTAGATGAAATTTGGTATATAGATAGTTTCAGTCCCGGGGAAGGACCTAGGATACTTTTCATCCCGAATAAATTTAGTGTTCCCGTGGGATGAGCGGGTAACACCGCGGGGCACAGCTAGTAAAGTATAAAAATAACACCGTCCTCTCTCGTTTGCTCGTTCACTGCTGTAAAGTAGTGCGGTAAGATGTGAATATTAACGTATTCACATAGAGGTCACTTTGGTGTAAAGCCTTTCAATGTAAAGATCGACACAGAAAGCATAAGGAAAGATTCGATAGGTTGCTTGGGAGTTAGAGTAGCGGATTGGTTAATGCGCTGGACCGGCAATCCAGAGGTACCGGGTTCGATTCCCGGTCTCTTCCACCAGGTAACTCGTTTCAATTTTTCTTTAAGCTTTGATCTTTGTATCAATGGTTTCATAATAAATTGTTGCATGTACCCACTGTAAAAAAACATTACATGTTTCAGCACTACATCGTATAAAACAAAGTCGCTTCCTGCTGTCTATCTGTCTGTCCCTATGTATGCTTTGATCTTTAAAACTACGCAACGGATTATGATGCGGTTTTTTTTAATAGATAGAGTGATTGAATAGGAAGGTTTATATGTACAATACATGCATAATTTATCAGCATTGCCCCCGTGCGAAGCTGGGGCGGGTCGCTAGTAAATTTATAAAATTAAGCCTCCTCCATAGCAGAGCCGCTCTGTCGCGGAACTCGCGGCGGCTCCTCGGAAGATTGCGGGTCCTCCTCGCTTACTTTAATTTCGCAAACTATTCCAGGCTCAGGTGTAAACACTATTTTATTCATAAACAGTTTTTTCTCGTAATTAAAACGAGCTAATGATTAATTAGTGGGAATTCTTCGTAGTGAAAACGTTGCTTTTAATGAAGGGTTTATTTTTTACTGAGTTGGATGTTTTCAAACTTATATTATAAAGTTCAAAAGATTTTTCAAATAGGTAATGATTAGACGTGGAATTCGCGTATTTTAATGCAGGTTACTTTTTTTACAATCAAAGGTGCATTCCACTAGTTATTTAGGTAAATAGTACACTACCCAATAGAGATTACATTAACTTCTATGCAAGACAGCTTAGTCATACAGACTACCCTCAGCCGACACAGTAGCTTAGCTATACACTGCCAAAACGGCTGGACGAATTGTAACTTACTGTTGAGTTTCTTTCGGCTTTCTTCTCAACAGCGGTCGCCTCTTGCGAAATGCCGGCAGATTCACAATCTGACTTGAATTGACTCTACTTACTGAATAAATTATTTCATTTCATTTAAATTCATTTCATAACCAATAATTTTATTAAAGGGATATCTAGATATCTAAAGATGGTTACAGAATACTTTTAACTCGACTATGGTCAAGATCTGCATCTGTACTATTTATATTTTCGGCTGTACATATTTACAGTACACGAGCTGACAGAATGTGATTCATCGAGTATTACGAGTATACCTATCTTTTTCGCTCTTATGCGATTGAAATAAAAATCTCCGATTTCACACAAACCCGAATCCTAATCTAAGAGCTCACAGAGTGTAGTACTTGCTAATTCAGTGAATAAAGGATTTTGACCTTACAAACGGTCCGGTAGTTTTGAATTTTTGATATGTTGTCTAGGATGGTTAGTCAGTGTTTAAAATGCAAAATGCACAATTCCCACCCCTCCGCGCCCGCCGCCATATTGAAAAAACCGGCACTTTCTTCATATTTTTGCTCATATCTTCCTTTAGGAGCATTTTAGCTAGAAGAAAGCTTCGACAATGTTATAGAGAGTTAAATTTACTACATTTTCCATTTTATATTTTGTTTCTAGGACAGATAGTTACGGAGATATGCACATTTAAAAAAACTTAAGAAATTGCAATTTTCAACTCAAAAACAAACTTCTGGATTATATCTTCGTTTAGGAGCATTTTAGCTAGAACAGTGCTTGGGCAATTTTGTAGAGAATTAAATTTACTATAATTTACATTTCAAATTTTGTTTCTAGGACAGATAATTACGGAGATATGTAAAAAATAAAGTTACATTTTCCGAAAATGTATGTAAAAATGGACATGAGTTTTATAAGCAATTATATTTCCTACATGTTTTAATTTGTCCTAGACTAGTCCCTAACTGAATGACAGCGTTCTAAATCAAGAATTTTCAGAAATTTTCGGAAAATTCGACTTTTCCTGTTTTTTAAATGTGCATATCTCCGTAACTAACCGTCCTTGAAACAAAATTTGAAGTGTAAATTATAGTACATTTAATTCTCTACAACATTGCCCAAGCTTTGTTGTAGCTAAAATGCTTCTAAACGAAGATATAATCCAGAAGTTTGTTTTTCAGTAGGAAATTGGGATTTTTTACGTTTTTTTAAATGTAGATATCTCCGTAACTATCTGTCCTAGAAAAACAATATAAAATGGAAAATGTAGTAAATTTAACTCTCTATAACATTGTCGAAGCTTTCTTCTAGCTAAAATGCTCTTAAAGGAAGATATGTGCAAAAATATGAAGAAAGTGCCGGTTTTTTCAATATGGTGGCGGGCGCGGAGGGGGGGGGGAATTGTGCATTTTGCATTTTAAACACTGATTAACCATCCTAGACAACATATCAAAAATTCAAAACTACCGGACCGTTTGTAAGGTCACACATAGTACTTTAGTCTCTATTCACCGTATTATGCGTGTACTCTCGCATCATGTGCTACTCGTACGTCCGTAGACTGCTACGCCGTAGCGCCGAAGTGTTTGCTACGAAAAGCCTTCGCTAAGTCCGTAAGAGGATTTAGAGGCTTGCATCTCAATCTTAGATACCTATTCTGTTATAGGTAAGACGGTACTAAGGTGTCAAGCTTGAAAGCATCCAAATCTTTCCAGAAAGACATACATTTTATACGTTTTTTAATCCCGATCTGCCATTAAAAAAATAATAATTGTTGAAAAATGTACATCGGACTACATACTTATCAAAATTACCTATTGCCCATGACAGTTTTTTTTTACATTATCAATATGGGACACGTTTCATAAACCTATGATAAGTAGTTCTATCGCAAGATAAATATAAACAAAGCATCCGTCACGTTTTGATAAAATGCGAGTGTGAGTGACAGATGCTTTGTCACTTATTTATCACGTGATAAACGCAACCATCAACGCTCCCTGTTCTCAACATTTAACAATAATTGGTTGAGACATGGGACCTGTAGTCGAGAACAGCCGGATATCCAAACATTCAAACAGAAGGAACTCCGAATTCAGACATACGAAAGAATTTTTGCCCATGTTAAAAACGTAATGCATCGTTTGCTTCGCTCGCTCAGTCGATTATGGCTTTGAAATTCATTCAATCCTCTTCAAACGCCTGAATATAATTACAATGACAATTACTACAAGAATACTCAACTACTCCCAAAAGATCCTCGAATACCCGAAAAACTTTGCCAAGTCCTTTATGCTCAAAAAAATTATGTGTCAATTGCTGAAAATCAGAATGTTAAAGAGCCATTGACCGGGATCCCTAATGGGGGCCTAAGTATGCTCGAGAGCTCTCGGGGGGCCCTCGGGGGCTCTCGGGGGGCTGATAAAACGGGGCTTCGCGTCAGCTTGGTTCGGCCCTTCAGCTAAGGGCCGGAGGGACACGTGTATAACAATGATCAGTATTTGACACTTATTTTCGTGGTGTTGGTTTGTGGGCCTATTATATTTTGTTTTGTATGGAATGTAGTAGGTTTTTAACCAATAGGTGTTTGCCAGTGAGGACATACGGCTCTGAAACGTGGTCGTTCACAATGGGCATCGTAAAAAGGCTCAAAGGGAAATAGAGCGAGTTATGCTCGGAGTTTCGGGTTTCCGAGTTTCGGGATCGAATCCGAAATGATGAACGCAAGAGAACCAAGGTTGTAAATATAGCTCAGACAGTCGCCAAACTTAAGTGGCAGTGGGCGGGGCACAGTGCTCATAGAACCGATGGCCATTGGGGCAGAAAGTTTCCTGAGCAGCGACCGCGGACTGCAAGACGCAGCGTGGGAAGGCCTCCAACAAGGTGGATTGTGAGGAGAAATTGGCCGAGGGTGGCGCAAAACCGATCGTTGTGGGGAACTAGAGATCATTTTTCAACAAACTGAACAGTGCTGGTCTCTAAACTTATCCAGTTCATGGCGGATTACAGGTTTTTTTCATTTCAGACAACAGAAACAGGATACAATGATACCTAAGACAGAAGAGTGATAGCGCACTTTTTGATACATCACTCCTGTGGCTCGGAGATAATTAGCGGGTTATACTCCCACACAAAGTCCGACTCACTGGTAGTGAGGGCTAAACAGCCCTGATACAGTTCAGGTCATGTTTAAAGAAAAAACACTTTTTGGGAACTTTTTCTCTGTTGCATATTTTACATACATATTTAAAAGAAATAATATGATAGCATTCCTTCAGAATGGCCTTTTCGGCCGAATTTCGGCTGATATAATATGATTCAGTGCGCAAACCAACGTGTATAAATGTGTGAGATAAGTTCGCCTTTGTACATGTTTATTGTTTTAAAATGTATTTCTTGTTTTTGTGTACAATAAAGTGTTTACATACATACATACATACATACATACATAAACGACTCGGTTTCCGGAAAAAAGTAATTTGCACAGGTCGTTGGATAAGTAAGCGCTAATACTATACAAATACTGCTAATTGCCCCGTTAAAAATACTAAAGACTGTACACGAAGACGAGCCAAAGACAAACAGGCACCTCTGCCGCTCGCCACGAGAATTCGTGTTGTATGTTCTCACTTGTTGTTTTTAACCGACTTCAAAAAAAGGAGGGGGTTCTCAGTTAGGTTGTATGTTTTTTTTTTTTTTTTTTATGTTTGTTACCTCATAACTCCGTCATTTATGAGTCGATTTGGAAAATTCTTTTTAGGTTCATGACCAGACATCTCAAGGTTGGTCCCATAAAATTTTGGTGAAGATCGGATGACGAAATCCATGAGGAATCGAAGGAATTCCTGAAATTTTATAGGCACTCATAATATTGTTTCATGTATTTTCTAAAACTATTTAAGTATTTGCATATGGTAGTCATCATCTTCTCATGCTGAATTGATGATGGAAGGTACAACTCCTTAACAGTTAGGAGTTAGGAGATAAATCAAATGAAATGCATGCCTTCAAGACCTCCCTGATCACCCCGCCATAAGTATTGTATATGAATCACTAAAAAGCGAAAAAAAAAAAATTTTTAACAAAAAAAAGAACCGACTTCAGTAAAACTAAAAAACCGAAAATAACCCGTTCAAGTACAGATTACATTTGACTCACCCTTTGAAGTCGGTGCCAAACCTCACGTAAACTTTAACATATAAATATAGGTAATAACTGAGTGGTTTGGGATCGATTTCAAAGGGTGAGTCAAATGTAATCTGTACTTGAACGGGTTATTTTCGGCTTTTTAGTTTTACTGAAGTCGGTTCTTTTTTTTGTTAAAATTTTTAATAATTAACTTAAGCATGGTCTTACATTACAAGTATGTTCTACGAAGCAAATGGACCAATTGGGTACTTCTTAGAGCGTTTAAAGGGCATCACTTTCCTGACGCATACAAATATTGAAGAAACGAACTACTGGATTTTTCAACTTATTTTCGACTGCACGCAATGAAAGCATGAAAAAGTTATGTTACTTTCTAGAACTCAGGGAAAAGTATTATTCAATTCAAATAAATTTGATATAATGTGAAATAATATTTTTTTAAAGAAATTAGGCATCGTAAGCATGTCTTGATAAGTGCTTTTATTTATTATAAGTATTACAAATATGTCCAACTATAGATTCCTAGCTATGGGCTAATTGGGTAGAGAGCGTTTTAACCGCTATGTGTGACGACGCGTTTGGCTCGGTTTGTAGACACCTGCCTACTGGGCCGGCGGTCCCGGGTTCGAATCCCGGCCGGGGCAAATATTTGTGTGATGAACTCGAATATTTGTACTTGGGTCATGGTTGTTCTATGTATTTAAGTATATATTTATCTATATAAGTACGTATATCCTCGTCTAGTACCCATAACACAAGCCTTCTTGAGCTTAATTTGGGACTAGATCGATTTGTGTGAGGTTGTCCGATATATAAAGGGTGGGCCCTGTAACAGGAGCAATAAATTAAAACATAGATTCGTCCCTTGAAACTAAACAATATTTTTTAAGCAACTTCTGAAAATAACGTGTATTAAATGACATTTTGTAGAATAAAGTTTAGACAAAGAAGCAATGTATTGCGAAATGTCCGATATTAGTAGAGTGACAGCTATGTCAATGCTCAGGGAATGTCAACGTTGGACGACATACATTGAAAATACTATTTACTTTGTTTGAAATAATAAAATTTTGAAAACTGTTTTTTTTTTAAAGTTGCTGAACAAATGTTGTTCAGTTTAACGAGTAAAATCAATGTTTTAATTTTTAGCTTATGTTGCAGGGCCCACGCTGTATATATATTTTATTTTATTTTTTTATCATATTCCTGACGCATATATTGTGGAAACGAATTACCTTAATAGAAAACATTAACAAATTGGGATACAGTATAGGTATAGGTTTATTTTTATGACATATTTTAATTCTGTAACCATTTCCTGTTATGTCATTTCCTGTCATGACAAATGTATGCAATTTTCGCTAATTGCTTCGGGTTCTGAAAAGATAGTAAATTTTGTGAATTCAATAGTTTAAATAGGAATCAATAGCTTAAATTTACTCACGATTTTGGGACGGACAAGTATTGTATTACGACGTGCTTCAGTGACTTCAGTGCTTATAAAATTTCCTCCTAATCATCATCATAAGGCCTCATCTTGATAGATGATTGAATGTCCTCCTAAGGTAATGTGCAAAGTAATTATTGAAGGCGCGGACGCAGCGCTGCGCTAACCGACGCGCTCACTAATCTTTCAAAGCGGACCCGAGAGGCCCTCCAGCCACAGTACACAGTTGGGGAACAATATGACGACGCGTTTGGCGCAGTTTTTAGACACCTGCCTACTGTCACCGTGACCGGCAACGTGAAGATTTGTTATCAAAGAAAAGATCTTGCTTCACATAGGCGTCTCCAAGGATCACCACGTTGACGGGTCTTGCTTCCAAAAGCGTGGTCTTTACCAGATCGTTTAGACCCTGTAGGGTAGGTACCCTACACTACCGCGTATTAGAAGACGTGGTATGCACAAGTAGGTACCTGTGCATACCACGTCTTCTAATACGCGGTCTCGCCTTGTTGCCTCATCAGAGACGTTTCAGGGCCGTAGTACTGTAGTTGCGGTCGACACACGACACTGGTCAAATGGAGTTTCATCTTGAGATATTGCACTATATTAAACAAGATGCGTTTTCAACTATACTATTGACCCAAATAATTGCTTAGCATTGATAAAGTACACAGTTCATTGAGAATAAAATTTAAATCCAAATATTTCAGCGTGGTAACCTATCTCAAACACAAAAAAACCATTGACCGAATTTCATTTGTCCGAAAAATATTCGAATAATTATCGTTAGTCCGATGACAGGTTTCGTACATTTTTCTTTTCACCATTTCACATTTAGTAGAAGTATCGCTTGTCCGAAAAACTTTTCCCGTCACATTCACTTGCCGAGTTGTTACGTATTTTGTTTCGTAACCCATTTTTCATTTACCCAATGATACTTTTGGCACTGCATACATTTAAACAAATTTTCAGTTTACCTTTTAACTTTTCCCGCGCCATCCACTTGCCCTCTAAATTGAGACGTCTTTTGTTTAATACCCCTTTTTTTCATTTACTTAAGGTGGTTGCAGAGATGTCACTTTCATACAAATCGTTTGATCAATACACACTTAGGTGGTTATGGCTTTAGGTTATTAAACATTCTTAAAAAAATCTTTAAGCGATCTTATACTCGCCAAGGAAATCAGTTTTGCTATAAATCATACAATTATAAAGTTATTAAAGCTTTAAAACCCGTTGAAATATTGTCCATATATGCATGTGTGCGTTGCTTTTACACAACATACAAACGTAAGCGCACGTAAAGCTATTCATGAACAGTGCGTTCTGAAATATAATACTACTTAACTTATGATTTGGGATAATAAATTTAAATTGATGTTTCGATATGAATGCATAACAGTTTATTTTTAAATGATTACAGCTTTCTTTAAACATGTAACAAATAATTGGAAACATTTGGATTTTAAAGATACCTATTGTGTTTATTTGCTCATAACAATAAAGTGGAACAGATTTCGAACGCACTAAATCTTATGAATGAAATTATAATGAATTGTGTCAATACTGTCATGTCAATTGTGGAAATTCGTATAAAATGAATCATGTTTGGTTTAAATTTTTTTCGTTTCGTGAGTTTTTACTTTATGCAAAGTGTGAATAATGAAACGTGCATATAATAATAATAAACATGTGAACTCAGGACATAGTGATCCCTAAACGATGTTGCGATATCATGGGTCAGAAATTGCGGGGAAAGTATTGTGTTTGAAAACATTACAAATCGAAGCGTCCTGCCGTGAAAGAGGTGTCTCGCGCTATTTTCTTTTTAGGCGAAGACAAGAATGGCGTGATGACAACCGTAACCAACCACAAAAACTGAACGCAATCGCTCGCTTTGGGTGACGAAAAAAAAAACAAAGCTGTTCATAGTGGGTTCATATAGGTAGTTTCTTCTCTCTGACTGAATTGATACCAAGACCTACCCATGTTTTTCAATAGGTGTGGGAAACCAAATCCTTTTGGGAATTATCGATTCAGTGACTAAGTTTCCTCCTTGAAGGATACCAGTAATAACACTAATTACCCTAAAACCCTGTAAGATAGGACATGCATACAGCCGTTTCCATTGCCGGCATTTTTGAGACGTAATAAATAATTTCATTACAGATTCAAGGCCAGCTTAGAGCTTCATCAAAAGGGATTACTGCAATATGATTTCCTTCCCAACAAAAATAATGTCAATTAAAGTTCAAACAGATGAAGGCTTCATCCAAGAAAAGCTGCAGAAACTTATAATTTTCTACAAAACATGCGTGTTGCCTAAAATAATATTACAACGTATACACCATTTCGAATTAAAGCGACGTCTACAACTCACGCAAACACTAGTATTATAATAAAACCTACACGTAACAAAAATTGTTTTATTTTATTTAGTGGTTGGTGGTTCTAAAATCCATATATGTACATAATAACAATATATTGTCATATATTTTTATATGGCGCGAGCTAGCCCGGGGTCGTGAAGCGTGGCGCAAACAACTGGTGCTGCGCTCAGTTAGTAGTAGGTAGTTTTAGTAGTTATATATTTTTAGACTGAACATTTTTACAATTAGAGACTCCATGGAACCACGATTTAGAACCACGAAAATCCCAACCCTAATCAGTACCTACTATACTTGAATGTCGGGTTTTTGTATATCAGGTCATAGTATAGAAAAAGGGCCCGATCTTGTCATTAAGTAATAAAAAACAGAGGTATACTTGTGTTTTTTTTTCATCGTAAATTTCTAAGTCCCAGCACAGAATGGATGATAGTACAAGTAGTCCCAGGCTACGTAGTAATTCTATGGCAACTTAGGACCACTCTAGTTCTTAAACGGGCAAGTTAATCAAACAATTGTAATTTATAAAAGATACTTATTTTAATGTATTCTTTAGTTCTAATCAAAAAGTAACAAAAATGAGAAAAATATTTTTCAACAAAATATGTGTCCTAAAATTGGCCCCTTTTTGCTGTAACCCAATCTATCATTCAGTAAAACTTAGGACAAACTCAATAACATCACAAATCAGAATCACAATATATCAGAACAGAAACCCAACAAAAAAACTCATTTAATTTCACCACATACTTAAAAAATGTGGAACTGCCAAAGATTTGTAATTTCTTCGTATTATTTATTTTGACAATCCAGCCCGTCTAATACAACTAGGCTTCACGATTCTTGTCACGCGACATAGCATCGCCCGTCAGTCTCCTACCGTACCGCAAAGAAAGAGATAGGAAATATTTTTCGCGCGAGAAAGAGTTGCGTGTCGCAGTTGTGCTAGAGGTGCATCTTTACTTCATCATCAAAATCAAATATCATGCCTGCTTATTTATTCAGCGCTTACTATCAAACTGACAGATGATACGCGACCCTTTAATGAATGAATCACCCGCACACACTCACAATTAGTGTCTATTTGTGTGAGTACTTGCTGATTTTTCACAAATTGCCAACACATGGGAGAATAAAACAATTTATGACGTGCTACTAATACTACATGAATAAAAGACTAATACGCGGACTCGCCACTATACAAATTTTACTTCAAACTAAAGTAACATACGAAATAATACACAAAAAATACAAATCTTGCTTCCCAGCGCCATCTAGCGTGGAATGTCTAGTTTTGTTTCCTCTGCAACCACCTTAATGATATTTTTGGCATTACATAAGAACTGCGACCACGACAGCGCGCGAGCCGAGCGAGTGAAGCTGGCGTGCCGCAGCAGCAGCCGGCAAAGCGCCAAAACCGACCTGGCTGGGTTAGGTTAGGTTAGAACTGCGGCCACAACAGTGCACGAGCCGAGCGAGTGAACTAGCATGCCACGGCAGCAGCCGGCAAAGCGCCAAAACTGAGCTGCCTGGGTTAGGTTAGGTTAGAACTGCGGCCACAACAGTGCACGAGCCGAGCGAGTGAACCTAGCATGCCACGGCAGCAGCCGGCAAAGCGCCAAAACCGAGCTGCCTGGGTTAGGTTAGGTTAGAACTCCGACCACAACAGCGCGCGAGCCGAGCGAGCAAAATGAACATGCCGCGGCAGCGGCAGGCGAAGCGCCAGAGCGAAACTGTTGGATTTCGTTAGGTTAGGATCTTACTAAAATTATAAAGTCCATTTGAGAAAAGCCGAGTAGTTAAAAACCGAATCGTTACATCGGACGAATGAAATGAAAGTCATACAAAAAACATCGAATAATGAATAAACCGAAACGTTACATCGGAAAACTGATATTACAGACAAATTAGATTTAGGGAAACGTGTCAATTGTCAAGTGAATAAAAAACCTAAACAATTCATGCCTAATCGTAAAATATCAAAATTAATATTTGGACTAATGAAAAAGTTAAAATGATATTTGTCGAATAGTTTTTGTCGAAACGAAAATCGGATTAACGTTTTTAGTGTTTCAGATATACCTTCAGCGTACCTGGACTGCTCACCATCAGCAGGGTGTTCATCCCCATAAACTGGCGCCTAAATGGTCGAGAACTGGTTCCAGAGGATTTTCCTACCGCGAGATGCGGAGCGCCGCATGTAGAAAGCTCCCTGCCGAGGTTTTCCCCGGGGCTAATGCATACGGCTCTTCAAGAGGCGAGTAAATAGGTTCTTAAAGGATAGGAAACGTGCGTGTGTGGCGTCGCCAGCTACCATAGGTGACAGTAGCAAAAAAAAAATGTATCTTTAGGACAGGGTGAAGTGGAAAAGCAAAATAAGGAAGCTGTCCCCACCAACATGTGGGATAAAAGCTAGGAAGAGAGAGAGCGATAACGAATGTATAAACGTAGCGTCGCGACGAAGATGAAAATCTGTGTGCTACGTCAAGAGGCCCTCGAGTCCGCTGAGGACAGTGAATATGCATCTGACCCTCTTTCTCCCCTACGGGTGCGAGCGAGATGGCGCACCGTTTCAGCTTACAAAGCCATTTACGCTTTTTCCTGGCACTTTTATTATGTAGGTGAAGTTTGAGATTGTGAAGGTGAGTGGTTGACGGGGTCTTATCTCTTTCTACGGAGTAGAAGACAAGAGGCATGGTATGGTTGTTGGATTAAAGAAATCGCTTGTCATTTTACGTCAATTAGAGGATTTTTCGTCTGTGTTGTAAATCATCATCATCATCTTAACCGGAACACTGTCAATACAACATTTTGGCTCGGTATCGAGGAATATTGACCGAAAGAGCGATGCGTCTCAGTTTCAGCTTGGCCAAAAAATATTTCGTGTGTGACGTTGTCCGGCTGTTCCCGCCTAGAGGTTGCACTTCCCAACCTATTCTCATGAAATTTTGTGAGTATATACATTATTATTGATGACTAAGTTTGTAGATTTTTTCAAAATGGTGGAGATGTGGGGGTTGAAACTTAAAAAAATCTGTATATCCGAAACAAACTCGACAGGTCTATAGCTCACAGATCACTAGACATTTCGTTAGAACATGATTAAATATGATTTCTAGTTTTATTAATAGCTGTCTGTATAATACTTAAAGCCTGACCAGAAATATATGAGGATTGTCAAGAGGGCGCAATTTACAAGATTTATATGGCAACAATTTTGCAACCAATCGCAACACACTGTAATGACCTCAGTTCAAATACCCGTCAGTTCCTATGGTAACCTCGTAATATTATTTTAATGGAATGCACTCTTTTGCCGACTGTTTTTGTGACCTAGTAGACACGTGTACACTTTATTTATAATATCACGTTCACGACTGTGAATGATTTTCGGCTTTTTCTTTGGGTATTTTCCAATATTTGTCTTTTAAAGAAACCAGCACGAATGACATTGACATTGTTGACAACCATCATAAAATCATTGCCAGTGTAAGAAATTAGTTCCAGTGAAATTCCGCAAAATGGCGCATCCTCATATATTTCTGGTCAGGCTTTAAATAATCTGCGTTGCTTCTAACCGTAGCACTACACTATTTGCGAAGATGACTGAAGTTGGGCGAATATAGTGTGGAGAGGCATTTAACTGCGGAAACCCATACTTCAGACAACTTCGCTTCGGCCAACTTCGGGATAGTGTGGAGCCGGGGTAGCAGTATAAACATAAAAGCAAAGAAAGAAAGCGCAAGCCAGGAGGTCAGTTTCTGCGGTTTAGAGACGTCATCAAGCGTCATTTTACCGCGTGCAACATCCCATGCGAGGGTTGGGAAGAGCTTGCACAACAGAGAGGAGTATGGCGCAGTTCTGTTCATGAAGCCGTCACTGATTTTGAGGAGCGTCGCTTGCAAGACCTCAACGCAAAACGCCTAAACAGAAAGACCCGTCCAAAGCCTTCCTATACCTACACGTATTATGATAAAGGTGAGTTGTACTGTGCGCCTTGTAACAGAACCTTCAAAACCAAATTCGGTTTTGCAAGCCACATTCGTGCACATGAACGATGTTCGTATAGGTCATGTCGCCAGGTTTCGCCATTGACGGATACGTCAAGGAGGACGATAAACATAAATTTTAAGAGACACATCTTGTTATAATTTGTATGAAGGAATTATGACTTCATCATCCAATTCAATTAGATTTGAAAGCCGTATGACTTAGAAATGTCTGACTTATTCAAAAACACTTGGATTGTGTGGCTCGCATGACATATTATCGTTATACCCTAGGGTATGTTCAAGCTTGTGAAAAAGGTAAAATTGTTAGAGAGAAACGAAAAGATCCGCAAGAGAATCAAAGTTACTGCCACAGCTAGATATAGCTCAGACAGTTGCTTAAGGCGATATTGTCCGATCGTGGTCGCGCGGAACAAATTGACGGAGGTCCGTCGTTTTCAAGCGCTGACGCGCGACGAGTTTTAGTAGGTTTTTAGTCCTACTGATTAAATAAATAATTTTATCGAGACAATACTAGCGAATTTATCTAGATAATGTTAGTATCCATACATTTACGCAAAAAACTGGTAAAAAAAGTTCGTATTTTAACCTTACCACTGAAAAAATATTACAAATAGAGGTAACTTTAGGATTCTTTTCAATCGAACGAAATTTATCCAATCATGTTGCTGAAAACGATTTTATAATCGCAACATCCTTAAATATGATATATATGTTTTTCATAATCTTCAAACACTGCTTAATATGTTTACAACTCATTCCAAAATGAGTGAGTGCGGCGTCTACTAGGAGAAGAGCGCCTTAAGTGGCAGTGGGCGGGGCATATTTCTCGTAGAACCAATGGCCGTTGGCAGAAAGGTTCTTGAGTGGCGTCCGTACCGGAAGACGCCGCGTTGGAGGCCCCCAGCATAGTGGACGACCTGGTTAGAATCGCGGGAGACAATTGGATGAGGGCAGCTACCACCGAACTTTAGGGGAGGCCTCTGTCCAGCTGTAGTATAATATATGATGTATGCGATACCTATACCTATTCATATACAGGTCACACAATCTTTCATCAATTTTTAATTAAACCACGGCACGATAGAACAAGATGGCGAGTAATAAATTTGATCATAAAAGCCTTTGGTTCATATTTAACATCTTGCCTTAACCCTGGGTACACAGATTATTACAGCTAGTGCACTTGTCGTTTTATTATTTATTTTATTTTGAGACTGAGCCTACCAAAAAAGCTCATAGTCACTCAGCGACCAATAATCTTCGAGACCAAGAAACGGTCTTATCAGTTTGGCGAGTTAATTTCTGTTGCATGCAGTTATATAGACCTTTTCCTTGAAAAAAAAAAGATATCCGTCACCGACAGAGCCAACCACTAAGTGGACTGTTGACCTGGTAAATATCGCTAGATGATAAATAACGGTAGTGCGACGAACAGATACGAGGCGGGGCCTTCCTTTTCTCGAACCGTTTCGTCTCCTTTTCAAACCCTCATAGCTTCTTATGTATTTGACATTTACATTGTAATTCTAAAAGTCGGCTTTAAAGCGCATCTACTTCACGTGTCTTTTATGATTTGATAATGATCCGTCAAACAAATTGTTAAAATTAACTTAAGACGAAATCCAGAATCCAGGTAGCAATTGTTTTTTACTCCTAAAATGGAGTAAAAAGGAGTCGAAAATCGAATAAAATGTCGTATCTACTTATTTATTTTAATCAATGTGAAACTCATGATGTCGTCACAATTCTGTACCTACTTTCTCATGATTGTTTACGCTGTGCCAATGTAGGCGTGAATTTCGTCCCCGGTAAAATAATTGGTTAATATGAAATTATGATACATCGTCCTTCCATTCGGATTTAATGGTTTTATTCTTGAAACATGAATAAATTTCAATACATTACGTAGATGGATGCGTGAGAAGGGTTTAAGACAACATAATATTTCTACCGATAATTAGAAATATATTTAACAACTTTTCATATAATAAGTACCTATAAGTTTTAGTAAAACCAATAACGAATCTGCATTTTAACTCGTTGACCTTTTAAGTAACGTTACAATAACGTTACCATGAAATATACTGTAATTAATTAAAAATGTCAGAAAAACATGGCTTAAACTTATTGAAACGTAGGTACGCACGTAATAGAGGTTTATTTATATTTTTTTCATGTTCATCAAATCCCCCCCCCCCCCAAAGTTCACTACAACGATCGGTCTCACACCGTCTTCATCCAATATCTGCCCGCGAGCCTAATCAGGTCGTCGGTCTACCTTGCGTCTTCTGGTCCGCGGTAGTCACTCAAGAACCATTCTGTCCCAACTGCCATAAGTTCTACGAGCAATGCCACTGCCACTTAAGTTTGGCGACGGTCTGAGCTATATCTACAAAATTGGTGCTCTTGCGTATCGTCATCGTGTCTGGATTCAATCCTGCGATTATAGTGTACTTTACCACTTATATCACCAAATAAGCGCTGTCTCAGGTATATCGCCTTTAACTGTCATGAAAATGAAAATGCGATTTTTACGTTTCGAGCTGCACATTTCACGTTTAATACCCGATCAAATTCAATTTGCGCTGATATCTATGGCGTCGCATATAGGCGAGGAGCAAACTTGAAGCGACCGGAGCCTATGATGGTTGCGTTTATCGCTTGATAAATAAGTGAAAAAGCATCTGTCACACACTCGCATTATG
Source organism: Apotomis betuletana (assembly GCA_932273695.1). Classification (NCBI taxonomy): domain Eukaryota; kingdom Metazoa; phylum Arthropoda; class Insecta; order Lepidoptera; family Tortricidae; genus Apotomis; species Apotomis betuletana. The sequence goes on from OW026312.1 coordinate 21,189,462, forward strand.
TAAAAACGTGACAGATGCTTAGTCACTTATTTATGGCGTGATAAACGCGCTATCCATATTTACTAAGGTTTGTGAAGTGGCGATATACCTAGTATATATACAATATCCTAGTATATCGCCACGTCGCAAATCTCTCCAAGATAATATAGAGATATATATAGAATTAGGGCGCTGCGTTAATTTTACTGCCACAGCTACAGTATAAAATTGAATCATACATGACGTAAGCAGACTGTCACTTTAGACGCACGTCAAGCTAGTGAGCATATCGTTGTTATTTACACGTTAAAGTGACAAAGTACCGCGACAATGATTTTAGTGGCGCTATGCCCGCCGCCGTAAAAGCTAAGTGCGTAAGCTTTATGAAAGCATAACGGGGCTGCTCATAATATACTCGTGTACGTACGTTCATATATTTCAACGAGCAGGTCTCAGGAACAGGCCTCAAAGGCGATATACCTGAGACATCGCTTATTTGGTGATATAAGTGGTAAGGTACACTCGAATTAGCGCCGATTGAGGTTTGGCGAAATGGTAACAAGGCATATCTATCTAAGATATCAGAGAGATATGTATGGAATTGGGGAGAAGGAAGGAAGAAGATATATAGACTTCATCACACAAATATTTGCTCTGGCCGGGATTCGAACCCATGACCGCCTGCCCAAGTAGGTGGACTACAAACTGCGCCAATCGCCTCATCAAATATTTATTTATATAGTGCAAGCATTGCTAATTTTGACGTTAATGGCTTCCCTAATCTTTATGTTGTTTCTCGAGCATGAGACATGAAAAAGTATGAAGGCATGCGTGATATAATTTCTAGCCCTATATTTCCAAGCTAAGTGAACTCGCCAGACATAAAACACGTTCGTCGCGATAAACTAGCTGTATAGCGGCATCCAAGTGGACTTTAGGGCTTTCTTGCATACCGAGCGATAAAACAAACACTGTATCTGAAACTCATTAAAGAACTCAGACAGTGCGAATCGGAGCTGAGTGCTAAGGGGTCCTTACAAATACCACTAAGATAAGAGCATCTATACAATTATGAAATTCAAATCTCACACTACGCGCTAAAGGCTTTATTGTTTATTTATTTATCGTGTAGCATATATGTGTCACTGGATTACATATAAAAAGAAAAACTTATAGAGAATGTTGCCTTTCCCAGGCACGCGACTGCTACTTCTGATAGGATCTTAAAGTCGTCTACATGGCCTACGTATGTAGTAAGGGGGCATTCCAGAATGATGTGGTTGATGGTCTGGTCTGGATGCATACAGTTACAGGCAGGAGAGGAGCTCCAGCCCCATTTGTACCAGTGGTGACCGCAGCAGCCAACTGCTGTTCTTACGCGGTTAATAGCGGACCACACCCGGTAGATTCCTCGAAGCCCGCTGGGAATACTCGAAGGGATAGAGCAACGAAAGGATTCGCTTGATCTCTGAGGGTTTCCCATTCTTCTGTCATACCTACTTCCTCCAGAGCACGGGTGATCGGGAAATTTCCCATCAGTAATGCAGGGGGGTTTCGAGATTTGCGGCGTTTTTTTCCGAAGCCCGAAGCAAAAGGCATTGAAAACGCACATGACAAAATTTGGCAAAAAAGATCAGAATCCTGACCCCGCGCTTAATGGACCCGCTACCGCCTACATGTTTTATTCGCCCACCTCCTAAGATGACTCAAACTGTAGCTTAATTAAATCCCAGGATTTTGTATTTTTTCGTTTCTAGAATAACGAAATCCTTCGGTCAAAGTCAGCGAAAAAAAAATTGATTTGAGTTTTTTAAAATTCTATAATTTCAAAAAGTTATCGTTCTATTTTGTAAATTCAAATTGCCTTCGGCTGCCGCACATTTTGACATACTAGCCCATCCCCGTATCTCTCATATCTGCGAAACGAAAAACGGAAAAGAGTTAATAACGCGGGCGAAGTTGCGAGCACTTTCTAGTTTTAGAATATTTTCTAGCAACTGAACCCTGAAGCAAACAATTTTATCTAAAAGACTTTAAAAGGATATAAATGTTTTTAACCTTCTGGGATGGCTTTAAAATGCACGCTGCTTTGTTTGCCGAGTAATGGATCTTTAATGCTCAGGAATCGGAGAGAAATTGATATTTAATACAATGTGAGGTGTGAATGTGACTAAACTGATATGAATTCCACATTACTGGTATATGTACTATTTATTTCATTTATCTCTATGATGGCGCAGGATGGAGAAAATTTGTTGGACATAAAAAGTCACTAATGAAGAAGTAGGTACTTAAGAGAGTCACAGAAAAAAGGAATTGGTTGAACACCATAGAGAGGAGGAGAGGGAAGATGTTTGGCACTTTATACGCCTACACTTACGCTTTTATAAGCAACACATCATCGAGGGAAAAGTTGAAGGAAAGCGAGGCAGGGAAAGAGCGAGAATAACCTACATAAAACAAATAAAAAAGAAGGTAACCGTCAGCATGTCGTATAGGGAAATCAATGAGTTGGCTTGGCTATGGATATGGGGATAGATGGAGACAGCTACATACTACACGAGTTACACCGACAAGAGTTTGACTCTTAAACTTGTGATCTCTATCTGTGCCTGACGCACCTATGACTGGTAGGCGAAACGTTGGATTGACGAGCAACGTTGGATTGACGAGTATAGCGTTGGATTGACGGGTACAACGACGGGCAGGGATTTCTTCTAATGAAATACTTCTTGAGTCTTGAAAGCCGGGGAGAGAGACGGGCAGGGATTTCTTCTTAGCACTTGTAGCTTGCTGGATCGAATAATGCCAGTACGGCGCAATGTATCGCCTTTTATTTCGATCCGTGCCCGCCCCACTCCTTCCGCATCACTTTATTATTATTAACTTTGTTTACATTTTGCATCTTAGGCTTAAACACTAAAAAACACTAATAAATCTTATACAATAACAATCGTACCTTATACCTAACTATAATCTAACAAGATTCCAATTGGTAACTATCAAATAAACACTAGATTAGATCCTAATTTCGACTAGGAAACGACCTGTGCGGGCGTCAGCGGGGCGCGGGTGAGAGCGGGGCGTGGCTACCTCGCCTCCCAACCTTTTTGCTGTACCTTCCGCGCTACCTCCCCTCTGTCGCCCGTCAGTCTACGGAATGTCGTCGTGCTGTTAGGATCTAATCGTTATAACTTAGTACTTATCCAAGTACTAGGTTATACTATGGGGGAATGAAATGTAGTCAGGGTGATTATTTATTTTCCTTAACCTATCCTACTTAATCCTATGAGTTTTATTCATTTATTACGATTTTACTAAGTATCATATTATTCTTACGAGCTAACAAACTAAAACGAAACGTAATATTTATTAAAACATAACTATCTACACATTATAAAACAACAAAACATAGATTCTAAAGTAGATTGCCGTCGTTGATGTAGCCGGGCTGCACACTATCCATCAGTCACTGTCGCATGTAGGTTAGGACTCTATGTATTAATTATAAGTTAGCTCGATCATATATAGCAGTAAGTAATCAGCTTAGAATAAGAAATCATTATGTTCAAAATCGTATTTCTTTTCTCTTAGTTTTAATTAAATATAAGGTTAATTGCTCTCACTATTGTATTTAAGATAAGATATGAAGCTTTGGTTAATTAAGATGTAAAACCACCATGAATAAATATATAACAAACATATAGAAAGCTTCATAAAATAGGTTTAATATTGTAATAAATAGAATTTCCAATAAGAATCTTATATGATAACTTGTCAATCAAAATATGTTCCATCAATGTATATCGGGGGGCACGGCAGTGCCCCCGCCAAGTCGAGCGCGAAGCAAACACTGCCGTACCATCCTTTACTGGAACCATTTCGCCGCATTTTCAGGCCCCTATTTGAGTACCTCTGGATAAGACCAGAACGCAGAAATTTTCGTCATCCAGTAAGCTATAATCACATACTTAGAATCCAAAATTTCAAGTCTGTAGGTCATTTAGTTCCGAAGTTAAGCGAAAGCAAAGTTTCGCATTTACGACACTCACTCATTCACTCACTCACTCATGATCATCAGTAAAGAACTAGTACTTCCCATAAACTCAGAGAGCTGAAATTTGGTACAGAGTTAGGGTTTAATGGCCACATAAAGCGAAAACTATAAAAATTGGCCAAGTGCGAGTCCGACTCGCGCATATAGGGTTCCGTACCATAAAACAAGTTTGTTGTATGGGAGCCCTTAAATATTTATTTTATTTAATTTTTAGTATTTGTTGTTATAGCGGCAATAGAAATAGATCATCTGTGAAAATTTCAACTGTCTAGCTATCACCGTTCTTAATATACAGACGGACGGACGGACGGACGGACGGACGGACGGACGGACGGACGAACGGACGGACAGCGAAGTCTCAGTAATAGGGTCTCGTTTTTACCCTTTGGGTACGGAACCCTAAAAACTAGGATAATCGAAGATCTGGAGTACTCTGATTAGAAAACACAAGAGCCCAACCAAACTATTAGAGATCGACATACCGCCTTTACAAAAAATATTCAACTTGTTGTTGTGTTCGGTTGGCCGCCGTCGCGACTGATCGTCTCTCCTGATGATGGATCGCGTACCGATTCAAAACATGTCGAGCGTTATTCAACTTCTACGATGTGAGTAAACCCGTTTAAGTATTTTAATATTCAACTTGGTGCTGCTTCATTTGATGTCAAAAATCCAAGGTCTGAATTATTTTGACGACGCGTTTGGCTCGGTTTGTAGACACCTGCCTACTGAGCCGGCGGTCCCGGGTTCGAGTCCTGGCCAGGGCAAATATTTGTGTGATGAACTCGAATACTTGTGCTTGGGTCATGGTTGTTCTATGTATTTAAGTATATATTTATCTATATAAGTATATATATCATTTAGTACCCATAACACAAGCCTTCTACTTAATTTGGGACTAGATCGATTTGTGTGAGGTTGTCCGATATTTATTTGACGACGCGGTTGGCGCAGTGGTTAAGCAACTGCCTACTGAGCCGATGGTTCTGGGTTCGAATCCCGGCAAGGGCCAATATTTGAGTCATGAACTCGAATATTTGTGCCTGGGTCATGGATCTTATTTGTATTTAAGTATGTATTTATCTATATAAGTATGGTTATCATCGTCTAGTTAGTGTCCATAACACAAGCTTATACTAGAGCTTACTGTGGGACTAGATTGATTTGTGTGAGGTTGTCCGATATTTATTTATTTATCATTATTTATTTATTATTTATTTGATGAAGAACCCTCAGCTGGTCTCAGCTGTATTAGAGATATGGTATTGGTACGTAAAAAAATCGACTGTCATTGCAAAAATCCAGCGTAGTGGGACACATCTTCTAATTTAATCTAGCCTATAGCGTCCCACAGCTGGGCGGGTTACGTATTACAATCCCGAAAGTTCATAATACCAAAATACCTACAGTTGAAATACCGATGGTCAAAATACCGAAAATCAAAATACCGAAAGTTCAAAAAGCCGATATTCGATAAACCGAAGCTCAAATTACCTATTTTCAGAAAATCGAAAGTTCAAAATCTCGAAATTTCATAATCCCGAAATTTTTAAAATCTCGAAATTCTATAATCCCGAAAGTCAATGAGCACTTTAAAAGTGTCAGGACACTAAACTAATCTGACTTTTCCGTGGAACCGATCTGCTCCGGTGCTGCGGGATGTTCAGCCCCTCCGCCCTAGCGTAAGAAAGTGCGGCACCTACGCTCGCCTCCGCAGCTTCGGCTTTTGGGTCACCTTCGGCGACCAGCCTCAGCCGCTGCGCCTCGCTTGATGCCCGCATTTTCTTACGGCGGCCGGGGGCTGCCCTCCCTCCGCGCCTCCGGGCTTTTATATACACTCTAGGGGTAGGGCAGACAAGACCACGTGGAATCGGGGTTGACAGCTTCGGTTCTGTGGCAAGTCGATTAAGAAAAGGAAAGAGTCCGGGAAAGTGGGAAATTAAGAATGACACTAAATATTCGATATTATGATAAAATATTATGTCATGGACTGCCAACCGAACCGAACTTGTCTGGAACCGAAGCTGTCAACGCTCGCCTCCGCAGCTTCGGCTTTTTAGTCACCTTCGGCGACCAGCCTCAGCGCGCTGCGACTCGCTTGATGCCCGCACTTTCTTACGCTAGGGCCACAGTATAATAAAGAGTACTAACGTACTAGGGCGGAGGGGGCTGCACATCCCGCAGGGCCGGAGCAGATCGGTTCCACAGAAGAGTTCACTTATAAATAGTAAGTATAGTAGTAGGCAAGTAGGTTACGTAATTTAGGTTAATATTCTTTGTATAAAATAAACTTTAGAATCCGTAAGACTACAGAAATACGAGATAATTCTCGAGAGTTTAAATAATATTCCGGATTACAACCTTCAGGCAGGATCATAGTCTTCGGGATTACAGTCTTCGGGATTACATTCTTCGGGATTACAGTCTTCGGGATTATAATATTCGGTATTTCATCCTTTCGATCAAACGTTCTTTCGGGATTTTAAACTTTCGGTCAAATAAACATTCGACATTTTAATTTTCGGCCTTCCGTCCATAGGTCTTATGATATTCGGTATTTTGAACTTCGGCATTGTAATACGTACCCGCTGGGCGAATGCCTCCCCTTCTGCTTTTAATACGTATATAAATAAAATTAAAGGAAAATTCTGGACAAGACTAGACTGGCTTTTATAATTATACTTACAAGTTTACAAGAAGAAATAGTCGAACGATTAACTTTATTCTACTCGAACATTACACAAATTAAATAAACAAATTACACCAAAATTATTAATTTCGCTCAAAATTTGGTCTAAATATAATGCATTGGACTAAGAGTGGCGGTGATACCCGCACACGTCGCTAGATGGCGCTGACTGTATTTTAAAACGCGCCGTCGTTTGTTTTTCCGATAATCTTATATGGCGAAGTGGCAACCGGCCGCGTTACAGTCGTTTACGACATTCTTCTACTGCATTTGGAAACGTTTGCTAGGGATTAGGAGGGATTATTTGCATTTCGTTGATTTCGCTTATTATTTCGTGAGGTTTGCTAAAGTGAATTAGCAGGTTGTTATAAAACGATATGCCCACGTTTCTACAAAAAGAAGTGAAATCCCACCAAAAACATTCTGTAAAAAACTAGCCAAGTCTCGATGGAGCCGCTTGTTTATCTCTAAAAAGTTATGAAATCTAGACAAAGTCGTACCAAGTCTAAGGTTCCTTACTGCGATTTCTTTATTATAGTTAATGTTGTGTGACTTGGCCGTTGAAGGGTACACAAGGGTACAAAACCAGGTGCTCCATGACACCATTGCACCAATCTGTCGCCAGAACCGCTACAAGTCAATTTTGTTTACACGTAATGTTATATCTTTTGTAACTACCTATGTTTGTTAAGCGAGATAATAGCCCATACTGGTGTACCCTTCAACGGCCTAGTCACACAACATTAACTATAATAAAGAAATCGCAGTAAGGAACCTTAGACTTGGTACGACTTTGTCTAGATTTCATAACTTTTTAGAGATAAACAAGCGGCTCCATCGAGACTTGGCTAGTTTTTTACAGAATGTTTTTGGTGGGATTATGTATTACGAATGTGTATCTACTGAAATAAAGAGATAATGTTGTTCAGTTTACATTAACACACCTACTACACCAAACACATGTAAGAATTGAGCCACGCCCTTCTTACCCATTGGTCCAATCAAGGAATAATCTAGCGATCATTTATATGGCCGCTCGATTAACTTGATATCATTCTCTCAGCGACCTCCGATCAAGACACACTTCACGCAGCATTATGTGAATTATCTTCAAGTGTTATTATTTTATGGGACTTCCCTATACTACTGAAGCATCCCTTTTACCAGTATAAAGTCAATTAAATTAAAATCAAGCTACAGTCTACTACTCCTCACAATTGGTACTTCGAAAGCCGGATATCAAGAATCAGCGACCTCGAAGGAAGGAATTGGACCTTCGAGCACCGGATCAAGAAGGAAGGAATTGGACCTTCGTTCCAGTGACAGGAGGCGCGCAAGAGAATCATCACAGGGACGTGCAGCGGATTAAACCCTGCGTCCCTGCGCCGGGCATCACAGACAGGGTCGAATTAAGTTTCCCCTCGCTCTGGCATCAATCGGATCTTGGGTCGAATTAATTTTCCCCTCGTATCCGCACCACGTCGTGCATCACAGAACTCACGTTCTGCCATCAATCGGACAATAGTCCGCACCACGACGTGCATCACAGAACTCGGGTTGATTAAGTTCCCCTTGTTCTGCCATCAATCGGATCTCGGGTTGATTAAGTTCCCCTTGTTTCCGCACCAATCGGTCTTGGATTGATTAAGTTCTCCTTGTTCCGCGTCATAGCGTTCACGTGTGACGCTTAACACAGCTTCCGTTACGGTGGTAACCCAGCGGTGTGAACAAGCCGTAACGGATCTGTGCAACGAGGGATTTACGCCGTAGGGATATTAGGGCTCATTAGTGTCGCACTTAGCCTCGCTAATGAATAGGTGTTAGGTATTAGGTAAATTCAGTGTTTTTGTTATTGTTTTAAATTCAGTGTGTGTGTTAGGTTAAGCGACAGTCCCCCCGTGCGATGTCTCTCCCGGAAAAGAGAGTTACGCGTTCTCAAAAATCACGAGACCAGACTCCGGAGTCCGGCGAAACGTCCACTAATCCTACAAATACTTGGAGCCACGGGACTGGCCTTTCTCATAACGCAAGCAGTAGCAATCCAAACGCGAACACAATGACGCCCGCGAGCGATCCCCCCTCCGCCCTCGCCCCGCGATCGAACGTAACCAATTCTCCCGCGCCGAACCCGGCCCCTGTGCCCCATACCGCCCGCGATTCCGCGTTAGAAGTCGGTAGGGACAATGTAGACAGGCCCGGTGATAGAAATTCGGACAATACGTTAATTAATGCCAATAGGGAAAGTAGCAGTCAAATTTCTGTTTTAATGGCCGAATTACAGGTGCGTAAAGCCGAACTTGAACTAGCTCAGAAAGCAGCTGCGGAAGCAAATTGCAGGCTACAGGTGGCGCGGATTGAAGCCGCCCACTCTGATAGCGCTTCCGCAGTTCGGGCCGATGAGAGAGTCTCGGGTTGGTTAGCATCAAATTACGGTAATCGTCCACCCGTTGTAGAAAACAGAGATTTGAACCCGGCTTATAACGGTAATGGGGTAGAATTTGGGCAAGTACGAAACGTCGATCGGGCATTGCAAGGCCCTCCTATACACAGGCATATTCCGGAATTGCCGCATTTCGACGGAAATATCTCGGAATGGATAGCGTTTAGGGCCGAGTTTGAAGACAGCGCGCCTCATTTCAGTAACGTAAACAATGTAGGTAGAATTAGGCGCGCCTTACGCGGTGAAGCGCGGATAGCGGTCAAATCTATAATGTATACGGTGTCCGATCCATACGAAATCATGGAGTCTTTAGAAAAACATTTCGGGGATCCGGAAGAAATAGTTTTGACCGAGATCCATAACGTAAAGCGCATGCCCAGGTTAGCCGAAGACTCGAGTAACATCGTAACTTTTGCCGGCCATGTAGCTAATACGGTAGCGACCATTAAGGCATTGCGCCAAGATCAGTATTTACACGCGCCAGAGTTAGTGAGTAAAATAACTGACAAATTAAACATGATAATTCGGTATGAATGGGCAAAGTACAAACAAGCCAATCAGGGGACGCCTGAATTAGTCGCGATGGCTAACTTTTTAAACGACGTCAGTACGGCCACGAAGCGATCGCATCACAGACATTCAAAGTCCCGTGCAAACGTTCATGTGGTTAATATGAACCATGCCGAGTCGAGGCAGCCACAACAACGAATGCACGGTGGTGCGAGCCGCGGACGACCGTACTCGAATAGCTATCGAGACTACGCAAGCGACTCTGATTCGGACGATGACTCATACCGGGAATCGAACCGCGCCGCTACCGTAGCTACCGTAAATTCGCGCCCGCAAACGCATAAAAAAAAACCCGCGCAAACGGTGAAACCCACGCAATCTCGACCGCCCCCGCAGTCACAGAATAATTTCAATAATAGTAGAAAAGATTGCGTACTTTGCAAAGGGAATCACAAGTTAGCCGTTTGCCCGGATTTTCTAAAAAAGTCTGTCGCAGACCGGTGGGAATCGGCCCGAAGCCTTAAGCTGTGCTATAGGTGTTTAGAACCTAATCATAGGCGCCCTATTAAGTGCAAATACGTCGCATGCGGTAAAAACGAATGCGAAGCGGGCCACCACAAGTTGCTTCACGGGCTTACAAATGAAGCGCAATCTGTCCGCGCAAGTGTTAGTAGCATAAATCAGATTCAACGCGCGAATACGTACCTTATGGTGGTCCCCGTAGAAATTTCAGGCCCGTTAGGTAGTGCCGAAGCACTAGCTTTTCTAGACTCTGGTTCGACCATGACTCTAATAGAAAGAGACACGGCCGATAAGGTAGCTCCCAGGGGTTCGGGCAAACCTCTCGCGATCCAAGGCATTGGAGGTCAGATAACGGATCACGAGTCCTGTAGAATAAATTTATCGATTTGCGGTTTATGTACAAGAAATCTAGAAAAAATTTCGGCGTATACAATCGATAAATTAAATCTGCCTTCGCAAGAGGTTTCTCGAGAGTTAGTAGAGCAATGCGACCACTTAAAAAATATAACGGATCAATTAGTATACGAGCGCGGGACGCCCACAATTTTAATTGGACAAGATAATTGGGGCTTAATTGTTTCGCGGCAGCTCCTTTCGAGTCCCTCCTCATCAATAGCTGCGGGCTATACCAACCTAGGTTGGATCCTTTTTGGATCCCAGGATAGGCAGGCAAATAGGGTAGCACGTATAAACCACGTTCGTCCGGCCACCACCGAAGATGAAATTTTAAGCTGTATGAAACAGCACTTCAGTATCGAGTCGTTAGGGGTAGAAAAGAAATTGCCCCGGGCGGACCCGGACCAACGTGCTTTAGACATATTAGAGGCTACATGTAAAAAAATCCCGGGAGAAAATAGGTACGAAACGGGGTTGTTGTGGCGATCTGATGACGAAGTATTGCCCGACAATCGTGCGCATGCGCTACGCAGGCTATACAGCTTAGAGCGCAAACTGGACGGGGACAAAAGTTTCAAGGCAGAATATACCGCACAGATTGAAAATTTAATTAATAAAGGTTATGCGGAAATAATAAACTCTCGTCCTCCGCCAGAAGCGCCGCGTACGTGGTACTTGCCGCATTTTGCGACTAGGCACGCGCAAAAATTAAAATTACGTCTAGTATTTGACGCAAAGGCTACAGCCTATAATACTAGCCTAAATCAATCATTATTAACGGGGCCTGACCTGTTAAAGTCATTATTCGGGGTCCTGCTTCGATTTCGCGAGGGCAAAACCGCGGTTATCGCCGACGTAAAAGAAATGTTTTTACAGGTAGGCGTGTTAGAGCAGGACAGGGATAGTTTACGTTTTTTGTGGAGAGGAGAAAGCAGGACAGAAGATCCACAAGAATATCGTATGAAACGGTTGATATTCGGATCCGCTGCGAGTCCAACCACAGCCTTATATGTCAAAAACAGAAACGCGTTAGAACAAAAAAACGTTTATCCTATCGCCGCCGATATAACTATCAGAAACACGTACATGGACGACATGTTGGTAGCCTTAGATCAGGACGAAAATGAGGTTAAAAAGATAGTTAACGACCTGTACCACTTAAACATGCAAGCGTCTTTTGAGTTGCGCGGATTCGCCTCTAACAATCCAAACGTCATAAGCGACGTGCAACCGAAAACGGAGGATATTACGATAATAGGCAAATCTGATACCGAACGTACGTTAGGGCTTATATGGAACCATAGGCGAGACACGCTAGGCTTTAACGTAAATTTGAGAAATACCCCGGAGGAGGTTCTCAACGGTTCGACTTTGCCGACTAAGCGGCAGGTCACTAGTAGCGCTATGTCCGTATACGACCCAATCGGGTATGCAAGCCCCATTTCCGTGTTAGGTAAAACGGTAATGCAGGAAGTATGGCGTACCGGTATCGGATGGGACGACCAAATAAAAGATAGCTGCAAAGCGCCATGGATGTCGTTTATAGATAACTTACAAAAGTTACGCAATCTTGAGATTCCCCGACACGTCCCCGCACACGACCGTAAGGGCGATATTCACATATTTTGTGACGCTAGCGAGAAGGTTTACGCTACGGCCGTGTACTTTGTGGGTAGGGACGAGACAGGGATAATTAAATCGACTTTAATCGCATCCAAGGCCCGAGCAGCGCCGCTTAAAGTAGTGTCTATACCGAGATTAGAGCTTCAAAGCTGTGTGTTAGGCACTCGATTAGCGGAATCAGTCGTCGCAGAATCCGATTACGTAATCGAGAATAGGTATTTCTGGTCCGACTCGCGAACAGTGCTAGCGTGGATAAAAGCAGATCCGCGCACATTTAAGAGCTTCGTAGCTCATCGATTAGCTGAAATCGAAAGTAGCACTTCGCCAGCGGACTGGCGATGGGTACCCAGCGCGCTAAACGTAGCTACAAAGGGCGCGCCCGCGAATTTCGATAACACCCACCGCTGGTTTTTCGGACCCGAATTCATTACGAAAGATAAATCTGAATGGCCGCGCGAAAAAGCGTCATCTCCACCGCCACCGTCTACGGGCGAAGAACGTAATAACGCGATTACGTTATCAATCCGTACATGCGATAAATTCGATTATTTACCTCCGATAGAACGATTTTCGAGTTTTATTCGATTGGTTAGGGCTACTGCTTGCGTTATAGTTGCGGCTGAAGTATTTAAAACCCGATTGCTATTGAGAAAACCCGAAATAGAGATGAATAATGGACATGTAAAGATTGCGGAATTACTCCTAATCAAGCGTAGCCAATACGCAAGTTTCGAAGAAGAAGTAAAATTGACGAAAAACGGTAATCCACTGCCGCGACGATCGCCTATCCACAAGATAGCTGTGAAAATGAGCAAGGCAGACGTCCTGGTACTCGACTCGAGAGTAGACCGAGGCAAAGTGGATATCCCAATTTTACACGCTAAAGAAAGCTTCACGAAACTGCTCATACAACATTACCATGAAAAGTATAATCACGGCAATCACATGACAGTGATGAACGAGATTAAACAGCGTTATTTTATAGTCGGTCTACGAGGGACTATGAGATATATATGCAATAAATGTCAATGGTGTCGGACCTATAAAGGCGCCACCCTCAAGGCCCCTGTAGGCGACCTACCTGTAGAAAGACTACTCGCATATCAGCCTCCGTTTACCGCTACCGCCATAGACTTGTTCGGGCCAATGCAGATTGCTATCGGGCGTAGAAGAGAGAAAAGATGGGGCGTGCTCTTTACTTGCCTTACGACCAGAGCCGTCCATCTAGAGTTAGCCGCATCACTCTCGGCGAGCTCCACCATACTAGCCCTCAGACGCATGATAGCACGTCGCGGAACCCCAACAATCATCTACTCGGACAACGGAACTAATTTTGTGGGCTCGGAACGAGAGATAAAAGAAGCGAAGAAATCGCTGCCCGAATCCATACAAGATCATCCCGCCATCCGAGAAATTACATGGAAGAAAATACCGCCCGGTAATCCCGCCGCGGGAGGTTCGTGGGAAAGAATGGTAGGCGCCATTAAAGGCGCTCTGAAAATCACACTCAGAGAGAAGGCCCCACACGAAGAGGTCCTACATACGCTCATATTAGAGGCCGAAAACATCGTTAATTCGCGCCCTCTCACCCCAATCAATACTGATATGAGCGAACCATCCCTCACCCCGAACCATTTTTTATTGCTGAGATCCAACGCTAGTAGCCCATGGGGCACCTTCAAGGACGACACGTCCCTAAAGTCATGGAAGACCGCCCAAGCTCTAGCCGACATATTCTGGAAGAAATGGATCGCCGAGTATCGACCGCTGCTATGTCCGCGAGCCAGTACTTACAGCAAATTTAAGAATCCTGCTATAGGAGACGTCGTGATAGTAGCTGACAATACTATGCCTAGAGGGACGTGGCCAAGAGGCATTATAGCAAAAACCTTTCCCGGCCCTGATGGCCATGTAAGGGTGGCCGACGTCCAAACTAACTCAGGCATAATCCGACGACCTACAAATCGACTCATCTACATTTGCTCCACTTGAATATTGTACTTTCGTACGAAGGGGGGACTGTCGCATGTAGGTTAGGACTCTATGTATTAATTATAAGTTAGCTCGATCATATATAGCAGTAAGTAATCAGCTTAGAATAAGAAATCATTATGTTCAAAATCGTATTTCTTTTCTCTTAGTTTTAATTAAATATAAGGTTAATTGCTCTCACTATTGTATTTAAGATAAGATATGAAGCTTTGGTTAATTAAGATGTAAAACCACCATGAATAAATATATAACAAACATATAGAAAGCTTCATAAAATAGGTTTAATATTGTAATAAATAGAATTTCCAATAAGAATCTTATATGATAACTTGTCAATCAAAATATGTTCCATCAATGTATATTATGTATTACGAATGTGTATCTACTGAAATAAAGAGATAATGTTGTTCAGTTTACATTAACACACCTACTACACCAAACACATGTAAGAATTGAGCCACGCCCTTCTTACCCATTGGTCCAATCAAGGAATAATCTAGCGATCATTTATATGGCCGCTCGATTAACTTGATATCATTCTCTCAGCGACCTCCGATCAAGACACACTTCACGCAGCATTATGTGAATTATCTTCAAGTGTTATTATTTTATGGGACTTCCCTATACTACTGAAGCATCCCTTTTACCAGTATAAAGTCAATTAAATTAAAATCAAGCTACAGTCTACTACTCCTCACAGTCACAGATGTTCATTGCTGAACATATGCCTCCCCCATAGCGCGCTACAAAGTGCGATCCCGTGCAGACCACATCCATTGACTCCCCGCTACCGTCACGAAGTCATCCGCCCATCTCGTCGGGGGCCGTCCCACGCAGCGCTTTCCTACGATCGCCACTCTCACTCTGCTGCGCTAACAGCCAACCATTCTCCGGGCTACATGGCCCATTGCCACTTCAACCGTGCAATCCTGTAAGCCATGTCGGTTACCGCATCGGTGAGGATATCCGCAGAAGAACCTAGCTTCTGCGGATATCCTCATTTCTGATTCTATCACGCAAAAAAAACTCCGAGCATAGCCTTTTACCATTGCACGTTGCGTAACTCTTAGCCACCTTATGAGTCCCATTGTGAACGACCATGTCTCAGTTCTGTGAGTCATTACTGGCAATGCCATCACGCACTGTTCGAAAACCTTAATCTTCGGGTACAGGTATTTATTACTTAATGTTTATATTGATTAAGATGGGAGTCATATTTTATACTACAGGAAAGTACCTACTACTTTTTGTTGCAGTTGGAAAATATCGCTTTGCCTAACAAGTGATGTAAACATGCCTTGTCACAGTGCTTAATAGGTTTCGCTAACATTCCAAAGCCTAAATAATACCAGTGTTTCCAAACCACGGAAATCCCTTCTGATTGGCGACAAGTATTAGCGTCCGCGGCCGACTGTCCGGATGGATGAAGAGTTAATATCCGGCGGACTGTACCGAGTGACGGAAGATTATAAATGGAGACGAGCAGCTGAGGCTCTGGGCTGGTTACACAAATGCTGTGCAATATCCCACAATTAGCAATATCTCAGTTTTATTACGGCTACATAAAAGACGTACAACAATTTTCACTATTTTTATATCATTAGCTTTGTTAAGAGATACTCGTATCAATATTTAGATAATTGCTAGCGCCTTTCGCTTATTCTGCGATATGGTTCGTAATTTTGATTTTTGGTTTTATTCAAATATAACACTTATTTATGTATAAGTTTGATGAAGTTTTAAATTTAAGTAAATTTTAAATTTGTAAATTAAAGTCAATGAATTTAAGTCAATTGTTTCCAAATTATTGAAACTCCTTCCTATTACTTCCCATTGCTTAAAGCTTTTACGGCCGACTGTCCGCCTGAATGAAGAGTTAATATCCGGCGGACTGTACTTGTGACGAGAGATTATGAAAGGCGAGCAGCTGGGGCTCGGCTGCTTAAATAGCAATAAGCTAATATCGGTGATTGCTGCCTCTGAGGCTTGTTAAAAGCGAGATATTAGTTTTGGATACTATTAAATTATTTTAACATTTAGTATTTTAACATTTAAGAGGC
Organism: Apotomis betuletana; assembly: GCA_932273695.1. Classification (NCBI taxonomy): domain Eukaryota; kingdom Metazoa; phylum Arthropoda; class Insecta; order Lepidoptera; family Tortricidae; genus Apotomis; species Apotomis betuletana. The sequence continues at coordinate 21,205,730 of OW026312.1, forward strand.
CTAATTCCTTTTAAAATGCTGATTGTTTTAGTCATTTTTCTCTATGATCAAACATGTTTCTGAACATATTATTGATGTTACTACCTACAACAGGGCTATTGGGATTTATTGGTATATATTTGAAACCTACAGTTTGAATTTTACATTGATAATTTTTGTTTCAAAAACTACTCAAAATTGACAAAATTCACGCGGAAAATTCGTTTTTTTCGACTTATTTTCGACTGCACGCATTGAAAGCATGAAATAGCTATGTTACTACCTAGAACTCGGAGAAAACTAGTATTCACTTCAAAAAGTTGGTTGTAATTATCAATATATTTGTCATAACACGAAAAAAATTATTTTTATAAGGAATAAGGCCTCTTTACTTTCCAGATTTTCTTCTGTTTCCGCGACTGTCACACATTTAAAAAACAATTAAAACGGATTATATCGCGTATAATAATATTAATTTCAAGATTTGTTTGCAGACAGACCGGGACAGGTATAGAATAAGGTAGAAATCGGTTATTGACATTTTATTATACAATTAATATTTATCACACTATTTTAAAAGCGAAAGTTTGTGAGTGTGTTTATATGTAGGTTTTTACTTCTTCACGCTCAAATACCTAGACAAATTTTGATAAAATTCGGTATGGAGGTAGCTGACACCCTGGATTAAACATAGGCTACTTTTTATCCCGAAATAATGTAGTGTCCCCGTGAGATGAGCGGGTAACACCGCGCGGCGCAGTAATAAAAAGAAAAACGCATGCTTATTACATAATAGTTGAATTATATTTAACACAATTGTAAATGTCTTCTAAGCAAACAAATCCCTAAAATCTTGGAAATGAAACCATGAAAAATATCAAGTAAAGAGTCCTACCGTTAACCAGTATCAGACGTGCAATCATATATATAAAAAAAAAAAACATTAGGTATATAGAAAAAGTAAAACAATATTACTCCATATATTACTAAAATACTAACCTTGTACATCCCTAACAAGACTCAGATGCGTAAGTCATGTAATAGTCATGTAAGGTGCCAAGTTAGCGCCGAAACATCCGTACACATCAGGCCCAGCTGCCGCAAACGCCGCTTTAATTGTTACATGGGCGTTACGTTGCACGGCAGTGTAAATTCCCCGATTACAATGTGGAGCATATTAGCACGCAATAGTCGTATAAAGGTGTTGTGCGGTTGTAACAGCTGCATTTTGTAGGGTGGAATAATAATAGGTTACGTTGAGGTTCACAATGCATTTTAAACAGAGGTAAATACTTTTCTAATTACATCTTGTCTGAGGTCTTGACCCTATGTGTCTTATAGCGATGTGCTTTATTTAAATAAGTATAGTATTTTGATAGCCGTAAAACTTAATGACTAAACTAAGTACAAATGACAGATGCAAGTAGATATTATAATTATCGTATTGCATTATTCTTCTTTAAAATGACAACTTTTTAATGTCATTTAACCTTTTGAACGCTTTTCCTCCCATGGCAAAATGTGACTTAGGTATACGCCAATAATTGAAAAAAGAAAGAGCGAAAATATACCATATCTGTCAGCAGGAAAATTGCTTTGACAGCGTCCGCCATTACCGCTTTAGTGGTCGTTGGCGTGGTAGGCACGACAGCACACGACCACTTTAGTGGGTCTTGGCGTTCAAAGGGTGTAGGTACTGACTCACGATTCTCACGAATCACTATTTATTACCTTACCGTTTATTTTTCGTAAGCGTTTGTAATTAGATCTTTGTGATATTTTTGAAGAGTGATGGATCTTGTTCTATATTCGAGCCTTCGAACGAAGAACGAATTCTTTAATCATGTCTAGGGCATATAGACGCTACCGAAATGTTTGAATTGCATTTTTTTTTTTTTATGTCATAGGGGGCAAACGAGCAAACGTACCGCCTGATGGAAAGCGATTACCGTCGCCCATAAACACCTGCAACACCAGAGGAGTCACAAGTGCTTGCCTACCCGGAGGACGAAGATAGAATGCCTCTATGCTAGTAATTTCACCGCATTCTTAGAATTTCAAGCTCTTGGCAGCGTACATGAATCTTTATTAATATAATTATAATAAATAAATATAATATTATATTTAATAATATTAAAATAATAATTCTTGACTCCCTGTCTCGTCCCCCAGGTAACTCATTTTCAATTTTTCTTTGAGCTTTGATATCTTTTTATCAATAGTCTTATTTCTATACCTCGTAATTCTTCCTTACTGACATTAGTTGCCTTAAAGCACGAACAGCCGCGTGAGGGGCGGTTCTAGCGGATTTGGCCGAGTTGCTGTTTACTCATTTTTCGGACGGCTTATGGGAAGATGAAAAAGGAGAACCTTCTTTAGTATTTTATTCTGTGCGAACCGAATAGTTGTAGACGGCGCCACTTCTCGCGTATTATAATTTTTATAAAAAAACTGCCCAGCTGCGAGTTTGACTCGCGCACCGAGGGTTCCGTACAACTTATCCTATCTTAACTAGCCGGGTTAAGTTAAACAGTTTGTTAAGTCAGTTTGTACCTGGTATGTATGGCACTGCATACGCCAATAAGGTGCAAAGTTAACGCAAACGATGACGTTTGTTGTATGAGAGCCCCACTTAATTTTTATTTCATTTTATTCGGTTTTTAGTATTTGATGTTATAGTGGCAACAGAAATACATCATCTGTGAAAATTTAAACTGTCTAGCTATCACGGCTCATGAGATACAGCCTGGCGACAGACGGACGGACAGCGAAGTCTTAGTGATGGGGTCCCGTTTTTTACCCTTTGGGTACGGGTACGGAATCCTAAAAAATGTTAATACACAGCACAATCCTTGACGGGAAATTGGCCTTAAAATCTTATAAAAAAACGTTCAAGCGTACAATCTTTGAAAATGTATTTAATATGTCCTGAAAATCTCTAAAAACAACACCAATAATACTTAGTTGTAGGATTTAAGTTTAAAGCTGACTTTAATCTGACATGCGGATATAGTGAAAGCATCTGCAACACGTCCGAATAAAATACACATAGCATATTTTCTAAAGTACGAGTAAATATTTAGCTTTCCATGCAATAAAAATAGTATAAAAATGCGTGTAGGTGAAAAAAAAACAACACAAAATAAAAAGTATATAACTAAACCTTAAGAAACTTATGATCTAATTAAACCTAACTTAAACTATTGGCACCTAAACTATATGTATATACATCCCCTAGGTCGATACCATGTGTGTGTATTTTGTATCCAATAATTCGAAGTTAGTTTGTTAATTTGGATAATTGTTTAAACTTGACGTTTTTGGTAAAACAGTGATCATCGAAATGAGGCTAAGTTTCAATTTGAGTTATCATAATTATACAAACCCTTAACGCGGATGAAGTTGTTATTAATTTTCCTTGTCCAAGAGCCATATAGAAATTGACATAATAAAGAAAAATACATGTGTTTAAAAATATACAAAAAATTAAAAACGAAATATATAAATGTCGGAGACGGTCATGAGTATGGAAGCTCAACGAAGCCAGCGCGCCATCGGAAGGCGACAGTAGCGCCCCCTTGAACCTGTTTTGGCGCGCTAGACAGAGTCTTGGCGGTTCACTCAGCGAACGCCCACCGACACTTCACTCTGGGTCGCCGTTGAGTGCACTACTTACTGCCTTGGAACTGTCCCGTTTCGTTGTGCTATACCAAGTTAGAATCAGTGAAACGTTATAACTCAACAATACAGTGTTAATTTAATAAAGACTATTGTGAGAGTTTGATAACCTAGCTTACAGACCTCTGTGCCAGGAACTGTTATTTTGTGCTTCAGTGTATAAGGAATAAATCAAGTTAATTGCATCCGTAGTGTTTCATCTTACTCACAACTACCTCCTCGTCCACAACTATGTCGAATAGCTCATCTAATGTGCCACACACGGCACCGGCCATCCAGACCCGTCCCCGACATCAGAAGTTGGGATGGTATCTACGGCCCATGAGCGAATACGAAGAATGATGGAATTCGAAGCGAATAAAACGGAAGAAAAAGTTTGTGATTACTCTTTGAAATACAACGAACTTGACATCACTAAATCAAGGAACAGGAGCTACAAGCGTTTCCGTTATTGAAACTCAAGCTAACACCGTCACGGAGACCTACAAAACCGTTTGAAAACAAATGAAGATTGCACCGTTTAAATTGTTTTCATTGCGAGAGAAACGGACATGAAAAATCCGATTGCTTACTTCGTATAAAAGAAAACTACAACTTACCACCTCGGCGACAAAGGCCAGCAGTCACAATACAAACTACATCGAAGTTCATTGTTTACTTCAAGAACAGCGGGACACATCGTCAGTCGTTGCACCAGTGGAAGTGACCCAGAAGCGACGGTCAACTACAAGCGACGCGTGGACGTACATAGGCACTATGGCCTCACCGACACATTTTGAAAAACACATCAGGTCAGTCGTTAACTTTTCACTACGATTCCGATAATTTGTTCACAAATAAAATTGTAGCTAGATTCTGGGGTAGACTTGAGTCGCACTTATTCAGTTTAGTGGGTATTTGTCAAAAAAAAGTACTAACGGGTACTGGTAAAAGCAACACCAAGTAAAAGTTGAATATTGCGTGATAGAAATTAATAATCATTTGAAACAAAGTTTATTGCACGTTTTGTAACGATTGTTTTCGTAGCGATATAATATGACTTAACGCGAAATGTTTCTACAGAGATTTAGTGTTGATTAATATGACCACTACGCAGTTTACCTACCATTATTAAAGTTAATCATTTAAAAATTTCGCTGTGAGGGTGCATTAATCATACACAGTACTTAGTAGTAGGAGCGGCTGCTTTAATAATCTACCCTCTGTTCATGATTTTCCAATCGTTCTGTACAATTTAATTTGTTGACATCTTGAATAGTTTCTTACTCGGTGTACATTAGCTGGTGTATAGTTTAGCACCTATAACTTTCGTAGAACTGGTGAGCTTGAGATTTGTTTAAACGATCCTAATGTTTACTTTTAACTGTGGTGATCGCTATAGCCTAAAATATTTAAACTGGAGACACTAATGGGATTAGGAAAATATTAGGACACAAGAATTTGAGATTGAGGTTTGATTTTTATCATTAATGTTTTAATAATCGGTAAAGCCTTGGTAATCCAAAAATTATCATACAAAGTATACAGCTTGTTATTTAAGTGCAAATAAGGATTTAATTTAAATCTTTTCTTGTATCTACGCCGTGGATTAGATGTTCTCATTAACGTATCATAATTTAGTGTAACTTTGTTAGATTGATTTAAATTTCCTTTTTTTTGTTAGATTTAAGGTTAGAATGACCGAGCTTTGTGATACTGTGCTTGGAGTTTTTGTTTCAGGTAAAGATACGCGACCTCAGCAGCTAACAGCGAAGCCATGAGTCGTCTGCTTCAGCTGCCGCGGTACGAGACATCGCGTAAAGAACTGTGCGAAGGCGAACAACAGGGCGCCTTCAACCACGGGGAAGAGGGTTGACGTGTGACGTCACCACACCACACCATATGAGGAAATCTGGTGAGGAGTTCTCATTTTATTGTGATTCGGTTGCCGAGTGATCGCTTATGGAAGAGTTGATTTCCAATAAGTTCCATGGCAATTGCTTGTATAATTCAGTGACTATGTATGACTTGTATCAGTCTAACTAAAATTGTTAGTACTGTGCAATAAATAAAGTTACTGAAGCGAGCCTATTAGAAATGTTGACATGTAGTATTGTAAATTGCAAGACCATTTGCCATAAACTTGACTTCCAAACATGCGCGTACTTGCACGATAGGTTGAGGGAAATGCCCGGGAGCTACGTACCATTTGAAGTAGACGAAAAAAAAAATATAGTGAGACTGGTAGGGAGGTTCTCAGTTCGGCTGGTCGACCATACCAGTCACTTCATCGTAGCCGTAGTCCGGTAGAAGTCGGCATCTGCTCTCAGCAGTCCGTGGATACGCGGTGCGCGGTAGGTGCTGGCGGAGGTCGGGTCTCTCTCGCAGAGACCGTAGAGTCATAGGGTTGACTCGGCGATCCCGTGGGGATGCGCGTATTGGGTGGCTAAGTTAGCCCTAGGCCACGAATGAGATACCTGTTTTGTTGAACGGATTTTTGTTGATTTAAATGTTTTGATATTGTCAATAAGGCGAACCAAAAGGGAATGATATGGTGGTACATAGTTCCTAATGTGTTTTCTAAGGTAGAAGTGGTAAATAGCTAGTTTGTTTCACAACAAGCAACATTGTAGTACAATCTCATTTAAAACGTATTGCACTATTGAAGGAATAAGTAATGTTACAATTGGTAGTTGGTTGTAAGATACCAGAATTCGATTTGTATCTTTTGAAATATTGCGGTTATAAAACAAAAACTTTCACTTAGTTGTCAAAATTATTTTTGTGATATTTTTTTTTGTTTTGGTGTCAGTAACTATTTGATGCGAAAGGAAAGATGAAGTTTTTGTTTTGTCTTACCATTTTGACGTGTTTGTCAGGAGTGAACGAGTGGATACTGTTTTGGTTGTTGATTGTTTCAGAGCAACACACGAGGACGTGTGTCATCGCAGGATGGCCGTGTCGGAGACGGTCATGAGTATGGAAGCTCAACGAAGCCAGCGCGCCATCGGAAGGCGACAGTAGCGCCCCCTTGAACCTGTTTTGGCGCGCTAGACAGAGTCTTGGCGGTTCACTCAGCGAACGCCCACCGACACTTCACTCTGGGTCGCCGTTGAGTGCACTACTTACTGCCTTGGAACTGTCCCGTTTCGTTGTGCTATACCAAGTTAGAATCAGTGAAACGTTATAACTCAACAATACAGTGTTAATTTAATAAAGACTATTGTGAGAGTTTGATAACCTAGCTTACAGACCTCTGTGCCAGGAACTGTTATTTTGTGCTTCAGTGTATAAGGAATAAATCAAGTTAATTGCATCCGTAGTGTTTCATCTTACTCACAACTACCTCCTCGTCCACAACTATGTCGAATAGCTCATCTAATGTGCCACACACGGCACCGGCCATCCAGACCCGTCCCCGACATAAAAATATTTATTTCAGCGCTAGACACAGGACAGGAGCGGATGGCAACGTCTCACGAAGGCCCTCTGTATCACTGGGTACTGGGATACCACAGATAGGACATCAACATAAATATTCAACGTTTTATTATGGGGAAAACATTACTTATTAAAATTTTAAAATAGACAAAAATCAGTAAACTCTTAAAGCTAATTTATTACTACAATGTAAGTTTTAAATATTTAAATATCATATAGGTGCTGTTACAGCCTCTACAAGTAAAATACCTTTAACAGCAAATTACTCAAAAATTTATTTTTGTTACATAACAGCATCCACTTACATCTTCCATTGACATATTTTTGTACAATGGTTTTTAACCACCAAAATAATACTGACAATTATTGGAATACGTGGTAATATTGTGAAAAAGTCGGTATTTAATATTGTTGGATGGTAATTATCATTTTGTGGCTAGAAACCTGAAAACTTATTCGCCTTGTTTAATATATTATCAAGTACTATGACAAACAAAACTCCAACAAAGAGACTTCATAATTTCGGATGATTTATTACACCGCCAAAGATGAAAGTGAGCTTAAACAAAAGGGTAATTATTGCCCTTGGTAGGCACTTTTACGAAGTTGAAAGTCCAATTTAAATTGGCTTCATTATCCTCCGCCTTTTGCTATTCCGATTTCTTTGAGACTGTGGTGAACTTTTTAATTTTTATGAAGATTGTACTTCTGTATAATTATGGTTCTTTCAAGTTTCCGTAATTTTTTCAAGTCAGTGACATCGTTGGAACATTCGCTATGCTTGCTGATTGGAAGACAAATTATTTGTTTTTTGTGTCACATCGATTAGAATTCTGTTTACTGGTCACCTCAACACCTATAAAATGAAGATTTTGAAGTAAGCAGTAAGCTACCTTATCGCTTAAACCTAACTTTTTCAAAAGGATTACTTATTTCTTGAATAAGGTAATTCAAAGTTAAAAAAACATACCATTATTATGGTTGCGTTTATCATGTGATAAATAAGTGGCAAAGCATCTGTCACTCACACTCGCATTTTGTCAAAACCTGACAAAATGCGAGTTTATTTGTCGTCTTCGTCTAGGGCATGTTTGTACCCCGGTGTTTTTAGCCAAAATTAGGGTCCGGGATAACTCATTATGTGAATGCGGTCTTGATGAAGGTACCCTGGATCACATCTTCTTCAACTGCACCAAATTTTCATACTCTTTGTACGATGTGCTACCCAAAAATATTCCGCGGCCTGTCATTTTCTCTTCGCTTTTAGCTTCAATGGACACTCCTCTCACAGCTATCCTTATTAAATATATAGTAGAGCATAATATTAGACTATAAAACACAATTCTTATCTTACTCTTCGTCTTTTCTGATTCTCCTATCCTATATGTTGGCACGCCCTACTTACTGTCATCCTCTTCCCGCTCTTTTTATTAATAACTGTACAAACGTCTTGTGTTGTCTATGCTGTCCTTAACATAAATGTTATTTGTTTTAGGTCTCCTACATGACATATCCCATCACAAAAATCAAAATTTTCTACCGATCAATCTCCTCTCGTGTGATATGTCCAAACGTCGTCATTGGCGAAATACCTCTTGCTGAGAGCAAGAAGTGAAAGCCACAAGGAAAAAAAAAAAAAAAAAAAAAGCAACTGACATAGGCCCCCGACGAAGACCTAGCAGATTCTTTAAATAAAAGCAATATAATGCGTTAAGATAGTATGGATTGAGAACAAATTACCATACCACAACGCTGTTTTGATATTGTTGAAGACAAACAATTCCTGAACGAACATTATTCGGTGCAATAAATTAAGCAGCTAAGGATTTGTGTTGTGAGTTTTAAGGAAATTGCCTGCTCAAATTCTGTTCAGAACAGTAAGTTTAAAGCCAGTAGGCCAGAATGTTGCGCGAGACTATTAAAATCAAAAAAATTCAGTACCTAAGTCTTATTCCATAAATTTACGAAACATGTAATATCTCATTTTTTTTACTGCAATTTTTATATTTCCAAGCAGCCGCAAAGATGAAGTGGGACTGGGCCGGACACCTCGCATGCCGGACGACATGTGGGCTAAAGTTACCACCGAGTGGGTCCCACAAAACAGCATCCGGCGTTGTGGTAGACCCCGTAGGAGATGGCGAGACGAACTTGACGCCTTTCACCGAGACTGGTGGGAGATTGCTCGGGACAGGGACGCGTGGAAGAATGAGAGGGAGGCCTTTGCCCAGCAGTGGGACAATATAGGCTCTTAAATAAATAATAAATATGTTTTATATTATACCATACAAAAGATCAAACAACAAAGAGAAATTGAAATGCGTAACCTGGCAGAAGAGACCGGGAATTGAACCCGGTACCTCTGGATTACCGGTCCAGCGTGTTAACACACTCTCTTCCGTTAGGTTAAGCATTTAAATTTTTCTTTCTGCTTTGATCTTTTTATCAATGGTTTAAGTATTATTCCTCTCTTAAGCATTTTGTCAATCACTCATTCCTTTCATCTAAGTTATGAAACAAACTTGCAGATTGTACGGTCTAGAATGTTCCAGATCGTGCAATCTGGAGTAACGCTGCCACGAGCCTACGAGGTTGTTACTCCAAAGGGCGGCTTTATTAAGGGGCGTCCTGTGGCGCGTTAGGACCTGTTTATATGCACTACTGTCGCAATGTTTAAGGGGAAGCTATTGTGTGCGGGAGAGGTCTGAAGCAGAATTAAGGTTGTTCATGTTCATATAGCTCAGAGTTGGCGTCTTTAGGTTTCCGTACGTGGGTACGGAAACCAAAGAGTACAAACGGGACCCTATACTAAGACTCCACCTATCCGGCTGTCTGTCTGTCACCAGAATGTATCTCATGAAACGTGAGAGGTACTGTCTGGACTAAACGGTTGAATTTTTTTAGATGATGTATTTCTGTTGCCGCTATTACAATAAATACGAAATACATTTATTTTGCCGTTTCTTTATTTGATGGTTTGGAACCCATCGTGCGCTAGTCTGACTCGCACTTGGCCAGTTTATTTCTCTGTTCTACCTAAGTGGGCCAGAAAAAATGGGCCAGGTTTTTTTGTATATTGTATGTTTTAGATGGGAAGGTTTATACTAGGTAAGTATTTATGAGTATAAAAAAAAACAGACAACCTCACACAAATCGATTTAGTCCCAATCAAAAGATTATAATCCTTTTCTTACACATGCAATGAAATGTCGTCATGACGTGCGCTATAACAGGCTTCGAAGTATCACGTTTTAGGCGGCACAACTCGAGAGAACTGTAAAGGAATGTCATACAAAATTTAAGGCCTAAGCCGGGAAGTAATTTTCATCATCATCATCATCTCAGCCATAGGACGTCCACTGCTGAACATAGGCCTCCCCTTTGGACTTCCATATATACCGGTTGGAAGCGACCTGCATCCAGCGCCTTCCGGCGACCTTTACAAGGTCATCTGTCCATCTCGTAGGTGGACGTCCTACGCTGCGCTTGCTGGTCCGAGGTCTCCACTCGAGCACTTTACGGCCCCATCGGCCATCTGCTCTGCGTGCTATGTGGCCTGCCCATTGCCACTTCAACTTGCTAATCCGGTGATCTCAAAGCTCAAAGTCGCTCAACGAGCAATGGAGAGGGCTATGCTCGGGGTGTCTCTACGTGATCGAATCAGAAATGAGGAAATCCGTAGACGAACTAAAGTGAAGTAATTTTATTGGTAAGTAATTGTCTGTGCTCATAAACATGCAACGACTGTTTCTTTCATAAACGACTGTTTTTTTTTTGAGTAGTGTATTATTTATTTCATTGCATAAGTTTGAGAAAAGCACTACCGTAAATCGGGGTTGCTTTAGGAAAATTTGGGGCTACTTTGATAGATTTCAAATGGTTATAAAAACGCAAATATTCATAGTGCGATTGAGCAAATGAAGTAAAAGGTTAGGTCATTGTTGAAGGTATTGCGTTGCCACAAATAGTAAAAAAATAAGGATATGGCGTAAAAACACTTTTCCCAAGTAGCCCCTGAATTTTAATGTAACCCCGTTTTACTAAATGTCAATGTACTATTAAAGTCTCAGCTTGCCTAGAAAGTCTCCCCCTTAACGGAGGCGAGCACACGACTAGCAATTAAGCGTTCTAAATGCGACCGGCGACGAGAATTAATTCCACTCTTATAATTTATTCCCGGCTGCAGCGGTGCTCATATTAAACGAACACATTTGTTAAAGAAAATGAAATAAAACAGCACCCTGTATATTGAAGTTTCAAGTATGTATTCTGAGATGATTTCGTGATATTTTAGTATTCCGATATTGGCCATAGATATTTGGAAACCGGTATTTTGACAATATAAATAGTGAAAATAAATATTTTCACTGTAACCCCTAAAAAAAATCACACGTGTGAATGTGTTTGTGTATGTTTGTTTCTTCTTCCTTTACTTCCGTTACTTTCGATCAGTATTTCGTGTGTGCCGTGCCGTGGCGCCACCTATGGTCCCACCGGAAGATCAGCGCTGGCTCTCTCGGGACCTAGCATTACGCTGAGGTGGGACCATTTCGAGGTAAGCATAATTTAGCATAAGTACTTAGTTTATAGATTTGATGTGCCTGCCAGTCGTCGACGCCCCAGACACGTACTGACCGACAGACCGAACAAGCTATCTCTTGAATTTGCCACCAATCCCCCACAAATTATGCGTCGCATCCGTTACTGGACGGATGAGGAGTCGGACTTTGACACCGACGACTCGAACTCGAGTCCGCAAAATGACACACACAAAACACCAGCGCACACACAACCAGCTACACCAAACCGCAGAGACACGCACGCACGTGCTCCATGCACCACCACCACCACCAACACCACCATCACTGCCAGGGACTCCATCAGGAAGCACACCAGGTGGAAGCCCCTGTCGCGACAGAAACCCAGGCGAGGGCGCACTACCACTCAAGGGCCCCCATTTGGGAGGCAAAACGCAGGATTAACCCAGGTGATTCGGACGAGATTATCGCAGCCGCGGCTGCTGCCCGACAAGGGCATCCACTTGCCCGTCACCAACCGAAGCCCCAATCCGAGATCCCTATGGATAAGGTTAGTAGTTAAGTTAGTTTTTAATTAGGTTAAGTGTCTTTTCGGCGCCTCGTCTGGAAGGATGAGGCGCGCCAGCGCCAAGACAAGCAAAGGGCCCCCATGGACCCGCAGTCAATATAAAAACAAAAAAAAAAAAAAATTATAGATTTGAATTTTTTCTTTTTTTGTCACTATTTTGTCTGCGTAATTGTGTTTGTCCCCGAATAAATGTTTTTCTTTCTTCTTCTTTCTTTCTTTCTTTACCGTCAAACGACTGGCCTAATTTTGATAAAATTGGGTATGGAGGTAGCTGACACCCTGGATTAACATATAGGCTACTTTTTATCCCGAAAAAAAATTTATGCCTGTGGGATGAGTGGGTAACACCACGGGGCGCAACTAGTACCTAGGGAATAAAGTAAACAACTACTTTTTTTTATTAAACAAAAACTAAAAGAGAACGTGTGATCTACTTATTTTTATGACGTCACAAACCAGTATGTTCATAGAAACTTCATACTACTTCATACTTTTTAATGTTTTATCAATGAATTATTTATTTGAGTTTGTATTGTTTTTTAATCCATTTATTTCTAAGAGGAACATGTAGGTATGATCAATGCTTTACCCGTGTTCTTTTGTTGTGTTTTTTATGTGTTGTTGTTTTAATTATTATTATTTTTGCTTTGTATAAATGTTAAATTAAAATTACAAGTAAGCGATTAGGTGTATACTGTAAGCTTATTTTGACTTGAAATAAATAAATAAAAATACTGCTTCTAATCTGGGTTGGGCATATCAGTGTATTTTTTTGTGAGTCGTATACTATACTGTTAACAAATCTTTCTTTTCAGTGCATAACTTACATAATATCAATTTTTTCTATTCAAACTCAAATAGTAGCAATTATAAAGGAGTTATGGCTCAATCCATTATAAATGTATTAAAATCGGTAAAACACGATTAGATGTATTTCTATCACCCTGTGATCTGAACGTTTACGGGTATATATGGCTTCGTCATCTAGATTTACGCCTATTAAAATGCTATAGGTAGGTACATTCCTGACAGTGAGAAGGAAAATGCCATAACCGTTACCTCGAAAAGGAAACATCGTTAAAGTACACAGTGACGATGATGAGCTCTTCCAAACAAGACAAAATCCAACTCATACTTGACCAGTTGATTTGCACTTATATTTCGGTTTTATACAGTACATTTTGTCAAGACAAGTGGCATTTCACCCACCCCAACAAACACCTACATGTTTTAAATAAACTTATCCCATTAATGTCGCCCCACAACATGGACAAATGTCGTCGACCTTAAATTGTCAGTATTTCACACAACTCGCGTCAAAAATATACAGCAAAAGTTTCTTCGTTTGCACAAAATGCTACCTACTTTATGATTTAGTCGCAGCAACAGTCAAATGCGTCTAGACATTCTAAATTTGTTTCCCAATTGAATTGGAAATGACCTTGCTGCTGAAGATAACCCTTTAATTTAAACGCAAATAAAGTCTTAACATTTTTACATTTAGAATGAGTTGAATTGCAGTCGCATTCCTGGATGGAGATTAGTTGGAGTTCATTTTACTGTCTGCGTGGCTAAATATAAATTTAATTGCTGTTTCTACATCAAATAACTTACCTATTTAGTGTATTTTTATGTTTTCACCACTTATTTGGATTTTAAGTCGTCTCGTCCGTGTGAACGTTTTTCGTTGCTATTACTTAAAATTACTTTGTGAAATTCGACGCGATACTGCCATCAATCATAAAAACGTATCGGTTTACAAACTTTTGATTGATTCCGCCTTAAGATTAAGAAGAAGATTAAGTTACAATATTGATTATGTGATTCTCCTTTGCCGTTATGCAAACTTGGCGATGAAGATAACAAACACTTTAAAACTTTGGAACGGTGAATATTTACCACGCAGGCTTCGAGTTTACAGAACAGAAGTTAAATATATTTTCTTAAGCATGCAATTAAATGTCGTCATAACGTGTGTTATAAAAGTATCACGTTTTGGGCGGAACAACTCAAGAGAACTGTAAAGGAATTTCATACAAAATTGAAGGCCTAAGCCGGTAAGTTTTTTTTTACATGACGTTTGTGTTCATGAACAGGCCATACAACTGAATTATATATTTTTTTGAGTGGTGTATTTTTTATTACATTGCTTATTTTGAGAAAAGCAATATACGTATATGCCTAGACATGAAAAAGGGATTGCAGGCTTCATATCACTATCCGGTCTATACCTACTCACCCGCAAGCCCTTCATTCCTCGCATCTGCAGTAATGTAAGATAAGATAAGATAAGATAATGTTTATTGCAGAAAAAGGGTTAGTTACATGTCTTAATATTATGTACTATTAAGTAGGTATATATTTTGGAATAAACGGGTTCGATATATGTGTTGACATTAGCTTAAAAAATGTGTTGTTTATGATCTTTAAAAGGGTTAAATCTTTTCATATTTCTAAGGCACTTAACCCTATATATTGCTGTCCCGAACATTTCTTGAAAAGAAATTTGAGCCTCAATAGAAAGAGGCAACCCTCGTCAACCAAGCCCTGATATGTCCAAAGTTCAGATATTATGTTAAACATATTATTAGCGAAGGGGTCAAGTCGGACGGTCTTTAACTTTTTTGACAACCATTATGTATAGAAGCTTGTTAGTTTTATATTACCTTGGCTAGGTAGCTTTAAAATGACTGATAAGCTTTAGAAATATTTTCTATACCTATTTTTCTCAAACATGCACTAAAATATTGTCGATATGTTCCTTATAATACACTCCACATTGCCGGCCTAGGCCAGCACAGCAACTTTGTTTCAATATTAATGTATGACATTGATTTCTTGCCGTTTTTACTAGTTTGTATTTAACTTGCAACATATGTAACTATGTTAATTTGTTCGGGTGGAATCTTGCATGTCAATTGTTCAATTGTTTGAGCTGCAATTTTGCATACTTACTTAACTTTGATGACAATACGATAATATGGTACCATAGGGCTGATCTGATGATGGAGCCGGAAAGAGCTAATAGATAAAGCAATCCTACCGAGTTTGGGGTCTTTAGAATCGTTGTATCTTGAATGAAACTTCTCCTATACAAATTATATGAATTTATTGGACACGATCCCAATCCGTACACATCACCAAGGTAGAAGAGCGATTCGTTTTACGCAAGAGTATATTACAAGAATCGTCTCAGTGAGCAATTGATGAATGTTCAAAGAAAAGTAGGTACGAAAAGTACAGTCGGCTTTAAAAGCTTGTCACAAAAATGTTTTCTTTTAAGAGAAACTTTTTTTTTTATTTCATTACATATTTGGGAAGTTATTTTTAAACCGTGATTCCGCGATAAAAAAGATGATTGTTACAAACATGTGCCTATTTCTTTTTACATGTTATAACTGTGCTTTCTTGATCCTAATATAATTGAAGCATTTTTTGTGTTCCGTACTTAGTTTTAAGCATACCCATGATTCGAGCAATGTCACTGAATGTGGATTCCATTGTTTGTGGGACTATAAATTTAATGTACTTAATTAATTTCGAATTTAAATTAATTAATGTGTTAATGTTATGTAAAAATCAATGGGTTAATACCTGAATAAGCAAATATTTTATTTTTATTTTTATTTTATTTGGCGCTAGAAAATAGTCCAATTGTGATACATTTCTCACCCAAAATCATCTCAACATAAAATCAATAACCTTAAAAATCGAAATTGAAGAAAAATATTACAGTGTTTCTATCAAATAATACATATAACATAAGTCAAGTGAAATTATGTGGATACGAATGAGGATACGCGTGTAACGAGTGGGATTTGTTATTTCCGTTGTAAAAAAGTTTTTAACGAGTTTTTATGCGGCTTATTTGTTTGGGAATTTTATCGCTTTTAATACATAAATGTGAATAATTCATGAGACTGTACAAGTATTGTTAATGTACATTATTGTTCACATTAGGCTGGTTTAAGCACTGCACATATTAATATACGTTTACGATTGTTTGTCCGAAGTAGTTTTAAATAATTTTATCCTTATTGTGTACAGTACTCTTGTTTATTTTTATTGTTATTTTTGCTGATTTTATGTTGCATCAGTTTTATTTTTATTTCTGTTTATTTTCCTTTTAATTGTGTTTCCATATGTATCTATTGTATACCATGCAAATGTTTTGGTATTATTCACTGTAAATTTGCATGTAATAAATAAATAAATAAATAAATCTCAAGTCCGATTTTTTGTTTCCCACCTGCAACGTTTAGCCAAATTTGCATTTGCCCGAAAACCATTATATTCTAAAACTGTTCATATTACAGAATAAAATATAAAACAAACCTAACCTAACCTAATGGGTTCTTTAAAACGATGTTTATAGAACCCTGAAAATATTATAGGTTATATGGAAAAATTGCTTTCGGACAAATGAAAATTTGGCGAAACGTTACAAATGGGAAACAGTGTTTGGAACAGGTTGTCTGGAAGAGATCGCATTGTTTAATTTAAGATTTCTCATCGTATTGTATTGTGTTGTGTTGTGTTGTGTTGTGTTGTGTTGTGTTGTGTTGTGTTGTGTTGTGTTGTGTTGTGTTGTGTTGTGTTGTGTTGTGTTGTGTTGTGTTGTGCTGTGTTGTGTTGTGTTGTGTTGTGTTGTATTGTATTGTATTGTGTTTCGGAGTAGTGGTAGGGTATCCATTAGGCTGCCTGTCCACAGAAGTGGAGAAAACCAATCAGACTGTGTCTTTGTGAAGCCCAAAAGAAGTGCATTGAAGTCTGAGGAATGTGATTGGTTCAATTTACATCACCGCTTCTGTGGACAGGAATCCTAATCTTAGCTCTACACTAGAGAAGTTGGCCGAACTATGGGTTTCCGCAGCGAAGTATCCCTCCACACTGACGTATTCGCCTTACTTCGTTCAACTAAATAAATAAATAAATATCGGACAACCTCACACAAATCGATCTTGTCCCAAATTAAGCTCAAGAAGGCTTGTGTTGTGGACTAGACGACATACATACTTATATAGATAAATATATATTTAAATACATAGAACAACCATGACCCAAGCACAAATATTCGAGTTCATCACACAAATATTTGCCCTGGCCGGGATTCGAACCCGAGACCGCCGGCTCAGTAGGCAGGTGTCTACAAACCGAGCCAAACGCGTCGTCCAAAAGTTCGCGAGTAGTTTGGAGCCGTTATTACAGGCAGTAGCTATGGCGCTCTGGCAAACATTTGTCTTATTTCGTATATGTTTCGTATGTTCCTTATGGCTGTTCCTGCCCACAGGTCGCATTTTTCAACCGATTAACGTTAAATTTGTGAGCATGCTATTTTTGTCGATTTAGTTTTTCGTTTTTTTTTCTGAATGGAAATGTAAAAAGATTACTAACATATTTCAGCCATTTCAAAAAAGAAATCGCGAGGTTTATAATAAATCATAGAGCCACTAGTAAATAAAAAAAATGCATACTGGCTCTATAGTCACTTCTATTGGACCGCGTCCAATATGCAGTGACAAAAAACCCAATACTTTTCCAATAGATCACAAAACCATAACGCAGTACATACATGGCAGAGAGATTGGAAACCAATCTTCAAATAAAAAAAGCGGCCGTACAATTCAATACAGTTCAAATATTCGTATTTGTATATTGCGCGTGGTGACGTGATTCCAATTCCAATTTTCGGCCACGTGCCATTGCCCGGAACGAATATTGACACGTGTCGAACAATCTCATCGTTTACTCAATACAATGTTTCTGGTGTTTTCTTGAAATTGGTTTTTTAAGGTTTCAGTGGATACTTGTTATATTTCGAATTCAGTCGGGAATATGTAAGTAAAAATACAAGTATTTGTACAAAATAAAGTGAATTGCGTCGTGCCTTCCCGTGTCAATTTACCGGCATTTTGACCAACTAGAGGCTTCATTCGATTACAAAACGATTTACTTATTTATTATTAAAACAAGTTACACAGCATGACAGTAAAAAACCAAGGCACTGTGAACAATAAAAATACATAATTATCAACATACACTTAACACTAGTTAGATTTAGGCCACACCAGGGCCCTGTTTCATATACGTGACAATGACAGGCGACAGGTGACAGGTGACAATTCGACATTTTGACAATTTTTCGTTTCATAAACATTACCTATGACAAATAAGTCGTGGTGGAAAAATTACAATTATGTCAAATTGTCGCGACATTTTGACATATTTCTGTTTCATAAACATTTTCCCTTGACAGGCGACAGGTGACAATTTGTCGCGAAAAACTTGACATATTTGTTTTATGAAACACAAAATTGTAATTACAAGTTGACAAATTTGTAGACTTGTCGAAGACTTCTGACAGGCGACCTCACCCAATGTCAGCGGCTACTTCTCACTAACTAATTACTTATTACCAGTGAAATGGTGCTAACATCGACACATTAGTAGCAACAGCGATGAAGAATATTTAGTTCAACCAATACGTCGGCGTCGTCGAGCATTTAGGACAAGGGCAAACTTTACTTTTGACGTGGTTGACCCCAAATTTATAGAAAAAAATCGAGTTTGTAAAATTACCGTCGAATACTTAATAGCTAAAATAGGACAAGAATTAAAACACTCAACAACGAGAAATTTCGCACTTACTCCCACTCAGCAAATTTTATGCGTATTACAAACGAATTCAATGATTTAACAGGCCCAATATTTGCGAAATATACCCAATTCCTTCAATTGCTCTGAGATTTCCATCCATTTTTTTTCGTGCGTTAAATGTTCACTAAATTGGCCAAACAATATTTCTCGGTTGTCTTGTATAAGGCCCAAAATTATTATTTTCGTGTCCATTTTACTTGTTGCAAGTTACCGAACAAATCCTAGAATGCTAGTAAAAATTATCTGATGAATGCTATCTAAGACAATCATTTTTATTGCTGCTCTCATACTGCTATATAATTTTAACAAAAATGTATGCTGTGACATATTTGTCGCAATTTATGACAATATGTCGATTACCATGACAAAAAAGTCTTGACAATTTTCTTAAATACTGACATTTTAAAACTGACAATTGTAGACCTTTATGAAACGCGATTGACACTGACAATTTTGTCAACTATTTACCTGTCGCAATCGGACATATTTGTCACGTTTATGAAACAGAATTTGTAGCTACAATTCGACAATTTTGTCAAAAACTGACAAATTGTCAACTTGTCACGTATATGAAACAGGGCCCAGGGCGCTCTCGCCTATGATGGTTTATCATGGGATAAACAAGTGACAAAGCATCCGTCACGTTTTGACAAAATGCGAGCGTGAGTGACAGACGGGCAGCATAGTCTTAGTAATAAGGTCCCGTTTTTTACCCTTTGGATACAGAACCCTAAAAACAACAAACATCTTGAGGAACTTTTTTTGACGCCGCTTAAAAATACTACAAAACGTTTTCCGGCAAAGAAGAGGGACCCAAAGCCTAGTTTGTTAAAATATATCTAAGTATAAGATACAATGTGAACCGGCTATTTTTAATTGGC
Organism: Apotomis betuletana; assembly: GCA_932273695.1. Lineage (NCBI taxonomy): Eukaryota > Metazoa > Arthropoda > Insecta > Lepidoptera > Tortricidae > Apotomis > Apotomis betuletana. The sequence goes on from OW026312.1 coordinate 21,225,451, forward strand.
TCGTTGCCCAAGACAACCTTCACGCTTCCCGGCAAATTGAGAGTGGCAGCGTGACCAACCTAGCAGAAAACGACGAGTGACATGGCGTTATGACGGTTAAATATGGGCTAAGTATATCTGGGGCGCACGACTTATTGAATAGCTGCAAACAAGAGAACGTAGCGTGGGAGACCCGCTCCCAAACGGACTGATAATGTGGTGATGGTTGCCGGGAGCCAGCTGCTGGTTACAGGCGGCACAGAACCGGACACGGCTGGTGTGCTTTGGGTGAGATCTATGGGTGAGACTTTCGTCTGATGTTGTCTAAAGAGTCGATAGATTTTCGTGCTTCTGTTTTATTTATTACTACCTGCGCCGCGCGGTGTTACTCGCTCCTCCCACGGGAACTCAATATTTTTCGGGATAAAAAGTAGCCTATGTTTAAACTTTCGCCTTTATAATATTAGTGTGATTTCTGAAGGCATTGCAGGCTGTTATTCATAAATTTTTGTACGGAGCTAAATTTTAAATTTTATGAAAAATAGTGGAAAGTAAGTTCTTTAAGTATCTTTTATCTAACACCTTTCACGCAACAGCATTGTACTTGCTCTTTACTAATGGCATTTTAATCGACTAAAGCTGGATTAAAACCTAAACTTTTATTCCAAGAATAAGGGTTAATCTCGGATAGAATGTCATACTACATCACAAAACTGGAATGTAGTTATTGTTATTATTCAAAATCGTAAGTTAGGTTTAGGACAGTATACGCGTCATTCTCGGAATAAAAGTTTCGTAAAATCCAGCCTAAATCTTTAAAGAATATTTTGTACATTGATTCAACAAAATGGAAATATTCCAGGCTAGACCTTCCAGTAAACAAGACCCGTCCCGTCATACTGCCGCGTCACGCGGCGTGCCCGCGTCGATCCATCACGCTGTCGCTCCCGATACGACGGCGTGACGGCTGGCATCTTGGGTCACTGCCCATCTTATATAAGGTTTTTCTTTTTACCCACGCAACACCCAAATTTTACCTAAGGCAGACGCGGTTGGCTCGGTGGCATTGCTCTGAGACAACACGACTGGTTTGTACTTTGGACAAAAAACGAGCGTCTTGAGCATATTAGTGTCAATCTAAATAATCCTAAACCACTTTGGAACAATTTAAAGCAAAATTTAGTTTAACCTCAAGAATTACTATGACTTGCCACAGATATTTAATGATCCGACAACTATAAACAATAATTTCTTAGATGTATTAATTCCATACTTAGGAAACTGGATTGGGATGGAATCAAATCCCGACAAAAGTGCGTACTACTCGTACTACTCGTATATTTAAATATTTATAATGAAGCGAAAAATTTAAAAATTGAGCAGGAAAAAGGGACAAGATCTAATATTACCTAAAATACATGTTAAAATAGAAATATATAATTATATATTTCTATGTAAAAAAGATAAGATCTAATCTGTGAGTAATTTTCCAAATACATGGACATAGTTAAAGGCTTAATAAAAACAAAATCACGATCGCTTCTTTTGTGTGACGAAAGTTACTCATACAAAATGTATGGGTAACTATCGTATTACAATGGAATCAATTAAGTTTTTTTTTAATTAAAGCCCTTAACTACGTACATGTATTGTGAAAATGACTCCTGTATGTGGTTAGCTTAAAACTGTACCAATTTTTAGAGGAAGAGGTTATGATAGCGGTAAAGATCTTATTAACGCAATGCCGTTTTTTATTTATTCAGAATATCTTTACTGCCCCATCAATCAAAAAGTCTGCACGCATTATAACCAGGTTGAATGGATTTCGCAGTCACATTCTAGTTTTCCATATAATAACAAATGTGAAATTGTATTTTTTTTTTCTTGTTTTCAAAACAAAAATCGTGAATTCCACTTCGAATTCAGTTCATAAACACCCAAAACCATTGTTCCGGCGCCCGATGGGAAATTTCACACATTGATCGCGATCCCTAAATAATATCCCGGCGGTTAATGTTCTTTTAATGGGTTCCGTGAATGCCGGTGTCGCGCACACGGTGAGCGGCGATGCAATAATAGCGATTTATTTTGCGCGACCGCCATTTTGTTTATTAATATATTTTTATGCGAAGTTGGCATTCTGCTTTGGGGAAATCATGCGGTGAGCTGAGCCAATAGACAAGTATAATGTAGAATACAAAAAGGAGGCATTATTTATAAATGCTTAGGTCGAGCTCTCTAATTATTAACGGCTTTACTCCTATTTTCTCTAGTTGGGTGCAATTATACATTTTAAAATCCTAAACTTCGCTTCAGCTGAAGTGAAACTCAAATAGTTTTGTTCCTTTTAACGAAGTAGTTGAATTGAACAAAAAATAATGTACCTACCTTCAGACACGATGATGATGTGAGATACATTCGATGTCTTATTTATTTTTCGTATTTTATTCTATTTAAATTTATAGATCAGAAGCGCGTGCGAAGCTATTTAAAAGTAAATTGGGCAATTTATATACGTAATGTCATATCTTCCATTTGGTAGTTTATCAATTTTATTTTTTTTCCTTATGACCAAACAAGTTTCTTAACATATTATCATAGACCAGGGCTATTGCAATTTATTGGTATATATTTGAAACCTACAGTTTGAATTTTTCATTAATAATTTTCGTTTAAAAAACTACTCGAATTTGACACACCATATAACAGATGTTTTTCTTTTACTTATTTTGGACTGCACGCAATGAAAACATGAAATAGCTAATGTAACTATTTACAACTCTGGGAAAAGTATATCACTTTAAAAAAAATTGTTGAACTTATTAATTTGTATTAATTAAAAGGCTTTACACACTAACGTTACGATAAATCCAAAACTGTCAACGGCTCCCCACTGAACTAAAGCCAGGTACACACCTAAGCAGAGGTGGATATGAAAAGTTAAGCCACGTATGCACGGGTAGCGCGGTCCGGAATTTTTAATATCTTACCTTTGCCGGAATGTTTCAAAATATTACGGTAATATTACTGGTTTGAGATTTAAACCCGAAGGCTGCGGCTCTTTCTATTCAAGGACAGCTAAATCGTTTCAGATTTGCTTTTGGATATGGTCATATTTATGATAAACTATTACAAATTGTCTATGTTGCTAAATGCATGCATGGTCGATGAGGCACATTAAAAGGCCCAAAGCAAATAAATGGTGGAAAGGAGAAACCCCTTAAGCGACATTCGGAATGAAATTGAATTATATATACCGTTGGAATCAGCTTTTTTTTCTGCGTCTTTTAAGCCGGGTGGTTTGGCGAAATTCGTCCTTATACATATCATATTATACCTAGCTATAGATGTGCATTTTTACCCTCTGTTAGTTCCAATAAATCTAGTTTAGAAGACAGACGCGTTCACATTGATAATCACCTGCAATCAAAATTGAACCTTATCCCGTAAAGAACATGGTCCATACGAACCAGGATAATTGAAAGTGACACGTAAAAATGGATGGTTCAATATAGAAAATCGGTGTAATTACAGTGAAATATCATTGAATACATGCTAAAAGGTGTTTAAATCATTGGACAATTATGTTACACAAGTGAATTAAGGCAAAGGAACTGTAAGGATTGAGACATTTCGGTGTTTTTACAAAAAAAACTGTTGGCAAGTTTATTACGTGTAAATTGTGATTAACGGACAAAGTGCATCGTTGAGTTAACGTTCGCTTGACTTCGAATAAGACAGTACGGTTAATTGTATTACAAGAGTGAGCTGCCGTGATTTAAGTATTTGTTGGACATTTTTTACCGTTTCGCGTGGCGCTCGCTTACCCTACGCATAAAAAGTTAACAAAGAAGTGAACTTTCTTATACTTACGTACGTTTCGGTGTCATTTTAACTTTTTACTGTTTACTTTATCGTGAGAAGCGACAACTACGATGGATAAAATCGAACAAAGTATAGTTATTCAAGCCGATACGTTAGAAAAGGTGAAAAGGGCGTACGTTAACTACAAGAAATCACCCCGGGAAAGAATTACAGCTGGTTATGTAAAGGGAAGAATAGATACCTTAGAAACGTACTGGAAGGAGTTTAAGACCGTACATGAAAAGTTAATTATATGGGTTCCTTTGGAGCAGCGTCAAGCTAATAATTATTTTGCCGACAACATGTTTGAAGAGTTTGAAGAATCGTATTATGCATACAAAGGCGAAATGATGTCTAAGTTGGAAAGTTTGATTCCGATAAAGTGCGATTCTAAACCAATATCTACTTCTGGCACATGTAATAATAATAGTGGTGAAGTAAAATTGCCAAGGATTTCGCTACCGAGTTTTAGCGGTAACTATACTGAATGGCAGTCGTTCCATGATTTATTTATGGCATTAGTGCATAACAATGAATCCTTACAAGACGTTCAAAAGCTACATTACCTAAAGGGCAGTTTAGAAGGAGAAGCGGAGGCATTGTTACGACAATTTCCAATAACGGCTGAAAATTATAAAGAAGCTTGGTCAGTGCTGAAAAAACGTTATGCCAATAAGAGATACATAGCAAACTGTGTTTTTAAGAAATTCTTTACACAAAAAACGATAACACAGGAATCCTCTACAGCTTTAAGACAACTATTGGATACGTCAGTGGAATGTATGAGTGCACTTAAACATCTAGGCTTACCTACGAATCAGTGGGACGCTATTGTAAACTATTTCATGGTGTCAAGGTTGGACTCGAGCACCCATAAAGAGTGGGAAGAGTTGATAAGCAGAGATGAGACGGATGACTTACCTAGTTTTGATAAATTAAAATCGTTCCTGGAAAATCGGTTCCGTACCCTGGAGATGGTTGAACCTGCAACTAAAGGTTACAAAACTGTGAAAACCAAGATGTTTCATGTCATGGCGCCGAGTGGATTGAAGTGCGTATTCTGTAATGAAGATCATTATATCTATCAATGTAAACAGTTTTCCAAGCAGTCGATAGAAGACAGGTACAGTTTTGTGCAGAAAAATAATCTCTGTTTTAATTGCCTTGTACCGAACCACAATGTATTTAAGTGCAAACAAAAAACTACTTGCCAGATTTGTAGGAGAAGGCATCATTCGTTATTACACCGAGATAAGAAGCAAGCAAGTGAGGAAACGCATACGTCTGGAGAAACAAATAACAACAATAAAGAGAAGATACAAACCTTAGCAGCAACACACACAGCGAGTGTACCACAAGTAATACAACCTGGTCAGGTCATCTTGTTGGCGACAGCATTGGTGCACGTTACATCGGAGTCAGGGCAGTCTCACGTGCTTCGGGCTCTGATTGACCAGGGATCAGAGGCTTCCTTCGTCACCGCAAGGGCGGTGGAGTTACTTGGTTTGAAGAAAATGAAAGTCAACGGAGTAGTCTCTGTTCTGGAGGGCAATCAGTTGTGTATCAAACATTGGGTAAAATTACAAATTAAATCAAGGTACGATATTTCCTTTTCTATTAGTGTAAATGCTTATGTATTGAAATCGGTAACCCGTCAGCAGCCAGATAGGGAACCAAGAGGGTTCTATTGGCCTCAGGTTAACGAAATAAATTTAGCTGATCCCACTTTTAGCACGCCAGGGCGAATTGATATTCTTCTTGGTGCGGACATTTTCGGCAAAATCATAGAGTCAGGTTTAATAAAAGGACCAGGCAGCGTTGTTGCTCAAAAAACAAACCTGGGTTGGATTTTGTCAGGGGGTTCTAATTCATCATTTACTGGTTCACAGCACATCACTAGTCTACATGTTACACGACAAATTGAAGAAGACAACAATCTCCTAAAAAGGTTCTGGGAGGTCGAGAATGAACTATACACTAAGCAAAACATGTGGACGAAAGAAGAAGAAAAGTGCGAGGAAATATATCAGCAAACAACAACGAGGGATGAAACAGGAAGGTATGTGGTACAACTTCCTTTAAAGACAAACTTTGAAGACACACTACGGGCGTGTGGAAATACAAAGAATCAGGCGGTAAGTAGGCTAGAGCAACTGGAGAGGAAGTTTGCACGGAATGAGCAGCTGAAAACCGAATACACCAGAGTTATACACGAGTACTTACAGTTAGGACACATGAAGAAGGTTGAAGAAGGAGATGAAGATGGCGCCATCTACCTTGGACACCATGCTGTTATCAGAGAAGATAAGGAGACATCCAAGGTTCGTGTTGTTTTTGATGCCTCAGCAAAAGGCTCAAACGGATGCTCGTTAAACAGCAGCATGATGGTAGGACCCACGATTCAACCCGATCTTCGCAGCCTAATATTTAGATGGAGGTCTCACAAAATCTGTGTTATTGGTGACATCGTAAAGATGTATCGTCAAGTGAGAATAAATGACAAACACACAGATTTACAACGCATCGTGTGGCGCGACGACACATCTGATAAAATTGATAGTTATAAGTTACTAACCGTGACGTTTGGGACGGCAGCCGCACCGCATCTTGCTGTACGAACTCTTCAACGTTTAGCTGATGATGAACAGGATAAGTATCCTCGAGGAGCAGCTGTAGTTAGAAATTCGTTTTACATGGATGACCTTATGACAGGTCATGAAGATCTCAGCGAAATGAAGGCTACCTGTAAAGAAATTGATGAACTGTTAAGGGCAGGCGGTTTCCAAATGCAAAAATGGTCTAGTAACTCTGAAGAACTCCTAAGTGACTTGGTTGATGGCACGAAGACTCTGGAACCTGTAAAAGATAAGAAAGATATTAAATTAGATAAAGTTATAAAGATACTGGGACTTACCTGGGATAGAAAAGACGATACCTTTCACGTTTCAGTCAATTTAACAGCAAGCAGGATACCTGTAACAAAAAGAGTGATTTTATCTGACGTCGCAAGTCTTTTTGACCCTTTTGGGTGGCTCTCACCTGTCGTGATAACTGCCAAAATTATGATACAAAAATTATGGCTTTGTAATCTTGGCTGGGATGATGTATTGACTTCTGAGCTGGTGGACGAGTGGATGAGTTTCCGAGATGAACTTCAGGAGCTGCAAACTGTGGAGATCCCGCGTTGGACAAAAATGTCGTCCACATGCAAAGAAGTGTCTCTGCACGGGTTTTCTGACGCTTCTACACTTGCGCTCGCTGCTGTTGCCTATGTGAGAGTTGTAGATGAGCATGATGTCGTTCATGTTACGATATTGGCCTCGAAAACAAAAGTCGCACCCTTGAAACAATTGACAGTACCAAGGTTGGAACTTTGTGCTGCGGTGCTGTTAGCAAAGTTGTTGCACGAGATCTCTGACTTATTGAACATACCCATGTCTAGAATCTATGCTTGGACAGATTCTATGGTAGTTCTTTCCTGGCTTCAGTCTCAACCCAGTCGGTGGCAGCTATTTGTAGGTAACAGGGTGTCAGAAATAATCCAGCAAATAGACAACGATAGATGGAGGCACGTCACGTCTGCAGATAATCCAGCCGATCTGGCGTCAAGGGGCATAAATGCAAGTGAACTATCCAATAATGAACTTTGGTGGAGTGGACCTGCCTGGCTAAAGATGAAAGATCCTGAAATACTTACTTAGACCCACTACGATTCCAAGAACAGAACTTGAGAGCAAAAAGTCGTTTCACACATTTATACAGGAGCAAGACACACCTATTTGGGAAAGATTCTCGTCAATGACAAGGATGAAAAGAGTAATAGCTCAATGTAAGAGATTCTTAGATTACAAAAACAAAGAGAAAAGAAAAGATATCTTGAGCGCCGCTGAATTAGATGAAGTAGAAACAAGCTGCGTAAGATATTATCAGAAGCAAGTATATAGCCAAGAATTTGAAGACCTGAAAAAGAAAGGAAAAGTTAGAAACAAAAGTTCATTAATTAAACTTACACCGTACCTAGATGAAAATGATATGCTGCGAGTTGGAGGACGGTTAAGTAAAGCGGACCTGCCAGAAAATGTTAAGCATCCTATTATCATACCAAGCAAGCAACATGTTACAAGGTTAATAATAGCGGATGCACACAACAAAACATTACATGGTACAATCCTTCAGACGATGACCTACATAAGGAGCAAGTACTGGGTCATTGGTCTTAAATCAGCAGTTCGAGATTTTACTCGAAAATGCATGGTGTGCGTTAAGAACAATGCAATCACAAGACAGCAACTAATGGGTCAGTTGCCCAGTTCAAGAGTTACTCAGAATCGCGCCTTTTACCATAGTGGAGTCGATTTTGCTGGTCCGGTGTATTTAAGAACATCAAAGGGTCGAGGTCATAAATCCACTAAGGGTTATATCTGTCTTTTTGTATGCATGTGCACACGGGCGGTACACTTAGAGGCAGTCACTGACCTAACCAGTCAAGCATTTATTGCAGCGTTTAGAAGATTTGTCGCTCGTAGAGGACATTGCGCGCAATTATGGAGTGATAACGGCACAAATTTTATTGGCGGGGATAAAGAATTACGAGATCTTTGGTCCAAGAGCACAAACAACGTTGCTAAGGAAATAGCTGAACTTTTGGCAAACGATGGTACGACGTGGCACTTTATACCACCGAAATCGCCCAACTTTGGAGGCCTGTGGGAGAGTGGAGTCCGTTCAGCAAAGCGCCACCTAGTGAGAGTCAACGGAACTACGAAATTGACATATGAGGAAATGTCAACTTTACTGGCACAAGTTGAGGCGTGCCTAAATTCCCGACCACTCGGTCAACTTGATGAAACTCTGGATACGCTCAACCCACTCACCCCAGGACACTTTCTTGTTGGTGAAGCCCTAATCAACGTTCCTGATATGAGTTATGAAACAAAAAACATACATTTGTTGACTCGCTGGCAACTCGTGCAATCGCAAATGCAAGATTTCTGGAAAAAATGGCATTCTGAATATTTAAATTCCTTACAGCAAAAGCACAAGTGGTACGACGTGGTACAGTCACCCTGTATAGGAGATATTGTCATTATAAAAGAACAAGACTTACCAGCAAAGTGGCTGTTGGGAAGAATAACTGCATTGCACGCGGGACCTGACAATTTAGTACGTGTTGTAACGGTCAAGTGTAAGGGCGATCATATCCTAAAAAGACCGTTATCTAAATTAATATTGCTACCTAAACATGCAGATTAAGATATTATCTTAAGTATAATTCAATGTCTGTAGTCAAAAACAAAGAGTTATGGTGGGCGGTTAAATTTATTTTATTTTATTTTTTATTCACAAATTTTACAAGTATTTCTCGCCGACTGTACTTGCAAATGTGGTACTTAACTACTCAATACATAAGCACAAAGATTCGCGATAGTTATGTTCATATCTTTGCTAAAGATAACATTGTTTCAATGTATGTACTTTTAATACGAAACCAACGTTTATTTACAGTGCCTAAAACTATAATTCATATCTAAAACTTAAATGACAAAAGTTATGTTATTTATCTACGAGTAAGGATACATTGGTACGTTACTTATGCTTTTATGTAAATATAATAATCCTTTTACACCAACAAAATATCTTAGAAAAAGTGTATGTTAGAATAGATAAAAATAAAACGTGATTTACCTAGATACGAGAATATTTTGTTTACGTACCAGTTCACTTACTTAACTATGCATACCTTCGAAATATGATTTCGTTCGTTAACATGTTATATGTACCTAGTCCTAAGTTTATGTTAATATCATCCATAAAAACAAAATACATTTACACTTCAAACATAGAACCTGCTTGTTTTGAAAGTCGGTTAAAACAAACAATAATACAGTCCATTAGAGTTTATGCTAAGTAAAATATAATTTGTTGTTATGGTTGACCTATTTCATATACAATATAGAAAGTAAGTATTTATACAATTTATAAAAGATACCCTACGTGGTTTACGAATAATCTTTGCGATGCAATCTAGCAGTAGTTACTTTAACTACCTACTTAATGTTTATATCAGTGTCATCTTGTTTGGCTTGCGCCCGCGTCGCTGGAGTTATTAAATATTTTAGAGTTAGATTGTGATTTTTAGGTGAAATGTGTCGAAAACAATAGATTGTGTTAGTATGAAACTTAAAATATATGTTAGTGATGATGGTGCTTGTGATATTATGTGTTTGGAAGCATCAATTCTAACAACAACAACCGTAAGTTTTAGGTTAAGTAGTCTGCTTTTGTTAGTTAAAAACTGTTGTTTTTGGCGGGCGGTATGGTTTGGCGAAATTCGTCCTTATACATATCATATTATACCTAGCTATAGATGTGCATTTTTACCCTCTGTTAGTTCCAATAAATCTAGTTTAGAAGACAGACGCGTTCACATTGATAATCACCTGCAATCAAAATTGAACCTTATCCCGTAAAGAACACGATCTGATCTGATTACGAAGCGATCTGATGACTTTGATGTCGGTTAAGGTAGCTTATAAATAGTGGACACATTTAAAAATTATAATAATAATTCTGTGATTCTCCTGATACTGCCTACTTATCATTGTCTTTTGAAATAAAATTGTCCTTTGTCAGACGATCGCTCAAAGCCGCCTTAAGCACCACAAGGAACGCCTGTAACTCCGAATGATTCTAGCCGTTAAGAGGGCTTGTAAAGAGGTCGTTTCGCGAGCTCGTTCTAACTAATTTCACGTCCAGCCGCGAGCGAGTTACACTGGCGTAGTATACAGTATTAACGGCAGTAGTCAAGAATATTCAAGAAAACGGGTCATTAACTTATGTTCAATACTCGTTGTTATATTCAAGAAAACTGGTCATTAACCAGTATTTATAGGATTAAACCGAATGAAAGCCATAATTCGGTCAATACTAAACACACCTACACTACACATACAGTTTATATTATATTGCTGATTGATATTTACTGACAATACAACTGGTACGTACGGTACCAGTTGTATTGTCACGGTGGTAGGTACTGGAACGGGTGCGTAAATATAAATACTTGGGCACATGGGTGGATGAAAACTGGGACAGTGACCTCGAAATAAAAACCCGTATTGAAATCGCCCGTAGTGCCTTTAATAACATGAAAAAGGTACTTTGCAGTCGCAGCCTCAAAATATCTTTGCGCACTCGTCTCCTGCAATGCTATATATGGCCCATAATTCTATACGGATGTGAAGCCTGGACCCTTAAAGAGCAACTCCGAAAACGTATAGAAGCATTTGAAATGTGGGCATATAGACGCATGTTGGCCATAAGCTGGACGGACCGAGTGACCAATGTTGAAGTTCTGCGTCAAGTTGGGAGGACAATAGAATTAATGCAGACCATCAAAAGAAGAAAGGTTGCCTATCTTGGTCATGTGCTTAGGCACTCAAGATACGAACTTCTGCAATTGATAATCATGGGCAAAGTGGCTGGAAGACGAGCTGTCGGGCGCAGGAAGAAGTCATGGCTGCAAAACATCCGGGAATGGACCGGAGTTACCAGTGCAGCGGAGCTTTTTAACCTCGCCAAAGACCGAGAGAAATATGCGGAGCTGACTGCCAACCTTCACTAGTTGGAGAGGCACTATAAGAAGAAGAGAAGACAATACAACAGACGGTTTAAGTTTTATTATGTACTTCAAACTAAACTTGCCATTTGCAATACTGTTCCTATACCTAACCTATTTCACTACCGCCGCGATGCCCACAACGAACGCTTCCATAATTTTAATGTCTATCGGTTGCCGTCATTCAATATTATGGAATTCTAACCCATCTGTTTCTCTTCTGTTTCGCCTCTATTCAAAAATGTATGCGCCTGAACATGGTTATTTTGGCTCTTTTGCCAGGTCCGCTACTTATCAGACAACTTTATTACTGGCTATATTATAATATTTATAATATACTGCTCAAAGGAAAATAAAGGCTACTTTCATTTTTGCCATTTTCATATACCTACAATTTTTCAAATAAAAGTGAAATAATTATTGCCCTTATATTTTTTAAAGTAGTATATAGACATTCAATTGTAATAATAATATATAGTCTATATAATTATCTTCTATTCGAATTTCGTAAATAATACGGTGAATAGAGACTAACGTACTATGTGTGACCTTACAAACGGTCCGGTAGTTTTAAATTTTTGATATGTTGTCTAGGATGGTAAGGCAGTGTTTAAAATGCAAAATGCACAATTCCCCCCCCTCCGCGCCCGCCGCCATATTGAAAAAACCGGCACTCTCTTCATATTTTTGCTCATATCTTCCTTTAGGAGCATTTTAGCTAGAAGAAAGCTTCGACAATGTTATAGAGAGTTAAATTTACTACATTCTCCATTTTATATTTTTTTTCTAGGATAGATAGTTACGGAGATATCCACATTTAAAAAAACGTAAAAAATCGCAATTTCCTACTGAAAAACAAACTTCTGGATTATATCTTCGTTTAGGAGCATTTTAGCTAAAACAGAGCTTGGTCAATATTGTAGAGAATTAAATTTACTATAATTTACACTTGAAATTTTGTTTCAAGGACGGTTAGTTACGGAGATATGCACATTTAAAAAACAGGAAAAGTCGAATTTTCCGAAAATTTCTCAAAATTCTTGGTTTAGAACGCTGTCATTCAGTTACGGACTAGTCTAGGACAAATTAAAACATGTAGGAAATATAATTGCTTATAAAACTCATGTCCATTTTTACATACATTTTCGGAAAATGTGACTTTATTTTTTACATATCTCCGTAATTATCTGTCCTAGAAACAAAATTTTAAATGTTTATTATAGTAAATTTAATTCTCTACAAAATTGCCGAAGCACTGTTCTAGCTAAAATGCTCCTAAACGAAGATATAATCCAGAAGTTTGTTTTTGAGTTGGAAATTGCAATTTCTTAGGTTTTTTTAAATGTGCATATCTTCGTAACTATCTGTCCTAGAAACAAAATATAAAATGGAAAATGTAGTAGATTTAACTCTCTATAACATTGTCGAAGCTTTCTTCTAGCTAAAATGCTCCTAAAGGAAGCTATGAGCAAAAATATGAAGAGAGTGCCGGTTTTTTCAATATGGCGGCGGGCGCGGAGGGGGGGGAATTGTGCATTTTGCATTTTAAACACTGCCTAACCATCCTAGACAACATATCAAAAATTCAAAACTACCGGACCGTTTGTAAGGTCAAAATCCTTTATTCACTGAATTAAAATGTGTGATATTTCGACCTTTAAGCTCAATATAGTTATATAACTTTGGACAGAGGGCGCTACTAGCCGAGTAAATATTATCTGCGTGAATAATGTTAGTTTAAAAATACAAATCATAAACATCATGTAAAAAAAGTGCAAAATCGCGTAGCTACAAGAACGATTGATGTGTAACAGTGTTATCTGCTCAAATTTGGGTGTACGTGATGAGTAATATAAGTGAACTAGAGGCCCGTTGCGGCGTCGAACCGCCGCTAGAATATGGAAATCCGGTAGTGTTACAGAAAATAACTACTTATATCGATAAGAAGTTTTTGGCGAACGAAGAATAAATACTGTAAAAAAACACGTTAAAATGATGTTTTAAAAAACGTTAAAACATGCCAGGTTAGAGCCAGGCCTGATAACCAACAGCCAGCTTCATCGTGACAACTTTTTCAACTCTTGTAAAAATAACTTGTGCATTAATGACATGTGATCTGCTGATCTGGTTCACAAATAAAATGCATATTATTCGGTTTATGGAAAAATTTTATTCATAAAAATAATCCCATATCTTAAAAAAATAATTGACATATTTTCATAGGACCGAACATAAGATTGGTAGAATTTTAATTTGTTGTTCTTTCTTAAGGACATAAATTTATCGATTTGATCGATTTCTATCAATTTCCAGAAATAGCACATGAATCGAAACGACAGATTTGGGCACTCACTACGCAGATTTTAAAAAATCATGTAGTGCGTAACTGTTTATGTATTCATTTATAATCGTAAATACTTAAAAATAGTGATAATAAAAAATGTTACATAAACTCAATTGTATGAAATAGAGAGTATAAAATGTTTATAGATACCTATTATCAATGCCTGTTTTTTTAATGGAATTCAATAGATCGTGCAAATTTTCTTAATATAGGTGCTGCCATGTCATCATCATCAATCATTTATTCAATAACAATTACACATTGTGTTTGAAATTTTTATGCTAGGTATACTTAATCAAACCCTATTTACTAATCTAAATAAATAACTGACCAACAATACTCCACCTAAAAAAAAAGAATGTGTCAAATATGTGTAATAAATAAAAACCTAATTTTAGGGTTCCTTACCATAGTCAGTAAAAACGGAAGCCTCATAAAATCAATTTGTTTTGTTGACAGCAGAATTTGTCAAATTTTCTTTTGAATGAGAATAAAAATGATCAGCCAGACGTCATTAATTCAAATATGATTTATTCTTGAGCGCGTCGATTTTTTGAAATTTGTATCATATGTAGGTTATTTCTACCATCAAGTTTCGCGTGTTAGGGTAAAATGTTAATTATTCCACATTGCCAACTCGTCCACAATGTCAGCTCGTCTATATTCCCATCTGGGTCACAATGCCAACTTGTCCACACACCCAACACGTCCACATTGCCAACTCGTTCAATACGCCCAACTCATCTGCATTGCCAACTCGTCTATATTACCAATTCGTCTCCATTGGCAACTCGTCCATATTCCCAACTTGTCCACAATGCCAACTCGACCATATTGCTAACTCGTCCATATACCCAACTTGTCCACAATGCCAACGCGTCCATATTACTTACTCGTCCACAATGCCAACACGTTCACAAATACAACTCGTCTACATTTCCAACTCGTCTACATTTCCAACTCGTCCATATTTCCAACTCGTCCATATTTCCAACTCGTCCACATTCCCAACTCGTACACAATGCCAAATCGTCCACATTGCCCACTCGTCCATAAACCTAACTCATCTACAATGCCAATTCGTCCATATTACCAACTCGTCTTTATTGCCAACTCATCCATATTCCCAACTCGTCCACAATGCCAACTGATCCATATTGCTAACTCGTCCACATTTCCTACTCGTCCATACACCCAACTCGTCTACAATACCAACTCGTCTTTATTGCCAATCTCGTCCATATTATCAACTCGTCCGTATTACCAACTCGTCTTCGTTGCCAACTCGTTTATATTCCCAACTCATCTACAATGCCAACGCGTCCATATTACTTGCTCGTCCACCATGCCAACTCGTCCACATTTCCAACTCGTCCATATTCCCACCTCGTCCACAATGCCAAGTCGTCCACATTACCAACTCATCTACATTGCCAACTCGTCTTCATTTCCAACTCATCAACAATGCCAACTCGTCCATATTGCTAACTCGTCCACAAATACAACTCGTCCACATTTCCAACTTGTCCATAGGCCCAACTCGTCCACATTTCCAACTCGTCCATATTCCCAACTCGACGATACACCCAACTCGTGTGTACAAACTCGTCCTTATTATCAGCCCGTCTTTATTGCCAACTCGTCCATATTCCCAACTTGTTCATTTTGCCAACTCATCCACATTCCCAACTCGTCCATATTCTCAACTCGTCCACGTTGACAACTCGTCCGTATTACCAAGTCGTCTTCATTGCCAACTCGTCCATATTCCCAACTCGTCCACATTGACAACTTGTCCGTATTACCAACTCGTCTTCATTGCCAACTCGTCCATAATGCGAACTCGTCCACGTTGCCCCCTTGTCCATGTTCCCAACTTGTCAATTTTACCAACTCATCCACATTGCCAACTCATCCACATTTCCAACTCGTCCATATTCCCAACTCGACGATACACCCAACTCGTCTACAATACCAACTTGGCCTTATTATCAGCTCGTCTTTATTGCCAAATCTTCCATATCACCAACTCGTCCGTATTACCAAGTCGTTTTCATTGCCAACTCGTCCATATTCTCAACTCGTCCACATTTCCAACTCGTCCATATTACCAACTTGTCCGTATTACCAACTCGTCTTCATTGCCAATTCGTCCATAATGCGAACTCGTCCACATTGCCCCCTTGTCCATGTTCCCAACTTGTCAATTTTACCAACTCATCCACATTGCCAACTCATCCACATTTCCAACTCGTCCATATTCCCAACTCGACGATACACCCAACTCGTCTACAATACCAACTTGGCCTTATTATCAGCTCGTCTTTATTGCGAAATCTTCCATATCACCAACTCGTCCGTATTACCAAGTCGTTTTCATTGCCAACTCGTCCATATTCTCAACTCGTCCATTTTACCAACTCATCCATATTACCAACGTAGATACATTCCCAACTTAGCTACATTGTCAAGTCGTCCATATCAGGGATCGATACCGTTATTTTGCTCCATACAAAATAGCACAAAATAACGTTAATATATTCCGGTTTTTCGCTCATTATCACACATGTTTATATTTTAGTGGGCTAATTTCAAGGATCTACATCTATAACGAAATTCTACATAACACAAGCCTTTCACATACGAAAAAAAACGCGAAATTAGAGCGTTTTCATGAATACCGGCATCGATCCCTGGTCCATATTCTCAACTCGACCACATTTCCAACTCGGCCATTTTACCAACTCATCCATATTACCAATGTAGATACATTCCCAACTTAGCTACATTGTCAAGTCGTCCATATTCTCAACTCGACCACAATTCCCATCCCGTCGACATGCAAGCGGAAGGACTAAGTTTTTTCTAGTAAAATACCATTTAATTTACCATAACTCATGCCATATTACGATTTGAATGACGTTTAAATTAGTTTTACTACATTTTTTCTGCTTTGATTTATTGTAAAACTCGCCTATAAAAATAATCTATTCTTGAATGACGGTCAGTTTTTCTAGTCTTGCGAGCACCAGTCCAACTCGCACTTAACCGGCTTTTTCCTCCACATTTTTAACAGGTATGCGAGAAAAGTTTTCATATCAACATTTTAAAAAGAAAAACAACCTGGCAATTTAGATCATTGACATAATAGCCCCCAATAAAAAATACATTAAAAGTTGACAGAATATGGTTACTGTCATTCATTGTCAACAAACTGTAAAATTATTTTTGCATATCCGTACATGTTTTAAGTGTTGCGGATATTATGTTGCCGACTCAAAAATAATATTTCATCATGCTGAACAACTTACTACAGGTTTGTGAGCAAATCATGCTTATTATTATTTGGTCATCTTATGTCAAAATAGGGATCACAGGTCACGTGGTCAAGTCACGTGGTTAGCGCACAGTAGTTTTTTCAAATCCATTTTTCAGTACTTTTTCAGGAAAAAATTAAAAATCCAAGAGTTTTATGCACCTCTCCAGCATGAGACGAATCTAATGACATATCATTTATCAAAATCGGACCATAACTGTAGATCTGATGGGATGTACAAAAATCGGCCTCGCGTAATATATATATAGATAGATAATCAGCCACGGAGCCGTAAGGTTTGTGGATAAAAAACCTGATGAAAAACGGACGGTTAAAATATTAGGAGTGAAAATACCTATCCAGAAACCAAGAGAATATTTACCGGCCTTCATCATCAAGGTACATTAAATTGAATTTTATAATAACCCCAACATCAATATTGCAAATCATCTCCATATCGAATATTGAAAACAACGCCATCTGGTACCATAGGGCCGAACTACCACACAAGACATATCAGTAACGTTCATTAACGACATCTAATTTCGGGATTAACTCGCACGATGGCGCTCATCTGTGCGGCTTGTCATCAAGAAATAGCAGGAAAGAGATACTTAAAATGCTCAGCGTGTATCCTGAGCTATGATTTGGATTGCGTTAGAGTTCCAGAAAAGATATTCGACAACATTATGTCTCCAGATCGTAAAATAAAGTGGAAATGTCCACAATGTCGTTCAAATGAGCCTAAGAAAGATAATAGTAATACTCCTGCGCGTTCGCATCTACAGTCTGCCATACCAAATTCAACACTCCTCGATTTACCTGGCGCAATTGATAACTCGAATGTCACCATGCGAAGAGGACCGTCCTCCCAGAATAAACCCGAAACGCTGAGCGACGATGACTCGACGATCTCCCCACAAGGTCATACATTCCTACAAGAATCCCCACGAAGTATTCAGGAAACAGCGACGCCCTCTAGCGGAGACAAAAAGAGTGATGAACAAATATCACTAAAAATGTTCAAGACAATTATAGAGGAGAATAATAAACACTTTTTATCGCAACTACAGATGTCATTCCAGAACCAAATTGAATTGAATTGAATTGAATTACTTTATTTCGTCACATATAAGCTTACAGTAACAATACCAAGACGCTTACACGGTAGACAGTAGACACAAGAGAACACAATAATATCATAATAATCACTAAGTACATAAAGTCAAACACAAGAGAAAAATAATAATAATAATAATAATAGCATTAAAATAGAAAATGCTATATCTGAAATAAAGACAAGTTTCGAGCTTAACTTCAATAAAATATCCACTGAACAGACCGAGATTAAACGTGATGTAACAAATATAACCTCCAGACTTGAAAAGCTGGACCAGAAATGCTGTGCTTTACAAGCCGAAAATGAAATCTTACGACTACAAATTCAGAACCTTACCAGAAATACAAACAGAGAGAAAACTAAGGACACACCTGATAAGACAGTGGGCTTACACGGCCTGACGGAAAACCACTGGGAAAGCGAAAGCGATCTTATAGATAGAATCACCAATATTTTTTACGACCTATTAAACCTGAACATATCCGGATACATAGAAGAAACTACATTTATAGGGAAAAAAGGAAGACCAAGGCCTGTCAAAATCGAGCTAATTAGTAAAAGGATGAAGAAATAAATACTTGAAAATAAGGCTTATTTCAAGGAAGCAGGCTTCAGTATAACAGAATATCTTAGTCCCACGGATTTGAAAAAGAAGAGGGAATTACAAAATATGCTTCAAACAGCTAGACAGAACGGGCGGCATGCTATTATTCGAAATAACCGCCTTTTTATTGACGGACAAGAATTTCACCCCCTAGAACCTGACAACAGTTTAACCAACAGCAATAGAAAGTCTAGTTCAGACCACACACAGCCATTACCACAATCTTCCTCACCATCAACTCCGAGCGCGCGTGCGGTGACTGCAGCGGTACAACCCACAAATAGAGAAGCTACAAGTAACCCGCTTTTTCGAGACTAAATTAAATATCTTGTACCAAAACATGCAAAGCCTATGGAATAAAATCCATGTCCTACAAGCGTTTACAGAGGATAATTTGCAATTACACGTAATATGTGTTTCCGAATCATGGTTAAATGTAGCAAAGAAAAACTTGTTTAAGGCGACTCCGTACGTGGAATGGTGATTTTTAAAGTCCTAAGGCTCGTAATCTAGCCAACGGAAAAATCTGAAAAAAATATATGTTATTTTTGACTATTTCTTCTAAAAAATTATAGTTGGATTTTTTTTTAAAGCAATAATTACTATGGAAAAAATAATGTTGAAATAGGGTCGTTTTCAATTTTCAATTCCCTAAGGCTTCTAAACTACAAATGATATTTACACGGCTCTTTCGCAAGAATATTGACAATTCATTGATCTTTAATCGTATTGTTTAAAAGTTTGTAAAATGTAAATTCGGTCTAATAAAGCATCAAAAAAACTGAATTTCCGCGAGCGCGGCCGTGCCCGGGCTGCGAGCTCAGTGTAAATCTAACCGTCGAAGGGGAAGGCTGTGTCACTTGCTCTCGCGATCCATCTAGTTACGGAAAATTGTTATAGTACCGGATACCGCGGAGGTTCGATCTGTCTTCGTGCGTTTGAAGTGTATTTTAAGAGAGTGTAGTTCGTTTTTTACGACTACGCTATGCGACATAACAAAAAGCACTCATTTTCATATAGAATTAAATGTAACTGTTTTTTTTCGTATTTAGGTATCTATTAATTTTAAGTACTTATAAAAAAAAATGTCATAGCTTAGCATTCCCGGACACATTTGGATACTTAGATATTCTCAGTCATGGGCCCACACCAGACAGGATTCCCAGAAAATAACACTTTTGGTGTGGGTTTTAGGGCCCTTCTCTGTGTAATATTAGAGTACCGTAGGTATTTTGGTTAGTAAAAAATTCTGATAATACATATATTTAAGTAGGTATGATAACGTCTAATGATCTTTATTAATTCAACCCTAAGAGATATTAAATATCGTAATGCAGAACAAGTATTGTTCGTTTGAATACCATTGTAATATTCGGTAAAACGCTAATTTACGAATACGAATATTTATTGTAAGTATTCACATTCGTTGCGTCACTAGTACAGTACATGACATATGGTATAAAAATACATTATCAAAAATTACAATAATTTTCTAGTTCAAGAAGGCAAGTGACAATCTGGGCATGAGGGCTTATTTATGTAAATATAGTCAGAATACATATTTGCATCAATAAATTTCCCACTTCATATTTAAATCTAAATGAGCGTTAGTAATTATTGACATATCCGCCGGGCCTAGCTAGACATACCTAGCCTGGCCATAAGTTCTGTTCCAATTGTTTACCGTTTATAAAATAAAAACCTGATTTTTATTACATATCGTTTAAAAGCCATATATTAATGATCGGATTACAGTTGAATTAATGAAAAAATATATAACTTTATTTAGACTCATCGTAATGCCCAGACTTGATTTTTGACTAATGCTCAGAATTTTTCTCTCTAAGTTTTGCCAGAGGGCAATGAAACGATCTTGGATCAAATTAATCGATCGCGGAAGGAACGCCAAAACCCAAATAGCTTACGTAACTCAGACAACCGCTGAACTAAAGTAGGGCTGACACGTTTGCCGCATGTCAACCGATCTGCAGATCAAGAAATCTACACCCACCCAATAAAATTCGGAACTTCTAAGTTAACGTAAAAAAAAGATACGGCTCTTTATGCCGCAAAAAAAACGTATCTACGCTGGAAAGGAAAATTATCCAAGAGACACGGAGCTAACTTTACAGGACATCTAAAAAACTACGAACTTTAAAAAAAAAAAAAAAAGTTTTAAATATTCTGTGGACCTACTTTTTAAATGAAGCATTTATAATTATAAACAACATCATGTTCTCTACATGTCGCTTTTGTTTTGTTATTTTGTCTATTAATGGAATAATTTAAAATTTAGCATCGCTTACGCAAAATGGCTGTCAAAATAGAATTAGGTAAAATTATCTAAACGACACGTTTCCCGAGATATTAGGTAAAATAGTATAATCTACATTTTACACAACAATCAACACAGTAAACAATATCTATGTGCATACGATGCTCATTTTATATAAACAATATCATGTTTTTTACATGTTGCTTTTGTTATTTTGTCTATTAATGGAATATTTTAGGATTTAGCGTCACTTACGCAAAATGGCCGTCAAAATATAATTAGGTAAAATTATCTAAACGACACGTTTCCCGAGAAATTAGTCAGGTAAAATAGTATAATCTATTACACAACAATCAACACAGTTAACAATATATATGTGCATGCTCATTTTATAGTCAGGTAAATATATAAATGTGCATAAATTAGCATGAAATAAATCAAGAAAAATTATCTAATCGCCTTTGTAGGAAATATTTCAGACATGAAAAGCTATTTATCGTACAATAAAACCTCACGATTAATGTTTTAATTAGTGAAAAATACTTATTTTCAAACATTAAAATTAATGAAGTGACATTTAAAGTTCTCTAAGACAAAAACTTATGGTCCAACTACGCAAATACAAAAAAAACTGCTTTAGGAATTAAAGATTTATTCATCAGATATCACGAGAAATTTCAATTTTATAAATTTTTATGTGTGATCTGCTGAAAGATTTCCAGTAGTTCTAGACCAATGTATGGTAGCAAACGATAGCTATGACTAATGAGAACAGCACAAGAGTTCTCAAGACTGCAGTCACTCGGTACTCATTAAAGAATTTTAAATCACGAACTACGTGAAATTTCAAGTTTTACAATTGCAATGAGATAATATCCTATCCTAACAAGAATAACAAAACTACCTACAACTCTGTGTGGTATAAGTGACGTCTCGTAAGACACTGTTTGAGTGAGATGGCGTTTGGGTCCATCAAGCGAGTCCAAAGTAATGCCTTAGCGCCACAGACACAGATTTACGCCGCAGATGGGCCTAACGGCCTTTATAAATATATTGAATTACTACTAAATGTGTGATATTTTATAAAACAGAACCGGTAAATTTGTCTAACTACCAATTTAACGAAAATATTTGTTTTTTAGTACATTCTATGCGACAAATACGACTCAATTGTCATTCAAGCAATTCAAGATAAGCGACAGTAGTCGATCAAAGTCATATTAGGTAAAAAAGGATAAGCGACAATGGTTTCATAGTATCAAAGCAGGTAAATTTGGATAAACGCCAATAGTTAAGATAGTTAAGATAGACAATCAGGTAATTTATCTATGTTATTTTTTTTATAGAATCTTATATCGATTCTGTTTAATAATGTGGAAATACCACATTTTTACTTTTTGGCTAATGCGCATAAGCATTTTAAACACACATGACATGACACAGAGGGCGCTCCAGTAGCGAAGAATTATGGAATCAAAGATTTAGTGTGATTGACGTAACGATATGATAGCTCAGTTGGTAGAGCACTACGCCGGAAACTTAGGGTCGCAGGTTCGAGTCCTGCTTACATTGCAGTGGATCACATTCAATTTTTCTTTCATAATTTACCTTTATGTTAATTTTATCATAAAGACATAAGTAAAATGCCTCAAACGACATTAAAATATATTTTACGATCAGATAAAAACAGTTAACCAACAAGTGCAAGGTTAGTTGCAATAAAGAAAATTATCCAAGTTGTTTGATCTGTTTTGACAAATAAGTAAAAAAGCTCTAAGGTTCATTATTATGCAAAAAACTTTTTATGTTATCTCCATTTTGCTAAAAAAAACTCAAAAATCAAGTCGTTTAGTAGAAAAAAAAGTAGAGATTCTCTAAATCACCGACGGGATAAGCGATACAAAAGTCGTCAGACAGATGTATACGAGACCCAACCCATTCGATGCAAAAAAATCTGCCGATCCCAACAGTGTGTATAACTCAATATCCCCAAAAATGTCGCTTAGATAAGTTCTCCTTTCCAGCATCGGCATATTTTGACACTCAAGTAAATTAACATTTATAGGGTATCCATTGACCTTGAACATTGAAATTAGCCAAAAAATTCGTCTAGTAAAATATCGTCAATATCAACAAGTATAGGGGAAAATCTGAGAACATTACTAATGTAGTCATAAAAAACTATCACTGTTTATAAGTAGGTAAAGGACGTAAATCCGTTTTCCAACGGTAAAGTTGAGTTTGTCGCTCTATTATTTATAGTTTATCTTTTCATTAGAGCAGCATGACCCGGGGGATAAAGCTGTACCTCCACTACTACTTATGTTAAAATATCGGTTCATCCGCTGGGTCACGATATGATTTATTTATTAAAAAACGGTATTTTTTATTTCTGCATGATTTTGCACGTATAATCAAGAATCTTGTCGGCATTTTAACTATTTTTGGTAGGTACCTACACATACAAAAGAAACTAAAAAGTATTTTTCGATGCGAGACTTCCAAATGGCCAATTTCACTAATTTTTTTGGAAAATAGCTTTAACGCATTTTATTTTTAATATTCTACTGTAGTGGGTAAATAGATATTTAGTAATCCGCAATAATTATATCATTGTTTAAATGATTTATTTTACTTCGAGATTTTTCAATGCCTTTAAATATTATACCTATAAGGTTTGTTGATCTTCAACTCTCGCTCGGACTATGCGAGTGTATGAAGCTGCTTGGACGCCACTCAACGAGATTATGAACGAAGTAATGTTCCGGGGGCGCACGGTCGGCGGGGGGAATAACGTTAGGCTCCGCCCAGATCCTCAAGGACGTTGGGATTAGGAGTCGCCTTAATATAACTAATTATAACCTATGTGCGTTCTTTTGTCGTGAGGATCACGAAGGAGGCGGGGTATTAATATTGCTGAAAAATGGCCTAGAACATTATATGAGACCTGATGTGACATCAATATCCTTGGAAATGATTTTTGAAGTATGTGCAGTTGAACTGGCAAAATGTAACTTGCTTGTAATAATTATATATTGGCCGAACAGTAAAAGAGAAATCGAAACATTCTACACATGTTTAAATAAATTATTGAATTTAATATCTCATAAAGATAAAACCAAACGCATAATAATAGGAGGCGACCTAAATATAGACTTTTCATCGAATAGTAACGAAAAAAACAGATTATCTAATGTGATGTCCACACATAACTTTCATCAAAGAGTCCAAAAAGCTACGAGGATTACACCTTCTAGCTCAACTTGTATCGATTTAGTGTTTACCAATTTTAATGATAAAGATTGTGAAATAAGTGTAAATGAGTTCGGGTTCTCTGACCACAGGGGTGTTCTGTTCAGCATTCCCACCATCTCAGCTACTAAACAGTCCTGGGTGATCCATAAAAGAATTTTTAGTCATAAAAATATAGAAAATTTCAAAAAAGAACTCCAAAAAATTCAATGGGATAATTTAATTAAAATGAATAAAACGGTTAATGAAAACTATAATACATTCGAATGCACATTAAAAAATATATTAAATCAATGTATTCCAAAAATAAAGCTGTCAATAAAACCAAAAAAATCATACCTAACACCGGGGATAAAAGTATCGTGCCGTAATAAAAGACGTTTAAAGTTATTAGCAACACAGTCCAAAAATAAAATATTACATAACCACTATAAACAATACTGTAAAGTACTTAAAAAAGCAGTGTCCACGTCAAAAAAAATCTATAACAAAAATCTGTTTGCAAACTCCCACAATAAAACCCAATCTATGTGGAAAATTATTAAAAGAGAAACAAATAAAAATACTTCAAAAAATATATCAAACTTTAAAATAAAAACAACCGAACAAGATTTAACACACGATCCCACAAAAATTGCGAACACCTTTAATACTTTTTTCTCTTCCATTGGAAATATACAACCCACCCTTATACCTAGGCTTTCTCTAAGAAACCCAGTAAACAACTCATTCTTCCTCCGTCCGACTGATACAAAAGAAGTAACCCTTATTTTAAAAAACCTAAAAAATAAATCTACCTTCGGCATAGATGAACTCCCCCTACTTTAATAAAATCTTGTGCAGAGTCTCTGAGCACCCCCTTTACACTACTAATAAATCAATCTTTTACACATGGCGTTTTTCCGGATGCACTGAAAATATCAATAATAAAACCTATCCACAAAAAAGGAGACACAACAGATATAAATAATTACCGTCCAATTTCTCTTTTGCCAACATCAGCTAAAGTATTTGAAACCGCGATGGTAAAACGCCTTTATAGTTTCTATGAAAAATATAAAATTATCCACGAAAACCAAAACGGTTTCAGGAAAAACCATTCTACTACTTTAGCAATTTATAAATATGTTCAAGAGATCTTTGATGTAATTAATAATAAAAAATATGCTATAGGTCTCTTACTGGACATGAGCAAGGCCTACGATAGAGTCTGCTACGAAACTTTAGGTACTGGATAAACTATGTAATACGGGGGTTAGAGGTATCGCTCTAGATTGGTTTAGATCTTATCTGAATAATCGTTCTCAATATGTGGAAATAGAACACACGGACTGTGGCACAGGTGTAATACAACACTTTAGATCCGATAGAGTCCTTGTCAAGGGCTCTATCCCCCAGGGTAGCGTCTTAGGGTGTGTTCTATTTCTTATATACATAAACGATCTCCCTAATATATTGGACGAGCATTGTACTCTTTTCGCAGATGACATTTCTGTTTTGTTTCCCTGCTCTAGTATCGATGAAATTGAGAATAAACTAAATTGTACGTTAAATAATGTCACGAAATGGCTCCAATCTCATAACCTCCAGCTTAACATAAACAAATCAAAAATTATCCAATTTAAACCACACCAAAAAGCAACACTACCTGGGTGAATTTCAACAAGCTCGAAATTTACCTAATTTTGGTGGCTTTTTATTTTTGATGTTAGAGTCAAAATTATATATCAATAATACGAATAAAGTCATAACCAATATTGTGTAGTAATGGCCCTTTGTTATACATAATAGTTTTAAAGATATTACGATTTTAGTAATTTGCCTGCCACCAAAATTGTACATCTACACCAAAATTAGTTACTTGTGCTAAAAATTAATATTTGTCAATGAAATTGCCTGCTGGATATGAAAAGAAAGTATATGTTTAATTAATCATTTTAATTATACCAAAATATCTATGAAAATCACTAACTCGTTTGTAACAACAATATATTTTTTCCTTTTCGAGGATTTCTTCTCTTGATTGATTTTTCTTGCGATTAGCCATCCTAAAAACTACATACATTTCAAAAAATAAGCATGTACAAAAGCGAACGTATCTCTTTAAGGGATTTCTTCCAATTAACCTTCGAGTAAATGAGTGTTAAACACAAGTAAATGGCAGACAAGCCAAGCAACATGTACAATACGATAACTTTACAATAGTACAAATGAAAATGCAAAAACCAAATGAGAGAGAGATAGGCAAACAGTCAATGTAATACATATTACGTAATTAAATACATATCTATCTATACTATTATAAAATCCTAAATTTGTATTGAAAATAAATTTTCTATGGAGAGAGGTCATGATTTCAGGAAAAATCTCGATAGCGTGATGCAGCCGGATAGTTGTTTTGTATGGACACGCTTCGCCGTGCCAACCTGGCGCCATCTGTTTTCAAAAAAACCGTTGTCCTCGCATCACGCCGAAACGGCTGGATAAAAAGTTACCAATTTTGGTACATGAATAGCTGAACATCCAAAGATGGTTATAGGATACTTTTTATTATGATTAATATTTATCTCTGAAAACATAAATTCCATGAAATATTTTCCTTACATGAAATATTTTCCTTATAATGACAGCGTTTGTGATTTTGAATTTAGAACGACGCGACCCCCGTGTGGCTCTTACGTGTACAAAAACTAAAAAGTATGAATTCGACATAATACCTCCGCGCGGCCCACCGGTATTAACAATAAGGTTGAGGTTGTTTGAGGCGTTGAGTTACGGAAACCGTGTTAGTTAGATAGGAAAGATGGCGCCAATTATCGACCAACACAGACGAAAATATGAGTGCAATGTTCGTTGTAAATTGTCTCATGCTCAAAAAAAACATACATTTCTTTAAAAACACAATTTGCGACAATAGGAACTAATGCTCTTTTATTGAATATGCAATTATATTCTTCTGTAGTTTGTAAGTATTGACCATAAAAAAGCCCGGAGACGCAATAAAGAATGTTAATGAATAAAACAGATTTTTTTATGCTATTTTATAGAGTGTAATTGAAATAAAAGTATTTCAAATCAATTTAAGTAAATTAAATACATTTCTAAATATGTTTTACCAACCAACATTTAGAACATTAGGCGCAAATTTTGGTATCGTTTGTGTTAGGCCTAACGTACTAATAAGGTAGCGAAATGTATAATAAACGAAAAATATACGATGTATTTAGCCACAATTTTGCATCTATGTAGTTTTTTTATATATAAAATCTATTCAAAGTAATAAATATCAGTCATTCTTTATTTTTAACGGTGTGTTGAGATTTTGTTCTTTTCCGCTAGATGGCGTTGTTACTTTGGCAAAATCTCCATACTAACGGCTGCATCGCGCTGTTAAGATTTTTCCTGAGTTAATAACACCAGCTCCATACATGTTGGAGCTATTGATGGGTCTCCTCGACACCGAGGCCAAGGATTCACGCACGTCGTTGCTTGCCTGTGGCCACGATTCGCCACAAGCTAGGGTGTAGCTGTGATGGGTTAACCTGGACTTCCAGAATGATTATCGAAGTTGTTGAATATTGATCGCATACCTAATATAAGCAGCAGTGTATCAGTTATTGAGAGCTGCTGCTCGACAAAGTATGCATTTTGTATGAAAAACAACCATGATTCGAGACAAGACAAAATTATTAAATTTACGATGTAGAAAGGATTTCACCTAGCCGGGATTTGAACCCAGAACCTACTGAAATAATAACCGTGTCATCTCATGCGTTTTCCTTTGCTTCCTTATTCATTATACCACGGATAACAAAACACGGGCCTCACGCCATCACGTATCCGTTCAGTGGTGCTGTCGCCATTATTGACGTACGCTCGATTGAGTTAAGTTGGCACCTGAATCTTATGGCGTTACTTAGGAAATTATTATGACAGGTTATATTATTATATTAGTACTAGCTGTGCCCCGCGGTGTTACCCGCTCATCCCACGGGAACACTAAATTTATTCGGGATGAAAAGTATCCTACGTCCTTTCCCGGGTCTCAAACTATCTCCATACCAAATTTCATCTAAATCGGTTCAGCGGTTTAAGCGTGAAGAGGTAACAGACAGACAGACAGACAGACAGACAGACAGACACACTTTCGCATTTATAATATTAGTATGGATTAGTACCATTGTAGACGAAAATAATTTATTGTCATCTTAATAGATGTCATTAATATATGTTCAGGTAGGACTATGAGCTAATTATTTTTCAAGGTGCTTTGAATAGTTATCTACAATAAACAATAAATATTCAAAACGATATATAAACATAAGTCTAGCTTCAATTTAAACTAAACCAAGATGATGTTCACAAGCGTAGCACCGAAGGTGCGGAGCGTTCTAGGAAAGTCGCCCACCCACTAATTTAAGTAGCAACTTAATGCGAGGCCGTAGGCCGAGCTCTACGTAGCACCGAAGGTGCAGAGCGTCCCAGGGATGCCGCTCACACATTTAAGCTTATATTAAGTGTGTGGGCGGCCTCGCATTAAGTTTTTTAAATCTACAATAGACAATAAATATTAAAAACGATCTTTTAAACATACCTAAGTCTTGACTCAATCTTAATTAAACCAAGATGATGTTCACAAGCGAAGCACCGAAGGTGCGGAGCGTTCTAGGGAAGTCGCCCACCCACTAATATAAGTAGTAACTTAATGCGAGGCCGTAGGCCGAGCTCCACGTAGCACCGAAGGTGCAGAGCGTCCCAGGGAAGCCACTCACACACTTCAACTTATATTAAGTAGGTGGACGGCTTCGCATTAAGTTATTTAAATCTACAATAAATATCCAAAAGAATTTTTTAAACATAATTCTTGCCTTAAGTCTAATTAAACCAAGATCATGTTCACAAGCGTAGCACCGCAGGTGCGGAGCGTCCTAGGGAAGGCGCCCACCTACTAATATAAGTAGTAACTTAATGCGAGGCCGTAGGCCGAGCTTCACATAACAACGAAGGTGCCGAGCGTCCCAGGAAAGCCACTCATACATTTTCTTCGGCCTCGCATGACGTTATTTCAACTTATATTAAGTAGGTGGGCGGCTTCGCATTAAGTTATTTAAATCTACAATAGACAATAAATATTCAAAACCATTTTTTTAAACATAAGTCTTGCCTCAATTTTAATTAAACCAAGATCATGTTCACTAGCGTAGCACTGCAGGTGCGGAGCGTCCTAGGGAAGGCGCCCACCCACTAATATAAGAAGTAACTTAGTGCGAGGCCGTAGGCCGAGCTTCACATAGCACCGAAGGTGCAGAGCGTCCCAGGAAAGCCGCTCATACATTTTTTTCGGCCTCGCATGACGTTACTTCAACTTATATTAAGTAGGTGGGCGGCTTCTTTGCGACGCTCCGCACCTTCGGTGCTACGCGGAGCTCGGCCTGCGGCCTCGCATTAAGTTACTTAAACTTATATTAAGTGGGTGGGCGGCTTTCTTGTGACGCTCCGCACCTACGGTGCTACGCGGAGCTCGGCCTTTGGCCTCGCATTAAGTTACTTCGATTTATATTAAGTGGGTGGGCGGCTTTTTGGGACGCTCCGCACCTACGGTGCTACGCGGAGCTCGGCCTTCGGCCTCGCATTAAGTTACTTAAACTTATATTAAGTGGGTGGGCGGCTTTCTTGGGACGCTCCGCACCTACGGTGCTACGCGGAGCTCGGCCTTCGGCCTCGCATTAAGTTACTTCGATTTATATTAAGTGGGTGGGCGGCTTTTTGGGACGCTCCGCACCTACGGTGCTACGCGGAGCTCGGCCTTCGGCCTCGCATTAAGTTACTTCAACTTGTATTAAGTGGGTGGCGGCTTCTTTGCGACGCTCCGCACCTTCAGTGCTACGCGGAGCTCGGCCTGCGATTTATATTAAGTGGGTGGGCGGGTTTCTTGGGACGCTCCGCACCTACGGTGCTACGCGGAGCTCGGCCTTCGGCCTCGCATTAAGTTACTTCAACTTATATTAAGTGGGTGGGCGGCTTCTTTGCGACGCTCCGCACCTACGGTTCTACGCGGAGCTCGGCCTTCGGCCTCGCATTAAGTTACTTTAACTTATATTAAGTGGGTGGGCGGCCTCGCATTAAGTTACTTCAACTTATATTAAGTGGGTGGTCGGCTTTCTTGGGACGCTCCGCACCTACGGTGCTTCGCGGAGCTCGGCCTTCGGCCTCGCATTGACTTACTTCAACTTACATTAAGTGGGTGGGCGGCTTTCTTGAGACGCTCCAAACCTGCGGTGCTACGTGGAGCTCGGCCTTCGGCCTCGCATTAAGTTACTTCGACTTACATTAAGTGGGTGGGCGGCTTCCTTAGGACGCTCCGCACCTTCGGTGCTACGCGGAGCTCGGCCTTTGGCCTCGCAATAAGTGTAGTAAACGTATGATATTGTGTTTACGCGTGCGAAGCCGCGGGCAAAAGCTAGTAACATAAATATAATCATAATTATAACAAAAACAGAAACCTAATCAAATAATCATTCATTCGACAGCTACAATTTCTTGGATTCCCCTTGAACGATGCTACGGACTACGTCTGCCTTAGGGCGGGAGACAATTTATTCCATAATTTCACATGTAAACATGAGATCTATCCAGTGGGATAGATAGAGCCAGATTCGCACTTGACCGCAGGCGATGGCCACTACCATCCGCCATGTAAAAGAACCTCTGCAAGGTAAGGTCCTGAAGAAGGAATGACAAAGACAAAGAACATGTAAGTCTCTGCGCTGACGGATCGGAAGCCATTTAAGTTGAGCGCGGTATTGAGACACGTGATCATACTTGCGGAGACCAAAGCAAAAGAGAGCGGACAAGCATGATCTTCATACGAAGAGGAAGGAAATTCTGCAGACACCTCAATGAATGAAGGGACGCGAAAAGTTTCGTACTGATCTCAGAAATATGAGGTGCCCATGACAAAGATTGATCTATGGTAATGCTAATTTTTTTTACAGTAGGAGAGAAAAGTACAGGTGTACCATCAAAGAAAATAACTGGCTTAACTTGATCTGAAAGCTTGGAAATAAGGGGCTTCCAACGACAATAGCCTGCGACTTCTTGGCATTCTTCATCAAACCAAAGAATCAAGCCCAAGTACGGATTGATTCCAGATCTAAATTGATTTGCAAAACAAAGGAGCCAAATTCATCAATGCTGGCCGCCGCATAAAGCTGCAAATCGTCTGCATAGACATGAAACGAGGAGGAGAGTGACTGTGGTTGGTGATTCCGTTAATGAAGACAGAAAAGAGTAATGGAGAGAGTATGCCCCCTTGAGGGACACCAGCAGAAAGTTCACACCAGCTAGAAAATCGGTCATCAACTCGAACCCGCTGTTGCCCCCCAAAGAGGTAATCACGAAACCAGGACAGTGAAGTTGGAGATATATTTAAAGTACTAAGTAAACTGAGAAGAATATCAAAATCAACAGTGTTAAAACCACTACTTAAATCTAGGAGCACCAATATAGTCACTTTTCTATATTCTATATTAAGACGAATGTCGTCGGTGATCTTAACCAAAGCGGTGGTTGTGCTAAAAATTGAACAAGTTAAGTCTATTGAGATGTGATGAGGGACGTGGATTTACAGAGGATTGAATGGTTTTGGATAAGACGGGAAGAATGGACATAGGACGATACTGTGAAAAGTACGACGGATTAGGGGTTTTAGGGAGAGGAATCACATGGGCGCATTTCCAAATTGTAGGAAACGTGCCAGAGGAAAAAAAGTTATATAGGAAAAGATAGGAGCTATAGAATACGCCACCAGCATAAGCATATCTAAGCTAAGATTACCCTCACCGACAGCTTGTAATATTAGATGTATTGTGTTTATACTTGACTTCAAATAAATTCACCGGCTCAAAAGTGTTCGAAATGCGATTACAAATGTGTAATTATATACAGATTACAGAATTAATAATTCAGGTGGCATCAAGCAATTTTGGTGACTATGAAATTACCACCAAAACCACCAAAATTGATCCACCAAAATTAGGAAAAGTGATTGAAAAAATATTAAAAAAATATCCGTATTATGTACTTCCAATTGAACTTTATATTTTAAAAAGGAAACCTGTAACACGTCTTACACACAATTCACACACAATCAATTATTGCTAAGTCACTAGAAACATATACCACAAAAATTGTGTCAAAACGTATTTGTACCCCACCGAAATTAGATACTTACGTGCTGAGTGGACAAATCCAGATAGGTACGACATGTGTGTCATCGCTCCATGCCGGAGCGGAACTAAACGAACAGGTTAACACACGTTTGCTGGTCTTGTTGCGTTTCGTTCATCCATAAACACATTTTCAATATTTACCACCAAAATTGTCAATTTCACCCGGACAACTTTTAGTGCTCAATTTTGAGTATCTATTTAGGTATTAATCTTTATTTATATATCCTTATAAGATACTTAAACTAATAAAGATTATAAATAAATGCATTTTTAGTTTAAAACATTGATGATATGGTTCTATCAAAGACATTTATGAGGAACAACGAATACTGGACGCTGCACCAAAATTATCATTTTACCGCAAAACAAATAATTATTAAACATAAATGACTTTTACAATACTTTGCGATTTGGCTTAAGATAATAATTTGTGTCTTCTTTTCAGAAAAAAATTAAAACTTTTAAAACAATTGTTTCACAATATAGTTATCAATTCCGCCGCAATTTTTTTCCGCTGAGATAATCACCCACCTATATATTACAAATACAATAACACTAAACTAAACGTGAGTACTGCCACTCTATTGGGTGTAGACCTTGACTCAAATATGAGCTGGAAAGGCCATATTCAAAAACTAACAAAACGGCTATCATCTTTTATCTACGCACTCCAACACCTAAAGCGCGTAACTGACTTACAGACAGCTCTCACAGCGTATTACTCGTATGCTTATTCGATAATGTCCTACGGCTTGGTTCTATGGGGAAATAGTAGTGATATTGATAAAATATTTATTTTACAAAAGAAATGTATCAGAATCATAGTTAATATAGACCAAATGGTATCATGCAAACCTCACTTCATAAAACATCAAATACTAACAGTCATTTCAATGTATATATACGAATCATGTAAATTCGTCAGAAAGCATATAAATCTATACTCACCGAATATAATAACTAAAATTAAAAGAAATGAACGTGGTCAAAATCAGCTGAAAATGCCGTTCTCAAAACTAAAACTCGTCTCGTGTAGCCCCCACCACATGGCTATTAAAATTTATAACCGCCTTCCGAACTCAATAAAAAATCTGGAAAACCCACGATTGTTTAACAAACAGTTAAGGCTGTTTTTAGTAAATAAATGTTTTTACAGTCTAAATGAATATTTTAACAATGTTTTATAGCAAATGATTAGTTAAAGTTTGCGTGCAATTAATTTTTATTTTAAATAATGATAATGTGTAAAATAGTAATAATTTATGCCCTCTGACATTGCTATGCCCTTGCAGGGCGTCACATGTATACCTATTGTCTTATTTTAACACCTTCTATGTTTGAAATGTGATATGCAATAAATGATTCTATTCTATTCTATTCTATAACAAACTCACTCGTGTAAAATCAGGTACCTAAGTGATCCAATGGAGAAGAAGAAACACTGTCAACAGATAAAGCTGTGTCATTGAAGGAATCCACGCAGAATAGGGACGACTGGCTTGCCTTATTGTTTTTATTAGTGTACTGTGACGCTGTCATGTTAAGCTTAAGGCGACATTTTCTCAAAGCGAAATGCAACCGCGGAGCCATTTTGCTATTTTTATTTCTTTATTTTATCATGTCACTGCGCCACTAACTTCGCTTTGTACACTCACTGGTTTTTGTAAAGGGATTTCGTATGTTTGAGTGGATTTACGTTTTCCGGCATGCACGAAATTTTGTGCAAGTACCGTGTTTTTGTGTAAATGTTACATTTGTTTCACGAACGGGAATTACAAAACAACTAAAATAGATATAAAACTAAAACTTGACAGGAAATAAGACTGTATGTACAATTTTATAAATAGTATAGCATAGCATGCAGCTTTTGTACATAATGTAAAGTACATTGACACGACTGTTAATATTATTTACCTATTAAAGTTGAAGTATAAATCGACATTCAGCGTGAAATTTTTGAATAATTTTCCAATATCAACTACTTGAAATCACGATAATTTCAACTAACAACAACTATCTTTTCTAACATCTGATGGATTTAATTACAGAAAAAAAAAAAAAAACACATTTGTTGAACTCCATAGAAAAACTGTTAATAAAAAGGAAATTATACTGTCTGTTAAACACAGTCATCACGATCAATTATACGATGATTAAAAAACCTTTACAAAAAATTAATCAAGAATGAAACCCAGCTATCATTTATTTTGTTGTATTCCCAAATTTTTGAAAATATTTTTTCATAGAGCGGTTTCATAACGTCACCTTAACTTGACATTGCATTCATTCAAAGTACGGGTGGCAAATGGCGCGTAAAACATCGAAAACGGCCTTAAGAGCTGAAATAAATGTCCCCAAGCCAACCTCTCCCCGTGACGTCCATTTGTCTCTTGCCCAATGAATAGCGTTTTTGCCACAAGTTTATTTCCCTGACTTTTAGTATCAACAAGTTCGATTTTATAGTGATTTATCTTCGTGAAGAGATTGAAAAATAGGTCTCCATTTTGAAGGGACGATTAGGGAGGAAGGTGTATATTATTTACCTATTTACGGGTTCAGGTGTTAGTTTTTATGATCGTGGTTATACCGACGTACATTCGGCACTTTATAAAATAGTATTTAAAATTACACTGTATATGACGTGATTACTTGGCACAGTCGATAGGATATGAACCTATGTTCCAAAATAATATCACGTGACAATAATAATATATCACTATGTGCATATGTGTTGTGTCCACGACTGCGATTTTCTAGAAATTTCCTGCCTCGCACAACTACATTGTGGAATAAATTGTCGGTTGCGGTATTCCCGGACCGATCTGACCTTCAAACTTTCAAGAAAAGAGCGTATACTCCCACCTGAAAGGCCGGCAACGCACTTGTGACTCCTCTGGTGTTGCAGATGTCTATGGGTGACACGTTTGCTCGTTTCCCCCTTATGATAAAAAAAGATAATTTCATAAGGTTCTGATGATAGAATATAATGGGATAGAATACTTCAACTAGTTAAATTTTACCCTAGATAAACCACCACGCCGTCGGTTATTGTAAAATATTCGGCGGAAAGAATGCCGATCGGACTGCCAAACGCCGATCGGCGGAAACCGGATTATTCCGCATTACTCCGGATTTCGGCGGAGCGCCGATACAGCTAATGGAACCAAATGAAAAATGGCGGTTTAGAAACAATTGAGCCGGGTTATGAGACGGTGTCGTGGACTAATCGTTTTTGGGGATGATTAATGCAAAATTGTTTATGATTATATTTTGCTTTCTAGCATATTATATTCATGATCATGAATATTTTGCAACTCTTTTTGAGCGATTTATTATAGTAGGTATTTTTATTTTTGTTACATTTAATTTTCATTTTTAAGAATGCTAATGCCGCGTTATTTTCGAAACTTATGTAAAATCTGACTTTCACAATACAAGCTAAGTTTGGTAGTCACTATTTATAATGATCTGTAGAAACTTTCTTTGTAAATTATATATTTTAACGATGCGATTGGCGCAGTGGTAGTGTAGCTACCTACTGAGCCGGCGGTCCTGGTTTCGAATCCCGACAAGGGCAAATATTTGTGTGATGAACTCGAATTTGCGTTCCTGGTTTATAAATTATCTATGTAAGTATGTAAATCGTTGTCCAGTACCCATAACTCAAGACTATTAGAGCATAGTTTGAGACTAGGTGGATTTGTGAGAGGATGTCTGATATTCATTTGTTAATTAATAATATTGTTCTGTATTGATTCAGCAGTTAAAGTTGCAGAATTGTTGACACATAACTTAAATAATTTGTTTCGCCTACAGTTTGCAAATCTGTCGACAACTTGTACGTAACGTATACTCTGTACCTTATGCCTTGATCACACCTACCGAGTACAGTGGCGAGACAGTGCTCTGTCTCGCCCGTTTGTCTTGTGTGTGACAGGGACGAGATCACTGTCTCGCCCGCTGTCTCGGTACGTGTGATCAAGGCATAATACATTGTAACTTATGCGCTTAATTCCTAATTACAAATAACATTTGTCCGAGATTTTACCAGCATGTATGTCTGCTTTAGCGCTGTGATATTTAAAACATATCTAATTATAATTTATTTTTATTGGCAGCATATTTCATTCTAAATTTCAGTTGGGTTAATATAGACTATAGCAATAGCAACTCTTAAAGCATTAAACGCTACCTTTTAAAGCTTTGTTTCCGATGACGCGGAACTGAGTGGAGCTCAATATTAGAAAGTCCGCTCCTCCCAGATGTGCAGTGGGTATTTCAAGCACTGTGAGTGGTCAATCCACGGTCCGTTCCTCTCCACTTCAGCTAGCTGTACATCAGAAGAAACACACCTTACTGGAGCAAAATGAGAACTCTTTGAGACCTCTAGCTTCTTCAAGAGAGTAAATACATCCATACTAATATTATAAATGCGAAAGTGTGTCTGTCTGTCTGTCTGTCTGTCTGTCTGTTACCTCTTCACGCTTAAACCGCTGAACCGACTTAGATGAAATTTGGTATGGAGATAGTTTGAGACCCGGGAAAGGACATAGGATATATTCATCCCGAATAAATTTAGTGTTCCCGTGGGATGAGCGGGTAACACCGCGGGGCACAGCTACTTAGAAATATTTTATAAAGAAGCTGCCAATGTTAAATGCACCACAACCAGCAGAAAATGTCAGAGGGGCTAGCTTGCATAACCTTATGCGTTCAGATGGTATCCTCGTTGTACAAACGCATTTGCATTTCCAGGGCTGAGATAAAGGCCGAAGGCTCCAGGAAATCGCTTTGAGAACGATTTCCAATGACTATTCTGAATCGCTTCAGTTTGTAAGTCAAGAGCTGAGGCGGTACGTAGTCGATTGCATTTAGATCAAAGAAATACATGCATCTTAGACACGTTTGATACCTAAGACCACCTTTACCTCTAATTGTAATTTCTTGCGTTGTATATTTCTCCTGCGTGTTTTATGAGGTGTACAATAAAGAGTACTTGTATTGTATTGTTTGATCAGGATTACGCAACCTGAAGAATAGAGATTGATCAACTGTTGCATTGCCACGTTTATTCGCAACAGTTGCAAGAATAATTTTGCTTTTACAAAACGTAAGTACTTCAAAATACATTTGAAAGTTTGGAGCCATCAAAATCTCAAAAAAATAGTGTTTTTAACCCTCCACAATTTCTAGATCTAAACCTCACACCAACGTTGGTTTGTACCTAGCTTTCAAATCAACCATCATGAACCCGTCCTAGGTATCACACTAATATTATAAAGGCATTTGTGAGTGTGTTTATGTGTATGTATGTTACTCCTTCACGCTCAAACGGCTGGACCAATTTTGATAAATTTTGGTATGAAGGTAGCTGACACCCTGGATTAACGCATAGGCTACTGTTTATCCCGAAAAATGGCGTGTTCCCGGGGGGCAGGTGGATAACAACGCGCGGTGCAGCTAGTAAATAATGTATGCATGGGAAATGTTGGCCGTCTAGCCTATAACAGACTAAGCCAAATGGGGTCTAGTTCAAAGCCTGCCCCATTTCCGCTAACGCTTACTCGCTGCTATTTCACTGAAATTTCCTGATGCCAAAATAGTAGAATTGTAAGGTTGTCTGCTGTACTCAGTGAGAAACGGCCCGGAGCCATATTTCAACCGTTTTGAATATTGAAACATCTTCATTGGATATGCAGTTCACTTGGTTCGGCTAGGGACTTCCACTCAGCTGAATCGAAACTGTCTAAAGCCAAAGCTTTGTTATGCTATACAAACTTCTTAGAATTAAGCGACAAGATACATGGAAAATACAAAGATTGCAAATGCAAGGATCTTTGAGACATTTTGATATACTATTATGACTTCAGGGAAATTAACTGAATACAAAAATGACTGAATAAAAACTGACAGGGCAAATACCAAAGCACAAAGTTTTTTTTTATAAACATGACTTGAACTGTATCAGGCTGTTTAGCCCTCACTACCAGTGAGTCAGACTTTGTGTGGGAGTATAACCCGCTAATGGGATTATCTCCGCGCTACAGAAGTGATTGGAGAATCATGAAAAGTTGCACCAACGAACGCAAATGCGGGACGTAGCTTATCCACAACTTTTTTACCATTTTGGCGACCAAAAGAGTAACTTTGCTGGCTAGTGGCTTAGGGCCATGAGAAATTTCACACATGTGAGACTTGGTGAAAATGGGGCGACCGAGTCTAATAAAGCAACTGAATCTGTGTTTTTGTCAGCTATTTTACTGACCTTCTTCTGCGGATACTGACAAATGCCATAGAATAAAACACTATAACTGGTTTCTCTTTTGATTTACTGAGGGTTGTATTATGAAGTTATACATGTCAAATATGCAGGTTTGTAGTATGTCATGTAATTCCTACGTTGCAATGGGAAGATAAATGTACCCTCTCGCACCTAGCTTCCATTCTTTTCATTTATTTCATTTTAAACAATAATTATTGTCTTTTGAGCATTAAATCAAAAAGTACCATTGAAATGAAATGAAATGAAATGAAATATTATTTATTTGCAATAGATATAGTTTTCATTGTGGTCTTGAGATTTACGTCGTTTCATATATCTAGACTTAAATAAGTCATGCAAATGTTTTTACAAAGGACATACACAATAAGTACTAATTTGACCTCACAAGTCAGTATCTAAACGTTAAATTTGTGAGCTGCTGTTGACATTTTCATGAACTACTTAACTAAATTATTTACTAAATTATTATTATTACTTATTCTACATATGTGATACATCAAAATACTCTTTCATATTGTAAAAACACTTTCCAACAAGCCACGAGAACAGTTGGTACTTAAATTTATTAGATGGTAGTTGCTTGAACCGATTTGGTAGGTGGTTATAAATTTTTATACACATCGCATAGCAATTTCTACCCTTCATTGCCGTGTGCATTTTCGGAGCAACCAGTCTGTCTGGGTACCTGGTGTTAAAGTTAACAGTTTCACTTTTTTTCTTAAACAGCTCGGTATGGAGTTTTACAAATATGCTGACCTCGAGAATATACATTGAATACACCGTCAACAACCCTAGTTCGATAAATGAGCTTTTACAGGATGTGCGAGAAGAAAGATTTGCAATTGCCCTAATGCATTGTTTTTGGGCTATAAAAGTACGGTCTATATGAACTGAATTCCCCCAAATTAAAATTCCGTAACGTAGATTAGACGCCACAAAACCATGGTAAGCTTTTAATGTGGTTTTCCTATCCGTTATTCGTGACAGTCTCCACAAAACATATGCAAATCTATTTATTTTTGAGCACACTTTATGAACATGCAGTTTCCAGTCACAGTGATCATCAACCACAAAACCAAGGAATGTTGTTACTTAAAATATACAATACAACTATAATTAGAATAAATGCATTACAATCTAAGTTTAAACTACAATACCACAAAAAACGTAA
Organism: Apotomis betuletana; assembly: GCA_932273695.1. Taxonomy (NCBI): domain Eukaryota; kingdom Metazoa; phylum Arthropoda; class Insecta; order Lepidoptera; family Tortricidae; genus Apotomis; species Apotomis betuletana. Next base: position 21,265,508 of record OW026312.1, read on the forward strand.
TATAAGACAAAATATTCCAAATAAAATAAATAAAAAGTGTCAAGTGTGGACCGTGGACCTCGTTTTAACTTGAACTGTGTAAATAGTTTTCTTAGTCTCTAGTGCTTCTGAGTGGTCATTGTGTCTGTTTTGTTATTTATTATCTTCCTGTTCACGTGTAATTCGCTCTAGAGATCCTTTATTGTGATAGACTAGAAAGTGTCACAACTTCGTCCCATCGCAGTGTAGCCTTCGTTAACCCTAGTTAGAAATAAAAGGTTTTTAAATCTATCCGTGAATGGGTAGCTAGAAAAGAATTATGATAAGATAATCGATAAAGGATGGTCTGAAACTTCTCCTCAAGAACCCGCTAACTAAAAAAACCAGCCAAGTGCGAGTCAGACTCCCGCACCGAGGGTTAAGTTAAGTTTGCACCTGGTATGTATGGCGCCGGATACAAATGAGGTGCAAAGTTAATGCAACCGATCAGGTTTGTTGTATGGGAGCCCCTCTTAAATATTTATTTATTGTTTTTAGTATTTAGGATAAACGTACGTAACGTTTTTTAGGATAAACGAGTTTATCCTTCCAGACAACCTTTGGGTAGTGGAGTTCCACTACCCAAAGGTTGTCTGGAAGAGATCGCTCTTTAGCGATAAGACCGCCTGTTGTCTACCGTTTTTAATTTGTCTATTTGTAATTTCTTGTGTAAATGTTTTTTTGGTGTGCAATAAAGCGTACTTGTTGTTGTTATTTTTTGTTATAGATAGTGTCAATAGAAATGCATCATCTGTGAAAATTTCAAGTATTTAGGTATCACGATTCATGAGTTAAGTACTACAGCCTGGTGACAGACAGACAGGCAGACGGACAAACGGACGGTGGAGTCTTAGTAATTTTTTGGCCTTAGGGTACCGAACCCTAATAAATGAGTTTTACAATAGTATAAAGTTCATATTACTGTACATGGACTTATATGAATAGTGTGCCAACAAACTTCATCTAATGACATAGATAAATAAATATAAAGCACATTAAAAAAGGTATTCAGATACTCTTTGAGCTATATGGCTAAATTTAATCTCTATCATCAAAAAAAGAGGCACTTGCCTCCTAATAGGCTATTTGTCCTAACTGACTTTAGTGGATTTTTGGATTTTGGGAATCGTCAGTCTAAATCTCGTATTTATAATGAAACACTAAAAAATTCTTTAAGATTTTCAGAACCATAAAAAACCTTTTTTCATGTCAATGCTTTCCAAGACAGACCAACTTTACAACTTTTAATATCAGAAATTACAATGGTTTCAAGGAAATGAAACCAGGCAATTTGGAAATGCGTTTTTTATTTTATCATAACAAATTGTCGGCCCAAATAGCTTACGGCAGATTTAATTACCGTACAGAAGTATCGGTGTAAAAGTTAACGGGGGTTTAAATTTATTTTTACAGGGGGCAGCATGTTCGAGGTGTAACGTGGTTACCGAATTATGAGTGCTTGAAGTTGGACTTCATCCGTGTGTATGTATGTATGTAAGCTATTTATTGTACACAAAAACAGTTATAAATATATCTATAACAAATAACAGAGGTACACAGTTAAACTTTTGATCAATTAAGTGAATACGGGATGAAGATAAACAAACAGAACTAACACCGTGTGCAAAATGGAATTATAAGTACTTAATCTACAAGTAACAATAACCTATAATAATACAAATATAAACTATAATATACACATAGGTACCTATATAAATATAAAATAAGTGCCCTTATCAAAAACATTAGAGAAAAGTTTTTAATTAGAACCAACAATACAAAAATCAAAGTACAAAGAAAAATTAAAATGCGTAACCTGGCGAAAGCAAACGGATGTCAACATATTCACATAGAGGTCGCTAGGGTTTAAAACCTTTCGCATAAACAATGCAAAGATCATACAATAACACAAGGCATACATAAGGAAAAAAGGCATAGGTACGAAAGGTATCCTGCCGTTGGGGTGGCGAAGTGGTTGACATCTGGACTCGATTCCCGGTCTCTTCCACCAGGTCAGGGTGAAAAAAAACCTGTGGGCCAATGATGATTAACTACGTCACGCAGTAATTAAACGCAGCCACCATTAGGCGCTCACCAAGATCCTCCTGACAAAAAACAAGAAAAATTAAACAATGCAAAACGCCGGCAGTCACACCGCAAAAACCAATTTAATATACATTTGATTACACCACATTTTTAATCACACTCATTCATCACATCCATTAAATGTATTCTGAACCCTGAAATAAAGCGGTAAACGCGACCTCAAAGTGGTCATTTGGCACTAGTCGCGTTACACCGCTTTCGCGTCGTTCCTGTAATTTGCCATCTGTTTCTATGCAGTACCCGCGAAATTATTTTAAATGTATAAAAATGTTCTTTGTTGATCATTGAAGATTTTAATAACTTTTTTTGGAGATCTTAATTCCCTTATGTTTTTTTTTAATTTTTTTTTTTTTTTAATTTATTTATTTCAAAAAAGCATGGTACACATTTTACAACTAATTTCGCCAAACACGAAGTTTATTGGCGAGTATTGCACTCACTTTTTTAACATTAGTACCATTAAAATCTTAACTAGGACGCCTTTTAACGAAAACGATCCAATCCACACAAAAAAAAATGATGTGAGCTGTACACTCAGGGTTCAAATTTTAATTTATGTTTTGTGCGGGTTGGATCCTTATCCTTAAAATACGTTCACTTAAACTTAAAAGTAGGTAGGTAACTATTTGCCAGACACTTTAGATTCTTTAGAATCAAACTAAGTAGGTAGGTAGTAACCATAACAGTAAGTGTTACACTAAGACGAGGCATCTAATAGCATCTTTTTTAATCTATTCTTAAAAATACTTTTAGTGGCGCATTCATCTTCCGGAAAGATAGAATTAAATATTCTGGGTATTAAATATTTATTGGTTTATGAACTCGCAAGAGAACAAGGGTTGAAGAGGTTGAAAGATATAGCTCATACAGTCGCCAAACTTAAGTTGCAGTGGGCGGGGGACATTGCTCGTAGAACCGGCCGTTGGGGCAGAAAGGTTCTCGAGTGGCAACCGCATACCAGAAGACGCAGCGTGGGAAAGGCCCCCAACAAAGTGGACCTACAACCTGCTTAGAATCGTGGGAAGCAAGTGGATGGCCGATCATTGTCTATAAGCTGCTTAAAGGTAGGAGCTTGCTGCTCAAAGGTCATCTTGGCGATCCACCATCTTTGAGCGTATCAAATCGTTTGAGGAACATCGCCTCAAAATGTTAGACGCAAAACGCCACCTAGCAAAGAAAGACCGAGGCCCTCTTACACATACACGTACAACTCGACTGGCCAACTGTACTGTCACGCGTGTAAGAGAGTATTTAAAACTAAGTTTGGTCTAGCCAGCCATATTAGAGCTATATAGGCGAAATCCATAATGTTTTGTATGCTTAGGGTCGCTGTCATCGAAATCGATGAGGAGGACTATATAATATATAAGCTGATTATGATAACTGAAAAGTCAGTCAAAATAATTTATTTCAGACAGGTTCATAATATGTTAGTTACATTTATTATGATGATAATGATGATGAATATATAAATATTTGACTACGTAACAAAAACACAATTTAAGTCTATCATTAAAAAATATTTACAAAAAAAATATACCATCAAATAGACTTCGAAACAGGTCCTTTTATTCCGAACATAATTCTCGCCTGAAGAATGTACAAAAGTTCTCAATTCGGAACGAGAACATTAGGATTTCCTTGATGTTTAACAATTTCAGGTTCATAAATATACGCGTCGCTATGTCATTCTTTGTTACGACAATCCTTAGTTACGGCGATGGAACTTGTTCATATTGAACAACTTCTGTGAGGGACTCTAATTTGAGTGATCTTTTAATATAGCGGAGCCAAATATTCAATACAATAACGTGCTTTCGTCTTACATATTCTACTTTACAGAGTAAAAATATTGCTTTGTTAAATAGTGATGGACCAAAAATATCAGCATCCCTTATCTAGAGTTTATAAAGTTTAGCCTATCTTACCGTGGCCAGTACTGGGAATGATTTATTGACTAGTGGCTCTGTGAAAAGGGAATGCAAACCCGGTTATTTTAGTATACAAATAGCCGGTTATAACTAGGTTAAATAGGGTTCATTATGGAAAAATAGGCTGTAGACCTCGTGCAGTTTGTTTCGAAATGGTCGAAATTTGTAATTTTATACGTTTTCAACTCCCAATCTCCGCCATACATATAAGTAATGATGAGCAAGCGACCTCTAGGCGAGAACAGCCGAAAATACGGATAAGAGGACATCCAAATATCCGGATATACGAAAGAATTTTAGGCAAAGTTGAAACGGAATCGCTTCGCTCGATCAATTATCAAAGTTCCATTAGGTATTTAGTAACCTCGCAAGCTTTGTTCGGGTTCCGTAACATTGCATTCGTTAATTACTGAATTAATCTAACGTTAACTGTTAATTTGAATGCTAACTTTACCGGGAAAATGCCAGCCACCAAGGGAAAACTCTTGTACACCGAGTACACACACCGTAATTGATTAAAATGAACTCTGCTCCATTGAAATTAAGATGAAAACCGTGTACACATTTCAAGACCCATAATAGCCGTGTCATTCCATTATGAAGCCTATTCGGGTTCATTGACCTTACCTAATTTTACCGCACAATTCCATAACGTCCTATAAACATGGTAATTGCTATGACATACGGCTCTCTGACTATGTGAGAACCAAATTATGCAGTAACATTTACTTAGTAGCGGATTGTACAAAAATATAATTTAATAAGCAATTAGTCAAAACAGGCGAAATTTATTCACTTGATTTGTTTAGCGTGTTGTTTTTTTTATTTGAAACACGTTTAAAAGAGTTCTAAATCTAACCTTCCCAGCTAAAAATGGCGTTAGCTGCCTTGATGTTAAAAAAAGTATATAATTTCCGTTTACTGCTGTAAAAGTAGTGCAATAAGATGTAAATATTAACGTATTTACATAGAGGACGCTAAGGTGTAAAGCCTTTTAAATAAACATTGCAAAGATTAACACACAAAGCAAAAGGAAAAATTCGAGAGCTTGCTTGGGAGTTAGGGTGGTGGAAAAGTTAAAACGCTGGACCAGCAATCCAGAGGTTCCGGGTTCGATTCCCGGTCTCTTACACTAGGTAACTTATTTCAATTTTTTTTGAGCTTTGAACTTTGTATTAATGGTTTAAAGATCAACACACAAACAAAAATGAAATTGCGCAGAGACTGTTGTCAAGATGTTACGTCAATCACACCAAATCTTTGATTCCATAATTCTACGCTACTAGAGCGCCATCTGCGTCATATGTTCTTTAAAATGCTTGAGCGCATTAGCCATTACCCTAGAATGTGCGGTTTACACGCACGATCCCCAGTGCCCATTGTAGTGAGTTATTATTCAATTGGAGATATCACAATGGCTCTTCCATTAGGGCCCAGGTTTATAATTCCAGCCAATGAATCTCGTGTCACCTTAATGGCACACGTTAAAAATATCACAACAAACACCGGCCATTCCAAGGGTCCGGCCGAGGAATGACGTCATTACCCCCGCAATCAGCACTGGCATGCGGGGAATGACCGTCATTAACCGCTGGCATTTAGTTTCGTCACTAAAAACTGACGTGGGGGACTGACGGAGCATTCGACTGTAATGGGACAATCTGAGTTGATAGGTATGCAAGTGTGTAAGTTGCAGATGATGCGCCGCAAGCCGCGCTATTAGCCGATGTATGTCTAAGTATTTAGTAGGTACTATAGTGACCCTATGAGCAGTAGACATCGCAAACTTTTTTGAAATGGCCGACTTAATGTTTTTTTTTTGCGTTTTCAACTCCCATTTTTTTTACAGTATAGATAAAAAAAACACACACCTTATCGATGATGCTCACAAAATGACATGAGAATGGATTGAGAACGCGTTTCATTACCTTCCTTTCGAACCTATCGATCAGAACAGCTGGACATCTGGGCATCCACGATAGGCTAGTTGACTCATGCTCAATTGTACTAAACAAATGTTTATTTAATAATATTATGTATTATTCAGTTCATAAAAGTAGAAGATGGCTGAAAAATAATAATTTGATAATATGGTTTTATTCTGTACTAGCTTTTGCCCGCGACTACGTCCGCGTGGAACTTGGAAGTACGGAAGCAACCTCGTACAACACGATAGATATCCATATTCACCTAATCACCTTAATTAATAAAAATGGATTATTAAAAGCGCCTAAGCAAATGTAAGAGCAATTGTGCTTTTGGTCTAATCATTACATTTTCTACAGGGTCATCAATGTCATCATGAATTACTTACTCACTTTTCAATCTTTTTAGGGATAACTTCCAGGATGAAAACTATTCTATGTCCTTCCTCGGATCTTAAACTATCTCCATGCCAAATTTCATCAAAATCGATTCAGCGGTTTAAGCGTGAAGAGGTAACAGACAGACACACTTTCGCATTTATAATATTAGTATGGATTTTGGAATGCTTAACACGCTGTTCGCCATTTTCGCACATGATAGTGACGTCACCGGTCCCGTGAAGACAAAAATGGCGATTGGCGGACGACATTTTTTCTTTTCATGAAATTCCTATGAGCAAAAAAAAATTTAGCTTTCTAGCTTTCACAAAAATACTATTTTTTTAGAGCTAGTAAGATCATTATTAACCATTCAAATATACTTATTTCAAAAATGATTTAGATATCTGGACAACACGACTTACGAACCCATTTAACCTAAAACGGAGTAGTACAAATAGTTTCATAGGAAAAGAACCAAGGAAATCTTGTTAGCTCATTGCTGGTAACATTGTTCAAATAAAGCATTGTTTTCTTATATTACTACATCATCTTCTCGACAGTCATTTCGCACAGCTTTCGGACAAGCCCGACTTTGCATACGTTTTGCATATTGCATGAGCGGTGTAAGTGAGTTTGGGAGACGATTCTACCCCAAATTGCTTCGGACCGCGTTATTACCACGACATTTCCATGTATTTGCGGAGAATATTACACTTAATGAGGTTTGGTGGTGGACATAGGAATTATTTCGTGGAACCACTGTGTGACACATCTTACATGTCTTAGGGTGCATTTTCACTGACGCTACGGAGCGGATCGCGTTTTTTTTGACCTGATGTCCTAAGACCCTGTTCTCAAAAATATACGTGCGCGTTGATGAAAGAGAACACATAACTAAGCATTCTGGCCAAAAAGTATTGTGTTGTATTCTCGCCTACACGCTGAATTTCTCAGCCAATTTTCGTGAAATTTTGTGAGCAGGTTCATTGATAATGTCATTTATTTTTACGAGTCAGTTTTACTTGTACATATCCTCTATGTGTATCAATTACCTAGTTATAATATCATTGTAATAGTTTTAAGTATAATTTACGAAAAATGACTTACTGCTGAGTTTATTTCTTTCTTCTCAACAGCGGCGGTTTCCTCTTGTGAAATGCCGGTAGCTTCAGATTCAGACATGTAAAAGTGCCCTTGTATCCTACCTACTTATAGAATAAACATTTTGATTTTGATTTCGACATTTTTCATAGCGGCGTAGATATGGGAGTTGAAAACGTAAAAAATTATATTATAAATATCTTTGTATCAGTTTTAAAAATTATAAATTAAAAAAAAGCTTGCGTTCTACAGCTAGCAGAGCCTCCAGTATTAGCTATTGTACATGTACACTAGATCTAAGAATTAAAAATGCGTGCCCAAGTCGTTGGCGAGATATGATGATCCTCTACCATCTTTAACTAACATCTTTATTGTTTAACATGTCTCTAGCAAAATAAATTTTCATTTCATTTGTATCTAGGACATAACTTAAACCTTTGGATATGCAAACACACATAACCCACTCTAGCAAAGTCACCAGGGCACCATTAAGACCCAAGAAGCTCTTTAATCGTTTTCAGAGTTCTGCAAAGTTGGCACAGCAAGTCTATTTATTATTTACGCCGTAGGGGATTCAAAGAGTTTGTCGGTTAATTTAATGTTTGGTACGTTTTGCAGGTTTTCTTTTCCAGTTGAAGTAGTTGGGGTACATAACACTTAGGTGCAAGAAGTATCAAAAACCGGCCAAGAGCATGTTGGGCCACGCTCAGTGTAGGGTTCCGTAGTTGCTCATCCTTCACAATAAACTGCTGTTTTAAGCCCGAGGTTTACGCTAAGAAAGATTTTAAGCTTCATAAAAAGGTCGTAAACGCCCTAGAAACTGTAATCACTTATTACCTTCTGGAAGTCAACTTACGACCTTTTAAAGAAAAAATATGAAATTTGACGTTAACTCAAAACCGGCTCGACCGATTTTGTTCAATATAGTTTTCATTGAAAGTTCTTATAAGGCCTCATTTACATGAATTTTTCCGATTTTTTTTGACCCGTGGTTGAAAAGTTAGAGGGGGGGGGACACTATTTTTTTTGTTTTTGGAGCGAATATTTACAAAACTGCTGACTTTATCAAAAAATTATGTTAGGAGACCCCTATTATTTTTACAAGACCTATTTAACGACACCCCACACACCAGTGTTAAAAAGAAAAAATAAATTCACCCCCACTTTACGTGTTCAAGAGGTACCCGAAAAAAAAAATTTTTTTAATTTTATTTTACCGTTCTGTCGGCGTTATACATACACATACTCATACCAAATTTCAGCTTTCTAGTACTAATGATCACGGAGCTAAGCCGCGGACGGACGGACGGACGGACGGACGGACAGACGGACATGGCGAAACTATAAGGGTTACTAGTTGTGTTTGCGCCAGACACAAATTGAATTTATCCCGGGCCCATGTAAGAACAAATTACCAAAGCAATCTTGCCTAGCGCGAAACAATGGAACGCGATACGCGTCCTATGTACTTAAACCTAACTTAAGCTATGCTGCTAACCTGGAGTTCAGCCGAATATCTTCCTGGCTGCAAGGTTGTGTTTCTGTTTTGTGTAAAGTGTATGTATGTTTACTTGCACCAATAAACGACGTCCCGGTCTGCGCCGCCGCCGCCCCGATCTCGTCAGCAAACACGCCAAACACAGTTACACTGTAGTAGTCCTTATATCACTCTAAATAACAATCCTTGGGGCGCCCGAAGCAGCCCACCGTACAAGGAATTGTGCCGTATCTCAACACTTTCCGTTAAAGCGTAAAACTTCCAAAATATCTCCCAAACCACGGAGGTTATAATGTTCAAGAACCGTTACGATAGTACCAATATTACCAATGGCGCCGGCTCGCGTCCACTGGCGACAGCGCGCGCGCTCGCAGCGCCGTGAAAGAAAAATGAACTAACTGATTGTGTGGCCAGTGGGTAAAAACCTATCAATTCTCAACAACCACCCGCCCCGGACCGACCCGTCGTCGGTCCGCTCAAACTCCCGGTAGGCGGGATAGCGTTGAAACCGCCCGTCTAAGGATCGAGTCCCTCACTTGTACATCAGCGATCCGTGGAGACCCATCCTTGCCCGCTATCAAGTTAACGATACGCCCCCGTCGCCAACACAACGGTGATAGGTTAGCATCCTTAACCAGTACGAGGTCTCCAACGCACGGTGGGGTCGTCCTGTCCGTCCACTTAACGCGTTGCTGAAGAATGTGCAAATACTCAAGCGACCATCGCTTCCAAAAATTTTGAGTCATTTGCTGCAACATCTGATACCGTGACAACCTATACAACTTAACATCCGTATACGGATACTCCGGCAAGGCGTTAAGTGGTTGGCCAATCAAAAAATGACCTGGGGTAATGGCCTCCAGGTCATTCGGGTCAGCGCTCAACGGACACAAGGGGCGCGAATTTAAAACTGCCTCAATTTTGCAGAACACCGTTGACAATTCCTCAAAGGAGAGGATCGTTGAGCCGATGACCCGATACAAATGAGTCTTGGCAGACTTAACCACTGCCTCAAATATTCCACCCCAGTGGGGGCATCCAGGTGGACTGAAATACCACGAAATGCCCCGACTGGCGATGGCCGTGCCGATCTCTCGCTCATTTTGACTTAAAAATAATACAATTTCCTTTAGACAACGATCGGCGCCCTTGAAGTTGGTACCACAATCCGACCGGATCAAGGCCGGTATCCCTCGTCGAGAAACGAATCGGTCCAGCGCTGCCAAAAAGGCCTCCGTAGAGAGATCAGCTACCATTTCCAAATGAACGGCCTTGGTCGCCAGACACACGAAGACGCACAAATATGCCTTAACCGACTTCGCGTTGCGAAGGCGTGATGTCTTGACCATGAAAGGCCCCGCGAAGTCTGTCCCCACACCAGCAAACGGCCGAGCTTCCGTAACTCGGTCGGGCGGGAGATCTCCCATTTGTGGCTGCATTGTGGCTGTCTTGAGCCGGTAACAAGGCAAGCAACGAAACACAACGCTCCGTATCACTCTCCGTGCCGACAAAATCCAGAACTCCCGCTGCAAAATGCCCAGCAGTGTGTTGCAGCCTGCATGTGAATTCCTGATGTGACGGTCCCAAACCAACAGCTCCACCAGAGCTCCCTTCTTGGGAAGAATTAAAGGATGCCGCGCTGAATACGGCAATTCGGCATTCCGTAGTCGGCCTCCCACCCGGAGCATTCCGTGCTCATCAATAAACGGGTTGAGGCGGACAAGGCTCTTCTTCATTCTGCCCACGCCAGTCCGCAAGATCCTAAGTTCATCCTGGAACTCATTCCCCTGAATGACCCCCACCCAACGTGAGAGAGCCCTTTGCTGCTCCTCAGGTCCCATTACAGGTGACAGGTTGCGCTGTGCCGCAGGGCTTCGACAATTATGGAAAAACCGCATTATCCATCCCGTGACTCGAAGTAGCTTCCCTAGTGAGCTATACCGTTCCAAAAGAGTGTGGTCCACTGCCACAGACTCCACTGTAGTCACATTGACTCTCAGACCCTGGTCAGGGGGTAGTGGCTGGCGTCCGCAGTCATTGAAAGGCCACTCCGTATGTGGCCGCTCCAGCCATTGAGGCCCCCACCAGAGAGAATGCTCAACCAGAGCAGGCGCCGGGCAGCCGCGACTCGAGCAGTCTGCCGGGTTAACTTCACCTGGAACATGTCTCCAGACCAGAGGAGTCTCCGAGTTATTTATCTGTGACACTCGGTTGGCCACAAATACCTCAAGCGTATGGACCGAAGTCTGCAGCCAGCACAACACGATCTGGCTGTCCGTCCATGCGTAAACCGTGTCATTCAGATCCACCGTGCCACGCAGGTTCTGCGCCACATGGTTTAGGAGGCGGGTCAGGAGCGCGGCACCCGCCAATTCCATCTTCGGAATCGTCCACCGGGTCCGAACAGGCGCAACCTTGCTCTTGGCCATGACCAAGCGTACAACGCCCTCGCCAGCAGTCTCACCTGTTCTCAGGTAGACCGCGGCCGCGTACCCTTTCTCAGAAGCATCGCAGAACCCATGCAGGGTCACCCTGGCTCCCGCCTGAGGGAGCAGTTTGCGCGGGATCTCAATTTCTTTAATATGCGGCAATGTGGTCACGAATGCCGTCCACTCGTGCAGCAGCTCGTCCGTGAGCTGCTCATCCCAGCCTAGTTGGGCCAACCAAAGCTTCTGCATGAAGAACTTTGCCATGAACGTGACCGGAGAGATCCAACCATTTGGGTCGAACGTTCGTGCGATAGTCGAAAGGACTGATCGCTTGGTCCAGGTCTTCGACAGCAATTCGGCCTCACAATTGTATGTGAAGACATCCTGAGTCGGTCGGTACTGGACCCCCAAAATTGCCAACGCATGAGGATTATCCGAGTCCTCAAACAAATGCGGGTCTTGTTGGTGCTCAGCTGGTAGTCCTGCCAGCACCTCTGGGCAGTTTGACAGCCACTTCCTGAGTTCATAGCCACCGGAGGCCATGAGCGCCACCAATTCATCCCTTAGGATGAGCGCTTGCTCAATGCTGTCCGTGCCCGTACAAATGTCATCCACGTAGACATCCCGGTCGATGACTGCAGCTGCGCGAGGGAAGCGCAGCCGTTCCTGGTCAGCCAGCTCTCGTAGCGTCCGCATCGCTACATACGGGCTGGGCTTTAATCCGTACGTGTTCGTGTTCAGCTCATACGTGATCATCGGTTCTTCTGGGCTCTCTCGCCACAATATCAGCTGGAACCGACGGTCATCCGCATGGATCTCCGTTTGGCGAAACATCATCCTCACATCCGTAACGAAGACAACTTGGTGTCTCCTGAAGTCCGTTAGAATGTCTGCAATGTCTCTGGTCAACTTAGGACCAGCGTGCAGGCATTGATTCAGGGACACCCCGTTAGATGTCGCCGCGCTCCCGTCGAACACGACCCTGATCTTGGAGTCAGGTGTCTTCAGGACTGCATGATGAGGCAATACGTAGTGCTCCTCACGACGCCAGTCTACCCTGGATACCGACATGTGACCCAAAGCCAAATATTCACGCATGAACTCAACATACTTTCGCCGAAAGTTGGAGTCCCGTTTCATGCGCCTTTCCATGGCCATCATCCGTTTCTCAGCCAGGTCCCTGGAGCTCCCCAGTGGAGGTCGCGACGATAGAAACGGCAGCCGTGTCATAAATCTGCCCGAAGGGAGGCGCACCGTGTTGCACTGATAAAATGTCTCGCACTCCTCGTCCAGTGGGCTTGTCCTGGGAGCTGTGGGTGGCTCTTCTGTTGCCCAGAACCTTTGCAGGACCTCCGATAACACGCTGCCGTAGTATATGTTGCTATAATCCGTTGCGTCCTGTGGTCCCCGTACTGGGCCCAATAATGCGTACCCACCTGCGGTACTCACGGCCACCAACCCGTTTGGTTGCAGCTCCCGCTTACCGCTCCGCAGCAGCTTCCCGAGGACGTCAGTTCCAAGTAAGACGTCCACCCGTCCGGGAATTGCGAAGTGAGGGTCGGCCAACTCCAATCCCTTGGTCAGCTTCGTTACCGCCGGCGGTAACCGTACCGAAGGAAGAACCCCGACCACTTCATCTAAAACAATAGCCGTGGCCTTCACCCGCGTGATCGATGCCGAGTCACCCATCTCAAACAGGAGGTCCGTCTGACCCCTGATTTGAGGCACCGGATTGCCACCTATACCTATTGCGCCATCCCGTGATGGCTCCAACCTGAGGCCCAGCCTGGCCACTAGGCGGCTGGACACGATACAACCTTGTGCCCCCGAATCCAGGAGAGACCTCACTGGCACTGGCCGTCCATCCGTACCCCTGACGGTAATCTTAGCCGTCGGTAATAATACCGTCACTGGTGGGGTGGGCACGACGGATGAACAGACCGCTAATTGCTAGCAGGGGGCACCTCCCTCCCCTTCTGCTGGAGGGGGAGAGGGCCCCTGGCCCAGGTATGGGTCCCACCCCGGGTAGTACACCCCTCGACCCATCGGTGCCATGCGCGCCGGCTGGTAATAGCCCATCGGCATCCGTCCCATCTGCGGCGGACGCGCCATCAAGCGTGGGCGCTCTGCGAGGGGTGGGGAGAAGCGACTACTCGGGGGCGGCAACCTGCCCCCCAGCGCGGCCGAGTAAGTCGCGTAACCCGACTCCCCATGGGTCATCTCCGGGCACCCGCCCGAATCTCGGCGCCGATCCCCCCCCCGCGGAGGAGACTGCGGCATCCGGCGGTACTCCGGAGTCCTCGATGACCCCCCTCCCCGAGGAGGGGGCGACCGCTGGTCTCTGGGTGACCCCCCTCCCCGGTGGGGGGGCGACCGTCCACCCAAGGCTGGCGTAGGAGAGGGAGGATGGCCTCCCGATGAGGCCCCGTACCGCTCCCCACTCTCAGCCAGGCAGAGAAGTTCATGATGGGCTCCTCCACATACTCGGCAGTTGGTGGTCTTACTGCATTCACGCACATAGTGTGCGCCTAGGCAGCGGAAGCACAAGTTTCGCTGCTTGACCACCCCCCTGCGCCTCTGCACCCGCTGTGCTCCAAAATCCGCGCACGCGATGATCGCGTGTCCCCCCTTCCGGCAGAAGGGGCACACTTCCGATTGGAGGGCGTTGTACCGCTGTCCTCCCCGACGGGGCTCCACCGGTTTGGGCCCAACCGTACGCCGGGGTGACGTGGGGGGTTGCGGCGTGGTTGCCCCTTGGCAATCCGCCCGCCTGCACTCACCCTCCAGGAACGCCCTCAATTCGTCAAATGTTGGGAGGTGACTCGATGAATCACCCCCATGTGACTGCTCAAACCGCGCCACCACCTCGCTAGGTAACTTGCGCAAAACCCGGTTCACAACAATGTACTTGTTGTCCCCTAGTGACAACTTGAGTCGCTCCAGCGTATTCACCGCCACCATGACGGGATTAAGGATTTTCGACCTTATTTCGTGTACATTAGTGACCTTCGATATACTAAATATTTTTTCGATGAGCCCATCAATAATTAATCGCCGATTATCATATCGGTCAATTAATAGGCCCCATGCCGTCTCGTAACTGGAATCCGTAATCTCCAAATGAGTCAAAATATCGTGAGGCTCACCGCGTAATCTCCCCATCAACTGCGCCATTTTATACGCGGGGGTCAAATCCGTGCGCGAGTGCACCACGCTGTTAAAAATGTCGCGAAACCTCGGCCAGTCGGCATATTCACCACCAAATTCCGGGACATTCACTGGTGGCAACGGCGCCATTAGTGCCACACCACTGGGTGCACGCCTTACCCCAACATCCCCTTTTCGGGCGCGCTCGATATCCGCTGCCGCTTGGATGATACTCATCACCATATCACCGCACTGGTCTACATTGCGTTGCACCACTTCAACAGCCTGGGTCCGACTTTCCCCGGTCTCCTCTTCGTCAATACGGGCCAAATATTCGGCATGCAATTTCAATACCGCGTCATACCTTTCATCTACCTGTCGCGCGCGTGACAATAATGCGTCCTCGCGATCCGTACGACCAATTAACGTAACGACTAATGAAAACCATCTTAATTCCGATTCGACCCTTGACGCGACCGTTTTAACTACTGAGGGAGCCATGGTACCAACCTCGATAACGCGGATCAATAAAATAAATTTTTAAAAATAAATTAATAAATTTGGGTGAATAATTTTGTCCGTGGAACCCCGATTTTAGACAATAACAATCCGTTTTTAGTTTTCGTACCAAACGCGACAACTTCAAAGTTATTCACCCAACACCAATATATTACGCAACGGCAAACAACACTAAATTTATTTTAAATTAAATGTATTTTGAGTGAATAATAGTTCAGCGGAACCCCAATTATTAATTACTTATTAATACGTTTCTCCGTATCGAAACGCAACTATATTTACTTTATTCACTCAACTAACATTTCAATTGAAAGTAATAACTAATATTCTTATAATTTAGTTAGTCTTAATTACGCAAATGCAACTTAACGTAAAAGATTGGAATGCGAACCAAGCGCAATCCACCCTCAAATTTCAATTATGACTTTGATGCTAACTAAATTACTTATCCGAACGTAAATGAAACAAATATCTTTTCTGTGGATATGAACCACGCTTTTGCTACCAAAATTTGTTTGCGCCAGACACAAATTGAATTTATCCCGGGCCCATGTAAGAACAAATTACCAAAGCAATCTTGCCTAGCGCGAAACAATGGAACGCGATACGCGTCCTATGTACTTAAACCTAACTTAAGCTATGCTGCTAACCTGGAGTTCAGCCGAATATCTTCCTGGCTGCAAGGTTGTGTTTCTGTTTTGTGTAAAGTGTATGTATGTTTACTTGCACCAATAAACGACGTCCCGGTCTGCGCCGCCGCCGCCCCGATCTCGTCAGCAAACACGCCAAACACAGTTACACTGTAGTAGTCCTTATATCACTCTAAATAACAATCCTTGGGGCGCCCGAAGCAGCCCACCGTACAAGGAATTGTGCCGTATCTCAACACTTTCCGTTAAAGCGTAAAACTTCCAAAATATCTCCCAAACCACGGAGGTTATAATGTTCAAGAACCGTTACGATAGTACCAATATTACCAATGGCGCCGGCTCGCGTCCGCTGGCGACAGCGCGCGCGCTCGCAGCGCCGTGAAAGAAAAATGAACTAACTGATTGTGTGGCCAGTGGGTAAAAACCTATCAATTCTCAACAAGTTGACTTACGGAACCCTAAAAACGATACCACTGAAATGACACGTCGAAAATCAACTTAAAGTCACTTCAGACTTTGTTAAGCTGTCTCAAATCCAAAATTGACATGAATTAGACTTGTTATTTAAGTAATTTCAGAAGTAAAATGTGGTATTATTTTTGATATATATGGCTTGTTTTTTTGTAAATTAAAAACTATGGAACGAGCCGTTTGTGCTGTGTGCAATGTGTAGGTATATCAGATCAATGCAAGTAGAGTCATTAAGAGTCAAACTCTCATCGGTGTACCTGATGAAGTATGAGGTTAACCCACCAACAAACAACCAACCAACTCGACAAAAAAAAATCCCTAATTATTTTGTTACAATGAAGAGGCAACTAATCACTGACGTAGAAAGTCTCACTGGCCACAGAGAAGTGTTTTTTTTTTTTGGCAAACAAGCATGTGGCCTGATGTTAAGCAGTTACCGCCGCCTATGAACGCTTGCAACGCCAGGAGTATCACACGCGCCGACCCTTTAAGAACCTACTTACTCCCCCCTTGAAGAACCGCATACTGTAGCCCCCGGGGAAAACCTCGGCAGGGAGCTCATTCCACATGCGTACCGTTCGCGGTAGGAAATTCCTCTGGAACCGGACAGTTCTCAATGTGTGCAGAAACGCGTGGATGAGGCGCGTGGACGCGACTTCTTAGAAACACAGCTACACGTGTATAATTCTCATCCCTCTCATTTATTATGTATTTATATAAATATCGTTTCGCCTCGCACCGGTATGTAAATACATTTTGGAGAGCATTTTCCCTAAAATATATCCAAATCGAGAGTTAATAGGCAGTTTGTGGGCGGCATGCTTCATTAGAGAATCAAAATGTTGGCCGGCGTGGAGCTAATATATAAGGATGTTAATAAATATCTCAGATAAGAACCTAAACCTGTTGTTTACCTGTATTGAATTTTACGTGTAATATTTGAGTATTCATTTCCCATTTAGGTGTGCAATAATAGTGCTTACATTACATACCTAGGCGGTGAATTCGTGAATGTCCTACTTCACAGGTTAGACAAACTACGGACAAAACACCTGTTTGTGACCCGAGCCGAAGGTCAGGGCCATAAATATGCGATCTGGTGCTTGACGAATAGCCGTGGTTTGTTTAAAGTTTTATGTCTTGCCTTAGCTAGGAAGTGTGATTTTCTCGGTCAGAAAATAGCCCAGGATGACGCAAAGAATATTCTATGCTATTTTAAACCCTTGAAAACCATGACAATATAGTATTTTATGCAACCGTTGTATAAGAGGGGGCAAAAACGCGAGTGGCACGGGTTACGATGTGAGCGTAGCGAACATCGTAAGAAAGATGCCACGAGCGTTTTTTGACCTACTTATACAACGTTGCATACAATACTTTTTCTACGACTGGACATTTCATAAATAAAATGCAAATAAACAACAAAGATAATAATTACATGTTCCCGCTCGAAATCAACAAAATAAAAAAAAATGTCTCTGATAAACTTTTTTTTTATTGACGTCCATCTGTCAAAAAAATATGAACTTATACATAAAGGTATACCTACGTTCACTATACTAAACATCCATGCACTGAAGATTAAAAAAAAAATTAAGTTGGCATCAATGCCTTAGTACAATAAGCTTTTTTTTTAATTGCAAATTGTGTGAATGCAGCTGTTTCTGCTGTTTATCTTGTAATCTGTGGTACCAAGTTATGCTTTTTTGGCGACAATATTACATCGTTTGGCAGTGTTTCTTTGGGCAATAGAGTATAGACGTTTACAGACTTTCATAATTTATGTCTTTATATTAGAGTTAGTAACTATATAAATGACAGAAAAAAGTACTGGAGTAGAAAAAATATTTTATCTCATGACACCGTCTCCATGTCTCCAGGTGCCAACGATAGAAACCCTAGTTGAAGCTATTGAGTGTAATGTTATATCATCACAACTTACGTATCCCAAGATAGTCCACTTGCGCCGCGCTTGACCTCACAAAGCATACCGTATAATTGGACTCCAGCTGATGGATACGTCTGCGGTTTAGCTTGGCCATAGCTGTGATTACAGAATATCATAAGTGAAATTTTAATCAAAACTTCACTCATGATAACCACTGTAATCTAACATAAAATACACAATTTAAAACCAAATAATAAATGAGCAATCGTTCCATACCATTTTATTTTATTTCAAAAAAATTTACTAGAGAAAAAATGTAATTATGTATGTTCCGTGTGTGCTTATGTGACCACCAATTTCACCACTTTTTTACCTCATCATCATCATCATCATCATCTCAGCCATAGGACGTCCACTGCTGAACATAGGCCTCCCCTTTGGACTTCCATATATACCGGTTGGAAGCGACCTGCATCCAGCGCCTTCCGGCGACCTTTATAAGGTCATCTGTCCATCTTGTAGGTGGACGTCCTACGCTGCGCTTGCTGGTCCGAGGTCTCCACTCGAGCACTTTTCGGCCCCATCGGCCATCTGCTCTGCGTGCTATGTGGCCTGCCCATTGCCACTTCAACTTGCTAATCCGGTGAGCTACATCGGTCACTTTAGTTCGTCTACGGATTTCCTCATTTCTGATTCGATCACGTAGAGACACCCCGAGCATAGCCCTCTCCATTGCTCGTTGAGCGACTTTGAGCTTTGAGATGAGGCCGATAGTGAAAGACCACGTTTCGGTGCCGTAAGTCATCACTGGTAACACACATTGGTTGAAGACTTTTCGTCTTGAGGCACTGAGGTATGTGGGACGAAAAGACATTGCGTAGTTTCCCGAACGCTGCCCAGCCGAGTTGGATTCAGCGGTTGACCTCTTTCTCGAAGTTTCAGTCTTTTTTACCTATTATTCATTTATTAAAGACGATAATGTTAAGACATTTTAAGGTATTTTCAGGATATTAATAACTACAGCCCATCTAGCACAACTGTCCTTCGCGACTCTTGTCGCGTGACATAGTATCACCTGTCACTCGCATACAGTACTGTACAGAAAGAGATAGGTATTCTCAAGCGAGAACGAGTCACGTGTCAAAGTTGTGCTAGAGCTGCAGATCATGGTAAAATTGGATATAAAGTCTGTTCATCACGCGGTTAATCAATTAAAATTATGTAATTTCAATTAGATGACTACTTTAAAATGTTATTTCAAAGTGATCTAGCTATTTTAAGCTGTGACCAGGGACTAGGTGTTAAAACCCGTGGGGTTTTGAATGTGTGTGTTGACAAATACGGGTCGAACGTCGGTCGCATGAGGGTCGGTTTGATTCATTTGACACTCCACTGGACAATCTTCGTCGGTGATGTCTGTGGTCGTTGCCCGTGTATTGCTATCAAATTTTGTATGTAACCTAGTTTCAATGGAGGTCAAAAGTGATGTTTGTACAGTGAGCCCACTGCCCAGGGCGAGAAGCGAAGTTATGATAAGATGAAATAACAGCCCACCATCCATTGCATATCTTACATAGGAAATTAAAAAAGCACAATTTTTTGTGATGGTGTCTTTTCATTTTTGTATTGGGTACTTACCAGATTTTCCCATTTTGATTAAATACGGTTCATATTCTGACCATCATCATCATAGTAGTATTATAAATAAATAAATGTATTTACCGATCAATTAATCGATCCTATCTATGTAGTACCACCTAGTATCTAATTCTTATGTTACTGCCTATATATGATTATATATTTGCGGAGTATATTAAGTTACTTGGCTTTACAAGTCGAGTAATCGAATTTATAACAATTTTATTTGCTCACACAAATATCAATTTAATTAATTCACTAGTATGTTTTTGGAGTTTTAATACCTACTCCAAAAAAATGATTTCCACAGAAAGAAAATATACATATATACGACTAGGAGGTCTAGGCGACTAGGCTCGCTACTTTGTCCGCGTGTTTTTATCTTTTTAGGGTTCCGTACCCAAAGGGTAAAAACGGGACCCTATTACTGAGACTTCGCTGTCCGTCCGTCCGTCCGTCCGTCTGTCCGTCCGTCCGTCTGTCACCAGGCTGTATCTCAACAACGGTGATAGCTAGACAGTTGAAATTTTCACAGATGATGTATTTCTATTGCCGCTATAACAACAAATACTAAAAATAAAATAAAATAAATATTTAAGGGGGGCTCCCATACAACAAACTTGTTATAGGTTATTGTATATGTATAGGTACGGAACCCTTCATGCGCGAGTCGGGCTCGCACTTGCCCAATTTTTTTTCTATGACTGTACCAAAAAAGGTTGAAATTTGTCCAGCTGTTTCGGTGTGATGAGAGGACCATTAAACTATGACCAACAGGTGGCGCCACCAGACTTGCATGGCGTCGCGCGTCATTGCAAAACAAAAGACAATCCAGCATCGCATAAAAAACTGATTTTCATTACTAATCTAGAATCGTATAAGAGTGAAAAAGTAAACAAAACAGCAAAATATCTATTAAATTAACGCGAGCCGTGAAATGAATACTTAAAACGAATATTTTTCCGATTAATTTTCATTAAAAAACTGACTTTCAGAGGCGGCGGGCAAGGAAAATGAATTCGGACCAAAAATAAGCCAAACACAATTTCCGGGCAGCAAATAAACCACTCACTTTGACAAACTCTTAACCCTAGTACATACTACTTCATATTTTAAGCCTAAATTATATTCGAGGTTAGGTTTCTTTTTGTATAAGAGGTTAAAATAGAAGGTGTAGGAAATTAATTTCGACTTGTATTTAGTGTCTATTGTGCATTGTGAGAATTCTAAGCAATTTGATGGTAGCATTACTATATTCGTAAAATGCATTTAGTATTTCGGTGATTTTAGATGAATGTTCAGCACATACATTATCTTTATTACAATTTGCTATTATTACAAAACTCTAAAATTAATTTAAAATCAGTTTTCGTTGGGAACAATCTTAGCGCGAAGCAAGATTTGTATTTGCCGATTGATAAATCCTTTATCTAAATCTTACACAGTAAATTTACAAATAATAAATTAAAAATATTATACTGTATTATTAAACTAAATCAAAACATCAACGACATCAACATAAAAGTACAAAAAAGATAAAGAAAAAACAGGTTATATTTGAAGTTACCGGAAGCCAAATGAAGCAGAGAAAAGCAACAACTATTGTGGAAGGTTTTGCTACAGGTTTCTTTTTTCGTATTCGCCGTCTACTGGTCCAAATCGTGATGATTATTGGATAGTATTATCCATTGAACATCTTCGGGTAAATTACCTAGCGTTTAAACCGCACGTTTCTAGCGGCATTCCATTTTCACGATTATTACCTCAACGGAAGAGCCAGTAGGTTGCTTCGGGGTACATAAAAAATCGACTTTCAGAAATTATCCATTTTAACAATATTTTCAGAAAAGAGAATGACGAAAAAAAACGCTTTACAAACGCTGAATATTCACCAGTTGTGCATCATCAATTCATCAGTAGTATAACAGATGTTCTAATACTTTTCGCCACCCTAAGCGAAAATTCCGGATCCCAATTTTCCAGATTTATTTCTGTTGTAATTGCCTTCATTGCCTAAAGAACTCGCTAGGAACTATTAAATTAAAGCGGCCCTACCTTTTCCGCGTCCCTGTCTGTTTTTATGGAACTGCTTGGTTGTGAAGGGACATTCGCCCACATTCAATCACAGTAACACGGCTTACGGCTGAAACACTTACCGGTCGCGGAGCGGTGGGGACCCACCCTTAGAAGGTGTAAGTTATAAGAAACGAGCGATTTAAAATAATTATTACGTTTAATTATTATATCTAGGTGTAATTTAACCTTTCAATTAATTTATTGCCATTGGTAATTAGTATGAAATTTAAAGTTTTAGAGATGTCTTATACCTACCTACATTCAGTTTTGTTTGATCCTGCAACTGGATATCTCTATAGTCCCAATTTAAATTTTATTACTTCCCTTACTCTACAATAATATCAACGCTCCGAGTATCAACAGGCTCCGAGTAAGTTGGCATTTAAAAGGGCAAGGGCCGTGCGAAGTTTCTTTGCTGGCCGAACTGAAGTCTCATAGTATATCTGTTTGGTTTGTTTCATCGTCGTATATATTTATACATGTATCTATTTATATATATGTATACTATGTACCTAGTATGAGTATTTTAACTTTATATTATGTAATTATGTAGTTTGATGCACCGCCTACAATTTCTCTGGTTTGTCCTAAGGTTGACTGGTAGAGAATGCTTTATGGCATTAAGTCCGCCTTTTGTACGTTAAGTTTTTCTTTTGTGCAATTAAGTTTAAATAAATAAACGCTTCCATGCTATTTATCCACGCTAATAATGAATAAAAACGGTTTTACCTCAACTAAAAATTATCAGGAACAGTCCGGCCGGCATACGTTTCGAAGTTTCGAACTCGTATGAAGCTATCCGGGCTGTTGCTTGACACGGTTGTCACCTTATTAGTTTTACGTGAGTTTAAACAGCTTTTAATAATTATTAACCAGATGATATTGTTATTTAGGTATTATTAGTCCTCCGGGCTGTCAATGCATTTATAATATTTTTTTGACTTAGTTTAGATTTAGATAGAGTTATTTTTATTGGGTGAAGTTTATAATCTTTAGTTTAAAAATTTCCGCGTTCCGATTTTTCGCTCCCATCAAAGACCACCGCTTGCTACGGATGCCGTGGTCGACCAGTAAGTTTGATAGTTCCTTACAAATGAAATCAGCATATTTTGATAATTTGAAAATATTCATATAGACAAAAATATTTATTATTTCGTGTATATTTTTGACAATTATGTTTAAGAGTAGTTAGTGTCGGTGACTAGAAAAACGTTAAGCATGAATGTCAACGGATATAGAAGAAGAGAAAGACCAAAGAAAAGATAAATGAATTGTGTGAAAGATGATATGAATAAGAAGGAAGTAAACGAGGAGATGACGAGTAATAGGGAAGAATGGAGGAAGAGGTAATTTTTTGGTATTTTTTTAGTATTAATTAATAATAAATATATTAGTAGAGAAGACTGACATATAAAGCTGATTTTATTATTTATTTTTGTAATTGATCTTTATTATGGACATCATGTAAATTTAATTATTGAGAATGATCTATTATGACTTATGAATTGTATTATTATTGTATTTTTTTTTTTTTGTATTGTTTCATAAGTTTAAGGACATATTTTGGTATTAAAATTTAATATTTGTACGCCATATAATGGTAAAACAAGAAATGGACTATTTTATTAATTATAAGATCTAATTGTACTCTTGTTTACACAAATAAATAAATGATTATGATTATGATTATGATTAAGAAAACATGCTGCGCTGACCCCAAATAAATGAGATAAGGACAAGAGAACGACGATGAGTTAGTGTCGGTGATTGTATATCAATTTGAGGAAATTGCCGTATTATTACGGTATAAGTTCGCTCAAAGCTTGCACCTTGCACCACACCCTCGGGTAATAGTTGTCCAATAAATTTTTGCTCAACCCCCAATAACCGTTTGCTCGCGCTAGTTCTAATTAATTTCTGCGCGAGCGCCGCTCTAGAGTTATGCGCTCTAACTGTTCGTGTTACCGGACACTTATTTAGTTAAATGTCTCTTGGTTCCTCTTTAAAGTTCTGTTTGAGAAAAGAAGTTAGGTGACTAATTTTGGACTCTCAACTAAGGTACTTTATTATGTTGTTTTACTGATTCTACTTTCGCTTTGCCTGATCCTTAATATAGCAGTTAAGTAAATCCATACATATTTTTGAATTGTCTACGTTTGCTTTGTGTTTATAATGACTCAAAGGATTTGTAATTATTTTATTACCAGCTACACCGCGCGGTATAACCCGCTCATTCCTCGGGAGCACAAAATTTTCGGGATAAAAAGTAGCCTGTGTTAATCCAGTGTCAATTTTGTATTTGAAAATTATAATATAATTTTGTATTAGCTATTGCTCTTTGGTAGAAATTCCGGTTCGAAATTGCACGTAAAATCTACGGGACATTTTGGCACAATGATATTCACAGTCATTCACTTGCAATATATGAATTTGAGTGACAGTCGCAATGTATAATACATTATATTATGATTATAACCGCACTAATAATTCTTCAGTTCCGTTCGCTCAATCCGTGAAAACGTACGTTATCGTACTTACTGTATTGCAATAAAGCTGTCAATATCATTCGACTGCCAGAGTCTATCAACTCTTCCGGCCGGCGCGGCCCTGGCAATGGTTCGACCATAAATGTCTGCTCGGCTCATACAGCTGATCTATGGGGCCGATGGAAGATAAATGTCTACAGTTTTCTTGGCTTCGCTTAAGTACTTCTTATTTGTACGAGTAAAAACTAGTAGTCTTAATGGGGTGCCTGTCGTATCGCATAACGTTTTTTGTCCTAAAAATGTTTGGCCAAGAATGTTTGGCATACTGTTGAATGGCATACTACTCGTTTGTCCTAATAATTTTTGCGCATACTCATTTAAAGTCCTAAAGCAAGTTTATCCTGATATTGATAACTCTAAAATCTAACTACCTAAAGCATAATATCAACATGAATTGCCCTAAGAATTATTTTGCCTATTATTAAATTGGCTAAAATTACGGGCTCCCTTATCTTGCATAATATCGATTCTCCGAAATACATTTTGCATAGCAGCTATCACCGAAATATTTTTAGCCGAATGATTCTTTAGCATAATTATATATGTATCATAATTGTCAGTTAGCATACTATTAATTTAGCATAATTTTAAATGGCAGAACACTAGTATCACTTTTATTTCATATAATTTTATATGGCATAACATGAATATCGCCGAATTTATTATGGAATAAAGATATAAGTAGTTTACGGAACAGACGGGTGCTAGGAATTTAGTTTAGGTTTTAGGTTAGATTAGGCGATTATTAACTAAACTGATACCAGTTAAATGGGTTAGGTTAGGTTAGAACTGCGACCACAACAGAACCGAACTGCTGCCAGTAAAGTAGGTTAGGTTAGAACCAAACTTAATGGGTTAGGTTAGGTTAGAACTGCGACCACAACAGAACCAAACTACTGCCAGTAAATAAGGTTAGATTAAAACCGAACTTAATGGGTTAGGTTAGGTTAGAACTGCGACCACAACAGAACCGAACTGCTGCCAGTAAAGTAGGTTAGGTTAAAACCGAACTTAATGGGTTAGGTTAGGTTAGAACTGCGAACACAACAGAACCGAATTGCTGCCAGTAAAGTAGGTTACGTTAGAACCGAACTTAATGGGTTAGGTTAGGTTAGAACTGCGACCATAATAGAATCGAACTACTTTTGAATTTGAATTTTTATGCAATCTACATATATTATGAGATATAAATTTCTTCGAAATAACTATTCGGACATGTAAATATTATGCTTATTCATATTCTGCCATATGAATGTTCTGATATAAAAAATATGTGAAATCACAATATGAGAAAAAATAATATGCAAAATAAAATTCGGAGAAATTATGTTTCTGTCGAAGGTTGTTATACAAAATGAATTTATGAGTATTAATTTTATGCAACATATTAGTGAACCTAAAATTACAGCTCCTAAACGAAACTATGGTGGGCGTGAAGTCAGAATCGTTACGTAGGCAGGTCAGATTTTGGTTAGGTTAGGTACGACGACGAGCGAAGCGAGGAGGAGTGTTAGGTAGAACTGTGACCCTAACGAGCGAGCGAAATTATATTAAAATTTAGCAGTTAGTAGGTTAGGTTAAAGACCGAAAACTGTAGGTTAGGTTAGGTTTGTTTTATGACCATGGATAGCGGAGCGAGCGAAGCGAGCGGAGCGTCAGAATGCTTGCTTAAAAATCTTCGAGATTTAGGTATAATGAAATGTAGTCAAAAGATTTTTAGCACATTAAATATTAGGAACATTACAATTATGCACATCAATCATTCGATAGTTGAATCTTAGCCACTTCAAACGATAGGACAAATAATATTTAGGACAAACGATAATAGGAGCAACAATTTCGGACAATCAAAAATATGCGGAACAAAGTGTATGCCAAACGTTATTAGGACAAAAGACGTTATGCGACACGACGATAGGACTAATAATTGTATGCCATCCGATATAGACCCAGTCTTAATGTTTTGAGTCACTGAGTCAAGAAAATTCTTGAATGGCGACTACATAATGGAAGAACGGGGGAAAACGATGAGGTGGATTGACGATCTCGTGATGGTCGCGGGAAGCTGTTACATGGGTTATCAATTGCAGACATGTAAAGATTACGAAATGTATATTGAAATCGCATAATACCTCAGCTCGGGGAAACAGTATTGCAATAAAGCTGTCAATATCATTCGAAATTGATAGTCTATCAAAGCTTCCGCCCCGGCAATGGTTCGACCATAAATGTCTGCTCGGCTCATACAGCTGATGTATGGGGCCGATGGAAGACAGATTCTTATAGTTGCCTTCGCTTTATATGTCTTATTTCCTCCTCTAGGTATTTATACGATGACTTTCTTAATTGTTTCGCTATATCGAGGTTCTAGAACCTATCTGGAACCTTTTTAAACCCCCGACAAAATAAGGGGTGTGTGGTGGGGTTTTATAAGGTTAACATGTGTATATATGTGTCTGTGTGTGGCATCGTATCTCCCAAACGGATGGACCGATTAGCAAGCGGTTTTTTTTAAATCGTCTCCCTTGTCTGTTGAGTTGGTTCTTAGCTATGTTTGGTAAAAATGCACGCAACTTTTTCCAAGATATTCAACTAATATGGATTGGAACAAGTAACAGGATCAGCCAATATTGAAGATGTTTAAGAATTCAAAATGTTGTTGTTATGTTCTAGCAATATATCCCACTCATTAAATAAAAGCCTGCCCAAGTACTTGAATCAGTATTTTTTTATATATAATCTTTTAGCAATATCAAGGTTCAAAAATCTATCCCTGTTATCTATTTTGACATGATGTAGTTACGAAGACACATCGACATACAAACCATTATTTCTTATTTAGAGAGCTCCAAGTAGATTATTGTGCAAGCAGCGCAAAAATGAAGATACATTTATGCGGAAATTCTTATGATTCGCGTTCCATTAAATTTAATTCTGTTTTTAAATCCTGAAATATTTTTCTTAGAATTTTTTTCGTGGTGTAACAATAAGTTATTAAATTAATAACTACTGACGGACATTTCATCGTATCTAATATTCATTTAATTTTCTTTTCATTTCACTTTACGTTCAGCCTCGAGAATATTCTTTAGACCTCTTTCAGTTGGGCTAGCCCATGAATAAATTATGAGATCTATGCCTGAGCCTCGAACAGTATAATACAAATTTAGAAATATGACCCTCGCCGAAAAGCCTGGACTTTATTACTTTAACTATAAGATATTTCGTGAATACAATGTACCTAGTTTTTTGACGCATTAAAACAGGTTAATGCTATGTAACAGCGTAATAGGCATAATAGGAATAAGTTTTGTGCATGTGCATTGTTTTTGTACGCCAATAGGCAAAACATAGTGATACATTATGATATTTAATTACACCACTGTATTTATGCAGCCTTTACCTATGTTTCACAAATAAAAACACTTTGTCTTTGACTTTGACTAAGGCATTATTTCTTCATTGATTAATGATAATGGAAAATAACAAAAGACCCACCTATTTTGTTTCTTTTTTACGTAGTAGTTTCGTTGTTAGAAAAATCAGATCCACACAACTAAATATATTCGCCGTTTGATACTGATAGGCTTATACGCAGCCATCGTGCATCGGTAATGTCATCACATCCTAAAACGAATAGGGATGATGATGGATGTGAAATTCTACAGCAAACTGTAGTCATATGAATAAAATTTGCTCATGAAACAATGGAAATAGAATCCAAAAACAAAAAACATTTTTTTATCTAAAATAAATTTAGAAATTGTTTTCAGAATCCTCATAATTTAACAAAACAGTAATTGTAAAACAACCACAAACTTAAACGCACCTTGAAAATCACAGTGACATAGAGCAGTCTAAGTGCAGTTAGTCCCATATAGACATTATGATCCCTTTCAACAATAAAA
Source organism: Apotomis betuletana (assembly GCA_932273695.1). NCBI lineage: Eukaryota > Metazoa > Arthropoda > Insecta > Lepidoptera > Tortricidae > Apotomis > Apotomis betuletana. The sequence goes on from OW026312.1 coordinate 21,293,740, forward strand.
ACGATTCACATCCTCCAAAAAAAATTAAGTTATGCCTATTCTCTAGTATTTTACACAATCAACTAAATAAATTCCATTTGCAGCCCGGCTTCTGTGTATATATGAAAGTAAAGACTTTCATTTATTAATATGTAGGCACTGATACTAAGTTTCATAAATCAAAAATAACACCCCAAAAACATCCATAGCCACGAAATCCCCACAAAACTTGCCATAACTCAACATTTATTTTACGGAAACACCCCTGTCGCATACGGGAGTTCATAACGCCGACAATTATCCCTTTAATAGGGCACATGAAACCTAATGGGTGCGACTGTACCGCTGAGATATAGCCAGGGAAGTGATTACATAAGTTGCGCTTAGAGTTCCGCGGCAGAGTGGGACAGAGACTGTAGAATTACTTCATCTTACTTAAGTTGTAAGTTAAGTATTGCCCAACAGGGAGTTTTTCAGCTTACGCCATATTGCACATATTTAATGGTACTAATTTATTTGACTGGTAACTGACAAGGAAAGTCAGTGAATATCATCGATGATGATGTAAACAAAAAGGAAACAGGACAAATTTCAAGTATTTTTTGCATGATAAAGCCAAAACTATTTACCTACAGTGATGAAATTCAAGTTCTTTTTAATGGGATTCAGTATTTATTTTGACGAAGAGAGAAGACGCAGAGAAGACGAACGAAGGATTGAGCAGCATTCCGGTAAACAATGTTTTGAATTTGGTCGACGACAAATCCTTGATAAATCGCTACTGACGTTTTATCATGCAAATATAATGACGTATGCACATGACTACCATATTGAAGCTGTTTGTAGCGCCACCATCCCTGGCCAAGACTGACGCTTGTTAGGCTATAATTAATGGAATCAGGCGTTACTTTGCGGAAATCCATATGAATCAAAACGATAATAGCCTATGATGGCCGCTTTTATCACGTGATGATTATCACGTGATAAATAAATGACAATGCATCTGTCACTCACACTCGCATTTTGTCAAAACGTGACGGATGCTTTGTCATTTATTCATCGCGTGATAAAAGCAACCATCATAGGCCCGCAGCACGTTATTATATCGCGGATTAGCAACGCAATTTTATTGGTTTTAATCAAGTAACTGGGCTTTTTATATGTCCGAGACATTTATGTACTAAACTTCAAGAATCAACTTCTCAGTATCAATCAAATGAATGATCGTATAGCAAAAATCAATACCGGCTTAATCATTATGATGGCGTTTATCATGCTATAGATAGATGATATAGCATCTGTCACTTTTTGGCGAGCATTGTGTATGAGTGGAACGGATTTTATCATTTACTTATCACCTGGAAGATAATCCAGGTCGTCACGTGGAAAAATGGGAGGGAGCCTTTTGCTTAGCAGTGCGATACTGTAGGCTCATTTCGTGTCAAAAAATATAAATGTAGGGTTGAGTGAAAAGGAACGTAAGAATGACGTATGTATAGTGAATGAGATAGCATGATGATGAACTGAACGAGTGTGAAAGAGATGCGTGAATGACTTAGGTCATTTTAGATATAAGCGATGGCGGCGGTCTCCTATTGGAGAATCGGTATCGGTGTAACGGGTGAAAGACGTGTCTGATTAACGGGAGCAAAATCTAAACAACGTGCAAAGCCTATTGGGCGGACGTATTGGTTAATACAACAGGAATTACGACTATTCAATTCTCTACAATGACGGTTGAGTCCCCATCACAGTAGGTTTGGCTTTAAATATTAACTGGCTTAGCGAGCTTGCACACTACGTTTTCTGAACGCAACAAAAACGCGAATAGCCCGAACTACTTCATTACCTGTATTATTCCACCAACTTAGTTTTCCTCTGAACCATATTATTATTTTCACAACTCTAACAAACAAAACCTAAATCAACTAGGTAGGTTCTAACACAGCTATTAGAAAAAAAACACGAATAAGTTAGCAAAATTGGGGAGCTAAATAATTCCGTCATGTTTAAGAACAAGAATCCTAAGTCCTAGGTATAAGAAAAAGAACATACTACTTTTTTCAGTATCCAACAGCAGCATTTTGCAAAATGGAAAGCAATTTGCAGCCACAGTTGAAATGAAATAAAACCGGCCAAGAGCATGTCAGGCCACGCTTAGTGTAGGGTTCCGTAGTTACCCATCCTTCACAATAGACTTTACGTTATGACTTGATTTAAGTTACGAGAAAGATTTCAAGCTCTATAAAAAGGTCGTAAACGCCAAAGTAACTGTAATTACTTATTAGTTTCTGGAAGTTATCGATTATACCAGATTGAGCGGAATGTTTCAATGCAGTATGGCACTTAACTAATATGTGTAACGTTCGAAGTATAAGGACACCGCGCCGCACCTACGTCATTTTAAAGAAAATTATGATATTTTGCAATAACTCAAAAAAGGCTCGACCGATTTTATTCAGTATAGTTTTTGTTAAAAGTACTTGTAAGGCCTCATTTTCATGAATTTTTCCATAATTTTTCACTGCAGTGATTTCGACAAGACGTTGCAAGTTGCGCAACGTTTACTTTGAAACTACCTGGAGCTTAAACGGTCGCGTACGGTACGGTTTTTAAGCAATTTTCTCCCGCGATCGCTCAGCCTATGGAATGAGCTCCCTGCCGAGGTTTTTCCGGGGAACTACAGGATAAAGTTAAAAAAAAAGGTGTACAGATTTTTAAAGGGTCGGCAACACGCATGCGAAACCCCTGTAGTTGCGAGCGTCCATAGGCTGCGGTAACCGCATTCCACCAGGCGGGCTGTACGCGTGTTTGCCAACTCTTTAGTATAAAAAAAAATACTATCCGTGTGGATTGCGCAGCACATAAACACAGTGTGCAAGAGCTCTTACGTTGTCCAAGTCCCCTAGCGGAAATCAAAGCGTGACCTGGCGAGTGTTGCTGGGAATTAATTTTGCAAAGCTCTTGTTCTCGCTCAGCGGTCATTGGTATTGGTACAGGATGGTAGCTCTACTCGTAGGCTGTAGGCTTAGGCATGCTTAGGCATAATGTAAATGGACGTGAAGTGTGGACGAGAATCTCCATTGGCAATTGATAGTTTATGAACTGCACGGGACTACGTTAAAATCACCACGGATTGTACCTATGTAATGTATTCGATATACTCGTAGCAATTGCGTCTTAGGTTTTGGGCACTCAATCACGGTTCTGATCTTTGGAATAATCGCATTAGGGTGCTCACTAACCAAGAGCAATGTAACAAAAAAATTACATGATAGTTTCATTTGTTACATCACAGGCCAATGCTCGTCTTAAATATTTCCCTTTAAAAATGAGCCCGGTATTTAAAAATCATTCGTTAATATGTGTACCCAATTTCAACTTAATACGTCACTTGGTACGATATATAGAAAATGTCAAGTTGGCTGCGCTACACACACAGACAGACACACGAGTGACAGACATTGATATTTTCCGTTCTTTTTAATTATCATTAATGTGTTTTTTACTTTGTGTGAAGACACCGTGCCGACTTGCTTGTCAGATTATTATTTCTGATGGGCTGATCTCTGGATATTACACAGATTAACGTCACGTCGCACAAACAGCGCCTCAGTCGGCGCAGCATGTTTTCTTTCTCCATTCTTCCCTACTACCCGTCATCTAGTCGTTTATTTCCTTCTTATTCATATCATTTTTGATACAGTCCATCGATCTTTTCTTTGGTCTTCCTGTTCTTCTATTTCCGTCCACATTCATTTCCTGGTTTCGTGTCTTTCCTCTCTTCGCATTACGTGCCCATACCATGATAGTCGGTTAGCTAGCAGCTTCTCCCTAATTGGTGCTACTTTCAGAGTTCCTCTTACATACTCATTTCTTATTTGTCCACCCCACATATACATCGTATAACATTCTCATCTCTGCAATTATTATTATTATTTATTCGGAACTTTAAAAAAATCTTAGGTCTAATACAATCTTCCACAAAACCAGTGGCTGGTTTGACTATGGGATCTCTTTATGGAATCTGTATTTTAGGTACATAAATATGTTTCTTATTTTAGGTACAGAGGTATGTTATGGTAGTAGTGTAAAAAAGTGTCTTATTAACATTCTATCGATTTTTTCCTTGTTTGACTCTCGTCTTGTTTCCTCCGATAATTCTTCTCTAACAGTCTTATCTCATTTCATCCGTCCCTTTTACTGCCCAACACTGATACATACACGACAGGTCTTTTTTTTTTTTTTGTGAAAAGGTTGAAATATAATTCTTAAAATTGTGCTTTAAACTACGTCTTTCAACCTTATCCGCTCTTTCATTACAAACTGCTTTCCGCTATGATTTTCTCCTGCAGCTATTGCAGCAAAAGTATTTTTCACATTATGCCAGTCCTTATTAAAAGTACTTATAACTAACTACGCTGGAGAATGTTTCCTTTCATCTTCTCCGTGCTATGCAACTTGTAGACATAGTTGGGAACTTTGCCTGTCCTATTTATGCTGGTATGAGCAAGTTTGCCTTTCGCACCATTAAGTAACTAGCTACACGCTGATTTTATACTGTGTTTATAATAAGTATTTATTAGTGTTAATTTGTTATTATAGAATCTTACTATCGATTCTATTTCTTATGTGTATATCGAGATACCATATAGAAAATAGTATGTAATGTAAGCAGGACTCGAACCTGCGACCCTACGTTTCTGGCGTAGTGCGCTCCCAACTGAGCAATATGTAACGATCTAATAGCTCAGTTGGGAGAGAACTACGCCGGAAGCGTAGGGTCGCAGTTCTGAGTCTTGCTTAGGTACATTGCATATAATTTTATACCAAGAGTATAATATAGTTTTAATTTTATTTTACGAACATCGACGTCTTCTTCCAAAGTAATTTTAAGAAGTCAAAGCTAGTATAAATTAGAGTTATACTCGACTTTCCTTATAAATCGCCCTCTTTACATACTTCTAAGCTTACAACTTACAACCTCATACTTTTTCTTTTTCCGCAAGAACAAACGCGGAGATTTATAACTACCTACGTAATTCAGTTGGAATTCACTAGACGTCTTGTTAAGAGGAAGTTTTCCGGCGAGGAATTTATGTCCGTACATAAATTTACATTTTGCATCCGCTGGTGATGACCCTTAAGGGTATATCTCCATTTCTGGGCCATAGGCGTTTGTTATCAATTCTGAGGGGTTGGAAAACCGTGTTTGTTATCAATTCACAGGGATTTGAGTATCATGAAAAGTTTTTGTTACGTTAAGATATATTTTAGGTATTGGTTTTCTGAGTGCAACATATACAACTGTATCCCTAACGACATAAACATGGGTGAAAATAACACCACATTTTCTATGAAACTTAAAACACTACTTGCCAAACTGGCTTGTTACAGTATAAACGATTTTTTTAATGTGGACGAACGTTAACCTAAACACTAGTCTGAAACAAGTTTAAAAATAATATCTTGATGAGATCAAACTTGTGTAAAGTTTTAATAGCTGTTATTATAGATATGAAAATGACTAGTAATTGATATGTACATTTACCTACCAATAAAAAATCTGAAATCTGAAATCGGAAGTGAACATTTTGAAAGAAAGAAAGAAGGAGAGAAAAATTACTATTCGATAAAAGCACACACAGAAAGGACATTACTAAACAGTGTTCTATTAATTATCGTATGTGGAGTAGGGATGTTTCCAATGAGTCCAGAATTTGCTAATTTTATTTTAGATCCTGGCATAAACATATCAGGTCAGGTCAGTCAAAAGCTAACAACCAATAAACGGGAATTCCATCTGTGCTACTTAATCTTAGTCTATACTATCATCATGATCATCATCATATCTATAGACGTCCACTTTTGGAAAAAGCCTCACCCAAAGTTCTGCACAGTTATAGGTCGTGCGTCGCCTTCATCCTATTGCTACCCGCGAACCTAACCAGGTCGGCAGTCCACCTAGTATATACTATAGCCGATGCGCCAGCGTTCATCTTTGCGGGCAAAGTCAGCGTGCATTTTTAGCTAGTCATAGCAGACATACGTCGATCAATCGTATCACTACGCCCTCTACTAATTGTCCGTATCTTACACAAACAACCGGTAAAATACAGTTCTCAAGAGAACTTTCCAAGGATCAAAATAGAAAACATTGTGCCAATAATCGCATTAAAATGACACAGTCATATTTAACAATCGTATTAAGTGGTTTACACTCCCATCAAATTATCAGGAACGGCTGTCATGTTTCGAACTCGTATGGAGTTCTTCATCACTTTCATCAAGGACTGACCCGTGCAGTCTCGTGGTAACTTTGTCACTGGCTGCGATCGACGCGCCACCCTAAGGGAACATTCTGTAGTATTTTATTCTGTACAAGAAGTTACCCGTAAAACAGCTGTTACTGGCATCATAATAGAACAGCACTTTTTAGTTGTTAAACACTAAACGGTTTTTAATAGGGTTTTCACCTCACCAGCTCAAACATGGCGATTTTGCTGTCAGATAACAGTGAACAAAATGCGATTTTGTTTCGAGCGTGAGTAGAAAGTAGCTTTTTAATTTTTTCAATAGCTGACCACGAATTGCCATTATTCAGCCAAAGGTTAATTATAAAATCCTAATCATTTGAATCTCGATGCACTCTGTTTCTTTCACATGTAAATAAAAGAGAGGGATAGAAACTTATCAATTTGAAATTCGATTTTCGAATCCGACCTCGATTGAGAACAGTTCGGATACGCGTTATACCAAAAAATTCATTAAAAACACCCGAAAAAGTTTTAATTGCAACGTATTTTTTTTTCTTTATTATATTTTTATTTAACGACCGAATATTAAAACTATTGTGCCTTTTATATAAAACAATAGATCATTGCTCGAATAAAATAAGATTTTTCAACTAATTGTAAATATAATAATAATTTATAATTTCACCATTTATCATAGATGCATATTCGAAACGTACCTTAAAAAATATCGAGTTCATATTGTAATTTGTTATTTTCTTTTGCATTTATTTTGTTTGGTGTTTTAGGAGTAAAAATATTAATCAATTTATAAACAAAATCTCGTAATATAATATGTATTTATAAATAAACACGTCATGTATCTGCTAAATCTTCCAATTTGATAAAATAATGACAATAACCGTGATGGTTGGTTGATTATAATTTCAATTAAATAATATTGTTATTCCTTTTTAAGCAGCACTTATCTATTTCTGATTAATAATATTAGCAACGTAGACTATACGTTGGAAGAAAAAGCACAAAATGTCGAATATGTTCTCGCTGATGAGGTGAAAAGTTGTGTGTGCTACACGAGAGCAAAGTTTTTTGCATCTCGTGCTGTTGAGTCCCTCGCTACACTCAGGATTCTAACATAGAATCACTCGCTACGCTCGTGATTCAAACGTAGAATCCTTCGCTTGCTCGGGACTCAAAATCAGCACTCGTAACAAAAAACAACTTTGCTCTCTTGTTGCACAAATAACTATTTAATGTTTCAGCCGCTAAATAATAACTGCTACGCCGTTGTCGAGGCGGCTTAATTGCGGCGAAAAAACTAACTTTGTAATATATTGCATAGTTTCTATGAAGCTCTACACCGATAAAGACCCTGTGTACGGTGTGTCGCGTAATTTCGGTCGCACATTCTTACGGTCTGTGGGTCGCACCATGACATGATGGCGCGACCGAAATTACGCGACTCAAATTACGCCCGTCTGGCTTCACCCTAATATGGACAAGATGGTCGAAAATAAGTTAATCTCAAAAAAATATTTTTTGTGAATAGCTTTTATAACCGACTATATTTTTCTTTGAACATTGCTTTTACACAGTTTCTAGTGCCGCCTTCCGGCTACATCATCAGACCAGCTTCATGATACCATATTATTCTATTGTCATCAAATTTAAGTAGTTATTATCCAAAATTTCAACTCAATCGGTTGAAGACATCTGCTTCAAAATTGAGTAGCAAGATCCCACCCGGACAAACATACATATTTACATACTTACATATATTACATTACAATTGAGTAAAGTATATACATTTATTACTATAATTCAATTTCTAATTACAATTAGGTAATACAACACATAATGCTACAAAAATTAAAATACAAACTATAAACTAAAAACTTAACTAACTAAAAAAAACGGCTAATACTTTTTTTTTATTGCAAGTTAAATAACATCTTGTAAAAAACAATATCATCTGTCCTGTGGTAAAAGTAAATAGCTCGTACATAAGTTATAACACCGTTTAATCACTTTGGTGTTGGTTAAACACACACTTTGGTGGTTTCGGTATTCAATATCCACGTTACTTGAAGGCACGTGTTCGCAACTATCAGCGTACAGTTAGCATAAATAGCTAACATTTAATAGTAAGTATATCACACACATCGGCAACTCGTGGCATTTAAGTAGGTAGCACTTAAAAGATAAGTGATGAGACACGTTTTCTAAGTGTCTTTTCAGATAAGATAAAATAATAAATTAATATTACCTAGATGGTCTTAACATATGACGAAATAAGTTTGATTACTAGTTTAATAACATCAATGTCAATGATATTGTCATTCATTTCCTTGTATTCATTATAACGAGTATTATCAATAACTTATTACAAAATAAATAAGTTGAAATCAAAGAGAATATCAATAAAAATACGCTAGAACTTTACAATAAAATGCTTTTTTACCCATTACGTCAGTGGAGGTTGAAAGATAGTATTCTTACACAAAGTGGATTTTCTCTTATTAATTGTTTATCACGAATGTCATATAATAATATTAAATGATTAAAATTCCTTTTTTTTAGTGGTTTCTTTTTCTCGACTGGTATAGGAAGAACATTGTCACATCACTACATGTAGTCTGTTAGAAACTGTCAAGTGCTACCTAAGTGCCACGAGTTACCGATGTGTGTATTACTGCAGACGCCCGCCGGGAAAAAAGGTCTTGCCAGCATACGACGACGGTAAGCCCTTTTCACGGCTAAGGCATGTATAGTGCTTTTAACATAGGCAATGAAATAAAAAATACACCACTCAAATAAATATAATTCAGCTCTTTAGCCTGCTCAAGAACAGACGCCATGTTCAAAAAAATAATTTCGCCCGAAACGTACTTCGAAGCCTATTATAACCCGCATTATGACAACATTTCATACAACAAAAAACTAATAACACCAGTTTCTGTAATCCACGTACCAACATATTATCATATTACCACACCGGCCCCGCAAGAATTCATATTTCCTTACATTTAAAATATTGTAGCAATTTTTTCTCAGAGCGCCCGGCGAGGCCATAAATTCCGTAAACCATAGTAAATGACATTTCAATAGAAAAGTGTGGCCATTAAAAACGCATTAGTGGGAATCGGGGTTTATACGTCATTAACCCTGTGTATTGTTGGTCTAACCTATCATAGACAAAGCTAATAAGGGCAGGGGTTAGACCGGAAAGGGTTAAAATTATTGAATTTTCGCAAACATAGTCGCTTATAAAATGTATGTATATTTTTACAATTTTATAGGTTAAATGAATTATAAACTAGTGACCCGCCCCGGCTTCGCACGGGTGAAATACTATACTAAGCATGTATTATGTATTTTTTTAATAGATGAGTAATTCAAGAGGAAGGTAATGTATAATAAATGCATAATTTATCAGCATTGCCCCCGTGCAAAGCCGAGGCGGGTCACTTAGTATATTGTATGAATATGTATGTATCTAAGTATTTATTTATTAAAACTTGCTTAAGTTGCAATGCCCACAATTTATCTGCTTTGCCCGAAGGTTGACTGGCTTTAAGTCCGCCTTTTGTACGATAAGTTTTCTTTTGTGCAACTAAGATTAAATAAATAATAGATTTTCAAGAAAGAGATGCATTTCAAGAGAACCCTCTGTTCACCTCACTCGTATTATTGTGACTGACTTTGATGTGGCGGAGAAAATATAAATTTCACAGATATGGCGGATATGAGCACACACGTTTACGTTAATGAGGGAACGCTGTAATAAATTAACGTAGAATTTAGGGTTTTTGGGAATATTTGCTTCATTTATCTTATTTCATCTTGTTACTAAGGGCCTTTTCTCCCAGATGAAAGACTACTGAATGGGGATCTTGTTAAGTGTCTTTACATGTGGGTACTCGGTCAACAACAACAAAGGATGCTGAAATCGCTGAAAATAGGCTACGCAAGCTTTTAAAAATATTCAGGTTTTCAGTTAGGTAAAAAGAAAGAAATATAATGTTTTTCTAAATATAAAACATAATTACTTAAATTTGAATTGCTTCGAAAAGGTTTCACCTCAGCAAAATGCTAGCTCGAGAGAAAGACTTGAAACTTGTCGAGCAGTAGTCGACTTCTTCGACGTGAGTGGTAAACCCATATTACGTTTCATAAACATTATGAAGTACCTATCACATGAAACGCCATATTTGTTCATGAACATCCAAGCTTGTTTACTACTCATGCCGATGCTTTTCCAAGGTCTACACGACACAGGAATAGGCTGTACCTGCCAAGTGCAAAATTAAAAATCCATAGCAGTAACTCATTCTGCATGGCAATAAAAATTTACAATAATGTACCAAGCGTTCTTAAAGATTGTCCGCCAACTCAATTTAAAAAACAATTAACAAAATGGTTACTTAGTGAATGTTTTTATTCAATTAATGATTTTTTTAGGAAGTAAATGTAAATGAATTATGTTTATTATGTAATTGCATAAGGATTTATTCAAATAATTGTAATGTAATAATTGTAATGTATTGTAATGCAATGAGTTGTATGTGTAGGTACTAGTAATTATTGATTATTGAAAATTTTTGCATGCCACTATACTGGCAAATTGTGTTGTTCTATTATATGTAATTTCGATCTCAACTGTGTACCTACCGCAATTTATGCAAATAAACGATTTGATTTGATTTGATTTGAAAAATGCATTTAAATATGTCACAATATGTTGCACAAACTCGCATTAGCATCTCGACTTGTAAAGTGCAGGGAGTCTGGCATTGCATTACACGCGGAGCAGGAATATAAGACATATGCATTACACTGAAATTGTGCACGAGCAGGAGTGCCTGATGTATATACTGGCTCATCCCAAGCGACAGATACTGGGAATGCTAGGTTTTATAGTTTGAAATGTTTTCTGAGAACTAACTCCAGTCACTTCATTTTAAGTTATAAAAGACTATTGGAGACTGCGCTCCGGATCGTACCTGCACCTCTAGCATAACTGTCAAACGCGACTTTATCTCGTGCGTACCTAAACAAGTTTATTGTCTTAACTCTAAAGTAACATAACACGCCTCAGGTTTAATTTTTCATTAATTATCGTTAAAGAGGTTTTTAACCCGTAAATTATAAAGCATTTATATTTTAATGTTCGTGATGGCGCGTAAAACAATTACCTAATTTAAACAATTGCTTATTTTCTACAAATATTATGAAGCCGGTGAAATACTAGCATAGAGGCATTCTATCTTCGTCCTCCGGGTAGGCAAGCACTTGTGACTCCTCTGGTGTTGCAGGTGTTTATGGGCGACGGTAATCGCTTTCCATCAGGCGATACGTTTGCTCATTTGCCCCCTATGACATAAAAAATAATATATATATATAATTTAAAAAGCAAATAACTGTTTGCTTTTTCAATTATAGTTACATATATCATCATTATCATCATATCAGCCAATAGACGCTGTAGCATTTAAAAGATTGTTAATCGTTTATTTTACGTTGAAATCGGTGTTTTGGTTAAAATGTGGTTATGTTCACATGGCTACTGTAACGATACCAGCTTTCTGTTGCAACTATACAGCAAAAGAGTGAACTAAATGAGTTTTTCACTACCAGCCTCAGGTGAAGGCAATCAAAAAACAATCTTTAGCTGCCCCCTACCATTGTTTCTGCATTTATATCGCTGTCTCGTTTTTGCCTCCAAAAATATGGATGGTTTTGGTTTCTTTTATATTTAATAGACACACGAGGTATCAGGACTAGTGAAATAATCCAAAAACTTAGTATGACAATATTTATACTATTATAAAACTCTAGATTTATATTGAAAATTAGTTTTCTATGGATCAAATCAAATCAAATCATTTTATTGCAATTCATGTTGTACATTAAGGGTCTTAAATACTAGGTAAAGTCAAAAACATGAGCCTTGTCAGGCACAGTAATATCTTACAACTAGAACTAAAATAAATATCTATATGCCGGGAATTTACACATTAAAAAAAAAAGAATTAAAATTATATTTCAATACAGGTTTGGTCATAGTCATAATGTTCATTAATTTTCATGATTGTAGTACAATACGGTAATTTCATAAATTTCATAGTAAATAGTATTCGAGTTCATTTAAATTAGTTAATGTCTTGTGTTTCATTTAGGAATTCCTGAACAGTTTAGTATGCTTTTTCTATTAAATAGCTTTTTAGAGTATTCTTAAATTGATTTATATTATTTATGTCTTGGATAGCTTTAGGGAGTTTATTAAATATGGAGGGGAATTCATGATTTCACGAAAAACCTTAATAGCGTAATGCAGGATCGTCTTTTGTTTTGTATGGGCGCGCGGCGTCATGCCAGTCTGGCGCCATCTGTTGGACATAATTTAATTTGTCCTCTTATCACATCGAAACGACTGGACAGTTTTTAACCAATTTTGGTACAGTACTTTTATCTCACGAGCGCGGGTGAGCCATGTTTGTGTGAGTAATGTACACGCACATTGGCTCTGTGTGGGTGAGCCGGCACTGTTCGCTCCCGAGCTCACCCACACAGAGCCAATGTGCATGTACATCTACTCACACAAACATGGCTCACCCGCGCTCGTGAGATAAAAGTACTGTACAGGACTAGGTGGACATCCGAAGATGGTTACAGGATAACTTTTACCCGATTGTGGTATGAAAAAAATACGCATACGAAGTTGCTCCCTTCTAGTAATGTAGGTATAAGTTTATAGCTTACAATATTACAACTTGATTTTCTTTAAATGGAATCTTAGTGAGGACAATGTTCTCTTTAATATTATGAAATACTCATATGTATATATGAAATACAAAATTTTACGGTACCTACTTCAGTGTTCGGACTAGGACGTGCAATGTCCCGGAAGTTGCTAAGGTAATATTTATATGGATCTTAACAGACTTAATCCCGGATTATAATATAATCGTAAAGCTAAAATAAAATAATTATGTGTTTCGTGTACCAATCTATAAAGTTAAAATTTTATTCGCAAAAGAAGTAAGTAGTAGTTCATTCAATGCTTTAATCACAGCAGACTTTAGTCTGGTCAGTTCATCGCATAAAATAGGTGATAACCATGTGATCCTACTTCCCCTGTACCACTGTACCACTAGGCGTTCAATAGAGTCCATGTTCCGCCTTAAAATATGTTTGAAAAGATAAAAATAAAGATTATTGCAAGAACAGTGTAGCTACAATGGATGTTGATAACACACAGGAAGTTCATGTTCGACCTAAAATAGGCATGCAATATAATTAATTTTTGTGCGCTGAAAAACGGAAATATGCGAGGTTGTACTGAAATATTACAATATTTATAACCCAAAATCTCCAAAACAGTACCAAACAAATATCCGGCCTTACAACATCATTACAGTCAAGCCAAAAACAAATGGAAAAAGTTCGTCCCATTCCGGACATAGCTATTTGCCGTTTATTAAGACAAATCGGTATTGTTCACAAACGGGAAGATACAAAAATACTGCAGTCATAGATGCCGCTTGTTAATCTCCTTAAACGAGACAAGGAACAATATGTTAAGGGCAAGTCGCTTATAAGGAATGGTTTTTTTTTTCAAAAAGTATTTGTTTCATAATTAGCCCTTATAGTCGCAAAATAAACAAGAAACCCAAATTCAAACCTCGATGCCGTTAAAAATAATCAAAAGTCTGTTTACATTAAAAATACAAAAAGATGGTCAAAAATATGTATACATCTTGAAATTAGGAATGCGCACACAATCGCACTCACTCGATCGAGCAAAATTTTATTGATATACCTGCGACTTGTAACAACTTCTACTTATTGTATTTTTGTGGACATCTTTTAATGGTCTTTGTTTTAGTACGTACTATATTTGTTAATTGAACGGAATTTTATTGCTGTTGATGCCCCAAATAAATAAACTCATTTGATAATTAAAAAAATGAATATGATTTTCCCCGCCTTGTTTAGCATTGCAAGCTATCTGTATAGGGCCCGTAAAATGCGAAGAGAAAACATCGTGTTTTTTTATTAATGCTATAGAAGTTTTCTTTTATCAAAGAATCCTGAAAGATTTCATCCATTCCGCATTCGACGGAGCTATTTCGGTTTCATCACGGAATTGTATCGGTTTTTATTGCTATTGCATTGAATGAAATTACCAAGTTAACAGTTTTTAAGAAAATGTGTTTAAAAACTCTTAATTTTGCTTATAAAAAAGTATAAAAAATGACATCAAAAGGCAAATTAGCGCAAAACGCTAAAGTACAAATAAAGTGGATCTCGCATAGATGTTATTGACAAGCGTCGAATTGAGGGACAGGTTTAAATAAAGAAAATTGAGAGTAAATAATATGCAAAGTTATAACGCACTTCGCCTTAATAAACACAGACAAATCTCCGTTACCAAGTTCACAGCAGATGAACAAACTCTTGTTTGTTCGCTGACGACTTCTGTAAACTTTGGCAAGTCGTTTTTATCTTCGGGATTATCTTAACGGGAATAAATGGATTTAAATGATTTTGGAGCTATGATAATTGGAGAAAATGTTGATTTGCAATATTTTGTATAGTAAAAGATAATAGATAAAATAGTTTGTTTAGTAGCTCATTTAGTATTTAATTTGTTAGATGAAGTGCCCTCTGTTTTTTGTTTAAATAAACTGTTGGACACTTTTTTACCTTCTAAAAAATTTTATGTCACCTGTTTGTCACGTAGTTAACTATAATGTTTTGATATTATGAATACGTCGTTTTATTTAAATTTTTAAGGTTCCGTACCCAAAGGGAAGTAACGGAACCCTATTACTAAGACTCTACTGTCCGTCTGTATGTCTATCACCAGGCTGCTCATAACAGTTTGTGAGACGGTATGATAGCCAGACAGTTGACATTTTTACAGATGGTATATTTATGTTGTCGCTATAACAACAAACACTAAAAACAGAATCAAAGAAATATTTATGTGAAGCTCCCATACACCAAACGTGTCTTTTTTTTATATACATTTATGTAATGTTACCGTGTGTCGTGTGCGAGGCTGACTCACACTTGGACAACTTTTTTATCCAACCGACTGCGCCATGTTTTATTTAAATATATATAATATATTAAAAAAGAAAGTCATAATTAAGAAAACACTAAAATAATAATATCATATCAGTTGTCCCAAACAAACAACCGCTCACTAAAGCCAAAACTAAACAAAATTGTTAGTTATTTCGCTAGCCGGTGTATTATTCAAATTATTACCCTATTCCAGTGAGTAGGGTCCAAATTATTAACATCGTCCTGTCTCGTCCAAATATATGCAGGAATTAGTAGCATTAAGCGACTTGTTCTGCTAATTTTCTGTTTGCCGAATAACCATTTTGCTATATTTTAGCGTCATAAATCTTATTAAGGCCAATTTGAATCTTGACCTTTGTTATTTTGGAGTTAATTTAGCAAAAGGTCAGTTTAAGCTTAAATATCTTGGTAATTTACGAGTTGACCTACATAATATTAGTTTATCTGTAAACGATAGCTTAGTTTCTACTGATTTATTATAATAACGGTTCTTTTCTCTGCAACTTGAACCATATATGAATATGTGTAATATTTTTTAAACTCGCGTATAAAAAATATTACTGATTAAAGAATCTGTCAATTATAATTTCACAGACAAAATCACAATAACTCACTTTTTATACCCGCACTAAAATTCTATACTTAACTCTATGCTACCCGCTACTGAACTTAAATATTTCATAAGTCAACTCTCTACTCAACTCTGATGATCTTCAAAATGAGAATATCAGCGTATTTGATTAAAAAAACTGGCTACTGTTCCCTGATTGGTTGAAATTACTTGTCAAAAAATTAATCCAATCACAAGGCACCCGCCATGATCATCGCGATCATGTTTTTTAATAGGTCAGTTTGAGTTTAATAAAAAAGCTCACATCAAAAATATAATTTCAAAGTGGGGATTTACAATTAAATAAAAAAATAAAAGTCTGCATTTTGCTCGTATAAAAAGTATTGTACTTATGCAATAGTTACACAATTAGGTCTTAAAATCGCGTACCTTACATAGGCCAGTACTCAACTGTAAGAACTTTCACTATGCAACGATTGCATAAAATACTATTATAAGACTTTTCAGCTAAAATAAACTACTTTAGTCAAAGATATTCATATGTCTCATTTCAACTTTATAGTACTTGCACTAAATCATCATATAAGCTGTTAAGAACACATCCCATGCCCCATTTGAGTACCGAGTCAAATTGGCAATTTCAGGACACATGTGTGATGAAGTGGGTATCTTTAGAGATATAAAATGTTTCTGAATTTTGCTGTATGTGTACTTTGAACTACCAATAACTCAGGGCCGGAATGACAGTGATATCAGTAAACTATTCCGGGTACTGGGACTTCGATTCCCGGTCGCGTCCCCCAGGTAACTCATTAAAAAAAATCTTTAAGCTTTGATATCTTTGTATCAATAGTTTAATATAAAAATTGTGGTGTGTACACACATTAAAAAAATGAGACATTACATGTTTCAATTTATTATAGTGATATCAGTGTTTTTATCCCCCAAAAGTAAACTGATATAACAGGCAAGTAAACACATCTCTAAGCACATAATACATATAATGTGAAATTTAGCACCCGCTATAGAGGTAAAATATTGATCATAATAAAAATCATCTCTATCTAACAAACATACATAGGTAGTTCGACAAAAATAAATTCAATTAACCTCTATTCTAATAAATTGTCAGAAAAATATGCAAACGACGCTACAAAATTAATCCAACCAATTCAAAGCCTTGTGAAGTCACACTATCGCTTTTACGGCAAGTACGGGAATCGGGCACAGGCGATGAGCGGATCCGGCTTGTATTATCTATTTATTTATCGTATGGCATTATTACAGGTAGAGATACTCAAGTTGTACAGTAAACGGCGATAAAGAATTCACATCGGCAATCATCGCATTTCCGAATACAAACGAATGCTAATTTCCATGTACATCAATTATTAGATTAATCGTTCATCAGAATTTGAATTTAGAACTAAGTACTTTATTGTTGTTTTGTTTTGATTTCACGTGGAATATATAGAGCTGTAAAACTCGATGTAATTATATATAGTTATTGCTATAATGTTCTTGTTGGGGAAAAATAATATACATATATATATATTCAGGCCCACATTCCTAAAAGGGCTTGACTGAGCATTAGCAACTGATGTTATACTACTAGGATACTTAAATGTGGGTTTAAAGATCGACAAAAAGTGTAATTACTTACATTAACATTCTCATGTTATTTTAAATTGGTCGGCTTCAGTTACAAAATATTTATAAACATTGTAGATAATTTCGCGTGACTGGCAAAGTAACGGCTTACCTTTTTTCCCTATAGATGCCATAGTACAAATTTAATTTTGTGTAGGTTTTAGCAACTCTATATATATATTGACTTGGATATGCGACTGCACTCTCTCGCATTTGAACCACGACTGACAAAACAAACGTCATGGTGTGTGCGACACAGATATCGCTATACGAAGTCGAAATTAGCCGATTGCCTCTTTCCAAAGATCGATGTGCAAACTTTATCGCCGTTTACTGTAGTTTCAAAGTACGCAGCCACTTCATCGGAGATGTTCATGATGTCATCTAAGTTACCCTTGAACATTTGTAAGAGGGCATTCCATTCGATGGTCTGAACTGAACTGGTTGTCCGCAGTAGATTTTATTGGTCAGGACAAAAAACCTCATTGTTTACAGACCTTACAGAACGTTCTGACTTTTGGTGTCACAACCATGAGATCTGTAATTTATTGGTTGTTGGTGTGTGTAAAAATGCGATGCAGTTGGTCGAAGGGAGCGATTCGACCGGGCCTCGCGTATCGCGGGGAATCGTACGATTCTTCGCTACGATTACTTTAAGATGATTATCGAAAAATAAATTTTGAAAATTAACCACGCTTTTAACGAAATTATCATCACAATAATAATAATATCATAAAAGGTGCTGAAAACTTTACTACAGGCATGAATTGTGTCAAGTTTTGTACTGAAACTGAAAGCTTTTAATGCCGACTGTACACACAACTTAAAATGGATTAAAAATATTTCCATCATCGTTTTTTTTGCTAGATTATAGAGAAAGTGACATTTTGATCAAAAACGCTATGATCTCTCAACTTAAACACCCAACTGCAAGGTTGGCGGAGTAGAAATTAATTAGAGGAAGCTGGCAAACTTGCCGTGGCCTCGCTTATTGGGCTTTAGGCAAAAATATATGAGACAGCCGGCGAGGCATCAGCGAGGCAAGAATCCCTCGCTCATGCCCCTTTATACCTCCTTAAGGAGGCATACGGAGACAAGAACGTGCCAAGTGCCCGTAAGGTATGATAATGCTGTGTATTAGCTCGAGGCAGATTTTATCAAGGTTTATGTTGGGTGGGGGTTGATTAAGACGGTTTGGACGTAGGTGATGTTTTGAGCTAGCGCTTAGGTTTCACTAGTATCTAAATTATGTTAAAACATGCTAGATTTTCGAAATAGGGAACATGTTTCAATGTTTGACAAAGAAATTTCAAGAATTGTTACTGTGTTTTCAAACAAAATTATGAGCGTCTACAGGGTGATCAATCCAAATGGGTCAGTAGGGAAGTGACGAAAACTATACGCAATAGGGAAATCTGTTCTTAGGAACCATGTCGTCGGTTTTAGATTTAATAGAAACCTCATTTATCTCATTTATGTATTGTTTGTGTGTGTGTGTGAATGTTTAATTAAATTCACTACCCCAAGGTTGTCTGTTTATCATTTAAAAATTGTATTTATTTTGTTTCCTCTTGTAAAATTTTATAAACAATAAAGTATTATTGTATGTATTGTATAGTGTTAGTCTGTAAAAGTAATGGTCTATGAATAAAGAATTTCAATGTACTTACCATATTAAATTGAATATAGTAGTTTCGTTTTACGTATGTAAACGAATGGAATTCAATTTGTTTTCATAAACTGTAACATGTTACTCGTAGTATGTTGTTTGTGCTGTTGTAAATTTATTATTCGTTTGAAAGCTAATTTTTACTAAGGAACTTGCATAGTTTTTCGAGAATAATAAAATAACTTTCTCAACTAACTTGAGCGTTAAAGATGGATAAGTATTCTTCTCGGCTTTCATCATATTTGCAGCATTAAACTACATTGTTGGACACAGACTTTTCCAAAGAATCTTCGAGCTGTCCTCATTCAATGTTATCCTGCGGTCTTAACCATATCGACGGTGACACTATCGGGCTGGGGTCCACACAATTTATTGCGGTAGGTTCATGCTTATGCGATCCGATCCAAATTTGTTTGTACATTTATGACTAAAATACATTATTATTATACATTTATGAAACATGTAATGTCTCATTTTTTTAATGTGGATACACCACAATTTTTATTTAAACCATGAATACAAAGATCAAAGCAATTTTTCAATTTTTCTTTAAGCTTTGATCTTTGTATTCATGGTTTATACAATATTATTGTTTTATAAATACACCTTTAACATGTTTCCTTGGAGAACTATGTATAAGCCATTAAGATAGGTACATATTAGGCTAAGTCCCTATTACTGCAGTACCTAGTTAAGTATAATTTACGACAAAGTTACTGAGTGTTAAGTTTCTTTCAGCGTTCACCTCAACAGTAGTCTCCTACTTCTTGTTTTTTAAATTCCGGTAGACTCAGACATGTAAGAGTGTCCTCATGGCCTACAGAATAAAGGTCATTATTTAATTTCATTATTAATACCTAACGCAATAACAATACATACATGGCTACGATTGTGTTATAGCTTAGATTGACAATGTATGATTATTACAAATAAAAAATCTATCTATTTATCTATCTACATACATACATAAAATCACGCCTTTTTCCCAACGGGGTAGGCAGAGACCACATCCTTCCACCTGCTACGGTCCTGGCATACATCTTTCGCTTCATCAACATTCATTAATCTCCTCATGCGTGCTCGTCGCAATAACAATGACATAAAATATTATCCTATTTATTATTTCACAGACCATGGTGTTGCATCATGTACACGATGAACGAATTTTAAGCTATGTATGGTTACCTATCTGAAACACTAAAAACGTTAGTCCGAATTTCATTTCGACAAAAACTATTCGACAAATATAATTTTAACTTTTTTTCATTTGTCCGAAAATTCAATTCGATAATTTACGATTGGGCATTAATTGTTTAGGATTTTTATTCACTCGACTAATGACACGTTTCCCTAAATCTCATTTATCCGTAATATCAGTTTTCAGATGTAACGTTTCGGTTTATTATCTACTCGACTTTTTTTGTATGACTTTGATTTCATTTGTCCGATGTAACGATTCGGTTTATTAACTACTCGACTTCTTTTGTATGACTTTGATTTCGTCATGCGATCAGCACGGTAGCTGCGCTCGCTCGGCTCGCGGGCTGTTGTGGTCACAGTTCTAACCTAACCTAACCTAACCAGGTCGGTTTTGGCGGTTTGTCGGCTGTTGCCGAGGCACGATAGCTTCGCTCGCTCGGCTCGCGGGCTGTTGTGGTCACAGTTCTAACCTAACCTAACCCAACCAGGTCGGTTTTGGCGGTTTGTCGGCTGCTGCCGCAGCACGGTAGCTGCGCTCGCTCGGCTCGTGCGCTGTTGTGGTCACAGTTCTAACCTAACCTAACCCAACCAGGTCGGTTTTGGCGGTTTGTCGGCTGCTGCCGCAGCACGGTAACTTCGCTCGCTCGGCTCGCGCGCTGTTGTGGTCACAGTTCTAACCTAACCTAACCCAACCAGGTCGGTTTTGGCGGTTTGTCGGCTGCTGCCGCAGCACGGTAGCTTCGCTCGCTCGGCTCGCGCGCTGTTGTGGTCACAGTTCTAACCTAACCTAACCCAACCAGGTCGGTTTTGGCGGTTTGTCGGCTGTTGCCGCAGCACGATAGCTTCGCTCGGCTCGCGGGCTGTTGTGGTCACAGTTCTAACCTAACCTAACCCAACCAGGTCGGTTTTGGCGGTTTGTCGGCTGCTGCCGCAGCACGGTAGCTTTGCTCGTTCGGCTCGCGGGCTGTTGTTGTGGTCGCAGTTCTTATGTAATGCGAAAAATATCATTGAGTAAATGAAAAAATGGGTATTAAACAAAAGACGTCTCAATTCAGATGGCAAGTGAATGGGGCGGGAAAAGTTAAAAGGTGAACTGAAAATTTGTTCAAATGTATGCAGAGCCAAAAGTATCATTTGGTAAATGAAAAATGGGCTACGAAAAAAAATACGTAACAACTCATAGGGCAAGTGAATGTGACGGGAAAAGTTTTTCGGACAAACGATACTTCTACTAAATGTAAAATGGTGAAAAGAAAAATGTACGAATCCTGTCATCGAACAAACGATAATTAATCGAATAGTTTTCGGGCAAATGAAATTCGGTCAATGGTTTTTAGTGTTTGAGATAGGTTACCGCTATGTATATACAAACTCATGTAAAACTAGAATATTTTGCAATTTCCTGACACCCAGTGTAAGCCTCACATTCCACATTTCGTCTCACAAAGTTCCCATAAGTAGCGACTAAATTCACCCCAAACTAGGGGCGAAATGAACACGTCGACTTACCGCAGCCACAGTAAATAACAGCTCAAACAGTAATTCAATAATTGCAATAAAAATTGTGCTTCCACATTATGTTTAACAAATTATATCTAAATATGTTTTTTTTTATTTTTGACTGAATTGATTTTTAGGGTTCCGTACCCAAAGGGTAAAAACGGGACCCTATTACTGAGACTTCGCTGTGCGTCCGTCCGTCCGTCCGTCCGTCCGTCCGTCTGTCACCAGGCTGTATCTCAACAACGGTGATAGCTAGACAGTTGAAAGTTTCACAGATGATGTATTTCTATTGCCGCTATAACAACAAATACTAAAAATAAAATAAAATAAATATTTAAGGGGGGCTCCCATACAACAAACTTGTTATAGATTATATATATGTATAGGTACGGAACCCTTCATGCGCGAGTCGGGCTCGTACTTGCCCATTTTTTAGTAATTAACCTATCGAGATACCTTAGAGGGCTTCTATATATTTATTTATTTATTTAATATTTATTGCACTAATGAAAAACAGGTTATAGAAAAGACGGACTTGATGCCATTGGGCATTCTCTACCAGTCAACTATCGGGAAGCGCAGATAAGTTGTGGGCTGTGCAACTAACTCGAATAGGTTTTAATAGATAATCAGTTAGATAAATACATATATAGGCTTCTAGGTATAACTGTTTAGCAATTGCCGTGGTCGTTCATTACCTATTCTGTTTACTGTGACGCAGTGTTTAAAGCTGCGTACGAAATAGTAGAGTCACAATGAATGGCTGCTTTGCCGATACTTGGCCGGCTCCCACACTCGCGCGTATCTCAGACCAGCAGGCTCCATTAACCGGCAAACGTGAGGATATGTTGATAAGCGGAGCGAGCAGCGGATCACAAATAGGAGTCAAAATGAATGCGTGCTTTGCCGATACTTGGCCGGCTCCCGCGCCTGAGATACGAGTACCTCTAGCACAACTGTGACACGCGAGGTGTACTACCTATCTCTTTCTATACAGTATTGTAAGATAGTGACGGGCGATTCTGCGTCGCGCGACATGAGTCGCGAACCATAGTTGTGCTAGATGGGCAGCAGACTTCTTCAACCGGTAAATGTGAGGATATGTTGATAAGCGGAGTGAGTAGCGAATCACAAATAGGAGCAACAATAAATGGCTGCTATGCTGATAGTTAGCCGGTCCCGTATTCCCACGTGTTTCGGATCAGTAAGATAACCGGTAAACGTGAGGATATTTTGATAAGAGGAGTGAGTAGACTATTAAAATTAATTCTTGTACATCTTAATGCCACTTAAATCTAACACCTCATTTTTGTTTCATATCGACTCTTCCATCTACCAATTAAAACACTCATTAATTTTTGATAGATTAGAATATATCAAAATTATTTACATTGAGAATTAAAGTATTTACTCGCCATATTTAAAACTATATTCATAAAAATGTTAACGAGACGGCT
This sequence comes from Apotomis betuletana, assembly GCA_932273695.1. Lineage (NCBI taxonomy): Eukaryota > Metazoa > Arthropoda > Insecta > Lepidoptera > Tortricidae > Apotomis > Apotomis betuletana. The sequence goes on from OW026312.1 coordinate 21,317,119, forward strand.
CGCTCCGCCATACGCCCCGCTATACGCTTGCTACCATATAATATACCGCAAGCGTAACCACGGACGTAACGAACTAATGACGCTGACACACTGAGGGCTATTGACTCCAGGAGCTATGACGTCATGTAATGGCTTTATCTCAGTGTACACATACACGCCACATCAACGCATCGATCTTAGCCCAACTCAAGATGCGAACTAGACTGTCCACGACCTGTCTTCGCAGGGTCCTAGAGTACTTTGGTCACATTGCCAGGAAAGACAGTGATAACATAGAAAAACTGATGATCACCAGTAAATGAATGTGACCAAGAGGCAGGAGCCCGACACGCTGGACAGACCAGATTCGTACCACCCTTGGCACTACAGTTCACGATACTCTTCACACGGCTACTGATAGGAGCAGATGGCGGCGCATCATCCAGGAGAGACTGTTCCGAGAAAATGACCACAACCCTCAGCAATAAGGAAACCGACGCAAGGAGAAGGACACATACACGAAAATCCGATTTCCAACGGTTTTTCCATTGGTAAGGAGTGACAAGAATAAGGTAAATGCGATATCACATATAACTGGAAGGTTTCTTTTTCGTCAGCGTAAAACTTCTTTTTGAAACATAGTGATTATATTCTCTTTGCTTCTTTCTTTGCCGAAGTGCGTAGGTTAAGTACAAATTAATTTCTGTATTTTCACGTACTTCCGGGTAGTAAGCAGGAGGGTTACTCCAATGTTCGAAATTCGATTTGTATCGTGCCGTCCCGTTCATTTAAATATTGTTTGACGCGAGATCGAGAGGAATGGCAGTATAAATCTTGAATTTTGATATTCGGAGCCGCCCTTCTGATACCACAGCCACTTCAGCATCATTGTAAGTGTTATTAACCGTTTATGAACCTATCTGTAGAGCAGAGGAACTCCATACTGTCCCTGAGAAAACCCCGTCAAAATGATCATTCCTTACGAGGAATGATCATTTTGACGGGGTTTAAAGAAAGAAAGAAATATAGTCTAGGTATACGTACCTAGACTATATTTCTTCTAGAACATTTTGGTTCCAATGAAAAAAAAACATTATTGCACGCGAGTGTAATTGCAGTCTCTAAATATTTTCTTGAAGAGATCAGTTTTAAACGCGTTCAGCATTCGTGTGTGCAGCTCTCCGTGGCACCACCTATATGTTTTGTTGCCGAATTCATGACTTACTTTCTTTCTATCTTCATTACGACAAGTAAAATGTATAGGTTTAACTTAACTGGTGGTGCACCAACATTGATTACCTACATAGTGGGAGCCTAGCTAAAAGCGCGCACTCAGGATATCGTGCGACTCATTAATCGAGGCCCAGATACGCTGACCACGACGGCGGGGCCACTGCGAAAGCGATTGCACGATTGGAATTGTTCGGATTGACCAATTTTTTATCAACGTTGGGGAAATGCGTTTGTGCATTCCGCCTAATCGGGGGACTAGAGCGAGTATGAGGGACTAACCGGACTACCGTCTAAAACCACCACCGAATGCCGACACCGCCTTTAATTGGAGCGTCGCGGGATCACTTGATGCATTCAACCGCGTGCTCGGATTGATCTCTGTCGCATCTTTCCGCCATCGTTCTACGCGATAATTCGTTCATCCTCACCACTTATATATAATATCATATATATAATATCATGTCGTCCGTGAAGTTAGCAGATCAACTTCCAATGGATTATTGGAGTTCTATTTGCTTCAACATAGTTCTATCATATATATAATATCATGTCGTCCGTGAAGTTAGCAGATCAACTTCCAATGGATTATTGGAGTTCTATTTGCTTCAACATAGTTCTATCCAAGAGTTTCAGGACATGGTATCCTGTCCTGATGGTGTCCACCCTTCATACTTTCAACGGCTTCCCGCGTAGCCTCTCTGTTTTGGATCTGTCCCCCTTGTAGGTTACTCACCAGTGCGTATTCAGAAGGGCTGCTCCAATGTTCGAAATTCAACTACCGTATAATACTGTCCCTCTCACTCAAATATACTTTGACAGGAGATCGAGAGGGACGGCATTATTCGACGGTCGAATTTCGAACATCGGAGTAGCCCTTCGTTACCATTCGGGAACAGAAGAAGGTTGAACCTAACAAGGTAAGAACCTTGTCTTTGGTTCTAATACGGATTTTGTCAGTTCTGCGGAACTAGCATATCTTGCCGCAACTTCGGTTGTCGCACGACTCAGGGTCAGCTGTCTTGCTCGCGCGGTATTGAAAGGAAAGAGACAGCTAGTATTTTTTCGCTGGCCAAAGAGTCGCGTGTTACAGTTATGTTAGACTTGCTGATCTCGAAGAAAAACTCCAAACATAGTCTTCTGGATTGCGTGACCTTTAGCATTATTAGAAGACTCAAAGTAACCTAAAGTTTTCTACCAGTCAAACTTACAAATTCCTATATCAATAACATCCTAGTACTTCGAAATTACAGTTGATGGTGGATTAGGACAAAAAGAATTGACCATATTGAAATTTACGTGGTATAAAGACTGCTGAAAGCGATGATTGTTACAAAGGGTTGTTAACCGAAGGATCTCAAGTGGAACTTCCGTATTTAGGAGTTTCGGATAGTTGTGTTGAACTATGTGGGTACTTAAAATAGGATACTACTATTTCCGTGGCCACAAGCACTGCAAAGGACTTGTAATTTTGCATAGTAATATTTTCATTCAATTCATACTTTACATAAATCTGTTAGAATTTGGATCGGATTGAGCGCTACGTGCAAAATCCGAAAAGAATATTAAAGTGCAGTGGTTAAACAGCTCGGTTAGGCCACAACATTATGTGGCCTAACCGAGCTGTTTAACCGATTTCGCTAAAACGCCTAACCGTGCGATGCAAAACAGCCGTGCCAAACTCTCGAGCGCCAAAGTTCCAGCAGAATTAACTGAAGCAGCTTTAGCTACGTATTGGTGATTTTCCTACGGGATAATTAGTCTAGTTCGGATATGTAACCATCTGGAATATTATTTGGTAGCTTTGGCTGGCTTTGGCATAGATTCTAGTACACGAAGATTTGAGTTTTAAAAATGTAATTGTTTTCTTCAGACTAAATTTGATATAATCTTAGAAAGCATAATATTAGAATTTAAATTGCAAAATGTATGCCTTTAAAAGAAAAAAACAGTTCTTTTTCTTTTTAGTAATTTTCTCGTACTTATTTCACAATGATGATGATGATGATGTTGATGATGATAATGATGATGATGATCATCATGATGACGATGATGACACGAACACACGATCACAAGAGGGATAGTATAGCTGTCCGTCTGGGTTGTATGGATGCTTCGATAGGCGTGACCCAGACCTTCCTACAACTACACAATACGACATCTTCAACTAGTTTAACACCTTAAATGTATGTAATCAATAGACTAAGAGAGAGTCCTAAGATGATGTTTGTTTGATGTTTGCATACTAAGTTACAAAAATATCCAATTGCAATTCCGAACGCCGTCAATTCCCGTCGGCCACAACCGCAGTTAAATAACTTCCTGGTCCAAATTAAAACCGGCTAGAATTCCCACGCGATCGCCGAATAAAATAAAAATAAAAAGCGGCATAAATTCTTGATATTCGTCTCATTAGCCATAATTCAGTGCGAGTAGGCATTTCTCTGTTGGAATTTGAGCCATATTTCAGCTCCCAAGCGGTCGTTCAATTTAGAACACGGTGCAAATTATGAACGGACTGCGGAATTTCTGATAAAGGATTTTGTGAATAGTTTCCTGGATGCATTTAGTAGGGAAAAATAAAAAGGTAGTAAAAAAAACAGGAATCAATGAAAGCCATCGACTACAACTGTCACACAAATATAAGTCTGAAAAGATCTGATACACATCGCCCGTGTGCTACCACTATCACTCGCAACTAAATCGTTCTAATGTAAGTAATTTTAGGCACATAGCCTACAGATAATCGAACTAGCCTACAGATAAACGAAGGGCAAACGATGTCGCCGCTAATTTCCTAGCCAATAAAAAGGTTGATGTGCTCAAAAACCTCTCGAAGGAAGGACAGATAATTACAGACAAAATCTTTTAAGACGTTCATCGATGAAGAGAACAACTATAAACGGGGAGCATATAGAATTTATTCATTTGAGATGACATCCTATTCTGACACGTGTAACAGATTAGGTATTGAGACCTATTCTCCGCTCGTCGTCTGTGAACTGCGCCACCACGTCACGCCTCCGCCTGTGTTTGAGGAGATAATTTTCTTCTTAATTAACCTGCTTTGAATGGCGTATTTAATTACACCATTGGCACGTGCGAGTGTGACGACGACGACTTTTTGTGATACTCTGCAATTGGATCTTTTAATAACTTTGCTGACATCGTCAAATGAGCTTTACTCGTCGTGTTTGAGTTGAGCTGGGTGGGTGTTTCGCTTAATAACAATGGATTTGTTTCAAATTACAATTCACTTGTTTAAATTAGGTTTATTCAATCACATTCGCAATAATTTATATTTAAGTCAGAGTATATAATATATGTCAATAAAGCTCTTATTGTATGAAAAAATATAAAATCCGGCATGAAGACGAATTCGTTTACAACTCTGAAGATAATTTCTAAAACAATGGAGCCTTCCTGGCTTTCTCAAATCTATTTAGATTTTTAAATATGCCAGGAAGGATCAAATGATGGATACACGTTATAATCGGTGGAAATTGTTTTTTTAAATATGCCAGGAAGGATCAAATGATGGATACACGTTATAATCGGTGGAAATTGTTTTATTTAAATAGGTTTGATGATTTTTTGATTGAAAATACAGCACTATTATTCAAGAATGTAATTAACAAAGTAGATTACATAACATCTCTTAAATGGATTTTTCCAGTAACATTTCAGTATAAAAAGATGTTTCATGCTAAAATCACGCGCCTCATGCCTTTATCAAAACCAATCATCAAATGAGTCACTGTACTTCGTCCAGCATACTGTGACTAAAACCCAAAGGAAAACAACCCAAGTACTCTGCCACAAGTAAATAAAATGGTTATTGATCCACATGCCCCAATAAAAGGGGAAGTTAGAGGAGAAGATGAGATGTCCGGTGAGAATGGGGACAGAAGCAAATCCACAGGTTTTGACGATGCTGCTGGAGATCTGGTGGACCTCGGTGAGACGGTAGATGAAGACGTAGACGAAGAGAGTCATCGATGAGACGAGTAATATTGTAGATATCGGCCTGGAAGAGATTACATAAAGCACCATCAGAATGGGAAGTCTTCATTTAACATAAATATAGTTATTCTTGTTATGGTTTTTAAAACAGGAAGCATGTGGGCTTGAATAAGGAATACGGTAATAAAGTAAATATTTTCTCTTACTCGTTAATAAAGTAAATAGATCAAAGTGATACGTTTATGCAGTTCTATAAAGCTAATTTGTTAAATTGACTTGTCAAATAATCGTAATTGACCAATGAAATCATCGGCTATGAAACAACATTGGAAATCACTCAATAAATCCAGTTATTTACGTTCAACAAAATTAATTCATTTCCATAACACTGGCCAATATCAACCAAAAGCATTAAACGTGTTAATTTCGTTAGCGCAGCAATGATTAGCCTCTATTAACAGAGCTGAAGCATTATTGCCGATATCGAACAACCAAATCTGAATTTAATTAGTTTATATTGATCTAATACCGAACTTTGCATCCAAATTTGTGTGCCAGTTTCGATAAAAGTTCGAAGGACCACTATTGATTTGTCTGAAATTGTGAGTTTTTCGCGAAGAATAACGACGTAAGTGTTTACGGGAGATATGAACGTTGTGACATTATTCGAAATAATGTTAAATTTGTTTATATATTAGGTCATAAACAGTGTAGCATTATGCTTGTACAAACTAATTAGTCCAGTTTATCAGCTAAATATTTAGGTTTATATTAAACTTATTCGGACTGATAATCAAACACTAACAATTATTTCATCCTAATTTTATATAGCGCTTGTTATTACTGTTTGATAAACTTCTAACGAAATTGATTACTTAGTACCTACATATTTCAATTCTACTTTAAATTCGTCTCTTCACTTTGAAAGGCATCTTTTGCTTTATTCCATACTTCTTGCTATGGATGTATTGTTACATAGATTATGTAATTTATAGTACGTGAGCTGGCAGAATATGATTCGAATTGTATACCTGTCTCGCTCACTGTTATGCCATCGATATAAATAAGAACCTCTCCGAGTGAACCCAAACCCGAATCCCAATCTAAGAGTTCACTGATTATTCCTTTTTGTGGGAATTGAAACTTTCTGGGTATTTTCATTACCATATTCGAGCTCCCTTTACATGGCGCGCTCGGTAGGATTTAATTAGGTACATAATGCTCACAAACGAATCTGATTAAAATAATCTTAAAATATATTTCTTATTAAATAACTTAATCATCATCGAAAACGAAACTTACCAAAGATTAAAATTCATCGGTCCTGAGAGAGCCGCAAGAATGACTCCAGCTACACCAAACATGGCTGCCCAGAAACACCACAGTTTATACCTCTGCGAGTGCTCGTCGTGTTGGATGTAGATGACTCCAGCTTTCAAGCCTATCAGTGCTGTTAATATGGTCGATACTATACCTAAAACATTCAATTATTTTATTTGTCTTAAAATTATTGCAAAAAGTGATACATTGATTATTTTTTTTTACGTTTAATTCTGTATAACAAAAGAGTAGAAATTAAAAAGTGGCAATACTGTCGTGTCGTCCCTTTCTAATCAATCTAAGAAAACGGAGACGTCAATACAGTAATGCCACTTTGTCATCTCTTCCAGTTAACCTTTGAGCAAATGAAAAAATAATGGGATATCCAAGAAGATAGACAAACGAACAAGTTAGTATGCACAGATACACTAAAGACTAATGTCTTAACTTTATTGTCTGTCCAAACTGTGACCGGGCATTGTATTGTTATAAGAGTATTGTAGTGTTTTGGAGAGAACAGGGATTATTTTACACATTATTGCCTTACCTAATAGGCCTTTAGTAAAGGCGTAGTAATAGTCAATATAAAACGGTTCGTCTCTGTTAACATAAAGCAGATTCTTATTGAACACTTCACTCAATTTAGTATCTTCTTCACAGTTGTTTCCATTTGCCATCCAGGAATTCTTATGAGGATCAAACGGGGCGTCTCTGTGAATTAAAAAAATAAAATTTACAGATAAAATTGCTTAATCTGACTTGAGTCTGAGTCCTAAATTTCTGGCATCAGTTGGTTTGTCGTGGGGGTCTCAGTTTTACTCAAACCTATTTTTCTAGCAGCTGTTCGTTTTGGTAGGTATCACGGTTCGGTTGAAAAAAAATCTACACTTATGTATTACTGGCAATATTATTATAAAGCCACCCTTTATTAAGAGCACCTATTTAAAATACCTTTTTTTTTTCAGAAAACGCTTTGAGGCATTTGTCATGTTTTTTACTCCGTAATACCAATGGTAATATACCAAGTTCCGGGTTCAAATCCCAATAAGACGTTATGACAAAAGACATTAAGGATACTGATATTTATGGCAAAGATACTTCGGAGAAATGAGTTTTAGGGAAATGAGTGTTATGACAATTTAATGTTAGGACTTATACCCAATAGGACAAAACAGTTAAAGCAAATGATATGAAGAAAAAGAAAACATGATAGTTATGATACAAATGCTTCGGACAAATGAGTCTTAGGGCAACCATTACATTATTGAAAACAATTGTTATGACGATGTATCGTTTGGGCTAATGCCCATTAGGACAAAACGTTGTTAGGGATTGTGAGGGAGACCCAGAAATATGGTTCATAATATTTCCGTATTGTTTGTATGATACGTTCTAAACCTCTAATTTTTACTGAATATAGCAGTGATGCGTGGAAAGTAAGTCAATTTGTTCTCCAATATTTTAACCCACGTTAGGTTTGAAATACCCCAAATTTTTTAACCAAATTTGGTAAAAATGGGCACTTACTGTTTGCATTCTGTGAAGTAGAAAACGTAAGTGGAAGCTATCATAATGATCACAAGGACTCCTCCAACGACCCAGCACCAGAGCAATGATCCAGCAGCGGCAGTAGGGTTCTGGAACAATCATCTGGTCAAACATGGTACATATTTTGCTTTCATTGAGAAGTGAATTTATTCTTGTAGAAATAATTTCTGACGTTCAAGAGCTCGATTAGATTAACTACGGTCGTTATTCATTTGGTCCATTAGTGGAAACCTGAGACGTCAGTCTTTAACTAAAACACTAGGCCCAACAAATATTCGGATCTGAGACTGCACGTAATAATTAAATAAGGAGCTTAATTTTGTAAGTAGGTCACAAGAGCATGTCTGAGTCTACCGTCACAAGTTCACAAGAGGAGACTCTTGAGAAGAAACGCAAAAAGGTATTCAATGGCAAAATTAACAAGTAGCAACTGTTACACTAACCATAGGTTTGATCTCTCTTCTATTTGTAGAGGTGTAACAGATGGCTACCACGAAGTAGCATATGGCGATGCATTGTAGAGGCGCCCAGAGCGGTGTCGCCAAGTAACGAGAGCGAATATCCATTGCACCAATAGCAACCCCAACGATAAACAGCGTGAAAGACCGCTGGAAAGAAACAAGTGAAATAAGTAAACAATTTGATAATTAAGTTATAAGTACCATTGTCAAAAGCGAGCGTTTTACTAAATGCTGACTGTAGCGAAGTGTAGACATTTTTGAAAAGGTAAGTAAAGATTTGATTGTATACAAAACAGTATATATACATAGGTACAAAGGCAAAGGTATTGATATAAGGGATCTTTTTCAGGTAAGATTTTGTAAGTAGATTTGAGCTATATTTGTAAGAATTTAATTATACTCTATGAGAACAGTAGACCTTTTGGTGACAGGATTACGTTTACGGTAGAAATACATATAGCACTTTCTACCTAATATTTTGAAATAATTTAAATTCTGAGAAGAGTATTTTAGAAAACTTCACAAAACGTCGCTGCTAGTGAAATTCCAGCTGACTCTACCAAGGATACAAATATCACCTATCAAGCCCTTACCATGAAAACTATTCCAAGTGCAGAGAGTGCAGACACCTTCTTTCTGGACTCTTCATCGAACATTATGGGCATTTTGAGACCTATAGTCAGCGTATAAGCAAATAGCAAACAGTTAGCCACTGTCAAACCCCCATAGCTTTTGTTGAAGACTGGATATCCTCCTCCACCGGTCATTACGAAGATTAAAAGAATCAGTAGAATTCTGTTGGGAAAAGTAATAGATTTCAATAATTTGAGAGAAGTGGCAAAAAGCCTATTGCACTTAAAACGCACTGCAGAATATCAGTCTCGTGCCTTTATCAAAACCCATCATCAAATTTAATGAGTCACTCCATTTCACCCATTAGTTTTTAGTGGATATAGTCCTTTTCCAAAAAGTGCACTTCACAAATGAATGACTTTTTGGGGTAACTCGGAATCAGTTTGTTCATCACATTCGAGCCTCAGTGTCCTAAAATATTTTCCTCGTGCGACACGTTCGCAGGATTGAAAAATCGTTCAATTCACATTTTCTTACGATCTTTTTATATAACGTATTTGATATAAAAGGCATGTGATTCTGACTGTGTGAATTAAAAAATATTCTGAGAAAAAAAAATGCACTCTTAACAGTCTCCACAACCGTAAAACAGCCGACCGTCCGGTCCGGACGTACATATATTGCCACATTGATTATACCTACATTACACCTATACTTATACCCACATACACTTAATATTTTCTAGGCACTTGCTATTTACGGTAGTCGTGATCAGAGTTACGAATAATACCATCTACTGTTAAAAAAACACTTATTCTCTCAAGCATTCACCGCTTAGCCTACTTTTTAGGGTTCCGTACCCAAAGGGTAAAAACGGGACCCTATTACTGAGACTTCGCTGTCCGTCCGTCCGTCCGTCCGTCCGTCCGTCCGTCCGTCCGTCCGTCCGTCCGTCTGTCACCAGGCTGTATCTCAACAACGGTGATAGCTAGGCAGTTGAAATTTTCACAGATGATGTATTTCTATTGCCGCTATGACAACAAATACTAAAAATAAAATAAAATAAATATTTAAGGGGGGCTCCCATACAACAAACTTGTTATAGATTATATATATATGTATAGGTACGGAACCCTTCATGCGCGAGTCGGGCTCGCACTTGCCCAATTTTTTTATTTCCACCGTTTAATTAGTTAAGCATCCAAACCCCTCTCATTATTTTAGCGCCGACATTTTCCTCAACAGCCCTTGACACGGGATTAAAGGGCTGATAAAATTTCTAAACAGGTCTCTAGTTACGGAAAAAGTAATAAATACGCAACTCTACCTTTTTTACTACGTACTTACCCCCTTAAGGAGTGAAGACTCGGCATTATATCTGAGTTATCTCTCTTTGACGTTAAGTTTTCGTCGTTATGTCTCCCTTCATTATGCTTTCTTCTTAGAAATAATTTTATGAGCGCGAAGGCCGCACCGGCGGTTAGCATAATTAGACAGAAAAGCAGGAGAGCTGGAAAAATATTTTTGTATAGTTTGATGTCTGTACGGTCAACATCAAAGTAGCTGATAATTTGTACAACTGACTTATGCCAAATTTGATGATAAAATTCCAGCTTTTTTTGATGCTGACTGTATAAATTTTATGGTGGTTTTACTTCAAGCATATTAAAGAAATGTATGGTTTCGTTGCCAAATATTCATAAATTACAGCAATGATGTTATACAAAAAGTCATATCCTCAGTACTTTATGGAGAATTATGTTGCAACAACATTAAAATAATATGACTATAAGCCTATAAATACATAAATAATTTGTAGACAGCATTACATTCGTAAATGGAACCCCAAAGTAAGTAGAAAACATCTAAGACCGAGGAACAAATATTTTAGCTCATCACGCAAATATTTTGCACTTTCTGGGATTCGAACATACGATGCCGGCCCAGCAGGCAGCTGCGCTCCACGGGACGAACCGCCTCGTCATATAAAAATGAAGCAACTGATTTGAGACTTTGACATCCCGCGCGATTGTTAAGGTAGCTGATTGTTCACACGCTTTTATCAGCAGGTAAAATTTTGACACATTTTTCTTAAGAATTCATTCGGTTTTCTATCTACAACAGCTCAAACTTATCGAGTATGTTTTTCGCCGTTTTCAAAACCAGACTGATTAACAATTGTGTACCTAATTACTCAACGTTAGTTGGTTCACTTGTAATTTATCATGCTCATGTTAATAATGAGGGCTGGATGAAAATTCAGCATTTGTACGCCGTGTTTTTCTGCAGATATAGTTAAAATGGATGATTGTTCAGTAGTTTTTATGAATCCCCAAAAGCACTCCCAAGTATGATCCTAGTTTGATCATAAAAGGCCACTGACTCTTTCGTTGCGGTAGTTATCGTGAAAAAATAATTACTCTGGAAGCACGCGGTCTACTCGGTCTAGCTCACAAAACCACCAGTGATATCGAACTTTTAAAGTCATCTAAAAATAAAATACTAACGCATGTAAATATTGACGGGTGGAACGTCTGTCTCCATTATACACTTCCCAACATCCAGTCTGTAGACGCCGAACTCTTCCAGGGTTGGTTTCATTTCACATAACAGCCCTCTGCAAGAATTGCAAAGACATCAAGAAATATACCAAGAAACTATTCATATGTAAGTATATAGTTGACCACATAAGACGTTTCGAAAAACATTTGAGTCATGATTTTAATCTGAATAGGTATGCCACGACCGTCGCTCGCATGGAGCGACCATGCGCTCAGCGCTTCAGCTCAGCTCTTCTATCATTTTATATCGATTCCTTTCAATATGATGACGGCAAATATACCTTACCCAGCTAAGCCGTGTAAAGGAGTCCCGAATTTTATAGCCAAGTCCCAATCTACCGTAAATCTGTGCCGGCTGCCCTGGGTCGATGGATCTGGGTTTCGCTCTCACTTCTCGTATGGTGACACCATGTCTCTATATTTTGAAACGTCGAATTTGTGCATCGTTTTATTTAAGGGTCGTTCTCAAAATATTTGCACCGCCACCTGTCAACAGGTCTGTCTTAAAGGAAGTTTTTTACACCGCATTATTTTAAATATTCAATTATCATCACATATCTAAAGACAATTTTTACATAGAGCCAAATGCTTTCAATTAAAAGTAAAGTATATTAATAGACAAAAAAACGATTTAAAACTAGGTTTTGTCGGTCACTTGCCGTGTCCCAACGCGAGGTACTCATGTTTCGTTGTAATAAAAACATATACATTACCGACTTAGCTTCAGTTCAGTACTCCATTTTATTTTCATATATGATGAAGATTGAATACTACCATATCGAATAATAATACTATGCTTATTTTGCGAATTATTTGCAATTTAAGTTTGTCCACGCCATTTTTTGTCGTTCACTTGTCATGAGACAAACATTACAATTGTGTGACTACTATTTCGTTTCCCCTGCCTAACCCCGCATAAATCGAGACCTTCAGTTGCCACCTAACACTGTTCCGAGTGACACGTCGTCAGTGTGCTGCACTAAAAAAATATGATACATACTCTTACGCGAGCGGGAGTTTGTAATGGGTATGTAGTCTATATTCTGCCTTCCATATTTTGGTTGACGTGTGTACTATTGCATTCATTTTAATTTATAACGCGTAAAGTATGATCTACTTTTATGTGTATAAATATGCAGTTCATCAACGAAATACTTTATTTGTTTTGATGACATAACTGTCATTTTGTCCATCACCTGTATGTCGTTCACTTGTCTATATAAAAACAGGTGAACGACGCATACGGCAGGTGAACGACAATTATTTAAACACTTATACAAAATTATTTAAAAACCAGGTTTTATCGGTCACTCGCCGTGTCTCAACTCATGTTTCGTTGTTATAAAAACATATAAATTTCCGAAGTAGCTTAGTTTAAGTATTCCATTTCACTTTCAAGCTGTCTTAGGAATCCTTAGCAGGCGGCGCCCGCACCAGATTTTGAAGCATGAATCCTCTGCCTGTCAGCGGCTTTAAGCGTCCAGGTCTCTGCCCCATAAAGAGATATGGACAAGACAAGGGCACAGACGAGGTGCATGTTAGTTCGGTTGGGGATGTGTCTATCTTTCCATATTTTGCCGCGTTGGGTCATCGCTGTTTTGGCCATTCCGATTCGCCTGCGAATCTCTGGTTTCCATGTGCCTCTATTTGTGACAATGGAGCCAAGGTACTGGAACTGATCAACAGTTTCAAACTCTTGAAGCAGGTTAGTACTTTGTCGACTAGTAATGGTCGACTATCATCAGCTCGGTCTTATATTTATTAATATCGAGACCCATTTTGAGGCTGGTTGTTTTGAGTCATTCCAAAAGTTGGGTCACTTCTGCTTCGGGTGATGCAAAATAGGCGATGTCTACCACGTACCTTCAAGGGCTCCATATCTGTTAAATAGTATTGGGGATATTATGCATGATATGCATATGCATCCCTGTCCGGAACTTAAAGTTCTTGTATGTGACATCTCCTACTGACACCATTCTGTATTCAGACTCGTAAAGGCTTTATAAAGTGTTACCAGATGTGCTGGCAGCTTCAGACAATACCTCCCATAACTTATCCCACCTAACGCAGCCGAAGGCTTTCTGGTTATCAGATGTGAAGGAATTCCTCGAAGATGACGAAAACAGCAATAAGTTAATCAGCGGGTAGGAAAGAATATGTCAAAAGAAGCAGCATCAGGATGCAGAAACGTTATTTAAATGATTCGCTGTTGAACCTTCATAACACATTTATAAAATTACGTGGGTATGCTTGAGTTTTGCATCTTTTTGTCGGTTATGACCTTTCTGAATAGTACAGGCTTCAAAAAACCTCCTGAGAAATGTCCTATGATATGAGAATTACATGCTTGTTTTTTTATGCAAATTACTAACATAAGGAAAAAATAAAAACAAAAACAATCAAATAAGCACTATTTGACAGTTCAACGTAGATTTTATTTAAAATGTCCCTTACCTGCAACCGTCTTCGTTAACCTGCTAACAAATTCAGTGAAGTTGGAACATATTTGTCGCAAACCTGCACCCAATTGTCGATAACTTGGTAACAAATGTCGTTTACCTGACATCGATGTCTTTCACCTGTCGACCTAAAATTTCAAACACCTATATCTTCTAAGATATTCAATTTAACTACTTCCCTCGACGTGATATCCATTGTCTGAATATATTTCTAGCGATCCTATGAAAAATAAAAGAAGAAATCGCAACTTTAAAAAAAAATGCAAAATTAACGCAGCGGTGCAGATTTTTTGAGAACGACCCTTAACTTATTAGCTATTTAGAATTTACCTTTTATAGTTATCCTGAATATAGTCCTCGGAGTAATATTTCAAGATTCTCCACTTGGTCTGCTCTCCCGTGGACACCCTGTATATTGTCGGCCCTTCCGAATAGAACCCATCGTATTTCTTCAGGCGTTGGTATGGGCACTGAAACAAAATGAGTACACTACAAAGTTCCGAAGTTTCGTTTGTGCGAATGAATCACTGTTCCAAATTTCCATAATTCCTCCTTTCAGGATACATAAATATAGTACTCCCGATACCAAACTGGAAGACGTTTCACGCCAATAAATTAGCCGTTAGCTATTCTTAATTGATACATTTCCTAAGAATGGTCCTACGCAATCCAAGATTCGAAGGAAATCTATCAATTAGGAATCGCTTTTAATAAGAAGCCTTTTGTGAAGCGAATATCCACTAATCAAATTAGCCCACTCAAGAAAGAACAAAGTAGACTCGCAAACATACTTCATTTAAAAGGCAGAATCGGCAATAAAGAGGAACGATGGGAAAGGCAATCCGCGAAGGGGAACCCTGTCGGATTAACTCTGTCACTCGATCAGAGCGAGCTCTCAATCTTTTCCTGTTCTGATTTGTAGGGCGAAGCTGTATGAGGATAAAGAATTTATAAATTATTTTCGGTGTTTTTGGGATTTTTGCGTTGCATGTAATTCCATGCTACAATATCATCTTCATCATCATCATCATCATCATCATTTCAGCCATAGGACGTCCACTGCTGGACACAGGCCTCCTCGATAGACTTCCACATGGGCCGGATAGCAGCGAGTCCCCGCAACTCTAACCAGGTCGTCCGACCACCATGCGGGTGGCCATCCTCTGCGCTTGCCGGTACGTGGTCTCCACTCGAGAACCTTTCTGCCCCAACGGCCATCGGTCCTTCAAGCTACGTGCCCCGCCCATTGCCATTTCAGTTTGCTTACCCGGTTTGCTATGTCGATGACCTTGGTTCGTCTACGAATCTCCTCATTTCTGATTCGATCGCGTAGAGAAATCCCGAACATAGCTCTTTCCATAGCTCGCATTTATTAGGTACAGACAATCTAGGTATGCAGTTCTGCAGAGAGGTAATTAAAGAATTACAAAACTGCTTTTTTTTGTTGTTTCTTAATCAAAAAAGTGGATAACTGTAATACGATGTAGGCGAGCGCAAATTATTTTCCACGTCCATGAAAACGGGTTAAATAGTTTACGGTACAAAATCATCAAACCCTGGCAAAAAAAGGTTCTTCAATAAATATCCAATATAATACTACCTATATCAACTTTTTTTATCGAAACATTTTTTTGCTACATTGTAAACATTTGGTTTACGCTAGCAAACGTGGCTACTTTAGTAAAAAATATTGGTTTGGGTGTAGCACACCGTTGCTGTCAATTCTCACACAATTTGAAACGATGGTGCCGATCATGAAGTCTGGCTCTTTACGGTAGATGGCGCTACGATGCCACCCTAAGGCATGCAAGAAACAACTGTTTAAAATATTCAATGGCTCTCGCATCAGGTTCAATGGTCCAATAGGTAGGACGTTCGTATTGGCTCAGATTGGTGATGCAGGTTCGAACCCCGTCTGAACAATTTTTTTTTTCAATTTTTCGCTTCATTGTAAACTCAATACTTCCCAAACTTGCCTTTTGTACTTTGATCTTTTAACATCATCATCATCATCTCAGCCATAGGACGTCCACTGCTGAACATAGGC
This sequence comes from Apotomis betuletana, assembly GCA_932273695.1. NCBI lineage: Eukaryota > Metazoa > Arthropoda > Insecta > Lepidoptera > Tortricidae > Apotomis > Apotomis betuletana. The sequence continues at coordinate 21,333,260 of OW026312.1, forward strand.
CTCCCCTTTGGACTTCCATATATACCGGTTGGAAGCGACCTGCATCCAGCGCCTTCCGGCGACCTTTATAAGGTCATCTGTCCACCTTGTAGGTGGACGTCCTACGCTGCGCTTGCTGGTCCGAGGTCTCCACTCGAGCACTTTTCGGCCCCATCGGCCATCTGCTCTGCGTGCTATGTGGCCTGCCCATTGCCACTTCAACTTGCTAATCCGGTGAGCTATATCGGTCACTTTAGTTCGTCTACGGATTTCCTCATTTCTGATTCGATCACGTAGAGACACCCCGAGCATAGCCCTCTCCATTGCACGTTGAGCGACTTTGAGCTTTGAGATGAGGCCGATAGTGAAAGACCACGTTTCGGTGCCGTAAGTCATCACTGGTAACACACATTGGTTGAAGACTTTCGTCTTGAGGCACTGAGGTATGTCGGACGAAAAGACATTGCGTAGTTTCCCGAACGCTACCCAGCCGAGTTGGATTCGGCGGTTGACCTCTTTCTCGAAGTTGGACCTACCTAATTGGACCACTTGTCCTAGGTAGATGTATGAGTCAACAACTTCGAGTACCGAGTTTTCAACAGAGACTGGGATGGGCACAACCTTGGCATTTGACATGAGTTTCGTCTTGTCCATGTTCATTTTTAAGCCCACCCGTTGAGAAACTCGATTGAGGTCATCGAGCATCATGCTGAGTTCCTCCATCGACTTTGCCATGACTACGATGTCGTCGGCAAACCGAAGGTGAGTGATGTATTCGCCATTGATGTTGATGCCAAGTCCTTGCCATTCCAGGAGCTTGAAGGCGTCTTCCATAACGGCCGTAAACAGTTTCGGGGACACAACGTCCCCCTGTCTTACGCCTCTTGTCACGTTGTGTTTTTTCGTGTTTTGGTATGACACAGTTAATTCCAATTGGTTTAGTTTTGCGTTTTGAGAAACGTTCGTTTTCATAATTTCGTAGGTTAACATTGTGAATTATTTGGCCTAGCAATCTTCATAGATAAATCTGTCAAGTTGCCAAAGGCGTTTTTTCCTAATTAACTAGGAGTATTTTCATACATGGGTTTGGAAATAACATTTATTAATAATTAAATGTATTTACAACATACAAACTATTTAAAATATTTATATTTTATTTAGAAGATTATTACACAATATTCATAAATAATAAATGTTCTTTCTAAATTTAATTTTGTTGATGAAGAGGTCTTCATTGAATGAGTGAATGGTTTTGTGAGGAGGGCAGAGGGCCTTGTTGAATGTCTTCGCTTCATTCAGAGCTCAGAGGTCAAGCCTCTAACTGTTTCCAAATATTTAAATTTTATGAAGCAACTTTCATCATAGCCATGGGGCTATAAGCTTCTTTGGAAAGAGGACTGAAGAAATCCTGATTCGATGGAGGAGCATTTTCAGTTGTTATTTTGGAGATCATATTCGTGAGTAGCATCTAAATAGATTTTGTTTCTGCTATTGTCATGAAGTGCAAGTTGTAACCATGTGATTGGTATTGTTGCAGTCCTCATGTTCCGTGGTGGGAGGGATTCTGCAGTTTTGGTGCTGATATTCCAATTTTGGTGCAGGCCAACTGGTAAGATCAATTTTAGTTTCTTTTGTCCACCTGGAATAGAAGATATGTACTTTATGAAGCTCTTTGCTAATGGATGCAATTTGTTTTCCTTTCAGCTGAAGATGGGAACTTATTGGAATTTAATATAACTAAAAAAATTTGAAACGTGGTTAACCTGCTCGGCTAAGGTCCCACGCTTCAAAAAGAAGAATAACGAATTCCTCAAATCCTGGTTTTAACCTCTTCAACACAAGGTTGTTGTGTTGGAAAGGTTAAGGAAAGGTATTCGAGAACAGGTTTCATCGTGGACACAGCTGAAAGATATTTTGCTTCACGAGTTCGACATCCCCGACTATGAATACAGGTTGTTAGGAGAAATTAGATCCAGAACTCAGGGTTTAGATGAGCCAATCCACATATATGTAGGGATCATGTCTTGCATGTTTTCTCGATTAAAAAATGCTTTGTCTGAGGAATCAAAGTTAGAAATTTTGTTGCACAACATTAGACCCAGCTTGTCAAAACAGCTGGCTTTAGTTAACATCACTTCAATTGCGGATTTGAAAGAAAAGTGTCGTAAACTTGAGGCGGCCGGTGCCCGCGCGCAACTTTTTGTCGAACCGTCCAAATCGGGTACAAATACACTTAGTAGCGACTTTGCATACAAAGGCAGGTCCAAGCAGGTTAACGCCGTTGATGTTAGCACAAAACATTCCTTAGATTCATCGCATTGTAGTAGTTTTTCGAGTCAGCCAGCTTGTAGTTCACAACAGCGGCAGCGTTTTGATGGAAATTCCACACATGTGCGGGAAACTTCGAGTATTCCTGTTTGTTATCGTTGTGGTAAAACGAATCATAATTTTAGATTCTGTAAGGGAAAGCGTGACACAAATAATGTTCAAATAAAATGTTTTGGTTGTGGAAAAGAGGTTGTTTTAATTTGCTTTTGTGCTTTGAAATTCTTGTTATTTTCAGAGATAAAGTGTGAACATTATTAAATATCATTGCTAAATTTAATGATAATTTTGTTGTTTGGTGCATATTAAATAAAACTTTCTTTATTTAAAAAATTAATTTGGATACTAAATTGTGGTATAGACAAATTGTGAATTTCGTTTTTTTTACTTGCTACTTTATTCAAACAGTAACGAAATATAAGTCATTTGAAGTGTATATTTAACAAAAGTTGTTCAGGAAAGCAATTTATATTGTGAAATAGCAGAATATCAGTAAGTTTCTTTGTGATTAACAGAGCCAACATATTATTAGATTGATTTTTTTTACAACAATGGAGCGTTTACAATTCCATTCTTTGTTAAAAGACGAGTTACATTATGAAGTGACTATTCGTTCTGAGACACCTGCTAGTACTGTAGATGGAATGAGGATTGAGGAAATCCTGGATTCGATGGAGGAGCATTTTCAGTTGTTATTTTGGAGATCATATTCGTGAGTAGCATCTAAATAGATTTTGTTTCTGCTATTGTCATGAAGTGCAAGTTGTAACCATGTGATTGGTATTGTTGCAGTCCTCATGTTCCGTGGTGGGAGGGATTCTGCAGTTTTGGTGCTGATATTCCAATTTTGGTGCAGGCCAACTGGTAAGATCAATTTTAGTTTCTTTTGTCCACCTGGAATAGAAGATATGTACTTTATGAAGCTCTTTGCTAATGGATGCAATTTGTTTTCCTTTCAGCTGAAGATGGGAACTTATTGGAATTTAATATAACTAAAAAAAAATACTTTGAAAAACTTAATTTAATTAATAGAATTTAAAATAACCTTTAAAACTTAACTTCCTTTAGAATAAACTTTTCAAATGTTTAGAACTTTATTTGAACCTAATTTTGAGTTTGATGGGACTGAGGCTGTCTAACTCTAAGGATCTGTCAGCCTGTAGCTGAACTGATGAGTGTGTTCCTGGGCATAGCCACATTCCCTCTGTCCCCGGATTGTGAGCACACTGCGAGGCAAGGAGACAACTTTAGTTCAGGTACAGCAACCTGCGTGACTCGAGGTGGGTGCTTAGTCTTCATATTTTGTAGTGAATTAAGATTTAAATTGATGTAGTAATTTATGATGGCAGTACAAATGTTTCAGCATATGTAATTTTTCAACCCAAGTGTTTACGCCTAGCTTTATCGACTGAGCATTTAATTTAAACATACAGGTGTAGTAATTTTAAGGAACTGAGAGTTCAATGTAGATAAGTTGTATATGACAACACAGTCTTCTGTGTAAAATTTTGATAGTAGGTAAATCAATAAATTATCTGTCATACCAAATTAACATATTTTTCTTGACATCCTTTATAGATCCCCTGAATCTTTCTGAAAGGCACTGGTTTTTCTATACACCTGTAATTTATTTATTGTTTGTTTGTGAGACAGGTTTAATTTTGTTTTTATCTCACAATATTTTTGAGGAATTCGTTATTCTTCTTTTTGAAGCGTGGGACCTTAGCCGAGCAGGTTAACCACGTTTCAAATGGCGCCCAGTGGTTATTTTTTTTTAGTTATTTCAGGCAGCCATTATTTCAAATGGCGCCCAGTGGTTATTTTTTTAGTTATTTCAGGCAGCCATTATTTCAAATGGCGCCCAAGGGATTTTTTTCAGTAATTTTGGGCAACCATTTATTCAAATGGTGCCCAGTGGTATTTCTTTCAGTAATTTTAGGCTGCCATTATTCAAATGGCGTCCAGTGGTTTTTTCTCAGTAATTTCAGGTAGTCATTATTCAAATGGCGACCAGTGGTTTTTTCCAGTAATTTACAGCTTATTCAGGAGATTTCAGGGTAAATTGTACTGCCATCAGTTAGAGAATTTCATTTTGTACTTACATGGAGAAATCCATAGTTTTGTTTCATTGTTACTGGTGTTTGCCTTGTAGAACACGTTTTGCACATTTATTTAGTATTTTGTGAACATTTAAACCTCATTTATGCAAATTTGTTGCATTTTTATAACATATTGTGTACCTTTAAACGTTTCTCGTTGTCAAATTTTGAAAGCTCATTTGACGTTTGTGTCCTAGGTTTAATCAATTGACTAACTTACAGGAAGTAATTTTGAGTACTAAATTAATATTTTGTTATTTGTACAATGAAAGTACAAATTGATTTTGGGTTAAAGTTAATTTCTTTTTCCATTTTTTTAAAGCATCATTCTGCCTGTTATTGGTAGTATACTGTATTAAAGGCAATTATAAAGTAAATCTTTTGACTACATGATGCCTTATTTTTTGAATTCTATGACATTTGTGTAGTAATACCAGGCTTTAAATTTTTGTTATCAAGTTTAAGATTATTTGAGATCTGTGTTTTGATTTTTTCAACGTTATAGAAGTAAAGCTGAAAATTTTTCAAAGATGTAAGTGTAGTTGTTTCAGTAAAGGTTAAAATTCATTAGAGAATAATGATGTTATTTTGTTTTCAATGCACATTGAGTAAAACTTGTTGTGATTTTTTTATACTTACTTTTGAAAATTTGCATTGTGTATTCGTTTGGTTCAATACTTACCTTTTGGTACCTTGTTATGTTTTAAATATCTACCTATAAATGAACATATTAGGAAATATAAGTAAAACAAATAGTTGAGTAAAATATTTTTTTGTGAACAGTGGTAAGAACATAATTTGTTATTGTAATGCCATCATATTAAATTAAAGTCTTATTACAGTGTGCTTGACGGCGCATATAAATTTCATTATTTATTAAAAGGGGACATATTTTACAAAGTCATGTTTAAGGTTAACAGGCTTCAGGTATAGGTATAATAAATGCAGAAGTAGGTCCTCCGGAGTAATTTTAGAGTAACTAGTTTTCCCAGAAGGGAACGGCATAGACATATGTTGATTATAGTTTCCAAGATTTATCTTCTTGTGTTATAGGTACATTCACTTAAATAATAATAACTTCTCATGTTGTTAAAAGATTTCATAAACCATTTTTTTTTATCACAGATGTTCACTGCACTAGTATTGTTCATGGCGGTGTTTATTTCAAAGTTAGAGATTTTGTTGTCAAGCTGCTATTAGTAGTTTGCACAATTAGGTGTTTTTTTTCTTGTAGCTTCATAGTGGGTATAACGTTGCTTGCCGGTATTCTCACATTCGCAAATGGATATATTTTTTGTTTTCTGATATCTTAAATTTTGAACCTAGTGGTACTAGGTCATGTCTTGGACATGTTGAATTTGAACTTGTTTTTTTTTGATATCTTGATGCTTCATTGTTTTGTTTTATTACATCACAGTCGTTTCTTGTGTGTATAGGTATTAGTCTTGATATACACAGTAATTAAACTCCTTTTAAACTCAGTCTTCCTGTAAACAATTGTCGGACACATATTTAACGGTTTCTTGAATGCTTATGGCTGAAAGAAATAATTTTTTTGCAAATTTGTAAGAGAAAACGTAGCACAAATTTAGTTTGTTTTGTTTTGAAAATGTAGGTGGTTCGCAAAAGGTAACAATGACGTTTTGTTTTCGTTCCGTTTTACGCAAGTCAGTTACTTGGTATCGATCAATTTAGGGGTAAATTAAACGACCCGATCAAATCATTTTGTGTTTCGATTCGATTTTACGAATCGAGTTTTTTTTGACAAATAGGAACGATTTCGTTTTTTTGTTGAGTGTGCGATTATGTTGTTTTTTTAGTTTAGCTCCTCCATCGTTGTTTTTAATAACGCACACTTTAGATTTTGACAACTCGGATTTGACGGCACTAACCGACTTCATGTAATGTTGCAAATGGCGTCGTGAGCCAACTAAATTGGGTGCTATTTTTTTTTTTTTCTTTTATTGTTGGAAACAGTGCTCTGAATGTAATTGTAATGTTTTATTGCTACCCAATATTAGTTTGCGCACGAGTTTAGGACTACATTAGTCAAGTTTTTTTTGTTTGCCAACATTAGTTTGGAAAAATTTGTGGGTTTTTAAGGATTTTTTTTTTTTAGCCATGTTTTTTTTTTGACGCTAGTATTTTTTTATTGCAACATTGCACGCATGAAGCCGGTAAAGTTGCATTTATTTTTTGGATTTGAGATAATGGCACAATTAAGGCTTGATACTTAATAGGTTACAGCTGGTGGTTCGGGTGATCAGTGGACGCGCGACCCGCATATTGTAGGTATCGCTCGTCGCGCCACCACTGTTCAACAAACAACAGCATTGCTTGTAGGTAACTAGGACATTTCATAGGGTTTTGTTAGCACGAGTGTTAAATATCGCAATGTCGCATTTAATCACGAACTGAAAGGGACGTGGTGAACAGGAGGGACTGTTTCACTACTTAGGTATGAATGATGATGAATGTCAGTAATGTTAGCGAATGTGATGAATATGTGTGTAGCTGCTCAACCTTAGCTCAATAACAAGCCGGAGCAGTCTTTGTTTTGTGCGTAGGTATTTTGTTTGGATTTTTTCTTTTACCGGTTGTACTGCCGCATTTGACACATTAGGTTTTGTGTAAATGTTTTTTTGGCAGTATATATTTTTTTTTTATCCCCACCCTAGGTGTCGTGGTATGCCATTTTAGAGGGTTTCGTCCTTCGGGCGCTGTTCGGTTTACGACAGGTCCGGGATGATTTTTTTGGGATTTTGTCCTTCGAGCGCTGTTCGGTTTACGACAGGTTCAGGATGTTTTGTTTTGGTTCCTACGAACGTGGTCGGACAGGTCGACGGTCTACCCGTTCGGGAGGTTCTGTTTAGACACTACTGGTACCGGTCCGGCTAGTTGTTTACGATTTTGGCTTTTAATGCGATTTATTCGTTGTTTTTAGAAAAGAGTGGTAATATTGCGTGTTACGCCTTACACTTGATTCTGTTCTGGTTTTGATTTTGGACAAGTTTTTTTTTCGCTTGGTTCTTTAAAGAAAAGAGTGCAATACTGTAGTGGGTGGTGTGGTACTCGATTCTGGGGTTTTGTATTTTTTTGTTTTGTTAAAACATTTTATGCGTTTTTTTTTTTGAAACGAGTTTAGTACTGGTATGAATGGCACTAAACTCAATTCTGATTTTGGATTTGACTTTATTCCGACTAGCGTTGTGCTATATTTCGGTTTTGTTTCGCCCGGACTAGCAGAGATAATTATTAGGTATGCTGATCATCTGTCCTGGCTTGTTGGCATTAATCATCTCGACACAACGTTTTGTTGTGTCAGGAAGATTAAGGAATGGTTACTGGCAAGATGGTTATTGAAGGATAGGAAGGAATATTTTGGAAGTTTTTGTTTTTGATCCTTCTTGTCCTGTAAGTATTTTGGTTTTGTCCGCTGTAGGCAGCTAGTTTTGGTGTTTGGCGTGGGTTCGAGAGACAGTAGTTGTGATTATTATTTTTTTTAAAGTTTTTTTTAATTGTCGTTATGATATTTTGCTAGTTTGTTTAGCAAATTAAATAGAATTTTGGAGTTTTGAAAGTTGGATATTTTGTGATTACAGTTAACTTCAAAACTTTTGTTGTTTTGTAAGGATGGTTAGTTAACTAAATTTTTTTATTTGGATAGATTTTCAATTTTGATATTCTACTGTCTGTCTGATCCACTTCACATCACTTTGAGGTTATAAGGTGTTGGTTTATAATTTTGTTTTCGGGTTTTTGTTAATCTACACGGTGGAGTACCTCTGTATCTTGGTAGAGCGAGATCGCTGAGGGCAGCGAGCGATTCACCTGCGGTGAATCTTTTCATCGGGGGGAGGGGTATTGTCACGTTGTGTTTTTTCGTGTTTTGGTATGACACAGTTAATTCCAATTGGTTTAGTTTTGCGTTTTGAGAAACGTTCGTTTTCATAATTTCGTAGGTTAACATTGTGAATTATTTGGCCTAGCAATCTTCATAGATAAATCTGTCAAGTTGCCAAAGGCGTTTTTTCCTAATTAACTAGGAGTATTTTCATACATGGGTTTGGAAATAACATTTATTAATAATTAAATGTATTTACAACATACAAACTATTTAAAATATTTATATTTTATTTAGAAGATTATTACACAATATTCATAAATAATAAATGTTCTTTCTAAATTTAATTTTGTTGATGAAGAGGTCTTCATTGAATGAGTGAATGGTTTTGTGAGGAGGGCAGAGGGCCTTGTTGAATGTCTTCGCTTCATTCAGAGCTCAGAGGTCAAGCCTCTAACTGTTTCCAAATATTTAAATTTTATGAAGCAACTTTCATCATAGCCATGGGGCTATAAGCTTCTTTGGAAAGAGGACTGAAGAAATCCTGATTCGATGGAGGAGCATTTTCAGTTGTTATTTTGGAGATCATATTCGTGAGTAGCATCTAAATAGATTTTGTTTCTGCTATTGTCATGAAGTGCAAGTTGTAACCATGTGATTGGTATTGTTGCAGTCCTCATGTTCCGTGGTGGGAGGGATTCTGCAGTTTTGGTGCTGATATTCCAATTTTGGTGCAGGCCAACTGGTAAGATCAATTTTAGTTTCTTTTGTCCACCTGGAATAGAAGATATGTACTTTATGAAGCTCTTTGCTAATGGATGCAATTTGTTTTCCTTTCAGCTGAAGATGGGAACTTATTGGAATTTAATATAACTAAAAAAAAATACTTTGAAAAACTTAATTTAATTAATAGAATTTAAAATAACCTTTAAAACTTAACTTCCTTTAGAATAAACTTTTCAAATGTTTAGAACTTTATTTGAACCTAATTTTGAGTTTGATGGGACTGAGGCTGTCTAACTCTAAGGATCTGTCAGCCTGTAGCTGAACTGATGAGTGTGTTCCTGGGCATAGCCACATTCCCTCTGTCCCCGGATTGTGAGCACACTGCGAGGCAAGGAGACAACTTTAGTTCAGGTACAGCAACCTGCGTGACTCGAGGTGGGTGCTTAGTCTTCATATTTTGTAGTGAATTAAGATTTAAATTGATGTAGTAATTTATGATGGCAGTACAAATGTTTCAGCATATGTAATTTTTCAACCCAAGTGTTTACGCCTAGCTTTATCGACTGAGCATTTAATTTAAACATACAGGTGTAGTAATTTTAAGGAACTGAGAGTTCAATGTAGATAAGTTGTATATGACAACACAGTCTTCTGTGTAAAATTTTGATAGTAGGTAAATCAATAAATTATCTGTCATACCAAATTAACATATTTTTCTTGACATCCTTTATAGATCCCCTGAATCTTTCTGAAAGGCACTGGTTTTTCTATACACCTGTAATTTATTTATTGTTTGTTTGTGAGACAGGTTTAATTTTGTTTTTATCTCACAATATTTTTGAGGAATTCGTTATTCTTCTTTTTGAAGCGTGGGACCTTAGCCGAGCAGGTTAACCACGTTTCACTCTTCTCGATGGAATGGCTTTTAACATAAAGTTTACTTATTTGATTTGAATCGTGGGATTATACACATGTTGTGCTACCCCGTATCGCTTGGGTCGAAATATTTTCCTAATCAAGCGAAATACCTCGAACTAACAAACGGTCTTCGATGCCAATGTCAAGGACTATTGGCACGTGCAAACGAGGACGCCATTGAAACCGTCTCAAAGGAAAGGTCTTGTGTACGTTTAACACTTGATTGGGCGACCCATGTTTCCAGAATACATTTCTCTCAACGGAAGTTCCTATAGTTTATAGACATTTTTATAAATAACTAGGACGCCTAGTTATTTATAACCGCAACATCTGACATTTTCCGCGTTTTCTATACCTTAAACGGGTAAAAAGTGTCCTACAACCATCTTTGAATGTCCAGCTATCCCTGTACCAGAATTGGTTAAAATTTGACCAGCCGTTTCGGTGTGACGAGAGAACAATGGAAATTACGGCCAACAGATGGCGCCAGACTAGCATGGCGCTGCACACCCGTACAAATGACGACCCTGCATCACGCTATCAAGATTTTGTCCCTGCCACCCGCCTGCTGCCGCAATTACTATGTCACACGTCAACGGTAGCGGGCAGGTCGTAGTCCACAGTAAACCCGTTTACGTAGGTTTATTGCATCCATTCCCGCCCTGAAACCCTGGATGTCACGGAAATTTCAATTATGACGTTGCATGTTATTGACAGTATTTTTTTCAATATTACGACCTTAATTGATAACGGTTCTTGATGTGCCAAGTACTAATAAGGTCATCCTCATCCTCCTAGCCTTTGTCCTATTTTTTGAGAATGAATTCTCAATCGGGGTCGGCTACCTAAATCCCAAGATGTGGCGTAGGCACTAGTTTTTACGCAAGCGACTGCCATCTGACCTTCCAACCCAGAGGGGAAACTAGGCCTTATTGGGCTTAGGTGGTTTCCTCACGATGTTTTCCTTCACTGAAAAGCGAGTGGTAAATATCAAATGACATTCCGTACACAAGTTCCGAAAAACTCATTGGTACGGGCCGGGTTCGAACCCGCGACCTCCGGATTGAAAGTTGCATGCCCTAACCACTAGGCTACCACCGCTTCCTAACCACTAGGCTACCACCGCTTCCTAACCACAAGGCTACCACCGCTTCCCAAGTACTAATAAGGTATTAGTCTTAATTGTATTTAACCGACTTGCAAAGCTTGCTTCAAACTCAAAGTCAATTAAATTGCTACAGATGTTTATTCCAGGAAAAATCTTAAGAGGCCTTAATCCTTTTAAAATTTATTTTTTTCATGATATGACAAATCTATTGATATGAAATTTCAACCAAATTTTTGAAGTGAATAATATTTTTCCTGCTATTTCATGCTTTCATGGCGTGCAGTCGAAAATAAGCTGATTGAATTTGGTCAATTTCGAGTAACTTCTTAAACAAAAATCATCAATGTAAAATTCATACTGTAGGTTTCAAATAGGTATATACCAATAAATCCCAATAGCCCTGTTCTAGGTAGTAATATCAACTATATGTTAATAAACATGTTTGATCATAGATAAAGATGTTTAAATAGGAATAAGGCCTCTTAACACCGCTACCCTCGAAGCACAATTTGTTTGGGCGCGTAGTCTTACAGCATCATCTGTTTTTTTTTTCTTCATCCATTTTTTTTGTCCGTTCGCATTTTGACCAATAATAGTACAGGGATAGCTGGACATCCAAAGATGGTTATAGGATATTTTTAACCCAACTGAGTTAAAGAAAAATTTCGCGGTCTAAGCTAAAGGAAACTTATCAATGAATTGTTGCATGTATAACAATAACTTGCTAGATAACATCGAATTTCATAACAATCTCAAGTGATAAGAAATTTGAATTAAAAACCGAGACCATAATAAATAAAACAAACAATTGAAAACATTTCATACAAATATTCAATTCGATCATCGTTACTTACTAAATAGTTTGTACCTTATTTCAACGCATTGCTAAACACATCAGGTGCAAACTTTACTCAACCGGCTCGTAATCAACATAACCTAAAACTTTATTATGACTTACTTTATAGCAATCTTCACTAACACTATAAACACCAATATTTTGTAAAGTTGTATTCAGAATGACATATGCGTGATTCAGAGGTAAATAATTAACATGAATATCTTCGTACACATCAACATTGGGATTGCCTAACCACGACGCCATTTTGCTCAATTACAGCTGGCTGCTGACTGCCACTATCTCACTTTCACGCATAGAGAAACACAATGAATCGGAACAGGATAACAAATCGGCAATGTCAAGGTCACTCTCTTTTGACGATATCGCTGATATTTTGGGCTAGCGAGTTTTTTTTTGTCAAATAAAGTTCAGTGCACTGAGTATGACTATACGCGGCTACGTATTGTCAGCTACTGAGTAAATTTGGGGCAATGTTTATGAACCTGACCTGATAAGAGAGATAATTGTAATAGGTATATACAATCGATACTTTAGTTCACACTCGTACTAATTACAATTATTTTGTCAATGAAATTTAAACCGCATAGAGTTGTGCACTAAGGTCCTAATTGCAAAGACTTTTTCCGAAAAGTTAGTACGATTGTGATCTAAGGTATCTACATATCGGATACTATTTACAAATTTGTTCGAATATCGCTCGACATGGTTTCGATTGGTTCGCGATTTATCCTCAGGAGCGCTGATCAGTTTTTCTTATGGATTTTATTATATGTCTGAGATTCACGGAAGTTTTCCATGTATATATGTAGCGGTTTTTTCTATTACTTACGTAGGTTTTCCAAGTACCGTTTATGTAATATCATATCTTTGGATCGGATTGACTTAGAAGCTGTATGAAGCTTATGACAATGGCGCCATCTCTCTCGCCGTTGAAACACTTGCTGAAAGAAGCTGCGGCCCAAGACTTCATTTATTTTATTTTTTTGCGGAGGAGTCTTTTTTCTTCAAGATGCTCTAGGGTCTAGACGAACAGAATGTACATCGTAAAATACTTTGCATTTACGCGTACGTATAGCACAAATTGTCTGGTTCCGAGTTTTAAGTGTTACTTTGTGCATTGAGAGGTACATTGGGCCTCACGAGGATAGGCATAGATCACATCACATCTGTATACCTACTTAGAAACATTTTACAAAGCAATTACCTTCAGCGTACAGGTAAGTAGGGTTACAAGACCTAGTACTATAGGTACGTCCGCCGTAGTGTTAATACATGCACATATATTGCTGAGGTTGTAGCAGGCTACAATAAGAACACTATGCGGACTTTGCTGGACAAGTTTCCATTACACTCTTCCTAGGTAGAGTAAATAAAAATCTCCGTTCGCACGACCCTAAAAAAATATTTTATAGAAGAAGAAGCTCACTTAAAAAAACGCAAGCATGTCTAAGTCACAAGGTTGAAATTGGAATAGCATTGTTCTTTCGAATATGACACTTTAACATGGGAAGCGGAACTCATGTTAATTTTCGAACGATACGGCTTCAGTGTCAAAGTATGTACCATATTCATTATTCCGATGAGTTAAGATATTGCAATTCCAACCTAGGAACTTATAAAAGACATTTGGTTAAGAAGATAATATCTTAGTTCTGATTAGTTCGAGTTTAAACTATCTTTTCCAAATTTAATGAAAATTTGTTCATCCGTTTCCACGCGAAGAAGTGTCAAACATACACACACAATTACTTACAAACACCTACGCAAATTCCGTTTTTAGTAAGCTAATGGGTAACTTGGGCGCCCAAAAATAGTTGTATGATAAGTTCCTTGATTAAAGTACTACTTACAAACTTTCCTTTTTATAAAGTATGTGAGATACGTATTGTATCACCCAAGAATCGATTCGAATTGATTTCGGATTGGTGTAATCCCGTCCGATCGGTCATACGAGAGCCATCGCTCAACCCAATAACTCAGCGATTCTCTCCAATGCGACGCTTTAACCGATTACTACCGCTTGCGCTATATACCGGTAATTGTGAATGAAAAAAAAAAAAGGATACATGCCTAACCACTAAAATCCTCGCTTTAAGGCTCCTTATTCGTTCAAAATTACTGAATGTTACTACTTAGAATTTGGCCATTGCGATTTATTAGTACATATTTGAAACCTACACTTTTCATTTGTAATTGATGTTTCAAAAACAACTCAAAATTTATAAAATTCACGCAAAAAACTGTTTTTTTTTTTATACTTATTTTCGACTGCACGCGATGAAAGCATGAAATAGCTATGTTACTTTCTAGGACTCGGTAAAAAGTATTATTGACTTTAAAAAGTTGGTTGAAATTATCGATATATTTGTCATAAAATAAAATCAAATAATTAAGGAATAAGGCCTCTTAAATAAACTAGTGAGGCGAAGCTAATAAAATCATGTTGAAAACAAAATCGTAACGCATCGAACAACGCGCACACAATCCAGAAGGTTTATTCCCAGCTAAAGAGTTGAAAGTCGTCCAAAGTTTACGAGCTAGGCTTCAAGTTGCGCTGTTGTAGATACGTGGATTAGGCTTAGTGGCCGAAGTTAGGATTGACAATTAAATGTTGTGTAATTAGTCTTCGAGTGTGGGGAATCAGGAATAGTGTTAATCTTTGTTTGAGCTTGATGTAAGTTTTGATTTTGGCCGGTTTTCTACAGGATATACTTCGGTGTGTAGATACAGATGGAGTCAGCGTGCGCTATACTGGAGACCTCGAACAGGTGGCAGAATAAATAAATAAATAAATATCAGACAACCTCACACAAATCGATCTAGTCCCAAATTAAGCTCAGAAGGCTTGTGTTATGGGTACTAGATGACGATATACATACTTATATAGATAAATATATACTTAAATACATAGGAACAACCATGACCCAAGCACAAATATTCGAGTTCATCAGACAAATATTTGCCCTGGCCGGGATTCGAACCCGGGACCGCCGCTCAGTAGGCAAGTGCTTGCAAACTGAGCCAACTGCGTCGTCAGAAGCGTTGGAAGACCGCAATACATTTGGTCGGAAGACATTAAAAAGACAGCAGGGCTGACCTGGAGTAGGATCGCCGCATCAAGAACAGTTTGGAAATCCATGCAAGAGACGGATTTTCTTTGTCTGCTCATCACGCTCAAATGGCTGGACGGTTTTAACCTATTTTGGTACAGGGATAGCTGTACATCCAAAGATGGCTATAGGACTTTTTATCTGACTACAGTAAAAAAAAGTTACGCGGAAGAAATTGCACACTATGGAAATTACTTCCCGGCCTAGGCCTTCAATTTTGTATGAAATTCCTTTACAGTTCTCTCGAGTTGTTCCGCCCGAAACGTGATACTTCGAAGCCTGGCAGGTTATGACGACATTTTATTGCACGTTTGAGTAGAAGAAATTATGCACCCGTTGTACATCACAAGCATGATGCTGCCGTGCTAAGGTAAAAAGCTACCTTTTTGTATGGAGCCCCATACTAAAAGGTCGCTTATTACCTTAGCACGGCAGCATGGACCTGAGCCATGTCAAACGAGCCTTAATTTAAATGGGAAGCCGCCGGCCATCGGCTGAAATGGAACCATGCAGTCTAAATGTTATCATGACGTGAGTACGTCATAACTGATTAATACTATCACCTGGCGACGATCAAAACTCAGTAAAATTTCTGTCATCATCATCATCATCAGCTTATTCTTGTCCACTGCTGGACATAGGCCTCTCCAACAGCACGCCATTGTGAATTAAAATAACGTCGTCGATTTTGTGTCTTTAAAAAATACGCGTTTTTATTATTTGACTTTCAGTACTATTTGGAAGTTGCAAATAGTTAAATCAAAGTTATTTTTTTATAACCGTTAATTATTACACTAATGACATTTTTCTTTTCTTCTCGTAAAAATAAAATGTTTAAATATGATAGATTTACTGTCGCTACTGTAAGTTTGTCGCCCTGGGCCGTAAGTGGGATTTTCTGCTGCTGGAAGAGAATCTTCCTGGCCAAGACAAGACGTAAAACTTTAGACAAACCACGGGCGGTAATTCGTAAAGCCCAGCTATTCGACAAACACCTGCGAGCTGGGACAGTCACGAATTCACCGCCCCTAGGTATATAATGACCTATTATACAACTATAACATAATGAGAACTTTACATGTATTTACTCCGCCTGAAAACTTTGTTTTATTTGTTGGTACAATTTTGTTAACAATTGTGAGCATGTCAACACGATCGACCAACGCGCGTCGATTTAGACTGAACAAAGGTGGAAGGGTACACCATCAGCGCGGCTCGGATCGTCGGAGCTCAGAGCGTCTTCCAGTAAACATTTTTTCATGTTTACTGGTATTACCTGGTAAAGCCAGACCGAAAATAGCTCCCAATGACTCCCCATGGCTGCCGATAAAATATTTATCGCGTAATCCTTTCCGAGCGATTGCGCAATGTACTAACACAGTAACAATTACAGTAACAGTAGTGTAACATCACAAAACCTCCTATATACCCTCAGTTAATATGCTCGTAAATATTTAAACAAAATAAGCATCGTACATCGTTCATGAAGGAAAAGCAAACGAATGTTTTCATTATGTAAAATTTGCTAACTTAAGGATTTAAGGTAGTTGCCACTTAGCTAGTAGCTAATTTTCCCGTAAAACGCCAACTTCGCCAACGTCAATATGTCAATGTCCCGTAATTTATTGATTTATTAATGCAACTCGAATAGCAAACTTATTTAAATATTTATCTGTTACAATGCCGTTATAAGGTCGAGATATGAATACTAACTATATTAGTGATATCACAAGACCTCGTCCAACTCAGACCCTGATTTTTTTATAAAATAGTGACTTTGTGACCTGTAGACCTAGCGAGTTTATTTCGAAATGGCAGAAATTTGTAAAATATTTTTACGTTTACATAATTTTCAACCCCCATATTATTGCCAATTTGAAAAACTTCGAGAAACAGAATTGACAAAAAAAAAATATAATAAACGAACTAGCTCACAAAATTACATGAAAATCTGTAGATAAGTGAGTAGGCGAGACCAGCCGAACATCCTAAATTCCGGACATACGAACGCAGCGCTTCGCTCGCTCGATCAATCGATACAAAATATTTTTTTTCTGTAATACTGTTTTAACAATATTGACCGTGGCGCCGACATTGAGTAATCGCGGCCGCGGAATTAAAACAAAACTCGATCGCGAATTCATCCCGGTCCGATTGCATTATCCCGAATTATGAGCTGATTGATGCCCGGCTTTTATGAGGCTTATAAGCTGGTTGGAATTTATTTTCATAATTATTGTAAAATTTCAGGCAACCGCTGGAATTATCTGATGTGAAGAGATCTTTTAATGACAAGCGGGACTTAGTAAGTAAGTACTTAAATATTATTGTTGATGAAATGTATTTGGAATTTAGAATTTGAACAGAATCAATGTTGATAGAGACAAAAGCACGATAAATCTGATTTTACATTGTTCTTAATATTCAACTGATGAAGGAAAAGTAGAAATGAACATATTTTTATATATTAACTAGCTGCGCCCCGCGGTATTACCCGCTCATCCCACGGGAACACTAAATTTTTCGGGATACAAAGTAGCCTATGTGTTAATCCAGAGTGTGAGCTACCTTCATACCAAAATTTATCAAAATTGGTCCAGCCGCTTGAGCGTGAAGAAGTAACAAACATACACATTAATACTCAAACACACCCACAAATTTTCGCCTTCATGATGTTAGTGTGATTAAAAGTAAAAACTTAGTTTTGTATATTAAAATGATAGCCAAGCATTTGGCTTGGATTGCACCTGATATTAAGTGAGAATATGGCCTGAGATAGAGCATGCTTGCCTAGAAAAAGTATTCCGTATTCACTAGACTTTCTCGACAGGAAGAGAGTTCCACACTTTGCTGTCCTTATAAAAAAAAGGAAAGCGTTTCGTACGAATCAGTGATATATCGTCAACGTAAGAGTGTAATCTAAGACGTGTCGAGTACTCGTATTAAGATGTCGGAATGGTGAAGGTGGTATCAGTTCATGCAATCCTAGTGCACAGTCACTGAAGTATCTTCTTCTTCTTCTCAGTATACATGCGTCCACTGCTGGACATATGCCTCTTGCATGGATTCCGAAGCTGTTCTTGATGCGGCGATCCTCCAGGTCGGCATTGTCGTCTTTTTTATGTCGTCCGACCATCTGGCTTGCGATCTTCAAGCTCCTGCCAGCCACCCGTTCGAGGTCTCTAGTGTAGCGCACGCTGACTCTATCTGTATCTACACACCGAAGTATATCCTGTTGAAAACCGGCCAAAATCAAAACTTACAAGCTCAAACAAAGACTAACACAATTCCTAATTCCCCACTCACACTCGAAGACTAATTACACAACATTTAATTGTCAATCCTAACTTCGGCCACTAAGCCTAATCCACGTATCCACAACAGCGCAACTTGAAGCCTAGCTCGTAAACTTTGGACGACTTTCGACTCTTTAGATGGGAATAAACCTTCTGCACCCTTACCACGAGTTTACAGTGACTGTACTCGTTAGCGACTGCGTAAAAAATTGTAGTTGTACAAAGTACACTCCATACAAATCGTTTCCGCAGCGAGTAAATGCAATGAATTTGCCTTAAAATACTGCGATGGAAACAAAAAAATCTGTTCACGACTTAGGTTGCACCCTGTATATAGAATATTGTATTATGTATATATCCGTGGGCCGCTAGTTTATTACTACTTTATGTTAAACAGAAATGCACCATATTGTCTTCATAGTGCTAAGTTAGAAGCCGGAAATCTCCTTTCTCTCTATCTTTCTAAACCTCATAATACCCTTACGAGCTATCGCAATTTAAACCCAAATGTCTAGAGCATACAGTAAGAGTTGTAAATTTATAAGTGACGGGGTTAGGAGGTTGTAGGGGTAATGGAAATGAAATAACACCCCACGGAACTATTATGGAGGACGGCTAATTCGAGTTTCATAATAGTGTAGGACGGCTCCCATATAGCTAATGAGTTTGAGTGAAGATGGTAGCTCGCTTGTTTGATAAGTTTATATTAAAGGCAACTTCTCGAACCTTCTCTTACTGTGAAGAGGCTGAAAAGGAAGGATGTCCTATAAAAGGATAGTAGAGGCGCTGGCCTCTACGCCTACATGCCATTTAATTCAGTGAATAAAGGATTTTGACCTTACAAACGGTCCGGTAGTTTTGAATTTTTGATATGTTGTCTAGGATGGTTAGTCAGTGTTTAAAATGCAAAATGCACAATTCCCCCCCCTCCGCGCCCGCCGCCATATTGAAAAAACCAGCACTCTCTTCATATTTTTGCTCATATCTTCCTTTAGGAGCATTTTAGCTAGAAGAAAGTTTCGACAATGTTATAGAGAGTTAAATTTACTACATTTTCCATTTTATATTTTGTTTCTAGGACAGATAGTTACGGAGATATGCACATTTAAAAAAACTTAAGAAATTGCAATTTCCAACTCAAAAACAAACTTCTGGATTATATCTTCGTTTAGGAGCATTTTAGCTAGAACAGTGCTTGGGTAATTTTGTAGAGAATTAAATTTACTATAATTTACATTTAAAATTTTGTTTCTAGGACAGATAATTACGGAGATATGTAAAAAATAAAGTCACATTTTCCGAAAATGTATGTAAAAATGGACATGATTTTTATAACCAATTATATTTCCTACATGTTTTAATTTGTCCTAGACTAGTCCGTAACTGAATGACAGCGTTCTAAACCAAGAATATTGAGAAATTTTCGGAAAATTCGACTTTTCCTGTTTTTTAAATGTGCATATCTCCGTAACTAACCGTCCTTGAAACAAAATTTGATATGTAAATTATAGTAAATTTAATTCTCTAAAACATTGCCCAAGCTTTGTTGTAGCTAAAATGCTCCTAAACGAAGATATAATCCAGAAGTTTGTTTTTCAGTAGGAAATTGCGATTTTTTACGTTTTTTTAAATGTGGATATCTCCGTAACTATCTGTCCTAGAAAAAAAATATAACATGGAGAATGTAGTAAATTTAACTCTCTATAACATTGTGCAAGCTTTTTTCTAGCTAAAATGCTCCTAAAGGAAGATATGAGCAAAAATATGAAGAAAGTGCCGGTTTTTTCAATATGGCGGCGGGCGCGGAGGGGGGGGAATTGTGCATTTTGCATTTTAAAACTGACTAAACATCCTATACAACATATCAAAAATTCAAAACTACCGGACCGTTTGTAAGGTCACACATAGTACTTTAGTCTCTATTCACCGTGTTATTAACCACTCCACAAATCAGCTTATAGTCTTCCGACTTTCCGATTATTAGAGTTCCAGACCCAATTATTATACACACAATATATTATAGACAAATAATTTTCTATGATGTATTTCGCATCTCAAAACTTGCCATGAAAACAAATCTTTTGAAGTCTATGACTGTGTCTAGTCACTATATACTATAAAAAGTCGATTCCTGCTGTCTGTATGTCTGTCCCAATGTATGCTTAGATCTTTAAAACTACACAAGGGATTTTAATGCGGTTTCTTTTAATAGATAGAGTGATTCAATCTATTTATATGTGTAATACATGCATAATTTATCAGCATTGCACCCGTGCAAAGCCGGGGCGGGTCGCTAGTTACATAATAAAGCAAGAAGGCACGATCGTCCGTATTTCTGAATATATTATATGTTGCATTAGTACACGCATTGTGAATTCGCCTGCT
This sequence comes from Apotomis betuletana, assembly GCA_932273695.1. Classification (NCBI taxonomy): domain Eukaryota; kingdom Metazoa; phylum Arthropoda; class Insecta; order Lepidoptera; family Tortricidae; genus Apotomis; species Apotomis betuletana. Next base: position 21,353,909 of record OW026312.1, read on the forward strand.
ATCATATTTGATAGTACAAAAGCCACAATTCATCAGACTGATACCTATTCTAACCGGGTATTCGGTAAAATGAGCTTATTGAACGTACGAATGAACTGAATACAGACTACAGGCATCACTTACGATAAATAGATAAAAAAATACCTACCGTTATACTAATTGTGGCGTATAGTCATCTTTACTATCATCATCATCATCACTACATAGTATAAAACAAAGTCGCTTTCTCTGTCCCTATGTCCCTTTGTACTTATGCTTAAATCTTTCAAACTACGCAACGGATTTTGATGCGGTTTTTTTAATAGATAGAGTGATTCAAGAGGAAGGTTGATATGTATAATACATGCATAATTTATCAGCATTGCACCCGTGTCAAGGGTCGCTAGATATATAATTGGAGCGGAGCGAGCGAAGCTCCCATGGATCGACTCGACGGGACTTTGTAACAATGCGCAGATCTCAGCGAGTTCTCAACCGATTGTGGAAATTTTTGTTTTAAAATGCACAAATTAAATTTCGCTAGGTCGTGACGAAGAGAAATTTCGAAAAAAGAAAAAAAAAAACTCCGCTCCAATCTATGGTGCAAGCTTAGCCGGTGGCTGACTCTGCATCGACCTAGTAAAGTGACTCCACCACCTCCCCGCCGCCACCATTACTATGAAAGACGTTTTTATTGAATCTATTCCCGCCCTGAAAGCCGGGATGTCACACTAATAATAAACATCACATAATAAGTCTGTGTGTGTTTTTATGAAATAAACGTTTATCTGTCTTCTTTCATTTTTTCTACATTAAGTTCCTATTTAAATTGTTATATTATTTGAAATTTTTTGTAATTTTTTTTCTTAATTATCTATTGAATTATGTCTTGCTGAATTTGTTTATTATGTTGACGATCACCGTATAGATTCGTGTAAATTGACTATGTGTCATTTATAATGTATCCCTATATGTGTTAAATAAATATAAGTATCTAATTTAATCTAAACAGTATAATCTATTCTAATCTAATCTAAACATAAATCCGAACCTAATATGTATAGTAGCGCTAATTCGAAGCATTATTTATATAAAATATTGACTCAAAGGTACATTATGAAAGAAAAATGTACTGTGATCCGCAATTAAGCCTAATTGCGGATCACAGTACATTTTTCTAATAATAGAAAATGGACGGATAATTTTCTAGACAAAGCCAAATTTGGATTCATCAGACGATCCTGTCCTTTGAGACGAAGCTACGATTAAGCTCATCACTTTAATTGTTGAAGTTTCAGATTGAAAATTGTAATTTGCGATGTCGTCAAATATCTTAATTTTGGGCGTAAATTGGTCTACGCGGAAATGTGGAATACTGTGTATGCGATAGTCTGACAAAGCAATGGAAAAATCGAGAGCCCTAATTCCACATATCTTTGTTATTTTGGAGAGATCTCCTAGCTGTGAGTATCCTACCAAGTCTATCACCACTAACCCAGTCGCGTTAAGTTCGCGCCTCATTTTATCATACTACCAATTAGTTCGAAACAACAAACTTATAAGTTAGCCGTTTCGAACTAATTAGTTAGTAATTGGTAGTATGTTACATGAAAAGATGGTCTATTATTATTTATGGCAGGTGCAATTACCCCGTATGGCGTTTTAGCCTTATGCTACTATTTTCTAGGCTTTCGGATCGAAACTTTCTAGTCAGACTATTTTTTTTATTAAAGCAGTAACGTCTGCTAACGTAAACCAAATGTTTACAAATGAAGCGAAAAGTTGAAAAATTTAATGGTTCAGACAGGATTCGAAACTGCGTTTCCAACTGCTTTCCGGGCTAACACGGGCGTCCTACCAACTGGACCACCGAACCAGATGTCAGTGCCATTTAATATTTTAACCAGTTGCTTCAACTTGCCTTAGGGTGGCATCGTAGCGCCATCTACCGTAAAGATTTAGACTTTATAGTCGGCACCGTCGTCTCAAATTTGTTGAGAATCGATAGTAACGATGAGCTACACCCAAATTTATTATTTTTTATGAAAGCAGTAGCGTCTGCTAAATGTTTACAAAGAAGCGAAAAGTTGAAAAAAAATCTAGTCAGACTGTCAGGGTGACCGTGTTGCTCGCAAATCCTCAAGTGTATCAAGTTGCTCGAGCTAACTTTGGATTAAATAGTCTTGAAATAATTTGCCAACATTTAAAAAGGTTAAGGCCGTTAATCCTGTTATGAGTTAGCAGTGTAGTCTTGTATCTATAGCTGTAGGATATATTATATTATCCTATATATGAATAGAACTCGCCTGCAATGTAATTATAAAAACAGTCTAAACTCATAAAAATTGTCAGGAACGCCCCGACATGCTTCGAATTTATATGGAGCTCTTCTGGGAATCTAGGATCCAAACAATCCTGTGACACTGGATAGCGGGTGCGTTTATTTTCAGCTGAAAGCAGTCTAGGTACCCACCCAACAGAAACCTTAGAAAATCCACAAATTTCATGGTGACTATGTTTTGTACTTGCTCATAGGAAATGCCGATTGCCTCCGCTATCTCTGCAACTTTCAACCGCCTGTCATAATCATATCTAGTATTATTGTGGTATTATATTGACATTTTCATCTGTAGAAGCCGTTATTGGTCTGCCAAACCTAGATTCATCTTTAGCTGCTTCTCTGCCGCGTTTAAAATTTGTTATTTTCCTAAATTTTCCTAAAGTCTAGCACATGTCTTCTAAAATTTGCTTCGGCGTGAAGCCCTTTTTTGTAAAGTATTTTATGACAGAACAATGTTGTGCAAAATTTTATCTATTCTAAAGGAAATCGCGAACCTCTTAGTAATTCGATCACAACATTTGCAATTGCGACAGAAGAAAAACAAAAGATAGTGTGTTATGACAAAAAAATATGTAGGTAAGTCTAACGTGCCACTATTAAGTTTTATTTTATTATCAACTTCAGGCTCAAAACTTTTCAATTCATCCTAGATAGATTTGTTTATGAACGCGTTCGTAATAAGTTATTTTATTATCGAGATTAACAAAGATAGTGCTTAACTTTGGTAACGGACCATTATATTAATCTGTGACGGAACCCCAAAAACAATGTATTTCAGTTTAAAATTTGCTGATCAATATTAATTTAAAGCAACCGCAATGTACTCTAACTAAGTTTACTTAGAAGCATTCGTAATTCTCAAGTTAAATGACTTTTGTTTAGTCTAGACTGAGAAGAATGTACTCCGATTATTTCTGTTATTAATAATGCGCGTTCTTGATGTAAGTAATTTAAATTATTTGTAATTAAAGTTGATAATTGTTTTGTAGTAGTGATTATTATTCATTATTGTTTTTTTAAATTACTTTAAAGCTTATGAAGGTCCCGTTTATCACGCGGTAAATCTATACTAATAAAATATATGCGCAAGTTTGTCCGTCTGTCCCCCTGTCCGCCCGTCTGTGCTTAACGAATTTCGATAAAAATATGTATGGAAATAATTTGAATCCCAGGGAAGGACATATGATAGCTTTTGGAAGCAGGGTGGAATTTTGTATGATAATAATATACAGTATACCTACCGATTTAGTTGAAATTCCGATTTATATAGATAGAGGGCCGGGAACGATCTAAGATGGTTTTGATTACGAACATCATCCCTTAGGGGGGTCAAAGGTGGGAGAGCAGAATTTATTATAGAAGTGCGATACTCATTTGGTTTTAGCGTAATATTTGTTGTTGAAGGGTGGCTATTAAATTTTGTATTTTGCGTTTTATTAATCCCGCATAGCGATTAAGTAATGCACAGACAAATTCGTTTGCAGTAAGGTATATGATAAAGCATCCATCACCCACTAAGTAGAATATGATTTCGGAATGAATTTTAAATTGCCAGCAAAATTTGCAAATGGAATTGAAAAACAAACACTTAATTCAATGAGCGGTTTAACACTGATTTCAGGTCAAAGCGAAATACAAGCGAAATAGCTCTCCTGAGCAATTCACAACCAACGTCCGACAAAGTGAAGAAAACTTGGAATAAACATTTAGTTTAGCACCAACTTTGTGGAATTATTCGCTTAAGGAAGCATTATTCATCGTCTGGACGTTTTTATTTCCTGCATTCTGCGTCCTGTAAGACCTAACTAGATTTCGCCTCGTAATTCCTTTAATGATAGAATATGTGTGGCTCTAATATTCGATATTACTAGTCTATAACAGCTTTTATTACAAATCGATATTATTTACGACTGCCGGCGAAGCATGTGTATAAAATAAGCATATTGAGTTTGCTGACGGAATGTTAGAAGCAAAACTAAATATATTTATGGCGTATGTATGAGCTTACTGCATATTTATGATAGGAAAACACATTCCGCTTTTTTAAAGTAGGTAGCTAAATTATATATTAAAGCCACGGAACTAGATATTGCCCAAATATCATTTTAAAGTGTACTTTATTTTAACTAGCTGTCCCGCGGTGTTACTCGCACATCCCACAGGAACATTAAAATAATTTTCGGTATAAAAGTAGCCTTTGTGTTTAATCCAGGGTGTCAGATAACTCCGTACAAAATTTTATCAAAATAGGTCTAGCCGTTTGAGCGTGAAGAAGTAACAAACACACTCACAAACTTTCACATTAATTACTTGCGAAACTTCATAGTTCTAGGTCAACGGAAAATAACCTCTATACATTTTGATTCCCTTGAGAGTGTCAAAACAAACGTTTTTTGCGGCATAAATGGCCGTATCTTTTGTTTACGCTAACTTAGCAGTTTGATTTTTTTCACAGCTTCAAGGGACTGTAGATGTGAGTATATGGTTTTAATTTCAACTCGATACCTCCACGCGTTCCCGAGATAAAACACAGACAGACGGACGGACGGACAACAAAGTGATCGTATAAGGGATCTGTTTTTTCCATTAAAGGACCGAGTCCTAAAAAAATGTTTACACTTATCAGACAATAAATATCCTTTAAGTGTTGAAGCCGTTATAAGGATAATTCCTCAGGCCTTTACCGGCCCTCAGGCGACTAACCGATACTGATAGCTCCGCTACAAAGCCTTCGCGGCTTTTAATACTAGTGATACCGTGAATACCCTTTTTAGGTGAATAAAGTAATATTAAAATACAGACACGTCGTAAAAGTCGAGTATAGCTCGAAATGTTCGAATCGAACGCGAACCGAATCAAAACGGCACCCAGTTTCGATTCGATTCGTGTTCGATTGGTCGCCGCCGCCGCGACTTATCGTTAGCTCCAGCACCGCTAGCATATCTTGAAGCGACTACTACGCTTGTCGCATCACCTGTCTTGCTCGGACGGTATTGAAAGGAAAGTGAAGGAGTCTTTGTCATGCGACATAGAGTCGCGTGTCACAGTTATGCTAGACGTGCACCTTTAGCATAACTGTCATACGCGACTATTTCTCGCGTGAGATTACCCGTCTCTTTCTGTGCAGTAATGTGAGAGAGTGATAGCGCTATGTCGCGCGACAAGAATCGCGAAGCATAGTTGCGATAGACGGGCTGATGATGAATTGCGAATCGATTCGAAACATGTCGAACGATATTCGCCTTCTATGACGTAAGTAAACCCGTTTCGTATGTATTTTAATATGTCTGAGATTCACGGGAGATTTCTATATAAAATAAAGTAATAGAGTACATTACACACATAGGCCGGTGAATTCGTGAATGTTTTAGAACGCAGGTATTTGTGGCCCGAACCGAAGGCGAGGGTCATAAATATGCGATCTGGAGTTTTAAGAACTACCGCCCGTGGTTAGTCTAACGTTGTTTTGCCTTGGTCAGGAGGTAAGATTTTCTCTCAATTAGGGTGATATAAAATAAAATAACATTTGGCACGCGCTGGTGATTTTCATTAACGCATTCGCTACCGCGTAGCGCTACGGGCTACGCTCGTAGCCGATAACATGGGAAAAACCGTATGTAGCAAAAACTTACTACGAGCAGAGCGCCCGGCTACCGGGTTGTTGGTGTCGAAAGTATGCTAACAATAATAGGAAGTAACGATTTATGTACGTATAATATGAGCTTCTTTGTTTTAAAAGCTATATTTTCTAAAGTAACAAATAAATAATTTTCATTTAAAGTTATGTCTTTTTATTAAACTTGTGGTCAGTAATTTGATGGAGCTTTTGCGATAGTTTAAATTCTGCAATATTTAGGCTTTATGACGTCATTATTTATCCATCTAAATATGTAATCCGAACTGTATTGAGTGACATATTATGTGAGATATTTTGTATCACACTACGCTGAAGCAAAAAAGAGGGTTATACTTTTCTCTCTGTGAACGAATGTTGAGAACCTTGTACCTACATAACCAGAGGCTCTGAGTACGTTTTTAAACCCCCATATGGGTATGAGTCGTTTTGAAATTTTTCGAAAAACTGAATCTCACAAAATCTCATGAGAATCGGTTAAGAAATACGACCTGTAGGCGAGAACAGCCGGAAATCTGGACATCCAAACATCCGGAAATACGAAATAATTTTCGGCCAAGCTGTAACGGGGCCCTTCGCTCGCTCGGTCCATAACACGTACAAAGAATTGTTCTTAAATCTAACGACTACAATCATGCCCTAATCTGTCCACGTAATTGAGGTAGTCCATTTTTCCTCACATATTCCAGAATGAACACTAGAATAACGCTTTTCCCGTTCTTGCTTAGTTCTAAGAGGTTTCCTCCCAATAATTCCCGAGCCTCTATTTAGGTGGCTATTCACCTGAAAATTGCTGTATAAATCAGACGCGATTCTTTTCACGCCCGACGACAATGGGCGTTAAAAAATAACAATAATTCCGGGGACACCATTCAATTTGTCGGCCACAATCCGTTTCCGATTGCTCTGTCATGCGACTGATTGATGGTGTTTGTGTAAAACGTCTTGGCTACGCACTGAGGGGAATTCTTGAGCGTTTTTTGTCCCCTCTAGAGTCAAACCACACTAACTCTTCCAAGCAAATAATTACGTATGGTTTTACAGTTCATTTTTAGGAAGAGTTGTTTGTCTCTAGTACAAGTTAGTGTGCTATACGACTCTTTCTCGCCCAACGCTCAACAAATGGCTCAGTAAGCTGAAGACCTTGCGAATTTGTTTCATATTTGAATTTTTCACAGATTTCAACCCCCATATCTCCGCCATATTGAGAAATTTTGCGCAATATTGAGAGACACCGGGACAGGTGAAACTACATGAAAGCTTATAATTAAAACTAGCGACCCGCCCCGGCTTCACGCAGGTGAAATGCTAAATTATGCATGCATTATACATATAAACATTCCACTTGAATCACTTGAATCAATCCGTTGCGTAGTTTTAAAGATCTAAGCATACATAGGGACAGACAGACAGACCGCAGGAAGTGACTTTGGTTTATACTATATAGTGATGTACACAATAAAACGTTGGATAAAGCCGCCGCGTCTTTTAATACCAGTGCGTACCTAACTAAACATAGATTTGTCTTACTTTTCGTCGCAGACTTCTAGAAAAAACAAAGCCGCAGATTGCTCGAGCAACAAGTCCACAGGAAATGTATCGTTTGTCAACTTCGTGCTGACCTGTTTACAGACGACGATTTGTTATTGTATCATTTCCAATCATTTTATATCTTTTCAACGATTTTAACGCATTGTTTTCCGTAGAATTTTATTGTTCGACGTGCCATGAGTCGCATTTATTAACTGTTAATAAATGCGACAGCACGAAGTTGACAAACGATACATTTCCTGAACTAATCCTCCGAATACGAATTGGTGATATTGCCACTGCTCTCAAATATTAGACATATATACATATTAAATACTAGACTACTACCAGACGACGGTACTAGACGACGACATACACAATATACAAATGCATAATAAAGATAACATCCATGACCCAGGCACAAATATTCGAGTACACCACACAAATATTTGCCCTGGCCAGCATTCGAACCCACGACCGCCGGCGCCGGCGCAGTAGGCAGGTGCACTACAAACAGCGCCAACCGCGTCGTCAAATATTACATGGAATTAGGCCCGTCTCTTATCCTACAGCTTATTATACATACGTCATTCATATATTCATCATTTCATTTCGTTTTCATCTAACATTCAGTCAGCAGATCCAATACGCTTATTTATTATACACATGCTTCGCTAACAGTCGTAAACAATATCGATTTGTAATAAAAACCGTTATAGACTAGTAAAATAAAATACCAGAGCCACACATATTCTATCATTAAAGGAATTACGACGCGAAATCTAGTTACGCCTTGCGGGGCGCAGAATGCAGGAATAAAAACGTTCAGAACATGAAAAACGCATTCTTAAAACACCACAACGGCGTACAAAATGTCGGCGCAGTCAATTATATCCCACCAAAAACATTTTCATCTAAAATAAAATGACGCCAAGACGAAATCATATGACTCGCAGTGTCAAAAAGTGATCAGATCTCATGTAGAACCAAGCTTGTGACTCGACACGCCCTACCTAACACTACAAGGCCTAACTTCACAAACTCTACACCTAAGTTAAAATATGTGGCTTGGCTTTCACATGGGCGTAAGGTGAAAAATGTATTCACTATTCATTACTTTTCTGTTATTTATACAATGTTTGTTGCACTTTGCTTGGCTCGTCTTGGCGGGGGCACTACCGTGCCCCCAGATGGAAAATAATCGGCGCCTGACATTTGCGTCAAGTCGTCAACACCTTTTGCAACGATGTTTCCTTACTCTAAGATGTGGAGACTATGCGTTAAAAATTTGACGCATACGACATGTCACCGTTTATATGCACCGCCAGCATTTTTAAAGCAGCGGTGTGGTCGAACCTTAACAGTGTAAAATCTAGTTACGCCTTACCGGACGCAGAATGCAGGAAATAAAAACGTCCAGACGATGAATAATGCTTCCTTAAGCGGATAATTCCACAAAGTTGGTGCTAAACTAAATGTTTATTCCAAGTTTTCTTCACTTTTGTCGGAAGTTGGTTGTGAATTGCTCAGGAGAGCTTGTGTACAATTAATAATTTTACTTACGACCTTAGTTTTTCTGCGCTATGCTAACGGATTATCATCATCATCCACTCAACACCACATCAAAAGACGTCTACTGATGGACATACGCCTAACCCTAAGAACATCATGACATGGCCAATCTTGTGTCACCTGCATCTAGCGGACAGAAACGTAACCAGGTCATAGGTATACCCAGCACCTTGTATATGGAGTGCCTCGCTGCATCATCTGGTACATGGTCGCCACTCAAGTCCTTATCCTCCCTAGCGGCTACCAGTTCCAGGACAACGTATCCCGCAACGTGTCACTTGGGTTTTGCAATTTTCTAAGCCATGTCGGTTACTCTGTTCCTTGCGCGGATATATTCATGCTTGCTCGCACAGAAACTCGGACCTCATCGTCATCATTTCAGCCATAGCACTCCACTGCTGGAGACAGCCTCCTCAGTGAACTTCCACATAGGCCAGATAAAAGCAACCCGCATCCAGCGAGTCTCCGCAACTCTAACCAGATCGTCCGACGTGGTCTCCACTCAAGATGATCAAACATGTTTCTCTTAGCATATTGTCAATGTTACTACTTAGAACAGGGCTATATTGCATTCTATTGGTATATATTTGAAAACTACAGTTTGAATTTTTCATTGATAATTTTTGTCTCAAAAACTACTCGAAATTGACAAAATTCACGCTGACCACTGGTTTTTTCAACTTATTTTTGACTCCACGATGAGAACATGAAATAACTAAGTTACTATCTATAACTCAAAAAAAGTGTTATTCACTTTAAAAAGTTGGTTGAAATTATAAATTTATTTGTCTTAATATAAAAAAAAGGAACAAAGCCTCTTAAAAGGCCCATATTTATAGACCATGTCTCGGCTCCGTAGGTCATGGGCTCTGGTACACTGGGCACTGGTAACTCAGGCCTACCACCGATCAATAATACGCACATTACTGCCTTGACAGTATAGACGTTATTATGCGTCTCCACGTTAATTATCAAGAGAAGCCATTTTACGGCCACGGCGTAAAGTTTACTGCTCCCTGGGGCGGCCATTACGGTGGACGCTGATGTTTGATACGTAAACCTATAATATATTTAACAATCTTCGCCGATATCATAACTCTTCGTCTTTGGTTGAGCTGCTTCTAAATGATTATAAATATGTGTCTAAAATAGTATTGATAACCAATTTTCTATGGAGGAAGTGATGATTGCGGGAAAACCTCTTAACTGATATGAATTGTTTTGTTTAATATGTCCATTGATTACGCAATCTATCGTTCAGAAGATATTATTGTTATAATCACATTAAAATAACATGTACCTATTGTAGTATCTTATTAAACCATTGATACATAGATCAAAGCTTAAAGAAATTTTTTAAATGCGTTACCTGGTGGAAGAAACCAAGAAACGAACCCGGTACCTCTGGATTGCCGGTCCAGCGCGTTAACCATTTCGCCACCCTAACTTCCAAGCAACCTACCGAATTTTTCCTTATGCTTTGTGTGTCGATCTATGCATTGTTTATTTGAAAGGATTTACACATTAGCAACCTCTATGTGAATACGTTAATATTCACATCTTATCGCACCACTTTACTGCAGTGAATAGCAAGCAAGAGAGGGCGCTGTTGTTTTATAAATTTATGAAACACGAAATACCTATCTTATTATTATTTTAAATGTGGGTGCACATCACAATTTTGATTATTAGTATTAGCATTTCATTGTCATCTTTTACGAATTGTATTGGTGTTTACTGTTTATACCCCTAGGAAAAATAAAAATAGAATTTCTGAATGCATTTAAACCATTTGCGGTCCAAAGATGGTTTGCTAACGTAAAATGCGTTAAGAATACTCTTTACTCTATTATACTGAAGAAAAAAGAGGGTTGCGCAGATCAAATTGCTATAAGCAGTACATCCCTAAGTTTCGAGATTCATCACAGTCAAACAAAACACGGAAACAACTCGCAACACCCTCGCCATAAACAGTGCATGTCAATTGGATAAAAAATGGCGCCCAATCACGGCAGACATAAATCATCCACCAGACATAATATATCACGGGAAGTCTAGGGTTGGGTAATGTACCGATCGGGGTGAAACTGTCAGGGTTTCATTGTATGAGAAAGGTATCATCAATGTTGCTGTAATGTATATCGTCGTCTAGTACCCGTAGCAGAAGTCCATTAGAGCTAACTTTGGGAATAAAGCGATTTGTGTGTGGTTGTCAAATATAAAAGAAACCAGCCAAGTGCGAGTCGGACTCGCGCACCGAAGGTTCCGCAAACACTTCCCATCTCAATTGGCCGAAAATTTCAACTGTCCAGCTATCACTGTTCATGAGATACAGCCTGGTGACAGACGGACATACAGACAGACGGACAGCGGAGCTTTAGTAATGGGGTCTCGTTTTTACCCTTTGGATCCGGAACCCTAAAAATAACAAATCCCAGCTCCCAGAGCCACCAGTTTTATAAACCAACAGACGGATTATATTTCGTGAGATACACACATACACACATTTGGAAGCTCGCGGTTCGCCGCACCGAACAAAGTACATCAACACGTACAGCGACAGCGCAACACTCAGCGAAAATTTATTTAGCTTTCCGAATAGTGCAAACGGGAAAACTGTATTTCCGCTGTGTACAGTTCGATTCAGTGACAATCCTTGTGTACCTACAATCCAATAATAAAGACCAATGCGGTAGTTCGAAAAACTCATAATATCTCGTTACGAGACGCCAGAAAATACCGACCCACGATAAGTAATTAAACTATATTTTATATTTTCTTCGGTTTCCGCGACTGTCACACATTTAAATAAAACGATAAACAGATTATATCTTATATAAGATATAATATCATCATATGTATATGTATATCATCTGACATGTATGAAGTATGAACACCTTTATTTATTTATTTTTTAATTCATATTTATAATGTTATCTGCGTGAATTCTGTAAATTTAGAGTAGTTTTGAAACAAAAATTATCAATAAATCGCAATAGACCTGTTCTAAATAGTAACATTGATAATATGTTAAGAAACATATTTGATCAGAGAGAAAAATGCATAAAACAATCAGCGTTTTTGAACGGATACTTTCAGAATGTGCGTACCTCGTTTAAATTTCATACTATTCCAGCCTTTTGACTTTCATAAAAAGTACGTGATTTAATCTGCAGGAACAGTTAACTAGCCTCGCTCTCTTCCAACACTAGTGCCATCACCAATTTAACACTTTTCACCTCAATGCTTTTCAGCGGACATTTCTGGATATAATTATGTATGAAGATGCTGCTCCTCCCCTTTTACACTCCACTCCATAGCGTTTCGTATGTATGTTAATATATCTGAGACTCACTACAGTTTTCTGAAATATTTGGGTCCGTATTTAACTTTAAATAATCCGATAGGATACGGCAACTCGAGCAAACTAAAGCGACATAACGGAGCACTTCGCGCCTCTGTCCCCATTAATTAGTAGTTTCAGAATCACTCCCCGTTGCACGGAACCTAGTTTACACATTTCCCGAGCTGTTTGCCTTTCGCATTAAATGCTTACTCAGATAGTTGAGATGTACATAACATATAATTATGAGTGTGTACAATAATGTCCGTATGATATATCATAATATAGATGTTATTCGACTTTGCCTCCGTCCCTTTTAATTGGTAGTTTCGGAATCAATCCCCGTCGTTGAAACTACCCTTTCTTGAGTTGTTTGCGCTTCGTGTTAAATGTTTACCTCTGGGTATGATGCAGATGTAGACACATGTAATTCCGTGTTTCACAAGTTTGTTTCAAAAGGAAAATTAAAAAATATGTACAAAAGAATAGTGCTTATGCACGAAATGGGTTTTTTTTTTTTTCTAGTGGCTATCTTTATTATTCGTAACTAGCGTATTCATAGCGTTAGCATACGTGTTATATCTCATCATCATATCAGCCGATAGACGTTCACTGCTGGACAAAGGCCTCCCCAAAGTTCGCAAGAGACCGAAGAGTTCGATGAGATACGCAAGAGAACCACGATTGTAGATCTCATTTCTCCCCAGTGGCATATAACAATAAGGTACCAGCTGTTAATTTGTAAAGTATCCCTATGGGGAAACCCGAGCATCATTCACGGGCTTAAGCAATTTACAGAAGATGTCCTCGTCAGAGATCAGCACTAACTAAATTTTGTCCGCGCTAAAGAAAGAAAATTAAAATGTAAATTTCTTTTCTACTTACCGAAGAGCGATACATGCTATGGGGTACGCAAAGCGAAGCTTTAAACGTTTTAAGCGTCTGTTTTTGGTTTCATTTATAGTTAAATGGCTATTTGAATGCAATTTCGTTAAGATTATTATATATGGGTACATGGCAGACTTAGAGTGCTTTGAATAGAATAGAAAAAGCTTTATTCAAGATAACATTATTAAAATTTTCAATATTAGTTAAGTATTAAAAGCCACGTACCTATAAGAGAAGTTGCTACTGATGTGGTCACACTCGATTTGTTTAGTAAAACAAGGCTTAGGTATATTAGAAAACGCCAAAATTATGCGAAAAAATCTAACTGGAATGAATTTTTGGCACAACAAATATATTGGTTCCTTTTTGTGTCATGTCTCATGTACTTTCGTCAGAAATTTCTAGTTTTTGCATTTACCTTGTTTCTCTTGTACCACAGATACAAAGATAAAAGCACAGATAGTTTAAATGCTAAACTTGGCTTTAATCTTTGTATCAATGGTTCAATAAGAAATTGTGGTGTTTCCACTCTAAAACATAATTAAACATTATAGCCTAACAAGGTGTCGGTCCGGCCCGGGGATAGTGGTTCATTACTAAACGTCACTAGCGATTTTTCAAAGATTTGTCACTAAGCAAATTCGTTGTGTTGATCGGAATGCTGCTCAATCCTTCGTTCTTCAAAGACTTACTTGAAATTTGCGGAATGTTTAGACCTGTTTCCTCTTTGTTTACATCAGTGATATTCACTGACTTACAACGTCCGTTACAAAAATATGTCGTTGCCAGTAAAATGAATTAGTACCACTAAAAATCCACAATATGACGTGGATTGTAAAACCCCCTGATGGCCTATATACTTACATGTTTCTCAAATCGGTCCTCTTTTGTTTATTATTGTACCGAGTGACACCTTAATTCAAGTCAAGATTGCAAAGTCAACGTTTTATCTAAAACAAACCGTTGGATAACGGATTGCTTTATTTTCTCAGGCTAACGACCCTTCCTGTTTTCCCCAACTTTTTTGATGAAACTCCACAAAAACTGCGCGATTGTTAGGGGAAAAGTTTTCAGAAGTGACTTGGCTGTTTTATTCGAATTTTTGCGATTAAGTCGTGAGTGTAGGTGGTGAGTGATGGATCAGTCATTATGGGACCCTAAGTTCAGAGTTTAGTTTATAAAGCAAGGATATTTTTTACGTAAGGAAGTTGTAGCGACTAATTAACGGGACAAATTAATTTAATATTAAATTGATCTTAATGACCGTAATTACATAAAAATAAGCATCAAATACACTATACCATATCTCACCGCGCGAACGCTCAGCGAGCCCTATGATGGCTGCTTTTATCACAAGATAAATAAGTGACAAAGCATCCGTCAGTTTTGACAAAGTGCGAGGGTGAATGACATGCTTTGTCACTTATTTATCGCGTGATAAACGCAACCATGCCAATGCCAAATTTTCATTTGCCTGAAAGTATTTTTTTCCTGATACGCTTAATAGTTTCAGGATTTTATAGACATCGTTCTAAAAAAAACATTTTTATTAGGTTAGGTTAGGTTTGCTTTTATAATGTGTTCTGAAAAATTAACAGTTTTGGAAAATATGGTTTTTTGAACATGTGACAATTTGGCGAAAAGTTACAGATGGAACACAATTTTTTTTAGGTATTTCAGATAGGTAACCCGGTTGATAAAAGTGACATCCACACGTGTGACCACGGCTACTACTTACAAGCGCACTGTTCAAGTGTTCACTTGACGTAAGCGCGGTGAAGGCATTTTGTTCACGTGCCATTACCGTGTGCCGAAGCGGAACGATACCGCTACAGAGTTGATAGGTGTGCGTTGCTGTTTGAAATGTCGTATAGTCTAAGATCCCGATATAAAACGAACTTTACCGAGATGCTTATTTGATGAAATGTATTTTATATTTAATTTAATATGTCAATAAATATATTGCACATGGGTTGCCTAACAAATTTTAGTCCAGTGTATGTATGTCCAGTGGATCCTATACTAGTACAAAGCATACTAGACGGCTCGAGTTGAGGCGTTGAGGCCAATCCGGTGCAATTAGATGTGCCATAACTTTGAGTAGGTACAATTGTAAATCGAGTCGCTCCCAGACTTCATCAAAACTATTCTCCCATCAAACGATATTAAGTGTTCGCTGTCGACGCCGGTGCGCTATTCGCGATCGTACGACATTTCGCGACTGCGACTCGAGATTATTTGCTTCCCTCTAGTAATATAAATATTGTCACACCAGCGATGTGGGAAACGTGGAGAAGGGAATCACTATGAAATAAGTTTAGATTTCCTATCTCAAGGGCAAAATTATCGACAGGTGCATCCCGCCCATAATACTAATGTATGGTGCTCAATCCTGGTCATTGACATTGACTGAGGTTTTGTAGCCTAAACTGAATTGCCAAAGAGCGATGAACCGCAATGACTGGAGGAATGTTTGAAGAACTGATCAAATCGACCACAGAAAGTCGGAACTGCACTCGAAAACGACTGTAGTAGATGTGGGTATTAGGACCGCTATGTTGAAATGGGACTGGGCTGGAAATATCCGTCGAATGCACTCGGAAAGGTGCGCAAAACAGTAACCGCGTGGGTTCCTCGAGATGGAACGGGACCAGAGACAGATCAAAAAGGAGATTAGCGGGACGATCTGGACGCATCCCGAAAAGAATGGTAAAAGTACACGAGCAATAGGATCGTGTAGAAAAAGGAAGGAGTGAAACAAAAATTGAGATTTCAGACATTTAGTAAGGCTTAAAATCACCTAGCCAGCAACAGAGGAGGTTATGCTTTTCTCTGCAAGATTGAATCAGGAATGAAGAGATCCAAAGAAGTAACCATTCAAAGAATTACAACTTAAGTGGCAAAAGACAGGACACATTGCTCGTAAAACCAGCTACTGATACAAATACAAGTACATGTTCTACATATTGTGATTTTAATAAAATTATAATTATATGTATAATATCTTTACATGACGTGTAAAATGAATTTTTTATCAATAAATATCTGATTCTGATTTCGATTCTGATTTATTGCTGCTTTTCGTTGGAGTTCCTTTATTTTTCGTAGGTACATGTTGGATTAATTCCTGTGACACAATCGACTGGTCAGACTTTAAGTGGTACCTATTTAAGGCAAGGCACTATTAGTACAAGGAGCTATATATGCAGTAATGTGATAGTTTTATTTAATGTTTAATTAATGTTTTATTTAATTATTGACGTGTAAAAGAATATTACCAATAAATATGAATATGAATATGAATATGAATGAACTCTGATGAACTTCCCATCAGGTAAGTTTTCTGATATTTCGTTACTTAATGCCATATCCACACATAGTTGATCCCACGCAAGAATCTTCAATTTGAACGCAGCCTTGTTTATAGTAGTGTAGTGTATTTGATCACCTGAGTTTATTCGCTCAGCTGTTATTGGGTCGTTTTGGGACTTCGCACGGTTTATGGCTTCGTGAAACATGCATCGGTAATGTAAGGGGAGATGTGATACATAAGGGTGTGCCTAAGTTATATAGGGATCGTTGAAGATGTTTTACTAATACTATTACATGTTTACGAGTATCTTTCTAAGGCTGTGCCTGTCCTCAGAAACGGAGTGGAGATGTGTAAAGTTGACCAATCACATTACTCAGATTTAAATGCACTTCTTTTGGGGTTCATAAAAACAGCCTGATTGAATAGAATAGAATAGAATATTCTTCATTGCACACCTCAACAGGAAATAAATACAAACAAATTCAGATTACACGTAAAATTCAATAGAGGTAAACAACGGGCGGTCTTACCGCTAAACAGCGATCTCTTCCAGACGACCTTTGGGTAGCGAATTGATTCCTGATTGATTCATTTTCTCCGCTTCTGTGGACAGGGCCTAAGGGCCTTGCGATTTCACTAACTTTATCCGTGAATGTTCCGAGTTTCTAATTTTTTTTTAGGACTTTTGTTCATTATAAAGATTTTTCTTAAAATCGCGATGCCGGTGATGCAGTTATTACGAAATTATCGAATTGACAGGCGAACCAGTTATATTATCAGGGATGGTCAGATTGGGCCGCAGAGTTCCCCGTCTTTTTTTAATAAGAATTATATCTTTCGACTTAACTATTATTTCTATCCGTTTAATTTCGCAACTGTCATTTCCCAATTCTCCGGAAACCAACTTTTTAGCCTTGTCCAGGTATATTATTTTTCGTTTAGGGTTCAAAACGTTAGAATAGCGACTTTGAATTTTCTTACTTTCCTATAGAGCATTGATTCGCAAACTTTCCTTCGTAGTGGCGGTTCTCAAACTTTTTTACTATTATTTAACAGGAGCTGTCAACTTGATATTATTTTTGTGTCTCCGCTCGCAGGTCCTAGTCTTACTTACATTTTAGTAGATCACATTACATTTTTCTTTCATAATTTACCTTTGTGTCAATATTTTATAAAAATAGCCCGCTAGGCTACGGGTGGAATTCAATATTCTTCCATTGCTCCCATCCGCTGAGCAGCAGTCAATAGGCACAGCGGCCCTCAAAGGCAGATCGTATCGCGCTAACCCCAGTTTATACTGATCCCGGGCAGCGCTCGCAGCTCGAGTGCTATAAGGAGGAAACCACAGAGCTAGAGCGCTGCGAAGAGCTGTTTTTATACTAAGAGACCTTATTCCTTTATAAAAAAAGATTCATATAAATGACGAATGTTTTTGATAATTTCAACCAACTTTTTAAAGTGAATAAATACTTTTCCCTGAGTTCTAGAAAGCAATATAACTATTATATGCTTTCATTGCGTGCAGTCGAAAATATGTTGGAACAACAGTTTTCTGCGTGAATTTAGTCAATTTTGAGTAGTTTTTTAAACAAAATTAATCATAGAAAAATCAAACTATAGGTTTTAAATATATATTATACCAATAAATCTTTAAGTACCTAAAAATTGCCCGTTATTAAGTAAGAAACGCTACGAGCTACGGGTGCTCAATATTCTTCCACTGCTCCCATCCGCTGAGCAGTAGTCAATAGGCACACTAGGCACAGTGGCCCTCAAAGGCAGATCGTATCGCGTAAAGAGTTAGTGCAGCGAAGAGTTATGTCTTTATATTAATGAAAATGAATGAAATCCCTTCAGGCAACCCCGTAGTCAAATACCTTAAAACTAAAAACTAACGTACATATTAGATAAACAATTGTTAAAATACACAAACACGTAGAACTCAAAACGATATTTTTTGTTAGATTATACCGACAATTTTTTTAAATAAAAATAAGCGTTGTCTAAGAATTGGCCCTCTACACGATGACACCTTGTGGAAAATTTGACAGTCGCAACACACAAAAAGAACAGTGGTGCAATTTTCATGCTAAAACTGTGAGATTTTCTGCACTGTGACTGTGACCAATTACTGGTCGCCTAAGCTCTTTTAGAACGAGGAACTCTCCAAATAAATTTTTCTATCACAAATTGGGATATTTACAAAAATATATTAATGTTGTAATATTTCATTTTTTATTCTGTATTTGATAATATCATAAAGAGCTGGGTTAAATAAATTAAATCTTGTCAATTGAGCGCTGTAAAGAAGAGTACTTAGTTATCCTTCTACTATGACTAACTAATTGAATCCAACACTGGTGTATTGTCCGAAATAAACAGTAGCAGTTCGTTTTACTGTTCATAGAATGGCAAGATGCAAATAATGGCAAGTCCACAAATTGGAGCAAAAGATGACCCCTTTAGAAGCCCCTTTAATTGTACATAACACATCTTATGTACACATAATAACAATGATTAGCTCCTCAATCAACTACAGCCTTGTGTTTAGCGTTGCAGCGCAAATCAGTCCATATACAGGATTCGTATTGCTAATTAGTTTACCGGGTATTGTAAACATTGCAGCTATTTGAATTATGGCTTCCGACAGGATTCTGCAAATGTATGGGATTTGTATGGGTGCGACACCAGCCGTAAAGCGGCATCTGTTAGTAAAATGTTCTTTGTCCTCTCGCGACGTCGAAATTGCTGGACAGATTTTTATCAATTTTGGTACAGGGATAGCTGGACATCCAAGGATCGTTATAGAATATTTTTGATCTGACTATACCTAATAAAAAATACACGGATGTAGTTACGTGGGGCACACGGGTTTAAAATATGTAAAATTCACAATAATAGGCTTTCATTCACAATGTTGAGTTGATTATGATGACGGTTATTGAATCTTATTTCCCCCGAAAAGAAAGCATTTTATAAGTCCATGTGAATCTATCTGTGGCATTGTCGGTCGTAGCTCCCAAACGAATGGAAAACGAATGGTTTTTTTTTATCGAAAGCCTAGCCTGCCGAGATGGTTTTTATTATGTTTGGTAAAATATAATGAGGTCCTCATGATGACCAGCCACTTGTTTCGGGTTTTTTTTTTTATAATTTGGAATGTAGGTTGTTCTAAATATTGAAGACACTTCTAGTT
The DNA here is from genome assembly GCA_932273695.1 of Apotomis betuletana. Classification (NCBI taxonomy): domain Eukaryota; kingdom Metazoa; phylum Arthropoda; class Insecta; order Lepidoptera; family Tortricidae; genus Apotomis; species Apotomis betuletana. The sequence continues at coordinate 21,373,705 of OW026312.1, forward strand.
TTACGAGCGCGGTAATATCGTAAAGCCGGCTACACACTAGCTAGCGATCCTAGGGCAAACAGTGGCTATACACGGCTCAATTTCATAGTGCAAACACGGCACGCTTGACACTTATATCGCAGTCTAGAAACGGAATAAAATAGGTTTCTATGTCGGTTCAAGCTCAACACGGTTTTTTAAACATGAACAAAATAACGAAAAAACTTCCGCAACTTCATTCGCTCGGGAAAGGAATAGGCATACGGATTTATCATCCTTATGTTTGCTTTTTCATCTGTTTTTTTATTTATTTTGTATTCCCATCGCCTTCTGTATCAACTTAAGTCAAACACAGATTCTTCATTTTTGCTTTGAAAACTCCCTGATTTATAATCACGACTATGACAAGAAACTTGTTTGTTTCCAGAATAATCACAAAATTTTAAACAGAGATATAAAAAGTACACCTAGGCGTTTTATAATTCTTGGTCTGTTCTTCTTCAAAACTTTGTAATAATCAGCTACAATTATAAAAATTGTCGTTAATTTTATTGACTGAGAAATCAACCTAAGTGCTATGGTATTAATCGTTTGTACCAATAACGCTGTCAGGTTTAATTTATTACAAGCAAAATGGTACTGAAACCGTAGTCACCCGTAGTCTATAGACTAATTCATGAATGAAAACGTAAAATTTGACCATCATTACCTTCCCAAAGCGACCAAAATCAATCAAGTACGCGCAATCAAAAACCATTTCACCAGACCCAGTATATTTAATGAAAACCTATCCATCAATTGAAGGGATGTACAAAACCAACCTAACTGACTAGACTGGTTGAGCTTTACAGCGGAACATTTTTATTAACAGTAGGTGTCGACCAGTTTAAAGAGTTACGTCGTATCGAAAACGTCCCTTCAATTCTATTCATTGGAAAACACTTTGTTACCAACGTTTTGGCAATAGATTATCTGTCGGAAATGAACTTTAGACCCCTCAAAATAAGGACAGTTATGAAGTAAATGAAGCAGTTTTTGGGGAAGTTCAGTGAAGTTGAAATTTGAGGCGAATTGACAGAAAATGGAATTTTATGGAGGCACGAGATGCTGAAACATTGTTATTTATGGGAAACATTTTTACATGAGTAATAACGTACGCGTAGCGTACAATTTTACGGTACGTCAAAATCGTGGCGTGAAACGTTGAGTCATTGTGACACGGAACGTGCGATGTTGTTTCGACGTTAAGACAATTATTATTGACAATTTTAATTTTTCAGGGATAAGGCTGCCTGTGCACTGAAGCGGAGCGGAACGGAGTTGTTTAAAACGGACCAATCACGTCCCTCAGATTTAAATGCACTTCTTTCGGGTCTACGAAGACGCAGTCTGATTGGTAATTCTTTTTCCGCTCTGCTTTAATGGCCTATATTTGTTTTTAAGGTCAAGCTACACCGAATGCGTGTGCAGTACGTATATGCGTCATAATTCGCGTTGTAACGTATGATTTCTTATGAGATGCCACACCTCTCGCTTGTGCAGAACTTCTGGAACACTTTGTAGCACGCGCATCGTTGACGGGCTGCAACACAAGTTCACGTATACCTTAACCTGGGTTTACTTTAGGAAAAAATAGGGCTACTCAGCATCAAAAATAAACTTAAAATATTCCTTTTCTTCGGTTTCCACGACTGACACACATTAAAATTGTCATTGTCAAAGGTATGTATGAGCCCGAGACTATGAGTCGAGAAACAAATAATAATAATTCGTTTATTCAGGCATCAAAGGCCCATAGATAATAAATACCTTTAAATCTAACATACATATTAAATATTAAAATACTAAACAACTAGGTCACGATGTCTTTCGTAAGTCCGTGGTGTTGGGTAGCCGACCGCGGAAACGCCGGAATAAAACACCTTTCGGCCAAAATTCTTACTTCATGAAGGTCGCTAGCTGGTCAGTCGGAACCCCCAACACATAAGAATTAAAATTCACTTTGTGGAACTAGAACGCTACCGAAACGTCAGGGAGTCTCAAATAATAAACGCAATCTGTTTAAAATGTTTTATTTAAACTTAAAATGCTTCCCGGTCCCTTCCCGGTCACTTCCACCAGGTAGCTCCTTTTTCAATTTTTCTTTAAGCTTTGATCTTTGTATTCATGGTTTAAAATGCTTATTTACAGATAGCTTTAGCAATTAAAGTAAAAGGTTGAGCATTCGTTAATGTAGGTAAGTATTCCACTGCCACAAACGGTCGAAAAAGTAAGGATATGGCATAAAACCTGTTGTTCAAATTAGTCCCTGAATTTTAATTTTGCAAAAGTGTGGTACACGCATCCGGTGTGGCTTTACCTTTATAGTTTTATCCTCGCGTACGATAATCAGAAAATTATAATTTCACAGACAGAGTCACAACGACACACTTTTTAAACCTGTACCAAAAATTTTACACTCTTTCTGGAACCCGCTTCTGAAGTTTAATATTCGTAACTAACAACACGTCTCTCTACTCACTCAAATGAATTTCAAAAAGAGAACGCCTCGCGGCCTAAACGCGGTACTCGACTTAAAGAACCTTTATTGTGCAACGATTGCATAAAATACTATTATTTCGATGTTCTAATAATCTTCAAACGTTTACAAATGTCACAAATAAGCGGCTAAAGTAGTTTCTTTTCCTTATTGTATCCCTTTTCACGGGTCAGATATAGAACAAAACTTAGTTCGCAACTCGCGACCATGATTAGTTAGAAAAGTAGCGTATCTTGCCGATCGAAAACAAGACGATTCGAGTAAAGGGTGAGTTGTGGTAACTATTCTGAGCTTTGATGGGTCGCCTACAGATCTGATCGGGGATCGCGGACTTAGTGTAAAGAAAAGCGGTTATATAATATAATATAATATTTATTATAAATCTGTCAAAGTATTATAAATCATGCTTTTGTTTACTATCTCATTCGGACAACAAAAGAGTATCAAATGGTCACACAAGAGAAAATACTCATGCCAAAATTAACTTACAATTTCGATACAAGAAAAAAATGATCGTGCCGAACTCTTGAACAGAAGATAATATAATAAATAGTACTTATACAGGGTGGAACAGATCGAAGGACTTTTAAGCAAACAGGGAATTGTTTAGACTGAGTACTTAATTTTTCACCAATGAACTATATAAATATTTCTATCCATTTTTGAGATACAGTTTGTTAAACATTAGTGTAAAAGTCTGCTCGTATCAACCCTAGCATCTTTTGAACATCGCTTAAGTTAGACAGGTGTCAATTTAAAATGTAGGTAAATAAAACCTTTGAATTAGTAGGGTTGTCACTGATATTAAAATATTTTATTTTGGTGACTTTTTGTTACTTTTAAATCCGGCTTTACAATTATAATAGGTCAATTGTAGATCACTCAGATGACACTATCCAGTCAGCTCAGTCTTTACAAATGTTCCAACCTGTATATAGGCATGGGATTTCTGACAGCACGGTAGGGCTATAAAAGAGCTATAAAATAAATAAATAAATAAAAAATAAATTAAAATAGATTTATTTCGGACAACTAAAGATCCATAGATTGTTATGGTTTGCTATGGAGCCTATGTTCTCGCTGCTGAGAAGAGATGAGAGCCGAAGGCAGTTTGAAATAAAATATATATTCATGAGAGTATATGAGATTGAATTGTATTCCAATATATATTTCAATAATATATTAAGTATTAACATTAAAATACTGCCTTTAAGGTTATTAAGCATTAAAGTACCAATGTAATAGCTATGTATTCAATGACGATGCAAAAGTGGTTCCAGTGAATCCCAATTGATTAAATGATTCTTATCTTATCTTATCTTATCTTAAATTACAAAAAATATAATTAATTTTTTTCCACTCCTAGTTTTAACTATATTGATTGTCCATTTCATACATTTTCTAGTCTTGGCTGGCTATTTGATCAATATAGAATCCAATTTACATGAAAACACTTACAATAGAACTAAACCTAAAAATTAAACTAAACTCGAACATAATAAAGTTAAACTAAATCTAAATCTTTATTATTGCCATGTAAAAAGTTTTGAATAAATTTCATTTGTAGGTTATTTACATGTAAAATGTCGCAACATATTTACATATTTTATGCCATCGAAAAACAATGCCTACTCAAATCAGGCATTTAGTATTTTCTTCTACAAAGTCAGAAGAAAATACTAAATGCTGATTATGAAATTCAAATTACGAATTAAGTAAATACACTTATAAGTATGAGTATGAATTGTATTCAAATGTTAATATCGGCTCCAAAGCTCTATTTCCATGGTTTCAACCGCCATATCCCTGATATTATTATGTTCAAAAATTCCGACGATTTTAAAGTTTGTGCGCAGGCTTCTAAGAATCCAACGATTATTCAATTCTTTTTATCACCATGACCGCAGCCGAAACTCTAGTAATTGATGAAGTTTTCGGTGGAGAACTTCTAAATAAGGATCTTTCTTAGACATCGCGTTCGTTTCGTCCAAGAATCAAGGTAAGAAATCTATGTGAATGTACATGTGTATAATTACGAATATACTTCGAGATGGAATGTGCTTACTTAAAAATGTTTTTGTTCGGGCATCGACGTTATAGAACGTACCTACGCCCGTCGCCAGTCCCATGACGTGAGCGTTACGTTTGCGAAAAAGCGTTGCGTTTTACACAAACGACCAATAGGTACAATGTATTCTCTATTGTGATGCTAAGCATTATCTGTTTTTGTATTTCTTTCTTGTTGAAGTGTGCACTAAAGAGTATTCTTTTATATTCTAAGGTGCCACCATATTATGCTAGTTTGCGTTTGGTCCAATGGCTGACTGATTGAGAATGCCTTATTAAATAAGTCCTCCAATTGTACCTACTATGTTGTAAAGTGCAATAAAGTTTCACCTACATACAAGTTTTTTACTAAACTCATTTCAGTGTTTAGTTTCCTTGACGGCTTTTGCATTGTTCCAATTTATTATTCATTCTCACATTCTTTATAATTTCACAAAATACCACACTAAGCTCATACAGGGTGGCATCCAACCCTGCACAAGTTAACTTGTAGTTGACACAACCTCAATACGTCGCCGCACCTCCGTGGCACGCGAGACGTTTCAATTTGTGCAGCAGCGTGTCACGGAAAGGTATTTTGTAGAGGTGGTAAATACACTTTATTAGTTATATTTTCTGCCAAGACATGACTTTTTCGTCAAAAATATCATAGAAGGAAATAGCGAGGTAGAGGAAGGCCAAAACGAAATTACTTTGAGCAAGTATTAAGAAAAGGTTAAAGTCATGTCATGTCTTACCAAGAAGTGAAGGAGAAAGCCCAAGAAAGAAACGGCTGGCGATTGCTAGACCGACGAAAGCGCAGCTCTTAAATTGAAGACACAGTGATTTACACTCAGTCACTCATACTGTATGATACCTATACGGATTATAAAATTAATACTTATGGTGTGGATAAAGCAGTGTATAGGTACAATGCTTTAAAAACACGTGCCATCATTTTGTTAAACTCGCCTTTGGTTCGTTTAATAAAACCACACTCGTGTTTTAAGACCTCTGATTATGTAACAGTTGCATAATACATTTAATGAGGTACTGCAATGTTTCTGATTCCAACACATCGAACAGAAAACTGGTCTGAATCATAAAATCTCTACTAGTAAGTAGTACTGCCTAATGTACGTATGACTGTATGACTGTAACCTGCCTGTCTATCTGTTAGGTAACTCTTCACGCTTAAACCGCTGAACCGATTTAGATGAAATTTGAAACTTAATAAATTTCCGGGAATTTGATGCATCCATTGTTTTACTAATTTGACGTTTTCCGCTATAATGTAATTAGGCATTTTCTTGATCTTTTATGGCAATTAACGCAGACAAGGACACAGACAACTAGTATAATATAATACAGCATACTTTTATCAATTTATGGAACATGTAATGTCTCATTTAGTACAAACAGCAAATCTCAAAGAAAAATTGAAATGATAGTGTGATACCTGGTGGAAAAGACCAGAAATCGAACCCGATACCTCTGGATTGCCGATTACATTGGATTGTAACACATTCCAATTTTTCTTCGAGATTTGCTCTTTGTACCAACGGTTTAACATACTTTTAGTAAAATGCCGCATCAAAATCAACTATCTTCATCCATCCACCCCACACTTAGCAGGTCGGGGTACACTCGTATCTCTGTTTCGAATTGCCTGTTTGTTTTAGCGAAATAGATCGACGTTTAAAACCGTGTTGACTGTACTGGATATTAGATTGGGCACTCGGGTGCGTCCAGGTGTGTTGCATCGCAAATACTCGGCTTAGCGGGAAATGTGGTTATGAATAGCTATGGACACGAATCTATTTGGGAATGAAATGCATACATATGTTCCGCATATCGCGGGTAAGCATTTTGAAATGTGGGTGCTACTGCAGTAATGTATAGTCACAGATTAGTGAAATAGAATAGTGTACCGCTACATGAGCGTATCAACCAGTTCTTGAAGATTTGGCAGTCCAGACGTTCAGACAGGGCGTGGAGAAACCATTTGTCCAACGAGCTAATGCGGTCCCGAAACGATTAAGCCCGCGAGCGCATGGCTGCGTAAAGGTACTCTGGCTTCCGCAAACATGCTCGAGACACTACAATAACGTGGCCGCTTTAAAAGAATATGGAACGCACTATAATATCGTATTCTTCTGGTGTCAATTGCGCGCCTGGCGTCTGGGAGTCTAATGGTGTGGTATTTAACCGTACCTATAGTCTACACTTCGAGAACTCTGCATCAAGCAGCGTTTATCACTTTTGGTGCAGTCGCGTATACTCGCCTCCTTTGGCCACGTATGCTACCGATGGTGGAGGCTATGGGTGACTTGTGGTGCAGGGAAAGATTGAGGGTACCAGGCCACGAACTAAGTTCCAATAACACAAGCCTACTAGAGCTTACTGCTGTCCATCAAAGCTGAGCGGAAAAAAATTAACCAATCTGGCTGCGTTTCTGTCAAACCCAGAATACTTAAGTGCATTTAAGACTGAGGACGTAGTCTGTTTGTTACGTCCACGTAACGTAGTGTAGGGCGCCCTGTAACAAGGTGGAGCGACGACATTCGTAGGACAGCAGGTAGTAACTGGAGGAGCTCAGTGGCGTGCCATCAGAGACGCCTACGTCCAGCAATGGACTGATACGGGCTGATGTTGATGATGATGAAATCTGAGGAATGTGATTGACCCATTTTACATATCTACGCTCCGCTCCGCTTCTTTGAATAGGCAGCCTATTTTTATTATTCTCAAACTGACCGGAGATTGACCTGAATATCATCAGCTGATGGTTAGTGACTACGGGGTCGAGTATGTAGCTCGCCGGTTCAGTAATAGCCTATTCACTTTTACCTTGAAGAGACCCAAATTATCGTTTTCTGGAAATACACACGATGGAAGCGAGTTCCATTCCTTAGCAGTTCGCATTAGAAATAATGAAGCAAATCGCTTCGTGCGAATACGTAAGTGGTAAACTGACAACATAAGGGTGAAATCGCTCCCCTCGTCTGTTTGTCCGATGGTGAAGCGGGGATTAAATCGTGCAATTGCACAACACAGTCCAATGCCTTCTCTGCATGTGATGAAGCGTGAATTTGAGTGTCAGGGGCATTGCAATGACGCTCACGCCCTGAGTTCGATACCCTTCATAACTAAATATATGAGCAGGTATGTTTATTTCTGAATGTATCCAAACGTGAGAAAAGTTAATCATTCTTACCCCGCTTAGGCCTGGAGCTACTAATCGGTTTAACTCGCTCCGTACAAGAGTAACACGGGTAAAACGGATACCGGTGAGCCGGGTGTGTATAAACAGCTTCAAATAACATGTGATGGTATTTCACAATACTTGGCGTGGCACATTCACCATAGAAAATTTCAATACCTCCATCACGAGTATAGGTTGGTCATCATGAGACCCTCATTTAATGAGTGTTATAGAAAATGCAATTAAAACTGAACATAGGCGAAAATTGCTGGTATCCCACTAGGACTAATGTTTTTATTTTCATGAAACATACTAAAAACCAATCGTCAGACAAGGATTTTAAATAGGTTCAAGCGTTTGGGACCTACGCCGCAGACAGATATGTACATATGCTAAACTTACTAGATCCCTCTTTTCTCTTTAGAGGTAAAAAGTAGTGAATCGATATGATTACTTTTTAGGGAACCTCCTCAATTAATGCTGAATTCATCACATACAGGCTCGAATTGTTAACTGACCTCGTGTTAATACACTAATATCATACATTATTGTTCTATTATAATCCTATTACTACAAACTGTAAATCCATCAACAGCATATGGCCATGTTACGGCACAATCAGCCGATGGATTGAATGGGATAGCAGTTAGACATCCAATTGTCGCCCGTATGCAGACAAACCGGTAACCAGGTTACAACATAATATCCTAGTTTAAACTAGTGCTGTCTCTGAGGTCGATACTGAAATCGATGGAGATCTTGCGCCTATTACCTATTCAAATACTGGATAGACAAAATGTAAGTGACCTTATCCGTTCAAAAATTTTGAATGTATTAGACATTTTTCTCTATGACCAAACATGTTTCTTAACATTTTATCAATGTTACTATTTAGAACAGGGCTATTAAAATTTATTGGTATACATTTGAAACCTATAGTTTGAATTTTTCATTGATAATTTTTATTTCTAAAATACTCGAAATTGACAAGATCCACGTGGATAAATTGTTTTTTCAACTTATTTTCGACTGCACGCAAAGAAAGCATGAAATAGCTATGTCAAGCCACCTAGAACTCGGGGAAAAGTATTATTCACTTCAAAAAGTTGGTTAAAATTATCAATATATTTGTCATAATATGAAAAAAATATATTAAAAGGACCGCTTCTTAACACACAGTTATTGCATCAAATATGTGTATGTATACCAGGGGTCGGTGTACAGCTCACTTAGACTTCGCGAGTTTGTTTCAAAATGGCAGAAATTTAATTTAATTTTACGTTTGCCTATCCCTTATTTCCGCCATAAAAAACAACGAAATACTAAATTGACTCGGAAAATCTAGACTCACTTAACGAAATGTAGGTAGGTACTAACCTACTTAACTAAACACGATGATTAAGGTGAATATTTATTATACGAGTAGCGACGATGCATCTCGATCCCAACCCAAACTCGACAGAAAATCATCCCACCTCTATTCCTAACAAGCGGGAATGACCCCATATAATCCAGAATTGTGTATTTACGGCCGATTTCGTGCATTCAGTTTGCGAGGTGCATTATTAAGGGTGCTTACGCGCACACCTGCGCCTTATGTTAGAAATACTGCCGTATAACTTGGTATAACACAGAGCATTATGGAGTTTAGTATGCATCACACAAATGACGCGAAGGTATATAGAAGAAATTCTTATTTAAGGTCGAATTCACTCGCTTTGTTAGCTTAAACAATACCATAATCAGAATTCTTTATTCTTCTATCAGAGTTGTCCCGTAAAATAAAACTAAACACAAATAAAAGACAAACTACATACATACATTATATTTGTCTTAAGTCGAAGGAAATTGGGTTTACATTGAAACACAGGGCATATAAAATTAAGACATTTTGAATTTAAAACAGTTCAGGTACCTGCTCTGAAACCAATGGGAACTCATTGCTGGTTTAAATACAAAATGTCATTAATCTGCATGTTTTGTTCTTTTTTTTTTTATGTTAACCTTATTTCGTTCGTCAAAAGATGCATTTGTAGCAAAAGGTATTTGAAATTAACACACTTTAAATTAAAAGTAGCAGTTTGTGGCCACAGCCACACTGCATAATAAAATAAACGCCTTGACTACACTATTAATAAAATTACTTAATTGTATCGAAAACCACCATATTTTTATGGAAAGAGTACTTGATTTCGAGAAAAATCTTAACAGCGCGATGCGTGCATGTATAAGGGTGATTATGCATTCACATAGCGTACGCAAAGCGTTAAGTGTCTTATTTCATGCAAATTGCATACTTAGATAATACCCGGAGCATTCGCTTGCAATGTAACAATTCAAATTAGAGCATTACTCCAGTCAGTGAGGACTGGAGCATCACAGTTCGCAACCTGCAGTGATACAATTTGTTACGTAATAAGTAGATATTTCCTGATGTTTTTGTCCATTCGTAGGTCTCCTAAAAGCTCTGTAGATAGATCATAGAAAAGTTTGTCTTTTATCATTTTTGTCATGGAAGTGCTGGTGAAAAATGAAATAAAGTTTGTCTTTAGGACACAAATTAGATTTGTGCTATAGATCTGTGACGATATTATTACAAACGAATGTTTCTGGTGAAGGGCCATTCTCACTCTTACGGCCCGGCCACGACTACACGCGATCAGCGGCAGCGGCAGTGGTGAGCGGCGAGGAAAAGAGACAGAGAGAAAAAGTCATTGCTACGCCAATCGCCCCTCTAGTTCATGACTTCAGAGCGGTGCGTGCGACAATACGCGCGCGGCATGCTTGCCATCTTGCCATGTTAGGTTGTTTTGACACTCAAAAAAGCGAGAACGTTATGTAAGTAATATCCACCAATAGTACATTACTGCAGACGCCGGGAAAGAAGGGCTTACCGGGTGTGTAGGTATAGACGGCCGACCGTAGGGAGGGTAACGCACGTTAAATGGCAACATTTCATTGCATGTTTGAGAAAACGTAATTTATCTCCATAGCCCAGTTTTGTTTAGTTTTGTAGAAACGGGTTCAGCGAAGACTTTAATACGAAGGTATGAAAGAATTTTAGATTGGAGAGCTACAAGCTGGGGATTCGCAATGGGTGCACGCGTATCTCCTCTCGATGTCGTACCTTGCGAATAATTTATATTTTGCGTAAACGGTCACATGGTTTTGTAGCTTAGCTTTGACTTAGCTTATCTCTTATCCACCGCATGCATATAGTGGAAAAGCAGTCTTAGTAGTGGCGTAACATATACGTAACATAAATGAACGTTTGCACTGCGGTGCCTACTCAAATAAACTTAGTTAATCTGCAAGTGCGCTGGAAGCTAACACTGAAGATAAATTTGGATAGGGTTTGTATTTACCACAATGCCAAATGCCTGTAGAAAGAGATAAAGACGTGGCTTGATGATTCTGTTTCGGTTTTTGGACTCTTTACTGAAGCTTAAGAAGTTTAGATTGGCGAATCAACTTTTTGACCCGACACTTTTGCTGTCTACGGCGTTACCCAAAATGTCAAAATGGATGTTACCAATAAATCGGGCTTCTAATATACATATTTACTGTTTATCGGGTTTAAGGCAGAAGCTCTTATAATACGGTGAATAGAGACTAAAGTACTATGTGTGACCTTACAAACGGTCCGGTAGTTTTGAATTTTTGATATGTTGTCTAGGATGGGTAGTCAGTGTTTAAATAAAAAATGCACAATTCCCCCCCCTCCGCGCCCGCCGCCATATTGAAAAAACCGGCACTTTCTTCATATTTTTACTCATATCTTCCTTTAGGAGCATTTTAGCTAGAAGAAAGCTTCGACAATGTTATAGAGAGTTAAATTTACTACATTCTCCATTTTATATTTTTTTTCTAGGACAGATAGTTACGGAGATATCTACATTTAAAAAAACGTAAAAAATCGCAATTTCCTACTGAAAAACAAACTTCTGGATTATATCTTCGTTTAGGAGCATTTTAGCTACAACAAAGCTTGGGCAATGTTGTAGAGAATTAAATTTACTATAATTTACACTTCAAATTTTGTTTCAAGGACGGTTAGTTACGGAGATATGCACATTTAAAAAACAGGAAAAGTAGAATTTTCCTAAAATTTCTCAAAATTCTTGGTTTAGAACGCTGTCATTCAGTTACGGACTAGTCTAGGACAAATTAAAACATGTAGGAAATATAATTACTTATAAAACTCATGTCCATTTTTACATACATTTTCGGAAAATGTGACTTTATTTTTTACATATCTCCGTAATTATCTGTCCTAGAAACAAAATTTGAAATGCAAATTATAGTAAATTTAATTCTCTACAAAATTGCCCAAGCACTGTTCTAGTTAAAATGCTCCTAAACGAAGATATAATCCAGAAGTTAGTTTTTGAGTTGGAAATTGCGATTTTTTACGTTTTTTTAAATGTGCATATCTCTGTAACTATCAGTTTTTAAACAAAATTTAAAATGTAAATTATAGTAAATTTTATCCTCTTCAACATTGTCTAAGCTTTTATCTAGCTCAAGTGCTCCTAGACAAAGAATTAAGCAAAAATGTGAAGAAGTTCCCGGTTTTTTCAATATGGCGGCGGGCGCGGAGGGGGGGGAATTGTGCATTTTGCAATTAAACATTCACTAACCATCCTAGACAACATATCAAAAATTCAAAACTACCGGACCGTTTGTAAGGTCAAAATCCTTTATTCACTGTGTTATTATTTAAAGGTGAAATTTCACAACAAATTTTAAAAACTATGGCCAGATTTATTTTAGGTACACTTTTGTTTAAATTTGAACATTGTCATAAACATGAAGTCTAATTTTAACTACTCTGAAAATGCAACATCAGAATCCTGTGACATTGACTAGTTGTCATTTTAAGTTAGAGGTACTCGCATGCAAATAAAGTTGACATTATCAGATAACAATGTCAAGAAACTTCTAATTTACACCCGAGCAAAATTCATTGAAGTGAAGTCGTCACTGGGTTCTCATAAGTACGTCATTTCAATCGATTTTGCGCGCATTTTACGATCCTTGACTATAATTAATAAAACGTTGCTTGTATATTTATTCTCAAAATAAATATATATCTATAGCCAAGGAAAATAAATAACTCATATATCAAGTTGATTTGTCTTCTTTTTTTTTTTTTTTATCGCGGCTTTTAATGATCCTGCATTTCTGCATTCCTGCACCAACTGCTACGTCCTAAGATTGACTGGTTAAGACGCTTTATGGAATTAAGTCTGCCCTTTGTACTATTTTGTATTGTACAATGAATTTTATTCTCTTGAGCAGTTCGATTCCTATCTATTTAAATGCGACCCAGGCGCCGATCCACTAGAAAAGTTCCCAAATCTGTTAGCTGCGAAGTTGGGCTATGTGTTTTGCATACGAAATGCATAATATTGCATAATATGCTCGTAAAGAGTCCATGAGGCACGGATGCAGCCTAGCGTGGCCTCTAGCACACCAACGTGTAACAACAATAGGCGTGCGGACAAATCTTTTTTGAGTATGTCAATCGATTCTATTTTTATTGGGATCTAATGTCTATATGGGACGTACTCTTAGACTGCTCTAAGAGTCAGAAATGTCCGTCAAAGTTCAACATTCCCACAGAGCACTAAAAACGCTCCATACAGATGGCCTACCTACCTATGGCGTCATCTGTGGATTGGGTAAGAGTATTGCATGGAGAAAATAAGTAATTTGCCACTTTCACCGAGAAATAGTGCGTCTTTGTTCATGGTTGTCATGCCATTATTAATTTGTTAAATTATGAGTATTCTGAAAAAAAAACGATTTCTATTGGATAAAAAAAAATCATAGAATTTTCGTGTCTTTGAAGTCACATATCATCATCCTTCTAGCCTTTGTCCCATATCTTTGTAGAGAATGAATTCTCAATCGATCGGGGTCGGCTACCTAAATCCCAAGATGTGGCGTAGGCACTAGTTTTTACGCAAGCGACCATCTGCCATCTGACTTTCCAACCCAGAGGGGAAACTAGGCCTTATTGGGCTTAGGTGGTTTCCTCACGATGTTTTCCTTCACCGAAAAGCGAGTGGTAAATATCAAATGACATTCCGTACATAAGTTCCGAAAAACTCATTGGTACGGCCCGGATTCGAACCCACGGCCTCCGGATTGAAAGTCGCATGCCCTAACCACTAGGCTACCACCGCTTTGAAGTCACATAATTACAAAAACAATTTTTTTTTTGCTTTGTTTGATGACATATTGAGCTAATTTAATTTATATACCTAACTAGAATATGTTGTATAATTCAACAGTAAGCCAAATGTATGGAGCGTTTTAGTGCAATTTCTGACTTTTAGAGCAATCTTAAAGTAGGAAGTCCCAAATAAACATTTGATTTCATTAAAAAACAGAATCAATTGACATCCTCAAAAATAAATTGTCCGCACGCCTAATCTAAGACTACAAAATAATATGGCGTTCGTTCTAACCCCACGGTGTGAGAGTACCTACCCAGTTTAGAATTTGTGAGGCGGCCGAAATATCTAAATATCTAGTGGGGGGAAGTGAGCAGGCAGGGAGGCAGCGACCCTCGTCCTTAAGTTATTATCGCCTATATCATCATTATGGGCTGTATTTTTATACACTATGATAATAGTAAGAGATTTCATGCTTAGAAGTATTACGCTGTTAAATAAAAAAAAAATGGTTAAATGAATATCTGTAAGTATATTGAATATAGGTACTTGTAGGGTTAACCTATAGTTAAATGCTACTTTTTTGTGTAGAAATATGTGCTTTGATTAAATCTACCGACAATACCAGTGACGGACAGTCAGCTGAAGAAATGCAAATCCGTGCTCATAAATGTCAGAAGTGTCACGTTTCGCTAACTGTATACACTAAAATAAATAAACGTTGGATCTATACGTAACTGCCGAAACATCTGGTGAATCGTCGATCGTGATACATTTTTTTTATTTTTATTTTTTTATTTATAACAAACATGCTTATAAAAGAACTTAAATTTCACTATTTACATAAATTCAAAAAATACTGGTCCAGACAAGCGTTTAACGACATAGTGTGCGGTAACAGCCCAAAAAGACCGTGGTCTGAGCTAGGGCTAGTTACGTATCTCGTGACACAATTCTGAGAGAGCGGTTCGGATACATGAAGAATTTGTGTATGGCCAACCAATAAGAAGCTAAGTAACATGGGATCATCAAAAAAGTTAATGCGATGAGAGCTGCGTAAGAACTTGTAATAACTTATAATTAATGATTAAAGAAGGTAATATGAATAAATAATATTTGGTATTTATAACTGTTTATATAATTATATATATTTAGGTATATATACGTATAAATTAATAAATATTCTATTTATATTTATAGGCAAGTCGAGACCATCATACCGAGCCGATACCACATATTCGAGAACTCTTTCAATAGTCAAAACTATAATATAGTTTTGACTATTGAAAGAGTTAACATATTATATCAATTCAGCTTTAAAAAAAAATCACTCCTTTTTGTTAGTTACTAATTAAACATCATTGTAAAAAAGCATCTCAAAGCACTTTATAATCAGTAAACATGAAATAACTGAAGAAGAAAAGCCTACCAAACATCGCACCGTCGGCGCGCGCTATTAGAGCGTAGTTGATCAAAGAATCTGTGACAAAGTTGCCGCGCTGCTGAACGGGTAGCAGTCCCTGATGAAGAGCTCCATACGAGTTCGAAACATGTCTGGCCGTTCCTGTCAATTTCACGTGTAAGTCGCTTAATACAATTATTAAATATGTTTTACGAAAGTTTTAATAAGAAGAAAAGCCTATTGAAACTAGCTCGAGTTATCTTAGCTGCCTGATTCCACTCCAAAGTAACACTTACCCGACACTATCCAATTTTCCTTCTATCGGAGAATGTTCAAGTTTCAATAGACCCAGCGGAGTTGCAATATTCAATACTAGTTTTGTGGCAATTGGAAGTTGCACTGAAGTCCACAGTGAGCTCTATTTGGGTGGCTGTTTGAATTTCAACTTTGGTGATGATTAATCTTAGGATGCTTCTTATTTTGACGATTTTTTTTTCCGGTCACCCCCTGATTTTGTGGGACAAACACGTAAAAACGTCCGTGATTTCCTTTAAATTTCATGCCTGCTCTCCTGTTTTTCTGTCTTATTATGCTACCCGCCGGTGCGGCCTTCGCGCTCATAAAATTATTTCTAAGGAGAAGGCATAATGAAGCGCAATATAACGACGGATTAAGCTCTACTGCAAAGAGAGATAACTCAGATATAATGCCGAGTCTTCACTTCTTAAGGGGGTAAGTACGTAGTAAAAAAGGTAGAGTTGCGTATTTATTACTTTTTCCGTAACAAGAGACCTGTGTTTATTAGGCCTTTAATCCCGTGTCAAGGGCTGTTGAGGAAAATGTCGGCGCTAAAATAATGAGAGGGGTTAGGATGCTTTACTAATTTAACGGTGGAAATAGAAAGTAGAGGCTAAGCGGTGAATATTTGAGAGAATAAGTGTTTTTTTAACAGTAAATGGTATTATTCGTAACTCCGATCACGCGTACCGTAAATAGCAAGTGCCTAGAAAGTGTTAAATATATGTAGATTAATACATCACTGTGGCATATACGCCCGGTCGGCTGCTTTACTGCTGCGGCGGTTTAGGGTCAGCTCACACCGAGACGCGACGCGACGCGACGCTGCCCGCACATTTCAATAGAGTGACTCAAAATTATACTTTATTTACTACATTAATACCCACAAAAAGTGGTACAGTCCTTGAACTGTTAGATTGGGATTCAGGTTTGGATTCACTTAGAGAGGTTCTTATTTACATTGATCGCATATTAGCGAACGAGGCACTTAAACAATTCTAATCATATTCTACATAAGTAACAGAATCAATGTAACAATACCATATCAAGAAGTGACGAATACGCTAGACGTTCAAAGTCAATAAAGACGAATTCAAAGCTGAATTTAAATACTAAATAAACAATTACGTTACAAGTTTATCGAATAGTGATAACAAGCGTACATGAAATTATAATGAAATTTATTGTTAGTATTTGATTATCAGTCGGAATAACTTGAAATGTAACCTACATAATTATTAGCTGAACTGGACCACATAAAAATTAGTTTGCACAAGCATAATGCTACTAATGCTTACTTATGACCTATATAAACAAATTTAACATTATTTCGAATAATGTCAGAACGTTAATATCTCCTGTTAACACTTACGTCGTTATTCTTCGCGAAAAACTCACAATTTAAGACGAACCAATATTGGTCCTTCGAACCTTTACCGAAATTTGCACACAAATTTGTATGCAAAGTTCCGTATTAGAGCAATATAAACTAATTAAATTCAGATTTGGTTGTTCGATATTGGCAATAATGCTTCAGCCCTGGTTATAGAGGCTAATCATTGCTGTGCTAATGAAAATATCACGTTTAATGCTGTTGGTGGATATTTGCTAGTATTATGCATATGAATTAATTTTGTTGAACGTAACTAACTGGATTTATTAAGTGATTTTCAATGTTGTTTCATTAACGATGATTTCATTCACAAATTGGCATCATCACATAAATGCATAAAGGCATCACTTTGAACTAAGTATTTACCTACTTTAGTAACGAGTATTAATGAGGAACTATTTATTTTATTATATTCTATTCCTCGCTTTTCGGTGAAGGAAAACATCGTGAGGAAACCACCTAAGCCCAATAAGGCCTAGTTTCCCCTCTGGGTTGGAAGGTCAGATGGCAGTCGCTTGCGTAAAAACTAGTGCCTACGCCACATCTTGGGATTTAGGTAGCCGACCCCGATTGAGAATTAATTCTCAAAAAATGGGACAAAGGCTAGGAGGATGATGATAATTCTATTCCTTATTCACGGCCATTGCCTCCAGTTTTAAAAATCATAACAAGAATACCTTCATTTATGTTATTACGACTTTCCATTATGATGGTATGTTATGTAATCTCTTCCAGGCCGATATCTACAGTATTCCTCACCTAATCGATGACTCTCTTCGTCTACGTCTTCATCTACCGTCTCACCGAGGTCCACCAGATCTCCAGCAGCATCATCAGAACCTGTGGAGTCACTTCCATCGCCACTCTCACCGGACATCTCCTCTTCTCCTATAACTTCCCCTTTTATTGGGGCATGTGGATGCATAACCATTTTGTTTACTTGTGGCAGAGTACTTGGGTTGTGTCCCTTTGGGTTTTAATCACGGTATTCTGGATGAAGCACTCATTTGATGATGGGTTTTTGATGAAGGCACGTGATCTTCAATTCAATTGAATTCTATTTTTTTATTCTATTTTAGCGTGGTAGAAGTACCTACATATATGTATTTTTATACAGAAATGTTTACTGGGAAAAATTCCGTTGAAGAGATTCTTATATGAATTTATTTAGTTCATTTAATTAGTATGCAAATGGTAAGCGACATTGTTATTATCTGAACTGCAAGTTAATATATAAATTATTGTGAATGAAACACATGATTGAATAAATCTACTTATTTTTTATTAAAGCAGTAACGTCTGCTAACGTAAACTAAATGTTTACAAATGAAGCGAAAATTTGGACCGTCCAATTGGAAGGACGCCAGTGTTGGCCCGGAAAGCCGTTGGAAACGCAGGTTCGAATCCTGTCCGAATCATTAAATTTTTCAATTTTCGCTTTATTTGTAAACATTTTGAATAAATCTAATTAAAACAACTGAATTGTAATTTGTATTCATTAATCCATTATTATTAAGTGATGACTGATGACACCCATCTATCCCAAACGCGACGAGCAAAGCTCATTTTATGATCTCAGCGTAAATTCACGATTTCCAATCAGATCTGTAGACGACCCGTCAAAGCTCAGACCTTTACTCGAATCGTCTTGTTTTCGATCGGCAAGATACGGCCGGCAATGCACTTTGTGACTTCCTCTGGTGTTGCAGACTTGCAGGTGTCTATGATCGACAGTAAAGCGTCATCTGTTGGCAAATAATCCTTTATCCCTTCATCGCGAAGGAATCGCCAAAAGGATTTTAACTAACTTTGGTAGCTGGACATCCAAAGATACTTTTTATCCGACTACGGTAAAAAAAGGACTAATAACCTATAAGCTGCTTCTATCTTAGCAATTGCAATAACAGTTTACAAGTGAGACTATCGGTTTTAAACTCATGGAAAACAACAAAACTGGCCAAGTGCGAGTCGGACTCGCATACCGAGGGTTACGTACAAACACTTCCCATCTTAACTGGCCGGGTTAAGTTTGCACCTGGTATGTAGGACGCCGCATATAAATAAGGTGCAAAGTTAACGCAACCGATCACGTTTGTTGTATAGGAGCCCCTGTAAACGACAACCGCGTCCGTCGGCTATCGATCACATAGACACTCCGAAACTCAGGGATGAGTATGGAGCGAAGCGGACTGTAGGTTGAGAAATAGGGTAAACGACACGGACGAGTACGAAAACGCAAAGTAAAATCAACGAAATATATTACACAAGAAATTAACAATTAACACAACAACGGATCGGAAAAACACTTAAATTTAACACTTAATTACTTTAGTCTCTGTCTAATGATTTTAACACTAATCGCGGACCGATGGTACTACGCTGACACTAACAAACTAACTTTCGCGGACCGATGGTACTACGCTACTCGAATACAGTAAGATGGTAACTACGGTTAACAAGAACTGAGAAGTGACAAGTTGACAAGTGGCGGATCGATGATCAACGCACTGACTACGGAGTGGTACTCTACGTAGACTGAAGGTGAACTGTGTTTAATGGCGGAAACGGGCGTCCTTTTATATTATTCGCTTAAGGTTGTAAACATTTTCAGAGGGACGCCCGCTCTGTTACATTATACTGATTTTTAGGTAAATTACAATTTTCATCTTAAATCTAACTTATAGGTAACATAAAGTCTTGTTTACAGAACACAATTACATAGGTGATTCTTATGTGAGAGCTCCCGTTTAATCACAAAGATATAAAATACATATCATTTCTTTGTTCTGACTCAGAGGCCGTCTCGCTCACACGGGTCGAGATCTACACCTTTCTTGTCCCTCATATCGCGCTGCGCTCGGCGCGTCGTGTTATTTTTATGTTTGCCGTGCTCGCAGCAGGTTGCGGTACAATATTAAGTGATTTTACTTATATTTCTACAGGGAACGTTACTACAAAGTTTCAGAGTTATTTAATTTTTATCCTTAAATTTTGCAACCAATGTAAACAAACATAATTCCTTTGTCTCGCGCTGCGAGTGGAAAGTTACCAGGATGAGTCACACTTGTTTGTGTTAAGACGCCGTGGTCTTTTAACTATTTCTACATAGTATTTGGGAGCTCTCTTATAATAAATGTTTCTTAGGAAAAATAAGTGTTATACACATGATATTGCCGCTTTTTTTGGGCATTTAGGAACACAAGAAAATATATTATTTATTTATCTTAATATTAATTTCGCCTAACTGTTTACAAGTATATTTAATCATTTATTTATTTATACATATTTATTACGTTGGCCTAGCTGTCCGTAACAGCCCCCTTAAATATTTATTCTATTCTGTTTTTTTTTAAGTATTCGTTCTTATAGCGGCAACAGAAATACATCATCTGTGAATATTTCAACTATCCAACTATCACGGTTCATGAGATACAGCCTGGTGACAGGACGGACAGACAAACGGACGGACGGAGTCTTAGTAAGTAATAGGGTCTGTTTTTAGCCCTTTGGGTACGGAACCCTAAAAAAGTCTGTGTTCACCATTATTATTATACTCATACTCATACTCATTTATTTATAAAATATCAACATCTTACAAGTCAATACATTAAAAAAATTCATTTCTCCTACTCTTAAATTATAAAATACAAATTATTAAACTAACTTCGACCATTATGTAATGAAACCCTTCTCATTTCGCAATGTACTTACATTTAATTATAACAGCTAAGCCCTCGGTAATACGGTTAGAAATATAAAACGAATTATAGCTAGATTTGGAATCCATTAATTAGATTTTCACCTCGCATGTGTTTTATGCGAAATCCTTGTCTTACACCTCAGTTTAGTATTGGGCCACTAAATACGAGGGCGTAATCGAAAATAGTAGAATTTGTGATAAGGATACCGTTACATTATTTTAACATAATTTGGCTCGGTTTGTAGACACCTGCCTACTGAGCCGGCGGTCCTGGGTTCGAATCCCGGTCAGGGCAAATATTTGTGTGATGAACTCGAATATTTGTGCTTGGGTCATGGTTGTCTATGTATTTAACTATATATTTATCTATATAAGTACGTATATCGTCGTCTAGTACCCATAACACAAGCCTTCTTGAGCTTAATTTGGGACTAGATCGAGTTGTGTGGGATTCTCCGAAATTTATTTATTTATTATTTATTTATTAACATGGACGTACATGAGTCTCTTCTAGTCCAAAACATCGAGGTCAATAAAAAAATACCTTTTTGAACACGATTAAGTCCCGTTATGTTATTATAATGAGAATTATAGAACCCCTGTTATATGTCTACATGATGACTATAAATCTTAAAAAACTGGTCGTGGTTGGGGGCATCGAAGGCAAGAGCCCGAGGCTGTTCACCAACCAGATGGTCTGACCATATCAAAGAAGCAACATCCTGAAGCAAATTCCACCAGGTGGTGAGGGCAGGATCAGCCTGTGATCAATCCTCAGTAATCAGGGGCCGATTGAAGAGAGAGTACAAATCGCCTACTGACTTCAATATGGCGACATCACCAAGCTTTGAATTTTGAGTTATTGCAGATTTATTCAATCTTCGACGCTAATTAAAATAATTATGAATAGCCACTCAATTGCTTCGAATTTTGAGTTGGACTCTATTTATATAATAAAATAAGAGCGGTGACAGGTAGCCGTAGTTACCAAAAGCAATCTAGTGGTTATTAGTAGAATATCTTTAAGATCCTCTAAATTACTAAGATACAGAGTAGAGACCCATTTTACTGTCCCGCCCTTCAATCTCAAAACTATGACGCGAAATTTCTTGAAGTATTGTTTTTTTTTGGGAGACTTTTAAGTTAGAGAGGGAAATATATTAAAATAAACTTACACAATTTCACACATTATTATAATAAAACAAGACTTAATCGCGTTTAAAAAGCATTTCAAATACCTCGACGTTTTGAACGTGGTGTTACGTTCATGGTCTCGAAGGGACTCAATATAAAAATAATAATAAAATAAACACTTTTTAAACGCAATTAATTGTCGTTTTATTATAAAAAATAAATATCGATCAGAAACGCGTTAGTCTTTTATTAAAACTTCGTGAGTGAGACATGTTTACACTCACGTACAATAGGCTAGTAGACCCAGTTTTGAAATTTATTGAAAATGGTTAATAATGATCTTACTAGCTCTAAAAAAACTGTCTTGTATTTTTGTGAAAACAAGAAAGCCAAATTTAGTCAATTGAAAATTAGAAATTTCATGAACAGTCAAAAACGCCGTCCGCCTTTTTTGCCTATTGCTAATCTGTGGAGTGACGTAGAATAGAATTACCTGTAAATATTCGAAATTCGACCGTCGTATAGAGCCATACCGCTCACTCCAATATACTTTGACATGAGATCGAGAGGGACGGCACTATTCGAATTCGTCAAAGTAGACTTTCAGTTTTCTTTACAGGACCGATGACGATAAGCGAAAATGGCGGACAGCGTTTTAAGCATTTCAAAATACAGATTAAAAACCATATTTTCAAATTCAATTTTTTCAGCCATCTTTCACTTTTATGAATTGAAAAATATATATTTAGGTTAGTTTATTTACAGTATTAGTTTGTTTACAATTTGACATGATATTTGTATAGAATCTTTTTATCGATTCATATTTTTATGTGGAAATACCACATTTTTGGAAGAGCAATGCGCCGGTAACGCAGAGGTCGCAGGTTCAAATCCTGCTTAGATTGTAGTAGATCGCATTAAATTTTTCTTTCTTAATTTACCTTTGTGTCACTATTTATAATTTGACATGAGTCAACTAGCCTATAGAAAACGCGTTTCTCGGGGCTCGACTTAAACCATTTAGTTACACAACATGCGACACGGTGAGAAAATTTCATCTGTTCGCATTGTGCTCGCTCGTTACAGGATGAAGTTAATTCTAAACACAGTGAATTTAATTACGTTAAGTTGTGTTGCTTTTGACGGTCATGAATTAGCAGTACCGTTTAGTATGTGTATCAAAATAATATGAATAGTCTCTATTAACTACTACTAATGCCATCTAGTATTAAAGTTTGTAACTAACCTACTATGCAAATATCCAACGTGTTTTAGTAGGTTTAATTTTGACGACGTGATGACATTAAACTTAATATATAGGAGTTCGTGTCTTGGGACCTCTGTCTAGGGGTCTGCATATTACTCCTGAGGCACAGAGATATTCCCATTAGCGGGTTATACTTCCACACAAAGTCCCACTACTGGTAGTGAGGGCTAACCAGCCCTGATACACAGTTCAAGTCATGTCTTAAAAAAATAAAAAAATAAAGGACTCTGCCTAGTGCACGGGCTCCCATACATCGCAGCCAGACGAGGCGGCCCAGTGCGCGGGAGGCCTAACTCTTGCATTCGCTCCTAAAATCGGATTTCTTTTAGTTGAAATCATTTCTAATTTGTTACCAACGTTAACGATTTCTATTCACGTCAAAACGAAGTGTGTATTTGTTTGACAAACGGAAGCAGGTCGAGCGATAAGGAAAACTCGATAAAACCATGGTGTTGAGAGGGGAGCGATTTCAAAAGCGATAGTCAGCAACTTTGCAGTGATTGATGACGTCACAACATTGGGCCCATTCAGGGCACCAGCGGCATGATTCGCTTTTGAAATGGTTCTTAGGGGCGTGCTATACGGACATATAGTTGCCGACCAATTTTTAGAACAAAAATGGCGGATCTGCGCATGTACATTTGTACGTAAATCGGCTACTGCGCAGTCAAGGTTATGCTCTAAAAGTTTGCCGGCAGCTGTACCAACTGTCTGACATTCGATGATCGTTCGAAGCGTGCGTTTTTGCCTTTTTGCGGACTTTGGGAGGTACCTCTGGTCTGTAACAGTTCTTCCTTACTAATGAGAGTGAGAATCAACCTTTTTGGATAACCCCTGTGCAGCAATCCGTCAGTTTTGAAAACTGACGGATTTCTTTGATATAACACTTCTTATTGCATACATAGGTACATATTTACAAGTATTCTATACTCAAAACATAAATGTAATAAATAGTTCAAGTATGAGTTACAAAAAATTACAAACGAGTTTCTTTTGGCTTTTCTTTGAATGGCGGGCAGAGCATGCTCTCCTTGGGAAACACCGGTAGGCTGAGTGCCGTGACTTCATTTATAAAAAAATTGAGCGAGACTACTACATTACGGATTGTGTCTGCTTCGTAATTTTATAGTAAATATCTATCAAACCAAACCCAAAGTTATTTTTTCTAGTGACGTCACGAAAATTGTATGTATCTATAATACGTTATTAAATTTATACTTATTTTGCATATAGATACAAAAGATAAATAAGAAGTCAACATTTTTGAGGGGGCACTGTAAAAAGCTGAATGAGAAGGCAATTATTTCATGCAGTCTGCATAGCGGTCCTGTAGCTCAGTTGGAAGAGCAATGTTCCAGTTAAACAGAGGTCGTGGGTTCGAGTCACACTTGGATTGCAGTTGTTGCATACAATTTTGGCTGCTTATTTATTTTTTGTCCAAAATAAGAAATGTGGTATCACCACAATAATAGGATCGAATTCTGTTCAACATTGAAAATAAATACTTAATTTGGTTTGACGTGTTTATTTGTATATACCTATCTTTAAAATAATAATACTCATATCAAAGCTAGTGCACAACGAAGTTTTAATTCAATAGCTTCCCGATAAACTACTTGCATATTCACACTGCAATCCAACATAGACCGAATATTGTTAGCAACTAAAACACACCAGTATACAGAAATGGTTCAGTAAACTTGAATATTGTTAGTCACTACTACACCAGTATACAGAAATGGTTCAGTGAACGCGCGCCGGTTATCAATCCGAAGTATTATCCGGTCTATTTGTGAAGATCCCAATGCAAGCGGTGCCGGGGCGGCGGCTAGTGAAGAGCTGCTAGTGAGGTGAACCGGTTGTGCATATCGATCAAATTAAAATATATTTATTATTGAAAAGGTACTTACAGTATATGCACAACACATTAATAAAAAAAAAGCTTAAACTAAGTTATTTAAAAACTAAAATAAAATAAAATGGAATGGAAAAATTGCGCTCCTTCGGCATTTTCGAAGACGCTGGCAGCATTTCCTAGCTGAATCGCAATGCTAATGACCAGGTCTTCGGTTACCAGTAGTTTCTATCAATATTTTGATGAGGTCTTCGATTAAATTGATATTTTAGCATTTGATACTTAATTAAAAATTGAAGATTTATTAACAGTCGCCCAAATGTTAGCTGCTATTACAGAAATTGGAAAACTGATAAACTGAGGGCGGGGAGTGTAACCAAAATATTAAGTTTTGTAAAATTAAATTAATTTTGGTTACTAGGTACTAAGCACAATTTGACTATTTATCAAGTATCTATAGGTACTTCTCGCTACAGTTGAGCTTGATACAAAATCGTTTACGCTGAATTAGTGTGTTTGTACCTATTTGGAAGCTGATCTGATGATGGACACGGAAGGTGGCCTTTGGAACTCTTAAAGATCACAAAATAAACCCATCATGCTTGGCTTAATTTGATTGATATGTTGGCAATAAAAGCCTGTCTCTATTTTTTTTGGCAAAAACTTATTGTATGCAAGCTTGCGAGCGGGCATCCCTAGAGCCGGTAATGGTGCGATATTATGCGCCTAGGGAGATTTACACCGCGGCTTACCGGCCTAGGACTAGCTATTGAAATTTACGTCTCTTTTGCTCCGCTGAATACCTAGAATTATTGTGGATTTCCTTTAGGTAATGCAAGCTGGAAATGGAAAATGCGGGGCTAATACTGCGGCTAGTACTAAATAGTACTGAATATTGCTATGCATAATTTTCACTGTATTTGCTCACATTGGTAATGGAACGTAATTTGGATTAATCAATTTGAAATAGCTCAGTCGGGATTAGTACATCAGCGGGAGAAGTTCACCTACAATATCGAAATACCGAAAAGTACCGATGTTATGCTAGCCTAACAGGATATAGATATATGGATCCAAGTCCGAAAGAGAGTAAAGAGTTTGAATTGAATTGAATATACCTACTACTAACGCCACCTGGGCCAATGTTTTATTTTTTTGATATGTATATTTTTCATTACGAGCTCCTCATTTTGTACTAAGTTTTAGTACTAAAATACGAGGTTTAGTTACAAAATTTCCATACATTAATACTCCGAAATATTTTATTCCGATTTTCATAATTCCGAATTTCATTATTCCTAAGAAATAAAATTCCGATCGTTAAAAACCACGAAATGTAATATTCCGAATTTCAAGAATCCGAGTTTTTTTATTTCCGAGAATTATAACATCGAACAGTTAAAAGTCCGACATGGCTCTGGCTCGAAAAACAGAATTCCGATTTTGAATTTTCCGAATTTTCATAGCTTTTTCGGAATTTTGACATTCGGTAAAATAAACTTTCCTATTTTCAATCATCGCAATTTTCACTTTTAAAACTGATCAATTTCGGATTATTGAAAATCGGAGTACTTACCCAACTGTAAGAGCGAAACGAGCGCAAGCAAGGCAGGTAAGGTAGGTCCAACTTGGCTTTGGTTAGATACGACGACGAGCGAAGCGAGGAGGAGTTTTAGGTTGAACTGCGACCCTAACGAGCGAGCGAAGCGAGCGAGCCGCGCAGGTCCGACTTGGCTTACGATTATCGATTCCTAACGTTACCTATTTTATGTTAAGGCAGGTTCGACTTGGCTTAGGTTAGGTACGACGACGAGCGAAGCGAGGAGGAGTGTTAGGTTGAACTACGACCCTAACGAGCGAGCCGCGCAGGTCCGACTTGGCTTACGATTCCTAACATTACCTATTTCACCTTAAGGCAGGTCCGACGTGGCTTAGGTCAGGTAGGTATTTTGATATTCGGTTTTGTAGCAATCGGAATTCGCACTTGTGATAAATCGGAATATATTAATAATTCGGTTCGGACTTTTTATACTTCGGTGTACAGGGATTCGGAATTTTGAAATTCGTAATTATTACCATTAGGATTTTTGTAATTTCGGGAACGTAAAAATCGGATTTATGAAATAGTATCGGAATAATCATATTCGGAATTTTGATCCATTCGGAAATGTAAAAATCGGTATTTTGAAATTCGTTCAAGTTTTTCGTATTGTTACGAGCGTGGGGTTCGTATTCGATAGAAAAGCACAAATTAATCCACAAATAAAAAAAACACACACTTTATTACCAAAATAACGCACTTACAAATCACACGAACTGTACTTAAAATCCACTAATTAAAACACACACTATTTCACAAATAATGCACTCACTATTCACACGAACTGTACTTAAGCGCACTAATCACTCAAGAGTCTTTCTCTCCGATTATCCTTGTACTAGCACTTGATCGCAGTTAAAATGTAACTAACTGACGCCAGCCGTCGGCGGCGGCCTTATATATTCCGCGGAATCGCTCTAGACGCATTGTCCACACATATCGCGAATATTCTAGTAAGAGCCAGCGTGAGGGCCGAGAACATTCGAGGCCATATATGTCTCTCTCTAATGGTGCACTCTCTGTCACTCCCTTCTCGAATGTTCCGAGTATAGCTATCTCTTTCTAGTAGTCCCATCCTTGTTACACACTTCTCGAATGTTCTGAGCATAGCTATCTCTTTCTACTAGTGCTATCTCTGTCACTCCTACTGGAAATTCCGCCATATAATGATTTGTGCTTCAGAGGCCCATAAGGGGTCCTGAAAACGCCTGAAAACGGGTTTTCAGGTTATGGCGTCATCTGATAGAGGGTGCCCTGAAACGGACTGAAAACATGTTTCAGGCGCCTGAAAACGACGGCAACTTGGGTGAAATTTCGATCTTTAGATATGTGATAGAGCAACTTCTGAAACGGCCTGAAATGACTTTTCAGGCTGCTGAAAACGCCTCTAAAGCACTGAAATTGACGTTCAAAGTTTTTGACCTAACCTACCGGCGTAACACTGCCCCCTCCTAAGACATGCTCGTCCCGAGCATCATTATTTCCGTGGTATCTGGCCAGCCGGTCAACATGAACAATCTTGCTCGGACTACGAGGATTCCGCTGGATTCGATACGTGACGTCGTTTATTTTAGTGACTACCTTGTAAGGCCCCTCCCAATTCGGAGACAGTTTCGGGGACTTTCCTACTCGTCGCATAGGGTTATGTAGCCACACCAACGAACCTTCCTCAAAACCCACTTGATAAGACTTCCGGTCATATCGGGTTTTCATCTTTATGCTAGCGTGGAGCCCGTGTTCACGTACCAGGCTGTGAACATCATCAATCCGATCCCTCAAATCACTCGCATATTCTGTGATAGATCTCGGTGTATCAGGCGGACGTCCAGTCAGGAGATCTGCAGGCAAACGGAGTTCTCTTCCAAAGTTCGCATACGATGGGGTAACCGCCGTACTTTCATGAGTTGCCGACCTATAAGACAACAGGAAGAGGGGGATATGCCGATCCCAATCTTTTTGGTGGCTTTCAACGACCTTGGCTAGATGTCTCTCCAGTGTCTGGTTAAATCTCTCGACCATTCCATCCGACTGTGGATGATACGCCGTAGTCCTTGTCTTGTGAATTCCCATTATGCGACAAGTCTCCTGAAAGACCGCAGATTCGAAGTTTCTACCTTGATCACTGTGGATTTCGAGAGGTACCCCAAACCGGCAAAATACTTCGTTCACTAACCTTTCAGCTATAGTTACCGCTTCTTGATTTGGAATAGCAAATACTTCAGGCCACTTCGTGAAGTAATCCATTACGACAAGAATGTACTTGTTTCCGGAGTCAGATACTGGGAATGGTCCTGCGACATCTAATGCAATCCTTTCCCAAGGGGCTCCCACGTTGTACAACTTGAGTGTTCCTCGGCTACGGGTATGCGGTCCCTTGACTGATGCACAGTTAGTGCATCGTTTACACCAATTTTCAACATCTTCTCGGCAGTGAATCCAATAAAAGCGTTGCCGAATTTTCATTAGGGTCCTTTTTACTCCAAGGTGTCCACCAGATGTTCCATCGTGAAAGCTTCTCAAAACATCTTTCACCCTTTTCTTTGGGACAACGACTTGCAGGTGAGCATCCTTCCCATTTGTTAATTCCCATTTTCTACATAGAACGCCATTATGCATAACCAAGCTATCCCATTGTGCCCAATAGCTTTTTGTTACCGCACTCATCGGAGCTACATCACACCATCTTGGTTTAGGTGCGCCAGCATTAATCCAATTAAAAATGGGTCTCACGTCAGGGTCCTCTTGTTGCGCTTGCTGCATGATTTCATCATTCCACTCGTCGCTAACCGTATCAGTTCTTATCATTCGAACACATTCCTTGTCTTCTTGTCTTGAACAATGTTTACAGTCGTCCGCACAAGGTCTACGTGATAGGGCGTCAGCATTTCCATGTGATTTCCCACTACGGTGTTCGATGATGAAATCATACTCCTGCAGTTGTTCAATCCATCTCGCCACTTGTCCCTCGGGGTTTTTAAATTCTAGCAACCACTTTAAAGCAGCATGGTCAGTTCTGATACGAAACTTTCTTCCCAGCAGGTATTTGCTGAAATGCTGTAATGTCTTGACAACTGCTAGCAATTCCCTCCGAGTTACACAGTAATTCCTCTCTGGTTTCGACAATGATTTACTGAAATATGCAATCACAACTTCGTTATCTCCTTTCTTTTGCGACAAGACACCTCCAATGCCAGTGTTGCTAGCATCTGTATCCACAATGAAATCCACTTCCGGGTCTGGATACCCTAATATTGGCGTTTCACAAAGTCTTCCTTTAAGCTCGTTGAAACTTGACTCACATTGTTCGTTCCAGTCAAATGATCGTTTTTCTTCCGTTAGTTGATGCAAAGGCTTTGCTATATCCGAGAAGTTCTTCACAAAACGTCTGTAGTATGAGCAAAGCCCCAAGAAGGCACGTACTGCAGTCTTGTCTTTTGGCGTCGGCCAATCCTTCACGGCGCTAATCTTCTCAGGATCTGTCTGGATGCCGTCCTTTGAAATCACGTGTCCCAAGTAATTCACTTTACGTTTGAAAAACGAGCATTTCTTCGGACTGAGTTTCAGATTTGCCCCTCGTAGTTTGGCTAGCACCTGCTCCAATTTATTCAAGTGGTCGTCGAAGTCTCTACCAACGATAATGATGTCATCCAAATAGACCAAGCAAGTTTCTCCTAGAAGCCCGGCTAATATTTGTTCCATTAATCTCTCAAATGTAGCTGGTGCATTACACAGTCCAAACGGCATAACATTGAACTGCCAGAGTCCCTTGCCAGTAGAGAAGGCCGTCTTCTCTTTATCCTTGTCCTTGATTTCGACTTGCCAATAGCCACTTTTCAGATCCAACGTTGAAAACCATTTCATTCCGTTCAACGTGTCTAAGGTGTCGTCGATTCGAGGAAGTGGGTAGCTGTCCTTCTTGGTCACATCATTAAGTCGACGGTAGTCAATACAGAATCTCATGCTGCCGTCCTTCTTCTTAACCAAAACTACGGGAGAACACCACGGGCTTGTTGAAGGTTCAATAACTCCGCTTCTTCGCATTTCCTCGATCATGCCCTCAACCTCCTTCTCCCGAGCTACTGGAACTCTTCGAGGGCGCTGTCGGATAGGCATGGTTTCCCCAGTGTCGATCTCATGCTGGACCACTCCAGTTCTTCCAATATCATCGTCATGCGTAGAAAAGACATTGCGATAACGCAGCAGTAAGCTACGCGCCTTAAGGAATTCCTCCTTGGTAAGGCCCTTCATGGAGTCGTTCAGTAACTTTTCAACATCCACTGAAGGCTTAACATGCCCAGGTTTCACGCTTACCTCAGATTCCCGACAGCTTCGTAACCAGGAAATTTCTTCGCATGATCCGACCAGCGTTCCTTTATTGAGGACGCATTCTGTGTCGCTTGGATTAAGGATCCTTACAAATGCTGTAGATGCCGTGGTTACCATTGTACGGGCTGTTATCCACGGTTTATCAGCATCCAACCTCTCCACCACCACACAGCGGTGAGATTGCGGCCCTGTGGAGTTCGGCAATTTCACTGGAACTAAAACCTGCGACCTTGGTTGAAGAATGGTTCTCCTGGTACAGTAGACATTTCCATGTACTCCACCTTGTATAGGAATCTCATCAACTCCAAACTTTAGAACTCCAACCTTCAAGTCGATTTTACAATCATATCTCCTCATAAAATCCAATCCAATAATGCAGTCGTCCACGATGTTAGCAACGATCACTCTATGCCAGTATTCTTTTTCACCTATTTTCACAGCCAACTCCCGCTCTCCTTGGACGGAAATGTACTGGCCGGTAGCAGTTTGCAGCTGGAGATGCCTAGGTCGGACTAGATGATCTCTGGTCAGGTGTCTCAGTAGCCGAGAGCTGATCACAGTCCGAGAAGCTCCGGTGTCTATGGTCAGGAGACATGCTATTCCACAAATTTCTCCTTTGACAACCAGACTATTCCCGTCGTTTGCCTGTGAGATCATAATTGGGACATTTCGACCACCAGCCAGCACTCGTCCCATAGTCCTGGCTTTTATTCGTTTCCCTGTTGGGGCTCTGACTCCACAGAGCCTATTGTCCTCGCCATTGGGGCGGGGTCTCTGTCCCTCCTAATCCTTTTCGGACAGCCTAACTGCAGGTGACCACGTTCTCCACAATGGTAGCAACGTGGCCCGAATTCGCGGCGGGAATCTACTGGCTTCGTAGTCGACACTTCTCGAACCCTGAAAGGCCTGGATGAATCCTGCCGTACAGCTTCCACCTCGAGAGCGTGGGCTACTGCATCTTTCAGGCTGCCGTGGTGTCCCAATCGCACGGCTGCCCTCACTTCCAGATCTCGGATCCCATCGATGAAGGCCTGCACCAGCATACTGTCCACGAAGGATGCTGACGTACGTTGATAGGCCTTCCTAACCAACTTCTCGATTTCCAGGGCCCACTGTTGTAAGGATTCGTTACGTCCTTGCGTCCTGTCCTTTAATTGAGCTCGGTATACGTGCTCCAGGTGACTGTCGCCGTAACGTGCCTCCAAAGCTTCTAGAAGGCGTTCGTACGTCTGGTCGTTTCCCAGAGCTTCGAGTATGGTAAGGGCCTCGTCGCGCAGCGCCAACGTCAGTGCTGTCCTGGCCTGCTCCTTACTCCAGCCATTAGCCCGGGAAACGGACTCAAACTGCAGCTTATAGGCTGCCCACGATGAGGTACCATCAAAAGGCGGTACCTTGAACCTGCCGCCTCCAGCCACCGATGCGTCGGGTACACAGGTGCTCGTACCATTAGTGACTTTAATTTCTAATTTTTGGAGGCGGTTTTTATATGTCTCCACATCCTCCTTGACAGTTCGCACCTTTTCGTTGAAGCCCTCCATTTCCTTGTTGACCTCATGGATTCGAGTCTCCAATTTTATGTCCATATCGGCCAGTTTTTCCTGCACCTCAAGCATTTCTTTCTTCCATTCGGTCGTGTACTCATGTACCTCATGGAGGATTCGAGACTGTTCTTCCTGTTTTCTCGCCTGTTCTTCCTGGAGTTCCTTTTGCTCCCGAAGGATTCGGGACTGTTCCTCCTGTTTTCTGGCCTGTTCGTCCTGTTTTCTCGACTGTTCCTTTAGGAGGACAAAGATGGCGTTAAGGTCCACTCCTTGTGCAGCTGGAGCAGGTGATTCTGACGTACCAGGCGTCGAGTCTCCCGATCCAGATGTTTGGCTTCGCGTCGTCACTCCTTTCGGCTCGGTTTCTCGTGGCATTAACGGCATTTTCTATCCGCACTTCTGACACCAAATGTTACGAGCGTGGGGTTCGTATTCGATAGAAAAGCACAAATTAATCCACAAATAAAAAAAACACACACTTTATTACCAAAATAACGCACTTACAAATCACACGAACTGTACTTAAAATCCACTAATTAAAACACACACTATTTCACAAATAATGCACTCACTATTCACACGAACTGTACTTAAGCGCACTAATCACTCAAGAGTCTTTCTCTCCGATTATCCTTGTACTAGCACTTGATCGCAGTTAAAATGTAACTAACTGACGCCAGCCGTCGGCGGCGGCCTTATATATTCCGCGGAATCGCTCTAGACGCATTGTCCACACATATCGCGAATATTCTAGTAAGAGCCAGCGTGAGGGCCGAGAACATTCGAGGCCATATATGTCTCTCTCTAATGGTGCACTCTCTGTCACTCCCTTCTCGAATGTTCCGAGTATAGCTATCTCTTTCTAGTAGTCCCATCCTTGTTACACACTTCTCGAATGTTCTGAGCATAGCTATCTCTTTCTACTAGTGCTATCTCTGTCACTCCTACTGGAAATTCCGCCATATAATGATTTGTGCTTCAGAGGCCCATAAGGGGTCCTGAAAACGCCTGAAAACGGGTTTTCAGGTTATGGCGTCATCTGATAGAGGGTGCCCTGAAACGGACTGAAAACATGTTTCAGGCGCCTGAAAACGACGGCAACTTGGGTGAAATTTCGATCTTTAGATATGTGATAGAGCAACTTCTGAAACGGCCTGAAATGACTTTTCAGGCTGCTGAAAACGCCTCTAAAGCACTGAAATTGACGTTCAAAGTTTTTGACCTAACCTACCGGCGTAACAGTATTTTATGTAGTGTACTCCATTTTGGGTAACTCAATTGGAAAATGTTTAGGACATATCGTGAAATTGGGTTAAATTTCGTATTTTGTACTAAAAATTGGCCCATGGGCTAACTAATAAGGAAATTGGGCTTACCATGGTAAGAACACGCAACTTAACCAACTCACCAAATTTTATTGAAATCTGAGAAATTAAAGAAATCGACAACAACAAAAAAAATCGCCCATTTAGCTGCTCAAGATGTGTGCCCGTTCTTTCTGGCAATAAGACCAAAAACCCCAAAATTTTGCGAGAGCAAATCGTGCTGCCGTGTCAATCCTATCTCATGTATCTTAACATACATGAGATACGCGTAACAGCTCTAAATCGTATTTTTTCGAGTACCTCTATGGACCCACATACCAGGTTTTTTAATTTATCTAACCAATTTCCTGTACGGGCCTGTCACACAACTCGTGTAACTGTGATTTTGCCATGGTAAATTATGCTTAAATACTGTATCTTAAGTTACATCAATTAGGCGTGACAAGGTTTGTAAACGTCGCGCAAATTCTATATCAAGTAACTTAAGATACACGATTTAGCCGCGACTGGATTGCGCGTGATCCTGCTTGTCACTCGTCGCGCGCGCAGTACTTTCTCTACCCGTCTCTTTCTTCCGCCGCCGCTCCGACCTGTATCGGCGACAAATTAGTGTTTAGTTTCGTGTAGCAAGCGATCACGTCACGGTCATTACGCGGTGTCACAAAATATTTGTTAAAGCAGTTTTCGTTTAGTTAATTAGTAGTTTGTGCACTTTTTTTTGACGACGTGTTTGACGCAGTCCGTAGTGCAGCCGGCGGCCCCGGGCTTAAATCCCTGCCACGGCAAACAGTTGTGTGATGTGATGAAATCGAATACTCATGCCTGGGTCATGGTTTTTGCATGTATTTAAGTAAATAATTATTTATCTTTACAAGTAACTACGTATTAGCCATCGTCTAGCACCCATAACCGGTGATCGGCATGGCCCGTGTAACACCGCGGGTTTAAAATGAAAATAATGATAATCCTGCGATCGTGATTGAAAAATGTGTAAGTTTAATATCATTAAGTTAAATTTATATTCATTGTAATCAAGTTCGTTTTTTGACGCCGAAAACCGCGATGTGCCTTATCTTGTGCCTTTGGGACCAGATCGATACAGCCACAAACCAAGCAAAGCCCCGGTACTAGACGAGGATACACATAATATTCAAATACATATAATAATAAATAAAGATAGCATCTCCGACCCGGGAACAAAACATTCGAACCCATCACACTATAACACCCGCCCCGGCCGGGACTTGAACCCAGGACCGCCGCCGGCTCAGCTCGCAGGCGCACCACAAACTGCTCTGGAACTGCCACTTTGTAGCTGGGTTGGGTAGGTAATTTTCCTTGTTTGTTCAAAAATTATTAATTATTTTGTTGTGTTTTTGATGAAAGTTATCTATTTTCGTTTCTATGTATATTTTCTTTCGTACCTGAATAATTTCAATTAATAATTAATGTTATCGTTCTGAAACAAAATATACTTACGTTTTTTTTAATGAATAGCACGAGTTTTTTTATCTCTTTTAATAAGTACCTACTTAGGTAAAAATATTTCTACTTGCCTGCCCACTTCCTTGTTATGACATTATAATAAAATTATACCATGCAGCCAGCAGCAGCTTTATAAATATAATTCGCATTTCACGCCCTGATATGCCTAAGTCACGTATCTTTAGATACAGATTGTTGCATGACAGGCTTAGTATGGCGAGCCTGTCACGCCTAACTCTGTTAGAGCTCATAAATAAATAAATATACACATATAAAAATATTTTTAACACAGAAAATATGCATTAGCCTTTCACTGATATATCAAAATATATATTTTTTAATTATTGCATGATATCGTTGAATTATCAACAATTTACGAAAAAAAACTTTAAACTGCTTTTTCTCAAAACTATGTTTTTTGAGATACATGAGATAGGATTGACACGGCAGCGTGG
The DNA here is from genome assembly GCA_932273695.1 of Apotomis betuletana. Lineage (NCBI taxonomy): Eukaryota > Metazoa > Arthropoda > Insecta > Lepidoptera > Tortricidae > Apotomis > Apotomis betuletana. The sequence continues at coordinate 21,409,436 of OW026312.1, forward strand.
AAAGTCGGTTCTTTATGTTCAGTTCACGGAGAATAATTATGGCTGTTGGTACGGAACGCCCAACAGTTCAAAACATAACTGAACTCTTTCGCAACCAAGGATTTCGTAGCGCTACGTGCGTAGCCGATAACATGGGGCGTATGTAGCGAAAACTCGCTACGAGCGCAGTGCCCACGGGACGGGCTCCCGTTGTTGAAATGTGTTAATCCTGTATAAATTATTTTATAACAAGTAAAAACTACTCCGCTACCTGAAGGTTGTCTGGAAGAGATCGCTATTTAGCGATAAGACCGCCTGTTGTTTACCTCTGCCTGTTATTTTAATGTATCTCATGTTGTGTATGTATATTCCTTGATGTTGGAGGTGTGCAATAAAGAGTATTTGTATTTGTATTTGTATTTGTAAAAACTTCCCATTTACAATTAAGTAAGAAACAAAGTTCCCTCCATTTTATTAGGAAAGAATACGCAACTTCCAGAAATGAAAATACAAGATTCCATTTGCATTTTACACGGTCCGAATTAACCCGGGAATTCAATTTGTTAGTCACAAAACGACTTAAGTTTATACAGACGTCAAGGATAAGTAAGTCCTTTTATTAGTAGCTAGAGGCTGAAACGGTCGTGGTTTTCTATGAAATTAGGAAGGTATTGTTTTTAACTTCATAATTTTCTAATGTACTGAAAGTTTTGAAAATGCTCTTTGAATAAATGAAATCGATTTTTGGAGTAAGACCGCCTGTTGTTTACCATTTCTTATATTGTTGACTACACACTGACATTCTTTTTCAGTTTGTCCCTATTCCATTTTGTAGGAGCCGGTGTTTGGATGGGTACCTACCTACATAAGATACCTGTATGACACAAACATTTCCCCAAACCACAATCAGTCTAAATATAAGCACGTAGAAGACCCTCTAGTTTTCTATTCCAGTTTTCCTCCAAATCGGATCGTGAGGAAAAAATATGACACCAAAACTTTATACGACTTTCTTCCGTCTCTCTCGCGCTCGGCGAAAGAAAGGGACCCCAAATTATGGATCGTATTTCGCAAAGTTTTGATCACACGTCAAAACCAGCGTAATTCGTGATTCGATTAGGCCGACAGAGTTCCAAGTCTGTAGGGTTGTCAGCTTTACACTTTTAGAGCCGATTTGGCGTATTTTTATCCGATCTCGATAGAAAGGTTAATAAAATTATACCCACCCATGTACCCACGTCATTACGTTTTCGCAATTTATTTATTTATTGAAAGACAGGTTACATAACATTACAGTTTACACCAATGCGTCATGAACCGAACAATGTTTATTTAGACGGCGAAACGGCGTGGCCCCGTTGTTCCGACATCTGTAATGCTCTTGGAATAGATCTATGATATTATTTAATTAACTGTCTAAGATTTTGCTAAGATTAGCCTTTTTTGACTTCATAACAAAATTTTCATTTCCCGCTTCCAGGGGACTGTTTTTAAATTGAAAATATTTAAATTGACGAAAAATTTGTGTTTGTTTATTGCCAAAAGCATCAAATTAGTTTCCTCCATCCATATAATTTAATATAATTTAAAACAATAATTGTGTATATGTACTATTCACAGATTTTCTCAACCAAAATGGCACTTTGTGGCACTGCACCCTTGAGAGTGAGACACCGTTCTGCCGTACGCCTGTACGTACGAAGCGTTTTCAACGCTAAGTAAGAATCTCGAATTTTAACTGACATTTTTAAATTTTACAGCACTCTAATTAAAGTTATTTCTAACAGGCATTTGAATCATAATTCCTTACAATTTGGCCCTAAATGACTTTTACAGTGGGCAACACTGAGTCACCCCGTTTCCGCAGTGGATTAGGACTTGGGCGACATAGTTGTCGCACGTGACTTATGAGCGCGTGTTGATGTTTGATGTGGTCCCAGGGGACTGTTATTTCAACATAAACATGACAAGGAGGGGAATTCGTGTTTCATATTTTTTCGATAAAGATTTATATAGACATGTGTTGTATTTAGGTTCCAGTATTAGCTACGATGTATGTAGTCAGACTCGCACTTGGCCAGTTCTTTTTTTTATTTCACAGCACTCTAATTAAAGTTATTTCTAGATATGCATTTAAACCCTAAAGAAACATCACAATTCCTTACTATTAGGCCCTAAATAAGTTTTACAGCGGGCAACACTGTGTCACCCCGTTTCCGCAGTGGATTAGGACTTGGGCGGCCTAGTTGTCGTACGTAACTTATGAGCGCGTGTTGATGTTTGATGTGGTCCCAGGGGACTGTTATTTCAACATAAACATAACAAGGAGGGGAATTCGTGTTTCATATTTATTCGATAAAGATTTATATAGACATGTATTGTATTTAGGTTCCAGTATTAGCTACGATGTATGTAGTCAGACTCGCACTTGGCCAGTTCTTTTTTTTATTTCACAGCACTCTAATTAAAGTTATTTCTAGATATGCATTTAAACCCTAAAGAAACATCACAATTCCTTACTATTAGGCCCTAAATAAGTTTTACAGCGGGCAACACTGTGTCACCCCGTTTCCGCAGTGGATTAGGACTTGGGCGGCATAGTTGTCGTACGTGACTTATGAGCGCGTGTTGATGTTTGATGTGGTCCCAGGGGACTGTTATTTCAACATAAACATAACAAGGAGGGGAATTCGTGTTTCATAACTTTTCGATAAAGTTTTATAAGTATAGACATGTACTGTATTTAGGTTCCAGCATTAGCTACTCTTTTGACTTAGGACAATATTCGCATTTTGATTCGGTGTAATTCTGGTATTTTTTAAAATTGTGTTAACTTTTAATGCTTTAACTTCAATATACTGATATTTACGATAGATTCTACTCTTGTAGGCCACACTTGGTAAGTAATCAAAATAGCTTAATCGGAATGTTCTACAAAAAGAGATATTTTTCTTAGTATACTGCAAATTGAATAAAGAATTATAAAAACGACAAAAAGTGTCAATTAAGCCATAGTATAGGATTTAGTCATACCAGCACGTCTAACATAACTCTTTGTGGCGCGACAAATACTATCTGTCACTTTCCTTTCGATGCTGTATGAGCAAGACAGGTGACTGTGAGTCGCGCGACAAGTGAAGTCGCGGCAAGATAATGCTAGTCCTGCAGAAGACTAAATAGTAGGTATCTCTGTAAATAAATAAATAAATAAATATCAGACAACCTCACATAAATCGATCTAGTCCCAAATTAAGCTCAAGAAGGCTTGTTATGGGTACTAGACGACGATATAAGTACTTATATAGATAAATACATACTTAAATACATAGAACAACCATGACCCAAGCACTAATATTCGAGTTCATCACACAAATATTTGCCCCGGCCGGGATTCGAACCCGGGACCGCCGGCTCAGTAGGCAGGTGTCTACAAACCGAGCCAAACGCGTCGTCGTGACCTGTAGACCTCGCGAGTTAGTTTCAAAATGGCTGAAATTTGTATTTTTCCCCCTACCCCTACATTTCCGGCATTTGAAATACTATATAATTACCGAACCTACTCACAAAGTTTCAAGAGTATCGGTTGAGAAATGCAACCTGCGTATACAGATGAGAAAAACCAAGCCCACCAAGCAGTCTGCACATCCTAAGTATCATTCAAATATCCGGATATACGAAGGAATATTTAGCCAAGCTAAATCGGAGACACTAAGCTAGTAGTGACCCTAAGTAATTTCAGTAAATTTGTCAGATATCATCCGGAAATTGTGGCTTACACCGGCCAAATGGGTCGCCCGTCCACAAAATCTCCTTTAGGTTAGCAATGGAGCATAGTTAGACTAAACAAGTAGTACGCTCCTTACCCATAATGTTATGTATTTATAACATAACAAGTACGCTTGGGCAAGTAGAGTTGGCCAGAAGAACATAACAACGTGTATCCACGTTAACCTTGGATACAATAACAATCAAGTTAAGGTTGCATTTATTAAAAAATACCGGAAATCAAATAAAAGGAAACAATTTGAGAATTGGGTTTCACATTGTGATTTCATAATTCATTATTTCTTCTAAATTGAATTCCTTGTTGATTTGAGCTGTCAGGGAAATAAAATGTTATTCTACGGTCTCAAACCGGATTTAAAATTAAACAGTCTTTCTTATGGGTAAATCAAATTAAATCCGCTTGTTTTCTATGGGATCGACATCCTGTGCGTATAGTTAGAACCTTTTGAAACGAGTATTTGAGTTTGAATAGATTTAGTAGTCAAAGTCAAAAGTATTTTATGCAAAGTAAATTATTACAAGCGAATATTTTTTGAAGATCAATTGTACATCAAATACTTAACTATAGACAATACAATATATTAACTTAAGATATAAAATGGAAATGCTTTGTTGGGCTGTAGTTGAAGCAGTCGAGTGTTTGCGGAATTATTAATAGATTTATTTTTTGTTTTTTTTCAATACGTTTTAATTTCTCTGTCTCATGGGAGCGCAGTCGTGGCAACTCGATCGCGATTGACTCAGCCAGTAAACTAGAAGAAGATTAAATGAAATAATTAACTTTATTCTGCAAGTAGGCTACAAAGGCACTTTTACATGTCTACCGGCATTTTACAAGAGGACCACTGTTGAGAAGAAACGCCGAAATAAACTCAACAGTCAGTTTTTTTTTTAAACTAACTATTACAGTAATATGAACTTAACTTCGTTTGTACCTTAAGCATTTAGGCGTACCTATACGTAGTCCTGGAAGAAAACATGTTAAAAGTGTATTTTAAGATATGAATTACCCAAATATAGCCCACACAACTATGGTCCAATTTAATCCGAAAATGACTCGTTAATATAATGACAATTATAACGAATAAACTCTAAAGTGAACAACATTATTGATCAAACTTAAATAAAAACGTATTATATCACTGATAGGATATAGATTTTCATAAGAATAACCGATTTTTGTTTTGGACCATAGTAGGATGATTGGACTACAGTTAGGTAGTTTTACGGTACCTACGAGAAAGTATGATGGTTTGTCTCGATTTATGTACGTTTGATATGTAAGCTAGAAGATTTGGTTGGATAACTGTTTTTACCTACACTAGGCCCCGTCCCCGGGCGCGCCTGCCACCTGCCTGTTTACGGTGAGACACAAACATGGCTAATGCTGTCAAAACATGACGAGATTTCAGCTGCGGCATGTCAACTCGCCGAAATGTTGACGACGCGGTTGGCTAAGTTTGTAAGCCTCGAACCCGGGACCGCCGGCTCAGTAGGCGCTTGCCTACTGAGCCGGCGGTCCCGGGTTCGAATACCGGCCGGGGCAAATATTTGTGTGATGAACTCGAATATTTGTGCTTGGGTCATGGTTGTATTTAAGTATATATTTATCTATATAAGTCTGTATAGCGTCGTCTGGTATGGTACCCAGTGGGTACCCATGACACAAGCCTTCTTGAGCTTAATTTGAGACTTGATCGATTTGTGTGAGGTTGTCTGATATTTATTTATTTGGCCATGTCGGTTATTGGAATACCACGCTGTTCCAAAACTCGAATAGTAGATGGAGTTCGGAAGTCGGCGAAGGTAAAGTGGAAATGGTCATGTCTACCGTATGCCGAGGGAGTTATGGGCCAAGATTACCACAGAGTAGAGGCAGACCTCGCCGGTGGTGGCGGGATGAGTTGGACTCCTTTTTGGAGCAATGGCCAGAGATTGCACAGGATCGGGAGGAGCGGAAGAAAGGGGGGGCTTTGCCCAGCAGTGGGACATTATAGGTTCCCAATAATAAATAATTAAGTCACTTATTTGCTATCTAGGATCGGGCTTTCCTTAATAGGCTTGTGAAAATATAATTAAGTAACCCAAATCGCAAATATTTTTTATTTGTTTATTAATAAGCTATTAATCAAATGGAAACTATTGCAAATTTGGTCATCAAACAATAGATCTTCAAAAAAATCTCCTACACACCTCGTAAAAAAAATGTACCTATTCTATTTTACTTTTTGTCTAGATGTGTGTCGGGGATGTCTAATGGACGATTTCCTGATCCTAGATCACCAACAAAAAATAATCCGCACCTGTCTTGCTCGCACGGTATTGAATGGAAAGTGACAGGTAGTGTTGGTCGCGCGACACAGAGTCGCGTGTCCAAGTTATGCTGGACGTACTATGAGCTGCACAAAAACAATCAAAATCAATTCATTCATAAATGGGACATGCAATTCTACAGCTCATTGTACTGGCAATGTCCATATAAACCAAAAGTTTCTCCAAAGTATGGAAGCAATGATAGTAGCGCACCGTCTTGTACTAGTTGTACTGGCGAGTCAGATGCGAAGCACATTAAGCCGTTAAAACTTATATTATTATGAGACAATACCATTTCCTATATTAAACACGGAAGAGCTCGCAAACACGATTATACTCGTATCTCTATCCCGAGCGCGACTGCAGAAATGAAACTAAGTTTCGGGCAGTTTTCCATGAGGCAAGGTCGATTCGACACTGAAAAATCAGCCAAGCGCGAGGCGGACATCGAATGTTCCATAACCTCCATACCACAGCAACCACATCATGATACATGACGAACATGACGTTTCATTGAATGTGGCATATCGTGCAAGATCGCAAAACTTTTTGCTAAATGTTTTATCCAGGGATACTAATCTACCAGAGCTGGTAGATCTTATAATGCCATAAAGTGCTGCAAAAATACACCTCAGGAGATACTGACTTTATTTTCTTTTTTTAGGACACAGCAAGGAGACTCGTCCAATCTGAGGTAGATACCTATAAATTTTAATGGCAGACTACTTTTCACTATCTGGTGATCAAAGCAAATGAGTGGTACAGCTAAAAAACGTCACTATAAAATCTCTATCTTTTGCCCCGTTAAATTTGACGAGTTTAAAAATGAAGATACTGCAATCCAATAACAACACACGAACTCCTTTCGCTTCGAAAATGTAAAATAAAAGTTATTATTGTAAAATTTTCGAAAATAAATGACATCGTCAGGACGGTGTAGGACAACGTTAATATTTCAAACTCGCAAAACGGGACGGTGACATAAACCGAACTGTATATTACGTTAATACTCCTCTTTTGGATCGGGGATAAAATCTCCGAATTGAATGGTTTAAAAAATATATCTAGCTTCAAATAACATAGTTTCAAGCTCGCGAAACAGAACAGTGTAATTTGGGAACAAGCCAACTCCATAATATATGTATCTAGTGTCATGTCACCACATAACTTATAATATCCCTCTTTTCGCATCGGGAATTAAAAATCCTGGTTCCCGAATAGTTTCAGCTGTTAATATTTCAAACTCGCGAAACGGAACAGTGTCAAACTGAGAACAAGCCAAACTCCATGTGGCTAGTGTCACCATAAATTGCGGGCAGTACAAAGAGGGGCGGTGATTGGAAAACTTTGCGGGAAGTTCCCATATTAATTCCTGAGTGTTTATTGTCGTTGGATATTACTCGTCAATTAATCTTACGTAATTGGCGAATTGTATTGGGCCGGGTTTGCCGTTAGGTGAAGCTGTGAGATTTTAGGTCAGTTTCAATTTGAGTTAATGTCAATCGGCAGTATTAAGGGTTCGGATAGGGGTGTACTCTCACTAGAGTATGTCCATGACTTCATCGCTATGAAGTCATGGACATAATAGCTCAAATAATGAAGTGTAATGGGAGAAGCACATTATCTTTTTTTTTGCGAGACATTTAATTATTGTATTAAGACGGCGCTTGCTGTTAAAGCGGAGCGTTGAGCAAAAAAATTAGAGACTAAGTTACCGCGCCACTGTACAGGCACAGATTATACATATACAAGTTGGGTAGCACAGGTAGCGGGTAGCGTGATGAAGAGCTCCATACGAGTTCGAAACATGTCGGGCCTTCCTGACAATTTCACGTGAGTGTAAACCGCTTATTACAATAATGGAGAAGCATATCTCTAATTCTCTACCGATAAATGTTGACATAATAGATGTAGATAGAAGAGTTGTTCGACAACGACCTATTTTAATAAAATAATTTGTTTATGGGGGGGGTGGGGTTACTGCTGAACCAGCGAGCTACATCCTCGACCCCTAGTCACTTACCATCAGATGATACTGAGGTCAATCGCAGGTCAGTTTGAGAATTAAAAAAAATATTGTCCATTAAAACATGACATCGTGTATTAAGAGACAAAGACAAGTCACCTTGACCTTGATATTAAGTGCTTCAGCTGTCTCCACGACTGTACCGCAATAGAAGGGCAATAAAACCCCATATTGTTTCTACAACATTAAGCCCGGCCGTAACGGCACTTCCCGGCCGGCGAAAATATTGTTCTTCCCGGAGCTATTGCTTTATGGCGCATTATGGCCGTTATTGGTGAGTTTGGTGGATAAATCAGTAATTTCTCAGCGATGGTATCTAGTATAAATACGAGCGATACACTAATGGGAAGGGGGATAATTTTGTTTGCCGTTTTTACAAAAAACAAACATCTTGACGAATTGAACCTCCACTTTTTGTAGTGTTTAAAAAAAATGTACTGCCGTCAAATGGCACGACTTGCAGCAAGTCATAAAGCCAAGTTTCGAGAAAAATACGAATTTTTGCTGTGATGAATTTTTTAAATCGAGTGCACAATCTCGCCTTCAAGATATAGACAAAAAAACAGTCTTAAAGCGTCATTACGGATGTGATCATTTTTTTTAATTAATCTATTAGCCCATGTCTGCATAATATCATAAGTAAACATAGCTCAATGGTACTTAGGCAATTTAAAAATACTTTGCATGCATCCATGCACTGAAGCAGATTGAATAAATACTCGTTAGGTGTTCAATACGGGCTAAATCCCTGTAATATTTTCGTTGAAAATACTCGGAGATAAAGTCGCGTATTCCCCTATATCCACGTATCGGGGGCATAGAGTAGGGATAGAAACAGAGACATAAAGTTAGTCTACTCGGAATAAAGAATTTAATAAAAGCTACAGCCCTAATAGCTAGACTAGACAGCCAACTACCTTCCTGTGTATGTACTGATTTAAGATTACAATTTTACATATATTATTATAACAAAACAATACTTAATCACGTTCATAATATTTAGTAGTTTATGCAGCTGTCACATAATGAGAGGTCTTAAAATAAAAGTTTAGTTACCTATCGTAGGATCACCCGAGGGAGAGAAGGGAGGGTAATTAAATAAATATCATAGGATCCTATCACACGAGTTTATTTAATTGCGGCCCGGCTTGGTTACTTATATTATATTTTAAAGCCATTTTTTTTCTATCCTATAGATATGTGTCACTGCTGGGCACAGGCACCCCCTCTCTTACATCACTTGTTCCTATTTTCTACATGCTCCTTCCACTCGTTAGTGAATGCATCCAAGTCCCGCCAATCCTTTTCGGCCTGCCTCTGCTCCTGTAGTCTTACGGTTTCCATTTGTTAAACAGTCTCTGTATCTCTAGCTGTTCTGCGCCTGCCCAGGTGCATATTGCACACGATTGCAGCCGGGCCGGTTTTACATATCATTAGCTTTTATACACCACGTATCGCAATACGCTTTATTGTGTCTTGAGGCAGCCGGGAGCCAGGGTTTACTTATATTATCTTTTAAAGTCAATTTAATATTCTTTCAAATTGGATACCAGCTAAGATTTAATATAAACTTGATTTTAAGAATTTTATTCTTCTCGATTAATCGTGTCTTCTCTACCCCGCACCTCCACCAATTGGGGGTGTAGCTTAGTGGAGTTTAAAGTTTAAATAAAGGAGTTTATTTTAATTTTATATTTGGACTTTAATACAATTACTTAATTATTATCATTGACTAATCCCGAATGCCCGGCTGTTTTGGTGTGTGACAGAGACGGCCATAATTCGAATATTCAAATATAGTGTGATGCTCTTGGCGTTGCAAGCGTCCATAGGCGGCGGTAACTGCTTAACATCGGGCGGGCCGCATGCTTATTTGCCACCGGCGTAGTATAAAAAAACTCTGCTGTCACCGAATGTCCTTATATAAAAAAAAAACACTTTTGGGTAATATCTATACCAAGTAGTATGTAAATTTGTTGAAAGTCTGTTTGAAAATTATTTCATTAAAAATCTTAACAGCACGTTGCAGTATTGATTGGAAGAGGAAAGCAGGGCTAATAGTGTCGATTTTCGTAAAATACAAAATTAAACTATAAAAACACTGTGAATAAATAGTGTGAGCTCTTATGGAGACTGATTACACACGCACTAAACGAGTGCTTTAACTGTTCGTCGAAACAAAAGGTTATTTTTTGTGTACTTAATAAAATTACTAAGTCAGTTTCACCCAAAAAAAAAACAATGTGATACTTTGTAACCTGTTTTGAGGTTCAAGCTACGCTCAATATTTTCATTCTCATTTATTAATTCAAAGGATATGGGATCCACCACAGAATATGCGATACGGGAGCCTACAGGAAGTTTCCAAAAGCATTCATGAAAATTTCTATAGAATTTCCATTGCGATTAGATTGGACGGAAAATATCCAATGCAAATGTTCGACTGGCGTCTAGAAAAGCGAGGAAATGGGTAAGACGACGTTTGGATCCTGAAAATTGCTATTAAACTATATTCAAACTTTGAATGACGGACTTCAAGCAAAACGGGGTAACTATTTCATGGAAAAGATGCTTAAATGAAAATATTAGGTTAAAAAAGTACCTAATAGAGATCCTCAAGATGTAGCTAACTACCTACATTAGGTAAAAGTTTTTGCATCCAAAAACCAGCATACCACAGATATCACAATTCCATGAAAAAGAATGATAGCCTTTAAACACTTAGTTAAGGTTCAAACCGTGCCTGAACCATTTTTTTTTTCATTTTTCGCTTCATTGTAAACATTTGTAAACACCAGACGGAAATCCCTTTAATATTTAAACTCACTTATCAACACATAGACTAGCTTCCAAAATTAACTTATCGCGTCATCGCAAACTACCTCCGCAAAATTCACAGCTCTAGTAATTGACGGGTGCGGAAAAGGGGTGGAATTTCAGCCACGCCCTACGAGACGCACTTCATAAATATTGTAATCGAGGATCCACTTCTTTCATAAACACTTCATTTCATAAGTAAAGTATAATAATTTTTCAGAAATCTTGAAAAATTACAACCTATAGTTTAGGTTGACAATTACGTTTCTGTTATTAAGTTACAAACTATTTTGTAGTCTAAACAAACTATTTATAGCGAAACAATGTTGCTTTCGCTAAAATGATATTTCTATACAATCAAAAATCGATGAATTAGGAGGCCTTATTCCTTTTAAAATGCTGATTGTTTTAGATAGATGATGATTATGATCAAACATGTTTCTTAACATATTATTGATGTTACTAACCTGGAACAGGGCTACTGGGATTTCTTGGTAGGTATATATTTGAAACCTACAGTTTGAATTTTTCATTGATAATTTTTGTTTCAAAAAGTACTCGAAATTGACAAAATTCAGGCGGAAAATTAGTTTTTTTAACTTATTTTCGACAGCATGCAAAAAAAGCAAGAAATAGCTATGTTACTACCTAGAACTCGGGGAAAAGTATGATTCACTTCAAAAAGTTGATTGAAATTATTAATATATATTTCTCATAATATGAAAATAATATTTTTTGAAAGGAATAAGGCCTCTAGGTTTGTCTAATAAAACAAGGGTAAACCATTGCAATCGGCACGCATTTCCTTCTACTTACCTATTAATGCTGATTATAAAAGACTTAACTGAACTTGTATTCATATGAATATATACGACATTGCTATAGCGGGATAGTATAAGTAACATACACTTTGTTTAGTTTCTACTTGTTGAAATTATGAATTTTGATGAATTGTTTATTGACCGAGCAAGCGTAGCGTCTCTGTTTCAGCTTGGCCAAAAAATATTCCGTAAGTATATCTTAAGCGCTGGATGCAGGTCGCTTCCAACCGGTATATATGGAAGTCCAAAGGGGAGGCCTATGTTCAGCAGTGGACGTCCTGTGGCTGAGATGATGATGATGATGATATCTTAAGTTCTCAACCATTTTGTAAACTGTTTCGATATACTATTTTATTGCTTTGCCGAAATAAATGCATATAAATCTGAGAAATGTGATGGTCCATTTTACACATATATGCTCCGCTTCTACACAGGCAGCCTGAGATTGTAAATAAATAAATAAATAAATTGTACATAATAATTATCTTTTCTTTTAATGTTTATCTGTAGTTTTTAGTATTGTAAATATTATATTGTATGTGTTTATTTTAAAATAAACTTTATAACTAGGTAATAATTGAAAAAATAAATAAATATATATATATACATAATATTATATTATATATAATATACATCTTATAGTATGTAAATATATGTATCATTGTATTTATGGTAGTTAAGTTATATAATAGGTATAAGTACATGTATTCACTTGTATCTTGAATACTCTCCGAACGATTAATTTTCTACTTACTCTGCACCCATTTGAAGCATCTCTGTTTGGCCCTATGGTTGACTGGTAGAGAATGCCATTAGGCATTAAGTTCGCCATTTGTACTGACTTTTGTTTTGTGCAATAAAGTTTAAATAAATAAATAAATATTAAGGGACAATCATACACAAATCGACCTAGTCCCAAACTAAGCAAAGCTTGTACTATGGGTACTAGACGACGATATACATAATATATAAATACATATATAGATAACATCCATGACCCAAGAACAAATATTTTGCACAAATATTTGCCCCGGCCGGGATTCGAACCCGGGACCGCCGACTCAGTAGGCAGGTGTCTACAAACCGAGCCAAACGCGTCGTCGCTTATAACATAACACACCTACGCCTTTAAGAGTCCGCAGCAAGCTCGATTCTTCATACAAACGTAGTTACGTCCTTATTTTAATATAACATGTCACATTATCATGAAATTCTCTAAATATAATGAGATAAGATATATCTAGGGCTAAAACTAGTTTATGACTCTTGAAATGTTAATAGAAAGAAAATAGAGCGAGTACAAGTTTTGCATTTTTAGACCCCAGAAAGTTGTTCAGTTTGGCGGCATACTACGACCAAAATATAGTTTAGATTGAAGTCAAAACCTATTTCCGGTGTCGATTAAACTATGCAGTTTGATAAGAAAAAAGATTTATCAAAATTGATCTCGTAGTTTTAAAATGAGAGCGTAACTACGAAAACCTTAAAATAAATTACAAAAAATTGTTGCGAAACTGCAGCGAATTACTCTAGCGCGGGGAACGGTCCGGGGGGGCGGCGGTAAGCACCGCCCTTATCATAGCTACTCCTAGCCAGCCTCGCGCAACTCTCAAGGTAAAAAACGATCGACAACGGCTGTATGAAACGGAGGTGAATTTTTTACCTAAGTTTGAAAGAACGTTGAAACCTACAAAGCATTAGATAATTGGCGACAATCGAATTTAGGCGGGTTGTACTTCAGCCGCCATTTTTGTCCGCCATGCCATGTTAGATGACGTTTCTATTTTGTTGTGTAGTCTGTCACTTCTGTCAAGGTTCTGCGATCTTTTCAAATAATTCAAATTTCACAAATAATCTAATAATTTGCATTCTTTGGGTGTAGTGGTCGTCTAGAAGGTACACAAGACAATCACAATTGCAAAAATGAGTGGATTGAAAAGGAAAAAGTGCGGGCGAAATATGCAGAATGAAAACGTGTCGAATGAACGGTCAAAAAAGACTATTCATGGCAAGATTTCCACCGATCGAAGATCGGTAAGTAAAAAATATACTTAATTACTGCGTGTTATAACCATGTTAATCGTAAGTTTCATTGAAAACTTGGTATTTCGGGTAAAATAATACATACCCTTATACGTATGTAAACAATAGTGCTGTATGTAAGTTTTATCGATAATTTTCATTTGAAGTGAAAAATACCTGGGTAAACACGGAATATCTTTCTTCAAGCAAAAGCCTATTGGTATGTGTACTTATACAAAAGTGTGCACTTGAATACAGCTGTTAAAGCCGTCTCAGATGAGAGGATAAGACATTATTATCACTACTTTTTATGCCAGTTTGAGTTAGATTATGGTCACAGAAATATTTTACGAAAAATCTTCAATGGACTATGAATGGTACGGTTTCATCTGGACAAACAGATTCATTTTTACACTGTAATTTTCTGTTTACCCTGTATTATTTGTTTTGCAGAACTTCCAACCTGGAGCACAGACTGGAGTGATGAAACGGCTTTTTTCGTCTATGTTTATCAGCAAGCCAAGCAAAGTTTGAACGAAATAAAATTATTTGCACACTTGTTATTTTTTATGAAGTCAGTAACCTAAAGTAAACCAAATGTTTACATTGAAGCGAAATCTTGAATGATTTAAATTACCGGAAAGCCGTTGGAGACGCGGGTGCGAATGCGAACCCCGCCTGAACCATTTTTTTTAAATACCGATATCGATATCGATAATTCGATAATTTGTGTAACATGTGACATCCCTATTTTGTTCTTGATGTTGGCATTATGTCATGAGTTGACACTGACACTGATATCGTTTGCGGCTTCATATTGGCAGTATGTTTCGCCCCCGTTTCATACTAATGCGAGTTCACGCTTTTTGTATGGCACTCCCGTCTCTTAAAACGTAGTGATTACATACTCTTTGCTCCTAGCGCGCTCTCGCTTTACTGCTAGCGCCCTGTCTTCCTCTAGGTGAAACAACAACATTTTAAAGCGTAAGCGCGCGATCTCAACGCGGAGTTGAGCGGACCTTGCTGCGGACTCTTACTAATCTAACAAAACACACCAAATTCCCACCGTAAATCCGATTCACTGCTACGGCCATTACGTTTTAAAGGGTAGAAGATAGGGCTCAATATTAAAATAGGTACCTTATTAAACGGGGCCACGAGAGAGGTCAAATTTTCGTTCTCCTAATGAATAATATTCCGAAAGTGCCTCCATATCTCAGGATTGTGGAATAATACTTGGTGCTGCGTTTGAATGGGAATGAGAGTTTAGTGTTTTGGCAAGTCTCCTGTAAATTTCGGGGTTACGGTTCAAGTCAAATCAATCACTCACATTACCAAAGCAATACGTTGTTATCAGCATCGTCGTTTTTTTTTTAATAGTGTTTATAGACCTAAATACGATAATGTATCAAAACGTACGTGAGACAAAGACATATTTCAATATTGTTTTAAGTGGTTTACACTCACGTGAAATCAGGAAGGCCCGACATGTTCCGAACGACGAAGGCGTGACGAAGCTCCATACGAGTTAGAAACATGTCGGCCATTTCTAACAAAATTACATGAGTGTAAACTGCATAATACAACTTAACGCGTTCACTGCCAGTTGGCGTGGCTTAGGAACAAACTTGTATGACAGACGTTACTGGCAGTGAATGCGTTAATCATATACGATATTTGTTTCGGGAGTAAAAGATGCTCTTTTCCAATCCAAAAGTTCAGTTTAAATATCAAACACCTAGAAAAAATGGAATGGTCTTTAACATGATCATTAAAATAGTGTAATAGTTATACGTGATAGTAACATGAATATTCATTTCCCAAGTATATAAAACTGTGATAACCCAAAAGTAATAAAGACCGCTTCTTTTCCAGCAACTTGCCGCCGAACTAAACGGGTCTTAAGTGAGACTAATGTCCCGTATCTTAATAGGAATCTTGGTTTCATAATGTCCAAGTCATCAGCGTTTTCCGAAATACCCTTCTTAAGGACGCGGCGGTAGATGGGGGCAGATGTAGATGGGGTCTTTTGCGTTTCTGTTTGCCTGGTACCTATATAGCCGTTCAAAAGTAAATAATATACTAACATATTTAGTTACATAGAACCTGTGGTTCTGTGAGCTGTAGACATCGCGAACATTTTTTGTAAATATGTAATGGCTGAAATTGGAAAATTTCGGTACCTAAACTAAATTGTCAAAAATATTCTTTAAGATTATCGAACCAGGTCGTTGAGTAGTGCAACCTGTAGGCGAGAACAATTGAACTGCCGAAGATCCGGAATGCGGACACACGAAAGAATTCTTGGCTAAGCTGAAACGTCTCTCGCTTCGCTTGCATCACGGTTAATAAAATTGACATACCTAAATGCGTTTCTTTGTGTTAAAAGCTAACTTACTAGAATGCAGAAATCACAGACTAGAACCCTTGATCGTTGTGTGGTGTGGGAGGCCTTTGTCCAGCAATTGAAGTTTCGATTGATATGATAATGATTCTCCTCACTCATTAATTACGTAACCTGGTGGGGATTTGAAACAGTACAGGAATTATATTAAGAATATGGGATGGGGGGAAGTTGTGGTCAAAAAAGAAAAAATTGTCCTTACGTAATTAAAATTAAAGTCCCCCAAAAGTTGGCCTGAAAATTCTGTAAGAGATCCCAACGCCGTAAGAGCCAGCGGTCTAAAATTTTGGCATTCGCAGATATTCTTTAAATGGCGACAGAAATAAATGTACAGTGCCTCTGAACTGAACTCTTCCGATCTCAAATCCGCCCCGACCGCTCCAATGAAAATTTGTACCTACACGATGCGGCATGTGTGATTTCAAAATAAACATTATTTCTTTCTTTCTTTCAATGTGCTGTTTCCTTTCTACATTGGCAACATCGATGCTGTAATTTTATTTCCAGACTGAAATGTCTGTCAGGTAGAAAGAAAATTGGCGTGACTATTCAGGGAAATCGGTCCCACGTGCGTCCCAATTCAGATCTGACCGGAATTTGACAGTCATTCCATTGCCACGCTGTATTACCTACTGCCCGTCTGGCACAACTATGCTTCGCGACTCCTGTCACTCTCTCACAGTGCTGCACAGAAAAAGATAGGTAGATAATTATCTCGCGCGAGAAAGAGTCGTACCACAGTTGTGCTAGAGGTGCTGATTCACTTTTTATTTTTTATTTATTTCATGACCATGAAATCATCCTTCAGTCGAATAATGACTCACTGGGCAGAATAGTGGTCAGCCCTCTGGACACGGGTTGCCTCTATAGTCTATGTGGGTGACGATATAGATAAGTGCCCTTATTTAAAAAAAAAACTGCGAATACCTACTTACTTTACCATGCTTGTTAAGAGAAATATGTGTTTATGTCAGCACTCATCAGGCATTTTTAAGAAGCGATGTGAAGTCATGTACAGGGGAGCAAGGCAAAAATGTAAAAGCCTTATGTATAGACCGCGGGCCACCAGAAGCTATTTACCGCAGAAATGCTTTAATAAAATTTGTGCATAATGCAGGGGTACTTAGGTTTAAAACCAAACTAACCGCCTGGCTCCTTGACCATTGCTTTTACACTTAGTGTTATCGGCAAACTTTTAGAACAAAAATGGCGGATCTGCGCATGTACATTTGTACGTAATTCGGCTACTGTGCAGTCAAGGTTATGCTCTAAAAGTTTGCCGGCAGGCTGTAATTGTTATTTTACACCAACCTGACATTGTTAATTTCTAGTCATAGTAGCATACTATGACCAGACGAGAGGAGCTATCGCTTGTCGTACGACACATCATCTCCTGTCTCTTTCACACTGTACTGAATAAATAAAGCGAGTCTTTAGTCTTAGTGCGTATCACAGTTTGTCGTAAAGTAAAAGAGCTGATTGACTTGTGAAATGTATCGCTATCTTCATACGCTGCAATTTGATTTCCAATCTAGTCTGATTGGGCATGAAATTGTATCGTCTGGAACACATATTCAGCTAGTCGGGCACAGTATAAAATCAAATTAAAAACGAAATCGCAAAATTTTAAAAAAGGAAATCTCCCGTATCTAACTTTAAAAAAAAATCACCTTATCGCCCCAGTTTCTGCCGATAGTGTCTTTTTTAATAACTTCAATTTATTCGGATTGGGGAAGTAAAACGCTTAGTCGGGTCAGTCGCCGGCGTCAATAATTTTAATTAGTAGGTACCAGTCTTGGTGATAGAAGCTTAAAGCTACTCAATATTACATTTTCAATAAATAACACTCAAAAAATATGGAATGCATAATGCGCATTTAAACACTACACATATGTAAATAGAAGCATAAAGCAAATGTTTTTTGATGGATGATCAAACTTTTGTTTTTTATTTGCTGTTAATAAAATATTGCATTTCAAACTACGAGAAGGTAAAAAATTATGTTGGTACAAAAAATTCTTATTAAAATCGACAGCTCTGTATTTACACTAACGAAGTAGGTTCACATCATGTAGTGAATAATAGTTTACCATCGTATTTTGTCGGGTAAGCTCGTTTTAATATTTCCATCTAAACATTTTTACCGAAGTTGATAGAGAAAACATGGTAAAACGAACTTTTCCGACAAAATACGATGGAAAACTATCATTCACTACATCTGTAAGCAATGAAACAATAAAAAATGCACATGTAAAACTTGTAACACCCCTATTTCGTGTCGAACGGTCGGTCAGTGTCCCGACGATTATAATACTAGACACTAAGACATATCATATCATCTTTATCAGATGATTTGTTATACAGCGTTTTTGTGTCAGTGTTTGGAATGGCTATTATAGGTAGAGTCGGGTCCGGGACCGAGTGACTTCCGCAAAATTGCCATTTCAATAGGTGGTCGTTTGATGATTGGGTTGGTGAAGTGACCCTCGTCTTATTTTGGTGTCTCCCATCGCGTTTCGCTACTAGATACCAACTTCCATCGTGAGCCATGCCTTCGTTTAGACGCTCTTCGTCAAGCTTTTGCAATGCTTAACATAAACAAGCAATGCAATGCATACATAATGTGCTGCCCCTTATATTTCCAATGCTGCCCCGATTTAGTCTACAACTCGTTACGTAGTAATCGTAGAATACAGATAGTACATACTTACATTATATCAAAGAAAATGTGCACGTAGTCTCGCAAGCACAATATTGTGGGGATGATAGTGTGAAATGAAAGTCGAATAGGTAATACACATTTCACACTTTTTGTCCGAATGTCCGACACCGATATAGGTAGTCGGATAATGTAAAACGGATTAACGCAAGGTCGATTCCAAGTCGATTCATAATTTATTTAACTAAGATAAGATAAATAATAGGTAAATATAGTACAATGTGGTATATAAATAAAATTATAAATTAAGTAGTAGAACAGCACAAACTTAGTAGGACAACAAACTATTTATTTAGGACAAATCTATTTATACTTCGGTAGACTTATAAATTTAAATTGTATTGTTAAGCAGAGGCAAAGTGAACAAAATTTAAATTTTTTCGGTCGGTAAAGCAGATTTTGTTACGAATGATTGACTACAGTGACATCTTGTAGCTTATTGATGAAACATTATGTACGATACTTCTCTACGAACTAAGATCTGACCACGATCTGACTGAGCTCAGATTGTCAGACCTCAAAATACGCTATTTTAGAAAGATGAAGTGACAGTATTGACATAATAGTATCAATTAATTTTTTATATTCATTTTGTTCAGTTTTGCTATTGTTTTGTGATCGTAAAGAGTATAATTTCTTCGATTGTATTCGCTAGCATAGTGCCATCTATCGCCCCTAGTTGAGAAAATTATTGCCATCTATGCTGTCAGATGCGAAACTTCGCCTTAGTTCACATACCGCCCGTGGCGCTCACAACCCAAACAATGAATTCCAACATGGTGGAAATGTGCTACACTGTTTGAAAATGCAGGCCGTGTCATGCCTTGAAAAAAATCATTTTATGCTAGAATTTGGTAAAAAATGTCGGACCCTAAACGTGCTACTCTTATAACAGTGGGTGCCTCAAAAAGTGGAAAGAATAGTGTGTGTAAAACAGTGAGATTAACTATAAACCTGGATGAAAGCAACGAAAGTAAATATCCAGAGCTGAATTACAAGGAACTAGTCATAGCAGAAGACGTAAGTTATAACAGAAAATCATAGCAATTTACGCAACCATGCTGGTTTTCCAGCTCTTTGTAGCCTAGGGAATCTGTCTAAAATGTTTTATACGTGTAACTTGAAGGGTTGACGAGCACAGCTGCTCGAAAAGGAGGGAAGTCGAGATCATTTTAGGATATTTTTTGCTTACGTTACACAGCTTTGCATTAGGTTTGTTACATGAATTCGCGTCCACGAGCTGCACGAGAAGCTCAGATAGCGGTCGCCATGTTTGCAACAATCTTAGAATGATCGTTGTCAACCTAGGCCATTTACGAGGGCAATGTTTTGATTTTGTAGATGTCTGAGATTGGGTTGTTTTTGTAGATTTTATTGCATTATTCTTATAGTATTATTATTAGTAACAAGTCGCATGACTGCTGACGAATTCGTAAACACGTAGGACAGCAATTAGTTGGCGAAAGTGCCACCTTTGTGACCTAGGTTAGCCCGCCTTATTGGTCGTTGTTTTGAGTGATCGGGCGGGTTGTTAGGTTATTTTTTCAATAAGTCAAAATTGATATTATAATGAAATGAAAGTGTTAACAGCTGTTTGCTGTAAACGTTAGGTATATAGTTAATAGATATCGACGTATATAAAGAGATAGCGGCTATATGTGTATTTGTGTAGCTATGCCGTATTTCGTATTGTCGCACTGCTCTCGCTCGCTTGGAGATGTATGCATGCGCTTACTTTTGCCATTTTAAACGGCATATTTCTTATGTATTGAGGATCTTAACGATATTTATTTGATAGCTAAGTGAGTTATGGCATGTACTTTGTTTGCAAACATGTAACAATGTAGCCGAGACTGAAAGTTGTACGGCTTGTTTAGCAAGGTTTCGTTTATATGCTGGATTGTAGCGATTCTAGTTGTTTTTAGCCATTTCTATCGATTGGTGCTATGTATAATGGCGCTAAGTATATAAAGGAGGTTAACTGTTATTTACTTGGGCGTGTGTGAGTGAATGAAGGATAAAGCGATGTTTTAGATGTGTTTGTGTGATTTTATGCCTTGTTGAGGTATTGTAGCGCGATTTTGAGGTTATTTTTTATTTTGCGCGAGTTGCGGGCGCTATTTATAGATTCTGATAAGAGATGGCGCTTTTGATATTGTTTTTGGACATTGCTCGGCGGGAATAGACTTTTTCTTTCGAAATATTGTTGTTTTTGTTTGTTATGATTATATTAAAAGTAAAATATTATGTTAGTCATTATGGTTTTATGCAAGAATATAGTTTTTATTATAAGTATTAATGATATATGAATAATGCTATGGCATTAGTGAATTGTTTTTTTTTGACGTTTACTTATTAGATACCTATTATGGAATCTTGCATAAGGATTGTGATTGATGTTTGTTATCTCTCTTATCTACTTTGAGTCATATTTTTTAGCATAGTTCAACATCAGATAAATAAAGTAAGTACGTGAATGTTGCACAAAATCTATATCTACTTGACATTATTATTTGTCTACCAACATTAGTTTAATTCTCTTACACCATTTTAATGTATCAATAGAATAGAATATAAGGCTCTTTATTGCACACATCAACGATATAAACAATAGGCTATCTTATAGCTAAAGAGAAATCTCTCAGTCAAATTATTTATCAACATGCGAGATAAATAATTTAATTATTGAAATCTAAAGATTTTAAAGTTTTCTAAATTTTGCTGAAAAAATACATAAAAATACCTATGTAACCATTTCAGTAGTTATAAAAAAAAAATCTAAGTCAGTTTGACCCATCTACGGACATTGAAGAATACATACTCCGTTACATTTGGTTTCGTAATGATTTACTAATATACCATACCTTTCCTCACATTGTTTAGATCTTACAAACAACTAATTGTGATTGGGATAGACTTACTTATAAGGCTAATTAGATTTATAAATTATTCTGTACATGTATCCCCTACTTTGTCATCCCCCAAGACATCCTTATCCCTACAAATGTCCCTTCATCAGTTATCAATGCTACTAAACCAATTTATCATACTTGTGGCAATAACAATGTAGCAACAAAATTTTCCCTTGGACTTGGGATTTCTTAGAATATATTTGATTCATAAATTGATATGTTTGATTCATATATTCATATGTTTCAGCTCCCAAGTAAACAGTCTGGTACTTTGCTTAGAAATAAAATACTATACAACTATGTATTCTGATATTTTTAAGGGCTGTGGTACGATGGTACGTATAGCAGTGCTACTTAGGTTGCCGATACAAAAAAAAATCTGAAATATTCCTAAAATTGAATTGTAGACATTGTCGTTAAAAATACCATCATGGGTGTTGATTTTCGAAGAATTTCATTTTTTTTTTATAATTTCAAAAGGGATTGACATATTTTCTTTTTCTATTTTTCTCGAGTAATCATGTCCAGATCCATCCTCAGGTGCTTATCGTTGAATTTTGGGACACGTTGTATACCTACATTCATTGAAAATGGTTGAACAATACTTATGTTTTTATTACACATCTGTTTCTCTAAATTACTGATAAAATAACAATTTCACTGAAATAGATGAATCTGTAATGGTTTAAAAAAAAAAAACAAATCTCACCAGCGTTTTTCTTTCACACGCTTTTTACTCTTTGGGAAAAATTCTTTTAATAGCGGTTTTGTAATACAGCCTAAACCTTTTTTCTAGTGGACAAATGGAAGCTCTGCATTACATTACAGATAACTCCCACAAAATAACATCCTGCTAAAAATGTGTATACCTGTTTTAATATATATATTATTTTCTATGGTTTCCATAACTGTCGCACATTGAAATAAAACAATTAAAACAGATTATCCATACTAATATTATAAATGCGAAAGTGTGTCTGTCTGTCTGTTATCTCTTCACGCTTAAACCGCTGAACCGACTTAGATGAAATTTGGTATGGAGATAGTTTGAGACCCGGGAAAGGACATAGGATACTTTTCATCCTGAATAAATTTAGTGTTCCCGTGGGATGAGCGGGTAACACCGCGGGGCACAGCTAGTATTGCATATATTAATTATTCAAACGCCCTGACGTTTTTTCAGTTACTGCTGTCAAAGGTTGACTGAGAAAAACGCAAATTTTCTCTGTCAAAGTTATTTTATATAAGCAATAATTGAATGAATTTTACAATTCTCAGTCACACACTGTATGGACTGAACAATGTTTCAAATAACAAACCTAATATTCATTAAATAAATTCAACAGGTTCTTGCTTTTTGGAACTCCGTCAATCATGTTTGTGTTTTAGGTTCCATCACCAGTTATGGAACCAATGCTTTAAAAGATATATCAATGTACCAAGTAACCTATAGGGAACATACACAACTAAAGTCAACTGGTGCTCCCAATCCGAATCTTTCCTTGAAATTGACGGTGATATACTGGTACTGCTAATCCAAATTTTTTACCCTGACATTGATGGTGATAGTGCTGCTATCTATATTCCTACACATTATCTTGCACTACAAAGGTGCAAACTTGTGTCGCCAATATGAATCATACACCTTATTATTACTTGAAACTTACATTTACTGTGATGCCACCTATAGTTTGTGCCCTACCCCAAGTTGTTTAAATAAGTATTTTTTACACCTCAAAAGATTTAAAATTAAATATGTACTTTAGTCATTGAGAATTAAGTGCATTGTGCAACAACGCCTCTTTGTTAAGGGTGAAGGCCTCCAGAGAAGCCCAATAGGCTGTATCCTGAGCTTTTTCCATTTATAGTATTGTGTGCCCATCTAGTTTTAGGTTCTCCTTTCTTCCTGGTACCTGCAGGGCCTGGCATTTGTTTACTAGTTCCTAGTGTGCAGAGATCCTTATATTATGAAGTGTTCCTGCCACTGCCCGCTGCAGCCATTGCTACGACAGATTGGGTGTATTGGCCATGTTAACTTTAGTGCTTTATTTAGCTTAGCATGATAGTAATTATATAATCTTTTTTTATGTTTTCAGAGAAAGAAGAGGGTAGAAAATGGGAAGACAAAGTTGGACCCGTTCTCAGACAATGATGATGAGTTAGAAAGAGTGGCCAAAAAATTTGAACAGAAATATGTAAGTAATTATTTTTATTAAAGCAGTTGCATGTTGAAGCAACTGGTTGAAAGATTCAATGGCTCTGACATCTGGTTCAGTGGTCCAGTTGGTAGGACGCCCGTGTTGGCCCGGAAAGCCGTTGGAAACGCAGGTTCGAATCCTGTCTGAACCATTAAATTTTTCAACTTTTCGCTTCATTGTAAATATGTCAAGTAATTCTTCAGTGAAACTGCTAATAGAGCATACCTGATTCCAGCATAATCTAGCGCATGTGACGCCATTTTCAAACTTTTAAGAAAGTTAGGAAGTAAATTTTTAGTAGGTCAATATTTTTTTAACTTACTTTTGTAAGTGACTTCTTGGATTTTCCCTAATATACTGGCCCTAAAGTACTGGGTACTGTAAGGAACTCTTTGGTAGTTGACAGCAGAGATAGCAACTAGATTTTATATTATAAATATATTTAAAATATTCGAATTATGGCCGTCTCTGTCACACACCAAGGGAGCCGGGGATTGGTGTTTAAACCTTGCATCTGAAGTGAAATCCACTATAAAAATAATACCAAATCCTATTCTTTATTTTGCACATCCACCTCGTCGCAGTACAATGATTAAAACATGTTTATATTGTTTACCAAATCTGTATCACAGTTTCTTATTTGATATGAAACATTTTCATGCAGGGTTGATAATTATGAATACAGCCAGGATTTCTATTGGCTACTTAAAACAAAGCTCGCATCTCAGTATCAATTTACAAACTAGATACGAGGTTCTGAAGAATAGTGACAGAATTTTAGTGTTATCAGGCGGTATCCATACTAATATTAATATTATAAATGCGAAAGTGTGTCTGTCTGTCTGTTACCTCTTCACGCTTAAACCGCTGAATCGATTTTGATGAAATTTGGCATGGAGATAGTTTAAGATCCGAGGAAGGACATAGGATAGTTTTCATCCTGGAAATTATCCCTAAAAAGATTGAAAAGTGAGTAAGTAATTCATGTTGACATTGATGACCCTGTAGGAAATGTAATTGACCAAAAGCACAATTGCTCTTACATTTGCTTAGGCGCTTTTAATAATGCCTTTTATTAATTAAGGTGATTAGGTTGATATCTATCGTGTTGTACGAGGTTGCTTACATACTTCCAAGTTCCACGCGGACGTAGTCGTGGGCAAAAGCTAGTTCAATATAAATATTGGAATTTAAAATCATAATGAAGAAAGGATTCAATTATATTATAATATTTCCTGCGTATGTTTCCAGGGCGGCAAAAGTACATACGGAAGGAAAGGCCGGTCGAAACACGACGACTTTGCGGACATCGGTGCCGGTTACGATGAGAACGATCCTTTCATCGACAATACCGACAATGTAAGTATTTTGCTACTTATCCTTATACATTTTATCCTTATATAAATGCTGATATGTATAAATCTACCGTCAAAAATCGACCGCCTGCCCACATTATAAAAATATGTATATTAACTCCGAAATAATTTATCTTAATATTTTTATTTTTATTCTTACATATATGCATATACATATATATAATATATACATTTACATATAATACACTTATATATATATATATATACACTGTTATTTGCTTCGTCTTTGACACCAGTCGCTCAGTATGCTGTCCCGAGTGTCCCGCGAAACTGTCCCTCTGGCTCCACAGAAAACCAGCGCCGTGGGCATTGCTATATCTAGCAAAGCCAACAGCATTGCTGAGTGGAGACCATTTCGGATGCACATCTCTTGTACACTGTCTTTAATATTGTAAATTGTAATCATGTGTTATCTTGAATAAAGCTTTTTCTATTCTAAGTATTCTATTTTATTCTTATACAGGGGTCTCAACTCTGAATACGATTTTGTTGCGTTTGGGGTTGAAACCCTTGGTCCGTGGGGGCCATTGTTCGACAACTATTCAAGCAAATTGCAAAAAGACTGGTCGACATCACGGGGGACCGAAGAGCTGGCAGCTTCCTCGCACAACATATATTATTAGCGTTGCTATTCAGCGAGGAAATGTTGCCAGCGTCTTCGGGACCATTCCAAAGGGGTCCGATTTTAAATTCACTCCTTTTTAGCATATATTCTAGTTAGTTAAGTTCTTTGTTTATAGTTAGTATTTTAATTTCTGCATTATTGTTATTGTTCATTTTTTTGAACTAGAAGTTGGGTAACTTCGTCGTGGCTTGAGAAAGCTATTACTGTGCAATTTGGATATCCAATATTTAATCTTAATTTCTTTAACGGAGGCCCATATTCACGTTTTTATACTATTTGCGTAGCCTTTTGAATGAAATCTCATTCGTAATATTTGATCAAATGCTGGCGTTTCTGGTAGATTTGATGAAGTACCCAATAATGTTTTGAAGGGCCAATAGATTCAAGTTAATTTCATATTCAAATTAGTGATAAAGTAGGTATGAGTATACAAACTGAAATGCGTAGCGTACATATTGTATGGATACGGATGCATCACTTATACACACATTAATGTGATAATGTGTTAAATTTCATTGTGTGCTGTCTGAAAAGCATGATTTAATGCTAAGCTAACACAATATTGACATTATAACCGAATAACCCTGAATGGGAATAACACATTTTGTTGATGCTGAAAACAATTAAATTACCACAAACGTCTTATTAAATATTTAGGTTTGATTTCACACCCTCGCTGGTTCGTACCTGATGGCCTAGCATATCTGGCTGTGACTTAGTTTGTCGCGTGACTCAGCATCACCCGTCTTGCTCGCTCGATATTAAAAGGAAAGTGACACGTAGTGTGTGTCACGCGTCAAACATTCGCGTGTCACAGTTATGCTAGATGTACAGTCAACCAGTTGGATTTCTAGGCCACTATAGAACCTTGTCACAATGACAATGATATGAGATTTCAAGCGGCTTTCATATTGACGTTCACAGTGACAAGGTACGAAATGGCCTAGGCATCAAATTGGTTGACTGTACTAGTGCAGATTGTCCATCGCTACGAGACCTTATTCCTTTTAAAATTTATTTTTTTCATATTATGACAAGTATATTGATAGTTTCAACCAACTTTTTGATCTGAATAATACTTTTCCCCTAGTTCTAGGTAGTAACATAGCTATTTCATGCTTTCATTGCGTGCAGTCGAAAATAAGTTGAAAAAACTGATTTTCTAAATCTATCTAAATATGAACTACACAAAAAGTATAAATCGAGTAAGTCTGAGAAGGATTATAAAGCGTTTTCTATGTGCCGGGCTCAAGTTAAGTTAGATATCGCTAACGCTCACGATCAATACCAACACCGAGTGCAAGAACAATTGACCGTAGTTATGCAGAAAGCGACCAAAATATTTTTTTTCATAATGCAAATAGCGACCAAACTCATTAATTGATTAAGACTTAAGTCACTTTGACAAAAAATGTACGCTGGTCGCTTTCTGTATAACTATGGTCAATTGGCGGTAGATCCTAAGTCTTTTTGGCGATTTCTGAAATCAAAAAAGTCAACAGGATGTGCTCAGAAAATTATTAAGGATGGTAGGATTCTATCGGAGCAGGAATGCGCCGATGAGTTCGCAAAGTTTTTTTATTCCGTTTTCAATCAGTTACCGGCTAAATTAGACTGTACCGCGGCGGAATCAGCCTCAGGAGCGACCAGCGCGCGAGTTCACATCGAATGCATGAAACCAGGTGAAGTGCGACAGGCGTTGACACGACTCCCGGCAAAGCTATCTACGGGGCCGGATGGTTTACCACCATTTATCCTGAAGGACTGTAGTTCGACGCTAGCTGAACCGTTGTGTCATATATTTAATGTTTGCCTTAAGTTAAGAATATTTCCTGAGAGGTGGAAGGTGACTAGGGTGGTACCTGTGCCGAAGGGTAGTGGGGGGTCGAACCCCAGCGACTACAGGCCTGTAGCCATATTGAATGCACCTGCCAAGGTTTTCGAATCGGTTTTACATAAAACACTACAGTCGCAAGTGAGTGCTACACTTTCCGAGGCGCAATATGGATTCCGAGCCGCACGTAGCACAACTGGAAACCTCCTGCATCTTATGACGCTATTAGTTCCGGCCTTGGACGCTGGTAAACAGGTCGATGTAGCATATTTTGATTTTCGGAAGGCGTTCGATACGGTGGATAACGACATTCTGCTCACAAAGTTGGCGAAGGCCGGTTGCACGCCACATACTCTAGAATTATTTGCTAGCTATATGCGAGATAGGCAACAGTATGTGGATTGTGCGGGCAGCAAATCTCAGCCATACTATGTATGGTCAGGGGTGAGTCAGGGCAGCAATTTAGGGCCATTAGGATTCATTCTTATGATTAACGATCTACCAGATGTGGTGATGGATTCTACGTGCCTGTTATTCGCTGACGACTTAAAGCTGGTTCGAATGATAAGCGATACCTTGGATTGTCGCAAGCTGCAGGATGACATCGATAGAGTGGTGCAATGGAGTGTACTGAATAAGCTGTACTTTAACGAGGCTAAATGTACAGTAATTTCGTTCAGCCGTGGGCGAAATCCAATACACCATCAGTACGACGTCGGTGGAAAGCCAATGCAGCGAGTAACGGAGGTACGTGATCTCGGAGTTCGCCTAACAGTGAATTTATCATTCCGTGACCACATAATTACCATATGCAAAAAGGCATTCCGAAACCTCGGTTTTGTGCTACGACAAACCAAGGATTTCACTAACATATCGGCAATAAAAGCCGTATATGAGGCTATCGTAAAGAGCCACCTCGAACGTGACGCTGCAATCTGGAGTCCGAGCGAAACGAAATACAAGTTTATGTTGGAACGTATACAAAACAAGTATGCTAGATTTGTTTACTTCAAGCTGTATGGTGTGTATCCTGGATATCCTTTGTTGTATCCAACCCTCTTCGTGCTGGGAATGGTGGGATACAATAAGCTAGAAGTGAGACGGGAACTGACCCTTGCTTCATATGTAGTCAGAGTACTGAGGGGTGAGTTGTGCAACCCCGGGGTGGCGTGCGCCCTGGCGCTGAACGTGCCGGACCGGTTCGTGTGGCGCCGCCGCCGGCCGCCGCTGCTGGCCGTGCCCGCCGCTCGCACGAGACTGCTGCGAGACGCGCCGCTAACGAGGGCTATTCTTACAATAAATAAGGTGTCGCTTACGCTGGATATATTTGTACGTGCTCCCTGAACGATTTTACAAAGGCCACTATGTTTGTACTGTGTAACAATTAGTAATTGTAAAATTGTAGTACCTATAGGTACTAATATTCACTAGTCTATCGCATTAGGTAATGGCCTGTATTATAAATATAAGGCAATATTTATTTATTCATTCAGAAACTTAAATCTATCATAGATTTAAGTTTCTGAATGAATAAATAAATATTTTTTTTGTGTGAATTTTGTCTATTTCGAGTAGTTTTTGAAACAAAAATTATCCATGAAAAATTCAAAGTGTATGTTTCAAATATATACCAATAAATCCCAATAGCCCTGTTCTAGGTAGTAACATCAATAATATGTTAAGAAACATGTTTGATCATAGAGAAAAATGTCTAAAACAATCGGCTTTTTAAAAGGAATAAGGCCTCTTAACGTGGTGACACGGCTAGAATGCTGGGTACCTGCACGCTGAAAAACTCCAGGGGGTGGGGTTAGTTATTGCTATTTTATATAAAAAGGAAATATTAATATATTTCAGTACGATGAGATGATGCCGCCAGAAGTGGAGACATTCTACGGAGGTTTCTACATAAACAGCGGATCGTTGGAGTTCAAGAATGTGCCCGAGAACCGAATCTCGGACGTCGAGAACGGGAGAAGGAATAAGGTAAGGTCCGGGCTGCTTCCATAGGTTAAACTAGGGTGTGGTAACGGTACTCTTTTTCTAAACAAATCTAATACTGGAATCGGGAGGGGCTCTCTCGCCTTACAAGATCAGGACGGAGGTAAAATCAAAATAACTCTTCTGGTGTAGTAGGAATCCTTTAAGGACGAATTCACTTCGCTTTGTTCTAACAAACAACGGGTCTCAAGGGGCATTATTGCCTTAAACTGCACTTATGACACCTTCCCTTTCAAATTAGCAGTTGTTTTGTACCATTGTTAGATCAATGCGAAGTGCATTATGTCTCAAAAAATTATTCCCACTATAAAGCCAGTCAACCTGTAAATATTCTAAATTAGAATTCCAGAGGTATTTACTTTAATTTGGATTAAAACTAATATAGGTACTTATGAAGGAATGCCGCCAAATGACACCTATTGGCTATTTGCTACTGTCCATATTATACAAATCTCGAACAATTCAAACATACTCTTTTAGATAACCTTGTCATTCACATATTGGGATTTTCATTATGTTTCTGATTTGAGTGTTTCTATTTTTAATTTTTAATTAATTTCTTCTTTTTTTTTCTCCAACAGAGGCGGCTTTCGTCGAGTAGCAGCGAAGAAGAGTCTTCAGACAGCTCTTCAGAGTCTGAAAGTGCAGATGAGAAGGAGCCGAAAACTATCCCTAATGGGGAGGTGCACACCGACCATAGGAAAAAGGTAATTGGAATACTTATACTAGCTGTGTACCTGTTTCACGGGATACATTTATCCGGGATAAAAACTAGCCTTTGCGTTAATCTAGAATGTCAGCTATTTCCATGCCAAACTTTTCACCGGATACATTTTTCCGGGATAAAAACTAGCCTATGTGTTAATCTAGAATGTCAGCTATTTCCATGCCAAATTATATCAAATTTGGTTCAGCCGTTTGAACATGAAGAAGTAATAAACATACAAAAACACAAACTTTCTCCTTTATTCATGATTCATGTCAAACCGGTGTCCTTTGTATTTTAATAAGTCTGAGACTTAAAGGGAGTTTTTTATGTAAATTAGGTGTGTCAAAATTTCTAATTGTAGCTGTTTCATTATTCATATTATCCCACAAGGTCTTCAAGTTTTTGAAATTGCACCCACATTGTTGTAAAAATATTTATAAGAAAAACGAATATTTTAACAAAATGTGTATACTTTCAGAAAAACAAAGATATCAATAAAAAGAAGAAAGCGAAGAAAATCAGAAGGACAGATTCTTCGGCTGCTACATCAGGGAAGCAGACTTCAGACGGTATGTTATTTTCAGAGTTATCAAGATAATAACGAGCCGTGATAATTATCACCAGTATTAAAAGATCATTTGTTAAATTGTTTCATAAGAAATATCGATGGTTGATGGCATTGTTCAAATTCAACACAAATAACACAATAAACAATATTTACCTTAACAAACCAATGACATTCGAGTTCACTTGGCTTTGCACAGGCTTTGCATAACACCAACTGACGTTTTTTTTCGAAACGTTCGGATAGACGCAACAAGTGCGGAAATACACGTTTGGATACTTAGAATATAGTTCTATTTCACGGGCGCAATTTTTTGTTATTATCAATTGATAATTATCCACCTGTTATTATCACGATAATTATCGTGATAATTATCCTTTCGAACCCTGGTTATTTTTTTGTAAAAAAGAGCTTAGTTACTGTGGGATTAGATTTGTGTGAGGTTGTCCGTTATTTAATTTAATTACTTACGTATAACGTTGAATAAATGAAAGGTACACGGAAATCACATGTCTAGTCACTTTATCCATTTATCGCGATTTGAAAGTTTGGAACGATATATTTTTGTATGCATATTTTTATATAAATAATACAAGTTACATAATATTTGTATTTGTAACCGAGTGGTAAGTCATAATCTATTGAGTGCTCTATATTTTGAGATAAAATCTCGTTTTCAATAAAAATCGACTGCCATGTTCTTTTAAAGGGTTTAAATGCATTTTTTTTCTTTCATTCTTTTTCGTCTTTATTGGTATATTTAACTTTCTATCGTCCTAAGTTTGACACTTTTTCCGTCCTCTTAACCTACTTCATGAAATAATTGTATGAAGCGGTTTACACTCACGTGAAATTGTCAGGAACCGTCATGTTTCCAACTCGTACGGTATAGAGCTCTTCATCAGTGACTCCATCCGTACACCAGCGCGGCAATTTGTCGCTGACAAATGTCGGCTCGTTCTTGACAATTTCACGTGAGTGTCATCATCATCATCATCATAGGCCCTTCAGTCTATTACAGACGATTTGTGGTCTTCAGTCTGCGAAGCACCGTCTTTGGTGGCTGAAAAGACCGATACGCGATCGGCATATCCGACCGCAAACTTGACAAGAGACTGACCGTTTTGTTGATGTAGTATTGTCGCCTAGATGTCGTTTCTGCCTCTTGACAGTCAATGCGCTAAACCATGCACCGTCGCACCACTTGCGGCCGTCCGTCTTTGGTGGCTGAAAAGACCGATACGCGATCGGCATATCCGACCGCAAACTTGACAAGAGACTGACCGTTGTTGATGTAGTATTGTCGCCTAGATGTCGTTTCAGCCTCTTGTCAGTCAATGCGCTAAACCATGCATCGTCGCACCACTTGCGGCCGTCCGCCACACACTTGCGCCAGTCTGTGCGCCTTACCGCGAGTTCTTCCCAGGTTTGGTGGTCGATCTTAAAGGTAGTTCTTGAGTGTCATCATCATACACTTAAGAGCTAGGCTCTTGTCGGTGGAGCAATTTCCAATTCTCTCTATCTTGAGCTCTCTCCTTGACGGCCTGGTACGACACGACGTTCACCTTTTCCTTTATTTGGTCCATATAAGCTCTTCTTGGTCTTCCTCTTTTCCTCCTTCCTTCAACTTTGCCTTCTATAATAGTTTTTAGATATTCGTCGTGTCGTAACAGGTGTCCCATCATTTTCCGTCTGCGATTTTCAATAGTTTTTAAAAGACACCTGTCCTCATTCACCCTTCTACCTGACCAGAACCTGTTTCAGAAGGATGATTACTGAGCATCTGTCGTCAGCGTGAGTTGCCGAGTTTGACACACACACACACACACACACACACACACACACACACACACACACACACACACACACACACACACACACACACACATACAATACATAAACACGCAACATCAATGCAACACCTGCCATTCCAAATCTCATTATTTATTCAGCTTACCATTGGTTCCTCAATAACTGTTAAACATCTACTTTTATGTTTATTTTTCAGTTTATTATAATATGTTTCCACCTTGGAAATTTACTTACTTAGTTGATCACTTATCTGAATGCGTCTCCTACCGCAACGTTAGTTTTTATTTGCTAGTGATAAGTCTGTATAATGTAAATCCGTAATTGGCCAATGTTAAACAAATATGTATCTGTTTAAACAAAAATATTGTAATTTGTGCTGTGGATTTTGTATCAATAAAAATAATATAAAATAAAATGTTGAGCACCTCCTCGTTTTACCTCTTCTCAGTCCAGCTAACCTTCTCCATTCTTCTTCTTGAGTGTAAACCGCTAAATACAATAGTTGTTCATGAAATAATGTTGCAGACAACGGTCACGGAGACGCGGAGAGCGCGGACTCGCGGACTTCACAGTCCGACTCGCTCACCTCGAAACCGGCGCCCAGCTCTGAAAACGCCGTCACGTCGGATAGCTCCAGGTAACCTATATTTTATGACCTCAGACAAAACTATAGCGAACATAGGCGGGAGCGAAAGGTCCGAGCTCGTCGGCCGTGCTAGACTTAAAGCCGCTGCCGTTTGACATCAAAGTCGTGGCAAAGTCCTGGGCCGTTAAGCTTAGAAGTCCTTAGACTGCATTACTTTTACTCACAGACAACCCCCACTAGACGGAGCATGTAAGGCGACCCGCGCGCACCAACGATATGGTACGGCAGAACATTAAAGTATCAACACGGCGGCCACCGTTTATTTGCGTCCTTGTTTATGATCCATGCGTACGTCAACGAAAAAAGAAGTTAAATAAATAACATGGTAAATTGTAGTGTTAAGTGGTGTAGAGAGACCTCATAAACATGGACGCAACTAAACGGTGGCCGCCGTGTTGATACTTTAATGTTCTGCCGTACCATATCGTTGGTGCGCGCGGGTCGCCTCACATGCTCCGTCTAGTGGGGGTGGTCTGTGGCCGTGCTAGACTTATTGTCGCTGCCGTTTGCCACCAAAGTCGTGGCAAAGTCCTGGGCCGTTAAGCTTAGAAGTCCTTAGACTGCATTACTTTTACTGCATCCGGTATGGTGAAGTTGTTATTTCAGGTTAACCCTTGCTTTATAGATAAACGTTACATCGAATTTTCATTTCATCAAAATCCTTTTTTTTTTTTTCTGAAACCATAAAATATTTTGGAGTGTAATAAAAATTGGGCAAGTGCGAGTCCGACTCGCGCATGAAGGGTTCCGTACCATAAAACAAGTTTGTTGTATGGGAGCCCCCTTAAATATTTATTTTATTTTATTTTTAGTATTTGTTGTTGTAGCGGCAATAGAAATACATCATCTGTGAAAATTTCAACTGTTTAGCTATCACCGTTCTTGAGATACAGCCTGGTGACAGACGGACGGACGGACGGACGGTGAGCGAAGTCTCAGTAATAGGGTCCCGTTTTTACCCTTTGGCCACGGAACCCTAAAAATAACACAAACCACCTAACCCAATCTATAGATTGACATTTTCAAGATTAAAAAAAAAAAACGTATGAATTCCGAGAAAAAACTTGTCTATGAAATATTTTTTTTTAAATAAAACATTCAGTCAAGTGTTTTGCAATAAAAGTGGATCCCGTTATTTCATAGTGTAACTGCTTGGTGGTGTCATCGTCATAGTCAATTGGGAGAAGATCACAACTAAAGGGTCTACGAGCAATGTGCCCCGCCCACTGCCGCTTAAGTTTGGCGACTGTCTGAGCTAACCTTGGTTTCTGTTTAATAAAAAAAAAATTAACAAAAAAAAAGAACCGACCAGTAAAACTAAAAAGCCAACAATAACCCGTTCAAGGACAGATTACATTTGACTCACCCTTCGAAGTCGATCCCAAACCACTCAGTTCTTATATTTATATGTATATTATAGTTTACGCGAGGTTTGGCACCGACTTCGAAGGGTGAGTCAAATGTAATCTGTACTTGAACGGGTTATTGTTGGCTTTTTAGTTTTACTGAAGTCTGTTCTTTATTTGTAAAATTTTTTTTTTATTGCTTTTTAGTGATTCGTATATGTGTTCATCATCAGTTTCCTTACACCAAATCCTATTTACTGAATGTAAATTCTTGACTTTATCAATAAATTACCGAAAGCGCCGTACATGTCCCTATAACATTTGAAGAGTTCCCTCGATTTCTCCAAGATTCCATCATCAGATCCCGACTTAGTGCCAACGGGACCAACTCGGAGTTATACCCTTTCGATTAAAAAAAATAATTGAAAATCGGTTTACGGTTCTCGGAGATATCGAGTAACAAACATACAAAAAAAAATATTTTTGTACGAATTGAGAACCTCCTCCTTTTTTGAAGTCGGTTAAAAATTAAAGTCCAATATAATTTTCCTATTTTTTTTTTTTCCTAAAACGCGGTGGTAGCCTAGTGGTTAGGGCATGCGACTTTCAATCCGGAGGTCGCGGGTTCGAACCCGGCCCGTACCAATGAGTTTTTCGGAACTTATGTACGGAATGTCATTTGATATTTACCACTCGCTTTTCGGTGAAGGAAAACATCGTGAGGAAACCACCTAAGCCCAATAAGGCCTAGTTTTCCCTCTGGGTTGGAAGGTCTGATGGCAGTCGCTTGCGTAAAAACTAGTGCCTACGCCACATCTTGGGATTTAGGTAGCCGACCCCGATTGAGAATTCACTCTCTACAAAGTTATGGGATAAAGGCTAGGAGGATGATGATAAGTATGTATATCGTCGTCTAGTACCCATAACACAAGCCTTGATTTGTGTGTTATTTATTTATTTATATCTACATCCTTGGTTTCTTTCTAATAAAATGTAATCTGTTTTCCAGGGATATGGAAGCGAAGTCCGAAGTGAAGCTGCCTCAGAACGTGGTACAAGTGCTGGAGACCCTGGAGGCGGCGGTTGGCAAGCTGAAGGCCGAGCACCCCAACACGCCCACGGCTCAGCTCACCACCACCAACGAGAAGCATCTCCTGAGGTCATTATTTATATTCACATCGTTTAGCGTACGGACAATATTTTTTTACAAGCTTTTATTTAGCTTGGATGGTATGTTTAAAGTATGTTTGTTCGGGTGAAATCTTGCAACTCAATTTTGAAGCAGATATCGTCAACCGATTGAGCTGAAAATTTGCATACTTACTTAACTTTGATGACAATACAATAATATGGTACCATGGGGCTGATCTGATGATGGAGCCGGAAGGTGGCCATAGGAACTCTATAATAGAAAAAGCAACCCTACCGAGCTTGGGCTCTTTAGAATCATCTCAGTGAGCATTTGATGGATATCTACAAAAAAGTACAGTCGGCTATAAAAGCTTGCCACTAAAATGTCATTTTTGACAGAAACTTATTTAGGATGTCAATCGATTCTATTTTTTATTGGCATCAGATGTCTATATGAAACTACCTATACTTAGATTGCTCTAAAAGTCAGAAATAACCGTCAAAGCTCAACATCCTACAGAGCACTAAAAATGTTCCATACATACTGAAAATATTTCTTTTGCTGTGATTGGTACCATAGCGATTTTTGATAGTAAATTTGTATGAAGCTCGTATTCGTTCGCTGTTTGAAGCCCTCCGGCAGACGCACATTTTGACATATAACCCTTCCGCTCATATCTGCGAAACCACAGGGAAATGTCACAATTTCATAAATCAGGGCGCGCGATCAGGTAAACAGAAACATTTTCAATCTCCCTTTCGTTCCGGATAACGAGTTAACTCGTCTTGTGCGATGTGCTCTCAGATCTGGCAAACGAGTATACTCGTTTCAAAACATTTGTCATTACATCCTGGATTAGGGCAATCGAGAATCACTTGCACAACCGGAAACATTGCGTTCTGTACTCTAGGCCTTGAGCCATATCTATTTGCTGCAGTTATTGTTATGTTGTCAACTAGTGAATAAACTTGTTACCCCAAGAATATTCGTTACGCATTTGTGTCTAAATAGTTTCGTTTTGCACAAACAACATGGAGAAAAATAACTGTAAGTAATAACAAGCTAACGAGTTATCTCGTCTACCGGCTCTGAAAAGCGTTTTACGTAGCCGATTTAAGTCGTCTTTCGGACGTAAGAGCATCATTTCTGTTAACGAGTTAACTCGCCTATAGGACTGAGGAGCATGTATCATTTCACAGGATCTGGAAAACTGGGTAGATTTTGAGTATGACTTTGTCGGAACGAAAGGGTTAACAAAAGTTTTACGCGTGCGACGTTGTGGGTACCTTCTAGTTCTCAGAGTTCGAAATTATCAAGATAATAACGAGCCGTGATAATTATCACCAGTATTAAAAGATCATTTGTTAAATTGTTTCATAAGAAATATCGATGGTTTATTGTTTCGAAACAAAAAAAAATATGTTTAATTTTAATACAATACAAATCAACATTAATGTCATTAATTAAAGGTAGATTCAGTGAAAATCGGTGTTCGTCGGATTTGACAGATTTGAAAATAAATTACTTGACCAAAGAAGCCAAAGGAATATCTTTATCCGATGATGATTCTATTTCCATTGTTGCTGCTATAGCTTCAGTAGAACTATTTGTTCTTCTAAAAGCCAACTACACTCGGGATTTTAATTAGGCGAACTAACTTGACAGTTCATTGCACACGAATGTTGCCACAGTTTCGCTAGTGTTGTTAATATCGATAATTAAAAAACCCAGTTCCTATAAAAAGGTTGTTGGTTATAGGTTGATTCACTAAAGCTGGCACGAATGGAATGAATGAGTGAATGATAATATTTATGTGTGCGTCACAAAATGATTACATACAGGTTGATACAAATCGAACCAAATTAAATTCAAAATGACGAATGGCTTTTTTTCCAAGATTTCAAATTGGTGCTAGGAAGCTGGAACTCGGTATCGGGGGGCATTTGGGGCTCACAAATATGAATCTGAAATCGGTGTCCGAAAATTCGGTCAAAGTCGGAAAATATCGAAAAAAAACAAGATTTGTATGGAGATTTTTTTTTAAAAGTCCCGTATCTCGTAAACGGCTAGAGATGGGTAGGGGGATGCTCAAACAAATATCATAGGGGACCCCCACCCGAGTACAGTCGTGGAAAAAAAAATAAAAATGGCGACTTTTTTTTTTTCGAAAATTTCAAATTGGTCCGAGGGGGCTGAAACTCGGTATTGGGGGGCTTTTGGGTCCTCCGACTCAGAATATGAAATCGGATTTTGAATATTCGGTCAACTTCGGATAATATCGGACAAACAAAATTTAGTAATCTTAGCTCGACGGAGGGCCGAGCCATTTCTGAGCATAACTTATTGAATCGAATGGGTCTTAGCCTCGGATACTAGTACTTTCAATGAAAACTATATTGAATAAAATCGGTCGAGCCGTTTTTGAGTTATTGCAAAATTTCATAATTTTCTTTAATGACGTAAGTGCCGCGCGGTGTCCCTACACTTCGAACGGTTACCCAATTGGTTAAGTGCCAAACTATATTAAAACATTTCGCTCAATCTGTCGCGTATAATAGATAACTTCCAAAAGATAATAAGTAATTACTGTTTCTTGGCGTGTACGATCTTTTTATAGGGCTTGAAATCTTTCTCGTAATTTTGGTCTATTGTGAAGGACGGGCAACTACGGGACCCTACACTGAGCGTGGCCCGACATGCTCTTGGCCGGTTTTTTATAATTCGAACTAGTCGTCCGTCACCTATTAATTCTTGACATTAACCCTTTACCAGGCCGCGAAGACAAGAAGAAAATGTGGGTTACGTTAATACCATTGCATAGTCCCACATGGTCAAACTCATACGAGACAATGGAATAGTATTACTTGTTTAGTCTAAATATTGTGCAGATTATGCTTATATTATACTTACCTAATAATTTTTATTTTTCTTGAATAACAAAAACCCATTTTGTTGTTGGTTACAAAATATTAGGAGGCCCCTGTATAAGAACGGCACACACACTAACACTCGAAGTGACAAGTGACATAACTTTCATTCAATCCATTCGCGCCAGCTTTAGTGAATTGACCTTACCATACCAGAGGTTTAGTTAAACAGCATTAAAAAAAAGTAGACATTACGTATTTCATAAATTTTGAATTATTGTGTTTGAAATCTAACTAATAATTTTATTACACGAATCAATAATAAAAAAAACGGTTGCTATTAAAATACTTACATCGAACGAACTTTATTTTAGGACATCGCTAAGAACGCTGTCCGCCTCTTTGTTTTCTTGACAGTTCCATAGTAGGTACTATCGAATACACAGATAACTGTAAATTTTTAAACGAATATAAACCTTATTACAACATAATTAAGTGTCTATGGGTGTATTGTTAAGGTTATATCGACATATTTGTATCGACATAAACCAATCACTATTTTTTTTTTTCTATTCCTGACAACACTTTGAGCTGTCAAGTTAGTTCGCCTAGTTAAAATCCGGAGATTAAGATCTTGCTTCTTGGTTTTGTCTTCTTGGTTGTAATATTTAAACAAGAATACCAGCTTTGCAGCCTTTTGCCCAGTCTGTTTCTTAGCTTTTTAGACGTTTTTTTTCGAAACGTTCGGATAGACGCAACAAGTGCGGAAATACACGTTTGGAAACTTAGAATATAGTTCTATTTCACGGGCGCAATTTTTTGTTATTATCAATTGACAATTATCCACTTGTTATTACCACGATAATTATCGTTGATAATTATCCTTTCGAACCCTGCTAGTTCTAAGATAAAGGGTTAATACAATCGTATCAATGAATCATAATGGGTTTTATTCCGATTTCAGTTTGGACGCCGCCCTCACAAATAGTGCGGCGACGGCGCGGCAGCGGCGCGGCGCGTGGGGCCGCGCGGCCGCCGCGCTGCACACGTCGCGCGCCAAGCTGCTGCACCGCGTGCGGGCCGTCGCGCGGGCCGTCGGAGACGCTGGCACTAGTGAGTCCTAACTAGGCTTGGGAGTTTTGGCTGCTCGCCGTGGTTGTCCAATCCATGGAGTCGTTATGTAATAAAAAAATATATTCAAAGTCAAAGTCTAAAAATTAAATGTTTTATTAAATGTGATAATTTATGTTGTTACATTTTTAATGGGCACGTTATAATAGTTTGTAATTAATTTTATCATAAATCTATCGGTAATTTCATATTATACCAAGTGGTCAAAATGTTTCCTAATTTTAAGTTGCGAATAGTTGTCAGTACGGGTAGTCTGTCACAACACAAGTACCTATCAAAAAGGATGCATAAAATGTGACCACTAAGGTAATATGAAATTACCGATAGATTTATGATAAAATTAATTGCAAACTATTATAACGTGCCCATTAAAAATGTAACAACATAAATTATCACATTTAATAAAACATTTAATTTTTAGACTTTGACTTTGAATATATTTTTTTATTACATAACGACTCCATGGATTGGACAACCACGGCGAGCAGCCAAAAGTCCCAAGCCTAGTCCTAACCTACATCGCTTTCCATCAGGCGATACGTTTGCTCGTTTGCCCCCTATGAAGATTTGTATTTTGGAGTAGTAGGGCCTCGTGCAGGGTCCGTCCGGATTGTTACTACCGTCTTGCCTGCTAACCCACCGCCAAACAGCAATGTTCGCATTGTTGTGTTCCGGTGTGGGGGTAAGATAGCCGGTGAAATTACTAGCATAGAGGCATTCTATCTTCGTCCTCCGGGTAGGCAAGCACTTGTGACTCCTCTGGTGTTGCAGGTGTTTATGGGCGACGGTAATCGCTTTCCATCAGGCGTTACGTTTGCTCGTTTGCCCCCTATGACATAAAAAAAAAAAAAACGCCTACCTACATCAAAAGTTGAGGAACCTCAGACCCACGCAAACAGCTACAAATCATCTCGATAGATAAGACTTTCGTAGAAATGCGCATTCAAATCGGACCATCGGTTTGGGAGCTACGACGCCGCAGACCGAGACATGTTACACTTAAAGCGCACCTCTTTTTTCTCGGGTCTTTTTGGCGGAGGGTTACCTAACCTAACTGGGTTACGTAATCGCACTTGAAGTATGGCGCGTAGTCAGATCAGATAGAGTCGCCGTTACCGGCTCTATTCCGCAGGGCAGCGTTTTAGGATGCTGTCTCTTTCTCATTTACATAAATGATCTCCCTAACGTTCTAGATAACCACTGCGTGCTCTTTGCAGACGACATATCCGTATTGCTCCCATGTGCAAATAATTTAGAAGTTCACAATAAACTAAACTCTACACTTAATAAAATCATTAATTGGCTAGATCTGAATAACCTAAAACTCAACTTGAATAAAACAAAACTTATCCAATTCAAACCCTACCAGAAACCAGCTTTAAACATATCATATAGCTATAACAACTCTAAATTAGAACTAGTAAGCTCTGCAACCCTGTTGGGCATAGACTTGGACACTAATATAAATTGGAAATCGCATGTCCAAAAAGTGTCCAAGAAACTGTCTTCATTTATTTACGCCCTACATCATCTTAAACGAGTGACAGACCTACAGACCGCACTCGTTGCGTATTACGCATATGCATACTCTAGAATGGCATATGGTATAGTACTATGGGGAAACTGCACAGATATAGATAAAATTTTCATCCTCCAAAAGAAGTGTGTTAGAATTTTAGAAAATATTGACCAAATGGAATCCTGTCGCCCACATTTTATAAAACTAGAAATGCTCAGAAATCAGAAATCAGAAATCAGAAATTATTTATTTGCTTAGACACAGTATAGGGATATTACAGTAGGTACATTATGTCACATGTATCTAGCTTGCATGCAAGCGTGCAAATATTGCAGTCAATTAAAATTAAAATGTCAAAACAAAAAATGAAATAAAATAAAAAATATACAATTTTAAATTGAAATAATTGAGAAAAGAAAAATAATAATAATAATTTTAAAAAGATTGAAAAAAAAAAAAAAAACATGAAAAGATTAACATAATAGGCATAATAATAATTACATCACGAATAGTTACTAATTCTAATATAAGGTACTCGAGTGTCGATGTTCGAGATACGCCTTTACGCTATAAAAACAATGCTCCAAAAGCCAGTTGGTTAGACTGTGTTTAAAGGCGCTTCCCTCCAGTAACCTTAGTTACTCACCCTTCCTTCCATATATATTCTTGAA
Organism: Apotomis betuletana; assembly: GCA_932273695.1. Classification (NCBI taxonomy): domain Eukaryota; kingdom Metazoa; phylum Arthropoda; class Insecta; order Lepidoptera; family Tortricidae; genus Apotomis; species Apotomis betuletana. The sequence goes on from OW026312.1 coordinate 21,451,667, forward strand.
GCATGTAAGTTTGTCAGGAAACATATGAACCTCTACTCGCCCCAAACAGAAATTAAACGTAATGACCGAAACTTACATAAACTTAAACTACCGTTCTCAAAACTGAAATTAGTAACTTCTAGCCCTCATCATATGCTCATAAAAATATATAACCATTTACCAAGTACAATAAAAGACATAGATAGACCTAAGTTGTTTACAAAAGAATTAAAAAAATATCTTATTAGTAAATGTTATTATAGTTTAAACGAGTTCTTTAGTACTAAATAAAAAAATAAATTCATTGTTGGCCCTAAATAGATACATAATTAAGTAAATTAAGTACTCTAAGTGTAAGTGTGCAATAGAGAACACTCCTATTAGTGTAATCCTAGTGTATAACAAATTGTTCCTTGTGTAGTTTTAAGTCTTTAAGTATTAAGGGCTAGTGAGCCCTCCTAAATTGCTGTGCCCTTGCAGGGCGTCACATGTATACCTAGTCTATAATCCATCTATTGTCTGTAATGTGATATGCAATAAAAATTGAATTTGAATTTGAATTTGAAACATAAGAAGTGGTATAGAGGGCGCTTTATGTGCGTAAAGTCGGGCTAAATTAGGAGTCTTTACTCCGATAGTGGGTTTGATCCTGTAGGGGCCGCCTTGAAGATGCAGCGAGAGGTGGAAATGAAATGTCATTATATAAACAGCCTACACACTTTCAAGCTACCGCTGTTTCAATCGGTTACCTTGCGACATTTTATTTTATTCATTGCGTGCGCCAGGTGAAATTGGCGCATTGTTATAATAAAATAGGACTTAATCGCGTTCAAACAGTACTTGTTTAATTACCTCGACGTTCCGAACGTGATGTTACGTTCATGGTCTCGAAGTTGTTATGTTGAAATGTGAAAATCGTGTAAATTGAAATCTTGTACTACAGGAGTTGAAATACCTCGAGCCATCCGACTGCCCCTCGTATATTTCTACGCGTCATCGCTTTACTATGATGACGGGATGAAAGATATGTTTGGTTTTCCAGAAGTTCCTGCCCCAACAATTGCTCAACCTGCCACTGCCCCTCCCGCTACTAACAAGCGGAAACAAGACGAGACTGACGAAGAGATCAAAAGGCTGACGGCCGAGGAGAGAGAAGCTAAGATTGTCGACACTTTACAAAGGTAAGAGCTAAGTAACGATTCGCATTTTATGAAATCCATCCGCTTGGCTGGTTTTTTTATGATATTAAGTAGGTTCAGGATGGGCAAGATGCGGAAAATTTCCCAAAAGCATTGAATATTTTTGGAAAACACAATAATTTAAGAGAATGTTACAATTAGGAAATTTCCTAGGCTATTTTAAAGAAATTTCCATGCGTAATGTTTCGCAATCTTGAAAACTTCGTCGGCACATCAGTACATAGACAAATTTTACCAGACAGGGGCCACATATTGAAAACGAAGCGCAAGTAAATTATAGTAGGCAATAAGGAGTTTTAGGTACCTTTAAACCCTCGTAAGCTTAGGCACGGATCCGTGAAAGCCATTTAAAGCTTACTTACAGTCTAAGTGGTGAGGATGGAAATGTTGCTTAGAGAATTGGTTGGATTTAAGGTGCGCTCAATAAAAAAAACTTATTTTAATTTTCAGACTAAAAGCCTTGATAGAAGACCGAACACCTGCGATGATGGCCAGCTATCAAGCCGAGTGTGACAGGGTCTTGGAAGAGAGGTTAGTGTGTTCATGCGTTGTGATAATTATGGGTACAATCCAAGAAGTGTCATATATTTATCCGTTTTATTATGTCACGTTTAAATATGAACCTTTTTCTATTTCTATGTGGAAACTAAACTTCCCATACAACATTTTGGGGTACTTTATTATTCACATCGGAAATGCAGTCGATTCGGTGTAGGATTTAGGTTTTCTTTTGGAGAACGTCCTCATATCAGTTTCAATTAAATATTTGGAAAACTTTTCTTGCTATGATTAACATTTTTAGGGTTTCGTACCCAAAGGGTAAAAACGGGACCCTATTACTGAGACTTCGCTGTCCGTCCGTCCGTCTGTCACCAGGCTGTATCTCTAGAACGGTGATAGCTAGACAGTTGAAATTTTCACTGATGATGTATTTCTATTGCCGCTATAACAACACATACTAAAAATAAAATAAAATAAATATTTAAGGGGGGCTCCCATACAACAAACGGGATTAGTTGCGTTAACTTTGCACCTCATTTGTATGGAGCGCTATACATACCAGGTGCAAACTTAACTTAACCACTTATTATAGTTCTTGGTGCTCAGCTGAACAATCAGGATAATAAATGTAATCGTATTATCCTGATATCTAATTCAGAAAATCTTCACTGTAAAATACCATTTTGCTTTTTCATTCTGCAGGAAAAAGCTACAAATAGCTTCAGACGGTAGACCGATCGAGAAACGGCTTCCCAAAAGACGATTCCCGTGGTGTCCGCGCAGTCGCTCCCTGTTAGCGAGGCTGAAGCGACTTGCCGGAGGACAGAACCAGGCGGCAGAACTGCTGGTGCGACGCGCGCTGCCGCTGTTCCCTACTGGCTTCGTGAGGATGCCGACGTTACTTCGACAAGCTGAGTGAGTATCAAAACAACGGACCATATAGGCACAAAGGATCTCCAAGACAAATAGCTTCAGATGGCACGATCGAGAAACGGGTTCCTAAAAGAAGATTCCCGTGGTGTCCGCGCAGTCGCTCGCTGTTAGCGAGGCTGAAGCGTCTCGCCGGAGGACAGAACCAGGCGGCAGAACTGCTGGTGCGACGCGCGCTGCCGCTGTTCCCTACCGGCTTCGTCAGGATGCCGACGTTACTTCGACAAGCTGAGTGAGTATCAATCATCATCATCAGTCGTTCACTCTTGGCAGAGTGGTCGTGGTTACGGCAATAGTGTCCACATTTGGGTTCTCGTCCTCATCCTTCCTCTGGCAGACAGCAGCTCTGGCGATGCATCTCCATTTCACCCGGTTGTCTGCGGAGCGAGTGCACTGCACCAAGGAGCTCCGTGTGGTCTTTTTAATATCTCTCTTGCCTTCTATCTGGCCCTGGACTACCAATCTTTCCATGGAGTTTTCATTTCGGGATATGTGGCCAAAGAACTTCAACACTTGGAGCTGCACAATCGACGAAAGTCCATCCTGGATCTGCAACTCTTTGAGGATAGAATTGTTGGTGCGAAATGCCGTCCATGGGATCTTCAGAAGGCGTCTCCAGCACCACATCTCCATCGCGTCGATCTTTCGCCTATATTGAAGTCTTAAAGTCCAGGTTTCAGCGCCATAAAGAAAGATCAATACAGCGGACTAAATAGGCACAAAGGATCTTCAAGACAAATAGCTTCAGATGGCACGATCGAGAAACGGGTTCCTAAAAGACGGTAAGCCGGTTCCCTGTTAGCAAGATTTGCCGGAGGACAGAACCAGGCGGCAGAACTGCTGGTGCGACGCGCGCTGCCGCTGTTCCCTACCGGCTTCGTGAGGATGCCGACGTTACTTCGACAAGCTGAGTGAGTATCAAAACAAAGGACCATATAGGCACAAAAGATCTTCAAGACAAATAGCTTCAGATGGCACGATCGAGAAACGGGTTCCTAAAAGACGGTAAGCCGGTTCCCTGTTAGCGCGACTGAAGCGTCTTGCCGGAGGACAGAACCAGGCGGCAGAACTGCTGGTGCGACGCGCGCTGCCGCTGTTCCCTACCGGCTTCGTGAGGATGCCGACGTTACTTCGACAAGCTGAGTGAGTATCAATACAGCGGACTATATAGGCACAAAGGATCTTCAAGACAAATCGCTTCAGATGGCACGATCGAGAAACGGGTTCCTAAAAGACGGTAAGTCGCTCCCTGTTAGCGAGGCTGAAGCGCCTCGCCGGAGGACAGAACCAGGCGGCAGAACTGTTGGTGCGGTGCGCGCTACCGCTGTTCCCTACTAGCTTCGTGACGATGATGCCTACGTTAGGTACTTCAACAAACCGAGTGGTTGTGGTTGTACTAGTACAACCTAGCACACCATATAGACACAAGGGCACTTCTTATCTTCAAGACAAATAGCTTCAGATGGCACGATCGAGAAACGGGTTCCTAAAAGACGGTAAGCCGGTTCCCTGTTAGCACGACTTGCCGGAGGACAGAACCAGGCGGCGGAACTGCTGGTGCGACGCGCGCTGCCGCTGTTCCCTACTGGCTTCGTGAGGATGCCGACGTTACTTCGACAAGCTGAGTGAGTATCAATACAGCGGACTATATAGGCACAAAGGAGCTTAAGTTGGCACTGTTGAGAAACGGTTTTCTAAAAGACGGTGACCCCTTACTAGAGGACTCAACGACTTACTAGAGGACAGAATAAAGCAGCGTAACTGCTGGTTGCTGTTACTGTTCTTGTGCTGTATTGTGGCTTCGTGTGGATTTCGACGTCACTATTACTCAGTTATACAATACAATACAATACAACAACACTTTATTGCACACCAACAAGAAAAATATTACATGAGAAATCTTAAATTAAACAATTAATAATTGTAATAAGTTTTAAGTACAATTTACGAAAAAAAGGCTTACTTTTGAGTTTCTTCCGACTTTTTTCTCAATAGCGGTCTCCTCTTGTGAAATGCCGTTAGATTCAGATTGACATGTGGAAATGCCATTGTGGCTTACAGAATAAACGTTTTGATTTTGACTTCGAGTGAGTATAGACAAATTCAGACTAGCAGACAATATTGTGATCGACTGCAGTTTATGAGCCACTTACTTAATTGTGAACATTCGCCGCCCGCCGTCTTAAAACGCAATGGTTTACTTTCAGTTTCCTAAGGCCTTCTTCAAGTTTCTTTTTGAGGCTCAAGGATATGATATTGAATATATTATTTTCAGGCTAAAGTATCAGGTCTGATTACAATCGTAATCAGCTTTATCAGCGTAATCGTAATTTATGCTTTTACTAATAGAATTTTTATCGTATTTCAGTCTCAGCAAGGAGATGAAGGTGTCAGACGTGAAGCGGCCTCGTTCAGGGTCTCAGTCCCTGCCCGCCACGCCCTCCGTGCAGTCTCCGGCGCTGCCGCCGCTGCCCGCCCCCGCCCCCGCACCACCCGCCCCCGCCCCCGCCCCTGCACCCACCCCCGCCCCCGCACTTCCCGCCCCCGCGCTGGCGGACGGCATCCACTTCCCGCGCGCGCTGACGGTGACGGCCACAGTCAAGCCCCCAGACACCGCCGCGGCTGAACACGACAAGGACAAAAAGAACCCCTCCATCTTCGGATCTCTGCTAAACTCCTTCTCGCTGAGCAAAGACTTGATTGTCGAGACGGAGAAGAAAGAGCCGGCGCAAGAGAAGAAGGAGGACTTCGTTCCTAACAATATAGGTAGCATAACTATCACCCCCGTCGTCAACCAGAAGGAGAAGAAGCCTAGCAGCTCTGCCCCAACGGAAAAGATAAAGGAGCCTCTGCTCCGAGTCAAGTCCCCCGCGGTTCTCAACGAGATGGTCAAGAAAGACAAGCATAAACCGAAAGAGAAGATTCATTCGACGGTCAAAGAGAAGAGGGTGGATTCTCCGCTACATGTCGACACGAGTTACCAACCGAGCAGGAAGGAACCCGCGCCTAGTCCGACTTTAACGAAGGAGGAACTAACAAAGAAGCAGATAGAACATATGAGAGTGGCCGAAAATAACATTCCGAGGCCTGCTCTAGTTCCCGTCCATCATTCCCCCACGTTTGCGAAACCGGACAAGAGACCTCCGGAAGTAAAAAAGAAGAAAGAAATCGTTATAGTATCGGACTTGGATCCTTTAGGAGATGTTCAGCCGGAACCGGTGGTGGCCGTGGACGATAGCAGCAGTGATGTTGAAGTTATCGAGGACTCCAAGGAGAAAAGTGACAGTGACAATCGTGATAAGTGCGACACAGTGCCTTCTAAAGACAAAGTGAGTTACAAGAAGGACGCGAAGCATCCGAAGGAGCATCGGAGGGAGAAGGATGAGGGAAGGATGGAGGATGATATTCACACTGTTATGAGGAATTTGAGGGAAATGGAGGTTAGTTCGCATTTGTTTTTTATTTGAATATATATATTTTTTAACTGTATGCTTTCTACATACTTCCACGAGTTATGTGGGTGAGTACATATCGATACCTTAGAGCACAATCGCTCTAACTTTTCGGAAAAAGTAGTTGCAATTAAGATATTACTGCACAACTCTGTGATTTAAATTTTAAAGGGAAAATATTAATTAGTATGAGTGTGAACTAGGGTATCAATATATAACACGGCTATTTTTGTTTGTTATTCTATTAATTATTAAAGATTTAGACTAGACACGCAATTACAAATTAATTCTGCAATTGGCATTGATATTACTCTTAGATTTTTTTGATTATGATATATAATTTTGAAATATAGTCTTTATTTATTCTTATGATGTTTACATAATCTTTTAATTCATGTTTCAGCATTCACAAGAAACCCCAAAATTCAACAATTCGTTTGGAGGAGTTATAACCACTGGTAAGCATCCGTTTTTTTTTTCACATTACGTCAGATTAGAGCATAGAAACTGTCTAAACATCCAGTTTTTCTCTAGAATTTTTCTTTAATGAATTGAAACATTCATATTGATTTACAGTCCGTGAGCTCTTAGATTGCGATTCGGGTTTGGGTTAATACTGAGAAGTTCTTATCCGGGTCGCGTAAGAGCGACCGAGACAGGTGTAAAGTGTGTATCGCATTGTGACAGCTCATGTTCTGTAAACAGGTTTTATGCATATTAGTCGGCATTATTTATTTTTCCAATCAATAGATGTAGAATGTGATTGTGGGGAACTTGGCACCAAGCTAATTACGCGAGTGTTGCCACTGTAAGACCTATTTTTATTTGATTATACTAAATTAGGAACTGAAGTTAATAGAGATGAACTAGCCATTATATTATGAAATATAAGAAAGAAAATTAATAGTTATAAAAGGAGCTGTATGTATGCAGTGCAGTATAAAATTATAAGATTACTTACTTTTTTGTATTAAAATTGCGTCAGGAAATAATTTATAAACGTTTTTCATGAAGGTACAATTTCTTTATAAGAAAGTGGACAACTTTTTGAGAAACACTTATGTATGACGTGTGTGTGTATTGCCATATGAAAACTGTTTGTGGTGTTACCAGGGCAAAACTGCAACTTTTTAGGCTGTAATTTTCCATTCTAAATTTTTTAAATATTTTTTTTGCATTGTGTAAACATTGATTCAGTCTTACAGTGGCGACACCGCAGTTCGCTTGCCTACCGGGCTCTAACATTGGTTTCTGTTCAGCCAAGCACGAGAAGTCTTCCAAAACGTCCTTCAACTCAAGGAATGCTATATTCGGGAATCGTAGCGATAAAGACAAGTTGTAAGTTGTTTGACTCGCTCGCTTGGCTTAGTCGTTGTTGCTTCTCATTTGGACAGGGCGATCATTTAGTATAGAACACTGCATACTAGATGATATTAGACACTTCATGCGAAAAGCGAAGGATGAATTTTGAAGCGTCCAACCATATAAATATTAAATAAAACGACAGAGTACCTACTGTTAAAGTAACGAAAAGTATAGGAGTTATACTATACTACTGTGTTATACACATACAACTAAGTTAGTTGTGTGGTTGTAGGAGAGATAGGTAGTAGAATAACATCTGTACATTTAGATATTTTATCTATCTATAAATTGTTAAATTACTATAACAAGTTCAGATACTATAGGTAAGGACCTACATTACTTGGTAGCGACCAAAATCAGAGATGCTATTTCAGAAAATTACGATATCTCCGGCGTGGTCACCTTAAGAGTATCAAACATACACATACATATACATATGTATATTTGATACTCTTAAGGCGAGCACGTCCGCCGCGGTGCTGCTCCGAGTACTAAGTGTGTCATATCTTCATAAAAGAAAAATCTATGATAATGATGATGAATATTGTATGTAGATAAAGTATTGTACCTACTTAATTAGGTCTTTAAACACTCGTGTGGTCCTATTATGAAACCGCACTCATGTTTTAAGACCTCTCATTATGTAACAGTTGCATTAACAACTATTTATAGAGTAGAATACAAAAGGATAGTCAATCCATAGCAGCCATATACCAATTAGTACACTATTCGTTGGAGTAAAATGAAATGAGTTTTTTTTTTCTAAGTGGTCAAGATTTTATAACGAATAATTAGACACAGTTGTGGAAAAACGTTCAAACCATCATACACGTCACTCTAAATTGAGAGTAATTGAACTCTATAAAATATAGATAGTGAAGTTCTCACTTAATTAAGGTTGATTTGAGAAAGAGTTCCGCATTACTCTTTTTAAATAATGACGACTGTTATATCTATCCAAGTTCGCGTTCTAGACGGTTGTAGGTCTTTGTACCATACATTTCGTATGGCGCCATATATTTTCAAGCTGTTTTTAAAAAAGGAAAAAAAAAACTGTTTTGAAATTCATCCCTCAATTTGCTTGCCTCCTGCCAAGCGTCTATTAAGTGTATTCGTTTCACAATTATGGTTTTGATGATTCGATGCGTCAACAGCTGATGTCTAATGTAAAAGGTATTTTTGGCAAGTAGTGACAAATTCACTAATCACAGCCTGTGTTCTAAAATATTCGCCTTTTGGGTCGATTGCAAAAAAATTGTACATAGTAAAGGGCTTTAATTAAAACAAAACTTAATTGATTCCTTCACACAAAGGAAGCGATCGTGATTTTTTGTTAACTAACCTTTTAACTATGTATTTTTTTTTTTGCAATCGACCCTTTTGTAAGATGACCCCATTTGATAAGTATGCTTGCTGATTATCGATTTTTAAAACCTCTACCGTGCAGCATTTTTACCGAATTTAAGAGACTCGACGAGCGAAGGTCGTTCTTAAAAGAATTTCGCCGCAGATGCTTATATTTATATCACTCAGTGTCATATACTCTGATAACGGTACTAACATCTGCGGTGCCAAGATTTGCTGCACAGTTTCACGTTGTATCATTCAATGTTAATATTCACATCACCGCTATATTCATTAATTTATCTGTTCTTTTTGATCGATAAAAAAGTGAAAATTACATTAGGTATGTTACTAACCTAAGTATGCCTTTGTTTGACTCCAAATTTGCACTACTTATTCCATTGTAACTTCTTTCTATCTAAATATCTCTAGCCATCGCAATATACTTCGTTTCATCGTGTTTTGTATCTAAATGGTATATTTATGCTAATGTATATGCGCTCATTATATACCATTTTATTTTACATACGTTAAAAATGTGTCACCAAACCGTACCAAAAAAGCTTAACACATCTTCATAAGGAGACCACAAAGAAATATGCTCTAAATTTACTTCTTACTAGAAGGTAAAAATTCATCCGCGTTATTTTTTTTCTTTCCTTGATATCACCAAACCAAAATTGTTTAAAATCTGTCTAGTCGCTTCGGGGTCGTGAGAGGACTAAGAAAACTTAACCAACCGATAGTGCTGCGCCAATACAAATCCTGCATCTAATATGTATAATTTATATTAAACACCTGTACAGAAAACTAATTTTCAATACAATTTTAGAATTTTATAATAGTATAGATGATATCGTGTAAAGTCGTGATTAATCTATGCCCAAAAGTTAATGACTCGTAAAATAAACGTTTGACTTACAATTTTTCTATTTTAGTTTCAAACCAATTATTTATATTCAAAATTCGTTGAATATTCGGTTCCAATTGGATGTCTATAGGAAAACATTTGTTTCAGCGCAGAACCAACTTCTTTGAACAAAATGGATGGATGTAATGCCGTCACAGGTAAGATAGAAAAAAGTACAGTCGACCTCATAAACATCTTCACATTTTAGTACCTTGATCCTTTAGAAATGTGAATTATTATGAGACAAATGCCAGTGTTTGTATTTAAATTATCTACACACTTGTGTTAAACGCCCAAGTAGCACACTACTTAAAATAGCTGTACAAGGGATGTATAAGCCCTTATGCAGCGGTGCTTTTAGAGTCATTTTCAAATAACATGCACATAGTTAAAGGCCTAAGTTAAGGCTTAATAAAAACAAAATTACGATCGCGTCTTTTGTGTTACGAAAGTTACTCATTCAAAAGATATGGGTAACTATCGTTACACAAAGGAATCAATTAAGTTTTGTTTTCATTAAAGCCCTTAACTAAGTACATTTTTTTTTTTTTAATGACTGTAGTGTGTTAATGTTTATGATGATGACTGTAGGTAGATGGAAGTTGGTTTTTGAATTATTTGGTTTCAATAATAGCATGAATATGATACAATATGTAAAAACAAATTAGGTACTTAACTAAAAATCAAATCAAAAAGGATATTTTATGCCGCGATTAAATTACAAAATCTATAAAATGTTGATAATTATGTAGGCAAATTTCAATTATAGGCACCCAAATGCAAGTAAATTGTTATTGTCATGCACAAATCATTCACTTATTTCTTGAACATTTCATCAGCTTTTCTCATCTACATCACGCGTTGCTTAATCGATTTGTCCTGTATTAAGTATTTTCAGATTGATTGCACATTGTATTCCCAAAAATGATACGCGGGTCTATGATGGTTGCGTTTGTTATGCCATGTTTGCTACCTGGGTAACGGATGCTTTATCATTTATCTAGCGCGCGATACACGCCACCGTCGTATGCCCGCATCAAATAACCAATGAACCATGTACTAATACTATTATTTTTAAATTCCAGGTTGATGCAGTACTATCGCAACCACAAGTGAGACGCCTAGGAAGCGGTTGTTTTAATATATACAATATAGACTATTTATTCCATGCAAGTAAGCTGGATATTTTGAGACGTACAGTTGATATCTAAAGCATATCTATAAGCCCATTTGCGTTAAGAGAATAGTGACATTATTAAAAAAAAACGGGACTGGCTTTCAAAAGGACTCCCTTCGATATAGTGAACGTGACATTACGTTCCAAACGTCGAGGTTCTTAAATAAACATCTTTGAACGCGATTGAGTACCGGTTTGTTATGTGTGAAAATCGTGTAAGTTTAAATCAATATAGAATAGTGACTTATCAATAACGTACAATCTCTTTAACAGGTCGAAACGAGCACGGTTTTCCAATTTACTGTGATTTTATTGGTCGAGGGGCGTGGCTAAGTCGCGTAACAGCGAAGAGTAGACCCCGGACATTTGTCGCGGTGACGTCACAATAGTTTGGGGAGTAAACGGACCGGTGTTAGTTAATACAATAAATGATATAAATAAATTAATATTCTAGTTAATATTACGTATAGGTCAATTGTCAATTGATTTATTTATCGTCGTTGTTATTTCGTTAACTGACTCTCCGTAACAAATCAAATGTTTGGTTTGCATTAATATACCAAAAAATAATATTGATCAAACATCATTTTTGAAAAAAAAAATTTTTAAAATTTATTGGGTTCAAAACTGTTGGTTTTCCCTTATTTATTAACACAGGTCCATTTACTGCCCAAACTACCCTATTGTCACGTGACTGCGACGAAAATCCGGGGTCTAGCGATGATTTTATCTTAACTCGAATGCACTATCGCTCCAAGTTTTAAGTTCGATTTATGACATGTTTATTACTCTTATATTGTATAACAGGAGAGTGAAAAGGAAGGTCAGATTTTATCTTCGAACTGATAGTCCTCTTACAACCATTAGTACCTTGTCATTTACTCATACATCATACTGCCACATAATTGTTAAGCTCTAATATAATATGAGGAGGTACTAAATGAACATTGACGTAAGAAAAAAAAAGTGAAAGAATAATTATAAAAAACGGTTTAAACTCACGTAAAAATTGTCAGGAACGGCGCGACCCATCCGCATTTTTTACGTGAGTTTAAACCGTTTTTTATAATTATTAAAGATGTCTCACGATCACGATAGTTTTAATATCATTACAGTGAAAGTTCTTTCATAATTTACCTTTGTGCCAATATTTCTATAAATAACATCTGTTCTTATTCGATATTTAAATACGGTAATTTCACTTGTCCCGCTGTCGTCCTAGTCCCGATCGATCTTATGACTTACTCCTGTATGTCTCAAAATGTCCGGTCTTGTCACGAACACACCACACTGCGATCTGTTTTATTTTACGTATAGGTTTGTATATAACGTTCTGTATTTTGTATGAAACAATGGAATCCATTCTCAATTGGCTTATTTGGTAAATAAACTGCATTGCTGCCAAAAAATATCTTAGAATCCATCAATTTAAGTAGTATTATGTGTCATGCGCCAGATTTTGATTTGTCAATCAATGTCGAATTTTTACGAGCTTTTATTTAACTATCTATGTTTGTTCGGGTGGAAATTTGCAACTCAACTTTGAAGTAGATATCTTCAACCGATTGAACTGAAATTTTGCATACCTACTTAACTTTGATGACAATACTATGGCACCATGGGACTGGTCTGAAGGTGGCCCTAGAAACTATGTAATGGATAAAGCAATCCTACCGAGTTTTGGGTCTTTAGAATCATCTCAGAATTGATGGATGTTCAAAGAAAAGTACAGTCGGCTATAAAAGCTTGTCACAAAAATGAATTTCACGACAGAAACATTACATAGACGATTTCGGCTGTTAACATAGTATAATGCTCAAGGATTTGAGTACAAGTTTCACTATTAACAACCACACTACAATAATATGTATTTATTTGTAATTGCTAGCCAACTAAGGTGCGATATTGAAAATAGTTTATTTACCAAATAAGAAGTACAATTGAATGCGTTTCATAATTTAGTTTTACGTTTGACCCCCGCCTGTTGCTGCTCCACTAATGAACTGAACTCCATATCATCTATACTCACTAAAATTTGTGTAACTAGGTATCCTTCAAAACCTCGTATCTAGTTTGTAGATTGACACTGACATACGAGCTTTGTTTTAACCCTTTGACCGCCAAAGACGGCAAATCACGTCATCGGGAATTCGTGCCACTGACGCCAACGACGCCTATTGACGTCAAAAATTTCAATGGTCAAAAACATGCTAATTCAAACCACTATCTGTGTTTTTCAATCTCTGTTGATTTTGGAGCACTGTTTTTTTTTTGGTTTGGCGTCAGTGGCACGGTGAATTGCTTTGCCGCTTGGCGCTCGAAAGGTTAAGTAGGTATTTGTTACTTAGTTTTGGTTGTCAACAGACGTTATGAAATGGTTAGGACTTTTGGTGGTATACCGTGGTTCTGAAATCCATGGAGTTGCCGATTGTATTTTTTTATTTAACCCGTAAGTGCATGAAGTGTCAAAAAAGATACCATTGGAATGGCACGTCGCAAATCAATTCGAAACTCAATTCAGACTGTCAAGCTGAGTCTTAAATTCGATATTGGCATGGATAAGATTAGTTATTTAACCTCGTGAGGCCCAAGCTCAAAAACGACAGTAAGGCCATTGTACCTCGCAAAGTACACTTTCTTTCTTTCTTTAAACTGTCTGGGCTTTAGTTACAAGTGTTACTTTTGTACTTTGTGAAGTACATTGGGCCTCACGAGGTTAAGTAATTTCAGATGTAAAACGTAGTATCATTTTTGATACCATATGCATTTAAGGGTTTTCGCTTCTATATAAACATTTAGTTTTGATGCTGCAGATGAGGACTTTGTTTGTGATCCGAACAGTTAGATATAGCTAGTTTTCCGGTGTTTTTTTCCTTTGGTGGCTTTCACTTCTTGCTGGTTTAGCAAGAGATATTTCACCAATGTGTTCTCCAGTGTTGATGTATGTGATTTTAACGAGAAACCGGTAGATAAGAAAACAAATGTATAATGATTGTTTTGTAAATTATAATACCGAAAAGAAAGGTTGACAGCATAGAGTAACGGCTTCACATAGGGCAACGGCTTCACAGAAGACGGCTAAAAGATTCCGACTGTTCCTGGCAAGCTGAACTCGCTCCTTCCGAGCCTCCCAGCTATTTTGTCTAATCAATCTTGGTTTTTCTTATACTTAATACAATGCGCGCAAAAAACAATGGCCCTTCCAAGGGCCCTTTGACAAAAAGTTTAGGACCTTCTGTCCTTATACTACAAATAAACATTGAAGGTATGTCACAATCAAAATGCGACTACCTCGCTAGATTAGCTAATGACAACAATATTGACGTGATTGCCATCCAGGAACATCACATTGATAGGTTAAGTAAATTTAACAACCGCGGCTTAATCGCGGGCTTTAATATGATAGCCTATACCCTGTCACCTGTTTATGGTTCCGCTGTGTACGTAAGATCGTCGCTCTCGAACGTGCAGTCCCTAGAAACATCATTTTCAAATAATGTAGAATCCTTAACAATTAGAGTCTCAAATCTTACCATTACTTCAATATACAAGCCCCCAAACAACATCTTAACACCCCGCCCTTTCAAAACCTACCCACACCCAGCTATCTACATTGGCGACTTCAACTGCCGCCACTCTGCGTGGGGATACTCATCGAACGACTCGAATGGCGTAGCGCTAAACGAATGGAGCCTGAAGGAGAACCTCCATCTCGTCTTCGACGCAAAACAGAAGGGCTCGTTTCGTTCCGCGAGGTGGCAACGAGATACGAATCCGGATCTTTGCTTTGTTTCTGAAGATGCGCGTGGTACCATTCTACCTACCAACCGCACCATCTTACAAAATTTCCCGCGAAGCCAACACCGGCCCGCGTTCATCAAGATAGGCTTGGAGGTCCCACTGGTAAATTCTCTTCAGAAACCTCGATGGAACTTTAATAAAGCCAACTGGGGTTCCTACAAGCAGCAAATGGACGCCAACATCCGATGGATAAAACCCGTTGCATCAAATTATGGCAGGTTCTGTGGGATTGTGTTAACCACAGCAAAGAATTTCGTCCCTAGGGGTTTTCGTAAAGAATACATACCCGGATGGACTAAAGAGACCGAAGACGCGTACCGCACGTACCTTGCCAGACAGGATGCCGATGCAGCTAATGACCTGATTGCGAAACTGGATGAGTGCCGCCGACAGAAATGGCTAGATAACGTCGAATCTATGGACTTTACCCATTCAAGCAGGAAAAGCTGGGCACTATTACGCAAACTCGGGGGTGCTTCGGAACCAGAAAATAAGGAAGCAGCAATCCACCCGTGAAATAGCGGAGCGTCTAAAGAGCGTCACCAAGAGCGCAACTGTTAACAAAGATCTCGCCAAAAGCATCAAACGCGAAAACAATTATACTCTGAATGCACTAGCACAGGATCAGAACCATTTAGATTCTCCTTTTACCCCAGAAGAAGTGTCTGTTGCTTTGAAGCAAACAAAGTGTGGAAAATCGGCTGGTATCGATGACATTTTCCCAGAATTCTTGACCCATCTGGGCAAACGGGCTATCCGATGGCTGGCTGATTTCTTCAACGACATCTATAGCACAACCACCCTGCCCCCAGTTTTTGCGAAGTCGAAAGTGATTGCTATCCTCAAGCCTGGGAAATCTCCTGAAGATGCAGCGAACTACAGGCCCATTTCTCTCCTTAGCGTCACATATAAGCTTCTCGAACGCGTTCTATATAACCGTCTCAAGGATATAGTCGATCTAAAAAGCAGGTTTCCGTGCTGGCCGCAGTTGCGCAGATCAAGTCCTTGCACTCACCAGCCATATAGAAGCCGGTTTCCAGAGAGGTCACAAAACTCTAGCAGCGTTCGTTGATCTGAAAGCAGCATACGATACGGTATGGGTAGATGGACTATTGCATAAGGCCAGCAAAATAATACCTTCGGTAAAGATTCTACGTCTCCTCAAAAGCATGCTAGCCCCGCGCAAGATCAAAGTTCTTCTTGGGGATAAGGAAAGCCGATTTAGACAGCTCAAAAACGGACTTCCTCAGGGTTCGGTCTTGGCCCCTCTCCTGTTTAACATTTACACGCATGATATGCCCACGACGGAGTGTGACAAGTTTCTGTATGCCGATGACCTGGCTCTCACAGTCCAATCCAAGGACTTCGCAACTGGAGAAGCGACGCTCACAAAAGACCTGCAAATTTTGAAGGACTACTACACGAAATGGAGACTGTGCCCCAACCCGACTAAAACCGAGGTAGCTTCCTTCCACCTCTCTAATAGCCTCGCCCGCAGAGAAGTCGACGTTACTTTCTGTGGCAAAAAACTTCAGCACAACTTCAACCCGAAATACCTAGGAGTAACTCTGGACCGTTCCCTGACCTACAAAGCCCATCTAGAGAGTTTAGGTCAAAAAGTGAAAACTAGGGTTAATCTAATCAATAAACTAGCGGGTACTACATGGGGAGCACAAGGCCGTGTTCTACGCACCTCCAGCTTGGCTTTAGTCTACCCCACGGCTGAGTACTGTGCTGCAGTGTGGTACAGGAGCGCGCACACGGGTAAAGTCGACGTCCATCTTAATAGAGCCATGCGTACAATATCTGGCAGTCTTTTGCCCACGCCCACACAGTGGCTCCCGGTTTTGTCTCATATTGCGCCACCAGATATAAGAAGAGCGCACGCTGCATCACGAGAATGGGAAAAAATAGGCAAAGGCAGGCTACCTATTGAGAAAACGCTGGACAATCTTCCTGATACACGCCTCCACTCCCGGAGACCCATCTGGTCAGACTCCCAAATTCAAGGCCCAGAAAGTTTCTGTACCTATTCAGAATGGAGGAAAAGCTGGGATGCACCTCTCTTAAGCAGCCCTGACCTTGATCCAACTAAAGAACTGCCCGGTTTTGATGAACCACGAAGGATCTGGGTCGCACTTAATAGAATTAGGACAGGAGTTAGCTGCTGCAACTACAATCTCCACAAGTGGGGCTACAAGTCTTCTCCGAGCTGCGACTGTGGTGCTCCTGAACAAACAACTGCTCATATTGTGGAGGAATGCCCTATGAGACACTTTACTGGGGAGCTAGGCGACCTGCACGCGCTGACTAAGGATGCCAGGGAATGGCTATCGAATCTAGACATTCAACTGTAGAGAGCTCCGTTTCTTTGTTTGCTGTTTGTCACTTGTACAAACTTTTGATTGAAAAAATTATAATAAAGCCATACGATAATAATAATAGCATAGAGTAAAATCAACGTTGTACCAAATTTAAACAGTATTTAATGTTGCTATGGTTACTAATGTTTTATGGTGGTGTAGAAGAGATGTAGGTATACGGTTGTCTGTGTTCCTGTCATAAATGATTTTTTTACTTATGGTGTACAGTGTTTACATAGACTCAATATAAATAAATAGCTAATATTATGTTACACTTGACCTTAATAATTACAGCAGCATTAAATTTTGTCTAAAGTTACGTAAACATAATTATTTACTGTACGACGTAAAATAGACTGAATCGTAATTTTGTTTTTATTGAGCCTTTAACTATGTACATGTATTTTGAAAATGACTCTTATCTTATTGCCAGTCTAAATAAAAAGCCTTACGTTCTATTCTTGAAACTATAATAAAATAATAATTTTTATTCGTTACACACCTATACAAGAAGTTACTTATTACGCTTCTGACAACTTTCATTCGGTTGTTATCCTTAGATCCTAATAATGTTATAGTTATTTATGATACAGACAGCTAGAAAAAAAAGTAAAGTAAAAAGCAAAGTATTGCTTTTCGCATAGTTTGAATGCCTATAAAACGCTCTTTTCGTGTACATGCATTGTAAAAAATATAACAATATGATAGATTTTTTAAAATATTTCAATATGATAGATTTTTTTCCGGTTCTTAACATCGTGGGTTTTACAATCCAACTAAAGTTTAAATCTAAGTCAACTCACCCATAACATTATCAGATATATTTTTAAGTGGAGCAGCAACAATACTGTAAGCAACAATAAAAATAGTAATAACATTCGGTATTAGTTGAATTTGTGATTCTATTGAAGTTTCGTTTCCAAATTAAGCCTCGTTTACACTTGAGTTCGTTTGATTTACGCTTTAGTTACTGCAAGTGTAATCGGGCCGGCATGCAAGAATGTAATAATTATGAATAAATATTTATAATGAATAGAGCTTCTGTCTTTTGAATGCACACCCAATTTTGTCTTAGGCTGCCCGTCCAGCGAAGCGGAACAGAGATGTGTAAATTGGACCAATCATGGTATACGAAAACAAGGTATGGCACTCCGGCAAGTCAGCCTTTCTACGTCACTGAGTAGTTGCCGCTTTATGGTCACAAAATAATTATAAGGAAAAAATGTTCGCCGCCCTTCGTACAAAAAATTATAATTGCCATGTCCTTTGAATAAATGTTATTTTGTCGTAATAATTGATTTTTCTCAAACATCCAAGGAAATGTCGTTCTTATGGTCGTGGTAATAGAATGCGAAATACGTCTTTGTATAGCACTTGTTGAAGATTCGTTCTAATCTCAAATTAGAGGTCAATAAAGGAATTTCATACAACATTATTGGCCGAGGCCAACAAAGAGATTGTCTTTTGTTTCAGTGGGGTTTATTAAATTTCTTTTATTGATAATCTATGGCATACTGCCAATAAAAAAATAAAGTAGTACGTTATATTTAACTAGATCATTCAATTAGATTAACCTATTGACCGCCAAGCGGTCTAGCAATTTACCGTGCCACTGACGCCAGAGTAAAGAAAAATGATGTGCCCCAAAATAAACAGGGATTGAAAAATACTTGTAGCGGTTAGAATTACAAAGTTTTTGATCATTGAAATTTGGACGGCTGTGGCCGACGACGTGGCGTCAGGGGCACGATTTTTTGTTGACGGCCACAGCCGACTGTGGCGCTCAAAAGGTTAAAACAGATATTTAATAAAATAAACAAGGAAAGGAATCACGTTTGTTGTTAAAAAATATATCAATGTCTAATTTATAAGGTGTTGTAATTTTTGAATAAATAGAATCATCTTAACATTTGGTGGCAAAAACATTAACCCAAACAGCTTAACCTTTCGAGTGCCAAGCGGCAAAGCAATTCACCGTGCCACTGACGCCAAACCAAAAAAATGACGTCAATAGGCGTCGTTGGCGTCAGAGTGGCACGAATTCCCGATGACGTGATTTGCCGTCTTTGGCGGTCAAAGGGTTGAAAAATAAATTTTGAATAAAGTAAAAAGTTGTCTGGAATAGTAGAAATATATCCATACTAATATTATAAATGCGAAAGTGTGTCTGTCTGTCTGTCTGTCTGTCTGTTACCTCTTCACGCTTAAACCGCTGAACCGACTTAGATGAAATTTGGCATGGAGATAGTTTCAGACCCGGATAAGGATATAGGATACTTTTCATCCCGAATAAATTTTGTGTTCCCGTGGGATGAGCGGGTAACACCGCGGGGCACAGCTAGTGATTATATACCTAAGTTGAACATTTGTATTATTTCCTTGGATTTATTTGAGAAAAGCACTATACAAGCTTCGGCGCGAACAGGGATTGTCGGCCTCGTATGTCTAGATGGCCTCGTTATCACTCGGCCATCTATTACTACTCGGCCAACAATTCCCTATTTCGCGGCCTCTGCAGTAATGTACTATTAAACACTCAAGATTTTATGAGATTCATACAGGTAACAAGGGAATCGGGAAGTATTATGTTACACCACTGGCAACAAACTGATTGACAGAACCGTCCAACCAATCATAGCGTGAGTCGCCTGTCATTCCGGAGTGCCATAGGTACCTTTTTTTCTTATACCATGGGACCAATCACATTCCTCAGATTTATATGCATATCTTTCTGGCTTCACAATACTAATTGCTGTGCCCATGCAGGGTGTCACATGTTCCTATACCTACTGTTCCATCTTTAATGTAAAATGTGATATGCAATAAATATTTGAATTCACACGAATCAACGCGATTGGTCTATTTTCTCCATGGACAGGCAATATTGTTCATTGGCTCTATTATAGTCGCGCTTGATAAATGATCATCTCACTTTTCGCCACTGAAATGAATGCGAGAGACATTTATCTATCGTGCGATAAACGCAAGAGTGCTACGGTAGGAAACTCTCATTACCTAAATTTTTTCTCGTTATTGATTTCAGTTAAATAAGACAAGTTCAAATAAATGCTCGTTATCTGTCAGGGGCTAAATGGACGTATTTATGCAAAAGAGAACCAAGCCACATCGTATAATTTGGTTCCATGTAAACAGTTTTGATGTCTGGTTCCCTTTTATATAAATACGTCCAAATTCGAAGGTTCGGGACGACTTCGTCCACAGTTCTATTTCGTCACCTTCTTAACTTGTCCTCAACATTCCTATATCGACCACAGCCACAGTGCTATACTCGTCTCCCTATTTCGACCACAGCGCCAACACGTCTACATTTCCATTTCCTCAAAATATTTATTTGACTCACAGTAACTAGAGTCCGAATACTCGGACTAGCACTGGTTGATTTGATATAGGAATGTAGGCAAAATGTGATATCTATTGACAATGTAAGAATGTGGACGAGTTAGGAAGGTGATGATTTGGGAATAGTACCTACTTTTACCTATGCTAACAACATTGTCGATGATTTAAGAAGGTGACCAAATGGGTCATTCTCAGACTTACGAGTCTTTTCGGTGGACATAGGTATGCGAAATTAAAAATTCCAGGACCTACCTACCAAAACTCTTATATGAGAATAAAGAACGTTCCCTCTTCTACATATAATCGGATGCAATAGCATCATAACCTAGATTCATACAAGCTCAACTTTTGACACTTGGAAAGAAAACTTGTTTTTTGAACTGCCATAGGACTGGACGTAGTTGTGCTGTCTCAATTCGACTTGGCTCGAATTAATACTACCTACTATGATTGTTGATAACAGATTTCTATAATATTAGCTGTGATAGCCAATGGTTCAGCACTCTCAAAGTATATTCAAAAGGAACTCGTAGGGGGCTTGGGTTAACACTGTTGAGTGGTAATAAAAGACAAGGCTTGTGTTTATTAATATTTTTTTATTAATTTCACAAAAGTATTCATTAAAAGCCACAGTCTGAAGGCTTTTAAGCTGTTAAAGCGATGACAGTATATAACATTATTCCCATCGTTTATATCCAACAGTGAGCTAAAAAACTGATTCCGAAGCTATCTAATTAACTACATATAAACGTTTACAATTTATAGAAAATATTGACATATACTTCATCTGATAAAAGGCAGTCAAAGCTTGCAATTTCCACATCTATTGCGTCTAGTCGGATCGCAGTCCCGAGCGACAGTCGCGCCGCTCAGAAAGGACCCTTAAATATCGATTTATATTCTGTATAAATAATGTATTTTTAATTACTTACTTTAAAGTGTGATTAACACTATTTTACGTATAAGAAGAACAGCTCAGTGTATTTTTACTGACATAGGTATTTTATATAAGGTGAAAAGCGACACTGATCCTAATAGTTGAAATATACTTTGAAGCTAGTTTGTGATTTCTAACCCGAACTTCTTAATCTAATTTGGGGATGAAAATGGCCTTTTAGTCGAATATTCAATCAAATTAAACTAAGACAATCAATCAGAGTAATCAATTACAGATATCTAGTTATATGCGGATATTTTAAAGATGAGATAGTTATGGAGAATTTAGTTTCAGTATTCCGTGTAATTCGCATGTGTAAAGGACAAAAGACCATTTTCTCCCCCGCGTTATATAGATAGGTATCTTATTTGTTGTAGTGTTACAGACACACAAAAACACTATTATTACTTTATTATTTTACCCTTCATGTCACCTTAACTTTGGAACTCGTTTGGGAGCTAATTCGAAAACTTGTGGGTCCCAGTACGCTCAATACGATAAACATTCATCTCTCCATTACTTTATCAAAAACAACAAAAGATACTAGTTTGTTTACGGCCTGTGCGCGAGCTCCGAGTATCCCGAAATTAGGAGTAAAAAACAGTCGGCAAGAGAAAAAGAAGAAGTTACTTTTTCTGCAGCTGCCTCTGTCCATATACCTACTTAGCCGCCTTTTTAAAACTCGTATTTAGTCGGAACTACCACGTTGACTTTAGTCGCCAAAGCTAATGCTCGAGACGCCATTTTGAATCCACTTGATTCAAAATGGCGGCTACGCTTGAATACTATTTAGAGTGCGTTCGCTATTTAAAATCTTTCCTACGATTTTAATTAGGAACGCTATTTAATTTAGATATCGTGTGTAAATATAATTGTAAAAAGCTCAATGTGTTTACAACACCCTTGTTATTATGAGGTTTCCGATTGATTTGTTACAGTGCCCAGTTTTATTTATAACGAAAAAGACCCTCCGTAAGCTTACACGATAATTTATAAACATCCATTGCGGTGTCATACCAAAAATATTCATCTTTGCAATTAAATTCACTCAATTTATAAACTTGTACAAGCCTAAGCAAAAATAATATCTTTTACTATACAAATAGGGTCAATTTTAGACTATGCTACGTCCAGCGTTGGGACAAAGTATAGTTAAACGAATGATTTCTTATCACTAGTTCATACCGTGCTCGACAGACTCGATCTCGACGCCCCCCCAAAGTCACTGTCGTGGGAAAACTATCAACCATTAGTCTCTGTCTCGCACGGGAGTATAGATATCCAAGGACAGAGATAGCGCGTCGGTGTCCGCACGATATGACTTTGTAAAGGCGTCAACTGACAATATATTTATTGCATTACAGACCGTTCGTTTCGTGTAACTGGAAATCTCAAATCTGTCACATTAAACTCACACCATTTAACACTCCAATATTATCTACCCTACAACTAAACGAATTCCATTGTTTACAATTATTTACAAACTCCACAGGGTCATTTTAATAATACTTTATTTTATCCTTACACCTAAATTTACATAAACTAAACAAGCTACTATTTGGTGACTGTTGTCACAGAGGAAATAAAAGTAATTTATAAATTATGGCGTTAAATTTACAGAAGCAGTAATGAACTACTATGGACTAGGAATTTATAGTTATTAGGGGCTAACCAAGCATATACAACCTACCTCAAACCTTTTGCCTATTGAAAGCCATCCTGGTGGTCCAAATTTCAAAGAAAAATGCATTAAGCGCAAACCGTAGGGTTTTATTTGCCAAACTATGCGTTTTGAAAATGGTACCACCAGTCTAAGTTATAATTTGGTAGCTAAAGCAAGCATAGCTTAGCGTTTAAGTTGATTAGACACAGTTTGAGGCATTTTAAAAGTAGTCAACAAAAATACCTGGGAAATTCTTGATAATCTTTACATAGAGAAAATCATCCATACTGTTCGCTCACGATGAGTAGGTACGAAAGAGAAGGATGCTCATACTCACTGTAAATTATTGAAAATTTACAATCGTTGCCATTTTTGTGAAGACGAGTCAGCAATAGACGAATCCCGTTAATTGGACTGTACTCGTAACTTGACTTAGAAATAGTACAGTTATGGCAATGACTGTACTTACCACAGGATTTTATAATAGAGGATTGATGATAATTTAAGCTATTAGCGATAAAAAAAATACAAATTGTGAAACTAAATTTTAAAATTATCTAAAAAATGTATAACAAACACGGAAATCCAAACAATTTGAGATCATTGTGAAATAATATTTAAATACCCTCTTAAATTGTTGATAATTCTTGTTGTAGTCCTTGTTACTAATATTTAATATTGTTATACCCGGCCTCCAAATGTGAAAATGTGAGTGTTACAACCTAAATTAACATTAATTACTATATTATTAAGATGTAGAGTCAGAATCAGATTAAGTAGGTATTTCAGATTTTCATAGTAAGTATTACAATCTTGTTAAATTGCTATGATAGTCACAGATTGGTTGTACGAGACGAAGGCGAGGGAATCACTTCTGATGCTGACTATACATGAACATAAAAGTAGATGTATATGAACACTTCTTTTTTTGTTTACTGCGCTATGTTACAATCATGTCTACAAGCTGTTTTTGATGCACATCTGATGTGTTTCTTTTTATCACTTCATCACACATTTTATCTTATCACTTTAGATTTTTCGAGTAAACTTGTTCACTTGATTCTGTTAGTTGTTATACTTATTATTAGCTGGTCGTTTTACATGCCTAATCAACTGTTAAAAGTTTACAGAGCAATGTGAATAGCGTTGGTTTCTTTAAAATTCCTAAAACATGGTTCATAGAGAAACATTAACGCTTATAAAAGTTTGTGAAATTTATTTACCAGCGATTTTTGTCAGGTCCGAAAGTTATTCGTGCTGTGTGTGTGTGTGTGTGTGCGTGTGCACAGTCCGCTCAAATTAGGTAGGTAGTTTTTTGCTTTAGTTACCTACATCAGAATGTGTTGAATCTTGTCTTATAATAATCAAGTTTATAAGTCAATAAATAATATGTTTGGAACTTGAAAGGGAATTTGAGGTGTTAAAATCAGCTCTTCGTGCCCCGCGTCTGTCGGGCTTGAAATATCACTTATCGCTTTCCACCCATTGCAGTGTGAGAGAGGCGACAATGTACAGAAAGGAGCTCTTAAATTACGCAGTGATGAATAACCACATTATGGTGGAAATTCCCGCAAAGCCCGTCGATCCTTACGGTTTTTATATGTAGACTTTGTTGTTTACATTATTGGGTAAAAAACGGACGTGACTTATAGTTTCCAATAATTAGGCCAATTCGTTAGAGCACAACGGTGAATAATTTGTGGAGTAGAAGATTGATAAATTCAGGTCGAATGTTTCAAAACTGGCTGTATCAGATGTGCATCAACTTCATAACTTTATCTAAATGGCAGACGGTATACAAAAACTAATAGATATGTATATTGAGGCAGTCATATAACTGCTAGAAGCCTGCGATGTCAAGAACTTGCTAATGACAGAACGCTTCTGGTGGAAAATTATAATTCAACTTCAAATAATAACGAATCCCTCCTTGTAAAGCTGGATAAAGATGAGCTGGTTGCAGTTACTTGGGGTTAGATCAAAATTTGCTTGTGTATTTTGTGTATATCGCCTAATAAAAATAGAACTAGGATAGAACTTAAGTCCTTGTCGAAACTCCGAAGATCAAAACTTCATTCAATAGATATCCTAGCAGTTGTAAATTATATTGAATCACTGGCTGGTGAAATTAGCAATTAGCATAGAGATCCGTTGGAGAGATTGCATGAGTTATATTGTGATTTTATTCATTTTCGCCGTATAGATATTGCCATGATGTTGATTTGTTTTTCTGTAGGAGTCCTGTCACGTAATTATGAGTAATAATAAAATTCTCTTAGGCGAAACCCAAGCAACTGCACCCGGCATGCGCAAGCGGCTACGCGCCCGGCCGCGCGGCCCGGTGGGGAGTTGTCTGGAAGAGATAACATTATGCCTTAATACAATTTACTGGAAGGTCCAAACTGTTCGCCGAAGAGGAAAAAGGTATACATCACTATCTTTTTTGCTCTGACGTGGCGTTTGGCGATCCAACTTTCGTGAGACAAGCCTCTCGACATGTAGTCAAAATGTTGTCTTCGATCTAGAACCAGGGGTGATCATAACCCGAACAACTTGCTTCCCTCTGCATCTGTGGCTGCGAAGATATAGGGAGTCCGGTAATTAATAGACAACCTTCAAGCCATCTGGTAAGCCTAATCGTGGCATAAAAAGGACCTAATCATTAAAAAAAATTAAGTCTGACTAAGTAGGTATCTCGAAAACCAAGGGACTAAGTTAAAGGAGTAGGTATTTTCTTGACTGGCCCAAGGAACCATATAATGGTTAGAAAAAATACTATTAATTACCGGAGTCCATGTACATGGGGCCGCGTGGTTATTTGAGTGTCTAGCCGAGCGGAGTGGCGAAAATCCATGTAAATCCTGAAGGTAGATTACCTCTGTCCCTGGGCACGTTCAGGAGGGACCGGTGAGCGAGCGGACGACTGTCTGGACTATCTGTCCAGACACTGGTAGTGGAGCTGGGGAACAACAACTTACCTCTGTCCCTGGGCACGTTCAGGAGGGGCGGCGGCCGGTGAGCGAGCGGAGGACTATCTGGACTATCTGTCCAGACACTGGTAGCGGAGCTGGGGAACAACAACTTACCTCTGTCCCTGGGCACGTTCAGGAGGGGCGGCGGCCGGTGAGCGGGAGGACTGTGTGGACTGTCTGTCCAGACACTGGTAGCGGAGCTGAGGAACCACGCAACATTACCTCTGTCCCTGGGCTGGGGCACGTTCAGGAGGGGCGGCGGCTGGTGAGCGGGAGGACTGTGTGGACTGTCTGTCCAGACACTGGTAGCGGAGCTGGGGAACAACAACATTACCTCTGTCCCTGGGCTGGGGCACGTTCAGGAGGGGCGGCGGCTGGTGAGCGGGAGGACTGTGTGGACTGTCTGTCCAGACACTGGTAGCGGAGCTGGGGAACAACATTACCTCTGTCCCTGGGCTGGGGCACGTTCAGGAGGGGCGGCGGCTGGTGAGCGGGAGGACTGTGTGGACTGTCTGTCCAGACACTGGTAGCGGAGCTGGGGAACAACAACATTACCTCTGTCCCTGGGCTGGGGCACGTTCAGGAGGGGCGGCGGCTGGTGAGCGGGAGGACTGTGTGGACTGTCTGTCCAGACACTGGTAGCGGAGCTGGGGAACAACAACATTACCTCTGTCCCTGGGCTGGGGCACGTTCAGGAGGGGCGGCAACCCGTGAGGAGGACAGTCTGGGCTGGTAAGCGGGAGGACTGTGTGGACTGTCTGTCCAGACACTGGTAGCGGAGCTGGGGAACAACAACTTACCTCTGTCCCTGGGCTGGGGCACGTTCAGGAGGGGCGGCGGCTGGTGAGCGGGAGGACTGTGTGGACTGTCTGTCCAGACACTGGTAGCGGAGCTGGGGAACAACAACATTACCTCTGTCCCTGGGCTGGGGCACGTTCAGGAGGGGCGGCGGCTGGTGAGCGGGAGGACTGTGTGGACTGTCTGTCCAGACACTGGTAGCGGAGCTGGGGAACAACAACATTACCTCTGTCCCTGGGCTGGGGCACGTTCAGGAGGGGCGGCGGCTGGTGAGCGGGAGGACTGTGTGGACTGTCTGTCCAGACACTGGTAGCGGAGCTGGGGAACAACAACATTACCTCTGTCCCTGGGCTGGGGCACGTTCAGGAGGGGCGGCGGCTGGTGAGCGGGAGGACTGTGTGGACTGTCTGTCCAGACACTGGTAGCGGAGCTGGGGAACAACAACATTACCTCTGTCCCTGGGCTGGGGCACGTTCAGGAGGGGCGGCGGCTGGTGAGCGGGAGGACTGTGTGGACTGTCTGTCCAGACACTGGTAGCGGAGCTGGGGAACAACAACATTACCTCTGTCCCTGGGCTGGGGCACGTTCAGGAGGGGCGGCAACCCGTGAGGAGGACAGTCTGGGCTGGTAAGCGGGAGGACTGTGTGGACTGTCTGTCCAGACACTGGTAGCGGAGCTGAGGAACCACGCAACATTACCTCTGTCCCTGGGCTGGGGCACGTTCAGGAGGGGCGGCGGCCGGTGAGCGAGCCCACGATCGACTTGAGCGTGTGGCCCAGCCCCAGCGCGCGGCCCTCGCCCACCGAGCCCGCGCCCGGCGAGCGAGGCGGCGCGCCCCCGTGCGCGTCCAGACACTTCTGGTAGCGGAGCTGGGGAACAACAGGACATCTGAGGTCATCGTTGGAAACGTTTGCTAGTTCACATCGTTATTTAACAAGTTAAAGTCTCGGTATATTTTAAACCGCAAACCCTACTCCGCCCAGAATACGCCTAGGTATCGATCATAAGAGTTAGGGGAGGGGGGGGGGGGGGGGGGTTGGGTTAACTTACTACTTAGTCGTACGTCCAACATATACGAGCCTCAAACTTAATAGGTATGTTAAAGAATATATCGCGGATGAGTCCTGAAAAAATCCTGGCCAAAGCTATGATTTATTAAAGATTTGTGAGTTTAACGAATAAATTTAGTGCCAAAAGTTGACTTACACATAGGTATCATGTGGTAACGAAACATGATTGGCGGTTATCGGGATACATCGTAGGCTGTCTCACAGGTGATGTCGAAAGGTGGCATTTTGATTAGCCTTAAAGGCTGACTATCTGTCCTTCTGATTGGCCCTAAAGATTACCTTGCAAGCCGCCTCGATGGTCTTGCAGAGCGCGCCAGAAGACGGCTCGGCGTGGAAAGCATGCGCCACGAACATATCTTGTGCCGTGTGGACGATGAACGCGCAGCGTCGCACGTCGCGCCCGATGCCCAGGAACGAGAGGTATCGCACGCGGCATTCCACTATTGGGCTTGACTCCTGGAATACAAAAGCATCATATAGATAAAGGAAGAAGAGGTAGAGAAAGGACTAGAATAACTTGGTGTGATATATAATATCAGGGGACTGGACTGGTATCAAGGACGACACCACTCTCCGCAGAGTGGCAAACAATTGAGAAGGCTTTCGTATAATGATTGCCGACATTCGTTAGGATATGGCACCACAAGAAGATCATGTACAGTAACTGTTCAAATGAATTGTCATCCGTGGAAAGATGATGAAGTGAAAAAGGCCTTCTGCCCGTTCCCCTTTAATAGATCAAGCCCAGCACTTCGCTTCTTGGACTTAGATCGTCTGATGGACTAGGTGGTCCAAGGATGAACGTTTAGAGCCAATTTTGGACATTCGTGCAACCATTTAAAGGTATCCTAAGAATTTATATTGTGTAACTTGCTCATCTCATTGACACTAACAATAAACACTGGATGACGTGGTTATCATGATATTAAATCCATATCACACGTCCGTGAGAGCTGTACAAGTAAATCGCACACGTGTCATAATGTACCTACATTTGTATCAAATTGTAATGAAAGCTTTGCAGCAAATAATAAGCTTACCCCTTCCTCGGTGATAGTAATCATGGAGGGCGCCACGGCGACCGCGACGGGCCGCCAGGCGGAGGGCGCGCGCGCGGCGGCGAGGCGCTCGAGCGCGTCGTTGAGCACGTCCATGAGAAGCAAGCGGAGATAGCTCACCCCTTCCTCCGTGATAGTAATCATGGAGGGCGCCACGGCGACGGCGACGGGCCGCCAGGCGGAGGGCGCGCGCGCGGCGGCGAGGCGCTCGAGCGCGTCGTTGAGCACGTCCATGAGAAGCAAGCGGAGATAGCTCACCCCTTCCTCCGTGATAGTAATCATGGAGGGCGCCACGGCGACGGCGACGGGCCGCCAGGCGGAGGGCGCGCGCGCGGCGGCGAGGCGCTCGAGCGCGTCGTTGAGCACGTCTACGTGAAGCAAGCGGAGATAGCTTACCCCTTCCTCCGTGATAGTGATCATGGAGGGCGCCACGGCGACGGCGACGGGCCGCCAGGCGGAGGGCGCGCGCGCGGCGGCGAGGCGCTCGAGCGCGTCGTTGAGCACGTCTACGTGAAGCAAGCGGAGATAGCTTACCCCTTCCTCCGTGATAGTGATCATGGAGGGCGCCACGGCGACGGCGACGGGCCGCCAGGCGGAGGGCGCGCGCGCGGCGGCGAGGCGCTCGAGCGCGTCGTTGAGCACGTCCATGAGAAGCAAGCGGAGATAGCTCACCCCTTCCTCCGTGATAGTAATCATGGAGGGCGCCACGGCGACGGCGACGGGCCGCCAGGTGGAGGGCGCGCGCGCGGCGGCGAGGCGCTCGAGCGCGTCGTTGAGCACGTCTACGTGAAGCAAGCGGAGATAGCTTACCCCTTCCTCCGTGATAGTGATCATGGAGGGCGCCACGGCGACGGCGACGGGCTGCCAGGCGGAGGGCGCGCGCGCGGCGGCGAGGCGCTCGAGCGCGTCGTTGAGCACGTCTACGTGAAGCAAGCGGAGATAGCTTACCCCTTCCTCCGTGATAGTGATCATGGAGGGCGCCACGGCGACGGCGACGGGCCGCCAGGCGGAGGGCGCGCGCGCGGCGGCGAGGCGCTCGAGCGCGTCGTTGAGCACGTCTACGTGAAGCAAGCGGAGATAGCTTACCCCTTCCTCCGTGATAGTGATCATGGAGGGCGCCACGGCGACGGCGACGGGCCGCCAGGCGGAGGGCGCGCGCGCGGCGGCGAGGCGCTCGAGCGCGTCGTTGAGCACGTCTACGTGAAGCAAGCGGAGATAGCTTACCCCTTCCTCCGTGATAGTGATCATGGAGGGCGCCACGGCGACGGCGACGGGCCGCCAGGCGGAGGGCGCGCGTGCGGCGGCGAGGCGCTCGAGCGCGTCGTTGAGCACGTCCATGAGAAGCAAGCGGAGATAGCTCACCCCTTCCTCCGTGATAGTAATCATGGAGGGCGCCACGGCGACGGCGACGGGCCGCCAGGCGGAGGGCGCGCGCGCGGCGGCGAGGCGCTCGAGCGCGTCGTTGAGCACGTCTACGTGAAGCAAGCGGAGATAGCTTACCCCTTCCTCCGTGATAGTGATCATGGAGGGCGCCACGGCGACGGCGACGGGCCGCCAGGCGGAGGGCGCGCGCGCGGCGGCGAGGCGCTCGAGCGCGTCGTTGAGCACGTCTACGTGAAGCAAGCGGAGATAGCTTACCCCTTCCTCCGTGATAGTGATCATGGAGGGCGCCACGGCGACGGCGACGGGCCGCCAGGCGGAGGGCGCGCGCGCGGCGGCGAGGCGCTCGAGCGCGTCGTTGAGCACGTCTACGTGAAGCAAGCGGAGATAGCTTACCCCTTCCTCCGTGATAGTGATCATGGAGGGCGCCACGGCGACGGCGACGGGCCGCCAGGCGGAGGGCGCGCGCGCGGCGGCGAGGCGCTCGAGCGCGTCGTTGAGCACGTCTACGTGAAGCAAGCGGAGATAGCTTACCCCTTCCTCCGTGATAGTGATCATGGAGGGCGCCACGGCGACGGCGACGGGCCGCCAGGCGGAGGGCGCGCGCGCGGCGGCGAGGCGCTCGAGCGCGTCGTTGAGCACGTCTACGTGAAGCAAGCGGAGATAGCTTACCCCTTCCTCCGTGATAGTGATCATGGAGGGCGCCACGGCGACGGCGACGGGCCGCCAGGCGGAGGGCGCGCGCGCGGCGGCGAGGCGCTCGAGCGCGTCGTTGAGCACGTCCATGCCGGTGGCGCGGGGCACCTCCGCGCTGCCCAGGTAGCGCGCGCGCACCGTCTTGCGCGGCTCCTCCATGGGCGTCGGGAATGATGCCCCTGGGGAAGAGACAACCTTTCATTAATGCTGGAACAGTTTTTGTGAAGAAGAGACAACCTTTCATTAATGCTGGAACAGTTTTTGTACAAAAAAGGCGCCTTAGCTGTCTTATGTTGCGACGCTTCTCTCTAAGTCATATTTCGTCCGAAGTGCTGGTAGATTCAGATTTGTGTACAGAATGGATTTTTGATGATTTTCATTTCAGACATTCAGAAAACATTGTCAAGAACCAGTTAGGTTCTAACCATCTGGTCCCGAGATAACTCTTTAGGTGAGGAACTATAAGTTGGCGATAATATTGGTCAGCGTAGCTTCAGCAGTCCATAGGAAAGTAGATTATTAGGCATGATCCCGCTTAAGAATAGTCAGGGGCAATGTACCTACTGTACCTAACGTGCCGATATCTTAACAACGTCTGAAGACTCTAAAGACGTAAGATATATCTTCGAAAATTGTACCATTGTCTATCAAGTGCCATAAGTTGAAATCTAATTATTTGACCGGAGAACTATCAGAACGGACGTAGGTGAACTGTACCCTGAAATCAGCTTTTGCCCTCTGAGTTGGAGACAGTGGCATAGATATTTTCAGTTAAGGCAAATAATAATTTAGAGCGGGCTGTAGGCTGCTCTCGATCACAATACATTTGTAGATGTCTCCTCAGCGCGTTAGTGTCATGTGTTGTTTGAAGGATAAAGGCGGTGTCTCACCGGCAGGCCCGGACTTTAAGGGCCTGGGCTTTTGGGTCCCCCTCCCCTAAGAGAACATAAGTATGGTGCAAGTTCTGGGACTGGGGCCCCTAGGCTGGTTGGGCCCCTAGTCCCGGGCCTTATGAGCCAAGGGATAAATACGGCACTGCTCACCGGAGAGCGGGCGGGGGCGGCGCGCGGCGGGCAGGTCGGTGGGGCGCGGCGGCGGCTGCAGGCTGCGCTCGATCATGATGCGCTTGCAGATGTCCCTCAGGGCGTTGGCGATGCTGCGCGCTGGTGCCTCGCACCGGAAAACGTGGCACATGTGCCGGCGCGTCGCGCGGTCGCGGGCCACGTACGCGAAGTCCCTGGTTGGAAAGTTGTTGTTAGATACCCTTTGTTGATCAGAAAAAAATCGAGGATATTGCTGCTCATCTAGAGATGTGCCGTTCAAGAGAACATTTCCCAATTTGTATGAGAAACCTCCTTAAGAACAATTTTTCCCCATACAAATCGCTGATGTCTGATGCAGTAAGCCAAGAAAGTCTAAATGCTCATGAAATACAGTCAAAAAGTGATACTTAGACCAATTTTTGGCTGACTGTAATAGACATTAAATAAATATATGTACTATGGTCTGCACAAATGGAATTCTGCTGCTCATTGTACATGAGAGGCGGGAAGCCAAAATTAGTACTTAATCAGGGTAGAGTGAAATTGATAGTGAGAAGAAAATAATTATCTTGAAATCGTGTTAAGGGAATTCTGGTGAAGCATTTGGGAATGAATACGAGCCATCCGTAGAAGGAATTAGCAAGTTGCGGAAACACGACATTGATGGAATGAGATTTGATGCCAACTGAACTGATGTAACTGAATGAAATCATGTTTTACTCGAACAAAGCATAAAATATTGCAGGTTGATAATGTGATTTAATTGATCATATCTACTTATTCGTGAAGTACCAAAAGACTCCTTGGAATGAAATGGTATAAGTGCATCAGAAACGACGTCCATAAAATCACTCCAAACGTCCACCTCCAATCATATTCGTCTATTTACCTTTCACTGTTCCAGGGAAGCAAAACAAAAGGAAATATTAAGTCACTGATAATATTGGGCTACAGTTTCACCAACTAATATTTTCACATGGATAAATTGAAGACTTTACAATGGTAATATTTCACTTTTTTACAAATAAATTGAAATCTACGAGAGTAAACCGTTTCGTATGTATTTTAGTAACATTTTATGCTAGTGTGATATCGCCTAATGAACGATTAGTTGGCGATGCTGTACAATTTCGTAGTTTGTAGTGTAGGGATAGGTATATCGTAGAATAATTGCTTGCAACCACATTGGATGACTATGGTCAGCACATATTTTCTCATGGTACTTAAATACATAGGTACTTATGTACCTTATGATTCGTGGATGAAGGGGAATAAGACTACTTGTGTTCTAAGTGGTAAACAAAAGATATCCTTTTCTTAAAATGATAACTTGCGAGCCATTGTCAGTTGGTTTTAGCAAACATGTCTGATGCCTGCTTGGAAATTGGCTACCAACGTCGTTGTCAGATCTAAGTTTTCTGGAGTCAATCTTAAAACGTGTAGTGTTTGATAAAAAAATCAGAACTCGGCAAGACCTCTTTGAAGCACACCAGCCCATCTAGCACAACTATGCTTCGCGACTCTTATCGCGCGAGATAGCGCTACCCGTCACTCTCTCTTATTACTGCATAGAAAGAGACAGGCAATTATCTCTCGCGAGAAATAGTCGCGTATGCAGTTATGCTAGGGGTGCTGGATCCAGTAATTTTATGGCGATACACAAATATTGATCTTTGCAGGCCATCAGACACTTACCGTCCGTTGTCTCTGCCGACGCCCCACACGCGGATGGTGTGTATGGGCTGTGTGTGCAGCGTGTTCAGGCTTTCGGGGTCGATCAGCTTCAAGGCCCCGTCGTCCAAGTCCATGAAAAGGTCTTTGCCCTGAAATGTGATTAAATTGCATTTTAGACACTTAGGCGTAATACACTAACGTACGTGCTAGTACTTGGCTAATTTTGTAGGGGATGGAGTTTACAAACCTGGCCGGGTTTCTCAATGCCGCTGCCTATCAGTATTGATTGACCGTTTTAGACTAAAGTCGAGTCTACTTCAAATCTAATCAACAATGCATGAAAAGGCACTGGATCGATCTGAACTGGAAGGATCTGGACTCCACTTAAGCCTGTTTTGAAAATTAATCAGATGAACAGTACGGTATGTTTAACAGCCGACTACAGCAGAGTCTCTGTCCCTGATGCATTTGTTTATGGTACGGTTGAAGTTGAACCCCGGAAACCCATCATAATAGCGGTCTAATTAAACCAGGGCATGCAGTCCTGGGAAATTTAAAATAAGGTGAAACTGGGAATTTTCGATAGGTACTTCTATGCTCAAAATGTTGGCTTGGCTGCAAACCGTAGATTAGACAGAAGAGTCACTCACGTCACCCCAGCGGCCGACTTGATCCAACAGGTCATTTCGTCCTAGACTCAGATCCACGATGCATTTATTGACAGCTCGGCTGGAACGTTCCGGAGTGAGGTCAGCCTCGGAGATCTCGACCCAGCCAAGCGAGCGCACAAAGAAGCGCACGGCGCGAGCGCTGTCTGGCTCTGGGCGCGCGGGGAAGCTGCGTCGTCTGTGGATGATCAATGAAAAACGTTTACTTGCCTTCTATAAACCTCTGCATGTATATATTAATGAATGTATAATGTCTCTTTCTATCAATTCTCTCGTGGTGGGAGGTTTCACACATAATGCAGAAGGGAATCTTTACCGAAACGAATGATCGCTGCATCAATTTGGTCCTTGATTCGATTTTAAATCAATTCAAGTAGTTTCATTACAGCTACTTTAACATTGTGAAGTGTGAAGTGACTAATTGAACTGATTCAAGAACAACCCTGTTTTTTTCAGTTTTCTCTTCATTGAAAATACGCAGTTTCTCTTGGGGGACATCCAGTCTTCACCAACTTACTTGTAAGACATCTCTTCCTTCCGTTTTCGCTCAGCCTCCTGGTCTACATGGTCCAGCGCCCCGCTGGTAGTACTCCTGGTGACCGAGGACGTCATGACCCCCTCGTACTTGTTGACCTCCGACAGGTTGGAGCAGTCTCGCACCATGGAGATCCTAGACTCCTTGGCCTCGACGGGCAGCATCTTTGGTATCTCTCGCTGTATCGTGCCGCTTTTTATGTGCCAGTAGTAAGGACCGTCCATATCTGGAATGAGAGTAACTGTTTCTTTAGATATGCCTAAAGGTAGTTGATATAAAAGTTTTACGAGAATAGTGGAAGTTTACGGTTCCTGTGAACCTGTGATTGGCAGAGTGGTACTATCTGTCATTCTACACTGACAGCTGTATCAGTAACTCTAGCACAACTGCATGTGACACGTGACTTTCTCACGCGAGATATCGCTGGCCCAATATTAAAGGGTTCTATGTTACATCTCCATGCTAGAGGTGCTGACTAGTTAAAATTAGACTTCAGTCATTATAACAATGTTCAAATTTGAACTCGTCAAAAGTGAAACATAGAACCCTGAAATATTGAGCCAGCGATATGTTGCCTATCTCTTTTTGTACAGTACTGTGAGGAAGAGACGGCTGACACTAAGTCGCGAAGTATTTGTGCTAGACGAGCTGGTGCTCTCGTGTAGACGACATTTCCCATCTGACTTAATTTGTTCCGTGTCGGTCCACCTCATGGGAGACCTACCGTGCGGTCTAGTACCGTCTACTTTACCCTGGACCTTAAAGAAAGTGAGGATTCGAGACCCTACTTAGTTGCCTTTTACCTTAGCACGGCAGTATGGATGATACTCCTTTCTCTTACCTTCATGCTTCTCCCAACCAGGCGGCAGCGGGGGCTCCTTCTTCGCCCTCAGCTTGACGGGGATCGCGTACAGATCGTCGTTGGGTCCCTCCGCGGAGTGCGGCACGGGGGCGTGTCTCTTCTCGGAGTCCTCTTGGTCCGCGCGCTCCTTCTCCGGAGGGGGGGACTCCTCGCCGCCATTTTGAGGGGGAGTGATGAGACCGCTTTTTTCACTGGAAAGAATAAAATAGTGGGTTTATTCGCTATTATAAACTGAATATCTGTCGCTATAGGATAAGTTCCGCATTCGTTTAGGTTAGGTTAGGTTAGGTCAATCTATAAATTATGTACCTATCTGTGGGACAATAGGTATAACTTGAAAAAGGAATGTCGTCGACTAGGTAGGTACTTTGATCCACGAGTTAACGTTAATTAGGGTAGGTAATTCACTTTTATTTTTATTTTATGTAACTAAAACGTATATTGCAATTGTCAAACGATTTTTCTTAGGGCATGTATTCTTTAAATAGTGTCACGATGTGTACCTTACTCTATGATAGTACCCACTAAATTGCCTGATTTCGTGTTTTTATGATAACTTTTATGAAATACTTAAACACTAGCACCTCTAGCACAACTGTGACACGTAACTCTTTCACGCACGAGATATACATGCTACCTATCTCTTTCTGTACAGTACTGCGAGAGAGTGACGGATGATGTTATGTCGTGCGTCGTGCGACATAAGTTGTACTAAACTGCACGTGTAACATAACTGTGACATGCGACTCTATACGGCGCGACTAATACCTACTACCAGTCACTGTCGTTTCAATAGCGTGCAAGTAGGATAGGCGATGCTAAGTCGCGCGAGAAGCAAAGTCGCGGCAATAAATGCTAGCCCCACTAACTGGTAACGTTGGCATACGTTGTTTACCCGACTGTATCATAGAAGAAGTGTTTGGTTTTACTTTTGTGTTGCAGTAAAATAACCATTCAGAGGACGTAGCCTGACTCACTGCATGACATCAGGTATAATAACAATGTCGGCCTTAACCAGACTAAATTAATGTTCACTAAACTCTGAACTAATGGATGTCGAACGTTTTAGGACTTTGTCAAGGTAATCTGAATCAACTTCAGTAATTTCGTTGAAAACACAATAAGGCTGCATGTAAATTTAAACTGTCACGTAAATTATATCCTAACTACATACAATAAATCTATATCAGTAACTACATAAATACCTACTCTAGCGATTTGGATGTCTATAAAAACTCGAAAAAAAATTACAACTAAAGAAATGGATCGTAATCGTAATCAATGTGAATTCTAGATATCCTGTAATATTTATTTATTTCAAGAAATGTTGTTTCCTACGATTATAACGGAAAGGTAATAGAGTCAGTTTCAAAAAACATGTGAATAGTTAAGTGCTTTAATTAAAACAAAACTTAATTGATTCCTTTGTGTTACGATAGCTACCCATATCTGTTGTATGAGTACCTAACTTTCGTTACACAAAAAACGAGATCGTAATTTTGTTTTTAACTATATAACTACATGTTTTTTGAAAATGACTCAATAATGAAAATATTGATACAACTCAACATATTATATAGAAGTTAGTAAGAAAAAAAAAAAATATCACTCCCAGAAAACAAAACAGTTATAGACAAAATACTAGGATTAAATCACTTAAGATAATTCTCAATGATAAAATTGACCAATCAGTGTCCAAACATAACTTAGAAACCACTCAATTTCGAATAAAAACGTTTTAAAAGCCACACTGTCAGAGACAGACAGACATACAGATACACATGTGAAACTTACAACAACATTACAAGAGCTCGCACAAACTAAAATGAAACGCTATCACTCGCACTCGACCAAAATGCACTTAATAAATAATTTCCAGACGAAACGACTCGCGGTAACCGAAAACAGTGGAATGAACAAAAACCAATGAACAAATGAGTAAACCAATTACGCAGGTTTAATTCCGCCGCTGTAATGAGCCGGATCCGGAGCTAACTCGATAAGAATTAACGAACTAAACTCAACATCTGACAATGTGGCTAGAAACCGCAGAAGTAAAGTTTTTAGAAAACGATACTTAACTCTGCTTGGCGTTTCTCAGAAACGCGATAGAAGCATGAGAAAGACACTAAACTGTTAAGGCTCCTTATATTATCCGTTCAAAAAGCTGATTGCTTTAGAAAGAAAGAAAGAAATACATTTATTCGTGACGAGACATAAAACATAATTACATAAAAGGTGTGACAGAAATTATAAGAAAATAAAATAAAACAATAAGCAACTATTTTTATGGCTGTGCCACGAAAAGGTCCCACCTCAGCAAGATGCTAGCTCGAGAGCCAGTGCTGATCTTCCGGCGGGACCATAAGTCATAGGTATTTAGATATTTTTTTCTATGATCAAACATGTTTCCTAACATATTATCTATGTTACTTCTTAGAACAGGGCCATGGCGATATATTGGAATATATTTGATTTATAAAAATACACAGTTAGTATTTTTCATTGATAATTTTTGTTTCAAAATCTAGGTACTCGAATCTGATTAAATTCACGCAGAAAACTGTTTTTTTTGTTACTAATTTTCGACTGCACGCAATGAAAGGATGAAATAGCTATGTTACTTTCTAGAACTTAGTACTTCACTTCAAAAACGTGACCCTAGTCTTACGATCAGGACCAGGTAAACCCGTACAAGGTCCACCCGCAAAAAAATATCTAGAACAATGATCATATTAACAGTGTGACTTGATGCATGTCGGATGTCTTGAGCATTACGATCTGGGTTTACCCGAGGACACAATGACTACGCCTACACAAAGAAGCATTTGAGACAGCAAAACGCGTAGGTACCTACTTAACATCAAGTTTTTTTTTTTAAACCTGAATATCCTGATTGGTCACGTTTTGACAAGTATGTGGATTGCTTTGTGGACAACCGTTTCATAAAATGTTTTCGTTTTCATAGTTATACCTCGGTATAATTTCACCGAAAGCATATTTCTCTGAAACAGATTTTCGTATCTCTTATAGTGTTCGTTTTCCGTTTACATATAGTTTCCCTTATAGTTTCCTTATACGATTAGTTTCCCTATCTATATGTACACAGTTTCTGATAGCAAATGAATCTCTATCTTTAAGAAACATTTCTTTAACGTATCTAGATATCAGTTTTGGGAATAAAGAAGTGGTCGCTTTCGAAAAAAAAGCCATGATTTAGTGTTTGCAAAAAACATTACTCACTTTGTCTTCGTCACGGGTGATGCTGCCTCGTCTTCGACTCTGAAATTAAAGAAAGAAACTTGTTAAAAATAAATAAAATCTTCATAAATATTCATGGGACAAGAGTTTTTAACCTACTTCAAAAACAACAATTAAAGATAAGTAATGCACGAAAGTAAAAACTGGAGCGAACTGCCAAAATAGAATTAACTTATGCATAGTATGCATACTTTATGAACACCGTTACAAGTTGATATAAATCGTGAAAATGGTTTGACCTACTTAAAGAATTTTTATACGTGCCCAAAATGTGTCAAAATTGCCTAGCCCAGCAAATGGTTTGGTGTTGATGATATTGATAGGTAACTGAATAATCCTACAGGAAGGTTAAAAAATTCAAATGGCAGATTGATTTCGAAAATTATATTTTGGCGGTAATAAAAACATTTTATTTTTCAATAGTTTTCTACAAAAACTTGTCGAATCTTCCTTTTCAAAACTTGTGTTAGGAGGTTCGCTCTTTTATTTAGGTTTCATTTAACTATAAGGTTTAAAACATAATAAATCTTAATTTTTAATCAATGATATAACAACTCAGTAGTTTAAATTGTTAAAACAGGAATATATTACATAATTATAGTATGCACCTCTGTATATAGGAGAACATGTGGCTCTAGGGTAGACATTGAATTGGGTTTGGTCATTTTAGGGGTTACTATCTAAAATTAACCGAAATGTATTGGTTAACATGTGGCTCTAGGATAGATATTGAATTGGGTTTGGTCATTTTAGGGGTTACTATCTAAAATTAGCCGACATTTGTATTGGTTAACATGTCGCGGGTTAACAACATACACAGAATATATATAAGATAAATTAAATTGCGCTCATACGTGGTCCACCGAGACTCGAACCCAGTATCTTTGGATTACCGGTCCTGCGTCTTAACCTTTCGACCAGAGACAATAATAATAGCAATTTAAGAAAATGTGGTGTTATTGACCCACGTTATAAAAATCATTTCGAAAAACGTAATTGTGTTCTGAAATAAAATAATATACACAGAAGTAGTTTGATACATCATTCCACACAATTATAGGCACTGTCCTTATAAGATAAATAGTGATTTTACCTATTTAGGCTTAAAGGTACGCCCATTGATGTCTACTTTACACTTCGTTATATATTATTACACATATCGATAACACAAACGTATAATTCTTCGAATTCCCATTTTGCGCAAAACTTTCTCGGCCGCGGTAGGTCACATTATTTTGAAGACTGCATAAATTTGATAAAGAAAATCAACAAAGATTCTCATAAAATGGAAACGCTAATCAGATTTTCCCCATTAAGGGGAAATTTTCACATACGGTCACAGTTAATATAAATTTTTAACACTAAAAGACGCGGAAAATCGGTGCCATATTTATTTTCACGGATATCGTTCTTCGATATATGTATAAGCCACTACAGAGTCACGCGTCTGTCCGTACAGACGTATGGAAACCAACGGCGCGCGTATGGGCAGGTTTTTACCTTTCTCTCACTTTTTATTACTCTTAAATGCAATGAGTATTATTCAAATTAGCGTGAGCAAAACCATACTTAAAACTAACTTTTTGCTAACCGTACCTAATAATTAATTTTAGATATTAACTATAGGATAACAGTTATCAGATCTGTAAGATGAGGCATAATTATCAGTAGTTTAATGAAAATTCAACGAAGTTTTTAAATACATAGTCAGCCTAGCAATCCAATTTTGTACTGGTAGTTTAGTACCTATTTGCTTACACGTACCTATGTATGTATGTAAATATGTAAACACTTTATTGTTCCAATCTAATCATATATTTCTTTTATGCATGCATTTGTTTATACATTTATTACGCTTTGTGGTTGGATCAATGTGAAATTGAGTAGCTATATTATCGTTGTAAAACACCCTATGTGCA
Organism: Apotomis betuletana; assembly: GCA_932273695.1. NCBI lineage: Eukaryota > Metazoa > Arthropoda > Insecta > Lepidoptera > Tortricidae > Apotomis > Apotomis betuletana. The sequence continues at coordinate 21,492,584 of OW026312.1, forward strand.
AATGTAAAACCATTTTTTTTCTAAAAACAAACGGTGCACGTATCTGAACTGATAAGCGCAGTGATGCTAATGAAGACAATATTCAAGTACCCATCGGTAGCAAAAAAGTTTGTTACAAAACCGAAAATGTTAACAAAAATACACCTACTGCATTTCTTTTCCCGGGTCATCTTTCGCCAAAACTTGGCAGTTAGCACTCCATCCGCGGGGAAACTTGGCGCGTTCCCTTCAAATTAGGGTCTTCATGGCCTATAAGAATACTAATTGCGCCAAGTTTGCCGCCCTGAGGAAATTTATACTTAATTTCATGTTAAGTTGGTGAGGTCAATGATCTTAAATAGATATGTTGTGTAACCTTTATATACTTTTTCATATTGATCAAACAATGGGATAGTAACGTTTTTTAATAGAATCTTTTTATTGGTAAAAAAAAGCGCCATCTCTCTCGCAGTCCTTGCACTTGCTGTAAAGAAATGAGGACCGGGGACCGTTCGTGTAAATGCACATCTGACGCACAAACACATATGACGCAGAGGGCGCTAAAGTAGCGTAGAATTATGGAATCAAGGATTTGAGGTGATTTATAGCCCCGCAGCGTTGTGAAACGTAGCGCCGCAGGTTCGAGTCCTGCTTACATTGCAGTGGATCACATTACTTTTCTTTCATAATTTAATAGAATATCTTTATTTGCATAATGCAAAAAATAAGTACAAATGGCAGACTCAATGCCTTAAGGCTTTCTCTGCCAGTCAACCACTGGGTTAAACAGAAATATGTAGTCGGTGCAGAATTATAAGTTAGGTAGGAATATAACGTGTAGGTAAATCACACTTTAAAAATGTGTTTTGCCTGTTGTCGTAAAAATTTCTTACCTTACTAAAATAAGGTTTTGCATAAAATAATTACATACTTAAAGGACGTAGACGGAAATTAAAGTGTAAACATGCCTACTTACATATTTTTGCTGTCTAAGTTCACTGTTATAAGAAAGAGCCGTGGTTTAAAGGAATCAACCGTTCCGTTCCTGAAAAGAAAATGGCGGAGTCTCATTCAAATTTAAATACCTTTTAGAATTCACGTGCATCCAGTGCGTTCCTTTTACGACCGAGCGTTAAACTTAACACTTTCGCTGCCCACAGCGAGTGTAGGGGTTGCCAGACTCTAAAACTGTGTTCCGTAAAGTTTTTGTGTGTTTGCAGCTGTGTAGGTATTTTTCTTCCGCCTGTTTTGTTTTTTTTACTTTCTGAGATAACCTTATTTTAGAAGCTGAACTCTCAACGCTGCTCTATAATCCAAAAAGCCGGCCAAATGCAAGTTGAACTCGCTCACCGAGGGTTCCGTACGAACTATTAAAGCATATTGCTCTAACGAAAACATAAACTGTAGGTACTGAGCGACAAATTTAACTTTACCACTGGACAACTGTACGTCTTGCTTAACTGTGACACGCGACTCTTTGTCGCGTGACATATACTACCCGTCACTTTCCTTTCAACATCGAACGAGCAAGACAGGTGATGTTGAGTCGCGCGACAAGCGCAGTGGCGGCAAGATATGCTAGCCCTGCAGTTATACGTACTTTAAATTTATATAATTTAATCGCAAATGTGGTTTTTAGATATTTCCCTATACATTTTTGAGTGTCGAAATATACGTTTTTAGAGGCATCCTCGGCCTGTTCTGAAAATAAAATGGAAGGGTCACCAGGAAATGGGATATTATTACACGCTTGGGACGAGCGACATTGTAAGCGAGTGAATATTTATAACGACATCAATGCAAATGCGAATTATATTCTCCTGACATGTAACTTTTCTTAAGAATAAAGATGATTAATGTATGTATAATTGTATATATACCCCAGCACTGCTTCTAACTATAGTGTATGAATCTAACACTGTAGAAGCAGAGCAAGGGTTGAATTTAACATTTTTAACAAGGATTTATGATGTGTCTGTTTTTGACGACAGCTGCCTTCTGAACCGGCAGTCCTGGGTTCGAATTCCGGCAAGGGTAAATAAGGGTAAGTCGCGCTGAGTCATATCATGTCATTTGACACGTCTAATTCAACCCTAACTCAGCCTGCTACAACAAAGTCTTATACTCGTACAGTCTCCATAAACTGTTTCGAAATATCTATCTAGCTAGATACAGTTAATAGTCTAAAAAGATAATATCTAAGCCTAAATCTTCATTAAAGTCAATAGCTCACCATCAGAACCTAATCACTTAAGTAAAATTTTAAATAAAACCTGAAAAGCAATGAAACTAAAGTCACGTTTAAAGTAACACGTACTGTTCCTGTTTTGCAGAAAACTGCATCGGAATCCATTCTCAACACTAGACACAAAGGGGTACGTGAGCTCCTACTTTTATTCCGGTTGAAAAATTGAAAATACTCGACGCTTAAGTGAGGGGAGTTGGCGGAACGTCCTACTTAGAGTTTGTAGTAAAACTGTTGGAAGTTTGCTTGAAAAGAACTTAAGCAATACTTTTTTTTTATGTAGAAGCAATACGTAATTGTAGTCCGTAAAATGAACTGTTAATTATTGCTATTATTTGATTGCCTGTATTCAAAACCTACCTAAGGCGAGACATAAACATTAAGTGAAAATCCCTACACCTACTTACTTACGCAATGTTCTTGTAAATTCCACAAGAACATTACTTTCCAGTAAGTAGACATCTAAAAAATATTATAATTCTAGTTTTAGGTTGAATAATTATAAATAGTACCAATCATTTACGAAAAAATCGGACTGATGACTTTACTGATGTCTACTGATAGAATCATGATTCCTTTGATTTTAGCCTAATTATATCAGAGTCGGCACAGCATGTATTTTTTCCGCTTTTTAACCCCTTTGTATCCATAATCTGCACCCACTTGAAGTATCTCTGTTTTAACCCTATGGTTGACTGGTCCACCAACTGCAAACTGGTAATTTGGTATTAAATTTGCCATTTGTACTGAATTTTGTTTTTTACCATAAAGTTTTAATAAAGTAATGAATTAATGTCAATTCGCACAATCCATCCATCTTTTCTTTGATCTCTCTTCTCCAACGCTTGATGTGGCCTAATCGGCGCGGCAAAGGCCGTTCCACATTAAAATCGCTTTCGCTTATAGTTTGCGCCACCGACGTTCTGTAGCTGAACTAATGCGAATCGTTCTACGAATGGTGCGGATTTACCGTCGTCGTGGACGAGGCACGGAGCTCGAGGCACGGGGCATTCCGCGAGGCATCGAGAATTGGAGAAACATGTAACTGGCTCTTTCATGAAAGTTTTAGTGGCTCACTTTATAAACAACTTGAGCTGGGCTGTGAATTTTCACACGAATTTAAAAATAGAAGTTTGAGAAACAGATGGTAAGGTTTCTTTAATTCTTTCAACATTAAATTTGGGTATATTTGGAGCGGGGTGTAAAATGGAACGATCACATGCTATGACAGCAGCCTTAAAACTTGTCAAAATGATCATGGCTTTTATGGTTGCCTACTGAATTCATTCTTACATTGAATGGATTGCTTTTGACTCAAATCATGCCTGTAGCATTGAATTTGGCCGTAAAATAAAATTAAATAATATTATACCACGGCCGTATATCCATGATACGGCCAATACATAGCTCAAATTACTATTGTTACGCCGGTAGGTTAGGTCAAAAACTTTGAAAGTCAATTTCAGTGCTTTAGAGGCGTTTTCAGCAGGCTGAAAAGTCATTTCAGGCCGTTTCAGAAGTTGCTCTATCACATATCTAAAGATCGAAATTTCACCCAAGTTGCCGTCGTTTTCAGGCGCCTGAAACATGTTTTCAGTCCGTTTCAGGGCACCCTCTATCAGATGACGCCATAACCTGAAAACCCGTTTTCAGGCGTTTTCAGGACCCCTTATGGGCCTCTGAAGCACAAATCGTTATATGGCGAAATATCCCATAGGAGTGACAGAGATAGCACTAGAAGAATGAGATAGCTATACTCGGAACATTCGAGAAGTGTGTGACAGGAGAGGACTACTAGAAAGAGATAGCTATACTCGGAACATTCGAGAAGGGAGTGACAGAGAGTGCACCATTAGAGAGAGACATATATGGCCTCGAATGTTCTCGGCCCTCACACTGGACCTTACTAGAATATTCGCGATATGTGTGGACAATGCGTCCAGAACGGTTCCGCGGGATATATAAGGCGCCGACGGCCGGCGTGAGTTAGTTACATTTTAACTGCGATCGAGTACTAGTAAAAGGATATTCGGAGAGAAATACTCTTAAGTGATTAGTGCGCTTTAAGTACAGTTCGTGTGAATAGTGAGTGCGTAATTTGTGTAACAGTGTGTTTGTGTTAATTAGTGGATTTTTAGTACAGTTCGTGTAAACTGTAAGTGCGTAATTTTGGTAATAAAGTGTGTGTTTTCATTTGTGGATTAATTTGTGCTTTTCTATCAAATACGAACCCCACGCTCGTAACACTATAATAAATGTCAATGTCCATCGAAATTGACTAAGAGCCTATCGTCATTCACTTCAGAATTACTATCTACCAAACACTCAAATACGATACGACCAAAGGAGAATTTCGGCTATTCATGCTTAAATAATATCGTCGATATAGAATTATCATTGAATACCTTTCCTTTGTTTCCCTACCTAAGTACATTGTTATCACAATAGAATTACAATTTCGTTTGGTCTTCCGCATATTTCCCAGATAAACTGAGCTCAATCTAAATAAAACGCAAAAGCAAACTATACAATATAAAGTAATCCCCCAGGATTGTTCTGATTTCGATCACGTTTCTGATTCGCCCGGTGCAACCGAGCGATTGCATCCGTCTGTCTACATTATGAGATTGCAACTGGAAGATGGATAAGGGACCGTCGATTTCAATCAGATATTTTTATTAAAGGGCTATAAGAGGCCTTACTCCTTTTAAAATGCTGATGGTTTTAGACATTTTTCTCTATGATCAAACATGTTTCTTAACATATTATTGATGTTACTACCTAGAACAGGGCTGTTGGGATTTATTTATGATATAATTTCATTGATGATTTTTGTGTCAAAAACTACTTGAAATTGACAAAATTCACGCAAAAAAAATAGTTTTTTCAACTTATTTCCGACTACACGCAATGAAAGCATGAAATAGCTATGTTACTGCCTAAAACTCGGGGAAAAGTATTATTCTCTTCAAAAAGTTTGTTGAAATGATCACTATATTTGTCAAATTATGTTTTTTTTTTAAAGGAATAAGGCCAATAAATAAATATTAAGGGACAATCTTACACAAATCCACCTAGTCTCAGGCTAAGCAAAGCTTGTACTATGGGTAATAGACGACGATATACATAACATATAATTACATTATATACTTAGATTATAGGCCCCGGAACAAATATTCGAGTTAATCACACAAATATTTCCCCCGGCCGGGATTTGAACCAAAACAGCCGCGGTCTAGCACAACTATCCTTCGCGACTCTTGTCGCGCGACATAGCGCTACCCGTCACTCACATTACTGCACAGAGAGAGACGGGTATTATCTCGCGCGAGAAATAGTCGCGTATGACAGTTATGCTAAAGGTTCAGGTGTCTACAAACCAAGCCAACGTCGTCAACATATAGATATCATTAGAAACATCGATGTAGTCCCTAATTTCAATAACTCGTATGAAGCGTTCGTAAAACCTGAGTAAGGGTGCGTCTCCACTTAAGCGGAGCGGAGCGGAGACGTGCGGAATCGACCAATCACAACAGTGGAGCGGAGCTGAGATACAGATTTCAACTCTTTATTTGATCTGATCGGAAAAGGCTTGGTTAAAAAAGTTAAATGACATCAATTGGAGTAGAATAGCTGCCGGTACTTAGGAACTACGTTCTTAGTGTCCATTAATCGAACACTATATTTCCGAACCCCACCGACGAACAAACACCATTACTCGACCGTTTTACGATGCTTCTCGACGCTAATAGGACATAAATTCGAACTGTTTTTCCAAAAGCTGAAGTTTTAACTAATAATTTTATGTTCTTTCAGATCGCTTATAATGACGAAAGTTTTTATGCTGTCATTTTGGTGACTCAAATTAAGCTGTGAAACAATAAAATTAACTTTAGAGTTATTTCTATGAACTAAATAAAATTATTGCAGACGCGGCTGGCGCAGTTCGTATTGCACCTGCTTACTGGGGCGGTCCTGGGTTCGAATCCCGACCAGGGCAAATATTTGTGTGATGAACTCGGATATTTGTTCCTGGGTCATGAATGTTATATATATATATATATATATTATGTAGTCCGTCATCTTCATCTAGTACCTATAGTACAAGCTTTGCTTAGTTTGGGACTAGGCTAGGTCAGCTTGTGTACTTTGTCAATTATTAGGATCAGTTGGTCCATAACAGAGTTGAACAGTTTAGGCCCAATTGTACCATGTTTATTACTATTTAATGGCAAAATAGGTTCATAAATTTTGACAGCTCGTATAGTTAGCTAAGTCAGTGGTCCTATGATAGTTGCGTTAGTCACGCGATAAATAAATGACAAACCACCCGTCACTTTCTGACAAGCATATAAGTGCGAGAGTGATTGATGCTTTAATTTTATCACGTAGTCACATCAAATCCGAGTCATAAACCCCCACGGCATTCGATATTAATTAACTTTTTGATGTAGCTAAAGAGAGAAATAAAACTTTACAAGCGCTCACCAGTAAACTAAAACTAAAAGAAAATTCTAAAGTGACAAGCTAAGCATGTTGCAGCCCGCAATAAAGTTGAAATGTAGTTATGGTACAAAGTTGGCGGTATTAGGGTGGGTGCCGAGTGCAGACGAATACATCACGTACGGCGTTACAGCGGATTATTGAACGCGCAAGTCATACGCGGGTAGCGGAATAGATTCCGCTAATGATGTTGAGAAATCTATGTATATTTACAAATTTCTGAATGCAAAGAGTAATAGGACGAAAATAACATATTGAACTAAAAACAAGAGATGACTGCAAAACGACCCTGACTGTTTTTTATTAGAAATATCGAGCTTCTTTTTAGGAGGTTATAATTATTTTCCTTAAAAATACTTTTATCAATAAGGCTGATCGCTTTTCACTTTAATACGTTCTCATTCGTATCATTTCTTCATCAGTAGAGGTCATGTAAACTAAAACAAAAAGATACAAAATCTTAGATACTTTCGGGTCTAGTCTTGGGAATTACTAACTAGCAAAGACCAAATTGTGTAGGTACGTGCGATCGTAAACACGTCGAAGATGGTGTCATTTTATATTCTTAAACTTGTCTCTTAAAACTTATATGGTTATTATTTCCGCTCTCCGCTCACTCCTTGGCCCCTCGCCGCCGCACCATTATTATCGCCAGCTCGCAACGGATGTAGTTCCGCTTCGTGTGGGGCCATTAAACCCGCACTTCCAGCGTTTTCAATCCCTGATACGGCGGGTTAATATAACGCGGATTACGTGGCTGTTGACACGCCGGGATTAAGCAATAAGTTCGGGAAAGCCGTTGTTATTAGTTTTTTAGGGTTTTTTGGGGTTAAATGGGGAAAGGTTCAAATAATAAGCTGTAAATGTATATTTTTTACCTTTCAGTACATTATAAATTAAATAATAAGCTACGTACCTGACAGTAGAAAACTTGTAAAAACGAGTTAGTGTGCGGTGTTACTTTTCTATAGAGGGGCTATCATATCTTGCCGCGACTTCGCTTGTCGTGCGAGTTGGCATCTCCTGTCTTGTTTGCACGGCATTGAAAGGAAAGTGACAGTTTCGCACTATAAAAGTGACAAAGCATCTGTCACTCACACACATTTTGGCACCAGGTTACAAAAGCAGCCAACATACGCCCGACATACGCCCGCTGACATGATGACGTGGTTAGACGTATGTAGCGTGCATGTGTGTCATGCATGCGGCGGGAACATTTCGCGTGTCTCAGAGTGAACCATGCGTGGTGAGGCATGCATTTATATAGGTGTGATATGACGTAGCATAACGGTAAAAACAATCTACAGATCTAACACTACGCGTATCTATCAAAGGCATTGTAATTTAGAAATAAACCTGAATATATAGAATGAAAAAAATTGGCTTTGTTTTCTAACCTCGCGTGTAAAGGACCGCCTAAATTTTTTGTCCGCCTCCTAAGATGGCTCAAACTGTAGCTTAATTCAATCCAGATATTCAATTTTACAAAAATCGGGGCATTATACTCGATCAGCGGGCCTATGATGGTTGCTTTTATCACGCGATAAATAAGTGACAAAGCATCCGTCACATTATAACAAGATGTGTGAGTGACAGATGTGTGTGTGTGTCACTTATTTATAACGTGATAAACGCTTCCATTATAGCCCCCCGAGTACTGATCTGACAGATGTCATATCGCACAAAGCTATGTGAAATAGACTAGTTGCATTTTATTATGGGTGAGTTTAGATTTTTGGCAAGTTTATAAAAAGTTAACGAAGCCAAAAGAACAGCAGAAGATATTTAGTGTTTTTTTTATCAACACGCAAAATTTTGTTTTAATAGAATCGTTTTATCGATTCTCTTTTCAATATGGAAATATCACCCTTTTATTTTTATAAATATTAACTCAGAGATAAACTACTTAATAGTACTTATGAATGAAAATCCAGTGCAATGAAAGCAGGACTCGAATTAATAACGTAGAATTATGGATTCAAAGACATGATTTGATTGACATAATGATTTTGATTGACATGTGACAGCTCAGTTGGGAGAGCACTACGCCGGAAAAGCAAGCTTTTGTTTTCCAAAAGTAATATGATAAAATTTAAGGCTGTTAAATTTCACATGACTCCTAATGATAATGATGCTTTTAAATGAGCATTTAGTTATAATAATAATCGGAGGAATATCTTATTTTAGTGGACAGACCACAGCAATTTTGTAATACTTTGTTACTCATACAACACATGACTTTGTGGTTGAAAACCCGTGGTTTCCATCATCCAACACCGGTGATTTACCAGCAACAAAAATACCACAACACCGACATTTACGATATAATTCCTCTACCTTCAGAATAGGGTCGATATTTGCACTAAACTTTGTAGTTACTTAATCCATTGTTCCTAATTTACATAGCATCCAAAACGTCTCAACTTCCTTTTTCCCATCTTTACAATCCCACTCTTCTACCTTCAAAAACGCTCGGTATTTGCTCTAAATTCTCTTGTCCGAACCCAGCATGAAACGTCACAACCTCCTTCTGCAGCCATTCGCTTTTTCATTCTTACACACTGCAATACAGTGGATTTTGCATTGAACTTTGTCGTCAGTTAACTCTTTGTTCCAGATTTACTACGCTACCAAAACGCCCCAACCTCCATCCACCAATGTTTCCTTTCACCTTTCTTCCTTTACAACATGGTCGGGTTTTGCCCTGAACTTTATTGTCAGTTAACTCCTTGTCCCCAGGTCTCATGTGACCGATCGATGGTGCATCTGCGCAGTGGTTGCAGGTCGCTGCACTCGCGTTACGCAAGCGAGCAGCGCCACAGGATGCGCTATAGCTAAGACAAGCGCTCGTAGTGCGTCTTTTTGTAAACACCTTTGCAGAAAGGGTTTCAATGGAATTAGTGATCGTATGGGCTTTGTAATCTATGTTATGAGTTTTGCGGGAACAGGATTAGTATAAAAAGGGGCTTGGTTTGATGTTTCTAATTTCCTAATGACTTATCTCTAATGTTTACTTTAGCGATATGCTCCACGCAAGCGGGTAACGCCGGGGTATACCCTATAAGTAGCTATAACAAGTAGCTTTTTGAAGGACCTCTTGTGTTCCAAATAGATAAGCAAGGGTAGAGTGACCGATGAGTATTTAACTGTGAAATAAAATTCGCTTATTTCGAAGTCAAAGTAGTGCTACATAAAATTACTACTAACATAAAAATTTCTGAGCGTAAAGATTAAATAGGTATGTGATTTGATTTCTTGGATCAAACAGCTATGGCTGACTCATGAAAATCGCTCTAAAGCATAACATAATTGTGGATCGTAACTTCCACTTCTTACTGCAAACGGCGTATAAACCACGGATTGACAATAATGCTGCAGATTGTGAATCTCGGGGATTTTATTGGCAGTAAAGTCCAGGTGTTCGATGCTTGGGTTTAAACTGTTACGATCAGATGATTTGCGTAATACTGTGGTAATTTATGGTCAGTTATCATTAGAGCGCGCACTCTTGTCACGTGACGTCACAATAGGGGAGAGTTGGGGAAGGAAATAGAGTGGTGTTAATTAATACTGAAACCTAGTCTAATAATACTAATACTAGTGGTAGTCGTTCTGTTTTTCAGTGATTTTAGGAGTGGAATAATTTACAAATGAATCTTTAGATGATATTATAGAAACGCAACACTTTAAATTACCAGCTATAATTTCACTGCCTATCATTAGAATATTTAAACCAATATTTTTATACAAATGTGAAAATATGTTGGTTGGTTTGCCGCGTTAAATCAGAAACCCTAGCCATGGATAGCTTTAATTTTTTCATAGATAATTCCTTCTTTATCCAGAGTATGATGTAAGTAACTTTGTATTCGAAAAAAATGCAGTTCATTTCCCAAAGAATACGCATTATGTCCGTATAAGACTTCGTTCGTCTTAAGTGCCATACTCAACACCTCCATTTTGAAGTCCTACACAATACCTACTCAAGAACAATGGCCACTTCGTCTGTCTCGCGACATGCGACATGCACGGTGACTAGCACCCGCCTCTTTTACATCCAGTGACAAGGTGCGCGACTGAGCCCTGATTTGGTAGGTTTGATCTCTGTGACATTAACTTTCTAGGAGTTTCAGCACTTTGTCTAATTTGATATTATACAAGGGCACGCCTTAAGTAAGTCGATCCTTTAGAGTATACTACATGTTAGCTCGTATTTTTAAAGCAGCAAAAACAGAAATAGAGAAGAAATGTTGTTAAATATACATCAATACTAATCGAACCTCGTTTGAAAAATCGCTGGTGCGGATGCTAATCCAAAACAAATCTATCATATCAGAATGCGCCGCTTTAAAAGAGAGATTTTAAACATCTAACGTGTGTATCTGTGTATATTGTAAAACATATCTAGATTAAAGTAATTTACTTTGTATAAAAAAATACACAATAGAGAGTATTTTCGATTTAAGAGAATCTATTCAACCGTTTGAAATTAATCAGTGTTTTCTTTTTATCTAGGTTTATTGGGATGTTTCCGAGATGACTTGTAATGAAATGTTTGTGCTTACCTCCTGTTGTCGAGGTAGGCGTCGTATTCGTCAGGCATTTTGTCGTCGTGCATGTCGTAGAGGTCGCTGTAGAGCGCCGACTCAAGTCTCGACGGATCCAAGTGGTAGTTGGGGTTCTCGTACGAGAGCAGACCATTCTCTGTGGACAAAGTATACGTTCGGTTACTGTACATTCTATTTGGTGACGTAGGAACATTTGATAATAAATCGCAAATAATCCAATATATTGCAACATTGCAATCATCTAAAAGTCAGTGTATATTTATCGCCAATTTTCGTGTAATACAAATAGCACAACAACGGTGCGTTCAAGTTTAAATGCATTGTATTCGAACTGCCATATTGTCATATCATTTACAATAGTAAAATATATAGTTTTTATTACGGAAGCACTGTATTGTAAAATCAAGTAAACTGAAACGTGTACCTTTTAACAGTCAAAAATGTAGATACGTGCTTCAATTTACTTGACTAACAGTAGGTACTAAACGAAAAATAAAGGCCACTTGATATTTTGCCCTTTAAAAAGTTGCGATTATCGTACACAATCTTTTAAATATCAATGAAAGGGAATATCGAAATAGTGAGTTAAAAGCACGTTATTTCAATTGACAAGTTAACTTATTTCATTTCTTAAGGTTATGTTACTAGTTTATGTTTTTAACCCCCGACGAAAAAAAGAGGGGTGTTATAAGTTTCACATGTGTATCTGTGTATCTGTGTATCTGTGTATCTGTGTATCTGTGTATCTGTGTATCTGTGTATCTGTGTATCTGTGTGTCTGTCTGTGGCATCGTAGCGCCCAAGCGGATGGACCAATTTAAGTGCGGTTTTTTTTAATCGAAAGACTTTTCCGTCGAGATGGTTCTTAGCTATGTTTGGTGGAAGTAGGACCAGTAGTTTCCAAGATATTCAGCTTTAATTGGAACAAGTGACAAGATCTCAGCCAATATTGAAGCCAAGGATTCCAAATTTTGGTCAAATGTTAAGTATTATTAGCATTTTCTATATCACTCACTAAATGAGGATCTCATGATGACCAGGTAGTTGTTAATGGATCTCAGCCAATATTGAAGCCAAGGATTTCAAATTTTGGTTAAATGTTAAGTATTATTAGCATTTTCTATATCACTCACCAAATGAGGATCTCATGATGACCAGGTAGTTGTTAATGGATCTCAGCCAATATTGAAGCCAAGGATTCCAAATTTTGGTTAAATGTTAAGTATTATTAGCATTTTCTATATCACTTACCTACTAAATTAAGGTCTCATGATGATCAGCTAGTTGTTAATGGATCTCAGCCAATATTGAAGCCAAGGATTTCAAATTTTGTTTAAATGTTAAGTATTATTAGCATTTCCTATATCACTTACTAAATTAAGGTCTCATGATGACCAGGTAGTTGTTAATGGATCTCAGCCAATATTGAGGCGAATAATTCCAAACGCTGGATAAATGTTGTTTTATTAGCATTTTCCTTATCACTCACTAAGTGAAGATCTCAAGGGCTGGACTAAGCGGGCCAGGGCCCCTAGGCACTTGGCATTTAGGGCCCCCTCCCCTATAAGGAGAACATTATTATGGTACAAGTCCTGCGTCTGGGACTGGGTCCCTAAGACTAGCTGGGCCCCTAGGCCCGGGCCTTGTGGGCCTAGGGGTAAATACGGCCCTGCCATCTAGTTGTGAAAGGATCTAAGCCAAGAATTTCAAATGTTGGTTAAATGTTAAGTTTATTAGCGTAATCAACAATTTAATAAAATTTTGACAGTACAATAATTTGGTACCATGCAGCTGAAGATGGCCGTAGGAACTCCTTAACAGCACAGAATAAACCCATGGTGTTTGGGCTCGTCTGATTGTTCTTGATGAGCAATTAACGTTTGTGTAAGAAAGTACAGTCGATATTAAACCGAGTCCCAGTAAAACTTTTTTAATTTCCGTCACAATATTGGGTCACTGTTCTTAGTTTTGCAATTCTGCTCGAGGTCACAAATAGCAACACCTTGCAAGATTTTAACGCGACTAAAGGACACGTAAGCTTTAGCAAAAGTACTCGCCTAAGTTAATAACAGCTTTTTAGGTTTCTGTAGTCAACAAGGAACCCTTATAGTTTCACCATGTCCGTCCGTCTATCTACGGCTAAGCAGAGACATAGTGGTAGAATAAATTTTTAAAAACTATATTTTTGTGTACCTTACCTACACGTAAAAAAGTGGGGATGTAATATTTTTTAACGGTTTATCCCATGGTGTGGATTATCGATGATTAGGTCTTTCAAAACTAAGTCAAGTTACCTAGCACCAACTGCAATTTTTATGGATCTAAGTAAGCCACCCGTACTATTTGGATCCTGTAGAATGGAAACCTGGTTCTGTTTTAGGCCATAAGTAGCAGGTTCTTTCAACTCATCCAGTGCAAGTATGTATTTTGATTGTCTTGGCTATTAACTTTGTTAACGATTTTTTCCCAGAATGTTGCTAAAGGCTAATTTCAATTTTAGAGAAGACGGCTTTCGTTACCACTGGCTTGGGATCCTGTTGTCGTACACATAGTCAAGGATCAAGCTCGAGGAAAGACTGGAAACTATGGACCATAAACGGTGTAAAACCAAAAAAGTGTAGAAAATTCCGGGAAAAAACTTCTGTTTGTTTAAAAAATATGAAATAAAAATAAAATTAAAAATTTAAAAAACCCCCGACATGACATGTAAAAAGAAAGAAATAAAATCTACGAAATGTGCCTTTACAATGAACAGTAGAAAAAGAATCCAAGCTTCGTTGCGTCGGGGGACCGCTAAGTAAATGAAATGCAATGTACTTGTTACGGACAGCTAGGCAAAGCTAGCTATTTTTATAAATAAATAATAATGTTGTAAACGGTTAGGCGAAATTAGTATTAAGATGAATAAATAATATATTTCCTTGTGTTCCTAAATGCCCTTAAAAGCGGCTATACTATGTGTATAACACTTATTTTCCTAAAAAACATTATTGTAAGAGAGCTCCCAAAAATAACTAACTAAAATAGTTAAAAGACCACGACGTCTTAAAGTAAACAAGTATGACTCATCGTGGTAATTTCCACTCGCAGCGCGAGACAAAGGAATCATGTTGTTTACATTTAATGTAAAACTTAAGGATAAAACTTAGAATATCCTGAAACTTTGTAATAACGTTCCTCATGAACATACAAGTAAAATCTCTATACATTATACCGGCCACAACTTGCTGCGAGCCCGGCAAACAAAGAAATAACACCACGCGCCGAGCACGGCGCGATATGAGGGACAAGAAAGGTGTAGATCTCGACCCGTGTGAGCGAGACGGCCTCTGAGTCGAGACAAAGAAATGATGTGAATTTTATTTAATTGTAATTAAACGGGAGCTCTCACATCAAAATCACTTACATATTTGTGTTCCACGAATAAACCTTTATGTTAGCTATAAGTTAAATTTAAGCTAAATGATGTATTATAAGTAGGAATCAGTAAAATGTAACAGAGCGGGCGTCCCCCTGAGAATGTAACGAACCTTGAACGAATTATATAAAAGGACGCCCGTTTCTGCAGAATTCATTGAGTTCATCTTCAGTCTGCGTAGAGTTACGACTCCGTAGTATTGAGTTCAAGTTCAACTTTGTAACACGTAGAGTCCCACTCCGTTTAGTGCGTTAGATCAACGGTCCGCCAATACAAGTTGTAACCAGTCTCTTTCATCCAAGTGTATTACCATCTTGTTAGTTAGTAGTGCGTAGTATCATCGATCCGCAGTGTAAAGGACTAAATTAGTTAAGATTTTAATTGTAAATTCGCGTGTTAATTTTGTGTGTTAATTTTAGTATACTCCGATCCTCTATTTTTTGTTAATTGTTTTGTGTTTGAATATATAGTGTTTTTCCGTTTATCCTTGCGTTTATTTTCCTACAGTAGTAAATCGAGCCATCTCATTTACACCATTTCTCTTCTACATTTCCCTGAGCTATCGTAGATGTCAGTGTTGGGACCCGGCCGACGAGGCATTCCTAACATTGTCGTGGTCCTTCGAGCCGGATCGGAGCTAGTTAGTTAGTTAGTTTAGGTATCGTGTGTTAGGTTTGGAAAGTGCGGTTTCCAAATAGAGTAGCGATGGTAAATACACGCGGAAACAAGAGCGAGGAGAGTGTGCGCGCGCAGCGCGAGCGCACACAGGCTGCAGTCGACCTACAGCGGTTTGCAGTGACTAACGTCGCAGTCACGCATTCACCGCCCGCTGCCCATACCCGTCCGGGCCCTTCGGGACTGTACCACACAGACTCGCCCGAGTCTCCCGCCGAGGAAGCTCCAGTTTCGCCGCCAACCGATACTACGGCATCGCGCAGCGAACTGGACAAGCGTCCGTCGAAGACTGCGCACTTCGACCAATCACAGCGCACCGCGCCGGCCGCGCACGCCGGCCAATCACTGCACTCCGCGCCGGCCGACCAATCAGAGGCCCGCGCGCAGCGACGCGAGTTCAGCGTCACGTTTGGCGATAAAACCCACGCGCCGCGCCGACCGTCATCACTTCACTCGAGAGCGTCGAACGCGACGGACGTGCTCCGCCGCGAGGCGGAGCTCGCCGCTATGGAGCGGCTCAAACAACTTCGCTGCGAAGAAATTCGCCTTGAACGCGAGCTCGTAGAAAAGAGGCTCGCCGTCGAAATGGAGCGCATCGACGAGCAATCTCGGGCCGGCGGATCTCAAGCCGACTCACAGCGACGCGTCAACGATTGGCTGTCCAACGTCCACCCTGCCGACGCGGTCCACGCGAAGCAGGCACGACCCTCTTCACCGCAACGCGAGGCACGCAAGCGACACGAAGAGGAGCCCCGGACACCATACAGCCGTCGAGAACGATCGTCGAGCCGAGACCGAGTTATCGACCGCCTCACCGACACTATTGAAACCATGATGCGGCCGCCTCCGAAACAAGTCTACGAGCTGCCGCCATTCTCCGGGGAGCCAAGCGAGTGGCTCACCTTCTATAACTCTTACACCGAGAGCACCGCACGCTACAAATACTCCGCATACGAAAATGTCGCGCGCCTGCGACACTGCCTGCGAGGAGAAGCCCGTCAATGTGTGCAGCACATGATCGCCTCTTCCGCTCGACCCGACCTAATCATACGGGTCCTTAAGAAGAATTTCGGGCGCACCGATCTACTCATTGATCGCGCCATCGACGAGCTGCGCAGAATGCCGCCGCTCGGACCGAGCGCCAACGATCTCAACCAGTTCGCCATACGCATCATGAATATCGTTTCAACGCTTGTGGACCTGGACCGCCGAAGCTACGGCGCAAACCCACTTCTCATCCGGGAAGTCACCGAGCGACTGAGCCCACACTTGCGCAGTCGCTGGTGTTCCTACGCTAAGGAGCACCTGAGCTCCGCCGAAAACGAACTCATGTTGATGGCGGAGTTCCTCCTCGAAGAAAGCGATGCCGAGATGGAATTCTCGCACGCTAAGGCGCCGCATAGAAGACCGACGCCCGCCGCCGAGCAACGTGGATCGCAGCGCGTCCCAGAGCAACGCACGGCGGCCAACGCCGGCAGAGGAGCCGTACGACGCCCTCTGAGAGATCGTGTGCAGACATACGCACTCGAGCAACCTACCAGCTGCCTATACTGTGGAGGCAGCCACCGCACTACCGAATGCCGCAAACTCATCGCCGTGCCAGTCGGAGCCCGATGGGATTGGGTGCGACAGAATCAAATATGCTTCAAATGCCTGGAGCGCAAGCACCGCCGCGACCAATGCAACGCCCGCGGCTGCAATGTTCCCGGCTGCACCTATCCACACCACCGACTGCTACACGCCGACAAGACGCAGACGCATACACCGAGCGCCCCAGCGCCGTACATGCCTGCGCCACAAGCAGCGCCGTACATGCCTGCACCTCAAGCAGCGCCGTACATGCCTGCGCCACAAGCCACGCCGTACGCCTATCAACCGTACGCACCGGCTACCTACGCAGTCAAGCAAGCCGCTACCACGCCAAGCGCTAGACGAAGCGCCACGCCGACTGCCCCACCACAAGCTGCCGCTGCGACCTATACCGCGGCGTCGCGACGCCGCCCTAACACGCACGCAGCACCAGACGCACCGCCAGAGACGACGGCGTGCGTCGAAGAATTCACCGCCAACACAGCCGAATTTGGACGCAACGTGTCTTCGGTCCTGTTGAAAGTGATCCCAGTCATCGTCGGCGGACCCCGCGGCGAGACACTCACCTACGCCTTGATGGACCAGGGGTCCACAATCTCACTGATTGAAGAGGACCTCGCAGATGCAATCGGCGCCGACGGTACGACCTCGCGCCTGCATATCCAAGGCGTGGGGTCAATGACGACGCAACAGAAGAGCCGTCGAGTGCACGCCCACGTGCGCAACCAGACAGGCGGTCCGGCTCACCCACTAAGCCTACGGACCGTCGCCGACCTGGGCTTGCGTGCACAACAAGCAGAGCGAGACTACGTCACGCAATTCCCGCACCTCGCGGATATGAGCGCCGCGTGCTACGACACAGCACGCCCGCGCCTTCTCATCGGTGCCGACAACTGGCACTTGATGCTGCCATACGAACTACGCGTGGGCAAGATCGACGAGCCCGCCGCCATGCTATCTCCACTCGGATGGGTGCTATTCGGGTCGGCGCCACAACAGTACGCGAGATGGCAAACCGTACTGCACTGCTACGTCGGGTACGAGGCGCCGCTACAAGAAGAGGACGCCGCCCGACCCACAACTACGTCGGAGGCACCGACAGAGCAAGACCGCCGTCCGCCACACGATGACGACATCAACGCCCAGCTAAAGTCATACTTCCACATTGACTCGCTGGGCATCACGGCGGCGGTCAAAACGAAACCACAGAACGAGCGAGCTACGAAAATCTTCGAAGACACTGTGCGGCGCGTCGACGGCCCGCGCTACGAAGTCGGGCAGCTCTGGCGTGATGACAACGTCAACATGCCATCCACTTACAACATGGCTTTGCGACGATTGCATGGAATCGAGCGAAAGATGGACCGAGACCCGCAATTCGCCGAAGCATACACGAAGGAAATGAACAATCTGTTTGCTAAGAAGTACGCCGAGCGGATGGAGCCGGCGCCGAGCAACAAGATGTGGTATCTGCCGCACTTCGCAGTCACCAATCCGAACAAGCCGGGACGAATACGCCTGGTTTTCGACGCCGCGGCCACCTGCCAGGGCCGCAGCCTCAACGATTACATTCTAGAGGGCCCCGACAAACTCCAATCGATCTTGGGCATTCTATTTCGATTCCGAGAGGGAGCCTACGCCGTGACTGCCGACATACAAGAAATGTTTCTTCAAATCAAGTTACGCGAAGAAGACCGGCCGTCACAAATGTTCCTGTGGAGAGGCGCCAATCGCACACGACCTCCAGAAACATACGCAATGACGTCGATATTTTTCGGCGCTGCGAGCTCACCCTACTTGGCTCACAGCGTACGGGATTACAACGCCGAACAAAACCGCGAGCAGCATCCGATGGCCGTTGAAGAGATTACCACGAATCACTATATGGACGATTTCGTGTCGAGTTTCAACACAGAAGAGGAAGCCTGCGAAGCATCGAAGCAAGTCGCCGCCTCACACAAAGCGGGCGGCTTCACACTGCGCGGATGGAGCTCTAACGCGACTCGCCTCATGGAGTCGCTACCTACAGAGCTCCGAGCAACGACGCCCGCGCAGCTTGGCGGCGACAAGACGCAGAAAATTCTCGGATTGATGTGGGATCCGAACGCCGACGAACTCGGATTTAACACTAAAATGATCCGAGTTCCGGCCGACGTGCGAGAGCTACGCCGCACGCCTACAAAACGAGAGATGCTGAGCGCCGTGATGAGCGTGTATGACCCGCTCGGTCTACTCGCGAGCTACACAATCTCTGCGAAAATACTGCTGCAACGACTGTGGGAACTGAAGCTCGATTGGGACGCCGCCCTGCCGCCCACTGAAGCTGCCGAGTTCGCGGACTGGCTACGAGGGCTGCAATCCGTGGCCGCCCTACGACTGCCGCGCCCCTATGCCTCTACGGGGGGAGCTACGAAACGCGAGCTACACGTGTTCGTAGACGCCAGCGCTCAAGCCTACGCGGCCGTAGCGTACTGGCGCGAAGAAGAAGACGACGACGCCCGTGTGAGCCTCGTCGCTGCTAAGGCTAAAGTAGCCCCGACGCGACAGCTCAGCATACCACGCCTCGAACTGCAAGCTGCGCTCATCGGGGCGAGACTAGCTGCCAGCATCACTAAAGAACATCGTCTACGCATCGACGACACGTTCCTGTGGACGGACAGCAGAACCGTGCTACACTGGGTGCGCGACGACGCCCGCCGCTACAGCGCCTACGTCGCGCACCGTCTCGGCGAGATAGCCGAGACCACCAACGTCGAGCAATGGAGATGGGTGCCGACGAAACAAAACCCCGCTGACGACGCGACGCGAGCCGATAGCACACGCCGCCTCGACGCCGCCAGCCGGTGGTACTGCGGGCCGGACTTCCTACAACGTCCGGCCTCCGAGTGGCCGCGAGAGACGCCGACGCCGCCGCAAGACAACCACACAGAAGCCCAAGTTGCAGCCACACAAAGATGGGAGTCGCCATTGCCGGATGTCAGTCGGTTCTCTAAATATAACCGACTGATAGGCACGACCGCCCGCATGCTGCAGTTCGTGGAACGACTGCGGACTAGACAACCCACCGAGCTGCAGCAGAAGCACTTCAAGAACGCTGAACACATGTGGCTGCAACAGGCGCAGCGAGAGGACTTCCCGGCCGAGCTACGCGCGCTGTCCCGCGGACAGCCGATAGACAAGACCAGCAGAATATTCAAGCTCGACCCATACATCGATGAAGAAGATGGCCTGCTGCGGGTGCGCGGGCGTATCGACGCCGCGCCCGCTTACGTCAACCGACGCCCGGCCATCCTAGACGGCCGCAATCCATTTGTGCGGCTGTGGCTACAACGGGAACACGAACGAGCAGCGCACGCAAATCACGAGCGCGTCGTCAACGATGTCCGGCAGCAGTACTGGGTGCTACGCCTGCGGCCCACTGTGCGCGCTGTAGCGCACTCCTGCCGAACCTGCGTGCTTCGGCGCACGCAACCCCGCGTCCCGGCGCTGGGCGACCTGCCGCGAGCCCGCCTCGAGCCGTGCCAGCGCCCCTTCACCTACACAGCGACCGACTACTTCGGTCCTGTGTGGGTCACCGTCGGCCGCCGCCGAGAAAAGCGCTGGGTGGCGCTCTTCACGTGCCTGTCGACGCGCGCCGTGCACCTCGAGACAGTCCACACGCTGTCCACTGACTCCGCCATCATGGCCTTGCGGCGGCTGGCCGCGAGGCGCGGATGGCCCGCTCAAATCTGGAGCGACAACGCGACTTGCTTCCGGGCCGCGGACCTCGAGCTACGGGCGGCCTACGCGGAATGGCTGCCTGCGCTACGAGACTACGGGCTGTACCGCGGCCTGGACTGGCGATTCATCACCCCGGGCGCACCAAATCAAGGCGGCGCCTGGGAACGACTGGTGCGGTCTGTCAAGACCGCGCTAACGGCGACGCTACACACGCGGGCACCCAAAGAAGAGGTGTTCGCCACGCTGCTCGCCGAGGCCGAGCACACTGTCAACGCTCGGCCACTCACCCACGTGTCCGTCGACCCGGCAGACGACGAGGCGCTGACGCCCAATCATTTCCTGCTGGGCGCGCCTACTGCAGCGCCGCTCGTCGGGCCCTGCCGAGAAGCCGACCGACGCACTTGGCGGGCCAGCCAGGCGCTCGCCGAACTCTTCTGGGCGCGGTGGGTTCGCGAGTACCTACCGACACTCGCGCCCAGGCAGTCATCACCGACGGGGATCGAGCGACGCATCCAGCCAGGCGACTACGTCGTGATAGCCGATCACACGCTGCCGCGCAACGTCTGGCCGAAGGGGATCGTCGTGGCTACGCATCCGGGCCCCGACGGAGAGGTGCGCAACGTCGAAGTCCGCACCAAAGGAGGAGTTTTTCGCCGGCCTGCGAGAAAACTAGCTGTCCTCCCCTTGCAACCCGAGCCTACGCGGGAGCTCGGCGGGGGGAGACTGTTACGGACAGCTAGGCAAAGCTAGCTATTTTTATAAATAAATAATAATGTTGTAAACGGTTAGGCGAAATTAGTATTAAGATGAATAAATAATATATTTCCTTGTGTTCCTAAATGCCCTTAAAAGCGGCTATACTATGTGTATAACACTTATTTTCCTAAAAAACATTATTGTAAGAGAGCTCCCAAAAATAACTAACTAAAATAGTTAAAAGACCACGACGTCTTAAAGTAAACAAGTATGACTCATCGTGGTAATTTCCACTCGCAGCGCGAGACAAAGGAATCATGTTGTTTACATTTAATGTAAAACTTAAGGATAAAACTTAGAATATCCTGAAACTTTGTAATAACGTTCCTCATGAACATACAAGTAAAATCTCTATACATTATACCGGCCACAACTTGCTGCGAGCCCGGCAAACAAAGAAATAACACCACGCGCCGAGCACGGCGCGATATGAGGGACAAGAAAGGTGTAGATCTCGACCCGTGTGAGCGAGACGGCCTCTGAGTCGAGACAAAGAAATGATGTGAATTTTATTTAATTGTAATTAAACGGGAGCTCTCACATCAAAATCACTTACATATTTGTGTTCCACGAATAAACCTTTATGTTAGCTATAAGTTAAATTTAAGCTAAATGATGTATTATAAGTAGGAATCAGTAAAATGTAACAGAGCGGGCGTCCCCCTGAGAATGTAACGAACCTTGAACGAATTATATAAAAGGACGCCCGTTTCTGCAGAATTCATTGAGTTCATCTTCAGTCTGCGTAGAGTTACGACTCCGTAGTATTGAGTTCAAGTTCAACTTTGTAACACGTAGAGTCCCACTCCGTTTAGTGCGTTAGATCAACGGTCCGCCAATACAAGTTGTAACCAGTCTCTTTCATCCAAGTGTATTACCATCTTGTTAGTTAGTAGTGCGTAGTATCATCGATCCGCAGTGTAAAGGACTAAATTAGTTAAGATTTTAATTGTAAATTCGCGTGTTAATTTTGTGTGTTAATTTTAGTATACTCCGATCCTCTATTTTTTGTTAATTGTTTTGTGTTTGAATATATAGTGTTTTTCCGTTTATCCTTGCGTTTATTTTCCTACAGTAGTAAATCGAGCCATCTCATTTACACCATTTCTCTTCTACATTTCCCTGAGCTATCGTAGATGTCAGTGTTGGGACCCGGCCGACGAGGCATTCCTAACAGTACTTAAAATCGTAAAGTGGGAAGCCCCAAATAAAATGCATACTTACAATTTTGCGTTGAAAAATATAGTTCATTTCACTTAGGTTAGGTACTTAGCGGTCCCCCGAACGCAACGACGCTTGGATTCTTTTTCTACTGTTCATTGTAAAGGCACATTTCGTAGATTTTATTTCTTTCTTTTTACATGTCATGTCGGGGGTTTTTTAAATTTTTAATTTTATTTTCTATAAAAATTTTAAAATTAGCATTAAAAAAATATTGGCGCTTATATTTTTGAGTATATAAACTGTACTCGTACGTTGGGTGATGATTTTAATAACTGCTTATAAATACTTATTTATACGCAGTTATTAAAATCATCACCAAAGTAAGGAGTACTAAACTGAGGTTTTCTCCGAATACAGCGAATTAGGTTAACTGTATTGTCTACTATTATACCATAGCGTTAGTGTGGGGCCGTTGTAATCCCCAATTAGAACATAAAGCCGTGTCCACACGCGGTAACGGCGCACTTCCGGCCAGTAATGGCCGCTTATGGGAAAATGGTAAATAATGAATTTCGGAACTATTTTTGGGCTCGGGCGACATTGGAAACGATTGCTTAGTGTTTTATTGGTAAGGTTATAGAAAATAATATTAGTAAATGCTAGCAAAGAAGGTTTTGACTGATTCCTTAGACCTTAAAATGAAAATGGTGAAGCTTATGTGTAAATGGCCTTCCTTTACAAATGCCACTTAATGCAGAATTTACATCTATGACAATAAACAACGATTTTTCAAAAATGTTTTATTTAAGTGTCTTTCGGTTTTCTTCTCAACAGTTACCTCTTGGATAATCCCAGTATGTTCTTCAGACTAATGTTCTTACAGAACAAAGTTCATTATTTTATGAGTACCTTGCCTTTATTTCAAGTCGGTTAAAAATGTACATGTCTCCCATTTCACTTTTGCTATTAGCATTTAATTACACTCTGTTATATAGCAGCTATATTGCTAAAATAGGGATATCGCAAAACCTCATCGAATTGGAGCCTTATACGCTGTGTATATCCATAGGTGCGGCATATAGTCGGTGTAGCTAGCAGTTAACGGCCCGCGCCCATACCCTCCCGCGGGTTAACGCGTCCTGTTAACATTTATGGGTTGGGTAGTTTCGGATTGATACCGGGTTGGGGACTTTGGAAAAAGTACGGTTTAAGGTACAACAATAGCTAGGAGAGGTTGATATCCGGATATCCAGTCGTTCCCAGGCCACAGGACGATATGGTTGTAACTTTTATCGTTGAACATCAAAGTGAAATGGACAATTTTTAAATTAAACCTTCAAAGATAAAACTAAAGAACTATTTAAAATCTAGAAAAATGCCCCTGCGGCATAGTTCCGAAGACGCTGACAGCATTTCCTCGCTGAATTGCAATGCTGATGCGTTGTGCGAGGAAACTGCCAGCTCTTCGGTCACCAGTAGACTCAATGAGCCTTTTGCTGAGATCATTAACAAGTTTTTGGGTACTGGGACCCCTGCACGGACCTAAGGTCTCGACCCCAAAAGGTACAAAACTTCACACAACACTTTTATCGAAAAATAATCAACGAAAGTTAATGAAATAATATGTTTACGCTATAAGTCCCATTTATGTTGTTTTAGGATAAAAAAACTAAATTGAATATACAAACCAGCAACAACCGTACACGATACGTCTAATCTAGAAAATACGCTCTAATGCCGGCCACATACAGTCGGAATTCCGGTCCGGTTTCCGAACGGAATGACGTCATCAAGCGAGATATCGCCATATGACAGACAGAGACAGAAACACTTTCTGACGTTATTCCATACGGAAACTGAACGAAAACTCAGAACGTCTGCGGCGGCCCTAAGGCTACCTCAGACTCTGCCTCTACTGGAGCGGAGCGAATCGGAGGAGCATAAAATGGGGCCAATCACACTCCTCAGATTAAATGCACTTCTTTTGGGCTTCGCAAAGACGTAGCCTGATTGGTGCATGTTTCCGCTCCGCTTCCAGTAGAAACGCAGCCTTATACAACTAAACAAATGCCATCAGCCGCAATTGCTTGTCAGTTCGCTATAAACTCGAATATCATTGGACGAAAGTTTGTGGTTTTCATTGACGTTTTTTTACGTACTTTCTGACCTTAGACAGACCACGGGCGGCATTCACAAAGCTCCAGATCGCATATTTACGGTCCTCACCTTCGATTCGAGCCACAAACACCTGCGATCTGGGACTTTCACGAGTTCATCGCCCTAGTAAAATACTACTAAACAAAAATGGAGTATATTTTGCGTCTATGCATTAATAAAAGTGACAAGTCGATAGCCGAAGATAAAAATAAAGTTAAAAAACAGTTGAATTCTGTTTAGGCACGCCGGTGGTCGATAAAATCCAGTGCTCGATAATTTTTTATGTGTTTTGAATGCTGAGCTACAAATAGCATCTGTTATTCAGTAGTTTGTGTAAACTTTGCAATGCTGGACTTGAGTTTCGTGTTTGTTTAGGTAAAAATGTAGCCGGATTCAAAGAGATTTTCCTGTATAGTACATGCAATCATTTTAAGGATAAAAAAACTAGACTGTTATTGCTGGAGCAGTCTAAGTATCTAAAAAACATTCTGTTCACTTATTCTCGAATTTCATCCATGTCTCATTTCCAATTTTTTCTTCCTTTTTACACTATAAAAACAAAATAATTATTTGATCAGAGGAGGGCAAAAACAGTAAGTAACACCATTGGTGAGCAACGATCTCCATGCTTGTCTATATATAATGGTAAACTATAGCCTGGTGCCTGGAGGCTTAGGGAGAACACCGGTTATGTGTGAAAATAGTATATTTTAGTATAGGACACATTAATGTAGTAGAAATAAACAGAAAAAAAATTTGGCAAGTGCGAGCCCGACTCGCGCATGAAGGGTTCCGTACCTATACATATATATATAATCTTTAACAAGTTTGTTGTATGGGAGCCCCCCTTAAATATTTATTTTATTTTATTTTTAGTATTTGTTGTTATAGCGGCAATAGAAATACATCATCTGTGAAAATTTCAACTGTCTAGCTATCACCGTTGTTGAGATACAGCCTGGTGACAGACGGACGGACGGACGGACGGACGGACGGACGGACGGACGGACGGACGGACGGACAGCGAAGTCTCAGTAATAGGGTCCCGTTTTTACCCTTTGGGTACGGAACCCTAAAAACGCACACAAACAACGGTCGTCTACCAGCATTGAGTATAGACTGATACATCGTAGTATTTTAAAATAGTACATCTTTGGTAAGTCCAAATTGGTAATAAACTGGACTTGATAATTAGTAAGTTTCGTTTCTATAAAAGAATCTTCCCCGACATGGCGCAGTCGATAGGATCGCTTTTTGCTTGTAAAAAACACTGTATCAAAAGTTGATTTTCCGAGTCGAGATCCCTTGGAATATTGAAGAGGGCTGCGTTAAATTATTGAGCATCGTACCTGCGTATTCGAGTCACGGTGAGGGCAGAATTAAGCAACTTTTTAAGGCACTCCTGTAATGTTGGTGACTTACAGGCGTAAGTTTGTTTCGAATCAGTTTCGGTTATGGATTTGACGCTGCTTCGCAATCCGCGGCGCATCTTAATGTTCTCATTAACCTGGTGGATAGTTGCAGGTTAAGGTTTAAACAGGTTAGAAATGTGATAAAACTGATTTGATGTGAATGAATGGGTAAAGTTTAAGGTGCTTCGTGCTTGTAGTCTGAAATGAAGCAATGAGAACATTCATTTGATTTTTGTTATTTAAGATTTTTGGACACTAATATAGATATTTAGATACTACTTTGGGGCTATAAGTGCTATAACGCGGCGTGTGTATTTCCATTCATCTTACAACTCGATGATGTCGTCACGTCAACGTCATTCAAAATATGTAGGTAGGTACCGAGCCTATTGACAACATTTCATATTTATAACAGGTGGAAATTAATATAGAGATCGACAGGGCTTTATGTCGTGTACCTTAAAAAAAATCTTTGAATTTATTCTTCTGTATTTAAAGAAATATAAGAAAATATATTAAATAACTGCAATCTAAGACAATACGGGCTGAATAGGGTTGTTGTCTAAACCAAAGAGCGAAAAAATATATCTTTTTTTTATTTGACGTTGACAGATGACAGATGCATACCGAGTTTTATTAAGTTTTTTTTTAATAAGAAAACCGACTAAAGTAACCGTTCCATTAAGTTCTGGTTTTGGTGTTGCCACATTTTAAAATGAGTATGTTTTTATAAATTAATAATAAAATAAATAATCATCTCAGAAAATAAATAAAAACAGAGATTACTTCATCTTTTTAAGCAGAATTCAGAAAAGTAATAAAATAATAGTCTTAAAAATATGAAATGTTGTCAATTAGGTAGACACTCGTTCAAACACAGGTTTGTCTGTTACACCTAAAATGTCGCAGTTTAGTCGCCTCAGAACCGGAAAACAGATTTATGTACATTTTGAAGATTCAAGATAAGATAAACAAAACTAAATGTAATCGTAAAAACTAGCTAAAATAATACTGTAAGTTTATAAAACAAAATATTTAAATGACTCGTTATCTTTTAATGTGAGTACACACCACATTTTTCAAATTAAACTATTGATACAAAGTGGAGAGGATATGCTGGACCGGTAATCCAGAGGTACCGGGTTCGATTCCCGGTCTCTTCCGCCAGGTTAAGAATTTCAATTTTTCCTTGTGCTTTGATCTTTTATTTGTATTGTATCAATGGTTTATAAAGTAACTAGCTTTTGCCCGCGACTACGTCCGCGTGGAACTATGGAAGCAACCTCGTACAACACGATAGATATCCACCTAATCACCTTAATTAATAAAAGGGATTATTAAAAGCGCCTAAGCAAATGTAAGAGCAATTGTGCTTTTGGTCTAATCATTACATTTCCTACAGGGTCATCAATGTTATCATGAATTACTTACTCACTTTTCAATCTTTTTAGGTACAATTTCCAGGATGAAAACTATCCTATGTCCTTCCTCGGATCTTAAACTATCTCTATGCCAAATTTCATCAAAATCGATTCAGCGGTTTAAGCGTGAAGAGGTAACAGACAGACAGACACACTTTCGCATTTATAATATTAGTATGGATACTAATACTTCCCGAACTACCAAATATCCGATATTCACTTTAACGGCACTTGAATATTATAACGACGAAATAAATTAGGTCCGTCGGCGCTTGCGGGGCCTCCCGGGAGGACTTGAAGCCCTACACTATCCAATATGTAATGCATGACTCATTGATGAAACTATGCCGTTCGGGGTAAAATTCGTTACTGGTGTATGAAAGTCTTACATCCATAAATGAACAGGAAAGTAAGAAGATGAATCATTTATTGCCACAACAAAATAAATAGGCACAGGGAATAAGCAGGAATACGACTATCAATTAAACTCGTTGTGCCCGCGGCTCCGCACGCGTGGAAATCGGTCTGTGTCAGTTTTGCTTTATCACAGTTTCTTGATACCCCGCAGACAGGACTTTTCGTGGTGTCCAAGTCTATTGGGATCTTAACTCAATCGAGTATATAGTGGCTCATCATCATCATCATCATCTCAGCCATAGGACGTCCACTGCTGAACATAGGCCTCCCCTTTGGACTTCCATATATACCGGTTGGAAGCGACCTGCATCCAGCGCCTTCCGGCGACCTTTATAAGGTCATCTGTCCACCTTGTAGGTGGACGTCCTACGCTGCGCTTGCTGGTCCGAGGTCTCCACTCGAGCACTTTTCGGCCCCATCGGCCATCTGCTCTGCGTGCTATGTGGCCTGCCCATTGCCACTTCAACTTGCTAATCCGGTGAGCTATATCGGTCACTTTAGTTCGTCTACGGATTTCCTCATTTCTGATTCGATCACGTAGAGACACCCCGAGCATAGCCCTCTCCATTGCACGTTGAGCGACTTTGAGCTTTGAGATGAGGCCGATAGTGAAAGACCACGTTTCGGTGCCGTAAGTCATCACTGGTAACACACATTGGTTGAAGACTTTCGTCTTGAGGCACTGAGGTATGTCGGACGAAAAGACATTGCGTAGTTTCCCGAACGCTGCCCAGCCGAGTTGGATTCGGCGGTTGACCTCTTTCTCGAAGTTGGACCTACCTAATTGGACCACTTGTCCTAGGTAGATGTATGAGTCAACAACTTCGAGTACCGAGTTTTCAACAGAGACTGGGATGGGCACAACCTTGGCATTTGACATGAGTTTCGTCTTGTCCATGTTCATTTTTAAGCCCACCCGTTGAGAAACTCGATTGAGGTCATCGAGCATCATGCTGAGTTCCTCCATCGACTTTGCCATGACTACGATGTCGTCGGCAAACCGAAGGTGAGTGATGTATTCGCCATTGATGTTGATGCCAAGTCCTTGCCATTCCAGGAGCTTGAAGGCGTCTTCCATAACGGCCGTAAACAGTTTCGGGGACACAACGTCCCCCTGTCTTACGCCTCTTCTCAATGGAATGGCCTTTGTGCTCTGCTCCTGAACTCGGACCGACATGGTGGCGTTACTATACAAACACTTCAACACTTCAATGTACCGATAGTCAATATGGCATCGCTGAAGTGACTCGAGCACCGCCCATGTTTCCACCGAATCGAAGGCTTTCTCATAGTCCACAAACGCTAAGCATAATGGCAAGTTATACTCTTCAGTCTTCTGTATAACTTGTCGCAGCGTATGTATGTGGTCTATGGTACTATAGCTTCTTCGGAAACCGGCTTGTTCGGGAGGCTGGAAGTCATCAAGTCTATGTTCGAGACGGTTCGTGATGACCCTTGAAAACAACTTATAAACATGGCTTAGAAGCGTGATGGGCCTGTAGTTCTTCAATAGGGTTTTATCACCTTTCTTGAAGAACAGTACCACCTCGCCTCTATTCCATGCTTCAGGCGTTTTGCCCTCGGACAAGACGGAATTAAAGAGCTTCTGGAGGACCTTAAGTACCGGTGTTCCACCCGCTCTCAGAAGCTCTGAGGTGATTCCGTCTTCGCCCGGCGCCTTGTTGTTCTTAAGGTGCTTCAGGGCCATCCTAATCTCGTACAGACTGATGTCCGGGATATCTTCGGTATAATGTCGGGACAGCTTGGCTCTTGGATCGCCTACCAAGCTGTCAACGGGCTTTGCGACTGAAGTGTATAACTGACCATAGAACCTCTCGATCTCGCCTAGAACCTCTGCTTTGGTCGACGCTATGCTGCCATCTTCCCGTTTCAGCTTGGTCAGCTGGCTTTGTCCAATAGACTTGTCCTTTGCGAACACTTTGGAGCCTTTGTTCTGCTCAATGGTCTCTTTAACAAGGTTCGTATTAAAGAGCCGCAGATCATGTCGCAAGGACTTCGATATACGTCTATTAAGCTGCCTATATGACCTCGCGTCATCGGGAGACTGCAACTGTAGCGAGCGTCGTTCAGCCATGAGGTTTAAGGTTCGATCAGACAATTTCTGAGGTCTATCTTTACGGCGGGGTCTGAAAAACTTAGACCCTACCGTGTGGACAGTTTCCACTAGCCCGTCGTTGATCTCGTCCACTGAGACAAAGTTCTCCAGACAAGCGAAGCGGTTGGAGATCTCGAGTTGAAAGCTCTCGGGGTTTTGAATATGGGCCTGAGTAGGTCGGAGCGTAGACTTCATCAGACTGGACCTTTCCAATTTAACATTGATATTCAGTGTGCCTCTTACGATTCGATGATCACTGCCGGTCTTGACCCTATTGATCACAGACACATCACTGAAAATCCGTTTCTTGTCGGTCATGATGAAGTCAATCTCGTTTCTCGTGGAACCATCGGGACTTATCCAGGTCCATTTCCTGTGAGGCGGCTTCTGGAAGAAAGAGTTCATCATGAAGAGTTCCTCTTTCTCTAGTAAGTCGGCCAGCCTCTGTCCCCTAGGGTTCCGTTGCCCGTATCCAAATTGCCCCACTCTCAACTCATCACCGCTGTTCTTGCCCAACTTTGCATTGAAGTCCCCCATAACAACAGTGAAGTAGGTTTTGGAAGTATGTATGGCCCTACTTACGTCCTCATACATAGCCTCTACTTCCTCATCAGAATGTGACGAGGTCGGTGCGTATACCTGAATGACCTTCAACGAATATCTTTTGGATATTCTGAGTATTAGGTATACCACCCTGCTCGACACACTGTCGATGGTAGTGATGTTGTTAACGAGGGACTTGTGAACGAGAAACCCGACACCACCTTGGGACTGTTGGGCGCCCTCCCGGTAGTAGAGCAGGTTACCAGACTTCAGGGTTACGGTGTCCTCCCCCTCTCTACGGACTTCGCATAATCCTAAAATGTCCCAGTGTAACCTGCTCAGTTCCTCTTCCAACTCGCAAATCTTTTCATCAGTCCTCATTGTGCGTATGTTGTGTGTTACCAGGGCCAGTCGTCGTGGGGATGGGTAGCCGGATTTCGTCCGGGGATTCTTAGCACCCCCTGCTCCGCTATTACCTTGGCCGCTACCCACGCCAGGGATAGCAGAGCTGCCGGAGACTGGGGGCCTGGTATTTGTGTGACTCATCATAAAGGGGGGATTTGCCGTACGCGCCACGCTTGGCAGGCGGGTTGGCGCGCGCAGTTTTTTTTCTTTAAGGTCTCTGTATAGTGGCTACTTCCCTTTTATTGATAATTTTTTTATAGCCTTTAATACGGCCGGGGATTTTCTCGACAGATTAATGAAGTTTTCATCAAAATCCGTTCTGCCGTTTTCACGTGATGCGCGGTCAAATAAACAGATAAACAGACAAAAAAAAATCTTTGAGTTTTGATCTTTGTATCAATGGCTTAAAGCATAATCGACAGTAAGTAGTTAGATTATTGGGTAGAATAAGTAGGTATTTTGCTCAAAATGAACAACTGTTATTTACAATAAATTTGTATTACCTTTAATTACTTACGAATTAGTTTATGCCTCATTGACGGCCGTTACGATTACTCCTAAATACTATAAATACAGAAAGTGACAATATCAGTAAGTTTTTCATAAAAGTTACCCGAATGACAGAACGCCAGAGGTATAGGGGCAATATTTTATCATATTACTAGCGACCCGCCCGACTTCGCACGGGCGTATTATACATAATATAAACCTTCCTTTTGAATCACTCTATTAAAAAACCGCATCAAACTCCGTCGCGTAGTTTTAAAGATCTTAGCATTCATAGGGACAGACAGACAGCAGGAAGCGACTTTGTTTTATACTATGTAGTGATGACATCATTTTACAATTATTTGATAGCCGACATTCTAACCCATTTACACATCGAGAATGCCTTAAGGCCACCTTTCACGTGCGAATGAGTGGATAAAATCAGCCATGACAGGTATACAAAAGTTGTATTCGTGACGTAATACAATGGTAACACAATGCGAAGTGTAATTGTTCTTAGATATAGATAATATTAGAAGTTGCTCGCGACCTTCGTCCGCGTTGGAGAAAAAGTCATAACCCTCTTTTTTGCCTTTGCGTAGTCGGATAAAAAGTATTATTTAACCATCTAGGGATGCGCTGCTACCCGTATACTAAACATAATTGTACTCAGTCTAGATATTTGTTCTTTTCGACATTTCTAAGGTATATGCGCTTACCCCATTTGGCGCACTAACCCCGACTGACCTCATGTATTCATTGCAGTTTAGTCACGATCAAAGTGGTTACTTTGATTTTTGATTTCAAAAACACCTCTACATAGAAAAAACTTAACCTTACTTAGATAAAAACTGCACCTTGTCAATTCCATTCACTGCAAATCATTTCATTATGATGTTATTATATTATATCGTAACATTTGAAAGTCAGGGTTAAACTATCCATTACGAACGAATGTCAAGTTCAAAGCCGATATTTTACATTAAATTACTGCGTTATGCGATCCGTGCGCATTCCATATGAATTCCGAGTGCATTTCATTTACAATTTGTTGCGACACGAACCTGCAGTACTTTTTTACTATTATAAAATACTTAAATTGTATTTAAAATGTTCTTTAAGGAAATCTTAAGAGGATATATCACTGCTTATTTGTCTTTCTTGACTATTTACTCTTCCAAAACTTAACCAACAGAACTGAAATTTAAAAAACTTAACCAATCATAACGAGATTTTGGTCATCTGTATAAATAGGAAGGATATGTACTGTGTCGTACTGTTTCGATTTTTGCGCTGAAACTTTTAGCGTAGCAACTGGCTTTCTCATTCAGCTCCTTAAATTACGCTACGATTGGTTAAGTTTTTTAAATTTCAGTTTGGTTTTGGTATTGACGTAAGATATTTAAAAAAAAAATATAACAGTACAAAATAAACAATAACCCAATTAAAATAAGTCTATCTAAATCTAATACTAAATCTAAACTAAGTCTAAAAATGGCCCCCGTGGCATTGTACCAAAGACGCTGGCAGCATTACCTCGCTGTATTGGTATACTAAGACGCTGAGCGAGGAAACTGCCAGCCCTTTGGTCACCAGTTTTGGTATTAAATTTGGTTAAATTTCTTCAACCGTAAAGTAAAGTTTGAACCTCATTTGTATGCGACGCCGTAGTTACAAGGTGCAATCTGCACGTAAACGGAAGGTAAAGAGAGATTGGCAGTGGTATTTCTTCCTAACAGCGCCGCAGCATGGCACCAGCCGTACAGTCAACCAGTAAGCCACTATAGAACCTTGTCACATTGACAATGATATGAGATTTCAAGCGGCTTTCATATTGACGTTTACTGTGACAAGGTACGGAATAAGGAATGTTTAGAGTATGAGAGCCACGATGAGGGTGGCATATGTAAAACCCTCTAAATAATAAAAGAAAAAAAAGGTAAAAAGGTACAAAATGGCCTAGGAATCAAATTGGCTAATTGTACATGTCATCTGTTAAAAAAAAATCTTTTGTCCTGTCATCACGCCGAAACGTCTAGACGGATGACGGATTTTAATCTATTTTGGTACAGTCGCCATCAGATATATCGTAGCATATAAGGCGTTTATAAATAACTGAACACGACTCTTATTGACTGGGCGTTACAGTGTACATGTTCAGATATTTATGAACGCCTTATAAACTGCAATATATCTGATTTCGACTGTACAGGCTGCACATCTATAGAAGGTTACAGTTAACCAGATATAAACTTAGTTACGACGCACCTAGTTACGACATAGTCAATCGAACATGTTTATAATAAATACTTTAAATAATTATGTTCCCATTTCCAAGCCTAAATGACGTCACGCATCTCTTTAAAAAGGTCACCCGAGGTCATATTAGAGGGAGACATAAAATATGACTTAACACGTGTTCGAGAGAGGCGAATATATGCGACAAAAAGGTTTTATACCTCCTTAAAGTGCACGATTTACGGCACGACTCAAATGTGGGGGGAAAAGTGTCTTTAAAGTGACAGGCTTTTTGTACACCCACACGTTGTAAAAGTTGAAGTCAGTGCTTGGAACCGGTTAATCTTATTTTTGAAAATACTTACAAAAAAATTGGGCAAGTGCGAGCCCGACTCGCGCATGAAGGGTTCCGTACCTATACATATACATATATAATCTATAAAAAGTTTGTTGTATGGGAGCCCCCCTTAAATATTTATATTATTTTATTTTTAGTATTTGTTGTTATAGCGGCAATAGAAATACATCATCTGTGAAAATTTCAACTGTCTAGCTATCACCGTTGTTGAGATACAGCCTGATGACAGACGGACGGACGGACGGACGGACGGACGGACGGACAGCGAAGTCTCAGTAATAGGGTCCCGTTTTTACCCTTTGGGTACGGAACCCTAAAAAGCGCTTTCTAGGTATATTATTACGGTCCCTATTTATTTGTCTTTATTGATCCAGATCTACGAAATAAAAGTCGATAGCGTCTCATAAAAATACGATTTCAACTCGTTATGTAAATGACAAGGAAACAATTTGAGAAATTATGAAGAAGAAAAATAATCATAGTCATAATTGAAAAAAGGGAAATACTCGAAAAAACATGAAAGACGCTTCATTAAGGACTATAATTTAATAACAAGCTTTCAGCCTTTCAAAATGTATCATTATTTTTTTCATCACACTTTATTTTCCCGTATTTTTTTTTTTTTACTTATGTTTCAGAACATTTTTTGCTATATGGGTGGTTCTACTCACAAGGGAATTTTCCGCGGCTCACATTATTTTGTATAGTTTTTGTAGGCAAATTATATTGATTTACGATCGAAACTGTACAATTAAATGGTTTCTAGTATGACACTGAAAATTTGCTAAGCCCTAAATATATATCTCTCAAAAATTGTACTTTAAAGTGCCAAATTCTCAGTCTCCAGGCATGTCTCTCGGACGAAATGAAAGCTTAATAAATAAATAATAAAATAAATATTAAGGGACAATCATACACAAATCGACCTAGTCCCAAACTAAGCAAAGCTTGTACTATGGGTACTAGACGACGATATACATAATATATAAATACATATATAGATAACATCCATGACCCAAGAACAAATATTTTGCACAAATATTTGCCCTGGCCGGGATTCGAACCCGGGACCGCCGACTCAGTAGGCTGCATCATAACTGCATTTTGAGTATTTACGTAATATTTTCGCTAAAATAGAAATCTATAATATATGTAGTTTCAATGTGTTTGTCTAATTTTACCTTAAATGCGAAACTTATTAAAAAAAAGTGCATTATATTTTGTCCCTCGTTTTTTACCTCAGTCTCCTGCTACATCAAAACTAAAATCAGTTTGAGTTACCACGTCTAGCGCGTTGCTGTTCGGTCTGAGTGAAAGATCGAAGTGAAGTTAGCATATAAATGATCGCGGTTGGCTTAGTCGCTACGGCGAGTTGTGTAAGTGAAGTTGTGCTACGGCCAGTCAGCTTAACAGTATCCTGGCCCGTATTTATTTAAAATCCATTGTTTTCTATACACTTTTTTTGCATTCATAGGTCGTAAATTCGTTGCATTAGAGTACAGAACTGCATGATTTCAATATTAAATGTTGCATTGACGTAGTTATTGGCTAAAAACTTACAATAATCTCAGTATCCTGTCCACAGTCTCCTGGGCCCATATATTGTTTAAATGGTCATAAATTTGGTATATTTTATTTTTTGACTGGCCCGTTTGAGATCAGTAAAAGAACGACCTCCGCTAGGCGTTAAGCTACTTTTCTGACCTTAGATGCTAAAAAAATGGTGTGCCGCAAATCACTTCATTTTCGTCCCTCCTGAGTAGAACCACCCATATGCCACAGTTTACGAGTTATTTACGAAAAACAAAAAAAAGGGACCTTTACACCCCCCCCGTTGATTTTTGTTCGTTGGGTGTACTAGTAACACGAATACGAATCATGTAACTTATTGTTCGTGATTGGGAATATAGGATTTAAAAATATCCTGCAAAATCAATCACGATTGGTTGTGCGAAGATCAACTGGCCAACCTGAATTTTGCAACAGAGAAATCTTGACTGACAAACACTTGAGATTTAAAAACTAAAATCAGTACATACATAAATAGGGTGGTTCTTAAAATAACATTTTAAGATCTCTGGTTTCTGCTCTGGTTATTTTGGGACAGACATACATAAGAAACAAATTGAATGGGTTTCCAAACCAGAAATCTCAAAACTTTTTTTTAACCCTATATAACCCTGTACCGGTGCAGAGGCAAACCGAATCGGAGATGGCTGGATGACCTGTACGCATTTGAGAACGTTTGGGAGCAACTTGCTCTTCAGCGAGACGACTGGAGAGAAAGAGGGGAGGCCTTTCCCCAGCAGTGGGACACACACAAACAGGCTAGATAAAAAAAACCTATATACTATAAAACAGTAAAAAACTATTACAGACAACGACTAAACCACTGAAGGTACATTTTTTACGTCACCCTAAGCCGAAAGTGGGATTTTCTGTGTGGGGAGAAAAATCTCACTTCCTGCCCAAGGCAAGACGCAAAACCTTAGACTAACCGCGGGCGGTAATTAGTAAAGCGCTAACACCTGCGATCTGGGTCATACATCTAATTTACCGCCTCAGGTATGTAATGTACTATAAACACATGTTTACTTTGAAGAGAATTGGAGAAACTAAATTAGTACGGAAAAAGTCGCGGGCGAAAGATTTTTAGGGCTCCGTACCCAAAGGGTAAAAACGGGACCCTATTACTGAGACTTCGCTGTCCGTCCGTCCGTCCGTCCGTCTGTCACCAGGCTGTATCTCAAGAACGGTGATAGCTAGACAGTTGAAATTTTCACAGATGATGTATTTATATTGCCGCTATAACAACAAATACTAAAAATAAAATAAAATAAATATTTAAGGGGGGCTCCCATACAACAAACTTGTTATAGATTATGGTACGGAACCCTTCATGCGCGAGTCGGACTCGCATTTGCCCAATTTTTATTTTGACAAAATTTAAGCAAAAGATATAGTATCATAAGGATTTTGCGCCAAGTCTGCACTAAGTACATGCAAATGGCAGACATACATACTAAAACCTTGACGTTTTCTCGTCTTAGGTATGTTAATGAAATGTTAATGAGGTGAGACTTACAGAGGCTTGACGAATGTATGCATTGTAAGCTTCTTCTTTTGATGCATTTCTTGCCATTTTATCAGTCAGCTCATCTCATCAAATAATTTATTTTCAATGTAAGTATAAGTCTTCTTGTAGCTGCTTGCTGTCCGATGTCAGAAAGAAATTAAGATAAATATGATTGTGTTTAGATTGTGTATGTATGTCTAAATTTGAAAATAGATATGCATCAAAAACACTAGGTACTCGCGCAACCGAGTGAAAAAATAAATAACCGTGTAGTCTTTGCCATTCTGGTCTTTCTCAAGAAAGCCGAAAATTATAGAAGCAAGATTATAGAGAAACACTGCACTTTATCAATTATCATCTAGTATTTGTGTTCATCATTGCAGAGTCAAGGCGCTAATTCGAGAGTATACTTTTAGATATTGCCAAATAAGTGATGTCTAAGGTAGCAGTCATTAAAACGCAATGTTTGCAATAAGTTACATTTTACGTTACTTCCCGGTCAAGTTAAGTTTGCGTCTGATATCTTGTTATCTTATGATTGATATCTCTTATTTAATTTAATAGATCTACACACATTTTAATAAAGCCTGTTCCTATACCTTTTATTACAAAGCCAAGACAGAGGTACAAGCGAGACGAAATATCGATCAGACTCCGACCTTCAGACAGCCGCTGCGACCGCCTGCACCACTAATTGTTCCAAATCGTACCCTACGACACACACGATAAAGACCAGTTCTACATGCCATGCCAACCATGTGTTGACCGGGCGGGCTTTATGAAAACATACCCTGTTTTATAGGACCAAGACGTGGTTTTGGTCGGAGAGGTAATATCGTCGGGGATAGTGCAATACCGCGTAAGTAACAAGTGTAGATACGAATCAATATTCAAACAAATGCTAAGCATTTTTATGAAATGAGAACTTTATCGACAACTGTTATTTACGCGGTATGGCACTATCTCCGACGATATGCGGTTTGAATTGGATTCATATCAAATTTGTATCATATTGAATGGAAATTATGAGTTCCTTTTGTGGTTTTGGTTTGCTAGATATGTAACTAAGAATAATGAATGACTTTACTTTACCTCAGATAGATATAATAGAGGATTATACATCATAGACTCGAGTTCGTTGAAGGACTTTGTTGGTTTGCCCTTGTCAATAGACTTCATAAAGAAGAGATTCCCAATTCGATGCGTATTTTATTAAATGTATCCACCTCAATAAAAACTCCGTCATTTATGAGTCATTGAAAAATTTCATTGATAGAATGTCAAATTTTGACAAGCTCTGAAATTGTTGACGTTTTGGTATTATTATCAAACACACACACACACCAAACCTGACGTAATCCATACTAATATTATATGTAAATGCGAAAGTGTGTCTGTCTGTCTGTTACCTCTTCACGCTTAAACCGCCGAACCGACTTCAGATGAAATTTGGTATGGAGATAGTTTGAGACCCGGGAAAGGACATAGGATACTTTTCAGCCCGAATAAATGTAGTGTTCCCGTGGGATGAGCGGGTAACACCGCGGGGTACAGCTAGTGGCTTATAAACGATAAAAAATAGGTCAATGAAATGTCGGTTGAAAAATAAGACTAACAGTTCAGGTGCAGTAATGATTAGGACCAATTCTCTCTCTTCCATCGTTCCCTCACTGCTGAGAAACGTGACTCCTGATTCCGTCAACTAGTTGTCTCCATCGGCTACGTTCCGTTGCTTTGTGGAGTGCAGCACTGACTGACATGTCCAGCTCTTCAGATATCTGGTCTGACCTTTTGGGACTTCTGCCTCTAGGTCTTTTACCTTCGATTTTGCCTGTTACCATCAGGCGTTCCAAATGAATCGTCTCCCTGCGTGTCCATGGCCAAAGTACCGCACTATTAGGACAAATTAAGAATAATTACAATGAAACATATAATGTCTGATTTTTTAATGGTGTACAATTTTCACACCACCAGCACCAAAACCATTGATACAAAGATCAAAGCTGAAAGAAAAATTTAAAATTATTTACCTGTTGGAGCAAAGTCTTGGTGTCCAAAATAATACGCAGGAGTACTAAGATTAGAGTCTACAAAACCGTTATTAGACCAATCTTAACTTACGGTTGTGAAGCTTGGACTCTGACCTTGAAGGTAGAAAGTAAACTATTAGTGGCGGAAAGGAGGATCTTGCGGAAGATTCTGGGCCCGACCCGAAGAGAAGATGGAAGCTGGAGACTGAAGAACAATAAAGAGATCGAAGATCTAGTGCGGGAGCCTAATATTATAGGAGAGACCAAGGCGTCCAGACTCCGCTGGCTCGGGCACGTTGAGAGAATGGGAGAGGATCGCGCCGCAAAAACCGCTTATTTGGGACGAACGAGTGGTCGCAGACCCGTAGGACGGCCTAGATATCGCTGGAGTGATGAAGTCCAAAAAGATCTTAGGGACCTAGGCATCCTTAACTGGCGAGAGCTGGCTCAGGATCGTGGAGCGTGGCGTGATCTGGTGTCGGAGGCCAAGATCCACTCTGGGTCGTTGCGCTCAGTTAGTTAGTTTTTAGTTAGTTAATTTAATTTAGTTCTTCGATTTTTAACTAAATTAACGTTTAATTTTCCGATGAGAACAACTCTTCGAGTAGAAGAGAGTAAAAAAAATATTTGCTCAAAGACACCAAGATTACTTGCCACTCACCTCATTACCTTGTGTCTTTAAAAAGCCATTTGTAATATCATACACCGACCTCCATTAAGTACAATAAGTGTACACTATACAGTGTACATTTTGTCTAGTTATGTGTCTAGTTTTCATAAAAGCTCTGCGCAAAAAGTTACACACTTAATAATAACTACATTACTTTGTAACTAAGAAAGTGCCTAAAGTGCCTTTTATCCACCTTTTATTTTCTTCTTAATTATAAGTTAGATTTGTTTTACGAAATTGTATTGTGCTTGGTAATATAATGAAGTTTTTATGGAAAATTGCACATTATCTTAGTTATTTTTTTGGCCACAATTCGTCGTTTGACCGCCGCTAAATTGCTACTTTAGCTATATATGCGCTATTCAACATTTACCGTAATGAAATGACATTTACTTTCTTACTAACATTAATGTACTAAGTAGGCTGGATACAACCAAACTGGAATACGACTTACTCAGAGATCAAAATGCCATGTAAACTTGTCATTAATTATCAGAATAACCCTTAATCTATATTGATTAAATCAAGCCTTAGTCTTGTACGTGAATATAAGTGTGTGTGGAAAATGGAAATTGTAACCTATTAGTTAGGCTAGTAAGCTGGTATCTTTCACATAAACCGTTTGTTCAACGACTTGAAATAACTACACTTAAAGTAATTAGACAGAATAAACATATACTTAAATCTCAAAAGATCACATCTACTACTAAATACTCTAAGCTTATGCCGTTTTGTCTCGGACAGCAAAGTTGACATAACGCAACGCAATTTTACCGTTATTAAGTACCCTAGAACGGTAAAAAGGTGCCTTAATGAAATTCGGAGCAAGGTTAGAGTTAAGATTACAAACACGCATTACCCCTTCGGGCGAAGTAGGTTAATGTACGAAATGGTCATGGAAAATAAAGGTAGGGTAGTAGCATGCT
This sequence comes from Apotomis betuletana, assembly GCA_932273695.1. NCBI lineage: Eukaryota > Metazoa > Arthropoda > Insecta > Lepidoptera > Tortricidae > Apotomis > Apotomis betuletana. Next base: position 21,533,460 of record OW026312.1, read on the forward strand.
GAAGTAAGAAAATAGACTGTTTAAACCACTTCAAAACTACGTGGCGCCATCTATGGTATAAAGATTAGCAATTACGAGCAAACAATTATAAAAAAAGAAAAGAATTTTCAGTATTATTTTTAAAAAGCTTAAAAACAAAAGAAAAATGTTGCTACCAGCACTAGTCTAGCTCTTATGACTTTTTAACAATTTCGCAAGAACGGTATAGAGTGTAGTTAGACTATAATGTAAATAACTGTCTCCTATTAAATACACTGTTGCTTACTATAATAATATACACAATATGTTTGCAAGCGATCCATGTACATTATAACTAAATGCGTCTTGTATTCAGGAAAAATCTTAACAGCGTGATGCAGCCCTTATTATGAAGATTTTCTCAAAGTAACAACGCCATCTATTAGAAAATTTTGTCATAAAAATTACATGGGAACATCAACACACCGTTGACACAAAGAGTGTATAATTGTAATATTTGTAATCTTCTTCATTTGCGTTTTGTTTCTTTATTGACATTTATCTGTATGCACTGTTATGTTAATTTATTTAAACTGTTATATTTACGGACACGTCTAAATTTACACTGGATCGCCAACGAAATGTGTGAATATCAGGAAGTCTCGGTCATCAAAACCTATTAACATCACAGTTTAAAATTCAAAATTATCGTCGTGCTGTATCGTGTCGTCTCATTCAAGCAAATTTTATACAACAGGGGAGCGAAAGGGACACTAACACGAACTTAGAATCTACTCGAGATCCCCTGAACCATTAGATATCTGTTTACACTGCACTCGTTCGCTAGTCATTAGTGACTTTCGATGATTTCGGTGACTTAACGAGTGCGGTAACAACGTGACTAGATGACTTTCCACTCTTGCGCATCGCCACAGTAAATAGAAGATCAACAGTATTTTAAGTTAATATAAAACGTTCAGGATTTTCATTCATCAATATTAAGTGTTTTATTGAATTTGATAGCGCAGTAGTTCATCTCATTTAGGATTCCGACGACATCATATTTTAATATACTTAATATAGTTAAGCAATATTAAAATCTGTACACTAGATTAAGAGAACAAAATGTACACCTTTATCTCTTTATAAGATGATCCTAAAAAGAAAAAGTTGGAAGACATAGGTCAAGATCAAGAGTGTCGTAGATAAAATGACACACGAGTGTCACGATCAATGTCACTATAGATTTAGCCTTAAATTTTCTCTTAACGATTTTTGGGTATTCTAAATTTATACATATTACGTGTAACAAAACCATTGCTTAGGTACGTACTAACACTACTAACAGTACTAAACAATAACTATATTCATAACAGGCGACTTTCAAGGATAATCTAAAGCAAAAGCATTCAACGTTGTAAGCTCATTGTTGTATGTTTTCCCTATTTCTTAGCATGAAAAGAACATGAGCATTATAGAAGACTTACAACCATCACTTCGCACACTCAAACAAATCCTGATTAACGTTATGTTGAGAGTTAAGTTCAAATTTCAATCATAAGTCGCGTAACCGACCGCTCAAAACTAACAAAACGTGGCAAAATTGGGAAAAGGTAAGTACTTTAACGCTCTTATTACATATTACGAGTGGGAAGAAAAAGTTAAGATACTGGATTTTATAGGGCAATATTCATACCGTTGTTTATTAAGGTAAAATGCTTGTATTTTATAATAAGACTTAGGTATTCTGTAACTCTAGATGTAAAGACACTGTATTTAACATTATTATATATTTCATTTCGTAATATCACCACTAGATGTCTATAATACTTTATCGATCTGCATGTGCTATTTGAGTTACATTAAGTACCTATTATAAAATTAATATCTTTGGTTTAAAGAAGTGATGGAAACTACACGATTTACGAGATAATTTACTTGACGGAATGAAACAGTTCGGAAATTATAAACATTACTATCCCATGTGTCAATAAATCAGTATAAGCAAACTTTTGAACTCATCTTACCTCACGTAAAGTGGATGAGAGCACATAAGTAATAAAATAAAAGTTCTTATGATTTCGCAACAGGTTCCCTCCCTTGTTCCCTCAGTTCTCTTGTTTGTGAAAAATCCGACGCAATTGATCGTGGGATTTGTGGGGCATACTATCATAGCTAAACGATCGACCGATGAATGCGTGCCGCCACGACTGGCTACGACCGCGCGCTGGTCTAGCCCGAACAAAGGCTTGCGTGGCTCGCGGTTATGGTTATGTTATTATTTATATCAATTGAAACCATATTTGTATCAGAAAACAATAGACAGTGTAAACTGTGATAAGTGATATTAGGTATACTCACTCTCTCGCTTGTGTAGCCCCATGTTGTAGGCGATGCGCGGGCGCAGCAGGACTAATGCGCGCGTACACACATAGTACAGGTAGAACACACACACACGTACACACACCACTGGGTTATTACATCACTGTGAGGAACAATTGCATAAAATCCAGTTAATAATTGTCCAACTTCAGATACCTAAACACAAATCACTGAAAGTATACTTTCAGTTCTTAGTTACAGAGATGATCCAAGTATTAGTACCTGTAAAGCACGGATTCTGATTATTTATCTGATGGTTCTAACAATCAGTCGGCGCGACTTTGTCCCGCGATACAAAAATTATAATGATAAAGCATCCGCTTCGTACTCACAAACTGGTCAAAAAAGGACGGATTTTTGTCATAAATCTATCAAGTAGTTGAACACTAAACCCCGGCTGTCATAGACCTGCTATAATACTCCTATTAGCTTCTGTTCCAACACCTTTTAAAGCTATCTTTGGACTGAGTAGCGTCTAGCTGAATGAGCGCGTGGTAACGGACTGAGTCGCCGGCCACGATCGGCGGCGAGCGTCAGCGGTGAGCGGCGGCCATGGGTGGGAGAGGAGAGAGAATTTGTCGGGTCTCTCAGTCACGCATATAGCCGGCTCTCCATAGTGTCAGTTCAGTTCAGTCGATTAGTTACCTCTTCTTCTTGGTCAGAAAGAAAGAATGGTTGTGTAACTTTCTCGGTCCGAAATGATGAAAATGACAGAAAACTGAGGGACCAGACAGACTACTGGACTGAACTGACTTTAGAATGAACGTGTAACCGATGTCAGATGATCAGTGATTCAGCGGACCTGTGATGGTAGCTTTTATCATGCGTTAAATAAGTGAAAAAGCATCTGTCACTCACACTCTTTTGTCAAAACGTGAGCTTGACAAAATTCGTGTGAGCGACAGATGCTTTGTCACATAATTATCACGCGATAAACGCAACCATCATAGGCCCCCTGATCACATTCGTCATAATATAGATAAAAAAGCACCTGTCACTTTCTGACAAGGATCTCAGTACAATAATAATGGATGCGTTATCATGTGTATATATCACTGCAACTATCATAGGATAGGTTCAAGCTTTACACCATTCAATTGCAAATAAAAAGTGCCTTAATTTAGTTTATCGAATCCGAATTTAGTTTAAAGAATTTACTTTTCCGACACTAGCATCGAATGGCTATAATTTAGCTGAAAGTATTGCTGTTATGTCCTATACAAGTCAGATTTTAACGGTGGGCATATGCGAGATTAAGGATTTCAGGGTCAAATCTTCTGATAAAACTCGTACGAAAATAAAGAATGTTCCCTCTTCTATAATCCTATGTAATAGCAACATAGCCTAGATTCATACAAACTCTTAACTGTTGACCGGTGGTTGGTGGTGGATTACTTTTGGTTTTTGAACTGGCAATACCATTATTATCATTAATTAGAACCCATTTTTCAGTAAGTATAATTATATGAGTTGATATACGTTTACGTTTATTTTTTAGAAGTAGTTGTGAATAGTTGTTTTTTCTTTTAGCACAGAATTAATCTTGTTTTCTTGTTTTTATTATTGCTGTCTTTTACTTTTAATGTTTGTTGTTCTATGTTTTAGTCTTACTGTTTTTTGCTCTTATGTTTAATTATGTTTCTGTGTTCTATGTGTTTACCGTGTAATTTTTTTGGTCGTGTGTACAGTAAATTTGCATGTAATTATCAAATAAATAAATAAATGAGCTGTGGGTTGAAAATAATAAAAGAAAAATAAAATCAGAATAAAACTATAAAGAATCATTGTCTGATATTAGGCTCGAATGGCAGCCACCCAGCCATACCACGGCCTTATTTTCTAAGGAATGTCTAATTCGCAAACCCTGATGCATCTTAAAATGTACTCTCCTATTTGCTAATGCAATACACACATGCAGTTTCTCTTTTTACTTTTACCACATCGCCAGTCGACTTGCGGACCACAAGTCAGACTCGTTTGGGGAATACTAAGCACCGTCATAATGCCTGGATACATAATGTTGCGTATTATGTAACACTTAGATTACCTACACTCGGGGGAATGATTCGCGTAACTAGAAATTTAAGAATGTAATGCAGTAGCCTGAACAAATAGTCATCAAACCTACTTTACAGTGAACGAGCAAGAGAGGGCGCTGTTATTTTGTATCAATGGTTTAATATAAACATTGTGGTGTCGGTGTCTACCCAAATTAAAGAAATGAGACATTATATGTTTCATAAATTTATAAAATAACAGCGCCCTCTCGCTTGCTCGTTTACTGCTGTAAAGTAGTGCGGTAAGATGTGAATATTAAAATAAAAAATGCAAAGATCGACAGACAAAGCATAAGCAAAAATTTGAAAGGTTGCTTGGGAGTTAGGGTGGCGGAAAGGTTAACGCGCTGAACCGGAAATTCGGGTACCGGGTTCGATTCCCGGTCTCTTTTACCAGGTAACTCATTTCAATTTTTCTTTGAGCTTTGATCTTTGTATCAATGGTTCAATAATGAATATTATTATGTAATCATTAACTCCTATATATCCTAGTTGACATAACCCAGTAACATACACGGTATGTGGATGCGCACGCGACGCCGCGGGCGACACTCTCCTGGGAACTGTTTTGAATGCCGTCATTATGCCAGAGAATGAAAGTTAGGTTTTTGTTGGTAGGTATTAGTGTTAGGGTACGGTAGGAAATTTTGTGAGAAATTAAGAGTTTGTAACATTTTTAATTTATTGAGTTATGCTAGTCTAATTAGATGTAAATTTCTGTATGTATATTTACCTTCTCAAGTAAAATAAATTAAACGGATTATATCGCGTATTTTTTTTTTGTATTTATAAAATGGGTAATAGTTTGCACAAATGCTCTTCTCAGTCCACCTTTGTCAACGGTAACTGGAAAGTTGACAAACGTCAGGGAGGCTCAAATAATTAATATACGCGATATAATTAAAATGTGTGACAGTGCGGAAATCGAAGATAAAACCGAACAAAATGATTTGCCTATAGGAAGCAAGAGATACTTGATCAGCAAACTATAGACCTAAACTAGAATTAAGATTTTTTTATTTGAACTACACGTTTATTTTACTGTTAACAACATAACGATTATTTTCGAAACCTTGAAACATTGTACATATAAATATGAGAGCATTGGAATAGAACACAAAATCACATCGCTTACACTGTCTAAATAAATAAAACTTCGTATCACCACCATGTTCAAATTTCGATCGATTAATTGAAAAGTGTAACATAGAATAGAACCAATCATTGATTCAACAATATGTACGGAACCCTTATTAAATGCAGACGTGCATACATAGTTTTTACCATATTTATACAGAGACGGGACGATAGCGCGTCGCAGTAAAAGCGAAAGGTTTAATTCTAATTGCCCTCAAACTCGCGGCATTATTTTTTATACGATTATAATCGTTTTATTGCGATCTGGTCGCTGCCGGTTTACGAGCTTGTCGGCTGTGATGACAAGCTTAATTGCTGTTATTAAGGTTGCAACGGTACTTGTAACTTTATAATAAAATTAATAATCGCTTATTAGGAGGCCTTATTCCTTTTAAAAAAAATTTTTTTCATATTCTGACAAATATATTGATAAGTTCAACAAACTTTTCGATGTGAATAATTCTTTTCCTTAGTTCTGTATAGTTACATAGCTATTGCATGCTTTCGTTGTGTGCAGTTGAAAATAAGTTGCAAAAAGTTGCTTTAAGTCACATAAATCGTAATTCAACGTTACAGTAATATAGTAAAACAGTAACACAACAACCGTCTAATTAACAAAATAATCTTTCAAAACAATAACACATCGGCATGTTTCCATTTGCATACAGATTCGTTTCGCAATGCCAATACGAACATAATTAGTTCACACTCCACTGAGTGCAGTAATGGCGACGGCCTTGTGTGGACAAATAGGCAAATGTTTGGACCAATCGACCAATGTTTTGAGATGTGCGGATCGGGAACTAAATTTGACGTTTTTTTTTGTCGTTCTGTCCGACCTCGTCACTTTATCTAGACGTGTACAATATATGCATTTAAATGACAATATTTCAATGTTGCTCTACTATGAATGCCGTAGTCGTCTAATTCTAAGTAGTTTTAAGTCTTGCTTATATTATGTATTTTTGTAGTTCACAGTGCCTTGGTTTAATTACCGTAATGCTGTGTAATTTATTTCGAATTGCACAAAACTGTAATATGATATATAATCGATATATCGCTCAAGTGGATATATTACGTTGTCAATGGAAATAGGCTTCCAAACTCATTTGTAATGTCGCGTTATTGCAATACAACGGGATGAAACTTGAAGAAAACAAAAGACTTTAGGTAAAACAAAACACGAATGAAACTTAACATGTCTTAGGGTTTAATAAAAAAAAAACAGTTTTGTAGTAATTAACGCCCTGAAGCTAAAATTGGTAAAATGCACTAAAAACATCTTTGTGCGTAATAAATAATTTGATGCATTGTTATACGTGAATATTGGCCCTATAGCTTATTTAGTCCAATTTGGTCAAACATTTGCAACCAACATCCACACGAGATCTGAGCTATAATTTCGAGTATCCGATCACCTATTATATAAGACTAGTGTATGTTTTGTGATGATAACACCGACGAGAACATCCTTCCGTTTCCGTGGAAACTTGGGTTGAAGATTTGGTTTAATATTGGAATAAATTGATAGTTCCGGGTACAAAAATGGTGTTATAATTGGCCAATAATGGGCTTCTTCCCGGTCTAGAGCAGAAAATCACTTATTATACATATTTCTTGACAAATACGGAAAGTTTGTTCACTAAACATATAAGAAGTCTGCTTTATGGTTACCTTTGTTTATTTTAAAACTTAACTATATGTGTTGGTCACGGATCAAACCAAAAATACATTATCCATATTATATCTTAAACTAAGCAAAGCTTGTACTATGTGTACTAGACGACAATAAATATAATATAATAAATACCAACAGATAACATCCATGACCCAGGAAGAAATATTATAGTTAATCTCAAATATTTGCCCCGGCCGGGATTCAAACCCAGGACCGCCGGCTCAGTAGGCAGGTGTACTACAAACTGCGCCAACCGCGGCGTCAATAATGACTACGCAAATTGCGCAATCTGATTAATGTGCGTTTAAGCTAATTTTTCATATTGCCAGATATTATGCACGCTGATATGCAATGGATAATATCATGAATATCTGACCAAAGTGAATTCATACAGAAACATACATCTTGCTCATGTCGGTTTCACAATAAGCTAGAATTGTTATCTAAACACTAACATTTTAAATTACCTTGTATGTTGCATTGAAAGTAGACGACCATCTATATTTTTCAGATAAAGAATCGCATAATTTACGTCAATAAAAAGTGAAAACAAAGTTATCGGCCGTGTAATAACATAGTATTGTATACCTACTCTAGCAAATTACTTAAGAAACATATAGTTAGGAATAATAATAGGTATATGCATAGACCTAGACCAAACTCATTATTTACATTCGTGTAAAATTATTGTTTATGTATCAAGTGTGGATCTGACTGCGGAACTCTTGTAGTGAAGTATTTAGAAAGTTAAAAACTAACTTAGATATTTGGTGATATCAAAATTAATTGTGTTTTTTTTAATGATAAATTACGCCAATCCTGTTGATAGGTATCAAACTAAATTAACTGACAATAAACTACTTTGAAGTAAGATGAGACACAAAACTTGAACAAAGCTTCAGGACTGGCATCTGCCAATCGTGAAGCGTCAAACAAAAACTCAGGGCAAGCCGGAGTAGATTTCGCTTACTTTTTATTCTGTAGCAATAAAGAACGGTGCTCAAACGTCCTGAAGTGGGCAAGCCGGTGGGAATCGGCTTGCATGCACGCCACTGTATCTATCGAGCACTATAACAACAGCCTCCTGAAGACCATTGCTTTAAGAGGTGAGTGCTCAATAATGCAACACTTAATTAAAAATACAATGTCGTTAGCTAAGTTTGAATACTAACATTGTTATAAGTAAAATACTAACAAAATGTGGATCTCGTTGTCTGAATAAATAAAGTTTATTATTATTATTATTTGTATGTCGCACCCTTTCACGGGACAATGGTGTCCCGGACCTTTGGGAGGCGTGCACGGAGCCGAAGCCAACGAGCAGAGGCCCTTTCGACAATTTAATGAAATGTAAGGGGTACACCATGCGGATGCTCCCCCTGCCTGTGTCATGGGACGCACACAGAGACAGCACCCGCAAGATGTAAGAACTATTGTGGTTGTATGGAGTCTAAACATGGTACTAGGCTATTACATGAAATGCGATGGACTAACTACTGGGCTATGGTTTGAGACAGCCGGACGTCTACCAAGAAAAGTGTCTCATAGCAAAAAAACTGGTAGACGATGACTCGCCTCCCGCTAGATGGGCCCCCATAAAGAGCGACACATAAAGTGGCCTAAGGGCAACACCAGTGCGGAAGGCTAAGGGCGGAGAGGTGTAATACTGGGCTTTAAACCGCAGCCAACTAACCCCTTACGTTTCCACATCCGCCCCCGAGCCGCAACTCTCGCGACTCCACTCTGGCCGGCCGGTTAAGGCAAGACAGAGGCGGAGGCCCCGACCCATCACCCCCCGTCAGGATCCCCCAGGAGCACTCAGGTACGTGGGGTCGCTACCCCCCAACAGCTCGCCATAAGCTGCCCTGCGGTGACTGGCTGCGCTGGTAAAACCAGCGGGCGATGGGGTCGTCACATCCCTACGCCTTTATTATTATTATTATTATTATTATAAGCGCCATAATTCAATGGCCATAGATTGCTGACACGATGCAGTGGTAATAAAAATATGCATTTTGTAATGAGGGCCGTAAAAAACTTAACGACAATTAATTCCAGTTTCTTTATATAATTTTAATGTGTTAATGTAATGTTTTCATATCTGTATATCAACCAGTTACCGATTATATAACACTTTATATTCTCGCGGTTTGTACTCATAATGAATACTTATTGAACTGTGTCGAAACGTCAGGCAATGAAGGTAAATTAAAAATATCGCGATAGACCCGGTTCAATTAGTTTTAGTTACCTATTATGTTTTAAGAGTATAATCTATGCTCTATTTATTTAGTTATATTTTTTTATGTAATCATTCCGACACACAATTTACTGCTTTGCACAAAGAGAGTGACTCTCGCTAGATGACTGGATCAAAGGCCAGATTCAGAAGGCGGTACTCCTGGACACGGCGCGCATCGTCAGGAGGTTCCTTTCTCTGCAGCCCTAACCACCGGTAGCCTGGGCCCTGCCCCGCTGCCTGCCTGTAGTTTAGGTTTTTTATTAATGTGTTTATATCTGTAATGTATATTTTTATAATGTGTTTATATTATATCTGTAATATTTATTGTAAAAATACCTAGCCTAAGCCTAATGATAAATAAATGGAACAATAATGTTATCCATGTAGGTACATGGATTCAGTCTGCCTTTTGTTCTATATTTTTTTTACTTTTACTTACTACCTATATTCGTTTGTAGCACCTGTAGCACCATATCATAAATGAAATCTCTTATAATAGCATCTTCATCGCAATGACCTTACACGTCAACTTGTACATCTCATTCGATCCACACCTCTATTTCCCAACTTAAAAAAGGTTATTTATGATAATTACGATCCAAGTGATATTTTACATATCCTTGGCATTATGTTAACGACGAGTTAACCATAATCACAAAGATGGCATCATCAAAAATGCATTTTCAAGACATTCCTACTTACCTATACCTCGCTAATTAAAATACTTGTTTCAAGTGGTTTCATTCATTTGGTCTGACCTTATGAGTGTTTAATCCTATATAACTCTTTTTATAGATCCGTACCTCAATCGCCAAAACGAAACCCTTATTGGACAATTTTGTTGTCCGTCTGTCGGTCCGTTTGCCGAAACCGTGTGGAGTTAACCTAAAAATAATATCAAATAGTCAGGGCCCTGTTTAATAAACGTTACAAGTCCACAATTTTGTAAAAAAGTGACAAATTTGTCAACTTGTGCTACAAGTGTCGTTTAATAAACGTTACAAATATGTAAGAAATTTACAGGTAAAAACCCTACAATTTATGTAATTGTAGATGTTGTTTAATAAACGCTTACATGTGTAAAAAACGCCTGTAGGACTCTGACAAATTTGTAGTTACAAATTTGTAGTTGTAGATTACAATTTACATTAAATTGTAGCGAACCTCTCCTCCAAACAATGTAGTCCAGATAGGTACATTGTTTATGCAGTTATGTACCGTGTCTTTAGTTACACCATGTGCATCTGCCACCACATTCTAGTATTCGACGGTAGTTTTACTCACCCGAAATTTTTCTTTAAATGTTAAATCAGTTACATTTAATGTGAAGTTTACCCTTATATAAAAGTCGTGGTCGTCGTTCAATCACATGTCCAATATCACTACTTTCACCAAGTACTATCGCCACTTGTCAGTACCATTTTTGTATAGAAATATTTTATCCTTGTGTCAGTATTAGGCAGAGGTCGAAACTTGTAATGGTTTGACAGGCGACGCGGCACCTGTCGAAATTGTTCTACAATTTACAATGTAAACTTGTAATTACAATTGTGTGTTTAATAAAGCAGTTTTTCCTACAAATATGTAAATTGTCACTTGTAAAGCAAAAATGTTTATTAAACAGAAATATGTAGAATTGTTTATTAAACAGGAAGTTGTAGACTTGTCACTTGTAATTACAAGTTACAATTTACAATTTGTAATGTTTATTAAACAGGGCCGGTCTGCTGTCTGCTACCCCTTGGAGCAGTGAATAATCAAACTTCTTATTCGATTTATGGGATGTTTTCCAACGACAGAGTTAAGTAAAAAAAGTAAAAATTCAACTCGCTCTTGACTGACTTTGTGTTACGTTTTCAATCGTATTTTATTATTTCTTATACTTATTTATCTTATGGTTTACGATAGAGATCATATCTAATAATAAGTAAACGCATTTTCGGTACCATGCCGCAGGGGAGTAATTCTAGGAATTTGTTTTAGTTCATTTTAATTTTAGCTTTTTTGTACATACTTAGTTGTTAGTAGTGTTTAAGCTTTTTATTTACTGTTTCTTTGTTTTTTCTTTTTTCTTGTATTGAATAAATAAAATAAATAATTATGTGAGTAGAACATCGATGTTACGATGGTACATGCATGTAATGTGTCAGTCTTGTAACTTTGATAATTTCTGAGATCAATTTAAGGTCACATTAAAACAGACTAGGCGAAATTGAAATCCTATGAATTAATTACTACTACCTTACCCTAAATTTGACAAAAATTACGAAGGTCGCTAATTCAAGCCTCGTTATGGTAAAATAGAGCAAAAAATTGTGGTTAAAAAAAAAAATGGAAAATAATGGTCAAAGAATTTGTTCACCCTACCATACACTGCCAAATTAAGGATAGTGCACCCATTTTTATTTTCGAGCTATACATAATACGAGTTTTTACATAGAGAACACTACCAACACAGCCAAATTGCCTGATTTTGAAATATTTTGAAGAGACAGCAAATCTAGGTACTTACAGTCAAATAAAATCATATCGAAACAGTACCTTTCATGTCTGTACCCTTACCATGCGTATACAGTGACCGTACTCGCTAGAGACTGCATAAACAATTTTTATCGAGAATTGTAGTTACACAAAGTAATCGCTAGGGGCACTGAACTATTCTCCATACAAATCTACGCAGTCGCTACCGAGTATGATCACGTTAACTCATGGTAAAGGAGACATGAAAAGTACACACGAAAGAAACGTTTTATAGTCTGTGCGGGGTCGTTGCCCCCGAACAACAACGGGTGTATTTCGGGTGGAATTAACCTATTTTAGTTATCTATATTACGTTCGTACTTTATAGGAAAGGCTCCCATTCTGTAGTCCATATTCATAACTCGTACATATGGATGTGCTAGTAAGTTTATATATGTTTGGCTTTTCCAGCAATACGTTCAGAAATGGGAAAGTCAAGCTTGTTTACTTAGGTAATATCAGTCAAGTTAGGCCGATATCTTAGACTTTCTTAGTTTGAGACAATTCTTCAGAATACCTCATGCATGTTAAAAGTCAACTGACCTATTTATACATTGATTGTCAGAGATTGTCTATTGATTGATGCCGTGGGATAGGAGCCCCGCGAAAATTATTATATTAGATAATTTGTGGTGTGAAGATTTTACGCGATGTCGTTGATGTGTTATTACGAGCAGTTTAATATTTTATAAATTAACAATGAGGCTAGACTAATTAACGGTGTGGGAACGAAGCTAGGCACGGACATTGTTTTTAATTAATGTCCCATACAACTTACAGGTAATTATGTCGTTGGAGGTTTTGAATTATAGTACAACTTTACTCATAATTATTACTAGCATTTTATTGTAAATTTGGCGTTTAAAAGAATGGTTAATCCTCCCATAGCAGGTTCAAACATCCAAATTTATATTTACTTATACTATCAATCAAATAATAAAATTAAAATTAGTACTGAATTTAAATCTATTTGTGGATCATAATTTTTGGCCTAATTCAATTAATATAGACATATTATAGCTATTTGAACGATGTATCAGCATTATATCGATAATTGCTATTCGACCAGCATTACGTTGACAAAAAAAAGTTGAATTTTGAAAAGTTAAAATTGGTGTAATTTTAGTCATTTCGTCATTGCAATGAACTTAGCATATTATTACGTCGTTTTGAGGTAATATTTACCCCAAAAAGGGGGAAATGATGGATCACAGAGGAAATAGAGTGGCCGAAACACCAAATGGGCCGTTCGTGATTGATCGCAGACTGTGACCCCGATCGCGGTGCGATGCCCTCGCGTAGGGTTGCCACAACTGGTCCAAGTACCACCAGTATCACTATACCACTAGTAGGACGATATGACCTCCAAAATTTCAAGAAAAGAGCGTACTCCCACCTGAAAGGCTGGGAGGCGACGGTAATCGCTTTCCATCAGGCGATCCGTTTGCTCGTTTGCCCCATGTGACATAAAACAAGTAGTGATACCAGCTCTGTGAGCCACAGAAAGAGTTGCTGAAACAACAAATGGGCCGTTCGTGATTGATCGCAGACAGTCCCGATTGCGGTGCGATGCCCTCACGTAGGGTTGCCACATTGACTTGTCAATAGTACTACATACATGTAGTTCTCCTTTATAGACCACTACGTTCTAACAGACTAAATCGAGCGCCGCGGTGACCTTGTGCCCTCCCTGTCTAGCATAACTATTCTTTACGACTCTTGTCGCGCGACATAAAGCTACCCGTCACCCTCTCACATTACTGCACACAAAGAGACAAGCAATTATCTCGCACGAGAAATAGTAGGTTGTGACAGGTGTGCTAGAGGTGCTAGAAGTTCTACTGTTTACTCTTCTCTGGACTATACTAAGGTGTCATGGTATCCTATTTAGACTAGCTAAGGCGCTGAGAGGAAATGCTAGAGCTGTAAGTGCCGCTAACTGAAAAAAGGTGGCCAACCCCTGATTTAACGCCTTAGACTGTGTTTTTTTGTTTCAAGGCGATTGCTCTTGACTACGATCAAAAGATAGTAAGCTTATCTGGGTGCTATTTGGAAAACCTGCTTCTATTTCGGCTTTGGTAATGAAATTTTGCAGTGGCATACAATTCATGCAAATAAACAAATTAGGTTCATGGAGTTGAAATCAATCGCGAGTTATCGATACAGAACAGACCAAAGCCCAAAACCACCATACTCTATTAGTTTTAACGGTTGATTGCCATAGTAAGACATGTGCCATATATAGTATTATAGTTGCTTATCGTTTTTTTTTTATGATTTTCGTCACACCGCTTATGTTTTGTAATTTATGTTTTATGGTTACGTCACGAATACATGTATTTCTTTCTTTTTTTTTCTTTATACGTTTGGCAACCCTATCCGTAAGGCTATTGTGGAACAGGCATAAAGGCAACAATCGGTCGGAAATGATGAATGAATGTGAGGCATTTTGTTAGGACAGTAGTTTAAATTAGGGTTAGGCTGACTGATGGTAGCGATCTTCGAAAATGGAGGACGATTTCAAGCATACACCGATTTTCTTTAATCATTCTTTGGGGAGCTGGAGGAGTGTTCATCTTTTGTCATTTTTTAGTTGTAAGCCAAGGCTGTCAGGGAGGAAAGGGTACTTATTTGCAGTTGGTAATGGTAAACTAATAGCGACCTATGTCGATGTATGGGGACAACAGTTATCCAACGCCAAAGTTAACTTTGTGTCTCAAGACAGTTTAACTTTTCATCAGCGCAATTTTTACTTTCATAGTTTGTACGGAACCCTCGATGAGCAAGTCGGTAAAAAGTTGTGAATCGCAAAGCGGCTTATGGTCGATGGCGGCTCGCTTATCCCGCAAGCTTAACCCTAATCAATTGAAGACCTATGAACGAATCGAAAAGAATTCTACTGCTTTTTTGAAAAGTTGGTAAATAGAAAGTGTGGTAGTTCGAGAAATGAGTGTGATATGGCCGCTCTATCACTCAAATGACTAGGTATATGTCAAGGTTAATCGAATTGGGCATCTGCGCATTGAAACGATTGTGTCTTTTAAAAAAAATATAAAAGATTTTTTTATTAAAGCATCTATCTGCCCTCTGCTGGAGCAGACATGTTCGTTAAAATTATCAAAGCTCCTTAATTAAAAGATAAAAAAAAAACATCTGCCCGTCTAGCAGAACCTATATGCATCGCGGGTCTTGTCGCGCTCATAGCGTCACTTTTTTTTTTTATTAAGTAAAGTGTAAAGCTAAAACATACAATTCCCTGCAAAACGGTTTGTACTGTTTGTCTGCAGGTGTGAGTCTCTATATAATATTTCTACAAATGTCGTTGCTAAACACTTGAGTGATAATTTGAATAGACAACTTTATCACTCAAGTGTCAGCAATAGGTGATTTATTAAGTACTTTTTAAATTTGGACTTATTTGGCTAATTAAATAATCACGATTAAATTAAATAATTACCATTACATTTATTTTTCGTTTTTTGTCCACTATTAATTTTAGGAATCTTATTTGTATTGCTTCTAACAGTACCTACTGCACAAAAAGAGATAGTAAACCAGTTGTTTAAAAGAAGCAAAAAAATCTCCGGAAAACCGGTGGAAAAGCGAATAAAAACTCCGCCTGAACCGTTAAATTTTTCGCTTCAATGTAAACATGTCATAAAATTGTTTTTTTCTTTTTTATTCACGATCAATAAAAATCATAACAGCATCTCAAACGTGAAAAATATCTGTTTACCGTTACGTCATTGCATGGAACAGCATGAAAACCGTAAAATTTTACGAATGTATGGCTTTTAAAGATAATTACGATGAAACTCAGTCTTAGAAATTAATCAGTTCCGCTAGAGCCGGCTGGGTCAGGTACTAATTAAAATCGGTTTTTGTACAAAAATCGGTAAACGTTGAGTGAGGTAGGTGCGACAGGGAATTGTATCTGGCTTTCCGATGTTATTTATTTACCTAGATTACCACAATCCTAAATGATTAGGGTTGGGAAAGGGTCGATAACTAAGCGTAAACATTCGATGTTCTTATTTTGTATAATAATAATGAGTAATATCAATGTTTTTGTCTTAATAATGCATTTTAAATATACATAATTAAGATATTCATACAATTTGATAGTCCATATTTAATGATGAATTCTATAAAAATCTGTCGCATTTTTTTTATTAATTAATTAATTGACCGAGCTAGCGAAGCGTCGCGTCTTCGCCAAAATTTCTTTCGTATGGCTGATTGTTTGGATGTTCGGATGTTCAGAGTCCGGCTGTTCTCGCCTATAAGCCACATTTTTTAACGAATATTCGATACATAGAATTTATTGACGATCTTTTTTTTTAAAGATGGCGGAGATGTGTCAAAAATTACAAATTACCGCCATTTCGAAACAAACTTGCAAAGTCTACGGCTCACATAGCCACTGTGTAATTATAATTGAGTAAGTACGACTAAATAAAAAAAACATCAATAATTTCTAGATTATTCGTGTATACGAGAAGCGACAGACCGTATTCACTTTTGCTTTTAATATATGCACCGTCGCTTAATACCAGTGGTTACTGTGTTATTTACTGACCCGTCGTATCCATACGAGGTGAGCTATCGAAACTCGCATTTTTTTTTGTAAGTATGAAGTTCAAATGTAAAAACGATTCATAGAGAGGAGACTAAAAATTCAATTCTTGATCGATTGAGTCGATTCTTTACGTACACCTAAATATGATTAAGCTTCTGATCATTTGTGAGTCACTTGCTATTGTCCACAGGCAGATCATGTATAGTACCGTACAGCAACGCATTCACCTATTAACCGCCACCAATTTTCACTATATGCATGAATTGACGAGTAACAGTGGCCATCCCATCAACAAAATTAATGAAGGGGGTTGAAGACCATCCAATACAAATCGTAGACGCTTACTAAATAAACCTGACCTGCTAACATAGACAATTTTCAATGTTACTCTTAAAGCTAATACCAGGTCCCCAAGTAGGTACCTAATGCTGGTATCACGATTTCAATGTGACATTTAAAAAAATACCATAGATTCCAATGGTTTAATGGCATGAAACATCGACATGTGTAAAGCCCGTTGACTTCATCACGGATATTGCTGCTAAATTTGAAAAACTCGATTGGTACGTTTTTTAAATATCGAGTAAGTAAAACATGTCTTTCCGGCCAGCGCCACACTTGTTAGGTTTCGTGCCACCAGTTTATTTGACCTAATCCAATTAGTGTTATGACTATTTTTTATATAATATCACATCAATTGTATTATTTATTTCATTTATATTATACATTAACTAAACCAATTAAGTATAGTAATTTTTTAAAGGCAACTTGGACGTTCTGTAAGAAAGAAATAAATAAATGATATAAACAAACATAATAATATCGCATATACATTGTACAAGTCGTATATTTACAATAAAATCGAACGCTTTGTTCAGCTTGATGAAATATTTCTCACAGTTCATCTAAGTAGGTACCCGAATACTTTCAGCCAGTTTCAGCCAATGGGCGCCGAGATTCCGAATAGTTGCGTGATTCAATTATTTTCAAGGCATCGCAATTTAAAGCACGCTCTAGAACTAATCAGAATTAAATTTTAACTACAACGAATTAAATTTTCACAGACCGTGCCTAACCTATCATTATTTATTAACCGAGACTAAATTACAAATTTAATTACCTAAACGCAAATCAAAAACCGATATTATCGAACACAGCACAACACTATTTCATCAGAATGTCAAATTCAAATTCGGAACACCATAGACAATGAGTCACTTTGTTTTTTTTTTTAAGGCTTGGGCGACGTGCAACCTCTAGCGCGTATGCCGCGGGACTGAGGGGCGCCCGCCCTGCTCTGTTTTCAGCCAGTGACGTCTGGTCGCCATTTATTAGTTTTCGCTGCGTTATTAGCTTGAGTCACTGAAGTTTAATAGGCATTTCTATTGAACTGTAAACCAAGTAAAATGTAGCTTAAAATGTATGGTGTAAAATTTAATTGATTAAACCGGCAATTAGTTTGAATTTATGTTAGAGCCTGTCAAATAAACGTTGGTACTCCATTTTCAACGCTATGCTTGAAAATTTAAACTTGTTAAATACTCTCCAAGCAACTTTAATTTTCTAGTGAAGCGACTCATGATTTCAAAATTTAATAAATAAATATAATTTACATAATTTACAATTACACACTTAGGTACATAAGGACATACATATTTACCTATAAGTATTATGTATTTACTTCAGTTAAGTTCAATATAGAATATTACACTGAACCTGTCGTATAAGTTTAATTATTTATACAATAGACAGAATGGAAATATATTCGTGAATTCTTCCTACAGCCAACAAATAATTAAAAGAGAGCTCTTTCTATCTCCGAGTCTTTGTTTTACCAAGGTTATCCATAATTCCTCCTATTCATGTAAAGACCTGGCTTTAAAACAAAAGACTTCAAGGGCGATGTCTATGGTTTTACATCGACGTATCCGCATGCTTCAATGAGCTTGTCAAACGATATTAGCCTTAGTACACAAGTATGTGACTCATTTGGAGGGTGAGACAGAATATTAAGAATATTAACTAGTCAAGGTTCCTAATTTTCGACGTTAAAAACACAAAAAAATCATTGTCAAAACTTTGTCTCATCGTAATCATCATCATTTCGGTCACGCGCGTCCACTGCTGGACACAGGCCTCCTCAATATATTTTCATTTGGCACGGAAGCGACCCGCATCCAGCGAGTCCCCGTAACTCTAACCAGGTCGTCCGACCACCTTGCGGTTGCCCGGTACGTGGTCTCCACTCGAGAACCTTTCCGCTTCAACGGCCATTGGTTCCTCGTGTCTTTCCCTTCCCATTGCCACTTCAGCTTGCTTACCGGTTCCCTATGTCGATGACCTTGGTTCGTCTACGAATCTCCTCATTTCCGATTCGCTCTCGTAGAGATCCCTAGCATAGCTAAAGAGCTATTGCTCGCTGAATGACTCTGAGCTTTATTAAAAGGCCCATAGTTAGAGACCACGACTCGGCTCCGTAGGACATCGCCGGTAATACGCACTGGTTGAAGACTTTCATTTCATTTATTTATTTTCCTTAACAATTTACATCGTGTTGGAAATAGTACTTAAGTAACTAACACACAAAAATCAAAATAAAAATGTCAATAATTTCACAGCATTAATTATAAGAAATTTAACAATAGAAATTGAACATACAATAGCCTTCACTAATTACATAGCTAATACTTTCGTCTTTTTTTCGTCTTCAAGCAGGTATTTTGGACGAGAAGACACTTCGCAGTTTCCCGAACGCTGCCCATCCGAGTTGGATCCACCGATCAACCTCTTTCTCAAAGTTGGACGTGCCTAAGATACGTAAATAATTAAATTGCAAGATAATAAACTCTATAACTTTCCATAATATACTATAACAAAGGTTCCGTTATCTACAGTTCAGCAGCAATGTCGCTTCAAAAGTAAAACATACACAAAATCGGTAATTCGCCCATTTTGCTATTTCACATAACTCATATTCAACTGGTAAATTGACAGAAGGAATATAAATTATAGTCTTGATATAATATTGTGGACAATATGAAGCTAATTTTGTAAGACACGAGCAAACATCACGCGTTAATAAACTGAGTAATTTTCCGTTGATATTTCGTTACATTCACGCAACTTATTTGCCCATAGCTATAGGTTTAAATAATTGCTAAAAAACTCATGGTGTATGATATTATACTCTTAGTGACAGGAAAGGTTCAAGGAAGAAGACCAAGAGGGAGGAGTCCCATGCGCTGGACCGATCAGATTCGTGACACAACGGTCTCCAAGTTTACCGACGCCATGCAGTCTGCAGGAGATCGTGATAAGTGGAGAGCGATCGTCCGAAGAGTGATGAACAGAGGTCACGTCCCTCAGCATTGAGGAAAACGACACAAGAAGAAGAAGATATTATACTTGTATCTAAATGCATTTTTATAAATGTAACTAGATATAGACGACTCGAATATAGGGCATATTATTAATACATAATTGGTAAAAAAAAGAATGTCGGTTTGACAGCTGCTTCTGCCCTTGCCCTTTCGCCCTATCCGATCCTCTAGCATATCTTTATCAACAATAAAATATCTGTGTATTTTACTTTAGCTTCTGACTTTTGTAGTTATTGTGCTTTCATTTTTCATGTCTACAATATGTTATAAAATATTTCAATTAAGTTAACAACTTTTTTGCTCTACAAATACCGTAGCATAATATAATATAAACTAAGTACAAGAATACACATAGGGAATACTCCAACTGTATAAACTTAATCAAAATGCAGTTTCCACTGCATTTGCATGCAATCTCGAACGAGATGAACCTTCAAACCACAGAGAAAACAAGACGATACGGAACGAAATGGAAGCAATCTAAACAAATATACTTGAAAATACTATTTAATTCATCAAGAATTACTAAATTTTCCATTCTTCAGAGGATAGCAAAAAACAATTTGCGACTACGTATTTGTTTAAAGATACAGTCTGATATGAAAGTGTAGAGATTAAAAAACGGCAATACTGTAGTGTCGTCACTTTTTTCCTTGAATTAATTAGAAAGGGACGGCTTACAGTATTGCCATTTTTTATTTCTTTTCTACTCTTTTATGTCGTGTTGTACTGTAAAGTTACTTAAAGCGCACCGTATCCTTATGACCCTTATTGTCATTGCGACAAGACAAGAGTGAAAAATGTTTTAAATAAATTGACTGTACCCTTTCCATTTATTTTGATAAAACTTAGACGTTCTATTAAAAAAGATATAAATCTACCAATAAATACGGACCTTAAATAAAAATTTAATGCCAACTAGAAAAGTAATCGTTTTTACATACAGAACTTTCAACGGAATTGTCAGTAGATACGCGGACATAACACGTAAATTATTACCTATTAGGTAATTAATTTACAAATAACATGTGTGAAATCTGCTACATATATTTATTATTTATTATGGTACCTATATCAGATGATAATTTCATTATCAATATCTATTTTTAAACCTGATACAATAGTCCAACCCCGCACGTATGTATACACTTTTCTCAAACATCCAATGAAATATTGTCTTTACGTTCCTTAAAATAGGCTCGGAAGTAAGTATCGCTTTTTGGGCGCAACAACTCGAGAGGACTGTAAAGGGATTTCATACTGCTTTTCAGGCCTAGGCCTGCAAAGTAACTTTTTTTTGGTTTCAACAACAAGGTCATTCACACAGCTGGCTGGTTTGACAAAAAGCAGGTTTTGTTTTTAAAGGTTGGTTGTTAGACACTTGTGGAAGAAAAAAATCAAGATGGCGACTTTTTTTTTTTTTATTTCAAATTGGTGCTAGGCGGCTAAAACTCGGAATCGGGGGGCTCTCGGGGCTCAAAAATATGAATCTGAAATCTTGTCCGAAAATTCGGTCAAATTCGGAAAATATCGAAAAAAAAAACGATTTGTATGGAGAAAATTTCAAATTGGTCCTAGGAGGCTGAAATTCGGTATCCGGGGGTTTTTGGGGCTCCTAAGTCAGAATCTGAAATCGGAGTTTTAAAATTCGGTCAAATTCGGAAAATATCGGACAAACAATATTAAGTGTTATTCTTTGAAGTATATTTTTTTATTTCATTGTATGTTTGAGAAAAGCACTATACATGCCTCGTCGTGAAAACGGATTCCCGGCCTCATATCACTATCCGGCCTCGCTCGCACGCTCGCTCGGCCGTATATACCTACTTGGCCGGAAATCCTCATTTTCCCAGCCTCTGATGTAATGTACTATTACTAATCATTCACCTTTTCAACTTTTTAAAACCTGCATTACTTTTAAAGAAACCAAGGTGTAGTATATAATACTAATACCGCCACTGTTTATGTTTCACTGTTTATTTGTAAAGTTTCAGACGAGGTCGGAGCGAAGGCTCGCAGCTTTTGTTAACATTCAGCCAAGAGTTTCGCTTTAATTGGATTCGAATTTTGAACGTTTTAATTTTTTAATTTGTATGAATTTGTATTTCGAATGTGGCTGGCAAACTCAGGTCTATAGGGCATTAATGTATTAAAAGTAGTGCAATTTTAACTCGTCTGTGTTGAATTTAAAATTAAATCAAAATGTTATTTTTGAATGAATGCTCGATGAATGTTCATTGAAAATCGACAATATTGGGTTTGAAATGATTTCAATCAGATTGAGCTTCTTTATGTTAACCAATACGATTTTCGCATAAAATTGGTATTCTTCAAATCAGACCTTGAAAATGTCTGAATTCATAACTTTAAAAACACAATATTTTATGAGTTAGCCACATTTTTCTTGGGCTACGCTACAAGTAATGTTATTCCATTTCCATTTTAAAATGGCGATACCATATTCTAGACCAGACTTTGTTTAGTGAAAGTCTGAGTCGCGCGGTGGTGTTAATATTTAGTGTTAATAGTTGTGTAGTTGCGAAATGTTCCCACAAACTATGCAGACAATAACGAGTGACATTCAGTAAAAGTCAATGTTATCTTAAGAGCATATTTAGACTAACGACACGGGTCCGTCACGATTTATAATTAAGGAGCTGAACTCGACGTTCTTAATGTCTTAGATCTCGTCACTATACGTCTATTCTGCCATGCGCTTCATTCGAAGTAATGACATGTTATGCGTCATTAAGATAAATATATTTTTTCGTAAAATTCAAAATGGTGGGTCGCATTCATATCGCAACGGCTAGTGCACAAAGCACCGACACAGGCATGTGCCTAGTCTAGTCCATTAAATAAGTATATACTATATGAAGTGAGACCCTTGATCCGTGGGGGCCCAGTGCTCAACAATTATTTAAACAAATTGCTAAAAGACTGGTTGACATCACAGAGGACCGAAAAGCTGGCAGCTTCCTCGCTCAACGTATTAGCGTTGCTATTCAGCGAGGTAATGCTGCCAGCATGTTCGGGACAATGCCAAAGGGTTCCAATTTTTTAAGTTTTTTTTAATATTCAATTCATTCCTTTTTAGGGTTCCGTACCCAAAGGGTAAAAACGGGACCCTATTACTGAGACTTCGCTGTCCGTCCGTCCGTCCGTCTGTCACCAGGCTGTATCTCAAGAACGGTGATAGCTAGACACTTGAAATTTTCACAGATGATGTATTTCTATTGCCGCTATAACAACAAATACTAAAAATGAAATAAAATAAATATTTAAGGGGGCTCCCATACAACAAACTTTTTATACCTATATATACATATATATAGGTACGGGAACCCTTCATGCGCGAGTCGGACTCGCACTTGCCCAATTTTTTTAGTATATATTTTAGTTAGTTAAGTTTTCAGTTTGTAGTTAGTATGTTAATATCTGTGTACAAAGCCCTGTTAAATGAATACTTATATCTAGGTATATGAAGTTAAAAATATGTGACATTGAACATTGAATGAATGACACTGGCTAGTTTTTAGGGTTCCGTACCCAAAGGGTAAAAACGGGACCCTATTACTGAGACTTCGCTGTCCGTCCGTCCGTCCGTCCGTCCGTCCGTCCGTCCGTCCGTCCGTCCGTCCGTCCGTCCGTCCGTCCGTCTGTCACCAGGCTGTATCTCAACAACGGTGATAGCTAGACAGTTGAAATTTTCACAGATGATGTATTTCTATTGCCGCTCTAACAACAAATACTAAAAATAAAATAAAATAAATATTTAAGGGGGGCTCCCATACAACAAACTTGTTATAGATTATATATATGTATAGGTACGGAACCCTTCATGCGCGAGTCGGGCTCGCACTTGCCCAATTTTTTCAGTTAATTTAGGATTCTCAGAATCTCTACATATTGGACGATTTACAATACGAGGATACTTACGCGAGGGTCAGTAATTGTCCTTTACGTCGTAAAATCGTGAGCAAGTCGTTTCGTGTAAACGACGCGTCGTGAGGTAATTGAAGTCGGAACGAGCGCGACATTTCGTATAACGGCAGATGAAGCGACAATCATCGCCTATATTGAGAGTGGGTGCTTTAATGATAAAGTTTATGATATGCGTTGTTTTTATGCGTATTGAAAGAGCTTGCAATTTTTATGGAAACGAGAGACTGGTGAATTTTTTATAAGCAGGTACATTTTTTTTTCATAGTTCAGGATCTGACTGATAAACGGAAATTTTACCTTATAAAAATGCTGAGCCATCTACATAATAGGGTATGCAATAAAATCTTTGCAAAACGTATAATAAAAAACAAATGTGTTAACTTTTTTCATAATTTTTTGAACCTACTCGTACTTACAATCGAATTAAATAGCTTTTTTATCTGCAATACAACTGCGCGACTCCTCCTACGACACATATTACTTATCTCTTTCCATCTAGTACTGTTGGAGAGTGACAGGTGAACTTATTTCATACGACGAAACGTTATAATTATCAAATTTGGCTTACACTAATTGAAATTATGCTTTATGTTGTTAAATCTAGTTAAATTATAAGAAACGTTATTCTATCCGTCATTGCACACCCCTAAATTTAAAATTTTGTCGAAAACGGGCCTGAAGTGGTTTTGTCCGTTAATAAGTACAAGAACAGTATCAAAGTGCAGTGCAGGCCAATTAAAATGCACTGACACTGACGCAATGTATTGGGTAAGCGCGCCGCTCTACTGGGCATCGAGTGCCGCCAGTGTAAAGGGCTGATCACACCAACACCACAGTATAATTGTTACTATTAGTACATGTTCTGAAGGCTCTCTTTTTTATCGTAGCGAAAGCCAAACGTAACCGCATGCGAGCGAGCGAGAGAGAGAGAGAGAGACAGAGACTCATTTTTGCAATCATTATGGTGCCCTAATAGTCAACCATTTTTGAATATCGAAATTTTTTAATAAACAATAGATCGGGTGTATCCGCTCTTCAATTTGAAAATTTTCACTCTCATTTTTATCAAGATGCTCATACCCAATCATCGACTTCACCGATTTTATTCTGTAACATCCAATAATTTGGCAGTGTATAAGAAGAACAAATAAAAAATTTCATTATCATTCTATTTTTTTTATTGCACTAGAATAATAGGAACAGTTAAAATTCACTGCGGTTTGAATTTAACTATGCTATTTTTGAAGTATTTATATGTAGAGTTATTCATGCCTCAGTGTGTGGGAGCCCTAAGCCCTGCCACGGTACACTGGCGAGCATTGTCCTGCAACACTTCCGCTCGCGTGTGGAGCTTAAGCGCATGCGCAATGTGAGCCAGGATTTATGCCCATTTAACTCATTCAAAAATAACTCCCCTTTCTGTAGTCGAGTAAAAATTCCTGCTATGAATTCCTTAAATTTCTTAAATCCTTACAGCCGTAGCGTGGTGAAAACTGGGAGGTACTTATCTGCAAGGATAGCATAGCATATCTTGCCGCTACTTCGCTTGTCGCGCGATTCAGCGTCATCTGTCTTTTTTTAACCGATTTCAAAAATGAGGAGGGTTCGTAATTCGACTGTTTTTTTTATGTTTATGTTTGTAACCTCAGAACCGATTTTGATGATCGCGTAAAAGCGAGCGAGACAAGATAACTCAAATCACATTCTGTCAGCTCTCGCACTAACATGTCGACTAATTGTATTTATCTGTTACTTTCGCAAGCTCGTTTATGAGACAGTATTCGATAGACATTTGAATTATAAATGTGAGTTATTAAGGTTGGGTTCGTTAGGCTTGGTACAATTTTTGGATGACCACAGTTTTTTGATAGTCCTTGCTGTAAGAATTCTACAAGCTGCAGGTCATTATTTTTTCTTTGCCTTGGTTTTTCCGACATGATTTTTTAAATTGTCAATTTAACAGTTCTCAATAATAGTGGGATCATTAATTGCCTTCGAAATTTAATATAAAAAATTGGGCAAGTGCGAGTCCGACTCGCGCATGTAGGGTTCCGTACCTATATATATTTATATATATATAATCTATAACAAGTTTGTTGCATGGGAGCCCCCCTTAAATATTTATTTTATTTTATTTTTAGTATTTGTTGTTGTAGCGGCAATAGAAATACATCATCTGTGAAAATTTCAACTGTCTAGCTATCACCGTTCTTGAGATACAGCCTGGTGACAGACGGACGGACGGACGGACGGACGGACGGACGGACGGACGGACGGACGGACGGACGGACGGACAGCGAAGTCTCAGTAATAGGGTCCCGTTTTTACCCTTTGGGTACGGAACCCTAAAAAGCTACTTGATGGTTGACACTTCTCAATGTCCAAATTTCAACGGATTGACACTGAAATGTGTCAGAATTCAAATGGTTTGACACTGGCGTGTGTCAAAATTTCAACGATTTGACATTGACAAGTGCCAACCATCAACCTTTTTTAATTAATTAGTTTCAAAGGCAAGGAGCCCTTCAGCCACTATTATTGAGTACTAAAAAAATTACAATTTAGAAATACATTTCGAAAACCCATGGCGAAGAAAAATTCATGACCCCAGTTCGTAGATCCTTACAACAAGGTCTATCGAAATAAAATATAATTTAATGGTCCTCCAAAAACTGTACCAAGCCTATTGGGATTCGTGGTTTAAGTAGTGAGCCTCAAATGTCAAGTTTTGACTGATGAGAAATCAATACGGTAACGTTAATCGGTTCGTTATTTATTCAAGGAGTGGGGGGCGGGGGGGTTACAAGACAGGCAATAAATGTTGAGATCAATATTTAGCCTAACTATGTTGTAGCTTTGATCATTCATGTTTTTAGAATCTTTTAATATGGAAATACCACATTTTTACATAATTAATACTAATATAATTTATTTGCTTACCAATACACAAGTGTAGGTTCTGGGTTTTTAAGTTGTCCTACCACTTAATTAGATTTTTTTTTTATATAAATAAAGCTCATACACAAGTAAATAAAGTATGATATGTCTAGCGGATCCCTAACTAGGCTAAGCCTGTATCTTGGGGTCCTGGAGTGCAATATGTAAATAAAATTAAAATAAATTCAATTATTAGTCGCAATGGTTCTTTAATTGATAGTAATTTACATAATTTTCGGAATCTATTAATTGACAAGTGCAATATTAACTTTAATTTAAGAGCCCACCCATACAAAATTCGTCAGGTGAACGATCCTAGATCTCAACATCCATAGTGATTAAAAATCTGTCCCTTAGAAATAAGAAATTTAAATAGTTTTTCTTCAATCTTGTCAACGTGAAAACACGATTGGTAATATTTTTCTCGTTACTTTTATGTCTCAAACATAACCCTTTTTTATATTTTCGGTTGGATCTCCAAAACCCTTCCGTTTTTAACAATGTTTTTTAGCTTATGCACAATTATAAGTTCTCAAAAACTGTAAAACTATTTTCAATATAAAATGCACACGTTTATGACACAACTCAAAAAACATGATTTCCGCGCTTCCGAGCACGCTCTTCCATCTCGCCCACGCTTGTACGCTCAGCGAGAGAGAGAGCTAGCCAACGCGTTGGCGCCCTCTTAATTAAATAATATATGATTGACATGTTTACTAGCAACACTATAATAACATTTCTACGCCAATAGTGGCCGAATATATGTAGCACTAAGACACTTTATACTAACCATATTCTTGGAAATAAATGATTACGACTTATGACGTGGCGTTGGTGGCACGACTCTTTATAGTTGTTTGCCTCAGCTCTCTATGGCGGTCATAAGGTTAATGTGCGATAATATTGACATGGCGCCACTAAGACGTAAATAGTGCAGAAAGCTTATTGTGAAAATCGATATTACTCACTGTTGACGATGACTTTGTTCTTCAGAATAAACCCCCATATTCCAGTGAAAATTATGAATCGACACATTTCAAGGTTTCATTATAAACTATGAAGCAAAGCAAATCGAAGCAGTGCACAGTCATCCAATTCAATTCCTAGGAAGATAGAACTTTATCACAGTGAAATCAATTCCATTTTGAAGTAACATAACTGTCATATGCGACTATATCTCGCGCGAGATAGTTACCCGTCTCTTTCTGTGCAGTAATGTGAGAGAGTGACGGGTAGCGCTATGTCGCGCGACAAGAGTCGCGAAGCACAGTTGTGCTAGACGGGCAGTTGTGGTTCCTAGTGTGAAACAGTTCTATAGTGGCCAGTGATTCGAATAAGGGTTTTCTAAAATCAAAATCAGTTTCTGACATTGGACGTGGTTTTAGGTCTATTTCAGCTGAAGTCGTAGGAGCGCTATATTCTCCTTGTTTTAGAAAACGCTCATTATAATCACAACTATAGAACTCTTGTATACTAAGAGAAAAATTAGTGTTTCTTACGTCGGAATGGCATTAATTGTACTGTAATAATGTTCCACATTGGCCTAGATAGATACGTATATACCAGGTGTGGCCTGCAATAGAAGCAATTAATTAAAACAACTATTTTATCCTTGAAACTGAACACAATTTGTTCAACAACTTAAAAAAGTTTTCAGAAGTTCATTAATTTAGATAGTATTTAGTAATAAACATTATTTTACAAATTATAATTTTATACAAGTTATTTTAAAACTTGCTAAACAAATGTTTAACTTGCTAAACAGTTTGAAGGGAATCTACGTTTTAATTTATTGTTCCTATTACAGGCCACACTCAGTATAAATACTATATTAATCTGCCAAAATACAATGGCAAAACGTTATTCACTAAAGCTATCGACACAAACGCCTACTGAATCGAGTCGTCAGACTTGCAATGAATTTGCATTGCTGTTGAAAACGCCAAGCAAATGAAATTATAGTACACTCGAGCACATTAAGTTGATATTCCCTTGTACAGTCAATGTCAAAAATATGTTTACGATTTTCATCTTGTGCCATTTCAATAAGAATCTTTGACATCGAGCCTGTTATTGTGGCACTTATTACGTTATAGAAATAGAGTTGTACCATAAAACCATTATATAAAGGCGTATATACAAGAAACGTGCAAAATACAATTTACTTTACAGAATATCAGTGAATAGGGTTTAGTTTAGATTGGTTGCTAGATGGCAGTTAAGACGTTGTGTATCTGAAGGTTGTTGTCGGAAATCCCAAGGAGTGAGTCATCCTGAAAAGGACTACTGGTGTTTCAGGATTTGTGAGTCAGTGCGCTGAATAACATTATACAGTAATGTTGTGTGACTTGTGAGCTGGTATCATCCAACTCTTTCCTGTGTTCTTAGTCTCAGCACTATTTCAATCTTTTGCGAGTCTTATGAGGCCTTATTAATAATTTTTTTTTCATATAATGACAAATATTGATAATTTCAACCAAGTCTAAATCTTTACGGTAGATGGCGCTACGATGCCACCCTAAGGCATGTCGAAGCAACTGGTTGAAAAATTCAATGACTCTGACATCTGATTCGGTGGTCCAATTGGGAGGACGCCAGTGTTGGCCCGGAAAGCCGTTGGAAACGCAGGTTCGAATCCTGTCCGAATCATTAAATTTTTCAATTTTCGCTTCATTTGTAAACATTTAATTTCAACCAACTTTTTGAAGTGAATAATACTTTTCCCTGAGTTTTAAGCTAGAAAGTAACATAGCTTTTCATGCTTTCATTGCGTTCAGTTGACAATAAGTTGTTGAAAACTACAGTTTTCTGCGTGAGTTTTATCAAATTAGACTAGATTTTGAAACAGAAATTAAACTGTAGGTAATGTATACCAATAAATTGCAATGGCTCTGTTCTAAGTAGTTACATTGATAATATGTTAAGGAACATGTTTTATCAAGATCATAGAGAAAAATGTCTAAAACAATCAGCATTTTTGAACGGATAAGGAGTTTAAAAATCTTCTACGACACAAGTTTGTAATTACATGAGTAGTCTCACGGCAGTTTTTACTAATGGTTATAGCCTAATCTAAGATCTAACCTAACCTCGAAGTAAAAGACATGACTGTCCAAAATCGTGAGGTTACGCAACGCGACCCGAATGTCGAGCGATACGGTGCACTGCGGTGGGGAAAGCTGGGCACCTCCACCATGTTTGTTTTTCAAAAATAAAACAGGTCATCTCTTGTTTTCATGTTTTATTTAAAACGTTATTGTACATAAAACTATCACTACATAGTATAAAATGAAGTCGCTTCCGTCTGCCTATCCCTATGTATGGTTAGATCTTTAAAACTACGCAACGGATTTTGATGCAGTTTTTTTAATAGATATAGTGATTCGAGAATCAAGAGGAAGGTTCATATGTATAATACATGTATAGTATATTTAGTATTAGCATTGCACCCGTGCGAAGCCGGGGCGGGTCAATGTTGTATATAAGATAATTGTATTTTATTGTAGGTACACAAACAATTAGCGAACACAATGCCTGAGGGCATTCTCTACCAGCCAACCGATAGGACCAAACAGTATTGGCTTATCAAGTTCCTAAGTTTTTTAATTGCATTGTAGAAGTGTGTCGGTATGTCTACCATCTATTCGTATGTCTCTCCAGGTAATAATTTCAGTTTTTTAGTCGGTAAACTCGGTAAAAGGTGAAATTACGTCAATTACTATAAGGTATGTACCTACTTGTACTGTACCTACTAGCTCTTGATAACAACACCAACTTAAGTGACATAACCTAACCTAACCATATTAATGCTTGGATCCTAGGTTTCGACAAAATGTGACAGGTATAAAAGTAAGTAAATTAATCAGATATGTAAATTAGCTAAAGGTAAGTTGCCCAAGGTTATCGTTTAGATGACAGCTGAGCTTCGAGCTACAGAACAGAAGGGCAGATCGTATCTTAGAAGGCCGACATTTTGCTAAAGAATAGTTGGCTTCACAGTTGTAAGTATGCAATCTGGGGCTTTACAAATTACCGCCATTAGTCTAGTTTTACGTCTTGTCTTGGCCAGGAAGTCAGAAAATCTCACTTACTTCTGCCAGGGTTCCATGTGTTCTGGAACCACCAGGCCTTAGCAGATCAGATGGTAAAAGGCCTGATGGTCTGACCTTAGTGCCCTGGCAGCAAGGTCGCTGCCTGCTCTGGGACGCTACATGCGTTAGTACTTTCGCGGCTTCGCACGTTACCCGTACCATGCGGGCAGCAGGTGCAGCGGCTGAGCAGGCGGCGCTGCGCAAACACAAAAAGTACTCGGGACTCTCCAACTACATGTTCGTTCCTCTTGCGGCGGAGACGTCCGGAGGGGAAAACCTTTTTAATGGAGCTGGGGCGGCGCTTGGCACAAGCAGGTCTCGACCCTCGTTCCGGGTCCTTCTTGATGCAAAGGTTGTCTATCGCTATTCAACGTGGCAACGCGGCGAGCGTGATGCATGGGCACCTTTGCTTCAGGAGGAACGCGGGACGGTTTTTAGCCTAGCTCTCTTTTTCTTATTAGGTTATATGTATTTTTTAGGAATGTTAAGTTTTAGTTTTAGTATTTAGAATATAATCAGTTTTACTCAATATTGTTTTACGAAATAAATATTAATCTATTGACGCATAACCTAAAATTAATTACATCACAGCTACCAGGCGCCCAGAGCTGAACAAGCACTAAATTTTCACTCTATGAATGTACAATGCAGCGGGCGCCGCGATGTCTGGCGATAGGGCTGTCGCGTGACTCGCTTGCGGCAGGGCTGCCAGCTCCGAGTACCGTATCGATGGGGAAATTGTAGTCCATTGGGCCAGGTTTGACGATGTATTTTGACTTTTGACTGTGTGGGGTTGATTCTAAGGGCCGCCACAGACGTTCGGAATTGCAGTCCGTTTTCAGTAATTACGTCAGCAAGCGAGACATCGACATAATGACAGACAGAGACACTTTCCAATGTCATTTTGTACGGAAACCGAGCAAAAATTGCCAACGTATGCGGCGTCTCTTATTATTGTTTTTGTTTGGTTCATAACCATCACCTCTTAATAATCTAACACGAATTAGACCACTAAGCCAGCTAAGGATCACGACCACATACAGTTTGCCTCTTCTAAATAAAATACCAAACTTTTAATGAAAATCTGTTTTCTATATAGTAGTAGTGTAGTGTAATATAAAATTTTACTGTCTATGGCTTAAAGACGTTTAAAATATGATATTATCGTACTTTGAACTTACCCCGTCTCGTCTGAGACTTAGACACTTTTTTTATTTATCCATAATGTGCAGCTGCACGAAACGTAATAAATCCTATTTTCGAAACCAGACATACAACAGCTCTATCCTCAACCGACCTTAAACCATGTACGATAAAGTTCATATTTCATAAACATTAAACAGCGGTTTTAAAAAGTTTGGCTATCTAATTATTAACGTTTTTTATAGCTAATATTAACTAAATATAGAACACTGGAGGCGTCATTTCGGGAGACAGGTTCATTGACCATATTAAGATGCCTTCACTATTATCTTTTAAGTGCAGAGTGG
Source organism: Apotomis betuletana (assembly GCA_932273695.1). Classification (NCBI taxonomy): domain Eukaryota; kingdom Metazoa; phylum Arthropoda; class Insecta; order Lepidoptera; family Tortricidae; genus Apotomis; species Apotomis betuletana. The sequence goes on from OW026312.1 coordinate 21,565,856, forward strand.
AATCGCTACCCAGTACCGACTGTGATCTTTTTACTTGAGTACGGTAAACCTTTGAATGGGAACTACTATTCAATTCTAAAATGTAGGTAGTGAAAATCAATTTTCTATGGAGAGGGGACATACATCCAAGGATTGTTACTAGTTAAGTTAAAGATTGTACCTACTATAAAAAAAGGTTTGACGCGGATGGCACTATGAATTTAGCAATCCATTTATCACGCGATAATTAACTGACAAAGCATTTGTTACCACATTGGCATTTTGTCAAAACCTGACGGATGCTTTAGTCGCTTATTTATCCCCTAAAAGGAACCATCATAGGACCGCATGTGTCCGGGGAAAGCAATCACATTCCGAGTAAAGTTGATCCAAACCTATTGCAAATGGCTTACACTTTATGAAGTTCGTAATTCAAATATGGTGACGGGTGCGTCGACACGATGTAAGATAGCGGTGACGGGAATGACCCTCGCCACAACTTGGGGCAAGTTCGGAAAGGGTTGAATATGGTAATGATTCGTTTGTTTGGTATTCTTTCTTGGAAAGTATTCCATAATAAAATATTATTTTACCACTTGTTAGACGAACCTACGATACAACACGGACGTATTAACGTAAAATGATTAATGTATAATATATGGTTTACCATGGTTTTATAGAGAAACGTTTCATAGAATCATCTAAAGCGTTTATTTTCTGAAACCATAACATATTTTGGAATTTTATAACACACACCTTACCATCAGTATACAATACCTAATAATACGGTTAGACACTTTCAAGACTTGTAAAACATATGACTTCCGGGGGAAAATTTGTGTATGTAATGAAAATTCGATGAAATAAAGCATTCGGTGAACTGTTTGTCTATAAAAAAAGGATCCCATAATAATGGATGTATTAAACTATATGAACAAGAGCAAACTGAGCTATTTGCTTATCAGGTCCTTCGGTGACCGTAGGGCGGGCTCGTTCCTCGCCCAATACATTAGTGTTGGTTGGGACATGACATTGAAATGAGTTTGTATGAGCACCTCATTTCAAAAAATGAGGTGGTACAATGTACCACTTCAAATGAGGTGAGTAAGAAGGTCCGAACTCACACAAACAAACACGGGCAACACGGCAACAAAAAAGTATAGGTTTCATAAACAATAGAAATAATCACACTGAATTAGTTTTATACATTACCTACTGATTACTGATATAGGATTTTGAAATCTATACCACTTATACCAGTACATATAAATCTATATTGTCCAATTGTGAGTTTTAATTTAGTTACTTTCTTTGACTATCAACAATAAGTGTTATGAATAATTACAAAGATTTGATTTGATTTGATAATAGAGCTAAGAAAAGAAAGAGTATTTTGCTAGTGAATATTTTTTTAGTTAAGTACTTATTACTACTAATAAAAAGTAGTTTTTAACTTACCATTATTACCAACTTTATGGAGTGAATACTGTTATGTTAATTGTAAGAAAAGCAGAAAACTTTGTCATGTTTAATGACTTTAATAACAGCTAAGTACAGATGAATCAGATTATAATTAGAAAAGAAATATTACACTTCACAGTCATGGAACTCGTGTTAGTCGTGAATGCCTTGCAATTTACATGTCATTTCAACAAAGCAAAGCACTATTAGAGAGTCTACAAGCACTGAATACACAACACCACAACTTATTCAGTTTTTAATTAAATGGATAAATTAAATATACATATAACATTATAATTCATTGCCGCCCGCCAAAATCTGTTTGTTTTCTTTTTCGTTGTGTCAAAAATTGACAAACAAGCGTGTTTATGAAGAAGGTTTTTAATAGTTGCAATAATTTTGTATGAGACAAATCTGTCATTGTTAATTAAATTTCAAGAGAAAAGTAATCTTTCATATTGATATTTTATGCAAAATCAAAATATTTTATATTATTATACGTTAAGATATTGTAATTATCAAATAGAAACAAACTTTTAATCGGAGTATGTTGAAAAGTTTAAAGCTAACACAGTTCGTAAACGCATCAAACCTGACTTTTGAAGTTGACACTTATCACAAGGACCTATTGTTGTTGTGTCTGTGCAATGTCTGTGTGTGAGTGAGGCGATGTCACAGGAGCCGCTCACACCGGACCGTAGGCAGTTATATTTTGCTTCATAGCACTGGTTTGCTACGTGACTAGCTCCCTCGATTTCGGTGTTATATGCGGTGGGACAATTTTGAGGCGCGAGGTGTGTGGGACATTATGAAAGGGGGCTCGCGGCGCGTGACATTTTGAGGCGCATACACTGAGTGAAGACAGTGTGAATGAGTGAGTGGGACATTTTGAAGCATGACTCGCGGCGCGAGGTGTTGTGTGAGGCGCATACAATGAGTCAAATGAGTGTGTGAATGAGTGAGTACCTCGCGAGGTATGAAGTACGACAATGTTACAGAATGAAGTGTTGCGACAAAATGATGAAATGAGTAGGACAAATGAGGTGCCTCACGAGGGAGTAACCCAACACTACAATACATTGGCATTGCCATCCAGCGAGGTAACGCGGCCAGCCTTACGGGCACCCTGCCAAATGACAGCGATTTAGGGGTTATTTTTTATGTACATATAGTATAGGTTCCAATAGGTTAAGCTAGGTTTAATTAGATCATACATTTCTTAAGGTTTAGTTATATATTTTTTATTTTGTGTGTTTTTTCTTTACTTAATAAAAAGAGCAAATTGCTTACTTAGAAAGACTGAGCGTCGAATTTAGCCCTTGTTTGCAAGAAGTTTTATTTAACATTAGTCTAATACGCTGTAAAAGCAACCGTAACTCATCTAAACTTTATATGCCCCAAACTTTATAAAGTTTGTAATTCAAATATGGTAACGGGTGCGTCGACACAAGAGATGTAAGATATCGATGACGGGAATGACCCTCGGGACAACTTGGGGCAAGTTTGGAAAGGTGTGGTAATTAATCGTTTATATATGGTGTTCTTGGGAAGGGAAGTAACGTGACCATTGAATAATGTTATTTTTTTACCTTTAGTTAGAAATACTTGAGATGATGATTCATAGTTTTTAAGAAAGTTTACATGATATTGCGATAATAGCACACTTATGCACAAAGGTCCTTTGGACATTTCAAAGTACTGAAATGCTATTGTAGCGCTGATAGTTATTAGTCGAGTTGCGTTCTCAAATATCGCAAAATGATGTATCAAGATATACTGATCTATAATTATAACACAAATAGTCTAGAATCTTTGTGTAGCTTATTCTTAAGTACTGACTACTGACTGACCTCTGCTTCGTGGACTCATCTCATAATTTTAGTGTAAGAGAACGCTCGTGTGGCATCTAGAACCCTGACATCACCTGGAAGCCAACTAATCTAGTCTGACATATTATAAAGCAAAATACAGGTATCCCCTATTTCAGGCACCAGTCTTCACCGCATTAGCCTTGTTATAGTAATTGCCATAAAAATTCAAAATAAATTAAAATGAAATAGGAAATGCTGCCAGCATTTTCGGTACCTTGCCAAAGGGGAGCAAAGTCACAGTTGTGCTAGAGGGGCTTGTGAGAAAACTAAAACCGTCTGGACCATTTCCTCGAACCTGCCAAGAAGCTGTATACTCAAAGTATGTATTTAAAGGGTGACTGACGTTGCTTAGAGTAAGAAAATGTCTTTATTTAAAAGTTATAATGTAAATTAAAACTATACATAAGAAAACTTTATTAAAAAGAATCCCCCAGTACTGAGGCTGTCTGAGGCATCGTCCCCAGCCCGCTCGCCGCGTTTCCCCTTTGAATTGCGAGACTCAGTCTTTCAGCGAAAAAGGAGCCCGCTCTGATATTTACCTGATATTCCGATAATTTTTAATGATATTTCTTTTTTTTTTTTGCATCTGACGACCACGCGCCAAATGTTTCAACCGCCATTGCCAGTGCCACAAATTCATATTTTTTATTTAAAGGGTGAGATACATGTTTGTCCATCTGTCTGACTACATACGAAACTTGGCACTGCAACTTTCCATCCCTGATCGAAGATCCAGAAGCAGACCTAACACTAGGTGGAAGGATGTAGTGCTAAAGGATATGATAGAGTGTCAAGTATCCGACGACGACGTCGAGGACAGGGCGAAGTGGAGAAGCAAAGTACGGAAAGCTGACTCCACCACCATATGGGATAATAGCTAGGAAGAGAGAGAGAGAGAGAGGTGAGAATACATGTTTGTTATGGACTGACCTATGAAGCTGGATTCATCGTCCGCTCGCGAGATGGCGTGCATGACGAGTGCGGCGAGCACGGGGCGCGCGGCGGGCAGCGCGGCCGCCAGGCGCAGGGACACGGGCGCGGCGGACCAGATGGCGCCGGACAGCATCTAGCGCACGGGCATCCCGCCACGCACACCTGGAACACAATATGTATTGTGTTTATGTTAATGTTAATGGTGATGATAATGTTAATGTTAATGTTAATGGTGATGATAATGTTAGTGTTAGTGTTAGTAGTGTTAGTGTTAGTGTTAGTAGTGTTAGTAGTGTTAGTGTTAGTGTTAGTGCTAGTGTTAGTGTTAGTGCTAGTGCTAGTGCTAGTGCTAGTGCTAGTGCTAGTGCTAGTGCTAGTGTTTGTGTTTGTGTTTGTGTTTGTGTTTGAGTTTGTGTTTGTGTTTGTGTTTGTGTTTGTGTTTGTGTTTGTGTTTGTGTTTGTGTTTGTGTTTGTGTTTGTGTTTGTGTTTGTGTTTGTGTTTGTGTTTGTGTTTGTGTTTGTGTTTGTGTTTGTGTTTGTGTTTGTGTTTGTGTTTGTGTTTGTGTTTGTGTTTGTGTTTGTGTTTGTGTTTGTGTTTGTGTTTGTGTTTGTGTTTGTGTTTGTGTTTGTGTTTGTGTTTGTGTTTGTGTTTGTGTTTGTGTTAGTGTTAGTGTTAGTGTTAATGTTAATGTAGGTGTTAGTGTTAGTGTGTGTTTGCGTTTATGTTTATATTTTTTACAGTAATACACCGTGCCTCTCACTGAGTGGAGAGAAAGCCAAGACATCTAGTTTCCTATAAGGCAGGTTGGACAAACACTGACATCACTGCAGATTTGAATATGTCGTCGAAAGAAGTAGAAGCGAAGATTCAATATTAAATTAAGGGGCTACCCGCTCTCAATGACCTTCGATCTGTTGCGATAGATTTTCCCATATTATAAATAGCTAATCATAATAACATAGTTTTTCCACAACAAAATACCGTATCAAGTACCTTTCACATGTCACTGACTTTGAGATACAGGCCGTCAAAGTTTACGATTTTTTCGGGGAAAAAGTTGTGGAAACGGTTTTTTTGCGTTTTTCTCGAAAAGTATTGAGAAAAATAGAAAAAGCTTCACAACAAATTTTGTGGAATATGGTTTAGAACAATAAAATGTAAGATATTTTCTACATATACACCGGGGATAAAAGTAGAAACGAGATTAGTGTATTTTTGGTCCTTCACCGAATATTTTTTTATAAAATACACAGTCGTTAAATCAAAATTCGGGTCACTACAAAGTGTTAAGCATAGACCATACTACAATATATATTAAATAGGACATTATAACTCTATAATCCACAAACTAGATACGATGTAAAAATCATCAAATTGGCTGATTTCTGCAGGGAGCGCCTTAACACCTAATACATTTTGCAGTGTTTCGAATAAAAGAGTAACACCGAAACATCACACAACCAACTCTTCTACGAACCAGCAACCAGACTGGTTTATTGTTATAGCTAGAGATGTGCCTTTTCTGAAAATTTCCGGAAACTCCACATTTTGTATGGGAAATTAGGAAAGTTTCCGGAAATTTTCGGAAATGGCACATCTCTAGTTATAGCCTAGCAAGTGTCGGTCCGACCCAGGGATAGTGGCGCTAAAAAACCTCTTTCATATGGTAATAATTAGCATACGTCATATACTTATTTACATTATTAAACGCCGAAGGATTTGTCCTTAACCAAATTCAAAAGATTGTTTACTGGAATGCTGCTCAATCCTTCGTTCTTCTTGCGAAATAAATACTGAATCCTATTGGAAAAAGCTTGACTTTCATGTCTTTGGATAGTTTTCGCTTTATTATGCAAAAAATACTCGAAATTTGCGGAATATTTAGTCCTGTTTCCTCTTTGTTTACATCAGTGACATTCACCGACTTTCAGCGTCATTTACCAAAAATTTGACGTTTAACCGTGAAATCAATTAATACTGCAAAAAATTCGCAATATGGCGTGGGTAGAAAATCACCCAATATATATATCACCCTGTATAACATCAAACAACCCTTCTACGGACCGACAACCAGACTGGTTTATTGTTATATATAGTCCATACTCTTCAGTCGCTATCACTAAATGGCTGAATGGAGTGCTTTAGTCTAGACTTTCGTCTCCGGCGGCGATTGCTACTTAAAAAAAGAATTTATAGATGCAATGTAATCGTTAATAATCAAATAGGGATTACTTTCAAATTAGAGATTAACCAAGCGATTGAACGTTTTACATGAATAGAAGAGGTAGATCAATATAAAGGTTGAGGATAGTATAGGTATTTTACAGTTACGTGTAGGTATTATAGATTTTACCCAGTAAATAAAGGGGTAACATTCAGGGGTTTTCAGTTAATCGAATTTTTGGTTTTTTTCCTAGAATTGACCCGTATTTCGAACTTAAACTGCTGAATCTCAAATTTACTGTGAAACAAAAAAAAATTGTCAAGGTTTTTTAAACGCCCACAAACGAAATTCGGCATCGTCCATTAGGATTTTGATACGTGGTGCTAGTCACTAAAAGTGATTATTTGGCAGAGTCCCATCGCTGGACAAAAACCCGTTTCCATGATTTTCTTGATTTGCACTTTGTGACACTTACCTCCTAACTTTCATTCCTAGTCTATATCCCTTGGTAAAAAATTCCTTATCAAGAACATGATAATCAGGACGAAGACCCCTATCCCTAGCCAAAGCGCACCAACTCGCTCCATCCACTTCCTCACGAGATCCAGAACGTCCATTAGTGCGGAGAAATATTAATAGTTAGTTCAAACAGTAATTTATCAAGCCTGTAATATCCAGTGTTAAGTAGCTATAGACAGTACCGTGACTGCTGAGAAACGTCTATAAATGTGACCATTTCACAAAGGGTTCCAACTATAAAAAAAAATGTGTTGTTACGTTTGAGTAACGTAATAGTCCAGATTATGTTTTCCACTTCGTCACCACACTCAGGTGGAACTAGTAATGTTAGTCTAGTTGGTGTTATATGTAGAAAACCAAAAAGAGACGATAAGTCACAGCGTTACTGTTGGCATATTTTCAAGGACGATCGAGTTTCCATAAAAGTAATAAATACGCACGATCCATCACGCGATTGGGATAAATTAATTGACACTGACAACAAAATCATTATTCTTTTTTCATTAAATAAAATATGGTTGCCTACCTGCCTATGTGATCCTGTGCTATCAATCCTACGTGTTGGGAGGAGCTTGCTGCTAATAGGTCATCTTGGCGATCTACCATCTTTGACCGTATAAAAACGTTTGAGGAAAATCGCCTCACAACTCTAGACGTAAAACGCCAGTTACGCAAAGAACGACCTAAGCCCTCCTACGCGTACACGTATAATTCCACTGGCCAACTCTACTGCCACACGTGCAAAAGAGAGTTTAAAACTAAATTTGGCTTAGCTAGCCATATCAGAGCCCACAATAGATGAAGTCCATAGTTCTTGCATTGGGTCGCCGTCTTCGAAATCGAGGAGGAGGACTATATATATATATATATATATATGTGATCCTATAACGTAAACGTTTTTATAAAGTCAAGATACTGGTCACGCTAGTTATACTGTGCTGCCCTCAGGCTGAGTAGGGTCGCAAGGCTGCGTTAATAATTTAACATTACATGTGTTTGCGGCTAAGTTGACGGGCATTAGTCATCATAAGTTTAGTTTAAGGGAGTTTGAAGTTCATTCACTTGAGTCCAAAATTTGTAATAAAGCATAACGTTTGTGAAGCTTTGTGGTTGTACAGTTTGGTAGGGCAAGCAAACTGCTGAAGTGAATCTTAGAATAAATACCCTAGGGCACTTCTAGCTCTTTATGAGTTAGACAGAGCACTAAAGTCGTTGATGTGCTCACCATTTACTAACGAAAATGGGCATAAAAATTGGATTTTTATTCGAGAAATGTCCTAGGAGTATCCAGTATCTTTGGTCACATTGTCAGAAAGAGTGAACTATTTGGAAAGCTGCTGGTAACAATAAAGGTATGCGGAAGACAGCGCAGTACCCACACTATGAGTTGACGTGACCGTACTCGCTAGAAACAGCGTAATCGATTTGTAAGGACAATAACACAGCGCCCTAGCGGTTACTTTGTAGAACTACAATTCTCCATACAAATCGTACGCAGTCCCTAGCGAGTACTGTCACTTTAAACTCATGGTTAGGGTACAGAAGTATAAGTTCGCACGCTGGTCGGACCAGATACGCTCTACCCTCAAGACCTTAGTTTACGACGCCATCCACGAAGTCGAATACAGAGTGATCTGGAGACAGTCCACGAGACAGTTTTAATATGTTTTCTTGTAGAACTACGTATAGTTAAGTTCAAATTATTGTAATAGTTAAGTAACTACTTATGCTTTCTGAAAAAATGACTTACTGTTGAGTTTCTTTCGGCGTTTCTTCTCAACAGTGGTCTCCTCTTGTGAAATGCCGGTAGACTCAGACATGTAAAAGTGCCCTTGTGGCCTACTTGCAGAATAAAGTTCATTATTTCATTACAGTAATTCAGAGAGGCCACGAGCTCAGCATATATACGTTTATATGATATCGACTAAAGGTGAGGAGGAGGTTATTTTTTTAAAGCTTTTATTTAACTTGCATCATATGTTTGTTCGGGTGAAATCTTGCAACTCAATTTTGAAGCAGATATCGTCAACCGTTTGAGCTGAAATTTTGCATACTTACTTAACTTTGATGACGATACAATAATATGGTACCATGGGGCTGATCTGATGATGGAGCCGGAAGGTGGCCATAGGAACTCTATAATAGAAAAAGCCATCCTACCGAGCTTGGGCTCTTTAGAATCGTCTCAGTGAGCATTTGATGGATATCCAAAGAAAAGTACAGTCGGCTATAAAAGCTTGCCACTAAAATGACATTTTTGACAGAAACTTATTTACGTCATAGGAGGCAAACGTGCAAACGTATCGCCTAATGGAAAGCGATTACCGTCGCCCATAGACATCTGCAGCACCAGAGAAACCACAAGTGCGTTGTCGACCTTTTAGGTGGGACTTTGCTTTTTACTTCAAGGTGTCGGTCCGGAAATATCCCATGCGTCAATTCATTCCACAATGCATCCGAAGAAAGTGCAAGATCACGAAATGCAGGATGATTAATAAATATTTGCGGGGCAAGAGAATGCTAGAATGAACACATCATCATCATCATCAGAATGTGCACCTACTTATAGCACTAAAGTTTGGCTTTGCCGTAGTCGGGTAAAAACCTAACGTATTTGCTAGCATCCAAATACTATGCTATAAAAATCACAATATCTTCTGATATATTGAACTTATGTTAATACCTAAAGAGACAACCCGTCTGTAAACGCAGACGAAATAAATCATCAATCAGGGGGCCTATGATGGTTGCGTTTATCACGTGATAAATAAGTGACAAAGCATTTGTCACTCACACTCGCAATATGTCAAAACGTGACGGATTCTTTATCACTTATTTATCGCGTGATAAAAGCAACCATCATAGGGCCCCAGGACTCGATATTTTCAATCAGAAAACATTGCTACCCCATAATTGGCCGTGTTTTTAAAATGGCGGACGATAGGGGCGGTCCAACGAATAAACATGGGTTTCGTATAAACATTAGGTCAACATGCCATGCGGTTGATTAAAATCATATCTGATTGATTTATACCAGGGTTGATCGTGTCAGTGAGGGAGCATCCATAAATTACGTGAGGTCAAATGAGGGTGCAGTAAGTTAATTAATTAATATGAATTAGGTGCAGTAAGATCTAATTTTGAAGTGGATTTCTTTATCCTTTTATTTTGCATAAAATTCGACGCAATTGTTCATTAAACGTAGAAACGAAACGGGTGATGTCTGTGAACTACTACGGCTGGCTACGAATACGCGACGATTTCGGTCGAACAAAAGCAGAAAGAGGTGCCCGGCAGCTTGGAATAGGTTCCCGAGGTATAGCGCTGTCACATACGGCCTGATAAACAGAGTCGTAATTAAGGGTTTTTTACCATTTTGGTACGGAACCCTAAAATGGACTTCACCCCGGAATTCGGCGTAAATGGATGACCTTTTGCTGCGTGCGGTAGCTAATGCGTGGAAGGGCTGTTTATAATTATACCACACGCCTTCAGAAACTGCGTAGTATTTATTTACAGGTTAAAGTTCAAATTTTCTAATTGGATTAGCTTTAACTGAAACATGCATCATTCAAATCGTTAAAATTTACTTATATAGAGTTCAAAGTCGACATCAATTATTCGTTTTAACTTTTTTTAAAGTTTGTACCTTGACTAATAAAGAAATTTTATATAACATTACTGCCGAGCAAACTGGGACGGGAAGGTTTATTTTTAAATTTTTAACTGACCATAAATTATGCACTACGCGTCCTATTTTTTTACCAACAAAGTCAACATTCCCGACCTATTTAGAGAAAATACAGTGACTACGTCTTCCCTCGTCTAAATGTTAAATCCCCGTCAATATACAGAATGTTTTAAAGTTCCATTACAGCGGCCATCCGTCTGCGAGACGGATGCCGCGGTCGCACCTTGTAGTTTTGTGGTCGGCGTTAGTATTGGGTTTCGGCTTCGGGTGTGGGAATATTTACATCAGTACCCTTACCAGTTTACAGTGACTACTCACTAGCGACTGCGTAAAGGATTTGTATGGATAATTGTTTTTTTTTTTTTTTTTTATCTTTATTAATTAGAAAGGGGTTTTGTCACACAGTTGGATAATTGTAGTTCTACAAAGTAACCGCTAGGGGGCGCTGTACTATTCTCCATACAAATCGTTTACGCTGTCGCTAGCGAGTACGGTCACTGTAAACTCGTGGTAAGGTTATTTTTTTTTTTTTTTTTATGTCATAGGGGGCAAATGAGCAAACGTATCGCCTGATGGAAAGCGATTACCGTCGCCCATAAACACCTGCAACACCAGAGGAGTCACAAGTGCTTGCCTACCCGGAGGACGAAGATAGAATGCCTCTAATGCTAGTAATTTCACCGGCTATCTTACCCCCACACCGGAACACAACAATGCGAACATTGCTGTTTGGCGGTGGATATACAGTGTGTGAGTTCATACAGGTTTTGGATGTGTTTGAAATAACTTTAGTAAGTACATTAGTACATGTAACTCTAAATAATTCTCCTCCATTCATCCGTTTGAGGATGACTTTTATTCATGTCTGAATAGGCTAGTTAAAGATACAATACAAGTACTAATGCATAGCTCACAATCACAAAACATACAGGAGAAATACAGCGCAAGAAATTACAATAAGAAGTACCTAAACAACAGTCGTACAGTCAGACAGTCTAACTTAAATAATTATAAAAACGGTTTAAACTCACGTAAAAATTGTCAGGAACGACCCGACATGTTTTGCGCGCGAGTCACGTAGCAGCACGGATAGCTGCCCCTAATGAAGAGCTCCATATGAGTTCGAAACATGTCGGGCCGTTCCTGTCAATTTTAAAGTGAGTTTAAACAGTTTTTTATAATTATTAAAGATGTCTCACGTATACGATGTAACTTGTTACTTCAACAACTTGAATCGTAGTGGGATGACAAACGGCTCCCACCTGTACGGGCCGCCGATAAATTTTAATACAACGCAATCATTATTGATGGGACCATTATGCAAATGGCGAATCTCCGCTCTTTTAAATTTATGACCAAATTCGGCGGCCATCTTGAAGTTCTACAAATGGGAAGATTTTGTAAAGTCCATTAATTTATAGGCCCAAAATGTATGAAGAGGAAAGAAATAAATAAGTTTGAAAAATAAACTACTTAAGATGAACTTGATGTTTTTCAAAAAGTGTTACAAGAATAGAAATTGACAAAAACGAATTTAGGTTATCAATAGTCGATACAGATCAATTTGATCAATACCAAACGTTTTTTACATTTTCACGGCACGCCGTGCCAAATGGATTTTTCAAATCGATTGGTCAAGTGCACGCATAAATCTTACACAAAAACTACAAAAGAAAAGAAGCCTGCTTCAAACCAAAATAAGTCTTCCGACCAAAATCATAAGGATTTTGACGTGTGCTAAGTTAAAATGGTTTTTAAGTGAGCAGTGATCTTTAATAAGCGCATGTTTTCGTTTTGATACCGGTTTCAAAGTGAACCTTTTGAGTTAACTTTTAAAGTTCCATTTACATACAGACCTGTGGAACAAATAATCCCTTTTTTAAAATCACTTTGCATTTAACCTGCCTTGAATTCCGCACGTGGTCAAGCGGAAAAAGGTCAATGTTGCTCACCCGCGGTTCGATCGTGAAAAACATGCAGTTTTCACGAAAAAAGTGAACTGATAAGAAATGTGACGAAAATGACCGTAGGAAAATTTAAAAGGTTGAAAGGTTGAAACCTACTCGTTTTCTCCACCTCAATTTCTTGTGTTTTGATAGGTTTTGAACATTATACTAAGCCTGTCACATAAAAATAGAGAGGGTACGTAACGTATAGGTATGTGTGGTGTTTCATAGGGGTAGGGGGATCGAAAATGGCAAAATTGTTCTAACGGAATTAATGAATGGCCCCTAATGATTTATTGACGTTTGTGCAAAATTTTACAGTCGGCAATAGAAACTTGTTCCAAGAAATGTTCGACGCAAACCTGTTTAGGGTGCATTTCAAATAGCATTTAGTTAAGTTCTCATAATATATGTTTGCACGCCTGTGTCACCCTGTTTACGTGAAATCGTGTTGCGACAGTGACGTCGGCGGTGACGTAGTTTGGAGCCCTATTGTGTGTATTCAGGTCATAGGGGCTTTGTGTGGGCTCCTAGAAACTTCTTGTTGGTAATTAATACTTTACTGTTCGGTTTTAGGAGACTCTTCGCTATAAGATCGTTCGCTGAAACGACTATGTAATCAGACACGGTTTCTGTAGGAAGATTTAATTAGTAATATTATTCTCCTTACAGAACTACGTTTATGTATGGAATATGCTAGTAATTGCATGTGTACAATTTTGAATAATACCTACTAATATTATGAATGTTATGTTAAGTAAGTTTTATTTAGACTGCTAGTTTTTAATACGAAGTTAAATTTTTAATGATTGTGTTAACTCTTGAAGATGCAAAAGTGATATTTGTGATCCTTTTTGATTAAAATGTTCTATTATCTTTATTTTTATCTTGTATCTTATCTGTATCTTTACTTATGCAGAATAAAATACGCCTAGAAAGAGCTGCATACAACAGATTTGCGAAAGACGAAGCCGCTTTTGGTCTTATGTGTGCGTGTCTACGAACCAATCATAGAGCCGTTCTGCTTGTGCTATCGACGTTGTGACACGGACGAAACTTAGCCTGTGGCTAACCAATACTGTGTTTTTTTTGCTATTGAACGTGTACAAACATGGTTATTTAGATATCTTTATAAAACTATTGTTTTAGACATTGGCAAAAGCTTCGAGCTTCCATTCCTGGCTTAGTAATAATTAATAACCCAAACTGAATGTTTATAAGGAAGCGAAAAATTTAAATACCTATTTAATGGTTCAGGCAGGGTTCGAACCTGCGTCTTCAACGGCTTTTCGGGCCATCACGGGCGTCTACCTATATTAGACCACTAATCCTGATATGAGAGCCATTGAATTTTTCAACCAGTTGCTTCTCACATGCCTTAGGGTGGCATCGTGGCGCAATCGTAAAGATTCAGACTTCATAATCGGCACCATCGTCTCAAATTATGTTAACAAACGATGTAACGATGTACTACTCCCAAACTTATTATTTTTATTAAAACTACTGCTTTACACAGCAAATGTTTACGACACGTTGGAGACTCATGTTCGAACCCGGCCTGAACCTTCAATTGCTTCATTGTAAACATTTTGGTTTACGCTAGCAGAAAACGTTTAGCTTTAAGAGGGCGCCAACGCGTTGACTAGCTCTCTCTCTCACTGAGCGTAAGCGTGAGCGAGATGGAAGTGCGCGCTCAGAAGCGAGGAAATCATGTTTTTTTCAGTTTTGTCATAAACGTGTGCATTTTATATTGAAAATAGTTTTACAGTTTTTGAGAACTTATAATTGTGCATCTATTAAGCTAAAAAAACTGTTTAAGTTTCTTATTTCTAAGGGACAGATTTTTAATGACTATGGATGTTGAGATCTAGGATCATTCACCTGACGAATTTGGCATGGGTGGTCTTAATGAAAATAACCAAAACTGGCTACATTTCCAAGCGCTCGCTAGGTTTCTCGGCGTATTTATTGTAAGGATTACATCTATTTGGAAGTATGTCGTAAGTATTTCACGTTGTAAGCACGGCATTCAAACTTGGCTGGAACGCGGCCAATGATGAAGACGTCACTAGTTTATTAGGGTGGTCGCACACGCGACTTTAAGCAGCGATTCAGTCGCAAAATGTTTCTAGTCGCGATGCTATCGCTAGTCATGCCCACGCACACGGACAGATGTAGTGAATAATAGTTTTCTGTCGTATTTTGTCTGGTAAACCCGTTTTTTATATTCCCATTTCAGCGTTCTCATCGAAGTTGATAGAGAAAACATATCAAAGTGAAGTTTACCGACCAGGGGCCAAGGCCGTCTTAAAGCTTGCAGGGGCCTAGCACCTCTAGCACAACTGTGACACGCGACTTATCTTGCGTGACATATTCTACCTATCTCTTTCTGTACAGTACTGTGAGACAGTGACAGGTGATGCTATGTCGACATAATAGTTGTGCTAGCCTGGGCATTCCATAATTAGGGGCCTCACAAAACATCACGTGAGATTGGGTGCCCTCGTGAGACAGGGCACGTGCCCTAAGTGCCCTCTGGGAAAGACGGGCCTGCAAGGGGCTAAATGTGCCTAAACGCGCGACTGAATCGCTGCAAAAAGTCGCCGTTTGCGAGTTTGCGACCTCCCTTAGAGCCTCTATCTGAAATACGTAGGTGTAAAAGGACATTTAGGTCAATATGTTGTTGAAAAATAACAGTTCACTGCTTAGGTGATATTCACCTTTGTAACGCTTAGGTTTTAGTTAGGTTTTTGACAAAAATCTCAGTTTTGAAGGGTCAGGTATTGTTTGGTGCGGTTTTTAAAACATAAATCTATAATATCGGACGAATGTATAATGTATACGTAGTTTGTAAAATACATTCGATGTTTAATTAGTTAAATGTATAACTTACCTAGCAAATTTTTGTCGCAGTTGTTTATTTTATTACTTTAAACGAGTAATTTGTTTCAGAAAACGTTGCAAACAATCTAATATGAAAACAGGTTTAGCGGTTCAATTTAGGACAGATGTCAAGAGACGTGGAATTTAGGTCCAGGTTTTCAATAAATTATAATATATAAGGAACCGATAAGGAATGGAACTCCCTTCTATCGTGTGTATATCTTATAATTTGGGTCTCTTCAAAGTAAGAGTGAATAGGCAATTACTGAACCGGCGAGCTACATCCTCGACCCCGTAGCCGCTTACCATCAGGGTTACTGACGACAATCGCCGGTCAGTTTGTGAATAAAAAAAATACCTTAATAAAATATTAAGGTAAGTTAATCATACACAAATCGAGCCAGTCTCAAACTAAGCTATGCTTGTACTATCAGTACGATATGGGTCGACGACGACGATATATACATAGGTAACATCCATGACCAGGGAACAAATATTCGAGTTCATCACACAAATATTTGCCCTAGCCAGGATTCGAACCCAGTAACGCCGGCTCACTAGGCAGGTGCTCTACCACTGCATCAACCGAGTCGTCAAAATGTTATATAGTCGTTGCTTTAAAAATAACATATGGCGAAGTAATATTATCAATCACAAAAAAATAATAACAAATCTAGGTACCTACAAGACAAGTAGGAATCGGACTTCTCATAGTACGGTAGGATGTTAGAGAGGTATGGAGGCGATATTAACATTAAAATGTAATTCATACTCATACCTATTCATTATTATTTTTCATTTAAACCACATAATGGATAATAGTTTAAACGTGGCTTTATGGTTATTGCGTAATTATACATTACTATTATTATTACAAACACGTAGATTTAACTATATTAAATGTCGATTTCATGAAACATCGTGAGGAAACCACCTAAGCCCAATAATGCCTAGTTTCCCCTCTGGGTTGGAAGGTCAGATGGCAGTCGCTTGCGTAAAAACTAGTGCCTACGCCACATCTCGGGATTTAGGTAGCCGGCCCCGATTGAGAATTCAAAAAATGGGACAAAGGCTAGGTAGGAGGATGATGAAATGTCGATTTCATGTCTTTTGTTTTTTTTTTCGATGTTAGAGCCCAATTTACTTCAGTAAAGAAACAATTGAAAAATTAAAAACATGGAAAAATGAGATTTACGTACCTATATTATAATAATGAAATACACAATAACTTAAATTGACTTTGTCCTTGGCTATTAAATTAATATTGTGAATTAAATAAACTTATGAGTATGAATCATATTTAAAATAATTGTTAATATCGGCTCGATTAGCTCTTTAACGTCCTAGTAGTAGTAGTAATACTAGTAGTCCGACGCTTCACCATCGGACTACTCATAGCACCATATTTAATAAAATTCCATTTAGTTCCCCGTAATAAACAACGCGCCCCTAACATATGAAATCTGACCAATTCTCTTCCCTTAAAAATAACTTTATAAACTGCGTTGACATTTCCAATAAGGAAACAGCCAAAGTTTACTAGTGTTCCGTACGCGTGCCGCATTTTAAATAACGTATTTACAATTATATATATACCTACAATTTACAGCATATTACTATTCTGAGTCAATGTATGAAGGTACGAAGTAAGAGAGCATCAATATTATCTTAGGGTTTTGGTTTTATATGTTATAAAGCTAACTTGGATCGGAGAGAGAATCATGAAGAACGCAATATACATTTTTCATCCTTGACAATCTAAACACCTTAGAGAAAGAGAAACCATAGGAAAGACTCAAGAGGTCTTGCTATCGAATTTCGATGCACGTATGAACCAAGTAATTTGTCTTACAATTATCAATCGATGTCTTTACTAAACTCTCGTCTTATTAGCGTTTTTTATGGTGTAATATTAGATTTTAGTTCCACTGTATCGAATCTTACCTCACTCCTTATAGCAAAGCCACAGTCTTCCGAAAAAAATATTACGTAAGATCACTCACGGATAATCAGAACACGATTGTCAATTGTCAAATGGTCACTTCACTAATAGTCATATAGTAACCGTAGTACTAACTCAGTGCAGTTGTCCACTGATACGATAGTAAGGAAAACAGGAAATAAATGAAAATAAAATGGAGACTCGTCGGTCGCGTATTGGGGTTAGTATCAGCGGGAAGTACGCATGCGCGGTCCTCCCCTTGTTTTGAGCACAGCCCTTATTATGGGGGACTGTAGCATGGCAATTTTCGCACAATCTATAAATCTTATCTAAGTTTTTTTTTAATCTATATCTAAATTAATTAAATATCTAAAGTTGGTTTAACTTTTTTGCGTTACTGCAAATCATTGTCGTAATTCATTTATTTTTCTTTTTTTGCCATGGCAATACCAATCGATGGGGTATATAAGGAAGACTAGAGTGTCCATGGACAAGAATATTCCAACATATCGCCCTCTTATGATACGATATTGTAATGTAAGACTGCCTGTCCACAGAAGCGGACCGGAGATGTGGAAAATGGATCAAACACACAAATGCACTTCTTTTGGGCTTCATTCCACTCTGCCTCTGTAATAATACTGAAGCATATATGAATAGCGTAAGGTTGACTTTATCCCTGTAAGTTACTTTGCGCATTTATACAAAAAAAAAACATATATCTGGCTGGCTCGAATTGAGCCAACTGAGTCGTCCGTAGCTTCAATTAGGCAGATGGGCAGTTTCAAAAAAGGGGGCAAGGGTTCGGGGGTGGAGCCCCCTGCGCTAACAACAAAACAACCATCTAAAACGGTACCAATAAGGCATGTCTTATGAATATTTGAATTAACCTGAGAAGATGCTGAAGATGGTACTTCAAAGACTCGTACGGCATGCCTTTTCATTTCCATTTTAAGTGTTTTCAATACACTGGTAAATATTTTCGACCAGTTGCTGTAGCTAGCGACATCTAGTGGTTACTGAACATAACTCTGGCACAGTGGGCCTCACAGTCGTTACACAGAGTGGCCTGGAGTGGTTATACTGACACTTTTAAGGGATTCCGCTAGATGTCACCATCATATCAGCTAAGAGACGTCCATTGCTGCACAAAAACCTCACTCCGTTCTCCACAATGACCGCTCGTATGCCGCTCTCCGCTGTCATCCAGCGGTCTCCAGTGATCCTAACCAGGTCATCGGTTCGTCTTTTTAGGGGCTTCCAACGCTGCGTCATCCGGTACGTGGTCACCATCAAGTACCTTGCTGACTCAACCGTAATCGGTTCTACGAGTAATGCGCCCAGTCTTATATTATCATAAAGTAGGAGGTCCCGCAACTTCGCCCGTGTATTGTTTTTGTTTATCGTAGACGGACAAAAAGTATCCTATAACCATCTTTATAGATGTCCTACTATTCGTATATCAAAATTGCCTAACATTTGTTCAGCCGTTTCGGCGTGATTTTAAATTTAAATTTTACGACAGTCAAATGACATGTCAAAACAAATTAATGACGAATCTACATCATAATCACTATTAAGATTTTTCCTGAAAACATGACAGAATTTTATAATAGTATACATACAAGTATTATGAGGCGAACTATTTTTCATTCACGCGGAGCTCAGCGTAGCAGACTGGGTAACGTCTGCTAACGTAAACCAAATGTTTATATTGAAGGATTTTTTTTTTTAAATAAATGCTTTGAGCGGGATTTGAACCCACCTGTCCACGGGTTAGCTACCAAATAGGCATGAACAATTTTGTTTAGATTATATTTCTTATTGTGATTAAATGTCTATATTGGCCTAACTACACCTTAGACTGCTCTAAAAGTCAATAAAGCATACCTTTGCAGTGACATCATTATTTAAAAAAATATTATTATTTTGGATGTTTATCTTTATTTCATGACATATAACTACATTATGCTGTAGAATTTTACATTAGTCGTCGTCCCTTATATTGTTCTATCAAAACCACCAGCTAAAGCAAATATGTGATTGTCATGTATTTAATATGGACATTTAGGTACCAATTAAAAATCTGTATCTGATCTTTATATTTAAGCGAAAAATAAAAAAAATGGGCAAGTGCGAGTCCGACTCGCGCATGAAGGGTTCCGTACCATAATCTATAACAAGTTTGTTGTATGGGAGCCACCCTTATATATTTATTTTATTTTATTTTTAGTATTTGTTGTTATAGCGGCAATAGAAATACATCATCTGTGAAAATGTCAACTGTCTAGCTATCACCGTTCTTGAGATACAGCCTGGTGACAGACGGACGGACGGACAGCGAAGTCTCAGTAATAGGGTCGCGTTTTTACCCTTTGGGTACGGAACCCTAAAAATATACTTCCGGCGGGGTTTGAACCCACGTCTCCAACAGTTTTACATCAACTTTGGGCTAACACAACACGGGCCCTTACCTATTAGGCTATTGATACTGTCTCACCCTCTAATCTTTATCTGGGGGCCTATGATGGTTGCGTTTATCACGTGATAAATAAGTGACAGAGCATCCGTCACTCACACTCGCATTTTGTCAAAACGTGACGGATACTTTGTCACATATTTATCGCTTGATAAAAGCAACCATCATAGCCCGCTGAACACTTGATCAATCTAATATAGAATTTTTTTCGCAGGTAATTTAATAAGGATGTGAATTAAAACGACAAAAGAAACTATAGGAATAAAATTTGTATTTCACAGTTCTGAAATGTTTAATACACAATAGTATTTTTTAATAAAATAGAACTATCAGCTATTTCATTGCAATAACACTCAAAAATACATTGTCTTAACAACGTTACATAAATTTCTAATACGAATAACATTATTTTGCCGATGTCACTAAGCTAAGTAATCTCTATGTTAATAATATGTAATGCGTCAGGTCGTCCGTCCGCCGCGGACTCTGAAATACAAAATAATACGTTATTATTTACATATAATAAGATATCGGTAACTATAGGATACATGCACTAACTATAGGGGGCAGCACTGTAAAAGCCTTGCACACTTGCGATTTGTCGCGTCGAACTCACTGCATGATCGCCTTTATACAGAATTCGCTCGCAAATCACAAGTGTGATAAGGCCCTAAATATAAATTTGAAGTATTGATCATGGTAGAAGATAAGGTATGACGCTCCGATTAGTTGCCGCTTTATGGTAACAAAACAATTATAAGGAACAAATGTTTGCCGCCAGTCGTAGGTACTCAAAATAATAAGTATGCAGTTAGGCATTACGATTACGATTTTGTATTACGATTGTCATGAAGCAGATTGACAGAACCAACCAATCTCGCCAATCTCGCTTGTCATTCCGGAGTTGGATTGGATAAAGGTAAGGTAGGGGTACCCCTACTTACTTTAAAGGGTATTTTAGACAAGCCTGGGAACTTGCGCTAAGTTTCAATGCTAGAGGCGCCAGATAGGTACTGCAATTTAGTTACATGGGTATTAATCCTTCATACCTCACTTAAACGTACAAATCAAAAATGTTAGCCACATAGTCTTAAGACTCATTTAGATGAAGCGTGAACTCACACACGAGTTTATACATTGCGGGGATAGATCGAGCGATTGAACTCGCCAGATGTCGGTAACTCGTAACGTATAATCAAGTTTGCACATCATCTCACGTCCGATCTAAATTGGACTATAAGACTAATATTAATCTAAGAAGTATTACCTCGCAACTAGCACCATTATTTGGTCATCCCCTGCTTGGCTCTGCGCTCCCACTCGGCCCGCATCTGCAGGATCCCCTTGAATTGCGGCGACGCGTCCGCCTCCCCCTCAGCACCATCCTTCTCTTTCCCTTCTTCTTTCTCCTTATCCGCCTCATTCTCTATCACAGCACTCTCCCTCTTCTCCTTTTCGACCGATAAATGCCTCTTGTCATCCTCTTTTCTCTGCCACGGTCGTTTCGTTAAAGTATCCGCTTTATACGCCATCGCTTCTGATTTGGTAATGTTTTTGATGTCCTCTCTATCGTTCGAGGGATCGGGGAATGTTCGATTTCTCAATCTCTTTTCGGGTGTCGAATCGGACACTTCTTTCTTATATTTGTTGGCTTCGCTTTTGTATACTGGAGCACTTTCTCTTTTAGGGTTTGATACGCTGTTAATACTGACGCTTCTCTGGTAGTGAGGGACGCCAAACTGACTAACGCGGGCAGCGATATCAACCAATCTGTTTTCTTCGTTAGTTTTGGATGAAGTATCATCATTTTCTTTGTCACTGTCTCTGGATTTTATCGAAGCGTTAAACTCGTTTTTGAGGAGCTTTGATCTGGTAGCATTATTGTCGAGTAGCTCGTCTTTTAGACTGTTAGCTTCTGCTATTTCTTGGGCCAAAGTCTCGGCTTCGCAGTCCTTTAGTTTAAGAGAGCGTCGGGCGAAAACTTTCATCAGTTCGGGTTCGTCGTCGTTTCGTCGCTCGCTGCGGAGTTCTTTGGACAAAACAGGTTTTTTCCGGTACACGACAGCTTCTTCGTTCCTGTCGGGGGTTCTGATGTCGTTGCTATCTGAGCTCTGGATCGAACTCTTACTTCCGAAGCTAGAATGTGATTTCCGATCCATGGATATGTTGTCATATATTTTCTCCGTACTCCCGTCGGTGCTCAAGGAGTTTGTCCTCGGCTTCTCGGGTCTGTCTTGTAGCTCAACGCTAGTGGCTTTGCGTTTAAAAAACGCTTTTGGAGTTGAAGGGCTCTGCGGCGTAACCGGTGGTTGCGATGAACATTTTTTACCGACAACAGGAGAACTCTTTAATTTAATTTGAGTGTTTTCAGATGTGCTCTCGACTTTGGTGGTTTCTTTTCTTATTTGTATATTCTGAGTTTTGCTTTCGATCACCTCGAACGATTCAATTTCCTTTTCGGCTTGTGGACTATCAATTTTCTTTGGCGTTATGTTAGCGGTCAGCACTACATTAGTCGTTGGTTTTGCGTCGACTCTGTTTAGTTGGATGTTGAGAAATTCTGGCACTCCAGGCTTTTGATTTCCTGCTTGCGGAAGCTTTTCGTCGCTTTTGGTAATTTTTGGAGCATCGTTTTTGACCTGTACCGGAATATTTTCTTTGTTGATCATAGTGACTGATATATAATTCTCCGCCTCCTGCTTTTCATTCTGTATCATATTGCTACTGATTCTACCTCCTTGACTCAAAGCGCTTTCTACTGAAATAGTTTTCCTTCTATCCTCTACTTGCTTTTCAGGACTACTCTTAACACTATCTAAAGAGCTAGACTTGAGTATTGGTGCCATAATTGGCTTTGGCGAACTTATTATATCATCAATTTTAGCCTCTATCTGAGAAATATCGCTGTCACGCTTATTATGGCTCTCCATACCTATTTGAATGCTGCTTGAAAACAGCTTTTTGTCATCGTGCATGTCGGTTTTGAGGCTATCCAGATAGCTACTGTCTGTGCTCGGTAGACTATCATAATTAGCCTCGGCAGTGCCGTGAAGAATGTTGTAGTTTCTGGCGGAAACTCTCTTGCTATAATCGTGGCGGTCGCTCACGTTTCTCCTATAATTAACCTCCCAACTTTCGAGCAATGGCTCTGAAATCCCGACGATGGCCGGCAGACTCGGCATCTGGCTCTCCTGAGAGCTGATCGAAGGAGATTCCGAAGCGTAACGGAAGCTGTGCGACTTGCCAATGCTGCTTCTTGTCTCCACGTACTCGTCGCCGAGCGATCGAAGTCCTGAGTTCACGTAGGCCTCTTCTATCTTAGAGGCGCGGTGAGCCTTCTCGCGTTTCTCGATTTGCTTCTCGCGGAGCTCGCAGACATGGTCGGAAGATCGGTGTAAATGCTTCACGTTTTCGGAACTCTGATGCAGAACGTTCTTAGGAGGTGACACGGATGCCGACATCACGCTGTGGTTGAAGTAAGGGATGTTCTTGGGCATACTCCCGCTGTGGAACATGTAGTCGCTGTGAACGGTCTTCATGCGAACCGCTCTAATCGGAGGCTCTTCGTCTGAGATCACAAGAGTTGGGGACAAGTTCTCCTCCTGAGCCAAATTAGAAAGCTCGTTATTAATAAATGCTTTTGAGGAGAACGGGTCGACCAGGCGCTGAACGGACGCGGGTCTCTTTGACTTATCGTGGTTCAAACTGAAGGATTCCCTTTTATCTTCGACGGTTTCTTTGGAGGACGTTCGTTTCGACCGCTCCATTTTTTCATTGTATTCATCGCGCCGACTGAAGCGGTTTTTCATCTCCTGGTTTAGCATTTTATCGGTCTCTTCAGCGATTTTGAGATCAGTTATACTGTATTCAACGCCCGGCACTTTTGCGGCGCTGTACACGTCTTTGTAGACGCCCTCCTGTACGTAGGCGCCCTTATTGTCCATGCGCTTGTGCATCTGATTGGCGAACACCTTCTGACCGGCAGATTTGTGAGTTCTCTCGGCGGGCACGGGCTTGTGACCCTGTCCGTGGTCAACATAGACGAATCCGCTCCTCTCCGTGTCCACAGATTTATACTGAGCTGACGACTTTTCCGTTTTTGACTTTTTAGTCTCACACTCACCATCCGGCTGATCTTTTTTCGATTTCTTCCCACTTTTCCTGAGAAGCAGCCGACTGAAGAAGGATTCCTCCTTCTTTGAGGATCTGATGACTTCGTTTTCTATTTTTTTCTCCGATTTGGATTTCTTTTCGTGGCAAGATTCCTCGGCATACTTGTTATCGACTCGATACTTTACACGCTCTTCTGAGTAAGTGTCTATTTGGCTCTCGCTGATGGTGATGTGTGGTTTGGGAGAATCATCCCTAAGGTTTTGTCCTTGCGAGCTGGACTTGCTGCGCTTGATGGAGGAGCGAGGGGTGTTCTCCTCCGCGATGCTGAGCTTGGCGGGGGAGTGGCCCATCATCTGACTGAGCGCTAGTCCAGGAGGTAGTGAGGAGGACTTGAGGCGGATGTCACTCGGCGTCTCCAGTACTCTGTGCAGCTCTCGGTTCAACTGCTGGTGCTGCGTGTTCACGGTCACGTGATGCTTCGTAGTCGTCGATGAAGAGAATGATTCTGAAATCAAGAGGGAAATGTTGAAATATAATGTAATTGACTAACCTGACTAACGGATAACTATTGGGTCTACTACTTTTTCCATACATTTATACAAGTTCGTTTGCCCCGAAGTTGAGATTTTTTGGATACTAGTTGAAAAGTTGGTTTGAGTTGTATTAATAGTTATAATTGAAGGTACATACCAGTAACAACTTCTGAGGTTTTTTTAGTGACTTCAGGAGTAGTGCTTCGTATCATTTCTTCGTTCAGTTCGGGCGTAATGGGCAAGGCTGACGCGGCAATCTGGAAAACATATCATAAGAATATTAGTACCTACTCGACTACTCGTATCTTAAAGTACCGAACGGTATGCAAAACCAAATGTTTAATAAAATTTCACTGTAATCTCTTAAAAGTTAGGAATTTCCAAGTGCGATTATGGGCACTCCTTGGAGTAGCCTCTTCAGGGATAGCATCGTCATCATTGACTGTCACTATCTGGGTCTGTCGTACAAAGTCGTCAACTAAGTAAGCGGCTCGACAACTTAAGTCGTCAACTAAGTAAGCGGCTCGACAACTTTGTCGTGCGTCGGTCATAGATGGGAGCGGGAGATCTAAGTGCGGCGTCTCGCTGTCTTCTGCGCCGCTCTAACCAAAGGTTTATGGACTCACGCCTACGGAGGAGTTTTACTACTGCCGTACCGGGAGTTAAGTCTGGTGGCAAATCTAGTTCTTTGGATTGGCTCGAGAAGTCGAGACTATAGGACTACTTACAGGATTGTTTTTCTTCCGTCGGGGCGCGCCGTGTGTCCGGCGGGGCCGCACCGCCATCTTGTGTTTGGCGGCCGAATGTGACAACGGAGCGACGCCCAGCGCCGGCTCTGACACGGCTGGAAACATAACAGATGGCGTTAGTTGGTTAGTTGTTGCCACATTGTTTCTGTGCACGCTTTTTTCTTGACTACACTGATGCTTGCTTGTAAGCATTTATGGACCCTACGGTGAAGTAAGCGCATCCGTAATAAGCCTATGCACTTTGGTTCTAAAAACCTCGGGGAGCAAGTACCGTACAGTCCGGCAAATATCCACCAGAACCAATTTTTTATTTCTGTGGTCGATTGACTCAGTTTCGTGAAGATCGTTGTATCGGAAGAAAAAATAGAAAGGTAGATAGGTAGTAGGCTTGTATGTATTCATCCACATTGAAACAACATGTTTTTACCCACAACGGACGGCACAGAACGGAGGCGTTTGAGGTTAGAGGTTATTCGCGTGTAAGTCTGTTATCATTTTCCTCGAAAATTACTCAGACTTATTTCAATGCAGTTTTAATGCCAGAGCAGGTTCTTAAACAAGTTTTACGGTTGGAGACACAGATAACAATAATATTATTAAAACTATCGTGAGACATCTTTAATCATTATAAAAACTGTTTAAACTTGCGTAAAAAATTTCAGGAACGGCCCTAAATAGGACGTAGCAGCATGGATAGCTGCCCCTGATGAAGAGCTCCTGACAATTTTTACGAGAGTTTAAACAGTTTTTATAATGTCACAGATAACGTATTCTCGTAAAATGAATAGTTGAACATACTATATAGGTCGGAGTGGTCGCTCCTGTGCGAGTGGTCGTGGGAGTGGTGGTGACCGCTGCTGCTGTCGTCGTCCATCTCGGACGAGCCAACGCTGAGCAGTGAGCCGTCGCTGCAGGATGACTGCGATATCCCCGCATGGTGCCGCTGGAAACAAAAACAAAACAATATAAGTACTCATCCAAAAAACACTATCAGTACTTAAGTACTCGCTATAAAACCGCCTGTAGTTTGCCTGTGTTTTTTTTACTGTATACTCATGTTTTGTATCCCTGTGTAGTTAAGGTGTACAATAAAGTGGATTTGTATTATATTGTATTGTACTGTTAGCAAAGTTAGGACATTTAATCTTACTTATTTTTATTGTTTCTAATTAAATAATTTTTTTGAAGTTATTTTGTATTATTTCTAATTAAACAATAATCAGTTCTGAAAAAAGGCACGCGTACTTAGATGTTCATTACTCTGAATTTAATTTGTCCAATATGCAGTGATGATTCTAAAAATTGCAATGGTAATACTGGTATAACAAGTAAATGAAATGAAAAAAAATATTCAGTAAATAAGCCACTAGGGCATTGTATTTTAATATCTGCTCCATATCTCTCTAAAGTCCTATCATGGTATTAGAATAAGTCCGGTAGTGTTAACTGATGATATACTTCGGTCAGATAAAATCGACATAAACAAATCAACATCTTAGAAATGAAGGAAAATACAATATATTTATCAAAAAGCTCACAAAATATCTAGTTGATAATTGTTTTTATACCATACAAGAGTTTTTTGAATATAATAATAAATGATTTGTAGTAGTTATACCCATGTTGTTGTTGTAAAAATATCATTCGTCCATATTGAAATAGTAGAGTTTATTGTTAAGTTATAAGTAAAATACATTATAGAATTTATTGAATTTAATAATAGGCTATGAAACATTTTGTTGAGACTAGTAGAGCTTATACTTCATTTTTGTTATATAGAAAATAAGATTGTATTATAATACCTATTACTAGATTAAGTTGCTAACTGTTGAATACATTTCCTGTTAACGTTGCAGTGCCCTATACAGGGTTTCATAGCGGATAAGTTTAATATTTACCATCTTGTAATATACCTATGAAAGCAATAAATAAACTGATAAACTGATAAACATCGATGCTATCTCACAAATGCAATAAAATAGCACGGTAAAATTGAAAAGTTTCTCAAGCACCGTTTAAACGACTTTATACCTGGTAATTTAGGTGTCTGCGATGATGTACGATAGCGTAGAATGGCTGTTTTGGCGATTCCTTTCCATTGAAGACAATAGATTGCGCAATAATAGATCAGTACCAGATATTTGCAATGTCTACGTTACGTTGGTATGTATGTTTGTGTCTTTGTGCCTTCATAACGCCGAAACTGCTGGGGGATTTTTTTTCGTCTGTCCCATTTCTGCAAATATTGTTAAAATAGATGATTGTTGAAACGCGATCCTTTATGTATCCCAAAGCCACTCCCGATTGCGATCCTAGTTAGATCATAATTAAAACGACTGGCTCTTCCGCTGTGGTAATAATCATGAAAAGGAATGACGTTAGAACCGCGCGGTTGGAACGCTCGGAGGATCACCCGGACCGAGGGGCAGCAGCCACCAAAGGTTATAAGATTCATTTACCCGACTACGGAGAAACAAAAATGTGGGTTATGACTTTCTTCTTTAGCATAAAACCGCTATTTACATAGGTGATTTTCCTTCTACTCAAGACAATAGATTGCACAATAGCAGATCAGTACCGGATGCTATACATTACTTAGTGGAAGTGCGTGTTTGGTGTAACGTTTGCATCATGCTCAGCGTAATACGGCTTCTTAAGGAATTAGGATTTTATTAAATTGTGTGAGCGTTTTGTAAAAAAAAAAAACCCCGGTTTCTTCCAGAACTTGACGTTTTTGGGTTCATCCTACTCAGAATCGATAGCATTTTCAATGTGAAGGATAAAAAAATATGTCCCAAAATTTGAGAATTTTTGTTTCCATTACGTAACGCTCGTGCACAAAAAGTTCATATTCGAACGTGGCGTAATGGAACAGACATATAGAGCACACTTTTTTTTATTCTTTACATCGAAAATTCTGGAAGAAATAGGGACTCAGGTTTTTTTTAAACCCCCGTGTGATAAACCCCCCGATATTTTGTGATGTTTGCTTTGTAAACGGAATTGACTTGAAACAATTGAAATAGTACGACATAATAGTTCCTTTGGATAACGAAGAATACAGCACTCAGTTGCAATGAATAAATCGAAAAGTAAAACATCAGCACACTAATTATAAAGACGAAAGTTTGTGAGTGTGTTTGTATGTTTGTTACTTCTTCACGCTCAAATGGCTTGACCAATTTTGATAAAATTTGGTATGGAGGTAGCTAACACCCTGGATTAACATACTTATAGGCTTCTTTATATCCCGATTTTTTTTGTGTTCCCGTGGGATGCACGAGTTACACCGCGGGGAGTATTTGATATGTTGAAGACATACCTAATTTCTTAACGTAACGTGAACCCCGTAGTAGGTAGTTCCCCCACTATACTGGAGCAAAATTGTTTACGTATTACAAAAATAAGAAAATAAAAATACAGTGAAACATAGAACCTCCTTTTTTGGAAGTTAAAAACAGGATTGGACATGTCAAATTATTAAGTCATTAATTTCGTTACTAACTAGATTCCTAACCGCAGAAAATTTATTCCGACTGCCAAATTGGTTTCATATTGGTTCCTCGTGTTTTCCACAAATTGACGTTAGATGCGGATATCGATCTGCCAATACGAGTCTATAATTGGAAAGTTAATAGGCAATTATAGCTTCCATTAGAAATCCATTAGGTTACTAGTTTGACGATGCGGTTGGTGCTGTTTGTAGTACAACTGCCTACTGAGCCGGCGGTCCTGCGTTCGAATCACGGATATTTGTTTGATAAACTCGGATATTTGTTCCTGGGTCATGTATGCTATATTGTTACCTGTTCCGAAGAACGTACAAGTAGGCAACACTGCCCTCTGTGAAAGAGGGAGAGAGATGGACCCGCAGTCACCAAAGCAAGCCATCTTGCTTCGGTTAAATAGCGTCATGTCATATATTAGATCCTTGATCGATTGTCTTGCGAATCAATATTATGTGGAATATATTAGTATCCAAGTATTTAGTGCATTTATCCTTTAATATTATGTGTGTACATATATCGTCGTGTAGAACCCACAGTACAAGCTTTGCTTAGTTTGGGACTAGGTCGATTTGTGTAAGATTGTCCCTTAATATTTACTTATTTTTTATTTATGTATTATATATTTACTTATTTATTCATTCAGAAACTTAAATCTATCATTACAGGCCATTACCTAATGCGATAGACTAGTGAATATTAGTACCTATAGGTACTATAATTATACAATTTACTAATTGTTACACAGTACAAACATATTAGATATCCATTACTACGTTGGAAGCTAGATGTAAGTAACCAAATATAGTAAGTAGTCAATGCATTCTTGATTGTTTCAGTTGACTTTATGGTTTCCTAATTGAACTGTATATAGTTATTGCTGATAACAGTTTATTATAACAGCTATTACTTAACGCCTTGTTAACTATACTTTAGTTTTATTTATTCACTTTTCTTCCTTATTAGTTCCCTAGTGTTTTTTTAGTGATTAGGCGATATAATAATTAATCACGATTTCTTATCATGTGGATCGGTAGGACAAGCTTTTATTTTATCGCACTACTGGTCCTATTTCCACCAAACATAGCTAAGAATCATCTCGACAAGTCTTTCGATTAAAACCGCACTCAAACTGGTCCGTTTGGGACACAGACAGACACATAGATACACAAATACACAGATACCTACACATGTTAATCTTATAACACGCTTCTTTTTTCGTCGGGGGTTAAAAAAAAAACAGCGTTAAAATAATGCATCACCAAACCAACATACTCAAATTCCATCACCTCAGACCTTTTATGGCATTGTTTGCATTTAGATCTGTCAACCTTGATTTTAATACCATATAATCTACTAACGTACTCATCCTTCCTTATTATAGATGTCTATCTAAGTGTCTATACATTTTCAGAGACCTTGGTCCCAAGTTCTAATTTGGGAGTAACCTAGATTGCTGTGCTTATTAATACTAATTAATCAACCTTGATTATTTTGCTCTATTTCGATTTAAAGCCTACCTACTAAAAGTTTTGTTTGTCTATCAGTTTAAGTACCTTGGTACAAATTGTGTACTTTAAGGTTCATTTACAATCCCATTACATAAAGTTTCGTATATGCGTGATCTACTATGCCATCAACACAAATTTGTGTACGTTTTTTCGACCTAAACCTAAAGCCATGTATACTTTACACAGCAATACGTTCAAATGGCGTCGATTAAACTCATCTATAAGTAATCAATGTTTTTTTGTTCAATCGTCTATTGCATCTTCACGAACACTATTATGATCTGCCTACTTATCCTCATGTTTATTTGTATGTAAACCTACACCTTGATTCTGACAATTGTCGTATTTTGTCTGGTAGTTCGTATATATACGTATCTTCAGGATGTCTATTACGACCTACCTACATAATTATTATGTATGTTGGCATTGTTGGCATATCAATTTTCACCTTGATTCTGACAATTATCGAATTAATTGAGTTTTCTAACATATCGCCTATATCTTCATGATCACCATTATCATCTACCTAGATATTATATTTGTTCAACCCCCGACGCAAAATAGGAGTAAGTATTATAAGTTTGACCTCTATCCTTTTTCTGTATGTCTGTCTTTGACATCGCAGGACAGATTTGGTTGTGGTTTTTTTTTAATCTAAAACCGTGTTTTCTTACGCTGGGCTATGTTGGACAAGAATCTGTTCAGCCGTTTGACAATCATTAGATTTACTTGTGTTCGGTATTTTTGTAGACATTATCTGTAAACCTTTAGTCCTTTACTGATTTACTGTGTTCGGTTTTTGTTGATATTGTCTGTAAACCTTCACAAACCTTGATTCTGGCACTGATGTACCTCCTGCGCGGCGGTCTCTTCACGGCCACCTCCTCCGTCGTCTTGGTCACGTACAACATCATTTTGACACTTTATACATTCATTCACATCATTGTTTATATCACAGTTGCATTGCACCTTTAGTTTATTGCTTAAATGTCTATTGTTTTCATTTATCACTATCTTAGCTAATATTTTCTATGTCACTAAGGCTACTTCTGCACATAAATAAACCGATCGTTAAAGAGATTGTAATCAATATACCTACTATGACATCAGTTACACACTCATCCTAGCGCCATTTTAGCCAACTTTCTGGACTGTAATTCATTAATTGTATTTATTTATTTAATCTTTATCGCAGAAAAGGAAACCTTATCATATAAAAGGCGAACTTACTGCCATGAGACATTGTCTACCAGACAACTTTTGTTTACCAGTACGGACCGTTAGTCCGTAAGTGTTACACGATCATTCTCTTTTCATTCTGATGGGCTGAACTGACGCCAGACTTGTAACTGATGATTATCATTGCATCCTGTTATTCATGAGTAAGAAAAATTTAAAATCTAGTAAAAGACTCGTCAACCTCTAAATTCTACTCTATTGTAAGAGATGCGCTAGACAGAAACCGGTGGAGGCAGATCATCCGCGCCAGATGCAACCCTGAAGCTGACCACGACCCTCAGACTTGAGGGACCAACTCCAGAGAGAGATTCAGAAGTTAGTGTTGGCTTAGTTTCTCCTATCCATGAACCTATCGAGACTGTTGTGTGTGTATGTATGTTATATGAATATGAATGATAATTTCGGCAGATAAGTTATCTTGGTGAGCGACACTTGGTCATCAAATAGACGTGAATTTCAAGTTAGGTATTTTTAAGTGTACGCTTATATATATCGATTATACTTAGATCAATAAATCATAACAAATCTATAGGTTATTCCTATCGTAGCAGAAGCACTAGACCTTTTAAGCATGATATTTAATTCTAAATATTTTTCTATCAATGACTTGCCATATCTATTATGATTAAGGTGCAATATTATACTGAGATAAAGTACAGTCCAGTAACGTCAATGTCAATGTCATTGATAACAGATTATGGTCTGATAACGCTGCTCGAGATAATACTATCCCTCCAACTATATCCTAGCTATTAATTTATTATTTATTTATTTCAACTTTATTGCACAAAATATAAAAGAATAAGTACAAATGGCGGACTTAATGCCATAAGTCATTCTCTACCAGTCAACCATAGGGCCAAACAGAAACTGGCAGTTGGTGCAGGATCATAAAAAGCCGTGAGTTCAAATAAAATAGAATAAGTAAAATTTAAATTTAAAATCTAAACATTTTGGAACCATTGATAAAAGAACAAAGCACAAAGAAAAATTTAAATGCGTAACCTGGTGGAAGAGACCGGGATTCGAACCCGGTACCTCTGAATTACCGGTCCAGCGTGTTAACATCTCCACCACCCATACACAAAGGTTGTCTAAAAGAGCGCTTTTTAACGATAAGACCACCTGTTGTATACATACCGTTATATAAAAATTGTATTTGTTTTATTTCAGGTAATATCAGAGTGGGCTTCTTTTTCGCTCAAAGACTGAGCCTCGCGTTTCAAAGGGGAAACGCGGCGAGCGTGCTGGGGACGATGCTTCAGACCAGACAGCCTCAGT
This sequence comes from Apotomis betuletana, assembly GCA_932273695.1. Classification (NCBI taxonomy): domain Eukaryota; kingdom Metazoa; phylum Arthropoda; class Insecta; order Lepidoptera; family Tortricidae; genus Apotomis; species Apotomis betuletana. Next base: position 21,598,657 of record OW026312.1, read on the forward strand.
ACGGGGGGATTCCTTTTAATTAAGTTTTATTATGTATAGCTTTAACTTTTATTACATTATTTGTTTTGTTCCCTTTTGTAAACTTTAATTGATGTGCAATAAAGTATTATTTCTCAAACATGCTCGGAAATGTATGCGTTAATGTCCCGATATGAGGACATGAAGTTTCTCGTTTATGGCTCCCTACATTACTTCTTGGCCTAGGCCACAAAAGTTAGTATGAAAATCCATTTTTGTCCGCTGCTCTAATTTTTTTAAATTTCTATACTAAAATTAAATTGGCAAAGGAAAAATTACATACAGCCAACCACCACCACAATCTGTAAGCATAATTGCGACATAAAAAAAAATCTATGGTACTATATTTATGTGCGGTTAAACATGGTGCTCAAATAGCTGGATCAAATAACATATTTAAAAAATTAAAAAGGTGACAACTGGCATATTAAAAATCTTTTTTTCTGCTTATTCGTATATTTCGTATTTCGTAGTGATTATAAAATAATTTAAACAGACATAAAAATTGGTTTACCCTCATCTGGCAGAAACTTGTTTTACCGAAAGTAACGTTTCGCATAATGCTCGTTTCGCATAACTGTTATTCTACTGATACCATACATTTTGCTGAAAAGCTATAAAATAAACCTAACCTAACCTATCCTAATCTACCAGGATACACAAAAACATTTCAAAATATATTTCCCGTTTAAGCGCCAGAAAATTTCTGCGAAATGAGTATTATGCGAAACATTACTTTCGGTAAAACAAGTTTCTGCCAGATGAGGGTAACCCATAAAAATTACTTCTAGTGATGAGAGTGACGGGGAACTTATAAACAAAGGATGACGGGGAACTTTATGAGGAGGCAAATTTAGTCATGCAGAATATGCTACGGGAAAAAAGTAAAAACGAATAATAGTTTTTACTTTTTTCCCGTAGCATATTTTGTTTTGTTTACTTGATTATCTAGTAGTTATTTCAATTTTAATATTTCCTCACATCGTTTGAGAAAAGCACTATACAAGCTTCGGCCGGAACAGGGATTGCAGGACTCGTTCTATCTGGCCTCGTCTTCGACTCGGCCATCTACCCCAAACTCGTCCAGCAATCCCTTACTTCACGGCCTCTGCAGTAATGTACTATTGTATTCTGTTGTATTGTATAACTGAGCAATATGAGCAAAAATGCCAACGAACATTAGCTTCACACTTCACACCGAGTCATTAACAAATGAACTTGATAGCTGTTATTTTCCTAGACATCAAAAACGTTATCTCATATGTCTTTACGTTGAATAAGTTCTTTTACTACCAAGTCATTGCACTACCATTTTTAGGATTCCGTACTCAAACGGCGTCAACGAAATCCAATCACTTCTGTCTGTCCGGCCTTCTGTCATAAAAGTACCATGTTCGCTATAACACAAAATAATAATAGTATGTTGAACTTCGTGTATATACCATACATTGGAATTGGAATGTCTATGACAGTTCATCATCAATGACATTCTTCTGCTCTGTGGTTTTATCTGTCACTCTTGTAAAAAACCCCATAGTGTAAGTATGGCATAACATAAGCTTCGCTACATAAAATATAATATAAGTGCATCCTCGATATTTTAAGGAAATATAATGATTTTATATAGGTATAAACGGCGCGTTTACTCTGACAATATAATAGATAATTTCTTTTTAAGAAACGCTCACACAATAAAAGATTTTTTTCCAGTCTATTGTGGCCCGTCCTCTGCGACTCTGACTCACACTTGACCGGTTTTCATAGTAATTACGCCAATCGTAAAGCACATTTTGTAATATACTAATGATCTGCCGCGAGCCTGTCTAGTCCATTGAATGAGTCCCTCCAAGGGGGGTCTAGAGTGCGTGAGTTAGTAACGTAAGATGTTTCTTCGGAAACATGTCAAGAGTCCCTAGGTAATAAACATACTAAAACCCCGGGACACTAGGAGGAGCCCCGGAGTGGGGGGAGGGGGGGAAAGGGTCCATTTTTTCATTTTTCGCTTAAATCTCAAAAACGGTACATGTTAGAGAAAAACTTTTAAGGAAAAGTTGAAAGGCCATAATATTATCTACAAGTTGTCCCTAAATAATTTTTTCCTATATCCTACCGTTTCTGAGTTACACGCAGTAAAAAATGGTCAAGTTGCGTAACTACCCTAATATAATATTTTGACAATCAATTCCTCCTAAAGGCTTCCATGGAGGAATGTGTTTTTTTTACCAATGATAGACCTAATTAAGAGCAATCTATCAGTACCGGTCACAAGTTGCACTTTTGAGCTTTTTGGAAGAAAGAAAATAAAAAGTTCAAGTATCGTAACTACCCTAATAAAATTCAATTCCCCGTAAACGCCTCCGTGGTGGAATCTGGTATTTTTATCAATGATAGACCTAATTATGAGCAATCTATCTGTACCGGTCACAAGTTGCACTTTTGAGTTTTTTTGGAAGAAAAAATAAAAAGATCAAGTTCAGTAACTCAAACTACCCTAATATAATATTTTGACAATCGATTCCTCCTAAAGGCTTCCATGGAGGAATGTGTTTACTTTACCAATTATAGACCTAATTAAGAGCAATCTATCAGTACCGGTCACAAGTTGCACATTTGAGTTTTTTGGAAGAAAGAAATATTTTTTGATCGATTGATGTGATAAACATGGGTATGTAGTATGGGGAAATTGTTTGAGCCAAAATCATTTTTTACTGCGTGTAACTCAGAAACGGTAGGATATAGGAAAAAAATATTTAGGTACAACTTGTAGATAATTTTATGGCCTTTCAACTTTTCCTTGAAAGTTTTTCTCTAACATGTACCGTTTTTGAGATTTAAGCGAAAAATGAAAAAATGGACCCTTTCCCCCCCTCCTCCCACTCCGGGGCTCCTCCTAGTGTCCCGGGGTTTTAGTATGTTTATTACCTAGGGACTCTTGACATGTTTCCGAAGAAACATCTTACGTTACTAACTCACGCACTCTAGAACTTTTTATTCAATGGACTAGTCACCTTGGTGGCGATATGTGTACGGTCAGTTACACTGCGTGCCAAATAAACATCCATACGATTTAAATTTGCATTAAATTTCAATATTTTAGTTTAACTAAGTTTGCAATGTATTGTTGCAGTATTGTTGGGCAATTTGCAACGCGTTAACATATGCAATGAATATGATATGTAATAGAAAACAATGGTAAGATTTAGAAATGAGAATTAAAGTCGAGGCATGATATGCTAAGCCTGCTGTAAAATAGTGTTTTTAAATTTAGGTAATGCAGATATTTCATGACTATAATAGATGATCAATATGATCATTGTTCGGAACATGACAATATGTTTTAACGTTTTTTATCGATCCTGTTTTAATGTCGAAATAATAATTTATAAAAAGTTTTAAAACAAACTTTTTATTATTATGCTCTTTTTATTTCTTAATGTCTAATGCTACGCTTATGCAGTACAGATTCATTATAAAGAAATTCATAATCATACGAAGATGTAGTAACGAGTTGTTGAGTTTTATGATATGTTAATTGAAGATCTAAGTGAGTTTTAGTCCTGGGCGCCCAAGAACCAGGGGAAGATAGTCCGGGGCAATCATTATAATATTGTCCTCCAGTTTAAAGGCGCGGCGTAATCCCCTGCGACAGAGCTATATAGTCATTGCAAAATTAAATATACACCCGATGATGTAACAGGGTGTGAAGTGCGACCGTACGAATTTTAATGGCTTCTATACGACCACAATCATATTAAGGCTTCTAGCCAATTACGTTAAAACGTAGTGTGATTCATAACTTCGGAAATAATGTTTGTTAAGATTCGGACACATAATGACACACATTATATTAATATTTTATTTGGAGACACAATTATATTTTCCGAAAATATGGCGGAACGTTACAGGTGGGGAACAAAAATTAGTATTTCAGATAGGTACCTATATCCGTATAAACTATATCGCTTTGCATATGGTATATCAGTCCACCCAAGCAGGAAGAGGGGAACTGTCAATCTGAGATATCCCAAAACTAGAACGTCACAAGAGCATGGAAAATATGAACTCATATGTCCTTTTGATTTCAACATAAAACTTGCAACAGACCGGTTCTGATAATGGCTTGCAATTTATCGATTTGTGAATAAAATAAGTGTTGTATGTTTTAAGTATAGTGTATAGGGTTCAGAATTGAGTGACGAGGATACTGGTATACCCGTATGTGGTACGTTTGCGGTGAGAAAGCAATTTTGAGTTTATAGTAGTTTTACAGGAAATGGATTTGGTTGACTGTGTCACTTTATAATGCGTTTAAGAAAATATTAAACACGTGTATGGCAATAAAATCCGCTACCTAAAGGTTGTCTGATAAGACCGCCTGTTGTTAACCTCTGTTATTTTTTTACTGTATATCTCTCATGTTTTGTATCCCTGTGTATTTGAGGTGTGCAATAAAGTGCATTTGTTGTTCTTGTTGTTGTTGTTGTTGTTGTTTTAAAATCAATAAATCTAATGCGAACCGATCATAAAAAATAAGATCGAAGTTTAAAGTAAATAGTATATTATATACCTAGGGCGGTGAATAAGTGAACGTGGCAGACCACAGGTATTTGTGGCCCGAGCCGAAGGTGAGGCCCATTAATATGCGATCTGCGGCTTTACGAATTAGCGCCCGTGGTTTGTCTAAAGTTTTGCGTCTTGCCTTGGGAAAGGAGTGAGATTTTCTCCGGTGACGTAAAATACGTTACGTATTATACGCATATGTCGCTATCGCGAGAGCAATAACGATTTGACAGCTCCCAAAGACTATAAAATAACAGAAGAGACACTATCCAAACGCAAAGATATTTCATTTATACCTATCGACGACGAAAGATCATTTAGTTAGCCGAAGTGAATATTTCCTGCACGAACACACCGCATATGAACGGTCTAAGCTACTGTATTAGCTACTTGTATTAGTTACGCTAAACTGTTATTTGATAATAACACATATTAAATTATGTGGGATAAATATTTATTATCAAATCACAATAGGGCCGAATAGCTCAATTCGGGACCTACATTGTTAAAAATGCACACTCAAACCAACTGTTTATAATTAAAGTCAACATTTTCTTACATACACACAACAAAAAATAAATTATTAATAATTACCAACTATAAATTTTAAAAACAAACTTCGTATAGATATTAAGAACTTCTCAGAGGTTGCGAACGAGTAGGCATTTAATTCGATTTTACTGAATAGACATTCTGTTGCGTTTATTCTTTATGTCAATTGATTTTGCCCCCGCGATGACGATGTATGATTATACGAAACATCGTCCGTTTAATCCTCTCTTACCGGAATCGAGAAAATATAACTGTGGCCCAATTTCTATATCCAACCATCCCTGTACCAAAATTCGTAAAAATCCGTCGCAATGAGGTCACAGTTCCGCCCGATAATCGAATCCTTCAAATAAATTTTCTTACAAAACAAAAAGCAATTCTGTATACTAAAACATATTTTGCCCAGTGTCATGTCAATTACCTTTCCCCGTACAAAATTAGTTTTTTTATAATAATTATAGAATTAAGCACTCTTTAGAACACGTGAACTACGTGTGGATGCACTCAAAACTGGTGATGCTGAACGATGACTGATAAGCGATAAACGTTTCTTTTCGCCGAATTTAGATAAGATTTGAATCTGGTTGGATGGTAAGACAAGTTTGTAGCTCCGAGTTTAGGCTCAGCTCATATTTCAATATAGATACTAACTCGGTTGTTTTCAAACAGTCGTAGATGAATAAAATGCGCTTTATTTACAATTATTACAAGAACAACACAGTTCCTTGGTAATTGTGTAAAACATGTAAAATGTCGCATTTTTCTCAGTTTCCTGCCGATTCTTATATACTTCATTTCCCCGCTGTTTCATTTCGCCAACTAAGTTTTCCTCTGAAATCATAAATCATTCAGGACTTTTTTAAACAAAACCTAACTGACTGGATTTTAAAACTATGAATATTGTTGTTTACCTCTATTGAATGTTACGTGTAATCTGTATTTGTTTGTATTTATTTCCTGTTGAGGTGTGCAATAAAGAATATTATATTCTGTTCTATATCATTCAAATTATAATTGTATGTTTTTTTGAAGAAAACCGTGACTTGGAAAAAAAGCACTTGCAAAATGAATCAGTTTTTAATACTAGTTACATGAAAAGGAAGTAAATATATTTCATATATAATTAGCACCTTTTGTTTATTATAAAACTTATTACAAAATCGTTAATACATTATTATAAAGTCTACCTAGGTCATACTTATATACACTACACCTACGCAACAAAGAAACCGTAGATGACGCTGTGAAGGGCCCTTGAACAATCACTTTGAGCACAAGAGCAATAATGTGTTTTACAATGACGCAAACGCATTTATGGCGGCTCGATTCATGTCATAAAAGATAACGTAATCGTATCGATCATCATATGTGGTAATATTATGTGCAGTTTGTTTGTCATGATAGAGAAGGGTTAAAGTCAAGGTTGGAAACGACTGCATGCAGTAACATTAATACTTTAGCCAGGTAACATTGCCCACCCATTAAAACCAATTTTATACAATTAATTAGTACCTACATTCTGAAAAACCTGCGTCTTATAACGAAACCAATTTTGAGTTAGGTGTTATTAAGAGATTTTCAATGGTTTTGAATTGATTTCAATGGTGAAATTTTTTATCCTCTAGGGCTAAGGTAACCCAACTTTACGGCTACTAGAAAGGGCCTCAATTTTGTCAGCATTCAACTTTTTTCCTTATCGTCCAAAGATCCGGGCATCCAAACATGGTATAATACTTTTCACTTGTCGAGTAAAAAGTATCATACCATTTTGCCAAAATTGGTTGAATCCGTTTAGCCGTTTCGGCGTGATGTCAAAGTCAAAGCGGACAAATCAATTTTAACGGCTGGCGCCACGCGCCCATACAAATCCTGCATCGCGCTTCACTCAGATTGTTCCTGAAATAATATTAATATAATAACCTGTCTCCATAGAAACTGATTCTCAATACAATTTTAGAATTTTATAATAGTATATAGATGTCAAATCGGCTTTTTTATGACATGGGGGGCCAACGAGCAAATGGATCGCCTGATAGAGAGCGATTACCGTCACCCATAGACACCTGGAACACCAGAGGAGTCACAAGTGCGTTGCCGGCCTTTTAGGTTGGAGTTACGCTCTTTTGTTGAAGGTTTGAAGGTCGTACCGGTCCGGAAATGCCGCTAGCGACAATTCATTCCACAATGCAGACGAACGAAGCAGGAAATTTCTAAAAAAACGCACAGTCCTGAACTGCCAACCATGTTAGTGGTGAGGATGAAAGAATTGTCGGTTGATGCTCCAACGATCCGATCGATATTTTTAATTTAATCATTATAATTAGCCAGCAAACTCGAAGGCAATAGTTAACAGATCATAAGCTTCTAACGATTGCGTTCTAATCGATATTGCTGCGATAACTTCGAGTGGCCTCAAGTGGATGATTGAGGCTCTTTGATGTTGATATAAGCCCTTTTCGTTACCTATTTTGTTGTTAATTTGCTTTGTAAGTGTCGCAATCAATTTACAAATGGGTTTTATAATTAGACAAAAGGCTGGTTTCTTGAGAGATCGAAACAGCAACTTTTAAGAAATGTCAGAAGACATATTAGAACAACAAGCATTTCACAAACATAATCAGCTGGTAGTAACTCACCTAACAGAGCAGGGTGAATTTGGAGCTTCTTAACCTTTAGAACGCTTTTCCTTCCAAGTCAAATATACGCCAATAGTTGAAAAAAGAAAGAGCGAAAATATACCTTATCTATCAGCAGCAGGAAAATTGCTTTGACAGCGTCCGCCATTATCCCATTGGTGGTCGTTGGCGTGGTAGGCACGACAGCACACGACCACTTTAGTGACTCTTGGCGTTCAAAGGGTTAAATGTTTATCAAAGTTTGTTAAACTACGGAATAGCGTAACTTACAGGTTCAAGTTTAGCCATCAGGTATATCTTGTCCCCTCTCAAATATGTAAAGTCCTTAGTATGTATTTAGGCGTCATTGTGAACGAAACCTTCCAACACTATGACATGATGCAAGCTCCAAAAATTCTGTTTTTTATTTTTTGCAAATAAGTCATGTTGGTTAACTAACTATTTTTGCTCAGTGACCCAAACAGGATCTTAGCCTCCGAAACGAGAGCCACTTGTCCCGATCCTGCGCAGTTTCTCGCCAGTTTTCGGCTTGAAGCTTACGCAGATCCACCTCCACCACGTCTCCCCAGCGGTACCTGATACCTTACCGGTTGGTCGCCCCAAGTACGCTCTTTTAGTCACGCGATCCTCTTCCATTCTTTGTAGGTGACCAAGCCAACGAAGTCTATGGGACTTTGTCACTCCGATATTGTTCGGCTCGGCCACCAGCTCCATGTTATGTTGGTTAACCGGTAAAAAATATAAATTACGTCGTGAGACTTCTATTCTAGTCTAAACCATTCGATAATTAAACTTATAACTTCATAGTGTGTATAATAGTGCGAGTTTCTGCTTCATTTAGCTAAGTAAAGTTTAAGTTTTTCAACTTATGCCATTTTGCGCTACACGCGTTAATGTTATCTTTACAGGTAGGTAACTGTTAAACAATTGAACCGTGAAAGTATAGAAAGCGTGAGCTGGAGTTGAAACTATTACCATTTTCTTATGAGCTATCGCTAGCACAGAGTTATTACCTGCCAAGGATCAGATTAAAACGGTTGCACACCATTTTCTTATGCCCTAATGCTAGCACAGAGTTATTACCTACCAAGGGTCAGATTAAAACGGTTGCACACCATTTTCTTATGACCTATTGCTAGCACAGAGTTATTACCTGCCAAGGGTCAACTTAAAACGGTCAATACACCATTTTCTTATGACCTATCGCTAGTAACGCGCTATTGTCTGCCAAGGGTCAGATTAAAGTGGACGGTTACCGAAGATTTTACAATAATAGTAATAGTTAGGGTTACAGTAATAGATAAATACGTTGTCATCAATGGACGGCATGGACGCTATTTGAATCCATAAATTAACTTATAACTTAAAAATCGACTCAAAAGTTTCCTGTTGACTTTTTAAATACGAGTCACTGTCAAAATAAATCAAACTAGCCCAAACACGATAAGGTTTATTTATTTGTACTAAGCTGTTTACACTCAAGTGAAATGGTCAAACAAAGTTGCCGCGCCGGTGTAAGGGGTAGAGCTCCATACGATTTGGAAACATGTCGGGCCGTTCCTGACAATTATACGTGAGTGTCAACCGCTTAATACAATAATTAACCATGTCTCGCAAAAGTTTTAATGAGATTACGATAAAGTTTAATTATTATGTGTAGTTTATGAGATTCAAACAAGTGGATATAATGGTTTGCAGGTTTTAAAATGGACAGTTAACTCTTATTTACGAATATTGCAAGTAAAATAATAACTTATGCCGTATTTGCAATAAAATTGATCGCCTATTATTTAAATTTTGAAATCGACTGAAGAACAAACCATTAGGTATACAATATAGCATAAAAACACTTGTTCACTACGTTTGCTCAATGCAAAAGAAATGCAAGCGTAGCGAAACGTAAAGAACAGTTTAAAACAAAAGATTACCAATAGTTCTGAAGTAATCCAGCAAGCCTCGTTAGCTCCGCGCAATCGGTTAAAAAACCGCCTAATTCTACACAACTGGCCATTCAAGCGGAGTGCTAATTTTAAGCACGATTTAAACTCAACAGGAAACCCACACATTTTCCATGATCAGATAGATAGAATACTCTTTGTTGCACACCTCAAGAAGAAATAAATACAAATATACCACTTATCATTATAATAGAGGTAAACAATAGGCGATTTTATCGCTAAAAAGCGATCTCTTCCAGACTACCTTCAGGTGCCGGATTAATAGATATAATGAAATGAGTCAGATTTATGATATACTGCGCCACGCGGTGTAACCCGATCATCCCACGGGAACGCTACATTTTTTCAGGATAAAAAGTGTCTATCCTATGTGTTAAGGGTGTCAGCTACCCTCATGCCAAATTTTATCAAAATTGGTGCAGCCGTTTGAGCGTTAAAAAGTAACAAACATACAAACACACTAACAAACTTTTAAGTAATTAATTGAATCAGGCGTTACTTTCACGCGCTTTCGCGAGTCCGACTCCAGACCGTCAACATCTCCTGATGATGCCTCGTAGAGGGGCGAAACACGTGTCGAGTAAGTTCTGTTATTTTGGTGGTGGTTTGTTATATTTATTTGCGTATTTATTTTTCTTGTCGTGGTGGGAGGGTGGGACCATTAAATGTATATATGCATGAAAAAATACGCAAATAAGTATAACGGGTTAGCACAAATTTAACTGGAACGATATTATATCGCGGAATAGCAAAGCAATATTATTATTTTCATTAACAAACTTTTGCCTTTCATATATTGGTGTGATGATATACGACAATTTTATATTAATCGACCTAAATTAGCCTGTAGAAGATTTGTATTGTGACTATGACCATGACAATTACCTACTTATACCTAAATTATATAGATAAATATGTAATTATAGTAATCGGCCGATAAGAAAGTCAATGCTGAAAGCGGTCATCTTATTTTAGTCAGGGCTGATTTCTTATTGACCAGGCGCTATAAATTCATGGAAAACATAATATACGACCTTTGAACAAATGTTCAAGTTCATCACACAGATATTTGCCCACGCTGGGGACCGTCGACTTCATGGACAGATGCACTACGGATCCAACACCGTCAATAAAACGCTATTGTCACTTTCCCAAATCTCTACGAGTACGAGTGCGAAAGAGACGGATTTTACGTCATTTATCTATATATCAGTTAACCGGAACCGGAATAATAACGGATGTCTGCATGATTCATTAACAGTACTCATATTGTGTGTTCGCGTACAACTTTAGCACCGCTAATTTTATGTCGGATTTCTCGCAATAATTGGCGAAAAACCGCGCATCAGTCTGCGTTTCGGTTGGTTCCATTTTTAAACCTTGCGCAAACGCACCGGACGAGCTTCCGACTAGGGTTGTGCCATTATCACAAATTACCGGTTTTGCAACTAATGTGTGTCAATCGGTTTTTTTAAACTGTCACTTATCGCGGGCGTAGGCGTCATGCACTTGATAAATGCACGCGTAGTCGTCGATTAAATTGTCACTGTGCCGTTAACCTTCAGTTGAATCGGTTCTTAATGAGGTGTGACATTCGTCATGCACCATGCTTTATTCGGTTTCGTAATATTCGGGTGCAGTTTTTGTTCCGGAGCAAAAGAGATATCTAACCCTGAGCACGGATTATATCGTTAAGTTCTGGTTTTTCACGGTGAAGACACTCGAGCAATAAATAACAAACAATTTCTGAACGTGTAGCGCCTTTAACCTTCTTATCACTTTCTATCGGATGAGACTAAACGTAAGCCTTAACCTTCATTCGTGAAATAAATAAAAAACTTGCTCCGCTAATAGAGAAATCTCTCCACAATTATCGAGTTCAGCCAATCAAATCAAATATTTTTACAGCGCAAAATTGGCCATCGTAAAAGTTTACAATGCAAACCGGTATTACCGGTGAATCTCATCACTACTTAAATGAAAATACCGATTAGTTAAATCATTGCACGCACCTACTAACACGTAGTTGTGGCTAGCAGAATAAACAATAGAAAATAGATTCAACAGAGTGAAAAAAAACTATAATACAAATTTAAATTTGCGGTAACGTGACCTACATCGTATATAGAATAATTAGTTTACGATACGCAAATAAGTTTGCGATCACGTGAATGTGAATATAAATGCTTCGTGGCATTGGTGCTTGTGTAACACACGATTTTTTAGCACGATACTATCAATATATGTACAATAGGCATTACGGTAATTATTCTAATTCTTTGTTTCGAAATATTTAAGCGAGGATTTATGGTACCACAGGCCTTGTTGAATCCGGTAGCCTATTCACTAAACGGTTCAAGGCTTGGTACTTTAACAAAAGGTACACCATCGGCGTTGGTGGCAAAACGGAACAGCGTTTCTACTAGTCACATCACTGATGAGCAGATTAGAAAAACCTTGACAGTAATGTTCAAAACTAAGTACTTAGTAGGTAATGCGAATATTGTATACGTAATAAAATGTATTTACTATAGCTATATTTTGTTTATATGTTCACAAAATTGGCCAATTCATAAAATCAATGAACAACATTTTGATATGACTTATAAAAATCCACCACAACCGAAAATAACGCCTCAGATCATACAGAGTTCCTTAACCCATTCATTGCCGAGGACGCGAATTCGCGTCCCATGTATGTGCAATCGTAATGCCGAGGACGCGAAATCGCGTCTCGAGATATTTGTTTTTTTTTTGCTAGAAAACAAGTGTACTTAAATGCTGATACCAAAATGTTACTTTATTTATGAAGGATAATATTATACTGTTGCTGGTTTTTGGATTCCATGCATTTGTAATTTTCATAGTTCTTATCTCGGATGCCGAAGACGCGAATTCGCGTCCCATGTATGTATAATCGTAATGCCGAAAACGCGAAATTGCGTCCTTGACAACGTAATGCCGCGGACGCAAATTCGCGTCCTTGACAACCTAATGCCGCGGACGCGAATTCGCGTCCTTGAAATGGGTTAACCTAATGCCGCGGACGCGAATTCGCGTCGTCGCTTGGAAGGCGGCACTGCGTGATGAGTAAAAATATGAGGCGTGGGCAATGAATGGGAACCCATTCATTGCCGAGGACGCGAATTCGCGTCCTCGAGATATTTGTTTTTTTTTGCTAGAAAACAACTGTACTTAAATGCTGATACCAAAATGTTACTTTATTTATGAAGGATAATATTATACTGTTGCTGGTTTTTGGATTCCATGCATTTGTAATTTTCATAATTCTTATCACGGATGCCGAAGACGCGAATTCGCGTCCCATGTATGTGTAATCGTAATGCCGAAAACGCGAAATTGCGTCCTTGACAACGTAATACCGCGGACGCGAATTCGCGTCCTTGACAACGTAATGCCGCGGACGCGAATTCGCGTCCTTGAAATGGGTTAACCTAATGCCGCTGACGCGAATTCGCGTCGTCGCTTGGAAGGCGGCACTGCGTGATGAGTAAAAATATGAAAAATATGGGGCGTCGGCAATGAATGGGTTAATATTGCGGACATATTAATTAGGCGGTTAAAACGCTGAAATAATCACCCAATTAGTTTAATTGTCATTTTTTAATAAAAGGCCATGCATTCTAACTGGAATACGTAGAAAACTGTCCTTACACAAAAAAAAACGATTAGACCATCAAGTGACGCATGAACATTGAACTCAGACTTGTGAGATAACAACATTGGTTACTAAAGACGTAATGTTCCAAAAAATAAAGCACTAGTGCACACAATATTGGATCTACCAGAGAATATTATATTCTCGCTCTTTCTTTCTCTGTACTCCAAAGTTCGACATCCGAATTTTGTACCCTTCAGAGTCGTCAAGAAAGCCCAGTTGCCGGAATCAATAACACACTCTGACGTAGGCTAGTGATGTACCCCTTGTATACCAATCCAGTGACGTATATCGATTTTTTATTTATTTAAAAAAGGAACTGGGTACCAAATGACGAAGCACGTGTTGCGCACTTTAATCATATTAAGGCACTTTCGCACGTTTCCGCATCTGCTCCCACGCCTGTTTATTATTTATATAAACACCGCTGACGTATAAGGCGATTACATTATAATCCAATTTCTGACACTTGCGGTGCTTCGTCTGTCAACCTGAATCGAATGCGGCGTTTGAATACGAGAAAAAAAAACAAATATATCCGTTACAGTTGGAATTGGATCGGTAGGTTATTATCGATTCAAAATGTATCAACGCGTCGTGTGAAAACTGGTAATTACACTCGCTGATTTTGAAGTTCTGTTACTCTCACAGGATATTTTCTTTTTCATTTATGATTTCATTTCTCGCTTTAAAAATATATTGTGTTTACAGTGCCAATGAAAATGCTCATACGGTGCATGTCTTACTATCTTTATTGTGATTTGTGATTATTGCATGTGAGTTAATTATCTATATAAAACCAACTAAGATTATTTTACATGACCGCCTCGTATTATTATTAAATTAGGGAATTTAGATTTTCTTCCACAAAATAACATGTGTTCTAATCAGATATGCACACCACAATAACAGTTAACAAAAATGTCACAGGTACGATAACAAATCCACTTTCCCTCGATATCCCTAATAAGGACGTGCTCACTGTTCTAACTCTATAGGGAGGTTACTTTCCACAGTCGTATACACTACCGTTTTGTTTTCATACCTATTTCAAAACACATTTACATGAGTTTACGGCCGTGTTAGCCCATGACAATTATGTGACAAATTGGATATTGGTTTTTAATAGAATATTCTTAAGGACTCTGTTTTAATGTGGAAATACACATTGCAGTGGATCACATTACATTTTTCTTTCATAATTTACCTTTATGTCCATATTTACAAAAAAATTAAGAATGTTAAATAATTACGTTAGTACGAAAATTTTATTTGTAATTGATCAAGGTACCGTTGGAAAGCAGTTTTAGATTTTTGGATTGAATAATCTGGACCACTATACGTATATTCTTCACATTATTCTAATTCATACCTACCTCATCGACGTCTATAGCACTCGCTAGCGAAACATCTAAAAATCACTATAAAACTACTACTTACTTGTCTATATATAAAAAAATACGTACGCAATAACTTCTATCATGAACTTATACAGAAATTAGAAAAAACTAAAGAAAGGTCGCTGTTTTTACGAGGCCAGAAAACAAACTTTTTCCGCCACTAAGTTTATCGACTACTGTATACAATCGACACTTAGAAATGTAAGGTTAAAAGAACAGTACATCAATAGTAAAAGCAGTGACGCAAACAATTGTCTCGGGGAATTATTCAATTATCGAGTTTTCTACAAATCGGTTGGCGCACTCTCACGTTTTTGCTATTTTCCAACCGCTAGAATTACGGTAAATGCCGTTAAATAGAAAATAATCCGAGCCGTGGTATCTTCGCTTGGCGGGGACATGTGGAAGAAAGTGACAAGGAAATTTAACTTTTTAGGGTTCCGTAGGTCAAGTAAAAAATTGGGCAAGTGCGAGTCCGACTCGCGTATGAAGGGTTCCGTACCATAATCTGTAACAAGATTGTTGTATGGGAGCCCCCCTTAAGTATTTATTTTATTTTATTTTTAGTATTTGTTGTTATAGCGGCAATAGAAATACATTATCTGTGAAAATTTCAACTCTTTAGCTATCACCGTTCTTGAGATACAGCCTGGTGACAGACAGACGGACGGACGGACAGCGAAGTCTCAGTAATAGGGTCCCGTTTTTACCCTTTGGGAACCCTAAAAAAAATACACGGACGAAGTTGCGAGCTCAGTAATTTGATATAAGTATAATGATTTTGTGGCTCCTAATTCTATATTTTTAACCATCAGTTAGTTAGAACTAAAAACAAGAACACAATACAATCAAGATTGAACAGTAGATCTCGCACTTTGTCGCATTAGCAGTAAGTACTAAGATATGGAGTTGATTGTACCATTGTCAGAGACGGCGCTTTACCATAAAAGGAGAAAACGCATCCCACTATTGAAGAGTCGTGTTAAACATGATAACTGATAATTTACGGCTATAATCAGCGACACAGAATAAAAAGCTACTGAATATTTCTTTTAGTGTTAGAAAAAAATACCTGCGAACTGAATTTTATTGCTTGTTTGCGTAAAAAGCTACGCTATTGGTCAAGGGGCGTGGCGACCGATGCTATGGAATTGCGTAGACCAAAGCGCGAGGTGGAGCCGAGCACCATGGTGCGCGCCGCTGCGTCGGCTATTAGAGCGGCTTAAGGCGCGCAGTTAGATCATCTTGTAAGCGATCATAATCATATTAATGAACGAATGTTAAACGCAACAAAAACGTACTACTTAACTAAAAAAAACTTCAATAAATGTTATCGTGAATTTACAACCAATTAAACCTTTTACAACTTTACACCAATAACTGACGTTATCAACAACATCCACAAATCAACACGAGGAAATGCATTACCAACTACTTTCTTTGTCATTTTTTTTCTTTACGTGTGTAGTTCTTACGAAGTGTGAATTTCGCGCACGCATGATGAAACGGTGTATACTCAAAAGTTATAAAAAAGCGTGTGAGGTCTTAATTTAACGTTCTAACGCGAAATTACGAGAAAACCGCTGTGTAAATGTTGAATAATTGTTTATTTTTATGTGCAGAAAGTACCTCAAAAGGCGGTCTAAAGGTAATGCAATCCGTTAACGGATTTAAATAAAAACAACCGCAGTTAGGGTTTTTTTTAAGTTAGTTCCACACAATAATTGCATCCCCTATTGGGATCTTTTTATATAAATAATTCTGTATAAATTAAATAGCTAAAAATCAACTTGACTCCTACTTATTTTAAGAAGTCTCTTACGATATTCAAAATAAATGAAAACCGTTAAAATATTTACGAAAAAGTCCGTCACATCACTAGCACAGCACTTCGTTTTAAAAAGTCTAAACACCCACAAACAACTGAAAAATCAGAATAATAAGTTCCAATTTCAAATATTTGTACCGTTCGAAAGCGCGCGAGATTTATTTTTCTAACGCGCGGCGCGAGTGGTGTTAGCTAAAGCCAAACGAAGACTGGTTGGCTGTATGCTTGTGTCGACAGTCAAGTGTGTGGAAGCCTTAATAGGCAATGACGTAGGCGATAGACCGAGGTGCTTATATGGAGATAGCGTAGATAAATATTATTATTGCTTATCGGATTATCTCAAGACAGGAACAATATTGAGATTTCGAATGGAAATTTCGGTAAACACAAAAACCCTCTGTGATATTTCTTTTTCGCATGTGAAGAAGATTGTTTCATTATAAATTTATATTATGTTTAAACCATGAATACAATTGTGGTGTACCTACCCACAAATTAAAAATGAGACATTACATGTTTCAAAAATTTATATTATGTTGCAAAATGTGCACATACATTGTGTGCGAAGACAATTGACTTTAATAAAAAATAAAAGAGCTTACTTTGTATGCATTTGTTTTTACTCGACTGCGCGACAACAAAGAAGGGTCTGAAAACCGGTGATACCCAGCTCAAAGTATAAATTAATTTTCTACTTTTTTTTCATACAAGAAATCTAGAGTAGTTATTGCCAAATACGTAGTCCGGTGCATTATTTTAAAGTCACAATGAATCACATCCAAGTTTTCAGTATTCAATACAATATAAATGATACAGGAAATGTATAACTTGATATATCTAGTGCAGAACATAGTATTGACGTAGAAGCCATATGAGACAGTTTATTAAATATGCACGACGTTAATATTGAATGTACAGCCCTGACAGTGGCTAGGGTCACGACGTGTCACTTTAAAAAGGGCGTATCTTGGCAATACGATAACGTATGTAGTCGTTCAGTGCTGGGGGCTTTATTAAAGACCACAAATCGATTTTCTATCTTATTTCTATATAAATATATCGTCGTCTAGTACCCATAACACAAGCCTTCTTGAGCTTAATTTGGGACAAGATCGATTTGTGTGAGGTTGTCCGATATTTATTTACTTATTTCTGTATGTTGCCAATGTGTTTATGTATTTATTATTTTTGAATTAATGATTAATGAAATAATGAATAAATTATTTTTTTATTAAAGCAGTAGGTAACGTCTGCTAACGTAAACTAAATGTTTACAAATGAAGCGAAAATGAAATGAGCGTTGGAAACGCAGGTTCGAATCCTGTCCGAATCATTAAATTTTTCAATTTTAGCTTCATTTGTAAATGAATAAATTGTTCTGCGAAGGACTTTTTGGAGAAGATATCGTTTTAGCAACGATTAACTACAAAAATATACAAATAATTAGTTTAAAAAAATAACTACAGGACTGGGATGTACCAGCTTTTCAACAGACTTCAAAAAGGAGGAGGTTCTCAATTAGACTGTTTTTTTTATGTTTTTGTTTTGTTTGGTAGATCATACATAAATTGGTGGGTTATCGAAAAGAAAATTTACTTAGCGCTTTTTGAGAAAATCAACAACAAGTAAACAAAATAAATATCCATTTTGCTCATTGAAGTCGGTTATTTTTTGTTAAAAAGCGTATTATAATATGCTGCCTTTCACATCTGGATTTCTTTATCTTTGGAATTATCTTAAAAAAGTTCATAGTAATAATCATAGTAATTAACTAATTAGGTACCTAATTTTCGAATATTTCAAATCAACAAATTATATAGAATCGAGTAAGTATTATTGCCTCGGAAATAGTAATCAGAGTAGGTATCAGATGAGAAGAAATTCCGCAAGAAACTCATCGTCCAGTGGTTTATGCAAAAACACTACCAATAAACGATGAAAAAAAAATTAAAAATGATAAAACATTATGTGACATTACAACGCGGACATACATACAAGAAAACTTTCATTTATAATATGTATAGATTTAAACTAGATTCAAGCAGAAGTGTCCATATAGATAGATGATAATAAAATAAAAACATTTAGAGCAAGTAATTTATTCATAGACTAACTCGCATTTCACTCAACTTGTTCTTGTTGTTACTTATGAGGTCAGGCTAATATCCAATTTAGGAATGTCTAGATGTTCATAAATTGTATGTTTTTTGTATAATAAAAAATACTCGAAGCACTTTCGAGATCTATTTTCGAGCTTTGAACACTCACTAGCGATACAAGAACCTCCTTGTTTGAAGTCGGTCAAAAACGTAGTCAGCTCGCAATTTAAAATATGGGACGAAAGCCAGTACACATCAGTGCCTAAATTCCAGCTTATAGTGACGTATATTCAAGATATATCTACTTTAGCGATGTGCTTCTGAAAGTCACCTTGAAAATTTTAAATGGAGCTCAACTATCAAAAACCATATTATGGTAATATCTCTGTGATATATATTATCGATACGTCGCTTAAATACTACATGTCACTAAAATTACGCCCGTGGAGAAAAAAAAAACAACTGCAAACAACCCTTTGCATTGCCAATAAATTACAGTTGTTTAAAAAACTACAAATTGATAATAAGCTCAACTAACTAGCTTTTGCCCGCGACTACGTCCGCGTGGAACTTGGAAGTATGGAAGCAACCTCGTACAACACGATAGATATCCACCTAATCACCTTAATTAATAAAAGGGATTATTAAAAGCGCCTAAGCAAATGTAAGAGCAATTGTGCTTTTGGTCTAATAATTACATTTCCTACAGGGTCATCAATGTCATCATGAATTACTTACTCACTTTTCAATTCGTTTTAGGGATAATTTCCAGGATGAAAACTATCCTATGTCCTTCCTCGGATCTTAAACTATCTCCATGCTAAATTTCATCGAAATCGATTCAGCGGTTTAAGTGTGAAGAGGTAACAGACAGACAGACAGACACACTTTCGCATTTATAATATTAGTAGGTATGGATTATTTGTTTTACATACTTATTGTTTTGAAAATAATCTCGAAGAAATAAAGAACGGACTTATCTAATCGAATATTATAATATAAAATAGTCTACTGAAACTGAGATAGCATCAATTGTGATAAGACTCGTGTGCTAAGTCACGTTTTTCCAAAACCAATACATTACAATACCAGAATGCTTGTTCACTATAGAAAACATCTTATTTAAGTAATCTCAATTATATTATTAAAAACTATCGAGAGATACACCTACACCAAGTGCGAGTGGGACTCGCGCACGAAGGGTTTCGTACCATTATCTGTAAGTTTGTTGTATGGGAGCCCCCCTTAAACATTGATTTTGTTTTTAGTATTTGTTGTTATAGCGGCAATAGAAATACATCATCTGTGAAAATTTCAACTGTCTAGCTATCACCGTTCATGAGATATAGCCTGGTGACAGACGGACGGACGGACGGACGGACGGACAGCGAAGTGTCAGTAATAGGGTCCCGTTTTTACCCTTTGGGTACGGAAGCCTAAAAACGGTTTAAACTCACGTTAAAATTGCCATCACTCCTGTGGCGTAGAGATATTCCAATTAGCGGGTTATGCTCTCACAGAAACTCCGACTCACTGGTAGAGAGGGCTAAACAGCCTAGGTACAACAGTTCAAGTCATGTTTTAAAAAAAACGTACAAATTGTACGAATTGAAACAGAGGCAATAGTATCACTAAAATAGACTCACACAAACACTCACAAGTTTACACTTATTCATTATTTATGCATTCTCACACTAAGTAGGTACCCCAACATACCTCTTTTTTGTAAAAGTTTAAATTTTAATTCAAGTAAGTAATTATGTAAAATCTAATTTTTTAAGATTTTTCTTCTTTTTGAATGATATCTAACAGTAAAATTCTTGTAAATATTTTTTTTTTTTTGCGCCTAGCAATAAAATTGATGGACAATCATCACAAAGTGCCATCCTGCGAGACAGGCGTAGCCTAGTGCAGGTGACACGGGTAACTTTATATTTTCAATTACATTATTACAGTGATATCGACTTTTCGTCTCATCACGTCTCATCGTCGTCAGTCCGTCATTTATGTGCTAAATTTATTTTCTTACTTTTTTCGCCTAAAAATCCCATCCTTACAACAACCCAAATTTTATGAAATAGTAATTAGTTACCGAATAAATAAATGATATTTAATGTAAATTTTATTTATTTAATTCTTGCGTTTTTCATATACAGAGTGATCAATCCAAATGGGTCAGTAGGGAGAAAACGAAAACTATAAGAGATAGGGAAATCTGTTCTTAGGAACCATGGCGTCGATTTTAGATTTAAAACAAACTGCATTAAAAAAAATTATAAATATCATACATAACCGGGAATTGAACCTGCTTAAAATTCTGTAAGTAATCGCATATCGTATTGTAACATTCTTTACAGCAGTTCTGACTGGATTATGTATGAAATTATGTATGCTATTTATACAAAAATAATAATGCAGTCTTTATTAAATCTAAAATCGACCCCATGGTTCCTAAGAACAGATTTCCCTATCTCTTATAGTTTGTGACTTCTCCCTACTGACCCATTTGGATTGATCACCCGGTATACTCACTCAAAATACTCAATGCATTTGTTTACAAAATATAATTTATTTTCATTGTTTTTTTTTCAGACTGGTTATTTCATTCAACATATTCGAAATGCAGATAGCTTGTTAGACATATATGTGCGCTGGCGGTAATATAATACCGTTGAACAACGGTCGGCTGCGGTGGCAATGCCAAACTGCGGTTGCATCGATTGACAAAGATCGCGTGGTCCGCGCGTTACTGGAAGCACTTGTATAATATCGATACCTTAGTTCACACTTACTAATTATAATTATTTTGCCAGTGAAATTTAAACCACGTAGAGTTGTGCGCTGACGTCCTAATTGCAATTACTTTTTCCGAAAAGATTCATACTAGAAGGTGTCTGAGAACTTCGTCGGCTTGTAAGAAAGTCATTATCATAACCCTATTTTTGTCGGTCCTGCTCAGGGATAGAGGCGCTACAAAAACCTTTCATATGCCAATAATGTTCATACGTCATAATCATAATATACTTGGATTATTTTATAAAACAGTAGTAATTTGTCAAGGATTTATAATCGACCAAATTCAAAACATTTTTTACCGGAATGCTGCTCAATCTTTCGTTCTTCTTTCGAAATAAATACTTAATCCTATTGAAAAAAACTTGGCTCATCACTGTGGATAGTTTTGGCTTTATTACGCAGAAAGTACTTGAAATTACAATACGTACAACATTAACAAGTACGTTTTTCCAAAAGCTCCCATTTAATTGTGTGGTGTCATAAGACAGTCCCCGCCTAGTGTGAGCCACAAAACTGAATATGTTATAATTTATTGTCTTCATGAAATAAATTGAATTTGAATTTGTGGAATATTCACTTCTGTTTCCATCTTTACATCAGTGGCATTCACTGACTTTCAACGGCTACCAAAAATGTATCGTTGCCCATTAAACAAATTAGTACCACCAAAAATCCGCAATATGGGCGTGGGCTGAAAAATACCATGTTGGACTATATAAGCCATCTAGCTGAGGTAGGTATGGCAGCGTCACATCGCAACTGCAGCGCGGATGCAACGGTGAAAGTGCAGCGAGGTCGTTGTTACAATAAGTATTGTTTGTGTCTTCTCCCATGTGCCGTGGAGCCGTGGTACATGAGTAGTAGGTACTCATTGAGTATCGCGGGTACGAGTAGAGGTCGTAAACATGTAGATAGCTATGGGCGTGTGCACAAATCACGTGAGGTTCAATAGGGGGAGGGGCGGTCACGAAAAAATGACGATATATCACGTTGGGGGAGGGAGGGGTATAAGGAGACCTCACGGGTATTTTTCTACAGTGAACGAACTAAGACGAAATCGATATTTTTTCTCGGTTTCGATAAAAATAAATCTTCACTTGTTAAATACTTCAAAATAGCAAGTCTATTTTACGAAATTTTGACGGAAAAAAAATACACGTGATGTTATGAGAGGGGGGGGTAGCAAAGAACCTCACCAAATATCACCATGGGGGAGGGGGGGTCAAAAAGTAGCCGAAAAAACCTCACGTGATTTGTGCACAAGCCCAGAATCAATGTTATCCTTTTTTTTACCACTTTTCTTATTTTGATATATAAAGAATAAATAAGAAGAAAAAATTTTACGCAATCCACTGAAGTGCAAGTGGGGTTCGAACCCAGGATCTCTTGCTGCTTGACCGGGAGCAGTGCTCTCACCACTGAGCTATTGGACCGCTACACGGATAGCGTGAAATAATGTTTTCTCATTCCGCATTTTAAAGCGCCCTATGTATTTTTTCTGTTTAAAATGCTAAGCGCATTAGCTGATATCTTGAAATATGCAGTGTAGGTATGTTTAACTTTACTAGGACCACCATTATATTATTGCATGCGTAAGTATGTTTATTTCGTGTCACATTATACTTATAATGAGCTCAAAATCTGTCCGGAATGGTTAACGGGTATTACTAAACAGCGAGAAGAAAGGGGTTTAAACAACTGTCAATTAATTATGTCATTTTGACGCATGTATAGTTATGGAAACTGTCATATACAACCCATTGCGGTCTTATTACAAAGTATTTTCCAAAATGGTATTTGTCTAAAAATCCGAAAGCATCATTATTTCTAATGTTGTTATACCTAATTAATGACTTTGCAGACTGGTCATAAAACAAACCTGACCTATTGGGATCTTCTGGATAAGATCCTCATAAATCCTGTAAAGTTAATAGTTTCAGAATTATGACTTTCAAACTGCTTGCTGGCTGGAAGTAGGTAGGGACGTCTGTTTTTTTTTTCGATTAAGTATGTGAACTGTAAATGTGTGATGAAGGAGTGCACGACGTTATATATAATTGATTTGATATATTATTTAAATCACCACTTGTTTGCTAGGTTAGGTTCGTTAGGTACCTTGCGTTCTTCAGAGCAGAAATAGAAGCCCCGCGAAGCGGGGACTAATCGGCTTGCTCCCAACATTTAACATTATAACAGTATACCAATTAATAATTAAAGTGTAACAAATTATAACAATACACCGTTATATCAAACGTTACATCATATTAAATAATTTTATGCCAATTTATTGTATAAATGCCAAGTGTATGTTATTAGTTTATCTGAAATTATATAAAACATTACGGACCCGTGACGAAGATGGTGCAGTGGCAAACAGTTATAATTTTCGGCTGGGATCCGAAAAAGAAACAGTCAACAAAGAGATCCGAGTCATAAGGGTGCCCGAATTTTCAGCTGGGATTCGAAATATCAACAAGTTAACGAAGGGATCCGAGTCATAAGGGTGCCCGAATTCTCAGCTGGGATTCGAAATATCAACAAATCAACGAAGGGATCCGAGTCATAAGGGTACCCGAACCCGACTAGCAATCCCGGAAACCCCATGATCCTCGTAGGTACTTTAAGGACCGCGTGCAGGGACTCATATCTTTATTAAAACGCAATTACAATGGTAGCTGATAGTGTTAACGGATGTGCATCATAATACCTATCATGTAACGATAGATAATGATAAAGAGGGAGCTGCTCACGATAAGGTCAATTACATGACCGCAATAAGTATTAAAGGATAACGGTTTGGATTAAGATTTAAATAATACACGACCATGAGATACTACCAAAAAAAAATGGTTGGGAAAATACAATATTAAATCTGTCATAAGGATGTTACAGAAGCCTAGCAAGATTTTCTCGCAAAAAAACGGTTATGTAAACAAAAAAATATATAAAATATAAATCACTCGATTTATTGTTAAAATATTTCCCTAAACCTCTCCGGTTTTACCAGACCTATCACTAAGTATATGGTAAGTTAAGGAGGTAAGTATATTGTATTCATAATGACCTATTTAATAATTACTGTTTTAAAACATAGTAATACTCACAAAATGAAAACCGTGAAGAAGATGATAATTATGACATTAAACAGGAAGGATTGTACCGAAATACATGTAGGTAAGTGATGTTTCCCTAGTTCATCGTACTTAATTGATTATTAGAATAAAGGAAGGTGCCTATATCTATTGTACGTAGTTACGTACTATAACAATTTTAGACACCAATAAAGGTGCGATTTGAAAATCTATAAATTTATTACGATAATTGATGACAGTTTTAGTATAATTATTACACAAGCAAAACCACGGGTTGAAACTATAGTCACAATTATAATGCACTTGATAAATATACCTTATAATAATATACATTGCAGATATTAAAGGATTATGATAACATATCACGTCCTACATATTAACTCTTTATCTATGCAAAATACTTTTTTTGCCGTTTTACATGTATGCATGTAATTATAGCTGATAAAGTATAAATAGCACTTTTGTCTAAAAAAATAACAAAATGATTCAGTCGTTAAAACCTATGTATATTTTTGGTTTTACTTTAGGTGTTATTGTCCAAAAATAAATAAGTAAACATGACATAATTTTTTTTTCAATCTTGGGTCGTGCAGGAAGGATAGGTACAACCTTTCGAGCGCCATGCGGGAAAGCAATTCACCGAGCCACGTGCCACTGAATCCAAACCAAAAAAAAAAAGTGCTCCAAAATCAACAGAGATTGAAAAACGATTAGGTACTTAGTGGTTTGAATTAGCATGTTTTTGACCATTGACATTTTTGACGTCAATAGACGTCGTTGGCGTCAGTGGCACGAATTCCCGATGACGTGATTTGCCGTCTTTGGCGGTCAAAGGGTTAAATGTTTCCTACAGTTTATTTGCCATAATTGTATTTATGTTATCACAACCCGTGTAGCGCCATCTATTTGTAGCTAGTTCAACTAGCCTGCTTTTAGACAAGCAAGCTGCTCTATCTAGTCGCGTGCTTCGAACTAGTACCATAGTACAACGATAGATGGCACTAGGCGTAGCTTTGCTTCAACAGTTGTTCTACAGGGATCTAAATAATGTCAAACAAGCATACGGCCTACCCCAAGGTGAGAGTGTAAATTTTTTAACTGATCAATTTCTTCCCTTTATCGTTCAATTCCAATGGGAGAAACGGACAAAATTTGTTGACTGATAAACAAAATCGCATTCGTTCCTATGGCGCGGAGTCATTCACGCACCGAAAACCCCAGGATACCATGCTGATAAGAGGCTAGCCACCTCATGGCACATCTCATCATGGCACCTAATAACAGTCCGGATTATTGGTCATTATTTTGAGGATCGGAGGTCGTCTCCTTGTTGCCGCAAGCGAAGGGTCTCATGGGATCTGGGTCACATCATGAAGTGCCTACGTAAGTGTTCTGTTATTACCTTGTCAGCCTTATCGGTGGGCGGGGAGGCGGGGGGGCTCCGCGGTAGGCCCAGGTCCTCGTCGTCGTCGCTGCCGTCGCCGCGCCCGCGCCGGCGCACTGCCGCCACTAGCTCCGCCTGGTGAACAAAAAATACAATTTTAGCTTTTTCAAATTGATATACCTAAACGCAATACAAAATAGGCGCATTTGTAAGACGTCGAGTTGCGGAAAACTAGCCCGCGATAGCCTAAAATGCAATACACCAATAAAAAACATATCTAAATGGAATATCCTACCGCGAAAGCTCGGCATGTGGAATGAGTCCCTACCGAGGTTTTTTCCGGGGGCTACAGTATGCGGTGCTTCAAGAGGGGAGTAAATAGGTTCTTAAAGGGTCGGCAACGCGCGTGTGATGCTCCTGGCATCGCAAGCGTCTATAGGCGACGGTAACTGCTTAACATCAGGTAGGCCGTATGCTTGTTTGCCACAGTCACAGTATAAAAAAATCAAGTTCTGAAAGAAGCCACCTCACCGCTGTTCAAAATGTGTTATTTATCTCTGACGAAAAAAGGGGCTTAAAAGTTTAACATTTGTATCTGCCTCAGGCGCATCCTCCAAAACGAAGAACAGATTTGAGTGTTGTTTTTATCGAAAGCCTTGTTTATCGAGATGGTTATTTAGCTCTGTTTGGTTTGGATAGAGGCAGTAGTCTTCAAAATATGCTACTTGAAATCAGTCACAGGATCTCAGCCAATGTTGAATTCTAAACTTTGTGGTTAACTAGGTATGTTTAAATAGTAGTGGCATTTCTAATATCACTCTTAAATGAGGTTGATCTCATGATGACCAGCCACTTGTATCGGGGGGGGGGGGTTAAATTTTTGGTGCATTGGAAGTAATACTGTTGATATAGGCACTTGGCATTTGGGGCCCCCTCCACTATCTCAAAACTCTATTCAGCAAATTAAATAGTAGTTAGTAGTATTTTAAGTGATAAATAAGGAGAACATAAGTATGGTGCAGATCCTGCTTCTGCGACTGGGGCCCCTAGACTGGCTGGGACCCTAGGCCTGGGCCTCGTGGGCCTAGGGGTAAATACGGCACTGGTATCATGCCGGAGCTACAGGAATGGCATTCTGCATCCTTTCCGGTGAATGCGCTTCACCAGTATAAACAAACTATCGAACAATTAGCGCAAACGGAAACCGGCCGATAATTACATCAACAACTTGTTATATTTATGTATACACGTATGTCCTGCTTACAGATAGGTAGTAAGTTGGTAGACAAAGAATGAATGTCACTTTTGAATCCTGTATTTGCGACTGGAGAAAATGCTGCATTAAAGTCATTTTATTTTAGCTCATAAGGATGGGACAGTTACCGTATTTATTTATTTATTTACAATCATATATGTTATGTACGCACGTACTGAAACATTTGGATTGTATATCATCCTATACAGTCAGAATCAAAATTGGCAGCTACTTTTGCTGCTGACCGGAAACACACTGTACTGTAAATTGTATATTACATACCTAGACGGCGAATTAGTGAATGTCCCAGATCGACGGTGTTTCAGGCCGTAAATATGCGATCTGTGGTTTTACTAATTACCTCCCCTGGTTTGTATAAGCTTTTAAGTCTTGCCTTGGCGAGGAAGTGAGATTTCGTCCCCCTGTGGGCAATAAATCCTACTTACGGCCTGCGGTGACGAAAAACCAATAACATTACAAGGAATTCCTGTCAGATGTCAGATAGACCTTTTTGTATCTGCAGAGAAGCATTTCCTTCCAGCGATATCAATTATGAGCTGTAAGTCATGAATCATATGAAATCATATCATACGGTTACGACTAATTAATTTACTATTACAAGTTACATTTCACATAATACGATAACACGGGCGCAATAAATGTATCGTATCATAGACGTTCTGGCAGCATGTTTCATTCTGAGAAGAGTATGAACAATTTATAATAAAAGAATAAGGAAAATATAATGTGTTTAAACGGTTATGACTGTTATAAGCGTAACTGTAAACTGTTTTTGTCGCTAAGCAGAGCGGTATACCGATGACGATCTCGTTTGTCGCGCGATTGATACTCGATAAAGCATATTTACCCCTCTCTAGCACACATATGTTTACTAGCTTCTCCGCGTATACCTGCGACTTCGTCCGCGTATACCTACACACTACACAGTAATCCCCACAAGAAATTGATAAAATGCCTGAATAAAGTTGAGTTGAGTGTCATGACTATGGTCACGAGTCTGCATATGGAATGATCTGGAAAGAGACCCAAACTCCCCGAGAGTATTTCATACTTGTGTTGACGCGTCTGGATGAAGGGCTTAACAAACGAAGCCATTCGGAAACGGAAAACCTACTTTAAAACATTTATTATCAAATATCGTTTAAAACAATATAGACAAAAATTTCACTTTCAGTTCAAAAGAACATATAAAGGGATAAGTCCATAAGTAACGCATATCATATGTTAATGACTAAGTAATAGGCACACATACTATTATAAAAAGGTGTAACAAACCCATAGCTTGTGGATCTTCCCTTCTGTCACCCAACAGAATCGCCGCTTCCATGATCGACTCATCATCAACCGTCACTTGTCACAATACACTTAACATGATCACCATCACGAACACTAAGTTTACCAGGAACTTTTCGAGTAGCCACTAAAAAAAGAAGTTTGACTATGGTTATAAGACTGGCCGAAAACAATCAAGTTAAGAAAAAACTGTTCGAAATCCGAACTATATTCACTCGTCAAGAAGACTGGCCGAAAACAAACGAATAAAAAATGATCGAAATTCAAATTATTATAATGCGTCTGCCTGACTGAACATCCAAGCACTGACTAAAAAGCCATGATTCAGTGACAGGAAAATATGAAGTGGAAATACTAATAATTGTAAGGAGAATTTAAAACAATAAGATTCAGGTAGAGATTTACAATATGCACTAATGAGGAACGTACCCAAAATACCGGGATTACAGATTATGATTATTATCTATTCTTCCTTCGGAATTTCGTTGCTTTTGACGCCATTTAGGATAACATTATCAAAATTAAATGAGCTCAGGAAAGACCCAGTTTTTTAATAACGCTTTTGTATGTCATTATTAGTATAATTTAGCATGAATTCTTACCTAAATATTACAAATGTTAAGGCACTTCCCGAGGGATTAAAGTGGCAAAGCATTTGCAAAACATATTTTATGCTTAGAAATTCGATCTTTTGACACGAATAAGATGTGCGCCTGATAATAAGGTGAATAGAGACTAAAGTACTATGTGTGACCTTACAAACGGTCCGGTAGTTTTGAATTTTTGATATGTAGTCTAGGATGGTTAGTCAGTGCTTACAATGCAAAATGCACAATTCCCCCCCCTCCGCGCCCGCCGCCATATTGAAAAAACCGGCACTTTCTTCATATTTTTGCTCATATCTTCCTTTAGGAGCATTTTAGCTAGAAGATAGCTACTACAATGTTATACAGAGTTAAATTTACTACATTCTCCATTTTATATTTTTTTTCTAACACAGATAGTTACGGAGATATCCACATTTAAAAAAACGTAAAAAATCGCAATTTCCTACTGAAAAACAAACTTCTGGATTATATCTTCGTTTAAGAGCATTTTAGCTACAACAAAGCTTGGGCAATGTTGTAGAGAATTAAATGTACTATAATTTACACTTCAAATTTTGTTTCAAGGACGGTTAGTTACGGAGATATGCACATTTAAAAAACAGGAAAAGGCGAATTTTCCGAAAAATTCTCAAAATTCTTGGTTTAGAACGCTGTCATTCAGTTACGGACTAGTCTAGGACAAATTAAAACATGTAGGAAATATAATTGCTTATAAAACTCATGTCCATTTTTACATACATTTTCGGAAAATGTTACTTTATTTTTTACATATCTCCGTAATTATCTGTCCTAGAAACAAAATTTGAAATGTAAATTATAGTAAATTTAATTCTCTACAAAATTGCTCAAGCACTGTTCTAGCTAAAATGCTCCTAAACGAAGATATAATCCAGAAGTTTGTTTTTGAGTTGGAAATTGCAATTTCTTAAGTTTTTTTTAATGTGCATATCTCCGTAACTATCTGTCCTAGAAACAAAATATAAAATGGAAAATGTAGTAAATTTAACTCTCTATAACATTGTCGAAGCTTTCTTCTAGCTAAAATGCTCCTAAAGGAAGATATGAGCAAAAATATGAAGAGAGTGCCGGTTTTTTCAATATGGCGGCGGGCGCGGAGGGGGGGGAATTTTGCATTTTAAGCTCTGACTAACCATCCTAGACAACATATCAAAAATCCAAAACTACCGGACCGTTTGTAAGGTCAAAATCCTTTATTCACTGAATTATGAAGACTTTTCCCTCAACCAACGATCGAAAAAATTATTGGAATAGCTTTTATCATGAATGTATCGCAAATTGGAGAGGTTACATTAAAATATGGCTTTTATTTATTATTGTAGTTAGGTATACGTACTACCTGTAACTTCCCGATCACCAATGTTTACTACAACTATTAATATAATTTTATTACCCTGTACAGCATTTTAATGTTGTCTGGGCATTAATTAGTCTAGACTATATTTAGAAGTTTGTCATTATGTTACCTAAAACATGCAAAGTCCCGGAAAATTAGTGGTTGTTTGACTCGCTCAGTTAATAATATCCGATGACTAAACCGCAGGATTATTTTGTTATTTGCTACATTTTCAGAACCACCAATAACAGTCTGATCAATGTTTTATTCATTCATAGTAGGGATAGGTATAATATATTTTTTTAAGATATAGGGGGCAAACGAGCTAGCTGACCTAGTGCAGAAGAAATGCATTTGAATAATTGTTTCTAAGATTTACAGAGGTTGCTTACAAAAACTTTTTTTTATACCTAACGCACAATCAAAAGCTCTGTGAGAAAATGTCATACTCAATATAACCTTTTAGATTTAAGAAAAAAGCCGTACAATGCGAATTATTTTATTTTAAGGGGCAATTATACACTTCTCGTATAGGACTAATATTCTACCTCTTACTTTCAGCAGACTGGCTTATTGGCAGATTTACAGACAAAATTGTTTCATAGACAGACATCGACCTTTATATGTTGCATTTTAAGACATCACAAATGATTTTCCAGTAAATTAATCAATCGAACAGGATGCATATCATCCTACTCACGCGATCACTTATATCTGAATGCCAAGTGATAACTTAGGTATTTCACTTTGCTGATCGAATCACGTAATTTACTGTATTCGCGTGGTATATTACATCAAAAGTAGCTAATTAATTTTAGTTTTTTTTTTTGAGGAGGTCAATCGATTCTATTTTTTATTGGGATCAAATGTATATATGGGACTAACTACACTTAGACTGTTCTAAAAGTTAGAATTAACCGTCGAAAAAAGTAAAAAGGGTCCATATAAATGGCCACCTAATCGTGTACCAATATTTGCATGGTGACAATTAGTAATTTGCCATTTAAGTTCATGAATGGCATACCATTATTGTTAGGTTAAATAATGCGGATTCTGAAAACGATATAAGGTACTTGCGCCAAAGATGGCCCTGTTCCTAAGATAGCCCACTTCAAAATTTTATAGTTATAGTTATAGCCGTTCGAACGAATTCAAATTTCGCGCCCATGTTCGGTTAGTACCATAGACTTATCTCTTATCAATGGTGCTAAGCGAACATGGGCATTGGGCATTGGATTAAAAATAATCGAAAAAACCTTATTTAACGCTAAATCATCATTTCGAAACAAGTCGTAGTAGTAGGTCATACTTAAGGTTAATTTTAGAATTAATTGGAATTCGTTGATGTCTAAAATTATATAGGCCCATATAGAATAAAAACGTCAATGTATTTTCCTTCCTTCTCTTATCTATTCGTCTCAACCGTAAAAATGCATTTTAAGACTTTTTTTACTAGAACGCAATGAGCCATTAACTCCATGTATGAAGTAATTAAAATTCTAGACAGATCCGTACTAAAAAAACTGTATTTTTGCACTGCAGGTAAAAAAAGATTCAGCCTGGTATAATCTTTCACCATACTCGTACAATGTTGCAATTTGTAATTTAATAGTTACTCCGATCAACGAAGAGGATTTTATATTCACTCAAGTAAAATGGACCCATAACAATGTATTTAATTAATAAAACAAATGCCTATCCAGTTTAACATTTAAGCAGCAGCATATACCTTTAAGATGTGGTAAATATTACTGAAAATAATCACGTGCCTTCGCAAATTTTCAAGATAACAGTACCAAGTGTCACTTTCCGGTCCTATTCGATGTTCTATGAAATTTATTCTTCTTTCATCATTCCTAAGCAAAAGACTAAATCTGTACGTCACACGGCTCGCGCTAAAGAAAGGCAAATAAAAACTTACAATCTATTTTTGAATTTAAAATATGGGTAAAGACATCACATTTTTTTTTATTTCCGGTATATATTATAAAGTATAATACTGTTATTTAAAAAAATAACATATAAAGTAATATTAATAATTCACTGTTATCTTGCTCTTATAGCCGTCTATGCCTGTTTTATTCTCAAGCACACAGAACTTTCGGGATTTATCCGGCTAAGTTGGAACGACTCGTTGACCGGGGTACTCTTCACATGATTTATTTCCTACTATGGTACCACCACTCGGGCGCAGCTGGGTAATGGTGATTGCTGCACAAGGAAGGCAAAACATTATTAATTAATAATTAATACATCCATTTTCCCGTTTCGGGAGGATACAGGTAAAATAGAGCTCTATTTGTTTAATTCAGATTTTTTTACGGACAAATTTTATTACTTGCTATGACATTTTGAACGCCCTTTGATTGGCAGTAGGATAAAATTATGTGGCATAAAAAAGCATCCAAACTGAATTATAACATTACTAGCGCGCGGTGCTACCCGCTCATCCCACGGGAACATTAAATTTTTTTGGGATAAAAAGTCGCCTTTGTGTTAATCTAGGGTGTCAGCTACTTTCATACCAAAATTTTAATTGATCTCTATTTTATTCACATAGATAAAATGACGACTTCTATCTTGCTCGCACGGTATTGAAAGGAAAGTGACAGGTAGCATTTGTCGGACGACAAAAAAGTCGCGTGCCACGGCTATGTGTAATTATTGTAACGAGTACCTATCAGGGTACTGATATTTTAATTTTAACTATTTTTATTATAATTTTTTCCATTTAGAATTTTATTCTAGAAATATTCTAGTCTCTAGTTTTTATTTATATATTTTTTTATGTGTTGACGATCCTTTTTAGGATTTTTCTTTTATTTCTATAATGTTGTTTTTTATGTTTTTTTATTTTATTTTTAGTTAGGTATAAGTTTATCAATAAATTGCTCTGCTCCCTGTTACTGACGATTCGAAAGCGCTTGTAGCTAGGCCTACTTGAATAAATAATATTTTGACTTTGACTTTGATTTTGACTATGCTAGAAGTGCTGCGGTCCTTCTTAGTCTTATCACGCGATAAAATAGTTACAAAGCGCGTATCACATATTTTTGACAAGTATTTGTGAGTGCGAGAGTGACAGATAATTTGTATCGCGAGATAAAGGCGAGCATCACCCGCATCGGCCCGCTGATAAGAATTTTCATATGTAGAATCATGAGTTCATGACCTCAGGAATCACTACATAGTATAAAACAAAGTCGCTTCCTGCTGTCTGTCTGTCCCTATGTATGATTTTGATGCGGTTTTTTTTAAATAGATAGAGTGATTCAAGAGGAAGGGTTATATGTATAATACATGCATAGTATAGGACGACGCGGTTGGCGCAGTTTGCAGACACCTGCCTACTGAGCCGGCGGTACCGGGTTCGAATCCCCGCCGGGGCAAATATTTGTGTGATGAACTCGAATATTTGTTCATGGGTCATGGATGTTATCTATATATGTATTTATATATTATGTATATCGTCGTCTAGTACCCATAGTACAAGCTATGCTTAGTTTGGGACTATGTCGATTTGTGTTTGATTGTCCCATAATATTTATTTATTTATTTCGTATTATTCGCACTTCGCACGGGTCGCTAGTTATAATATATAGTTATATTATATAACAGTGTATATATTAGGTAGCTCAAATTATTATGCAGTTTATATTCAGACCGTGCGTTTTTTCCCCAGCACCGGTGTGGGCGTACGGTATGGTAATACGGCCGATGGAAACCGGTTCGCTGACACTGGTTTGCTGATCAGACCGAATTAAACAATTTCGGATTGTCCGCGATTCGATTGGCGATGAAATTGTATGTTAAAAAAAAGAAAATTGAAGTAGAGACCTTGACGTTTTACCATACAGTTTTACTTTAAAATTTTAATGAACAGTCGGTATAAAGATGTCGCTAAAATCTTTCAAGACGAACACAAACGTATTTTAAATAGGTACTTTTTTATACTCGCGTACTTTTATCTGTCAACTATAATTTCACAGACAAAATCACAATAACCCACTTTTTAATTTTGTACCAAAATTCTATACTCTATGGTACCCGATACAGAACTTTAATATTCATAAGACATCTCTGTACCTACTCAACTCTAATAATTTTTTTAATGTTTTCTTGGAAATAAGTTATCTGTGCATAAATTGTGTTTCGAAATAAATATTAGGTATGTACTAGCTGTGCCCCGCGGTGTTACCCGCTCATCCCACGGGAACACTAAATTTATTCGGGATGAAAAGTATCCTATGTCCTTTCCCGGGTCTCAAACTATCTCCATACCAAATTTCATCTAAGTCGGTTCAGCGGTTTAAGCGTGAAGAGGTAACAGACAGACAGACAGACAGACACACTTTCGCATTTATAATATTAGTATGGATATGGATAGTAGCACAGTTTTAGTTTCATGCTTGGGGATTTTAATTTGTAAACCAAAATACTTCATCATGATCATGAAAATATAATATCGGAGCTAACTTAAAAACTAACTAATGGAACAGACTGTTAAGCACAAATATAGCCAACTAGCTGTGCCCCGCGGTGTTACCCGCTCATCCCACGGGAACACTAAATTTATTCGGGATGAAAAGTATCCTATGTCCTTCCCCGGGACTGACACTATCTATATACCAAATTTCATCTAAATCGGTTCAGCGGTTTAAGCGTGAAGAGGTAACAGACAGACAGACAGACAGACAGACAGACAGACAGACACACTTTCGCATTTATAATATTAGTATGGATTGTATACTGTTTCTGTACCCGTTATCTTTAAAGATCGGATGACCTATTCAATCCTAGGATTACTGATGGAAGCGGCTCTGACAGTTGCCCCATATTCCTGGCTTAGTCTGAATTCTGAGGCGTAAGCCTTGCCTGGCTAGGGTCCGATAGTCCCTATTGAAGACCTATCGAATGGACTTAACGGGTTTACAATCAATCAAATTAGATTCTACCCTGCGAGTCCATCCGCGTAGATTATCACTTTTTCAGACGAACTTTAATTCCTTTATCCTTCTCTTAAGGCTCATTATCCGTTCTAAAATGCTGATTGTTTTAGACATTTTTCTCTATGATCAAACATGTTTCTTAACATATTATAAATGTTACTACTTAGAACAGGGCTATTGCGATTTATTGGTATATATTTTATACCTACTTTTTAAATTTTTCATTGATTATTTTGGTTTCAAAAACTACTCGAAATTGACAAAATTCACGCAGAAAACTGTTTTTTTTTATGAAAGCATGAAATAGCTATGTTACTACCTAGAACTCGGGGAAAAGTAGGTAATATTTACTTCAAAAATTTGGTTGAAATAGTCAATATGTTTGTCATAATATGAAAAAATTTTTTTTAAAGGGAATAAGGCCTCTTTAGTGGTGATTTTTAGAATAATATAATATCAATATTAAGGGACAATCATACACAAATCGACCTAGTCCCAAACTAAGCAAAGCTTGTACTATGGGTACTAGACGACGATATACATAATATATAAATACAATAACATCCATGACCCAAGAACAAATATTCGAGTTCATCACACAAATATTTGCCCCGGCCGGGATTCGAACCCGGGACCGCCGACTCAGTAGGCAGGTGTCTACAAACCGAGCCAAACGCGTCGTCAGAATGGCGAACCATTTTTAGAAACAATCCGTTGAAGGGATGGTATACTTATATTCTTAATTATAAAGCAAAATTTATGTTTTGACCGGGATTCAAACCCGCGTCTCTGACGCTCGTGTTGGCTACAAACGCCTCTAGGCTATCGAAGCTACGCCCGCGAATTTCTCAAGCAGTCACTGCATTTTATGCCTAACCCTAGCACTAATTCACTCGCGAAGTTGACCGTAGTTGGCCGAAGTCTGGGTTTCCGCAGCGAAGTGCGAAGTATCAACACTATCATATCGACGCTTAAGAATCAATAGTGTAGTAACAAAAAAAAAATTTAGTCGATTATGGCATTCTATTGTTTTTTTTTTCTGAACCTAACTGCATTAAAAGGTGAAAAACGTTAAATATGTATTGATTCTTAAGCGTCGATATTCGCCCAACTTCGATCAACTTCGCGAATACTGTGGAGCCGCAATAAGGCTGCGTTTCCACCAGAGATGTGTAGCGAGGGATATGTTTTTGTTAACCAATGGAATAACTTCATTTACTCATCCTCGCTCAGCGCAACTGATTTTATTGGTTAACAAAAACACATCCTTCGCTACTCGCTACACTTCTCTGGTGAAAACGCAGCCTTAGGATTCTGACAGTAGTTTAAGCAGTAAATTTTATAAATTGCATGTATGTTTTATATTATATGCATGACTTCCTTTAGCATGCGGCTTCGCTTAGTAAGCGTTTATTAGTAAACAATAACGCAGCAAATATTATGTTATTTTTTCTTTACACAAAGTTATTATTGTTATTGCATCAGATAATTGTTTATCTTACTGTGTGCATAATGCAACTGTCTGCGTAAGTGGAGTAATAAAAAGTTATAAACGAGACGTGGTGTTTAGAAATGACAATAAAAACAGAGTTGCAATCGCGACACCCATCTTTATGTGGCTATGGAGAATAAAAATGAAGTGACCCGCAGTTTGCGCCAGATTATCGTAGCACTGTTTATGTGATAGTCCAAGTGAGAAGCAACCGCATATCATAACCCATTAAAAACAAATGCAAGTGTATATTAATGTGTAGAAACAATGAAGCACATATAGGTACTATACAAATGTCATGCCGTCGTCAAACTTAGTGACAGATTGGGCAAGCAGTTGCCGAATTTTGAACCTAACCTTTAGAACCGAAGGAATTCCAGGTACAGCCATTAGTTGCCATTATTCTCACCAAAAATACTGTTCGGTCCAATTAGTAGGCTTATAGATATTTATTTATTTCGGAGAAACAACAACTAAAAGGAATCGCTAAAATATGTGATACAGATATGTTTTATATGGAGGAGGTTCAATATATCGTTGGAACTTTAATCAAATCGCCACTCTCTCATGACTTCAACCAAGTGCTTTCAAAACACAAAGCTCATGATACATTTCACTTTTCACGTTACAAAATGGCGCATTTCACGTATTATCTGATTATAATCATCGTAAAATACTGACTGCTCGTAAAAAGACGCTGAAGGTAATGGGAGCTTCGTAGACAGGAATTGACATGTGTCCTTTTAAAGCGTTTTGTGACTTAAATACGAAAAGTTGGGACATTTTATTTTAAGACGGTTACTTTTCTGACTTTATTTTAATAATCAAAGGCAAGCAGATTTAAGATGACGAAACTGCGCGTTGAAATGAGGTTTTCCCGAGAGACTACAGTATACACTGAAAAAAATAGCCAGTGGAGCCTACTGAAATTACAGTAAGCGTAACCGTTATTGCAGTAAGTCTTACTGTAATGTCAGTAGGCTCCACTGGCTATTCTTTTCAGTGTAGAGTTCTTAAAAAAAAGAGTGTACATATTTTTAAAGGGTCGGCAACACGCGCGCGAATCCTCTGGAGTTGCAAGCGTCTACAGGCTACGGTAAACGCAAACCATCATGCGGGTCGTACGCTTCTTTGCCACATCTGTAGTATAAAAAAACGCACGTGGAAACTGTCGTAGTTTTTTCTAAGATGGTTATAAAACATAGCTCAGCGAATCAGCAAGCTGAAGTGGCAGTACTCGTAGGTTAGTCATATCTGAGCCGACGACCACTGGGGCAAACGAGTGTAGAGTGCCCTGTAATAAGGTGGCGACTGGAGGAGCACAGCTGAAAATCGAGCTAAGTGGCGTGCCATGGGAGAGGCCTATGTGCAGTAGTGGACTGATACGGTCTGATGATGAGGTTATAAAAGGAATATTCTTTTTTAACACATACGCATGGAAAGTCAGGCTGTTAGCAGGCGGCTTTAGCCATGTGCTCTATAACTTGTCATTTATAGGTAGTACCTTACCTACCTATATAAATGACAAATTTTCAATGTCGCTCATATAACAAAAATATGTACAGTCAGGGAAATTGAAACATATACCTCTTTCGCGCTGGCCACAATGGCAATAAAGGTTAATTATGAGGGAACATACATACCGGTCAAAAATATAACCCTCCGTTTTGTTTCACAGTATTCGGATAAAAAGGTTTGCAAGTGATCCCGATTGCTTTTCTTTCTACAAATTATTCGATACTGACTGTGCGTGCTATTGTCTCAAATAGCTAGATGCCAATTTCAAACGAATTAGACCTCAGATTCAAATAAAGAAGGATATTACCAAGTATATCTTAGTCGCAATCAACCACGCCAAGTTCCAAATGGAAGTCGCCGCGCACTTCAGCGACCGAGCCATATTCCTCCAGAAACACTAATTATTGAGCTAAAGACACGCACGCACTGTCGGAGCTAAGAGATCACTATTTAATTGCTAAACGTACACATTTTACATAGCTGAGAGGGTTTCGAAAGTCTACGCAATAACCGAAACGGTGCATCCAAATGTCTATTACGAGTGTATGTTTTAAGATTTACTTTCTAAGCGTAACAGCGTTGATAGGCGTATTTGGTAATTAAAAGATATTTGCATTTTTTAAATTAATTGGATTAAAGCTTCGAAATAATGCGTTCACAGTCAGCTGGTCACAGTTGCTCCAACCTATCATTAAGGGACGCGTTCATGTATATCCGAAATGTAATAAATCTCACCGACATAGTCAGTAATCTATGAGTCAATTAAATATAATACCAAACCGGTCTAGAAACTAGTCGCAGTCTACGTACGTTATAATATCGTTTGGAACGATTTGAATATTAAATGTTAAAGATATTATACGAAATGTCCCATTATGCGCGGCCGATGTAACATAAAAATTTGCATTCATTTCCCGTCTGCCCACACCTCGAAACTGGATGTTTAAACTGACATTCGAGTCAATGTCAAACATTCGGTATTATTGATCAAACCGGCGAAATGAGTCACAACAAACTCTGACCAATCGAATTGAACAGAAATAAACTTCGACTAAATTGGATATACGTCCTAAGTGCTTGAATCCAGTGCAGATTCCATTTTCAGCCAGTCTTGAAACCATAAACAACACAAAAAAAAACAAACACCAATTATCACTGGCCACTTCACTAGTTCCAAATTCAAATTTCGAACACAGCCACCACAGTTCGAGCAGGATCGGAGACTGCGTGATTCATCCCATGTCGGGTATTAAAAAGTGGACAAAAAGAAATAACTATACACGTCTGGCGCGCACGCGAATGTAGTCGAACTGCGTGTGAGCAGAGAGCGTGGAGCAACGGTCCGGTGTAACCCATTCCTCTAACACAAAACAACCTAACAACATATGAATGCAATACGTACATAATTCGTTTTGGTTTTGTGGTGGTGTTGCGAATACCGATGCTTCTAAGGTTACCGAATTCTGCAAGTTAAGGATGTGTTTTTATGGAGGTCAGTGCTCTTTGAGCCAATGAGCTTTAAGGAAACCAAAAATTGGGAGTGGTGATGGTTTCCTTTATGGCGTGATAAAAGCACCATTTCTGTGGGTAAGCACAACGGCACCGGATTTAGCCACAGCGATAAGACTGAAGCTGCCGGTCCTGGGTTTAAATTCCAGCAAGGGCATGTCTGTGTGATGAGCACTAATATTGGAATCACTGGAACTCCTACATTTTTGTAAACACACCTTTTTGATATAAATTCATATATTTGCTCCTAGAATATAGATAATTATTTTCTTCGAAATCGGTTTTATTTCAATTTATAGTGGCTCGCGAATATTTTTTTTTTTTTTATATTATTTTTTACGTTTCCAATTCCCATACCTCAGCCATTAAAAAAAAATCCATACAAACTTATTCGACAAAGAAAAACCTGCTCACAAAACTTCACGATAATCGGTTAAGAAATGCGACCTGTAGACAAGAAAAGCCGAACATCTGGAATTCGGACGGGCAATAAGAAACAATTTTTAGCCAAGCTGAAACGGAGACGTGTCGCTCGTTCGATCAAAAATGTATTATTCGTTTTCAAAACTCTCTTTACTGCATCTCTAGCATAACTGTCACGGGACTCTTTCTCTTCTCTTGTCGCGCGACTTGGCATCACCTGTCATTTGAATATTAGAATTATGGCCGTCTCTGTCAGTCATCAAAAGAGCCGGGCATTCGGGAATAAACTATGAATTAAGAAGCATATGTGAGCATTTCTCAAAAAGCTTGTAAGACAGAAAATTAAAGTCAAATATAATTTTCCTATTTTGTTACCATTTTTTATTGTGATTTCCAATACATTAATATCAGATTATGTATACTTAAAAAAGTATAAGCATAACAGAACCTTAATTAGGTACCGAACATAACCATAACATTGATATAAAATTACTAAAATAATTGGTAACAAAATAGGAAAATTATATTGGACTTTAATTTTCTGTCTTAATTGTGTACAAACTTTTTGAGAAATGCTCATGTAGGTATAAAAATCTTTATTTAATCACCACTGAGCAGTACGCCGCACCTCCACCAAATGTAGCGGGGGTTTAAATTTATTCTAATATAAAATCTTATATGCCTGTTCCGCTGTCATCTACCAATAAGTTCCTTACAGTATTAAAAGGAAAGTGATAGATAGCATTTATCGCGCGACAAAAAGTCGCGTGTCAGAGATATAGTAGCTGTACTGATATATGGTTTCTTAAAGTGTACGTATTCAAGAGCGGAACAGAGAATGTGAATATGATATGCGAAAAACAATTATTTGAATCACTCTCCTTACCGTTCTCGAGTTGCAGTTAGTTTGATCGGTGGTGGTATAGTTACGTAATTATCCCGCGCCATTTTGACAATGTCGTAAGTTGCTTTTAATGTCATAGTCACTTGCGACGTTTACTGTTAAACGGGGGCTATCTTGTAGCTATCTGATGGAAGCACTGAATGATCTAGACTAGATCAAAGTGTTGTTTAATACGGTTAGACAGTTCGGCACAGGTATTAATAGAACCGAATGTGTCAACTAAGGGTTTTAATTTGATATTTCTAGTGACATCCGACCAAAATATCCAGTTTAGTTGTATACTCTATTAACCTTTAAACCATCTGGTGATAACCTCACTAAAATTTCCTTCACTGCTTTTCGAAACGTCGTATCAAGTAAGTACCTACAGTAAGTATTGACACTGAGATACGAGCTTCGGTTTAAGAGGCCTTATTCCTTTAAAAAAAAAAAAATTTTTTTATTATGACGAATATATTAATAATTTCAACCAACTTTTTGAAGTGAATAATACTTTTTCCCGAGTTCTAGGTAGTAACGTAGCTATTTCATGCCTTCATTGCGTGCAGTCGAAAATAAGTTGAAAAAACGAATTTTCCACGTGAATTTTGTAAATTTCGAGTAGTTTTTCGAACAAAAATTATCAATGAAAAATTCAAACTGTATGTTTCAAATATATACCGATAAATCTCAATAGCCCTGTTCTATTAGGTAGTAAAATCAATAATATGTAAAGAAACATGTTTGATCATAGAGAAAAATTTCTAAACAATCAGCATTTTGAAAGGAATGAGGCCTCTTAAGTATGTATTTTTGTTACTTAGTGAGTTTTGGTTGTCAACTGACGAAACAATAATTACTATAGTACAGTTCGTGATAGCATAGTTTTGTAAATTTATCAGCCTTATTACGGCGATACATGTCTGTGATATAGCCAGAACATCAATAAAATTGCTCTAACTACATAGTATAAAACAAACAGTCGCTTCCTGTCTGTCTGTCTGTCTGTCCCTATGTATGCTTAGATATTTAAAACTACGAAACAGATTGATGCGGTTTTTTAAATAGATAGAGTGATTGATGAGAAACCGGCGGGTCGCTAGTTATCACAGTGCTATCACTATGTCAAAGTCAATCCATTTGACCCCGGGATGATTTGGTTGATCGACGACTTTATCGTCACTTAGGTAACATTACGTGAAATCGAGGCTAATATGTTCTAAATTTGCATAAAAATACAGCGACATAGTATTTAAAAATCCGGTTTACCAGAACTCCACAAGAATCTTAACACATGGTTACGATTTTTTTTTGGGATGTATAGCTATATTGTATTAAGCGGTTTACACTCACGTGAAATTGTCAGGAACGGCCCGACATGTTTCGAATCCGTACGGAGCTCTTCATCAGGGACTGCTACCGGTACAACGGTAACTTCGTCACTGTCATACGAATTATACGAAACATGTCGGGCCGTTCCTGACAATTTAACGTGAGTGTAAACCGCTTCATACAATAACTACCTATACATCCTTTTAGTACGTATAGTTTTAAAAGCTGCTGACCGGCACCTTAAACAAAGGAATTAGCATCCAGCCCAGCTAATAAATGATCTGCATCTGCATATTCGATGCAAATTGCTTCGTCCGCATTATGCAGAGCTTTTGAACTGAAAGCTCTCTCAGGGCTAATGTGGAGGAAAGAAGAGCTTAAAGTGAAATATTAAAGCTTTTGTTATGATCGAGAGGTAGAGTTGTTTATTACGTAAAAAACTTAACTAACTAACTATTTTGGCTCAGTGACCCAAACAGGATCTTAGCCTCCGAAACGAGAGCAGCCACTTGTCCCGATCCTGCGCAGTTTCTAGTTTTTTCTTACGTAAAAAACTTGGAAAATTTTATTTAAGGCATAAGCTATGGAGGTTTTCAACCTTCTTTTTCATAGAATGTCTCATTTCATAAATGTATTATATCATTGAAAGAAGGGGGTCCGTAGATAAGATGTGTGTTTAATTATTGAAATATCATAATTATAATTGCGCTTTAAAACATTGTAAAATTATTATTGTTATACGGATATTTAATATATGAACGTGCGTGCGACCGTGTCCATCTTTCACGCAACAATAGAACAACCAAACGACGATTTTTTCGTTTTTTTTTTATACTACGACAGTGGCAAACAAGCATGCTGCCCGCCTGATGTTAATCAGTTACCGCCGCCTATGGACGCTTGCAACGCCAGGAGCATCACACGCGCCGACCCTTTAAGAACCTATTTACTCCCCTCTTGAAGAACCGCATACTGTAGCCCCCGGGGAAAACCTCGGCAGGGAGCTCATTCCACATGCGAAGCGTTCGTCAATAGAAAAGGCTTTAAAGTGTATTATGAGATTTTTATTCCCGAAAAATAAACAAACACTTATTAGAGTTCCGTACCCAAAGGGTAAAAACGGGACCCTATTACTGAGACTTCGCTGTCCGTCAGTCCGTCTGTCACCAGGCTGTATCTCAAGAACGGTGATAGCTAGACAGTTGAAATTTTCACAGATGATGTATTTCTATTGCCGCTATAACAACAAATACTAAAAATAAAATAAACTAAATATTTAAGGGGGGCTCCCATACAACAAACTTACAGATAATGGTACCGAACCCTTCGTGCGCGAGTCCCACTCGCATTTGGTGTATTTTTGAACAAAAAAGTTAGTCTTTCCTTACTAATTGATCGCCATATTGGATGCTAATCACCGCATCTACATTATGAAGAGCTTTGAGCTAAAAGCTCTTTTAGGCGAAAGTTTGGGGACAGAGCTTTGAAGTATAAAGTGCATAATTTTATTAAAGCTTGGTAATGGCCAGGAAGCAAAAAGCTATATAAAAATGTTACATAATAAATATATTCTCAGAGAATATTTCAGACATCAGCCCATCTAACAACGCTTCGCGACTCCTGTCGCACGACATAGTATCATCACCTGTCACTCTCTCACAGTACTTCGAAGAAAGAGATAGAGGAGAAAATAAGAGATAATAGGAGATACATAGGAAAGAGATTGGTAATATGACCCTACGTTTCCAGCGCAATGCTCTCCCAGCTGAGATCACATCGTTACGACAATCACACCAAATGTTTTTTTATATATATATATTAATTCTATATAATTTCATAATTCTACGATACTGGAGCGCCCTCTGCGTCCACGCGTAACGATGTGATAGCTCAGTCGGGAGAGCACTACGCCGGACCCGTAAGGTCGCAGCTTCATGTCCTGCTCACTTTGCTGTGGATCATACTTTTATGTCAATA
Source organism: Apotomis betuletana (assembly GCA_932273695.1). Lineage (NCBI taxonomy): Eukaryota > Metazoa > Arthropoda > Insecta > Lepidoptera > Tortricidae > Apotomis > Apotomis betuletana. Next base: position 21,643,273 of record OW026312.1, read on the forward strand.
TTTATAGAAATATGGATGTAGATAACGAATGTTATGAAACCTATCATGAGTCATGTTATTGAAATATGTAGTCGATTTCCAATCAATAATTTAGTCCCATACAGTTTCCCATCGTGTTTGTTTTGTCGAGTTAACTGCATGAATACGCCCGTGTATGAACAAAGAGACGGCTCTTTGCTAGTCTTATGTAAATAGCTTTGAAGTATGAAAAACGTACGTTTGCATATTTCTAGTTGAGGACCCCTGGAATAACGCAATGAACCACTTGTTATTTTTATCCTACATGTTTTTAACCCCTGACGAAAAAAGAGGGGTTTTATATATTTAAAATGTGTATCTGTGAGTCTGTCTATGGCATCGTAGCTCCCAAACATGAGTGTATTTTTTATCGAAATACTTATCCATCGGGCGCGTATCGGAACGTGTTACTATTCGAGGTCGGATTCGAAAATCGAATTTCGAATTGATATATTTTTATCACTCTCTTTTTCATATAGATATGAAACAGACAGAGTGCATCGAAATTCGCATGATTCAAATTTTATAATTAAACTGTGGCTGAGAAATGACAATAAGTAGTCAAAAATTGAAAAAATTAAAAACGCTACTTTCTACTCACGCTCGAAACAAAATCGCATTTTGTTCACTGTTATCTGACAGCAAAATTGCCATGTTTGAGCTGGTGAGGTGAAAAATACATAAGAACAACCATGACCGAAACACAAATATCCGAGTCCATCACACGAATATTTGCCCCGGGACACATTGAACCCGGGACCGCCGGCTCAGTAGGCAGGTGCACTACAAACAGCGCCAACCGCGTGGCATTTCGGTAGTCCTTTCCATTTACAGGCAAGCTTTCAGTAATTGTTAGAATGACTAACCGTAGCAGACGCCGAGCTAACTTACTGTACACAAATAGATTGAATTCAATTAGAGACGTGAGGCCAATTCACACTCAGTAAAGTGCGATGCACTGTAAATACAGACTGCATGTGAATGGAATTCGTGTGTGTGCACCGTGTGTACACATACACGATACACGGTTGACCGACGATAGACGAAGTTAGGGTGAAGCCAGAGTAATTTGAGTCGCGTAATTTCGGTCGCGCCATACTTAGTGTGACGTGATCACGTGACATGATGTATGGCGCGACCGAAATTACGCGACTCAAATTACGCTCGTCTGGCTTCACCCTTATTGGCTGGTTCTGAACCGTTCGACGTGGAGATCCTTAGGGGAAGCCTTTATCAAGCATTAGACGTTGATATTCGGCTGAGATGAATATATAAATAAATACAGACTGCATTTATGTGAATTACATTCGTGTGTGTGCAATGTGGGTACATTTTTGGTTATGGCTTAAGCATGTATTATAGTATACAAAACAATGAAGAGGTAGATGGCTCAGCTAATGCCAATGCCCTGAGCCAATATGACTCTTGGTCACAGACACTGTTATTCTGCCATCCCCATGACTTAATAACTAAATACATTTTGATGAGACAATTATTAATAGATATATAAGCTTTGTTGCACAAAACATTATAGAATACAGGTATCGCACTTAATGCTAAGTTGTATTCTCTACCAGTCAACAATATTTCATTACGTTCTCTCTAAGTCATCTTGTAATAAATTAACCATTACCTATTCAATGAGAAATTGCAGTATTGACACTCGTGAATGCGGCTTTCTATTTACACTAGTGACAAGAGGTATTTAAATGTAATGTAATATTTACTAACACGGTATTTTCAAGTTCATAGAGAGCTAATCGAGCATCAAGATCTGCATTCTCCACAAGTTCTGCATTCGCGGAAACACTTGAAAAGATAACTTTCTCAAAACAACGTAGTGTTATGAAAATAAGTTAGCAGTGTTTACGAATTTTGAAATAGATGATCAGTGGTCGGCACGGTGTGCCACCGCGGAATTCTGTGTAAATAATATACCTTTTTATAAACATGATCGTGGGATTATAATTTTATGTCCATATAAACTGCGCCGCGCGGTGATACCCGCTCATCCCATGGAAATACTATTTTTTTAGCGTATTATATTATTCCAGAGTGTCAGCTACCTTCATACCAAAACTTATCAAAATTGGTCTCAGCCGTTTGAGCGTGAAGAAGTAACAAACATACACATAAACACACTCAGAAACTTTCGCCTTTATAATACATATTAGTGTGATTACTAGGAACATATAATAATCTTATATACTAAAAGAATGTCCCACAAAACCAAATAATGGTTTGTATGTGAGAACATTGCGAATCTCAATTATGACATGAGTTCGCAATGTTAGAGGTGAGCTAGAGCGTTACTCAGACAAGTGAATTAAAAAAGTGTTTTTTAGGGTTCCGTACCCAAAGGGTAAAAACGGGACCCTATTACTGAGACTTCGCTGTCCGTCCGTCCGTCCGTCTGTCACCAGGCTGTATCTCAAGAACGGTGATAGCTAGACAGTTGAAATTTTCACAGATGATGTATTTCTATTGCCTCTATAATAACAAATACTAAAAATAAAATAAAATAAATATTTAAGGGGGGCTCCCATACAACAAACTTATTATAGATTATATATATGTATAGGTACGGAACCCTTCATGCGCGAGTCGGGCTCGCACTTGCCCAATTTTATATTTAATAGTCTTTCAAATTTTTTCTTCTTCCGGCTTACTATTGACGAAGTATGGCACTAGTTTTCTAAGTTCTACTTCTTTTACTGTTTCAACCTCCAAATAAACTATGATTACTGAACCTGCTGACAAAATTTCATGAGAATCGGTTCAGAAATGTGGCCTGTAACCTGTCCAGTCAAAAAATTTAACCAGTCTCATGCCATCACGTCTTATATTATTAAATAAACAATACGGTATTTGATGACAGCTCAAATCAGCTACTCTTTATGAAATGTCAAAGCGATCTGTTAGTATGAAGCTTCTATGATGATACAGGCATGTGACGTCATAAAAAGCAGTAGTCAAAACACGTCTTCTTTTTAGTTATTGTACAATTAAAAATAGTATAATGTCCAAAAGTTAGTGATAGTTTATTTGGCTCCGCGTATTTTTTAATGTGTGTTTAGTGGTTTCAATGCCACAATTTATATTCACTATTGTCAAATACCGTATTTGGAAAGATAAGGGAAAGCCCTTCGTTTCTCAGCCTTCATTTAGCTATAGCGTACCCAGAGTTTACGAGCCGGATCACCTTGGCCTTAACTTGAGTTTTATGACTCGGAATGGCCCTTAATAATGAAACGCGGAATCAACTGAATAAGCGTCACCAGCCCGTCTGGCACAAGTATGCTTCGCGACTCTTGTCGCGCGACTTAGTGCTATCCGTCACTCTCTCACAGTACTGTACAGAAAGAGATAGTAAATACCTATATCTCGTGCGAGAAAGAGTCGCGTGTCACAATTGTGCTAGCCACGCAATTGCTTTTGGTAACTACGGCTACTTATTACAAGCTTTTATTTAACTTGCATTGTATGTATGTTAAAAGTATGTTTGTTCGGGTGGAATCTTGCAACTCAATTTTGAAGCAGATATCGTCAACCGATTGAGCTGAAATTTTGCATACTTACTTAACTTTGATGACAATACAATAATATGGTACCATGGGGCTGATCTGATGCTGGAGCCGGAAGGTAGCCATAGGAACTATATCTAATAGAAAAAGCAATCCTACCGAGTTGAAAATATTCTCTTGATAAAATTGAAAACGAGATATTAGTTAAAGATTCGAATAAAAATAACGATTCTTTTTTAATGAATATTCTACTCGTTCACGATTAGATTTTTCATTTCATAATACGAAATGATAATATACATTACGCTAAGTAAAACATGCATTTATACTATGCTCATAATAAAAATTAAAATAACATTGAACTCTAACCCCACCGGCTTGCCCATAACAAGGCTTTTCGAAACTTGTAGTGTTAAGCTGTTGATGAGTGTTTCAATGTCAGGAACGCCCGACATATTTCGAACTCGTATAGAGCTCTTCATCAGGGACTGCTACCCGTACAGCGACGCGGTAACTTCGTCACTAATATTTTTGATCGACGCTCCGCCCTAATACTTGTACTTATTGCTCTTAAAACCTAAGTCAAATGCGCCTTACCTAAGAAAAACTTCGACTACATGCCATTCACTGCTCTGCATGTACTATTGAGTCTCAGTTTTCTATTTAAAGCCCCCTGGGAAATTAATTGTTGATTAATTTTATTATCCATTCCTACGCGTATTATTATGAGAAACAATTGCCTGCGACAAGTACCTATCAAGTAGCCATCAAGTGTGGGCGTCGCAGTTCTGACGAGATTGGATTAAACTTTATTTCAATACAATAACAGCATACTAATCTCCTGTAGGCCTATGATGGTTGCGTTTATCACGTGATAAATAAGTGTCAAAGCATCCGTCACGTTTTGACCAATTGCGAGTGCAAGGGACATATGCTTTTTCACTTATTTATCACGTGATAAACGCAACCATCATAGGCCCCCTGATCACTGTAAATAGCTAAGCTAAGTACCTATTCTGCATTTAAAAAAGTGTAGAGCTATTGTTTTACGGATAGCTACCCCTGATGAAGAGCTCCAAATGAGTTCGAAACATGTCGGGCCGTTCCTGACAATTTTTACGTGAGTTTAAACCGTTTTTATAATTAGCTATTGTTTTGTTTCTTTTTACGTCACCCTTAGTGCCTGCGCGCCACACGGGGAGAAAATCTCACTTCCACTAGCTCGTCTTGGCTTCGCGACTTGTCGCGCGACATATCATCGCCGGTCACTCTCTCACTGTACTGTGAAGATAGAGACAGCTAATATTTTTTGCGCGAGAAAGGTCCGCGTGTCACAGTTGTGCTAGAGGTGCCGGTCAAAGGCTAGACGTCATGCTTTAGACAAACCACGGGCGGTTATTAGTAAAGCCACAGATCGCTTATTTATGACCCTCACCTTCGGTTCAGGCAACACTTGGACTCTAGACCATTCACTAATTTACCGCCCTAGGTGTGTAATATACTATTTATAGGTCTCGTGATCACTATTCACGAAATCATTACATTACATCACCGCATAAACTAACGTTTGACGAAGTCTTCAAGAAGGGTTTGAGAAGCTACTATTTGAGGCATAGAATCTTTAAATTTATTATACTGCTGGTTTTTATTGAGAAGTAAACGGTGGGTAACTCGATTATATTATATTTACCTACTACTCCTAATATACATTGATTGATTTTAACGTGGCCTAGCACGCGTCATGTGCTACCACAGCTACTTAGTCGGGCATAGACACGGTCACAGAACATATATACACACGGTTCTTCCCCGTTGAAGTGTGATTAAGTGCGAAAGGTGGCCGACAATGTGCTCTCCCTCATAGGTCACACTGACTCATAGGTCACTCTGCTCAGCAGCAGCCCTGTCGGGATAAGCCGACATGGTCGAATTGGTCGGCCCATGCTACTCTGTTCATCACTAGCCTTACCCACGAACACAAGGCTAGCTAGGAAACCACAACTGTTCTGTTCTAACGAAGCGTGAAGAAGCAGTTATCTGTCGGGCCAGCATGACAGTGTCAATTGACAAGGCACTGTTGATTTTGCTTACCATCAGGCGAAGTGGAGTCACTATGCTGTGCTAACATATAAAAAAACATACCCGATGAGAAATGGGCAATTGAGGTGGGCGCTCCTTGATAGATTCATCACTGCGCTACCTCATGAACACCAAGTCGGATAACGTGACAACAGTCTTGTCGGCTATAGCCGACAGAATACATACCCGATGAGAAGTGGGGATATGCGGCGGGCGCTCGTCGCTGGACTCGTCGCTGCGCTCGCCCGTGAACACCGAGTCGTGCGACACCGACAGCCCGCTGCCGTACGCGCCCTCTCTGGAATAAACGTCGCGACACATTAAGGAACGTAATAAGCACTTGACGCTTCAGTACATAAAACATTCCTTTTGATACCATTTGAGAGTAAATCGATATTTAAAGTAGCGAAGAGAAGAAAGGAAGTTGAAAGGTAGACTAGAATAGAATATACCATTGGTATTACAGGTCATGAATCGAGGTCCGGTAGACCATGACGAAGATGGCAGGACGCGGTCAGCGCGCTAGCTCTAGGCGGGCCCTGAATAAAACATGTTGGGGGGCCCCGACCACGGGTGAGGGCATAACACGTCTGGACCCTTGTGATCCGGGGACCCCGTATCATTTAGGGCTGATACGGTGGTATCTACCCCCCTGGACGAGCTAGACGTGTTCTGAACGAATAGGGCGGTGGCAGCTTTGATAGGAACGAATGAAAGAAAGCGAAGGTCTTTGCCAACAGTGGGACAGTACGGGCTGATACATTATAGTAGCAAATTGTTCCAAAAGGTAACGTTTGTTTCATTACGATTCAATATCTATTTCAGAAGAAGAACAAAGTATTGACTACTGCTGCTATTGCTGACATACCGCTACTGACATTGTATCATGCACCACTATTCCTGGGTTTGCCAACTTACCTGGCACGCACTTACCGGGAAATGACTTGGTTTCTTGCGCAAGCAAAAAATGCTTTAGAGTGATTGCGCACACTACACTACTAGGCGTCAATGAGAAAATAACCGCAAACATCATCATACAGTAAGTCTAGATCACTGTATGGTGATACCAGTGAGTCATTAGATTAGCTTTTAGTAACTAGCTAATCTAGCCGCCTAGGGGACCAAGGTTAATCTAGGAAACATCTTCATCACTTCTTTTAGTTTACCGCTAGAAGCTCATCTTTTCAGACAGTAAAATCTCAGGTCACTTACGGCCGGGCGGCAAAAACAAAATTATAGCGATGTGTGAAGCACGCCAAGGAGCGTCGCGTGCGGTGCAGCTCGAGCGGTTTTTGCCGAACGAATTGCGGCAGTGGCAAGCGGCGCGGGGCGCGGCGAGAACAAAATATATCGGCTCGGGTCTAGGAAAAACGCCTTGGCTTCAGAGCAACGCGTGCGGCGGTTCGCGTTAGAGATGTGCCGTTCTCGAGAACTTTTCCCGATTTGTATGGGGAAAGATCGTTCTCGACTCGGACATCTCTTATTCGTGCAGATCGTGCGGTGTCCGTGGCATGCTTGCCGCTAAGACAGGAATCGTGGCTGGGCCGTTAGGTCATCTGGTAGACGAGTACATACTTTCTTCTAGCCTGCCGTTCAGCCGCCAGCAGCTCTCCGGTGGAACTGCTCCTCGGGTCTGGTGACGCATCAGCTCGCGTGCCGCTCCCGCGACGCTTGAACATGCGCCGCAGGCCGCGCAGAAAACGCCCTGTGCGGCCTTCGCCTGGAATTGTAATATATGGGACAATTACAGAATGATACAGCGATACAAGCATAGGTACATATGGAATCGGCCTTCGAATTGATAAAACATTACGGGAGTTCATACTCGTACCACGAGCATTACGCCTGTTTTTTTGAACAGTTGCTCACAATTTATGCACATTGGCTATATATTAAACAATATGTAAGTGGGGATGGAAGTAATCTTCAAACACAGATTTTTAACCAGACCTTGCTTTTCTCGTTAAAAAAAACAAATTCTAAACCTGAAACAGAAAGCATCTCTCTCAACCTATACCGTTCACGTCATGGTAAAAAATCGAATTAATTAGGAGGAAAGTTTGAAATGTCTTCACGATTGATAAAAAAGGCTGATCATTAACTGCTGTTGGTAAGATTAAAATCATGAATCGATTGAACGAAAATGATAGAGCCCCATCAGACTTGCGAGTTGCGAGCGGATTTTATATGAAGGCAGTGAGTTCGCCGCGACTGATATTGTGTCTGACAACACGCTCAGAACTCACAAGTGTGATAAGCCCCTAAATTATTTATAAGTCCCTCTATAATATTTATAAAAACTGATTCGGATTGAATTATGTATGTTTATTCGCCAGTAGTGGACCACACACCATGATAGCACATGTATGATGGTTGATGGACTTTTGCCTCTTAAATAATCCTAGTGCCTTTAATGAAATGGATTTGCGTGTGCTATGGACATAAGAGAGTGTTGTACTAACCATGGCTGTGGGTCTCTGTGTGCGGCGGTCGGTATGGAGGCTCCAGGGAGCCCTCGCGCACGCACGACATGAGCCCCGCGCCGCCGCCCGACATCCGCCTCCCAGCCTGCAACAAACAAACACAATGGTAAACATCTTCCCTCTATAACTTAGTACTTAGTAATACTGTGCCGGCGGTTATTAGGTCGAATCCCAGCAAGGGCAGTTTAGGGCTACGGCCTCCGATTTCTTCCTTTCAACTGTGCCTGTCAGCATCAGCTTTTTTTTATACTACCACCGTGGCAAATAAGCATGCTCTTAGCAAGTATTCTTTACGGACAAATAGATGACCGGCGCTGTTTGTGTTCGAGGTCAAGCTCTTTCAGTAAGTTCGAAAAGCGGAGCCTTTTTTTATAAATTTCATACATAATCTTATACATAACCCGGTTAAAATCGCTGTAAAGTATGTTACAATACGACATGCGATTACTTACAGAATTAAAACCAGGTTCACTTCCTGGTTATGTATGAGATTAAAAAATGAAGTTTCTATAAAATCTAAATCGACGCCATGGTTCCTAAGAACAGATTTCCCTATCCTTATAATTTTTGTTTTCTACCTACTGACCCATTTGGATTGATCACCCTTATACCTATACCGCTAAGGTTTGACCAAGTGGTTTGAAATGGTGGCGCCAAAAGCCGATAAAAAGTAAGTTCTGACCTCATGCTTTACACTCAATTTCGGAAAACCTTTAGTCAGTACCAACCGAAATAAATGACTCGTTAGGTAAGCTGAGTGTAATCGCCGTGGATGCAAGGACGGGCGCGAGGTCCCGGCAGTGACCTAGATCCCTGGACACAGCGCAACTGGGATCAGAGAGCATTTACATACATACTTAATTATTGTATTAAGCGGTTTACATTTACACTCACGTGAAATTGTCAGGAGCCGTTCCCGGCATGTTAATACAATAATTAAGTATGTTCCACGAAAGTTTTAATAAGATTACCATGTACTATGGGCTGCAGAAATGCAAGTTCCATTTATGAATGAATTCATTCATAAATGGGCCATGGAATTCTGCAGCTCATTGTACATATTGCCAAGGTTTCATCAAGTTTCGTTTAAAATTGTGTCTCTAAAGTTAATAACAGTAGGCTTAGATTTCATACTTCATACTTAATATCCACGCTGATGGAAGAAATAACAGCGATGCAGTGTTTACCTTCATCAGACATGATTCGGTGTCAATATTATGTCGACTCGCAACTTTTACACTAATTAGCTTTATACGAGAACCTTCTTTTTTTTCTCCACGTATAAAAGGACAGAAACACTTAAAATAAAGATGTAGGTATTCTAGCCAGAATAAAACGAAATAAATCTCTCGTAAGCCAAATGGAATTGCCGTGGAAGGAAGCGCCCTTCAGTCATAGGAATAGTAAACCTATCGAAATTGTAGACATATTTTTGAAAAACCACAATGATAAAAAATAAAAGAGCTTACAGTCCTTATAAATAGCAAGAAGTATTGGAATAAGATATAACTTAAATGTCTAAACTATTACATAGTCTATTCTAGAAAATGATAAAATAAACAAAACAACATTCCCGTGAAGTTAGCCGCAGGCTAAAGCCAGCTCGATTGTACCCAGTATCAAGGAAAACATGAAACGAAGGAAGGACCTTGGCATATAATCTGACCCGCAATTCCCGGTGCCAACTGCATTTAGGTCATTGCCGGGCCGACCCTGCCCTGCTGCAATTGCACTTGCTAACGACAGTTGAGATCAGCGTTCAGGAAACATTTGGGACGAGTTAAGGCTCCTTATTCCTTCAAAAATGATACAATACAATACAATGCAACAATACTTTATTGCACACCAACAAGAATTTTTTTACATGAGAAATCATAAATTAAATAATGGTAGACAATAGGCGGTCTTATCGCTAAAGAGCGATCTCTTCCAGACAACCTTGATGATTGTTTTAGACATTTTTCTCTATGATCAAACATGTTTCTTAACATATTATCGATGTTACTACCTATAATTCAGTGAATAAAGGATTTTGACCTTACAAACGGTCCGGTATTATAGTTTTGAATTTTTGATATGTTGTCTAGGATGGTTAGTCCGTGTTTAAAATGCAAAATGCACAATTCCCCCCCTCCGCACCCGCCGCCATATTGAAAAAACCGGCACTCTCTTCATATTTTTGCTCATATCTTCCTTTAGGAGCATTTTAGCTAGAAGAAAGCTTCGACAATGGTATAGAGAGTTAAATTTACTACATTTTCCATTTTGTATTTTGTTTCTAGGACAGATAGTTACGGAGATATGCCCATTTAAAAAAACTTAAGAAATTGCAATTTCCAACTCAAAAACAAACTTCTGGATTATATCTTCGTTTAGGAGCATTTTAGCTAGAACAGTGCTTGGGCAATTTTGTAGAGAATTAAATTTACTATAATTTACATTTCAAATTTTGTTTCTAGGATAGATAATTACGGAGATATGTAAAAAATAAAGTCACATTTTCCGAAAATGTATGTAAAAATGGACATGAGTTTTATAAGCAATTATATTTCCTACATTTTTTAATTTGTCCTAGACTAAACCAAGAATTTGGAGAAATTTTCGGAAACTTCGACTTTTCCTGTTTTTTAAATGTGCATATCTCCGTAACTAACCGTCCTTGAAACAAAATTTGAAGTGTAAATTATAGTAAATTTAATTTTCTACAATATTGCCCAAGCTTTGTTGTAGCTAAAATGCTCCTAAACGAAGATATAATCCAGAAGTTTGTTTTTCAGTAGGAAATTACGATTTTTTACGTTTTTTAAAATGTGGATATCTCCGTAACTATCAGTCCTAGAAAAAAAATATAAAATGGAGAATGTAGTAAATTTAACTCTCTATAACATTGTCGAAGCTTTTTTCTAGCTAAAATGCTCCTAAAGGCAGATATGAGCAAAAATATGAAGAAAGTGCCGGTTTTTTCAATATGGCGGCGGGCGCGGAGGGGGGGGGGGGGGATTGTGCATTTTGCATTTTAAACACTGACTAACCATCCTAGACAACATATCAATAATTCAAAACTACCGGAACGTTTGTAAGGTCACACAAATAGTACTTTAGTCTCTATTCACCGTATTACCTATGGTATTACTAGAAAAGGTCTATTGCGATTTATTGGTAGGTATGTATTTGAAAATAACAGTTTAATTTTTCATTGATATTTTATGTTTTAATAACTAGTCGAAAATTACAAAATTCACGCAGAAAATAGACAAATTTTAGTGAGGGTTTCAATCGATTCTAATTTTGACCGAGCGAGTAAAGCGGCTCCGTTTCAGCTTGGACTAAAAAAAAATTGTATGTCCGGATGTTTGGATGTTCGAATGTACCGAATTACGGCTGTTGTCGTCTAGCGATCGCATTCCTAAAACTATTTACATATTATTTTGACGACGCGGTTGGCACAGTTTGTAGTGCACCTACCTATAGTTCGAAGCCCATTTCTTAAGCGAATCCCATTAGCTTTGTACCCGATGAACAATACCATTATCTGTATTGTTAGCTGCGGCCACAACTGCCACTTCAAAATGTAAGGCGTTATAAGTGCAAATAAATTTTACACTAAACTAGTCTTTAATTCAAACGAAATAAGGTTTACTCATACTACCAACCTACTGCGATCGCCAACCCGCATGCCCAGCGTGGCGATTAGGGCAAAACCCCCCCCCATATAATATGATAAGCACAAATGAAAAACGGCCCCCAGTCTCCGGTAGCTCTGCTGCTGCTGGCTACGGTAGCGGTCAGGCCAGCGGTGGAGCAGGGGGTGCGAAGAATCTCCGGAGGCGTGTAGGCTACCAGAACCAACAACTGGCCCTGGCAACTTATAACGCACGCACTTTAAGGACTAACGAGAAGATCGACGAGTTGGAAAAAACAATAGAAAAGGTTCGCTGGGGCATTATAGGATTATCGGAGGTCCGAAGAGAGGATACGATAGTCTTAAAGTCAGGGAACCTTTTCTATTACCGGGAGGGCGATCAACTGTCCCAAGGTGGTGTCGGGTTTATCGTCCACAAGTCCCTCATCAACAACGTGGTTTGTATAGAGAGTGTGTCGTCGAGGGTGGCGTATCTTATACTCAGAATTACCAAACGGTATTCGCTGAAGGTGATACAGGTTTACGCACCAACTTCGGCACACCCCGATACGGAAGTGGAGACAATGTATGAGGACATCTCCAAAGCCATGCACAGGACTTCCAAAACTCACTATGCGGTGTTGATGGGGGACTTCAACGCAAAGCTGGGTAAACAAAACGGTAATGAGCAGAGAGTAGGGAATTTTGGTATTGGAATACGTAACCCCAGGGGGCAGCAGCTGGTCGACTTTATGGAGAGGGAGGGACTCTACGCGATGAACTCCTTCTTCAAAAAGAAACCCCACAGAAAGTGGACCTGGATCAGTCCCGATGGTTGCGTAAAAAATGAGATAGACTTCATAATTTCGACCAAAAAGCAGATATTCAATGATGTCTCCGTGATCAACAGGGTGAAAACCGGTAGTGATCATAGGATGGTAAGAGGCACATTGAATCTGAATACTGCAGTGGAACGCATGAAATTGATGAGGTCAACGCTCCGTCCAGGCCCTGCCGATATTCAAAACCCCGAAACTTTTCAGCTGCAGCTCGAAAACCGTTTTGAATGCCTAGCAGATTGCGTTATTGTGGACGACATCAATAACGGGCTGGTGGAAACTGTCCGTACCGTTGGAGCTAAGTTTTATAAGCCCCGACGCACAAGTAGGACCAAAAAGATCTCCGATGACACTCTCAAACTCATGGACAGAAGACGTGAATTAATATTGCAGTCTTCAGCTGATATGTTGGTGTACAGGCAGCTAAATAGACAGATCTCCAAATCTCTGAGGCGTGACACGAGGCATTTTAACACAACATGTGTCAAAAATGCCATTGAGCAGAACAAAGGCTCCAAAGTGTTCGCAAAAGATATGTCTATTGGGCAAAGCCAGTTAACTAAGCTGAAGACTGATAGTGGCAATATTGTTTCGTCCAAAACTGAGATTTTGAGAGAGATCGAACGGTTCTATGGACAGTTATACACCTCAGCACAAAGGCCCGTTAACAGTCTTGATGCTGACCCTAGATCGAAACTGACCCGACACTATACCGAAGACATTCCGGACGTTAGCCTTTATGAAATCACGATGGCTCTGAAACAGCTTAAAAACAACAAGGCACCAGGTGATGACGGAATTACGACTGAACTTCTGAGAGCCGGTGGAAAACAAGTACTCAAAGTCCTCCAGAAGTTGTTCGGTTCCGTCATACAGGAGGGCACAACGCCTGAAGCATGGAAAAGGAGTGTGGTGACATTGTTCTTCAAGAAAGGTGACAAAACCTTATTGAAGAACTACAGGCCCATCTCACTGCTAAGCCATGTTTATAAGCTGTTTTCCAGAGTCATTACAAATCGCCTCGCGCACAGGTTTGACGATTTCCAACCTCCCGAACAAGCCGGATTCCGAAAAGGTTTTAGCACCATAGACCACATTCATACGCTGCGGCAGGTTATACAGAAGACAGAGGAGTATAACCGGCCCCTATGCTTAGCGTTTGTGGACTATGAAAAAGCCTTTGATTCGATCGAGACTTGGGCTGTGCTTCAGTCTCTCCAGCGGTGCCGTATCGACTATCGATACATCGAAGTGCTGAAGTGTTTGTACAGAAACGCCACCATGTCAGTCCGAATCCAAGACCAGAGCTCAGAGCCTATCCAACTGCAGCGAGGAGTAAGACAAGGAGACGTCATTTCTCCAAAACTGTTTACTGCTGCACTGGAAGATGCCTTTAAACTACTGGATTGGAACGGACTTGGCATCAACATCAACGGCGAGCACCTCACTCACCTTCGATTTGCAGATGATATCGTGGTCATGGCGGAGTCGTTGGAGAGATTAAGCGCTATGCTCGAAGACCTCGACAGAGTCTCCCAACAGGTAGGTCTGAAAATGAACATGGACAAAACGAAAATCATGTCGAATGACCATGTTGCGCCTTACCCGATAGTGGTTGGGAACTCTGCCCTCGAAGTTGTCGACGAGTATGTGTACCTGGGACAAATTGTCCAGCTAGGTAAGTCCAACTTCGAGAAGGAGGTTAATCGACGAATTCAACTCGGCTGGGCAGCGTTCGGGAAGCTACGTCATATCTTCTCGTCGAAAATTCCCCAGTGCCTGAAGACGAAAGTCTTCGAACAATGCGTGTTGCCAGTGATGACTTACGGAACTGAGACATGGTCGTTCACAATGGGACTCATGAGGCGGCTAAGAGTCACGCAACGTGCAATGGAAAGGGCAATGCTCGGAGTTTCTTTGCGCGATAGAATCAGAAATGAGGATATCCGCAGAAGAACCAAGGTAACCGACATAGTGCACAGGATTGCCCGGTTGAAGTGGCAATGGGCAGGCCATGTAGCCCGGAGAACGGATGGCCGTTGGGGCAGCAAAGTCCTAGAGTGGCGACCACGTATAGGAAAGCGCAGCGTGGGTCGGCCCCCGACTAGATGGACGGATGACCTCGTGAGGGTAGCGGGGAATCATTGGATGCGGTCTGCACAGGATCGCACTTTGTGGCGAGTCATGGGGGAGGCCTATGTTCAGCAGTGGACGTCTGTGGCTGATAGATAGATAGAAGGTTTACTCTTAAACAAAGAGAACACAGATGTTGGTCACTTCGTAAGTGAAAGAGCAGTGAAGCTCGTTTTGATGCTTATAATGACAATGAAGTGACCAACATCTCTGTTCTCTTTGTTTAAGAGTAAACCTTATTTCGTTTGCCTGAAAGACTAATTTAGTGTAATAATTAATTTGCACTTATAACGCCTTACATTTTGAAGTGGCAGTTGTGGCCGCAGCTAACAATACAGATAATGGTATTGTTCATCGGGTACAAAGCTAATGGGATTCGCTCAACCAAAAGAATTATTTCTATACTGAGTCGACGGTCCTGGGTTCGAATCCCGTCCGGGGCAGATATTTGTGTGAACTGATGAACTCGAATATGATTTATATTTGTGCTTGGGTCATGGTTGTTCCATGTATTTATTTATTTATATAAGTATTTATAGGTATATCCGCGTCAGGTCTCTACAAACTGCGCCAACCGCGTCGTCAAATCTACGATACTAAAAAGCTAAAATCATGGTAGCTAAAGCAGAATGCTTTTCTTTCACAGCCCCTAGTTTACCTAAAAGGAGCACTGAAGGAGAACAAACAGAATTAGTTATTATTGTAGTTTTAGGACCTACATTTTCGAGCCTGTGCCTGGTAATAAATTTCAGAGTGCCTCGTTTTATTATATTATAATATCATTAGTTTTCCTCCGGAGAGTAAGCGTAATTTAAAAGTCCTGTTCTACATTGTCCTATATTAAGTATACTTCTTTTTAACTGTTTTTACTTATTTTTTCCAACATTTTTGTTCATTATTTTTTTATTTATAATACAACACAAGGCGACATACCAACGACGACGCGAAAACGTGGGAGACCACCGGCCACTTGGTTGACAACTTCAGATTGACGAAAACCTAACTCTGAACCGTGCGGAATGGAAGAAACGGACAGTGAAGGCCGACCCCAAATAATTGGGATAAGGTCTAGGATGATGATGATGATGATGATGGCGCTAGATGTTCGTGAATAGCCTTGAGTGCTTCAAGGCTGGAAGAATCAAGCCTAAAATTAATTTCTAAGTCCACGTGTCTCCTCAGAAGAAGGGGGGAGGAAAGGGGGCGTAGTCTAGTCTCCTCAAACCTTGAAGCTAGGGTCCATATTAATTTATTTTTCAACATGGGTACGTGTAAACATACCTGTCCTGTAAAGCACACAGCCAAACCACCTTTACATTAAATACACAAAAATAATACAATTTCAATAATCATTATAAAAACACAATTAGATTTATATACGGATGTAAGATTAGGATGTATTCGTATGTCCAATTATTGTCCGGCTATTATCGCCTATATGTCGCATTTTAACGATTCTGGAGTAGGTTCAATAATTATATAGAATTATTCGTCGATTCAGTTTTTCGAATTTTCTCAAAATGGCGTACATATATGGGGGTTGAAGACGTAAAAAGAAAACAAATTTCAGCCATTTCAAAGATATTCGCGAGGTCTGCAGCTTACTCGTTCCTATTTTCACAACTAAAATAGAGTTGAATATTTACTTTATATTATTAATGTTTGAGAACCCTACTTGAGACGGCATTGACTACCAATTTCTTAATCGCGAAAAGAAAATACAACAGTAAAATATCGTTCTCTGTAAGTTTGTTTTTTGGCCGTCCGTAAGATTTATGTATTTTGGTACCAAATTGTGTTTCCATCGTATATTTGTGTCATCTACAATTCCAAAGAGTAATATTAAATAAAAGTAGCCTAAAGGAGATCCAGATCTTTTTATTTCTAGATCCACGTGGCATTTTTCTCACAATTTCGCGAGGTTCGGGTAAAGAGCGTTGGCCATTCTTTACGTAACCGTCCCCTTTTATTCAACTCCTCCTAGTATAGGAACTTGTGTTTTTCTCATTGTGTAGTTATTGTAAGTAATTGAAATTTATTTGTTTTCATTTCTAACTGATATTAATATATGTTGTTATTAGTAATTCCACTTGGCGGGATAAGGAGGGAAGTCCTTTATTTAGTTTTCAGCCTTTTCGCAGAAATCTTTTTCGTCAAATGTTTCATTTCGCAAGCAGAAAACCAAGACAAAGAACCCCTTTCTTTACGTAACCTTCCCCTTTCTGAGAAACTCTTACGAAACCGATGAACTTTTAACGTTTTAGGTAACTGGCCGGCGACGTTTTGTATTGTAATACTTATTAGTAAGTATTTCACATTTTTTACAGGCTTCCATTTAGTTTCCATTCGTGTACGGCAGAATTTTTCAAAAAGTTTGTATAAAATTAAGACTTCAAATAAAGCTCAATACAATTTTCCTATTTCGTTACCAATCATTTTAGTAATTTTATATCAATGTTTTAGCTATGTTTAATCATTATGGTTCTCTCTTATGCTTACACTTTTTAAATTAATATATAATTTGAAATCAATGAATTGAAAATTGCAAAGAAAATTGGTGACGAAATAGGAAAAATATAATTTTGTACAAACTTTTTGAGAAATGCTCACGTATGTTGTTAATGAAATCTTGCTTAGCGGGGTAAGGGGGAGAGAGCGTTGTCCTTTCTTACCGTAACCTCCCCCTGAGCAACCCTCGTGACACCATTGAACTCTTAGTTACGTAACTGGTCGGCGATGTTTTGCAATCGTAACCTTTTGTTAGTATTTTATCTTTTTTACAGTTTTCCATTTAGTTTAAATTCGTATATATTTTGTTATAACTATTGTTATATTTAGTTATTAGTTATATACTTTTCTTTTTTCTGTTTTTGCACCGCCTTATAGCAAAATAAATTTTCATGTTCTCCACTACCCATAGGTTGTCAGGAAGATCGCTCTTTAGCGATAAGACCGTCTTGTGTTTATCTCTAATTTTAATTTCTTGCATTGCGTTTCTTCTGTATGTTTTATTAGGAGTGCAATAAAGAGTACTTGTATTGTATTGTACTCGTATCGTCACTGGCCGGGATAGAAAGGAAAAGCATTTTCCTGTCTTAAGGTAACCTTCTCCTTATTGAGAAATCGTCGCGCCACCTCTTAGCGTTAGGTAAATGGCCTGCAATGTTTTACAATCGTAACCTTTATTTTGTTATGATTTTACAGGCTTCCACTTAGTTCCAATTCGTGTACATAAGTATATGTTGTTATTGAAATCTTGTTACTTAGCGAGATTTGGGTAAAGAGCATGCTACTTTCTTTAGGCAAGTTTTCCTCGTATCATACATATATTTTGTGTTTTCGTAACATGTTCATCATCCGGTTACCTACGAGACATAACAGGCTGCGTCTAATACAGGGGCCAATGCAACTTGAAATTGTTAAGTTTTAGGTGCATGTTTTGTTATTTAATTCTAAAGTGTTTTTTTTTTTATAACATACATATGACATTCGTGTACAATACAGAAGTTTGATATTTAACATAGTTTTACCCGACTGGACCAATTTAGATATCGATATATAGCGGTGAAATTATAGTGGTGAAATTTCGTACATAGGTATTACGAGTAAGTAATCGTATTATGCATTAGAAATAAAGGTTATAGCGATTTAATTTTTTAAACAATAAATTTGAAATATAAAGTTCATGGCATCCAATCCTACAATAGCTGCCAAAAAACCGTACTTTTACGTCTAGTTTTTATGTACACGTGTCTGCTTTGCTCAAATGTGGCAAGCTGTGGCCAGGGGAAAGGGGGGGATGTTCCGGGGATTTCTCTACTTCATCGACTTCCAGGCTTGTGTTCTATATGAACCTAGTTGTTGTTATATCTTATACGCAAACGTCTTCTTTTTTTTTTTTTTTTTTTTTCCTTCCGGAGTTTACAGTAGGCACGGTGCCTCCAACTGTATAAGTCGTTATTTGCGGGGGGGTAGAAGACCCCGCACCCGCGGAAAAACAAGTGGGTGTGAAAAACTAGACCTAAAGTCTGAGTAGTAATATTGTGTAGTGTGTGTAGTGAAGGGCGAGGAAATTTAACATTCCCTCGCCATGAGAAGTGTTCGTGACAAGAAGTATGTTTTATCGCCGATTGTTTTCGCAAATGTCAACTGCTCGGCGAGAACGATCTATCGACATAAGTTAATGTCATGTCCCCACCCTATCTACTGCTAAACCTACTAGAAGTCACACAACCTCACTCCCACACCGTCAGTTTCCCATGTTTCCAGGATCCCATAAGGACAGGAACCCCACAAGGTCAGGGCGCTGTTTACCCGCACGAAGGTCAAGGTCGCGTCGAGGATCGATACGGATGCCAGCATCCCGAACGAGCGAGATAGCTTCATAAACACACGTAAAAAGGGGCGTAACTTAGCTTACGAGCGCTGTAAGTTACGACCTTCTTCGATCGGACAGTTTACTAAATAGTTTCAGAAGCAATTGGTTGTATGTGTTGTACAAATATCATGACGGTTACGTCGTTTCGTGATTAAGCAAATACTGCACTCGTAAAAATGGGCGTAAGTACTATCAGAGAGTCATACGTTGAATCCTTTTGAATTCGGATAGTTTGCTGAACAGTTTTCAGCTTCAAAGCAAACTGACGTAAGTGTAATACAAAAATCATTAAAGTTCTGTATTTTTTTGTAAACATATAATTTTATGTAGGTAAGAAGCAAAATGACGTATGTGTGATATTGGCAGTGATTTGTTACGACGTAATGATAGTAAAGTGTAGTTTTTACAGCGTTTCTTGCTAGTGTGATTGATCTGCAAGCCTTTTATGTTATATTGGAACCAGGGTATTGGTACTAATGTGTGGATTCTTATTTTTATTGTTGTAATGTCGATTATTGGTTGGATCGGCTGTATTGGTAGCTTAGTTTGTGTAAGACTCGTGTAACCGAGTTTAGAGATTCGGATTTATTGAATCGTGATCGTTATTACAGATAATTACATAAATATCTTACGAATGGAATAAAAACAAAAGCTTTTAGCTCTTACCCTAGCTCTACACAACTCGTAAAGTAGACAGAGGTTGGGCGAATATGATACTTAGTGTGGGGAGGTACTTCACTGCAGAGACCCATACTTCAGCCAAATTCGGATAGTGTGGGTTTAATATGAATAGGTACTAAGCTGAGCCGCGCAGTGTTACCCGTTCATCCCATGGTATAAAAGTAGCCTTTGTATTAATCCAGGGCAAGCTACCTTCATAACAAAATTTATCAAAATTGGTCTCGCCGTCTGATCGTCAAGAAGTAACAAACATACAGACAAACACACTCACAAACTTTCGCCTTTATAATATTATGCAATTTTTGCAATATATCACGATTTATATTGCAGTTAAAAAAAATGTTTTTATAGCGACTTCAAAAGTACGGATTCTAAGAAAATTTCAAATGTCAATTATTTTTCAAGAATTAGAGGCCTATAATAGACAGCCAATCATTCCGTTGGCAACTTCTAGGGTTCTGCCTAAGGTAGTCTGTCCACAGCACAGCGGAGCGAAAAAAGGAACCAATCAGGCTCCGTCTTCGTGAAGCCCAAAAGAAGTGCATTTTAATCCCCCTCTCCGCGTCTGTGGAAACGCGGCCTAAAACGTGTTTTCCAAGGTAGCTCCACGAATTAGCAAAGCTAATTTTTGATCCAGCGTAAATTTAATTCCTTGGGGAAATCCAGGCCGTTATATACTACGGAGCACGGAATTACACGCATTATTTAATTTGCACCATGTGAAGGTCATTTGGGCGTAATTCTAACGCACCGCAGCGTAGCTAAGATACAGTCTGACAAGAAAGTGTAGAAATTAAAAAGTAGCAATACCTACTGTAGTGTCGTCCCCGTTTTCTTAGATTGATTAGAAAGGGACGACACTACAGTATTGCCACTTTTTAATTTAACTACACTTTTTGGTCGGACTGTAAAAGGTGACCTTTTTGTATGGAGCTCCATAGCAAAAGGTCGCCTTTTACCTTAGCACAGCAGAACGTCTATTATACCTTTTAAGAGTTCAGTAGCCAGACTAGGAACTGTACTAGCAACTGGAGGGAGTGGGAGTGGGATTCGGGTTTGGGTGAAAACCAAAAGGTTCTTATCTAGACCGCATAAGGTATAAAACTCGAATGATGATTCTCTCAGCTTACGCACCGACTATAGAATAGATCATCTAAAGATGGATATAGCCCAAGTTAGCCCAAGTAGCACACGCATATGCAGCATTATACACTTATACAGGCTTTATACAGTAGCTCAAGCAAATTAAACCGAATATGGGCAATCAGGGGAAATAATTCGTGTAGTTTTGAAAATTGGTATAGTTATACCTTATGGTGTCTAGATGAACATACTAAAAGTCCTCGAGGGTGGGGGCTGTGCTAAGGGAGTAGGGGGGGGTTGAAGGTACCTTTTTTCTGATTTTCGCTCATATCTCAAATATTTGTAGAAATAGCATTATGATTACTTAGGACAAAAGTTTTTACATAAAATTCCCTACAAATTTGAATATATTCATTTTTACTCTACAATCAATACTTTGGGAACTACAGGATGTTTAAGTTAACCGAAATATCAAAAAATGGTCGTTCAAGAAAACGTAGTTTTTTCATAGTTGCTCATCATAACACGCGAACGTGTTGCAACGTTGTGTAGTTGAGAAATTCCCGTTACCGGTAATTTCCCATTTGGGAATATTCCAAGTAAATTCCCATTGTTCCCGGGAATATACGAGCTTGGTGGACCCATTCCTTTGATATTACGATTTGAGCTAATTAATTGAATACAAGCAAACCGTTTTCACTTTTTGACTCATCCTGAATCACCACTTAGAGCGAGTATCGTAAAATTTACCTGATGATGGACCCTGGAAGCCCGTGATGGATCGGATCTCAAGATACGTTCAACATAGACATGTGCGGTTTTCGTATTTCAATTCATTTTGATGAGCAGTTAGAGCCAGTATCATTAAAAAAACCTGATGATGGACCTTAAAAGCCCGTAATGGATCTCAGGATACGTTCAACGTAGACATGTGCGGTTTTCGTATTTCAATTCACCTTGATGAACAATTAGAGCTGGTGTCATAAAATAAACCTGATGATGGAATCCTGGAACCCCGTAGGTAATGTATCTCAGGATACGTTCAACGTAGACATGTCTGGTCTTCGCATTTCAATTCATTTTGATGAGCAGTTAGAGCCGGTATCATTAAATTAACCTGATGATGGACCTTAGAAGCCCGTAATGGATCTCAGGATACGTTCAATGTAGACATGTGCGGTTTTCGTATTTCAATTCACCTTGATGAACAATTAGAGCCGGTGTCATAAAATAAACCTGATGATGGAATCCTGGAACCCCGTAGGTAATGGATCTCAGGATACGTTCAACGTAGACATGTCTGGTCTTCGCATTTCAATTAACCTTGATGAGCAATAAGAGCCGGTGTCATAAAATAAACCTGATGATGAAATCCTGGAAGCCCGTAATGGATCTCAGGATACGTTCAACGTAGACTTGTGCGGTTTTTCGTATTTCAACTCTTCTTGATGAGCAATTAGAGACAGTATCATAAAATAAACCTAATGATGGATCCTGGAAGCCCGTAATAAATCTCAGGATACATTCAACGTAAAAGAAAAAAAGTTTTTTTAGGGATACGTCGCCATCATAACGTTTTTTTTTTAATTTAGAATAAGCACGCTTAGTCACCTGCTGATCGAACATATAATCCCCATATCGGTCCGAGCGTGCGAAATTACTGTAACGGAGCTGCCACGACTTTGCGCGGCAAGCAGCAGCGCAGCGAGTGATTGAGCGAGAAGTCCGAGCACGGCGGCCATACACCGCTGCCGCTGCCGCTGTCGCGCAAAATCGTGGTATCTCTATAAGGCCTTAGCTACTACGGGCGTCAGCGCGGCGCGGACCGCCGAATAACGTCAGAGTTGGATTTTGTACTATAAAATAATTTGTATATTTGCATGTCTGGTATTATATACTACCAGAACGACAAGATAGTACGCCAAAATACTATAATCTCTTGACCATATCAACAAAAATATATATGCGCCACTAGGTGAAAATCTTAATAAAGTACCTTCAACTCTCCCTACTCACTCAGCACAGCCCTCACCCTCGAGGACTTTTAGTATGTTCATCTAGACACCACCAGGTTTATTTCATCTGTGTTAGTATGATCATCAGGTTTATTTTTGATACCGGTTCTAACTGCTCATCAAGATGAGTTGAAATGCGAAAACCGCACATGTGTAAGTTGAACGTATCCTGAGATTCATTACGGGCTTCCAGGATCCAAAATCAGGTTTATTTTATGATACTGGCTCTAATTGCTCATCAAGGTGAATTGAAATGCGAAGACCAGACATGTCTACGTTGAACGTATCCTGAGATCCATTACTTACGGGCTTCTAAGGCCCATCATCAGATTTATTTTATGATACCGGCTCTAACTGCTCATCAAGATGAGTTGAAATGCGAAAACCGCACATGTGTGCGTTGAACGTATCCTGAGATCCATTACGGGCTTCCAGTATCCATCATCAGGTTTATTTTATGATACCGGCTCTAATTGCTTATCAAGATAAGTTGAAATTCAAAAACCGCACATGTCTACGTTGAACGTATGTATCTTGAGATCCGATCCATTACGGGCTTCCAGGGTCCATCATCAGGTAAATTTTATAATACCGGCTCTAACTGCTCATCAAGATGAGTTGAAATACGAAAACCGCACATGTCTACGTTGAACGTAAACCTGAGATCCATTACGGGCTTCCAGGATTTATCATCAGGTTTATTTTATGATACCGGCTCTAATTGCTCATCAAGATAAGTTCAAATTCGAAAACCGCACATGTCTACGTTGAACGTATCTTGAGATCCGATCCATTACGGGCTTCCAGGGTCCATCATCAGGTAAATTTTATGATATTCACTTTAAGTGGTGATTCAGGATGAGTCGAAAAGCGAAAACGGTTTGCTTGTATTCAACTAATTAGCTTAAAACTAAATATCAAGGGAATGGATCCACCAAGCTCGTATATTCCCGGGAACAATGGGAATTTTCTTGGAATATTCCTAAATGAGAATTAGTCGGTAACGGGAATTTCTCAACTGCACAATACAAGTGTTATGATGAGCAACTACGAAAAAACTACGTTTTCTTGAACAACTACTTTTAATATTTTTGTTAACTTACACAGCCTGTAGCTCCCAAAGTATCGATCGTAGAGTAAAAATGAATATATCCAAATTTGCAGGGAATTTTATGTAAAAACTTTTGTCCGAAGTAATCATAATACTATTTCTACAAATATTTGAGATATGAGCGAAAATCAGGAAAAGGGTACCTTTAACCCCCCCCTACTCCCTTAGCACAGCCCCCACCCTCGAGGACTTTTAGTATGTTCATCTAGACACCATAGGGTATAACTGTACCAATTTTCAAAACTACACGAATTATTTCCCCTGATTTTATTAATTTTCTTAGAGTACAGCTTAAGTTAAAGTTATAATGGCTGTGTAAGCTTTTAAACAGCCTGTTTGCTACCCGGTAAAGAAAAAGAAATACGCGGATGACGTTGCACCTAGTAAGTATACTTTTAAAGTCAAAACAGCGAATAAAATCAGAGAAGTAGGTATCTTAATTGAGTTACTACTTTACCAGGAACCCCGAGTTATCATAACAACAAAATAATAGTTAATTTACAAAAGGAAACTGGAGATGATTAAGCGAGATTATTAATTACCATTAAGACGGTCAAGGACAATAATTCGAAAGCTTTTCAAAATGGCGGCCTAAATTAGCTATTTTTTTATTGGTTAAGAGGTTATGAAATGTGGGTTTAATAAAGTAATTAATGCCCTTCTGGCACATAATGTGTAACTGTCTTTACAATTTACCATCTGACATGTATGTAATTTTTTTTTTATTGTGTTTATAAAATGGGTAGTTCGCACAAATGTAGGTAACTTTGGAAAGTTGCCAAAACGTCGGGAGGCTCAAATAATAAATATACTCCGATTATAATATTGTTTTATTTCAATGATGATGCTTACAAGTTGTCATTTAAGAGTAATATAGTATTGGTGAAATGAATGTGGTGTCGGACGATCGAGTAAGTTTAAAATTTTTAAACACAATTCCGCTTTTAAGTTACTAGGGCTTCAAAGAAACGCAGGAACCAAACCCAACACCTCCAATTACGAGGCTCAGGTGTGGCAGTGATCCAAGCGACGTCTTAATGCGGACGCCATGAATTTATGGGCCCCCGGTACCCCGTAATGACTCGCTTGAAAAACTAATAACCGAGGCAATTTGGTCCTAAGTCCTTAAAGGATGGTGGCGGAAAATTGTCGCGGTGGAATAATAATGTGAGCTTTATTTAATAGACCGAGCGAGCGAAATTTTTCCGTTTCAGCTTTGTCAAAAATCTTTCGTATGTCTGGAATTCCGACTGTTTTCGCCTAAAAGCCGAGCCAATTTTTTGAGCAGGTTAATATATATTTAGATAAATTGTCGAGTATTTTTTCACTATAGTTCGATATGGGGGTTGAAGACGTAATAATAGTACATTATTGTCGAAGCAAGGGAAGAAGTAAGTACATTGCTGGCTTTAAACGGACGACCTTGGGAGTGAGACAAATATAGTGTTTTTCTCAAAAACGGAGCAAGAAAACAAAATAAGTACAGACAAGTTTCATTAGCCACTACACGTCAAAACAAAACTAGATTCTTGCATTGCTGCCTTTTTATTATTATTTTTATAAAAAAGTAGAAGTATTTTTTCTTCCGAAGACGCCACAAGCTATTTGAGGCAACAAAAGGTCGCGATAAGTCGTAGCTACTGTTCTTCCGTTTTGGCTGTTTAGAACCTATGCCTTTTTTTATATTTTTAAAAGTTTATACCTCGACAAATACAGGAATTTTATACAACTTTATTGTCGAGTAAACCGGACCGGCAAGTTTTTTTTTTTTTTAATTTTTGGCTGATCATAAACTACGTACTTCGCATCCTGATTCTTTATCAATAAAGTCAACATTTCCGACCATTTTAGAATGAAGCCTTTTTAAGCCATTTCGAAAAATGTTTGCAAAGTCTACATCTCACAGAGTAACTAAGTTTTATTCAAAACTTGTCTAATTAGCTAGTCAACATATGAGACATGTAAATAGCCCGATTGCACAAACCGGTCGGACGTGTGGCTCCATCCATCTGCACTCTCGTTTGCAAATC
This sequence comes from Apotomis betuletana, assembly GCA_932273695.1. NCBI lineage: Eukaryota > Metazoa > Arthropoda > Insecta > Lepidoptera > Tortricidae > Apotomis > Apotomis betuletana. The sequence continues at coordinate 21,669,269 of OW026312.1, forward strand.
ATCAATCACCGCGGGCCGCATTCCCTTTTTTGTGCCACGTCGAATACAGTCCATTTGAGCACATGTCACACATAAGTGAATTTGCACGGAATTGACATTTAAATTTCATAGTAGGGCGAAATCGGAACCCAATTCGTTACTACATTATAAAATCCTTAAAAACACGCGCTTTGTGAGCTTGCAAGTTTGTTTCGAAATGGTTGTGTATTTTTTTTTAAGTTTTCAACCCCTATATCCACCCTCCACCATTTTGAAAAATATCGAAAATCTGAATCTACGAAAATAACCAATATAGTTAACGAACCTCATAATATTTCATGAGAATCGCTTGAGAAATGCCACCTCTAGGCGAAAACAGCTGGGAATCCGGCCATCCAAAAATCCGAAAATACGAAATTTTTATGAGCCCAAGCTGCAACGGAAACGTTTCGGTCGCTCAGTCAATAACTTAATTATTTTTGAAGATATCCGGAAAATTTATGAAGCATGCTGTGGCCAAAATGAACGTAGGTATCTAGGAGATTATGACAGTCGCAAGAACAACAGTACAATTTTATAGTATTCTGTACGATGTTCTACGCTACAATCAGTGACTACAGTACTGCAGTAGCTACGCAATTGACCGGGTGTCGCCGTTGACGGATACGTCAAGGAGGACATCATCATCATCATCATCATTGACATCGTCATCATCATCATCAGTCAGTGAATAAACTGTACCTACCACTTTTGGTCCTTGAAATAAAGTCGAAAAGTGTTAGACCAATTTTTTGGTTGATTGTACACTGGGAATCCATATAACTATAACATGCTCGTTAAAGTTATCCAAATTAACGACATATGGCACATTAAGGTAATAACAATAACTTTAAGACATTCAGATAAATTATCATATGATTACTTGGTGCAGTAAATGATATTAAATTGAAATATTGAGCACCAGGTGCTGTGATTTACGGCTAATTTATTTATTTATGGAGGACCCCTTATAGATACATATAAACGCGAAAGGGCATATTGTAGCGTGTGTTTTGTTTTGCTAAATTGAGATACTGAGATTTCAAAAACTAAACCGGCTTCAATGAAAATAACACTAAAGCTGAGCAAAAGCACGACTTAGTTAAAAAAATTACGAGTAACTATGTACCATCAAATTTTCACTGTCACTTCTTAATCTTGATAAGAATTGGATAAAAAAAAATATATTTAGTACTTTACATAGAAGACCTAAAACAGGTATAACATAATTAAAGACATTATAAAAGCCTCAAACGCCCGAAAGAATCCAGCACGTCACTCCTGCTGTGTCAACATCCTCATACATTGTCTAGCATAAACAATGTAAGCCTGCTCCACATAGTGAGGTCGCCGCGCGCCCTAGCAATGCCGTTGGGGCACCTGTCTAAACATTCTGTATTTTCGCTTTATGACAAACATATAGACACTAGTAGAATCGGGTTTTCCACAACCTTGCCGAGGGCCTCCTGTTGTGTCGATACGTGGTTACCACTCAACTATTGGTTTTAGGAATACAAGCAGCGTTGCTTAGTTTGGGACTACGAGTATGTCGATTTGTGTAAGATTGTCCCTTACTATTTATGTATTATTCATTGGTTCTAGGAACAATGTGCCTCATCCAAAAGGCTAGTTGACCCATTTTTTAAATATATTTTCCGATTTCTCTGCAACTTACTTATGGGCTGCAAAAATGCACGGCCCATTTTTTTATGAATTCATTTATTAATGCGCCATGTAATTTTGCAGCTCATTATACATAATCTAACATCGTAAGGTAGTATACATAATAATATATGGGTTATCAAAGCCTGAAATAAGTAAATTGAGTTTAATGTCAAGGGAAACTGATGTGTGCAGAGCAAATCCATGCCGTTATTGTAAAAAAAAACATGGGAAATACCTTCGTCCGACGATTGACTTCTTTTGATATGACCAGGGCCTCTCTTTCTTAAGTAGAAACTATTCTGAGTGTCAAAGACGCAGCGTGGGAAGGCCCCCAACGAGGAGGACCGACGACCTGAATAGGATCGCGGGCAGAAATTGGACGAGGGCGGCGAAAGACCGTTCGTTGTGGAGAGCATGTTGACCCACTGTTATAATACTGTGTTATAGGAGCACAAAACACCAGACGCGTTCACTTTTATACAAGAGGGTTATGGTTGAAATCCCATAAAGTAGGATTATCTTGTCCGCTTAGATAATATTTTTTTTTAATTCCACGCCTTATATGCTACTATCTAGTATTATAAACAAGAATCTCCAATCATTTTGAACAAGAATCTCCAATCAGTTCAATCAACATAAAAATGGCTCATAATCTGAACCTTACAACCTAAATTACGAACGAATATATATAGACTCAGTTATTCAAAAGCGAGAGCTCAATATCGTTCACCAATTTTGTCAAAGTCAACGGTTTTTAAGTTGATACGACGTAACATGATCATAAAAGTCAAATAGATTAACCTAATCTCTCATTATACAAACATGGAGTTTAAATCATAACGTTCTACGTCATTAAATTTATGTATTTGGAGCAATAAAGTAAAAAGTAGGATACTTAATATATGTTTTATTCAAAGCCGTAAATGGCACTCTTCCTGGTCGAATAAGGTTATAAATGAAAGAGGTTTTACTGCGTATACGACCCTTTGAGACTTTTGCTTCCGTATTTCCATATTGCAATCTTTCCCTTTGTGAGTCGCTAAGGACATTTAGATTTGTTGATTTATGATGGCGCTTTATTTTAATATAAGCCTAAATGAACTCAGGCGGTAATAGACAATTTTACTATACTATGTATAAGTAAAGGAAAAACCGGAGTCCACTGACAAGAGCCTAGTTTTTAAATATATAATGATGATGTAAGTTATAAGCATCTTTTATCGCTTATATAGTGGGGAGTGCTCCGAGGAATTGTTCGGATTGATCCCTGCCGCATCAACTCTTTCATCCTCGCCACTTAAATAGGTGGCAGTCCACAACTATGCGTATTTCTAGAAATTTCCTGCGTCGCACGACTGCATTGTGGAATGAATTGTCGCTTGCTTTATTTCCGGACAGAAAAGTCCTTCTCACGTCGTCTGTTCACGAACGCTCTGGAGGACGTCTTCAAAACACTGGACTGGAATGGACGGGGCATCAATATAAACGATGAATATATTTCACACCTTCGATTCGCTGACAACATAGTCATCTTGGCTAGGACTGGAGCCTTGGAGGAATTGTCGGAGATGTTGCGGAGCCTAAATGTTTCTTCCAGACGGGTGGGTCTGGGAATGAATGTGGATAAAACTAAAGTTATGTTCTATTCATTCGTAGACCCAATACCGATTACCGTCGATAATGTTAGCATCGGAGTTGTTAAAGAGTACACGTACCTAGGCCAGGTGGTCCAGTTAGGTAGAAACAACTTCGACAAAGAAGCTGACAGAAGAATCAGGTTGGGCTGGGCAGCATATGGGAAGTTGCGCCATATTTTTCAGTCAACATCACTGCCCCAGTGCCTTAAGTCCAAAGTCTTCGACCAGTGCGTCCTTCCGGTCCTTATTTATGGGGCCGAGACGTGGACACTAACAAAAGGCCTCGTCCACAAATTCCAAGTTGCTCAGCGAGCTATGGAGAGGGCTATGCTCGGAGTTTCTCTGAAGGACAAAATCCGGAACCAGGAGATCCGACGGAGAACCAAAGTGACAGACATAGTCCTAAAGATATGCAAGTTGAAGTGGCAGTGGGCGGGGCATATTTGTCGTAGAGCTGATGGTCGATGGGGCAGACGAGTTCTAGAGTGGAGACCACGAACGACACGCCCGTAGGACGGCCTCCCGCCAGGTGGACCGACGACCTAAAAAGAGTGGCGGGAAGCGGTTGGATGCGGAAAGCTGAGGACCGGGTATAGTGGCGCGAACTGGGGAAGGCCTATGTCCAGCAGTGGACGACTCCGGGCTGATGATGATGATGATGGTGATGATGATGATACGTCCTTCAAACCTTTAGGAAAAGAGCGTACTCCCACCTGAAAGGCCGGCAACGCACTTGTGATTCCTCTGGTGTTGCAGATGTCTATGGGCGACGGTAATCGCTTTCCATCAGGCGATCCGTTTGCTCGTTTGCCCGTGATGTTACATTCATGACGCGATGTTACATTCATGGCTACGAAGGGATACAGGGGGTTTGACTAAATTACGCCCTACAAACTGATTAAATATAGACATTTGAATTAGATTCTCTAGCGTGGGTACTAACTAACTAACTGGTGGGGTAGCTGTAAACATAAGGCTGCCTGTCCACAGAAACCGAGCCAACCAATTAGGCTGCGTCTATGTAAAGCCTAAAATAAGTGAATTTAAATCTGAGGAATGTGATTGCAGCCTAAGGCTGCGTTTCCACCAGAGATGTGCGAGGATGCGTAGCGAGGGATGTGTCTTTGTTAACCAATAGAATCAGCCGCGCTGAGCGAGGATAAGCAAATGAAGCTATTTCATTGGTTTTTAACAAACACATCCCTCGGTACGCATCCTCGCACATCTCTGGTGTAAACGCAGCCTAAGCGTTCTGTTCATTCAACGTACATTGGCGTGTCGTTCATAAGGCATTGTTGTTTAATTTGTTGATGCCAGTGTACGTAATATTGTGTATGTACGTGTGTGTGCGGTGTATGACTTACCCGCTAGTTCAGGGGTTTGTTTCGCCGCGGGTTACCATGGCGACGGCCTCGACGCGACCTGTGAACAGAGAGAAACGTTAATTATCTGAAGCCAAAAAACTAGCCGAATGGCGGAATCGATACTAAGCTAGTTCTGGGGGCCTATGATGGTTACGTTTATCACGTGATAAATAAGTGACAAAGCATCTATCACTCACACTCGCATTTTTTCAAAACGTGACGGAACTGGTGCCTGAATCAGTGAGGTATCGTTAGACTTTGGGATATTCTACTGAACCAAAATCAAAAAAGGAGGAAATCACAGGAGGTACAATTAAATCAATTATAAAAAAAAAATCTTAAACCAAAACCCGATTACAAAAAGCGTATTATAAAGAAGGATTTTGAAAATTGGTACGCAATTGTGAGAGAAATGGTAGACATACACATAAATCGAAACAAAGACATCTAAAGACACCTAAAGAATAAGTAGATGATACGAAACGCAGATAACGCGATAGTAAAACGCAGTTGTGAGCAGATGAAATTCTATTTCAACAAATGATATGGTGTGAAAAAGAATACTTGAAGAATTGACAATCATCATTAAAACGACAATAAAACGATAATTGGTAGAATCTCTATGTATAATTTAACAGCATATTGTGAAATATAAAATAACAATTTAAAACGCTTTTGGAACAATTAAAATGAGAATACTGTTCGCTTCTAATGATGACATTGCAAATAGATTTGCGATTTGTTAAATCAACTTAGCAAAACCGAATTTTCTAAATTGCACCAAATTATTCGCCGAATCCCGAATTTTGTGCCTGTTTAACTTTCATCATTTTAAAACAAAAGCAACGAAATCAGACGAGATCGAAAGGAAAATAATTTGCAGATGATTCTGAATAAATCTGACATTTGCGATCTCGAGGGTCCTTCGTGTTGTGTTTCGGAGCGACAATGATTTCAAGCGGAATCTTGCGGCTTTAATAAAATAACCATGTCGTTATAGACAAATTAAACTATCCTAAATAGTAACGTAATCAAAAATTAAAATCGCCCTCGACACAAAAGGCTGGTCATCATGACCCTCATTCAATGAGTGATATAGAAAATGTTACTAAAACTGAACATAACTACAAATTTTTGAATTCTTAGCTTCAATATTGGCTGAGATCGTGTCACTTGTTCCAATTAAAGCTGAATATCTTGGAAACTATTTCCACCAAACATACTCGTAGCTAAGAACCATCTCGATGGACAATAAGCCTTTCGATAAAAAAACACTCAAATTGGACAGATAAACAAATACACAGATACACATGTTAAACTTATAACACTCACCCCTTTCTTTTTGTCGGGGGTTAAATAGTATAGGTGAGTAGAACAAACCATTATAAAAGATCTTCTTTTTCTTTATTAAAATGATAAAAAGTGTTTGATCGCAGTTGATGATGCCACCCTTATTGTTAAAGTCATAGTTAAAACTTTAATAAGATTATGGAGGTTGTCGTCCAAATACGAAGCAAAAAAGGTGACTTGTTAAACATTAGCCTGACCACCTCAATTTGATATCGAATTTGCAAAATATCCTCTTCAATTTTCACTAAATTATCAAGGAATGCCTGAAAAACGTCGTGAAAGTTGAAAGAAAGGTTATTGAAACGTTTGGCTGGAATTTCTTAAGGAAAAGTCGCAAAAGGAACGCCTTTGACTGGTGCTAGTATTGTCGTTATGATCATCACGAGACGAAAACTGGGACAAATCTTTTTTTTGGCTCCCGCTGACAAAAGTTGTGAGACTGATACTGCATTTTGTATATGGGTTATCATTTATCATGTTTTGTTTATTTATCTGGATCTGGACCCACTGAAAATCAGCGTCGTTGCACTAGGCATGTGCCCCGAAATATGCTGTGGGATCCTTTTTTTGAAATACCGTCTACACTCACCTCTTTCTTTCTTTCTTTAAATTTAAGCGAACACTTGTACACGATGTTGCATGTGATTTCAAAATAAACTTTCTTTCTTTCTTTCTTTCAGATGAACACAACGGAACTACGCGTCGCTGGGTTTTTATGGATCAAAATTCTAATGTTTATTCTGCTAGAATCGAACCTAAGACCTCTCAAAGATACTAACGCGGTGTGCTATCAGAACCACAACGACAATCACACTAATATTATATTTAAAGGCGAACATTTGTGAGTGTATTTACTTATGTGTTTGTTTGGTACTTCACGCTCAAATGGCTGGACGAATTTCGATAAATTTTGGTATGAAGGTAGCTGACACTCTGGATTAACCCATAGGCTACTTTTATCCCGAAAAAAATGTAGTTTTCCCGTCGGATGAGCGGCTGACACCGCGCGCCGCAGCTAGTAATACAATAAAAGAGAAAGTTTTTGAGTGTCTTTGTAACTCAATTTTGATAAATTTTGGTATGAAGCTAGCTGTGACACCCTGGGAGACATAGGCTCGTTTTTATCCCGAAAAAATATAGTGTTCCCGTGGGACAAGCGGGTAACACCGCGCAGCTAGTTCTGAAATAAGGCGACAACACCATCAACGATGAAATCGAATAAAAAATGTCGTCAAGGTGCGATAATGATCGTGAAATAATTGAATGTTGAATTCAAGATGAGTTCCGCGTTGCGAACGTCGCGCGATGCGAGCGAAGAGACGATTACAGCTCCTATCAATGGATTGTCGTCTTTATATTCGAAAGGTAAGCATTGGTTTGGCACGACGGACGGGAAACATATTGAAATGAATGCAAATGCTTCGTTATTAGAAAAGTTATTTTTTGGTGCTTCAGGCTTTGTTGTGGGTAAGATGACGGATAGGTACGCGGCTTATACCCGTAGATATGATGCATCTTTCTCAATGTAATAATAAGGCTTTTATAACGTTCTGATCAAAGGGTGTCTATTCGTAGTAGCGTAGCGTGGCGTCGAAAACTATCGCACTTCATCTTCACACACTGGAGCCTAAATTGTCGAGAACTGTGCGGTTCCAGAGGAATTTCCTACCGCGAACGCTCCGCATGTGGAATTGTGGAATGAGCTCCCTGTCGAGGTTTTCCCCGGGTGCTACAGCATGCGGTTCTTTAAGAGGGGAGTAAATAGGTTCTTAAAGGGACGACAACGCGCGTGTGATGCTCCTGGCGTCGCAAGAGTCTATAGGCGTCGGTAACTGCTTAACATCAGGCCGCATGCTTGTTTGCCACCGTCGTAGTATGAAAAAAAGAATCCTTGGGCAGACCGGAGTACATTCAGCTTGTTCCTTCTTCAAGGCATTACTGAGAGAGGTTAAATGCCTGGAATCGGGTCGTATGAACACCACGCCACTGCTGTCCTTGTACATCATACTTTAAATGCTGTTTTTTCTGGATAGCTGATTTTCTTAAGTATTCAACTTTAACATAGACATATGTTATGTAGCTGTGTAATGAAATGATTGTACGGCTAGCATATCATCTTGACGCGACTTCGCTTGTCGCGCGAGTCAGCATCTCCTGTCTTGGTCACAGGTAGATATTTGTCGCGCGACGAAGTCGCGTGTCAAAGTTATGCTAGATAATCCAATTCATTCCTTTCTAATCTCATTAGTGCCGCGACATTTTTCGCGAGATGTTGTCGTTTAAGTGATTTGCAGAAAATAAGTTTCCAGCGAAAACAAACTTGGGAATAACCCGCAGCTGACAGATTCATTTATTTTTATTACCCGCTTGACTGTCTAGACCAACTTCTTTTTTAGGGTTCCGTAGCCAAAGGAACGGACAGACAGTGGATTCTTAGACATAGGGTCAAACGGTGACGGACAGACGGACGGACACCGGAGTCTTAGCAATATGGTACCCTAAAAAGAACCTATTAAGTTGACTCATTACAATATCCTGACAAAACGTTCAACTTGAGCGACCTTTGCAGTAAGGTCTTTCAGAAGTCCCTTCGACTGCCATATTTCATAGGACGTCCTTTGGAAAGGGCATATTAAAGGCGTTCGGATTATTTGGGTTAGCGTTAAATGTCGCGATTGTTTATAGCCTATAATATTATTACACGATTTTCCCACGTTATTATTTTAATTACCTCGACGTTTGCTCTCACGTTCATAGTCATAGTTATTATATACTAGCTTTTGCCCGCGACTACGTATGTGTGGAACTTGATAAAAGGGATTATTAAAAGCGCCTAAGCAAATGTAAGAGCAATTGTGCTTTTGGTCTAATAATTACATTTCCTACAGGGTCACCGCACCCCAACAGAAATGTTCACTCACTTTTCAATCATTTTAGGTATAATTTCCAGGATAAAAACTATCCTATGTCCTTCCTCGTATCTTAAACTATCTCTATGCCAAATTTCATCAAAATCGATTCAGCGGTTTAAGCGTGAAGAGGTAAGTAACAGACATACAGACACACTTTCGCATTTATAATATTAGTATGGATATCGATAGGTACCCTAGAACACAATCGTACTAACTTTTCGAAAAAAGTCGTTGCAATTGCTCAATGTTGTGGTTTTGTCATTGGCAAAATAATTGTTATTAGCACGAGTGTGAACTAAGGTATCGATATATAATTATAATAATAATGTAAGCATATAGTCACAATAATATATTGATTCGAACTTAGACAATTTTTACTTTATAACATAATATAATAAAAATATAAATAACCTATAAGATAGTTACCTAGTTTAAAAAGGGTTATCAAACGAATACCCCATCTTAATGGTTAATATCAATTGAAAAAAAAATAGAGCACTGAATGTTCTTTTTAACATCATTTTATCGTATTGTACCCACTTTATTAAATAAAATAATTATTGTATTATTGAAAAATAGAGCACATAAATCAAGCTAATTGAAACTTTGTAATATCAAAGTAATAAAATATCCAACAATTCCAAAATTTCAGCTCACGCAATCGGTTTCAAAATCTACAATTTATAATACGCACAGGAGTGTCACGGCCGAGTTTCAGACTAATGTTTTTGCCGACACAAATAAATCGAACAACTTTGTATTCACCCGTTTCAAGATAGGTGTTAGATAAGGCGGCATTATCGGTACAAGTATTGTCCATTAATTAACGTCAACTGGAGCAAAAAGCTTTTAAACCGAGTGCCATTTTAGACGACTTTTTACCCAATTACGGTGAAAACGGAGGCTGTTTACTTAAATCAGCGATGGCGTTGCCAATTTTCAATTTTGATCTTGATTAGTTTAGAAAGTGAAATAAAACGGAACTAAAGGTTTAATTGGATGTACGATATTTCTAAGCCAAACTATTATTTAATTGTAATGTAATTTAGTAGCATATCAAAAGAAAGTAGAATGAACAAACAATGCATAAAAAAAAACAAGAAGACTTTTTATTCAATTTCACATTGTCAATAAGTTTACTGTCTGAACTCCCAGGTGATTATATTATTGAGTAATATAGGTACAGCCTCTGACTATGGTGTCATTTGACGTCTCTAAGATATATATTTAATGTCAATATACTGATAAGTTATGACCGGATTGCGTACATTGACAATAACATTTAACATGTACCTATGGAAAAAAAATTAAGAATGGATAATGTTGTCTACCATTTTTAAATTAAGGTTAAATTGTAACATTTTTCTTGTTGGTGTGCAATAAAGAATTGTTGTATTGTATTGTAGTGGAGATATTTAAAAAAGTACAAAAGATTTTATCCTATATTTGATTATATCGGAAAAAAGGCCTAAAAAAATGTTGTCAATTTAACATAGTCACCCTTCAACATAATCTATGTCCTAAGTTTCATCATAATTATTAGCATTAATGGCAAGATAATTATAAACTACGTACACATTGTAAGTAAGCCACTCTCTTCTTATCCATTAACCAGGTTTCGACTGACACCACAATGAAGTAATTATAGAACGATGTATGAACAACAATGCCTAGTAGTACGGGAGCCCAGGAGAGGATTTTGGGATTTACTCGTGCGCGTCAGATTCGGATAAGGCGGTTAATTACATACTATGTGTGTAGGAGAGAAAAAAACTTCCAAAACCAAACGTCGCTTTCGAATGGTCAGCTTTTAGATGTGAGCTTTTTTAGGGTTCAGTTAAGTGAGCATCCTCACTGCAAGTATTCGCAATTGTTTTTTAGGGTTCCTTACCCAAAGGGTAAAAAACGGGACCCTATTACTAAGCCTGCGCTGTCCGCCTTTCCGTCTGTCACCAGGCTGTAGCTAATGAAGAGGCCATGGATCTTCGGATCGATATTTACCTAAACTTAGGAGGCGACTTTGTTATTCGGTCGTAGGTATAGGCGGCTTTGTTTGACGTATGAGTGAGACAGCAATAGGATTTTGTCAACCTTAGGTAAATTACGATCCGAATATCCGATACCTGCTCATGAACCGTGTAGATAGCTAGACAGTTGAAAATTTCACTTGCCACTACATCAACAAATACTATTCATGATAAAATGATAATAATTATTGACAGGGGCTCCCATACAAAAATAGGGGTTTTTCCCATGATATTTCGTTCGTCGAGCACTTTCTCATGAAATGGAAAGGGTAGAAATGTGAAATTTTCACAAAATGTATACTTTTGGTACCGCTATAACAAGAAATAATTAATAAAAAATAAGTAAAAATTAAAGAGGGGCCCCATACAAATAACGTGTTTTTTGCTTGATATTGGTACGGAACCCTTCGTGCAGGAGTCCGGCTCACACTTGGCCGGTTTTTGTTATATCACAGGCGGCCCCTAACATCCCTCTTAAAATTCTAACACGTTGCTGTTATTTCTTTTATAATCTAACCTTCAAAACTCAATAACGGTTGAGTCGTCACATTTCGCAACATGGGCTCCCGTACTAGTTGCATTAACAGAAGTCAGAACGGCAAGACTCCACGATACACTTTTTGCTGGAGCCATTGAACTTTACACAGCAATAGGTCGTATTGAACGTTATGTCATTGGCTGATGATTAAGTTTCGCGTGATCGCAGGCATTATTGCCAGCAATGTTTAAGTTCAAGGTTTGTTTGTTGGTGCGTTTCCGCGGTTTTTGCGTGTTTGACGAGTTAATAAATCCGCGGTATGATTTTCGAGCTTTGCTGTTCTTTTATATGAAGCAATCTTCTCTATTTTTATGAAGATTTATGGTTTTGTGTTATTGGTGATGGTTAAAGGATACTTTTTACCAGACTACAGTAAGGAAAGAAGTTGCAAGCACTTTCTAGTATTATATATAAAGATGATACAGCTATATTATTGCTCATTAAATTAGGTCCTAGGCTAGGTCATTGTACGAAATCTATTTCTAATCTTGAACCTGTTACGCCGCTAGCGAATTATAATGATTGAAACCCAATTGCTCTTCAAGTTTGCCAATCGGATTTAAAGCCCAATTCTGAACTTGGTGAGAAGTTGGAATTAGGTTTTGAGAATAAACTAGGTATAATGCTTATTTCTAACGCTTTGCTCTCATAACGTAGTAAAATTGTTTTAGGATTTGTTTTCGTCGATAGATACTAGTTATTATGAATTGAAATAAGACAATTTAAAAGGATTACATCGCGCATATTCATCATTTGACCATCATTTGTTTCGGCAACATTCCAGTTACCGTTGTCAAAGGTTGACTGAGAAAAACATTTATTTTTGCTGTCATAGTTGTTGCTTCTGGCACATGGGTAAACTATCTTTACACATTAGGCCCATCTTTTATTTTAAGTTTTTAATTCATATTTATAAAATGAGTACCTTGCACAAATGCAACTTTGACAGAGAAAAATTGTTAGAAGAACAATAATTTACACAACACAAACAATCTCTTTCTTTACACCCGGCAATATATTTCCATACTCGCATTTCTGTATTGAAATGAAACAAGTGAACATCGACACTGCCCTGCAACAGTAAAAGGTCATATCTTCATGTCGATTTCATAGTAAGATACGGCGTTTTACCGCAGGATATCGCACAAGCGAGCCATTTCCCCTCAGAAATAGCTGGCGTCTGAAACAGCCTGCATTCCCTCCTCAAATGGGAATTCCAGCGATACTGGATGATTCACTCTTTAGATTGCTATGTTTGATCAAATGCACTAGGGCGCAAAGGGTAGTTTGCTCTATTATAACCAGACATCACTTTTGGTGCAAGCTTCATGACGAGTGTCATAGGTGTATATTATTAAGATTTTGTTATGAGGTGATCATGATGAGTTTAATTAATACTTCATTGACATTAAAAAAATAAAGATGCATTTTGAAACATGAAGTGTAACATCCAAGCAAGTAATAGGTAGGACGATATTGTCATTTGTCATTCAACAAAACAATAAAAAATGGCAATATCGAAACATTACCCCAAATTAAATTGGTAGCACTTAGTAATTCTGTGATCCACATCACCTCTTATTGTTCCAAAACAATATTACAGTCTGAAGGTCGTGGAACAATGTGAAATTCATTGTTTCTGGAAATTAGAAAAACAATGCAGTCATCTGCGTTGGGTAACTTGGACTTGGACGCAATACTTGATGCAAGTTTTTTGTGGGAACATAATATAATACGAGTAATGAATGTGCCTCTGGAAAGATAAAATTAAAACTTAGACAAAACACATGTATGTAAGTAGAAGTTAAACAGACAGTGAAATAATAATGAAATAATGAAATATTCGCGTTCAAAAAGGAAGTCCCTTCGAAACCATGGACGTAGACGTCACGTCTGAAACATCGAGGTATTAAATAAACGCCTTTTTGAACTCGATTAAGCCTTTTTTTGTTATAATAACTAAGAAATCACATTAGATAAACTCTAATTCGGTAAGCACCAAGAAATTGAATAAGAAAGATTAAAGTCTAATCCAACAATTATTTATTTATCAAAGTGACATTTGAATCTTAGTGACCACGCCGCACAACGAGTGTATTGCCATCTTAAGTATCCAAGGACTTAATAATGTGCTAGTAGAATTTGGCCCTTTTGGTAAACGAATGTGCGTACGATCAAGTAGATGAGTGAGGCAGTAGCAAAATATCAATTAGGTACTTAAAGCCATTTTCCTAACCCTATTAGAAATAAACCGGAGCAAAGTTGGTTTACCATCGAGTAAGTTTGACGTCTTGCAACTCGGCCCAGGCGGACTTAGGAGTTCAATGGTAGACCACATTTTATACAATGAAGTTTTCTAAAGAGTGCTGAATCTGACCGACCAGCTAGCGAGACCGTACGTTTCAAGACCGTTCACCGAAACGACTGCAATTTTATCGGGACGAGACAATGATCGAATCAACATAATTATTTTCTGAGTTTGCCCAGTCACAAAATATCAGAACAGTCGAAATAAAATTAATACCTACAATACACTACAATACCTACAATATACTATTAATCAAAGAAAAGTGAGCTTTTTTTGGGAGTTTTATTTTTAATAAAACATGTAGAAAATACGAAGCTTCAAGAGAAATTATTTTATGTAATAAAAGGCACATCGAAACGGAGCTGCATTATGTTAATAAGATCTTTTATTTTCTCGCTTAGGGCGCAAAGTGACCCGTTACTTTAGGTGTATCATTTGAATGAATGTGGTGGTGTTGATAATGAATAAATTCCCGTTAATGTATCAAATAATGTCTAACATGATATTCTGATAATAGTTTCTTTGGTTTTCGCGACTGCCACACATTAAAATAAAACGATTTATACTGAGATTTGTCCGTTACTTATTATAACTGGAAATTTGTCCGTTTAAATTTATTTAAATGAGATTCTGATGTTTTGAATCCTACAACTGACCTAGACCTAATTCAATTGATATAACCATTTAGGTTAGCGATGCATTACTATTACGGACATATCACCCACACTAGCAATTGTTTGCTTAAAGGGCGGTTCCATCCCATAGACCATATATGAAACGTGTCTTTTAAGCAATAAAGAATTTAGAGAAGACTTTTTTGTATTTGTATATGGTCAAGATTATGCACAATCTATTTAGATCTTACAATGGAGTTGCATTATTTATTTATTTATTTAATTAATCTTTATTGCACAAAAGAAAACTTATCGTACAAAATGCGCACTTAATGCCATGAGGCATTCTCTACCAGTCAACCTTAGAGACTGCATAGACAGTCTGCATTTAGAGACATTGACAATTTGTTTATATAAAGAGTAGTGGTGTTATTTAAAAACTTAGGCGAATTTTAACCTCTGACTACTAATTCAAGTACGGTTTCTATTCCAGTGGTAACTATCGGATTTTAATACTATTACTTAGTACATGCGTACATTACAAACCAACGTGTAGGAAATTGAATCAAACCCCGATTCCATTTCCGCAGCCACGTGAACGATGGTCCAGATTGATATGGTCTCCTCACCACCCTGAAATAACGTCCTGACTGCAGGAAAACTACAAGAGAACTTCAACTCAATTCTCAATGACGCAAGACTTCAGGTTAAAAGTATATAGGTGTAGTTAGTTGAAACGTTTTTAGTATATAGTTGACTATGTGCTATACATGTATGTACATATATGTGCTAGGGTTGTTATGTTCGGTTGATTGGAAAGAGATTGCGACACGGTTTGAGCGATTTGACAAAATAAACAGTTATATTTTTTGGCAGCTTTTTTAATGATTTTGGTTACATTTTTATTCATGTCATCATAAATCGTATCTAATGTAAGTACAAGTTTGCGATAAGAGTATTCAGCCGTCTTATTTTTTCTATTTTTTTTTTTATGTTTTCGTCACTTACACACCTTGTCTCCTCATTAAGTGATAGGATTAAATAAAAAAATGTTGAATTAAATTACCTGCAACAAAATACAAATAATTAGTTTATTCAGCCTTCAAACTGAACTCCAGTACACTATGACATAATAAGTAACGATTGCAAACTCTTAGGCCTTGGTCTCCTAGTACACGCTATACGCAGCGTACAGCGTCTTTCCATACTAAGCATTGTTGTATTAGTATGGAAAAATGCTGCACGCTGCGTACAGCGTCTAATAGGAGACCAAGGCCTTATACCCTTTTATAAACCTATTTGCTATGTGTTTACCTAAAAAACATTCGAATAAAATTAAGCTAGTGGAATGGTACCACAGATAAAAAAAATGGTTGAACAACCCACGCCCAGTGCTTTGTTTACATTTCAGTTTTTAATTTGAAATAAAGTATTCTATTGTAGTCTTTTTGATTTGTGGCAACCGGTCACATTAGAGGAGCGACCATTACTGCCAATGACGATGACACCAATTGACTTTTTGATTTTAAACTTCTGTCCAAAATTTCATTCTGGTCTACCTACTCATCGTTGAACCTGTACTAAATAAAGTATAGTAAGTTTATTTTTAGCTGTTTACTACCATCTAGACTATAGTCGCTATATCCACACGTGTGGGGGGAAGGGCCACCGCAAACTATTTATGGTTGGCATTGGAATGCGATCGCTACACAAACACACGCTTATGTATAGATATAGTGTAGCTTAGATCGTGACTATGCTTACAATGTGCCTACGTACCAGGTTTTACGAGTAGTTTCACTCCGTCAGGAATTTCGAAAATACTAACCGGGAATAAAATTGTTCCTAGGTTTAAGGTTTCATATTAACAGCGGTTCATCGTCGTCATTATTATTTGGGCAATTTAATTTTTTGTTGTTCATCCCAGTTATTATTTATTTTTTATCACGAGCTCTTTTGATTTAATCAGGAGAACAAAAAGTCTTGGATATTCTTAATTTAAGAAAAGTAGTAAATGATATGCGTCATTTTCATTTTTATTAGATTTTAATCGTTGGTATCGGAGGTATAGCAGAATATTACGGTGAAACTTTATTTTTCTGATAAAAAAAAAACAAACGAATAAATTTTGATTTAGGTTTTAGTCATTTCGATTTAAAATTATCTTGAAAAATACGAGTTAACATCTTGCCATTCTCTAAGAAGTAGGTACTCGTATAAGTCCTAAATGTCTAAACTCTAGCCGTAAACCACTAGCCACGACTTGTAAAGCCTGACCAAAAATTTATGTGGATTGTCAAGAGGGCGCAATTTATACGATTTACATGGCAACAATTTTGCAACCAATTGCAAATCACTATAATGACATTAGTTTTAAATATCTGTCAGATGACAGAATGACATTGACATTGTTGACAAACCATCATAAAATCATTGCCAGTGTAAGAAATTAGTTCCAGTGCAATTCCGCAATATGGCGCATCCTCATATATTTCTGGTCAGGCAGCTATGATTGTAACGTATTTTATGAGCATACGTCATCTCTGTAACCTTCGCCGCAGAACAATAAAACTTATACATGGGCTATAAAACTGAAATCTGAACTTGGGCGAAATGGTACTTCGAATTAATCTTCCATTATTAATATTAAGTACAATGACGTCATAGTTTTGAGTCCATATTTTTTTTTGAAAGTCGCTTCCGATTTAGGTACAATACGTTTGCATCACCAGCAGGGCTTTGAATTAATAAACGCAGTCTCGAAAATGACTTGACAAGTTCTTTATCATTTATCTAATGAAATCATATGTTTGGGTTCCAAGAAAAATGCTTCGAGCGGGGTTTGTACCGTCGTACGCGTTTCTACGTCTCCACGGATTTCCGGGCCAGACAGGTGAACTGCCAATTGTTCTATCAAAGCCACTAGCTAAGGATCAAATTTTTAATCAGTTGCTTCATTTCCGATATGCCTTAAACGACATTTTAGCGCCATCTACCGTAAAGATTCTGAGATTTCGGCACCACCGTACGATGTGCTTACACCTAAACTAATTATTTTTTATTAACGCATCATATTGATATCATGATCCATATTGTGTATTGTGCGGTATAGTGAGTTTAAAATAATTGTATAAGTGTTATTACTACATATAATTCATATAGCATTAATATCATGTGATATTGCGTGATCGTACAGGATTAACTTACACAGTAACGGTACTTATGTTAAATTTCGTGACTCAAGTAACCGTTATAATCACTTTCGCATTTGGTAATTATAATTAAAGTCGTTTTATCGATACGCAATAACATTAAATGATGCGTTATAAAAAACCGCTTGGATAAATTTCGACAAACAAACGAACAGTATTTTGCACGCCATGACAGACAAAATTAAAAGATTAGTTTGATACAGTTGTTGTTTGGTTTTAATAGTGTATGTTGTTCATAACGTAAAATGCATAAGAAAACAATGTAACATTGTGTTTGATGATCGAACAAGGAAGCCTCCTTCGGCAGCGGACCCACTAAATCCATGAAATATTATGAGAAGGAGAACCGATTTGGTTTGTACGGGATATTAAAAATGTTTGTGTCTTTTTGTTAACTTTTCATGAGTTTTTTTTTTAAGTAATAGTGTTTCATTTGCTGATTCTAAATATAGACTAAGTATGTATACTACATTATTACCATTTGTCTTCTCGACACACACTTTGATAAATACTAAGTTTGGCATCATGGAAGCATCATGGCTAATTTTGGGACTACTAAATCGATTTATGCAGGATGAACTCTAATATTCTTATGTACCTAAATCACTTAATGTCTTCATTACACACAATTGCAACATAAACTACATTTAAGTAAATAGCGATAAATTCCATTGAAACCTCTAGTCTGGAGAAGTCAATAAACAATCCAACTCATTTGTAGTCGCCGCACGGGAGGATTTGTTCCCTCTCGGAGCTGAAGTTAATGAAACAGTTTTGCGTAACTTTAGTCGAGTGGATATTTATAGTGGTGACGAATTATTTATGGTGTTCATGTCGTTGGTGTGGTTGTGAAGAATCAGACAACATGGCAAGCAAAAACGTCTAGGGTTAGGGCCGTTTTTGCTTGCCATGTTGTCTGATTCTTCTTGGCAGTGAAACTACTCGTAAAACACCAGCAAACGGTGTGGTGAGGATATGAAGAATCGGATATCATTGCAACCAAAGACGGATTCTTAAGAAAGATTCTTAGCAATAATCATCGGAAAGAGTTCCCATAACAAATTACTAGAGTTATTAAAATAATGATTACGAGTACGGTTTGCGATTATCGACCGTCATGATCATGAACAAAAGAGAAGGTGTAAATTTTGAGTCAGTATGTCATATTATGATTGATACATGTAATATAACTTATACTATTGTCATTAATGATGAATGCATAATTTTATGCATTGCACTTCTTCGTATTATTAATTATAATATGGCATTCAATATTATGACTTGAAATTTCTTGAAACTACAATTATGACATACAGACTGTTATGCGTCGAATCATTTATGACCAAAAACTTGTATGAGGAATGCCATTATGCGAAATGAGTTATGACAATCAAAATTAGGACAAGAATTTATATTCCACTAGAAGTGATCCCAACAAAAGGTTATGCTCGATATTTGAAATAACCCAAGCTTGTCGCAGACTAAACAGAAATCTTCCAATACCGATATGCGTTTTTCCATTATACGATACGAGAAACCGCGCGCCGCTTCACTGAGCGCGGAACTCGTTGACGGAGCAATGAGGTATCTGCCGCGTCTACTGCTTACAGAAGGTTGGAACAGCCCTGTGATTCCTATTGACTTAAGTACTTTTGTGATGTGGTTTTGATAGTAAGCATCAGCATGAGACAGTGATGCTCACACACAAATATGTCGACATAAGCAGAAAGACCCATTTTTCACATGACTTGAACTGTTTCAGGGCTGGTTAGCCCTCACTACCAGTAGTAGTTTGTGTAGGAGTATGACCCGCTAGTGGGATTATCTCCGCGCCACAGGAGTACCTAAGTTGGAGGGTGACCCCCTCCAAGTAAGCTTGCTCTCCGAGAGAGCGAATTATTAACTTAAGCGTGAAGAAGTAACAAACAAACACACTCCCTACGGTAAATTTCGATTTTGAAACAACAAATTTTCTTTAATTTAAATTTGATCGCTTGGCGTTCAAAACGTGAAAGATATCGCAATGCCCCGTTGCTAGGAACTTGGAAACTCCAGGTCCCGACCTGCCGTAATCGTATTTGGGAATGTTCGCGCCGTGTACCGTGAATATTGCGGGCTAAAGCCGCCCTAAGCATCTTATCGAAGACTAACGAATACACGCACACACACCCACAAGTCATGCATGACAAGGAAACTGAGGTTGAATCCGATGTTTCTAATGCCATACGTCAAAGATCTTGAAACTATACGCCTTCTTGATGAATGTGCTGTAAACTTCTGAATAATAGATTTCTTGAACGTTTTGGCTCTGTATCTCTGGGTCATACACAGATTTAAGGTCACGTCTTTCCTATTAAGGACTTCGGGGCCTATATTTCTGACCAAACTTTTATCTGCATAATGAATCCTCTTCTATTATTCTGTAAGATAGATCATAACTCCCACGCTATTCACTTCTGGCCACTGGATATACTTTTTATTTTTCCATTTGTGTTTGACCCGTCTATTTTATTGAATCACATCACTCGTGCTCTTTTAGAATACACTTTTATTCTAAATAGATATTTTATTATATTTGGATTAGGCTGTCCACAAAAGCGGACTAGAATGAATGTGTAAAATGGACCAATCACATTCCTCAGATTTGAGTGCACGTCTTTTGGGCTTTACAAAGACGCAACCTGATTGGTTAATTTTCTCCGCTCCGCTTCGGAAGAGACAACCATACACTGAGGACGTCTCCAAGACTGCTAATAATAAGTAGCAGTTGTTTTAATTTGGATATAAACATAATAGACCGCAAAACTATTTCGAAGTAAATATTTCAGAGTTAGTGAAAATACTTTTGTTTCTACCTAATATTTGCTTAGGACTGAAATCCAAAACCACAAACTTTCCAACGAAATTAATGTACATAGGAAATACTCTAATTTGAACATGTTTTTAGTTAGTTGCGAAGTTTCAAGGCTCCTGACAGTAGGCGGGTTTATTAAGGAGATCAAATTACTCGGACCCAGATGTAAAAATAACCATTAGATAGTGCATGAAACAAAGAATAGAATAGAATATTCTTTATTGCACACCTCAACAAGAAATAAATACAAACAAATTCTAAACAAACAACAAACATTTCATTAACTTGCTTTTGCGTTTATTTATTTCTAATTTCCCAACTTAGCTTCTTCTATACCGCAATAACTTTCCCGACTTGGAATATAAATGAACCAGGTCATATAGGTATATTTTGGTCTCCGTCATTACGGGAACTTTCATGCAATTGAAAGCTGTGTAAATAGCTATTTAAGGCGACATGTAATGCGAAACTGGTGCCGCTTTATATCTTCTAAATCAGATCAATCTTCAATAATTGCAAATGGGATGCCAGGAAAACCCCTTTAATTAGATCACTGTATAATTTTCTTCGTTCAGTAGTTGTTCCTAAAACTCACTCGAAACTAAAGTGGCCGCTTTTGACGGAAACAAGGATATTATTTACATAAAACAATTAAAACGGATTATATCGCGTATATTAATTATTTGACTTCCCTGACGTTTCCGTACCTTTACAGATACCGTTGTCAAAGGTTGACTGAGAAAAACACAATTTTTCTGTGTCAAAGTTACATTTGTGCAAACCACCCATTTTATAATTATTAAATTTAAAATAAAGGTTCATACATGCCAGATGGGCCTAATGTGTAAAGACAGTTACACATATGCCAGAAGGTCATTTATTATTTTATTTAAAAAGATTGCCTTATTTTAAAAAAAACTAATCTGTTAACACCGTTCGGGGCCCCAGGTTTCCAGTCTTACAAATACAAATACAAAATTGTGTCTCACTTGACCCTTGTTAAGATGTACAACAGGATCGCTCAAGCCGGTGGTAACAAAAAACCATATTCTCTATTGAAATTGGAATATTTTTTGATTTCAATAGCCTCGCGCAACATTCCGGGAAAACATCGTTTCCGTTGAAAAATTAATATAGGTACGCGATATAATCCGTTTAAATTATTTTATTTAAATGTGTGACAGTCACGGAAACCGAAGAAAATATTAAGGGTATTATTCTTTAAAGGGCCATTAACTGGTGCTGGCTGACATGGAACAACAAGCATTCCTTCTGTCATGTAAGTAACGCAGTCGGGATGCGTTGCATTCTCCGGTCCGTCCTCATTTGTACAAGGGTATGATAGAAAAGCTCAACGATCGAAACGCCAGAAGTATTAATAGCGTGTTGCCGACCCTTTAGTTAGTTTAGTTGGGCATTTTCCTGACGTCGACATCCATCATGCCTATATTTAGCGGAAAAAAGAGCTACAGGGCCGATCCTTTAAATCCCTGTTAATTTATCTTCTTATCTTGGACGACGCGTTTGGCTCGGTTTGTAGACACCTGCCTACTGAGTCGGCGGTCCCGGGTTCGAATCCCGGCCGGGGCAAATATTTGTGCAAAATATTTGTTCTTGGGTCATGGATGTTATCTATATATGTATTTATATATTATGTATATCGTCGTCTAGTACCCATAGTACAAGCTTTGCTTAGTTTGGGACTAGGTCGATTTGTGTATGATTGTCCCTTAATATTTATTTATTATTTATTTATACTGGGTATCGATTGATTGATTAGTAAACCTACCTGTCGGACGTGCTCGACTCAATTCGTAGCAGTAGCGACAATGCCCGTAACTTTACCGGTGCTTCCTATTTCTGCCTACCAACTCTTTCTAGGAACGTTCACAGCAAATGGACCGAATGAAAGAGTTTTCTATACAGTTTGCCGTATCCGAGACTGTAGCGAAGCTGCTCGATTGGAAACTCCGAAAAAACGGGTGCGTCGAATGAACACGGGAAAAAAAATTTTTACAAAAAAAAGAACCGACTTCAGTAAAACCCAAACCAGTTCTTATATTTATATATCATAGTTTACGCGAGGTTTGGCACCGACTTCGAAGGGTGAGTCAAATGTAATCTGTACTTGAACGGGTTATTGTTGGCTTTTTTAGTTTTACTGAAGTCGGTTCTTTTTTTTGTAAAATTTTTTTTTTTTTGCTTTTTAGTGATTCGTTTGTGTTCATCATCAGTTTCCTTACACCAAATCCTATTTACTGAATGTAAATTCTTGACCTTATCAATAAATTACCGAAAGCGCCGTACATGTCCCTATAACATTTGAAGAGTTCCCTCGATTTCTCCAAGATTACATCATCAGATCCCGACTTAGTGCCAACGGGACCAACTCGGAGTTATACGCTTTCGATAATAAAAAATTGAAAATCGGTTCACGGTTCTCGGAGATATCGAGTAACAAACATACAAAAAAAAAAAAATGTTCGAATTGAGAACCTCCTCCTTTTTTGAAGTCGGTTAAAAGAGCTACAGGGCCGACCCTTTAAAAACCTGTTAATTTATCTCCTTAATAACTCCATTCAGATGTAATGAAAAATAGTTTCCCATCGTATTTTGTCGGAAAAGTTTAATTTAGTATGTTTTCTCTCTCAAATTCGGCGAAAAAGTTGAGATGGAAATATTTAGTAATAGCGACAATGCCCGTAACTTCACCAGTGCTTACTATTTTTGCCTACCAACTATTTCTAGGAACGTTCACGGTATCGGTAGCAAACGGACCGAATGAGAGTTCTCCGTACAGTTCGCCGTGTCTGTAGCGAAGCTGCTCAATTGGAAACTCCGAAAAAACGGGCGCGTCGAATGAGCACCTTGATTCCTCGCTTTCGCCCCACGCTCCGTCGCGCGGCATTTGTCAAGGCCGACGGTTCTCGGAATCGACGAGACCAAACGGATTTCCAATCCGAATTTGGAACGAACTGACGTTTTTGTAAAATTGTAGTTGCATCTTCCGTGCGGACGAAAAAATCACAAGTCAAGCCTGGTAAAATATGGTAAAGGTCAGCATGTTAAAGCCAGGTATCCTACAACTATGCGTGGGGAGGTACTCCATGTATCATGTGTGTAGACGTGCACATATTATGTTAAGGACAGACGCGGATTGAGCAGTCAACGAGCTGTTTCCAGTTGTTGTTGCAGTGGCCTTTAGAATGAAGTCCCCCCCCCCCCCCCCGAAAATATGCTTCCTTTAAAGTGTCACTTATTAAAAGTTTGACGACTTCTGCGCCAGATAAATTATAATAAAACGAAGCCCCATCCCTTATAGAGATGAGTTCGCCTTTGTGCCTATGTTATTTGTAATTGATGTAGTTTTTACTTTCATGTATCTTGATTACTAGAGGGTTTGTTTTAAATTACTTACATATACAATATAAACCTTTATGCCATAAGTCGTGCAAAGGGGAGGGTCGTTTTTATGCATATTTTACGTCTCGCCCTGCTAAACTTTAGTGTGTAAAAACTGGAAACCAAAGTGTAAGACGTAGCGGCAAACGCCCGTTATTGCATTTGACTTGCAAACTAGTCATAAAGTTACTGTATAAATAGGCATACACTTACTATGTAAAAGTAAATGAATTGATCAAATTTAATGTTTTAACGTTAAATAATTACACTGTGATCGAATTTTACGATGCCTTTTAACTAAATTTGAAGTTTTTCAGTTTGCAAATACAAATAAAAATCCTCTATATTGCACGCCTCAAACACACAGGGAAACAACACATAAGGTATATGTATAATAACCAACAGGCGGTCTTATCGCTAAATAGCGATCTATCTTTAAATCTGTTTATTGTATTAAAGTCTATGTTAAAGTTACTCGTTTATCCCTCTCCCTCGTATTATCTCAACAAGACAATAGATACATGTATATACAAACTTGCAAAAATATTTTCGATTCAAACTAAATGGCATACTTACTGTATTTGTAAAAGATTTTCAATGTACAGACTGAATTATCGTAATGTTTGCAGTGCTATAGCATTTGGCTGCTTGTTCACAGAAACGGAGCGGGGCGGAGACGTGGAAAATGGACCAATCACATTTCCCAGACTAAAATGCTCTTCTTTCAGGCTTCACAAAACGCAGCCTGATTGGTTCATTTCTAACCCCCGACGAAAAAAGAGGTGTGTTTGACATGTGTATCTGTGTTTGTTTGTGCGTAATTTGAGTGCGTTTTTTTTCAACCGAATCTGGTTAAGGAATTATCATGAAGACAAACTTTATTTTATATATTATATATTAAGGAATTATATATATTAAGCAATTATACTTGATACCATATGGGCCAGACGGTCCGTTCGACTTATTTACGGTACTCTATGAAACGGTCAAGCCATACTTTTGAAACCAAGGTGTAGGGTTAGTGAAGTCAGGACTTATAGGGGCTTGGTTTTTCCTGGGATCTGATAGCTTTTTTTACAGCGAAAGCGTTATTAGCATGTGAGTCTTGGCCGCCAATTTTACATGAAATGTTTTTGGTATGCTCATCAAGATGGTTAGCTATGTTTGGTGGAAATAGGACGAGTGGTTTCCAAGACATTCGGCTTAATTGGAACAAGTGACAAGATCTCAGCCAAAATTGAAGCTAAGAATGCCAAATTTTGCAGTTATGTTCAGTTTTAGTAGCATTTTCTATCGCTTATTGAATGAGGGTCTCAGGATGACCAGCTACTTGTATCCAGGGGTGTTCGATTTTTTAGGTTATTAATCCCCGCTCCGATTAAGTGGACATACAGCCTTAGAGAAAGAAGTCGGTGAAAACAAAAGATTATATACAAGCCGAGCAACTCTGATCCTTCATACGATCCTCCACCCACTCTTAGTCTTAATGGTATACATAACAAGCTCCACATATAGGTTTAATTTATCATCTGAAGCAGATGTTTGTAAACCTTCACACGCATTTTATGTTCGCCACACAACAACATCTCCAATGCGTAGGCTGGCGGGGGCGAAGGTTAAAGAACATCCAACACGTTGTACATACATGTAGCTCTTTGGAACGAAAAAGCAGATCGCTTAGCAATTCACTAGGAGTTTAAACCGAAAATGGACCATCTTAAGGTTGTAATTGTAGCTTTTGGTTTTGTACTTAATGCAGTTTAACTTCAGATATTATCACGTATGGATATGTTTGCTTGCAAACAAGACGGCTTGTTACTTGTGAATCATTGATAACTGTGATGAGTCACAAATGGAGCAGGGAATTCTTGTGTGTAAGACAAATTTTAGCAGTAAGTACTTACCTACATACCTGAATAGTTAAATGTTTCAATCGAAGTTTCAGTTTCCTCTGTATGTTGTATTAAAATACAATACAATACAAGTACGCTTTATTGCACACCAAAAAAACATTTACACAAGAAATCACATATAAACAAATTAAAAACGGTAGACAACAGGCGGTCTTATCGCTAAAAAGCGATCTCTTCCAGACAACCTTTGGGTAGTGGAGTTACCTACATATTATAAAACTGGTTTACTCACGACGTTTAAGTCGAATATTGCTCGACATGTTTTGAGTCGGTTTGCGATTCCATTCGAAGCAATATTTATTTTACTATAACATTCAGAGGCGAGTATAAGACGTATTCAAACACGTTTCATATGTGTTTTAATATGTCTAATACCCGCCGGACTTTTCTATGTAAAATAGCTCTGTATATCGTCGGTCTACTTTAGCGATATCACCTCCTTGTCCATATGCATCAAACAAACGCCTACGAAATTCAAGCCACAGGAAAGCCATATTTTTTTTGCCACTTGTGACCCTGATATTAAACGGTCATTTTTAACCGACTTCAAAAAAAGGTTCTCGATTCGACTGTTTTTTTAATGTTCGTTACGTCAGTACTTTCGATTGGGAGAACCGATGATATTCTTTTTATTTGAAAGCTGGTGCTTTCCATGTGGTCCATTTAAATTTGGTTCAGTTCTGACAAAGACATCCATGAGAAATATAAGTGTTATTGTAATGTTCCATTTCGCTCATTGAAGTCGCTTTTTTTGTGAAAAACGTGATTATATTTGAATCACTAAAAAGCAAAAAGTAGAATAATAAATTTTCAACAAAAAAAGAACCGACTTGAATAAAAGTGAAAAGCCAAAAATAACCCGATCTTGTACTAGGTATTACATTTTAATCACCTTTTGAAGTCGGTGGCAAACCTCACGTAAACTTGCGCGACATCTGTTTTCATAGTAATAATTGAGTGGTTTGGCACCGACTTCAAAAGGTGATTAAAATGTAATCTGTACATGATCGGGTTATATCTTGTAAGCTACCTCATATCAGTACGCTGCATACAAGTAAATGAAATCACACGGAACATCGTTAACCAGATAATTGACTTATGACTTCAACGCGTGGCGAATAGGGGCCTTAATCTCATAACAAACGCGCTGAATCACTCGTTCCGAGTAGTTTAATTACGTGGAGCCCGGTGCGAGGTTAAGGGGCTGCTACACTGGTGCCCCGCTGGTTTTATTTCGGGTTTCTGAAAACTGGCTTAAATTTCTATTCTTGGAACTATGTCATATTCATAAAACATCATATCTGCTGAAAGACGTCCACAGCTTGGCCTTTCCAAGGTTCTCCATAGGGCTTCCAATCCAAGTGTTTCCAGGATTTCCCATATAAAATATCCCTGTCGTGCGTTTTCAAATCATGCTTGTTTTATGGAAATCAAATCGTAAGCATTCAAATGGTAAGTGTAATCTCACGTAAAAAAGCGATGTCCAACCCATTACACAGTAGAGATAAATATGCGCAATGCATTTGACACCGCTCTTTTTACTTGAATCCTAATATGATGATAAGTAGATAGATAGATATCATTTATTCATATAACAATACAAGGATTGTGTTTGAAATAAAACTTAAGTCTAGAACAAAAAGCAGTGATACAAAAATAAATAAATTCACTTAAATCTAATTATAATGTCTATAAATCACTAAAAATGTCATCCACACTATAGAAACACCCTCTCAACAGAAATGACCTTAGTTTCACATTAAAGATTCGATGGTTCGTAAGGATTTTTAGTTCCGTTGGCAACTTATTAAAAAGCCTGACTGCTTGATACCTGGAGCAATGCTCAGCAATCTTTCGCTTGGGACAAAAATGTACCTTTAAATTCTTGGTACGCGTTTGAAGCCGAGACTCTTGTTCTTCATCAGATTCCAACTTTGATAAGTTCTTAATAAGCTCCGTGAGTAGTAAGTTAATGAATGATCCTTTAACCACCAGCACATAAGATTCAGTAAAATAAAAACTAAGACGAAGATTTTTATAATGGCTTGATAGGAATGGATCTGATATTGGGAAGACGTTCGAGATCTGTGGCGAATCGCCGAAGCCTTCTATTAAATTAAAAAAATACCTTCAAGACAAAAAATAGACAATAATTACATGAATGCTACTCGTAACAGAGAGAGACAGACAAAAATATGATAGGCCACTTGTTTAGTCAATAGTTTGATTACGGAACTACTGGTAAATGTGATCGTATATACTGCAAAAACGGCGATTTGATGGCGATTTGCAATTTATTAAACGCACTATATTGTGCCAATTCACTGTTATTTAGAAGATTGTATAAGAAAATGACAAATTTGTTAATGTGCAAAATGTAAGTAGCCCTTATTTTCTTTTGAGCTGTAGGTATACAGAAGAATTGAAAAATGCGCGCCTTGATAATATGTACAAAGTGCAATGTGCAATGTCCTTAAAGTGTATGAGTCAGCCTCTCAACGTTTACAAGTTCAATATCGATTGCGCACAGTTCTACTGGCCAAGTCTCTTGCGTTACTTGTACACTATTATAAAATTCTGGATTTGTATAGAAAATCAGTTTTCTATGGAGAATGATCATGATTTCAGGAAAATTCTTAATAGCGTGATGCAGGATCGTCTTTCGTTTTGTATGGGCGCGCGGCGTCATGCTAGTCTGGCGCCATCTGTTTTCATAATTTACTTTGTCCTCGCATTACGCGGACAATTTTTAGGGTTCCGTAGCCAAATGGCAAAAAACGGAACCCTTATAGATTCGTCATGTCTGTCTATCCGTCTGTCCGTCCGACATACGGACGGACAGACGGACAGACAGACAGCCATTTTTTTCCGAAACTATAAGAGCTATACTGTTGAAACTTGGTAGGTAGATGTATTCTGTTAACCGCATTAAGATTTTGATGCAAAAATAAAAAAATAATAATAAATATTGGGGGCTCCCCATACTTAGAACTGAAACTCAAAAATTTTTTTTTTCATCAAACACATACGTGGGGTGGGGTATCTATGGATACCTAGGTCTTCAAAAATGATATCGAGGTTTCTACAATATTTTTTTTCAAAACCGAATAATTTGCGTGACAGACGCTTCCAAAGTGGAAAAAAGTTGGTCCCCCCCCCCCGTCTAACTTCTAAAATAAGACAATGAAAAATCTAAAAAAAACATATGATGTACATTACTATAAAAACTACCAACGAAAATTGTTTTGAACGAGATCTAGTAAGTAGTTTTTTTATATACCTAACTTTGCACCTAATTTATATGGGGC
The DNA here is from genome assembly GCA_932273695.1 of Apotomis betuletana. Taxonomy (NCBI): domain Eukaryota; kingdom Metazoa; phylum Arthropoda; class Insecta; order Lepidoptera; family Tortricidae; genus Apotomis; species Apotomis betuletana. The sequence continues at coordinate 21,698,391 of OW026312.1, forward strand.
GCTATACATACCAGTATGGTTAAAAATAAATGCGTGTACGAGGTTGCGGTTGCATTCTAGTATTTACTAAATATTTTATTTACTAAAGGAAAAATAGGATTGTTCAGATTTTTAAAAGGGTCGGCTACACGCATGCGAATCCTCTGGAGTTGCAAGCGTGTATAGGCTACGGTAATCGCTTACCATCAGGCGGGCTGTACGCTTGTTTGCCACCTTTGTAGTATAAACATAATAAAGCAATTACACTGAGTATTTTACGGCTAGATTATCTTGCACTTCAATCTTGACCATGGACGTAAAATCATGTCTGAAACGTCGAAGTAACTAAATAAGTATGCACCTGTTTTAACGCGATAAAGTCTTGTTTTTTTTTTATATTAATGGTAATTCTTATTATATTCTATCAAGCCGACTTTTTCTAGAGTTAAAATAAGAAAATTGTACTCATGAATCCGGAAGTGGGCAAGCCGGTGAGAATTGGATGCCACGCTACTGCTCAAGTTACATAATTAATGAGAAAATATTAGCTTACGATAAAAATAATCAAACTGTGAGGTTATAATCTTATTTACTCAATTAGACAAGTAAAAACGAATAAAAATAAATTAAAAACTAATAAAAATAAATTAAACGCAATGACAGAGAACTAAACATGATTCAGCCTCGTGCGCCTAACGCATAGGATTTTGCAATAGAAATGCTTGCATTGTTTGCACACGTACAGAAAATACGTTACATATAATAGCACCTATAATAAAATAAGTAATGGGCTGTAGTCCCATTTCAAACCTACATTTCTAAACTAACATGGAAGTGTGAAGATAAAGTAACACTTTGTTGGAGGGTCTTTCCAAATACAACAGTGATCTCTTTTGGAGTCTCTTGCGTCTCATTACTAATATTACTATTCACAAATAGTTTAATTAAAATAGCTGAGTAGGTATTATCTGACGCAACGATAACGCAATCACATCCCGGAAAAATCCCACGAATTTAAGTTTCCATCAGAAAATTATATCCACATCGTTACCATAACTGGCATGAGAAGGTCAGTGCATTAAAATCGCCCTAATTGTGATCATTACCGAAGTCACGATGTGAAAATCCGCTTTATTTTATTCATTATAGCGGCCCCGAATCCAAAAGTATTAACTTTATTACTTTTTACTGCCTCATACTCCTTTTATTAAAACGGCCAAGTTAATCCACAAATAGGAGGTCAACAGAAAAACCTTAAAGCTGCTACAAAAGGTGTACTATCGAGTGTTTTAAGCATAGTTGTTTACAAAGCGAATTAAAAATTAAAATCATTGTAATCGGACCTCGTACAAGGCTATCTAGCAACGAAGACGCTTGTACCGCGTAATTGTATACCACGAGGTGGGGCAAGTGTAAAGCGATTTAGAAACGAAAGCTTTAAAGTAACACTTTTTTTTACTTCCTCTCCCCTCTTTTTCTCTTTTGAATACTTTAATTTACATATTTTGAATTTTACCAATAATTTGATTGCCTACTGAGCCGGCGGTCCTAGATTCGAATCCCGGCCAGGGTAGGTATATTTATACTGTTCGTTCGCAACTTAATAGTGTGTTTTATTAATCACTATTGTAGAGGGCGTCCTGAGCATGGGTCCGGTGTAGTTCCAATAGTTTCGATTACAAATTTTACCAACATCATAGGCAATTGCCAATCCCACATGGGCTAGTAAATAGAACGCACCTTGACGTGCCTTGATTCAGATATTCGATGCGCACCTTTTATTCGGTTTACACACACAACAACACAATACAATACAAGTACTCTTTATTGCACACTTCATGAAACATACAGGAGAAATACAACGCAAGAAATTACAATTAGATAAACAACGTATCTTAGAATATGCTTATTTTCTGATCGCAACATCATCCGCGTATTTTTTCTCTTTACCGTATTAAGATAAAAAGTACCCTATAACCATCTCTAGATGTCCAGCTATAACTGTACTAAAATTTGTCAATATTCGTCCCGCCGTGATGAGACAACAAAAGAAATGTTACCTACCTGCCGCTGTAAGATGCTGTTAAGATTTTTCCTGAAAAAATCACCCCTCCATATACCTAATACTGATTTTCAATACAACTTTATTGTGTTAATACATAGTTCAGATATGAGTAATTTACCGCTACGCTTACACGCGATGTCTGATATTCTGTAAATAAACAAATATTATGGGACAATCTTACACAAATAACCCTAGTCCCAAACTACAAAGTTTGTACTTTGGATACTAGACGTCGATATATAAATATAGGTATGAGTACGTATATAGATAACATCCATGATCAAGGAATGAATATTCGAGTTCATCACAGAGATATTTGCCCCGGCCGGGATTTGAACCCAGGACCGCCACTCACTAGGCAGTCGCACTACAAACTGCGCCAATCGCGTCGTCAAACTGTCGTGTAAACGTGTCTTAATGGCAACTTCTATGACCCTGATAGTTGATTATTGATTAAAAGCCTAAAATCTTTAGACGCTATCGCTTCCGCTCATCAAACGCATCAGATGCGGTTACAACACCTATACAACCATATATGGCTTAGCCCCATTCGGGCGTATTTCGTTACACCTACGAATGCGACTTGGGATTAACCTGAACAGTTTCTTTGTCTATTAGAGTCACCAGAGACTGTTGGTAATAAACTGAAACGGTCCACACGTCATTTTTCGCGATTCGCGATACTACAAACAAAAATTGTCGTGCCGTGTGCGTTTATAATAATTATTTATAAGTTTCTGTCACAAATTTAATTTTTGTGAAATACTTACAACTGTACAATTCGTAACAGTCCTAACCTATTTAAATAAAACAATTTAAACGGACTATATCGCGTATATAAATTATTTGAGCCTCCCTGAAGTTTCAGTACCTTGACAGACACCGTTGTCAAAGGTTGACTGAGAAAAACACAATTTTTCTCTGTCAAAGTTACATTTGTGCAAACTACCCATTTTATAAATATTAATTTTAAAAAGTCCTAACCTAACTCGATAAGATTGCTTTAATCTATTGCAGAGTTCCTAGGGCTACCTTGGCCCCATGGTACCATGGGGCTGGTCTGATAATGGAGACGGATTATTGTATGGTCATCAAAGTTAAGGAAGTATGCAAATTTTCAGCTCAATCGGTTGAAGATATCGGCTGCAAAATTGAGTAACACGCGTTCGACGCGAACGTCAGAGCACTGTCAGAGACAGTATACATCATCATCATCATCAGCCTATTCTTGTCTACTGCTGGACATAGGCCTCTCCAACTGCACGCCATTGTGAGACATGCATAAATCCCGAATCATAAGCAAAATACCCTTGCCATGCGGAAGAAGCCGCTGGAAAATGCTAGTATTATAATATAAAGGAAAACCTTAAGCCTGTGTCGTAAAATAAGTCCGTCAAACTTTGTTCAGTATTTTATAATTTGTACTCTCCCTCGGGCCCCAAGTGTCGACATACTTGAGTTGTTTTCCGCCTGTGCGAGATTTAGACCTTGTTTATCCTTCGTAGACTGAATAGTATTAATAAATAAAAACCGGCCAAGTGCGAGTCGGACTCGCGCACCGAGGGTTCCGTACAAACACTTTCCATCCCTAAGTGGTTAAGTTAAGTTTGCACCTGGTATGTATAGCGCCCCATATAAATTAGGTGCAAAGTTAGGTATTAAAAAAAAAATTATGGTTTTCGTAATTATTCCTTTATCTATGCTATAAGACGTTGCTTCGTACCAAATTTCAAGATTCTGAGTTCACGGGAAGCACCCTGTAGGTTTTGATTCCCTTGCAAGTGTCGAAAATTTGCGGCATAAACGGCTGTATAGGTATTAAAAAAAAAATTTATGGTTTTCGTAATTATTCCTTTATCTATGCTATAAGACGTTGCTTCGTACCAAATTTCAAGATTCTGAGTTCACGGGAAGCACCCTGTAGGTTTTGATTCCCTTGCAAGTGTCGAAAATTTGCGGCATAAACGGCTGTATCTTTTGATTGCGTTGGCTTAGAAGTTTGATTTTTTCACAGCTTCAAGGGACAGTAGACCTGAGTAATTGATATAAATTTCAGCTTCATACCTCCACGCGTTCCTGAGAAAAAGGGTCTTGACAGACGGACAGACGGACAACAAAGTGATCCTATAAGGGTTCCGTTTTTTCCTTTTGAGGTACGGAACCCTAAAAATAAACTAAATATCGGAATACCACACACAAATCGATGTAGTCGTACAGTAAGCTCTATAGGTATAGTAGGCTCGTGTTATGGACACTAGACGACGATATTATTTACTTACAATAGATAAATATATATTTAAGCACATAGAACATCCCATGACCCAGGAAAAATATTCGAATTAATCACACAAATATACCCTTTCCGGGATTCGAACCCAGGACCGCCAGCTCAGTAGGCAGCTGCACTACCACTACGGCAACCGTGCCGTCGAATCCGTACTAATATTATAAATGCGATAGTGTGTCTGTCTGTCTATTACCTCAAACTCAAACTACCACGATTGCCAAGATTTGATGACATTGTTTGTTACAAACTAATTAACAAACATAGTTACAATTACATGTTACCTGGAGCTAGGGTAGCGAAGTGGTTAACGCGCTGGACCAGTAGTCCAGAGGTACCGGGTTCGATTCCCGGTCTCTTCCAACAGGTAGCTCCCTTTTAAATTTTTCTTTAAGCTTTGATCTTTGTATTAATGGTTTAAATTACATGTGAACCTAATAAAAGCGTGTTAAAAAGAGGAACTTCTTTCACACAACGAAACGTGAAAATAAGTCTGTCTTTTTTGTTAAAGTTGTGTATTTTTCATGTGTCTGTGTTCTTAGCGCGGATGATTCGTCTCCTGTCAAGGGCAGACAAGTTAGGCAACTAGGTCTAAGATATTACTGGCACTGGGTGAATATTCAGCGTTTGTAAGGCGTTTTTTCATCGCCATTCTCATTTCTGCAAATATTGTTAACATATGTTTTTTTTATACTACGACGGTGGCAAACAAACATGCGGCTCGCGTTATGTTAAGCAGTTACCGCCGCATATGGACGCTTGCGATGCCAGGACCGTCACACGCGCGTTGCCGACCCTTTAAGAACCTATTTACTCCCCTCTTGAAGAACTGCATGCTGCAGCCCACCGGGAAAACCTCGGCAGCCCATTCCACATGCAATGCGGAGTGTTCGCGGTAGGAAATTCCTCTGGACCCGCACAGGTTGATGATTGTTGTTACAGGATACTATTTACCCGTCTATGGTGTAGATAAAATACGCGGAAACTTGGGGAACCTCATAGTTTATGTTAAACAGTTCGCCTGCATTTAGTAGATGTGTAGGAAAGCACTAAAGGCGGCCATTTTCTACAAGTGCCACATCAGACGTGCAGTCTTTATCTTTACGGTTCCCAGGAATACCCTGATTGATGCAACGCGTGGCCACAGTCTAAATATAACCAGCATATTAACTTGGACGGATCCCATCGAGCACTCACAGTCAAGATACACAACACAATAAATTCAACGTCGATTATTATAATTATTATTGACAGTGACAGTTACGAATCTTAAGTGGCGGTGCACGATTGCATATAAATATTAAAAATATGAGGTAGGTTATATTATATTATTATAAACGGTTTAGTAATGACTGTGTCGCTACGCCCAAACTATTTAAGAGTATCGCATAACAACAAGACTTACTATTCAACAGGAAGGTAAGGTATTGGTAACAAGAAGACTTATCTTATCTTATTATGGGGGTCCTTACGGATACACTTCGACCCAATGGAATATTTTGTGTACCCTTGTTGCACCTACTCAAGGGATTGTTCCATCACCTCCATATATCGGATGATGGAACCAGTTGGTAGTGCCTGGAATTCCTTCGGTTCTGGGTAACCGATACCGAATTCCTTCATTCTAAGTCTGGCGAGGGCATGACATCCACACAGTATGTGCTTCTAACAAGAAGACTTACTATTCTACTGGAAGAGATCGCTCTTTACCGATATGACCGCCTGTTGTGTACCTACTGTATAATAATTGTATTGTGTAATATTTTTCTGTGTATGCATCGCTAAGTATTCTAAAGTTATTATTGATTACTAACATACACTTAATACCATTTGATTATAATTAAACGGTTTTATCTCTGTTTAGTCGCGTATTGCGTAATTGGATACATAGGTATGATTTATTAAATCACTTCAACGATCCCGCCAAGTGTTAGATCTATGAGCACAACTGTTTTTTATATTTTGGTAAAATGTACTTCAAAATTGAAGTAAAGATAAAATACTGGTTATATGTTAACCATGACGCGAGTTTGGCTACACGCCAGGAGAAATGGTTATACAGAATCGTTTTGCAACTGCACTAAAAACGACGCGAAACAACGTGTTAAAAGGTTTTAAAGGTAGCTTTAAAATTAACCATTCGTTTTAGCTGCGTTGTCTGGTATCCGAATAAAAATGGATGGATACATTCAACACCAAGTGTTGCGTTTGTAGTTTCAGTCGAGCGCGTACTCCAATACTTGCGCAATATGTTTTAGGGTCTGAGCTCATAAGCCGTGTGTCTTCAGTTAAGGATCTTGGCGTGGTCTTCGATACGCGTCTCACATTTCATGAGCACATATCGATACTTGCAGCTGACTGCTATCGAAGACTAGGCTTTCTCATTCGTAACTTGCGTGACTTTAATGACCCTTTAGCGATCAAGCTAGTCTATAACGCCCTGGTCAGAAGCAAGCTGGAGACTTCGTCGATTGTGTGGCTCCCATACGAATCAACATAATATGCTTTATTACTGGAAAAAGTACAAAAAGCCTTTCTCAGGTTTTTATATAAAAAAATGTATGGGTACTACCCGTTCATGTACCCAACCAAATATCTTCTGGGAACACTCGGCTACAATTCACTAGAGGTTAGGCGAAAGTTTTGTTTGCTGACTACCGCATGTCGAATCCTGCGCGGCGAGTCCGACTGTCCTGAGCTTGTAGGCCGCCTCGTGCGACTGTTTGTTCCTGACGTCCCTAGGATAGCTCTCAGACCGCGGCAGCGCGATCTCTTGATGGCGCCGGCGGCGCGTACTGTGTCTCGCAAAAATTCCCCACTTGTTCGTGCTCTTGTGCTACTCAATGCGTTCCTGACATCAGCACCGGAGTGTGATTTGTTTGCGTGACGATGGGCGGTTGTGTGCACTGAATGTTTGAGATTTTGTGAGGAATTGGATGATCGATGATAATTGTTATTATTATTATTTGTTTGTGTTGCTGTTTTATGATTTATGTTGGTTTTTCTATGATAATGTTGTACTAATAATGTAAGTTTCATGGCGCATTAGTTAAGAAACTGTAATGTCATGTAAATGTGTTTAAATAATAAATAAATAAATAAATAAATAAATAAATAAATAAACACTACATATCCGGGTTTTTATCGAAAATTTTATGTAAAAGAGGATTGTGAAACTGGAAAAGGCGTCGTTTCATTGTGACTATAGATTAAAGTCATCATTGAATTTTTTAAGCTACTAGCTGAACAGTGCCGTTTGTGGGGAAACAATCAACCAATGGGATTTTTTTGTGCAGCGAGGTGCATCTTGGTATTGGTGGACTTCTTTTCCATCTCGTCTAGGACAATTTATGCTACGCAACTCTTGTCGCGCGACATAGCGCTGACCATACCCTCTCATCTGGACTGCAAGTACTACTCTACTGAAGGGAAAGATGACATTTGTCGCTCGAGAAAGAGTCACAATTATGCTAGAGTTGCAGGGTTGAATACAGACACCGGATTTTATATTTTGCATGTGCCCTTGTGACGTCATCTCGCCCCAACAGCAGGACCGAATTTAGAAATATGTACATAGCGGCCACATAGGTAGAGCCAAGCACCTACGGATAGTTAGATATATAGGATAATTTTACCGAACTCTGGAGAAGAAGAGTAAAAAGAGGATCATGTATTTTCTTCGACGTAAACGAAGCCAATTTAGTAGAAGCAGCTACTTTAAGTAAATATTTTTAATAAGTATAGCACGAAATGTTTTAAATTCACCGCCACCGAATCGCAAACGTAACGTATATTAATCTGATTACACAACGAAACTAATTGGATTACCGTCCACAATCCGGTTAGAAGAGTCCGGTGCAAATGAATCAAACGCGGGGTTCAAGTTAATTGGCTTTTACATTAGGTTAAAACATGGATCACGATATAGGGGGCGAGTGACATGCAGGGAAAATACATACAAAAATGTACAGATATCACACTACGCGCAACTATCAAAGGCATTGAAAATGTTATTTAGAAATATAGCACATTATAAAATTTTAAAAATTAGTTTTCTAACCTCGCGCGTAAGGAACCCGCTACCGCCTACATTGTTTGTCTTACGACGGTGACATACAAGCATGCGGCCCGCTTGACGTAAAGCAGTTACCGCCTCCTATGGACGCTTGCGACGCCTGAAGGAGCACACTCTCGTTGACGAACCTTTAAGAACCTGGGGAGTAAACCCCTCTTGAAGAACCGCATACTGTAGCCCCTGGGGAAAATCTTGGCAGGGAGCCCATTCCACATACGGAGCGGTCGCGGCAGGAAATTCCTCTAGAACCGCACAGTTCTCGACCATTTAGGTTCCAGTGAGGATGAACACCCTGCCGATGGCGAGCAGTGCGATGGTAGCAAGTAGCCGTGGGCATCATGTCAAACAATTCCTCAGAACACATCCCATCATACAGACGGTAGAACACACATAAGAAGCCAAAGCCTCTCTTCAGACTTAGAAGCTCGATTCTGTCTCCCCCCTTATATAGGTTACATCAGATTTGTTCTATTAATAAAAAATGTTGCTATCTGACCAACAATCTGATCAGGATCATTTGGAAATCCATTCAATACATCCACGGGTAATCCACGAATGTGTTTTTTGCCACGGATCCATCAGAGCCATTAGTCGCGGTCTGATTGGCTTCGATCTTGAACAATCAAGCGAAGGCCGCAGGAAGTGGGCGCAGGCGCAGAACACGTGCGAACTGTATAGCTATACGCAGTCATCATCATCACATACCTATTTCTAAATAGGAATGCTTCAGTTTCTGCAATTCTCCTTACTAATCGAATTGTTTAAAGTATAATTAACAAAAAAAATGCTTGTTGACTTTTTTTCGGCTTTCTTTTCAACAGCGGTCTTCTCTTGGGGAATACCGGTAGATTCACAATCTGACATCTAAAAGTTCCCTTGTGGCCTAATTAGTGAATAAATTATTTCATAATACGCCATTTTACCGTACAATCACAAAAAATCTTTGATTTCATAACTCTACGCTATTGAAGCGCCCTCTGCCTGATCTTAAAATACTTATCCGCAGTCAAATTAAATAAAATTAGGGCAAATCTTTTATTTTCTGGCCCTCGGAATAAATAAATTTCATAAACATATCTGCATGATTGAATTTGAATGATAAATGGTTGACTACGCAACGTAATAACGCTGGAAATTACTTATCATCAGATGGAAGACGTAATTTAATACATACATACGTGCCATCAAAGCTGTTTAAGGAAAAAATCCATACCTGCAACAAGGAAAACAAGATCTTTGATTAAATTAATCGTAAATAGTATAAGTAGGTACAACATGCACTTGCAAGTAAGAAATTATAACCTTAAACTTTAAACCTAGACAGTCCGTGTGCTCTCAGATTGGGGTTTGGGTGAAAACTGAGAGAGGTTCTTATCTGGATCGCGTCAGAGCAAGCGAGACAGGTATAAAACACGAATCACATTCTGACAATTCACGGACTGTGCTCGTATTTTACTTAAATGCCGCAAATTATATTCAAAATTTGACTAAATTACAAGTTCCCACCATTATTACCTTTTGTACACAATTTAATGCACTATAATCTATTATGAAATTACTTCACACATTACAATTTACAAGCAATTCTCATCTTGAAATAATTAACAGTTACCACATCATCATAAACGGCTTTAAAACTAATTATTATTCATATAAATATTTATGATACAATGTTACTACTATTTCCACTTGCAGGTCTGACATCACATCTTTCTTCCCTACTCCACCCTGCCTGTTGTTACTCTACTTGTAGTTCTTACCATACTTTTTGTGATATTATTTATTTGTTGTATTACTTGTATTATTTTTCATGTGGTGCACAATAAAGAATATTTACTACTGGCTCATCATCACTACACGAATGCAAGATAAAAGCTCTCAGGGAAGAATGGCGGCGTGTTGTGAAGCTTGCCAACATCTGAAATAATGACCACGACCACTCTGTCACGAGTGAAACCGACTAAGAAGTCTACTACTACATTTTTTTTTTTTCAATTTTAGCGGAGGGTTTGACGAGGCATTGTCTTTTGCTCTAAGCTCATACGGAATCTAGAGCAAGCTTCGATCTAATTGAAAGCCACTGATCCTTCTTAAACAAGTAAGAAATGAACATGTATCACATCTAACGGAAATCAGTACTGTTGCTAGCAAAACAGGAAACCACTATTAACTACTAAGCACTAACCGATGCAATCTCCAGTGTGAAAGGCTACATTCATGCGTTGCCCCTTTATCCGGTTATTACACTTTCCTACTGTATTTTAATTCATTATTCAAATTGTTTGGCGAAATGTTTGATTAAACGCAATTCAGCTTGGAATGGTCCTAATAAATAAAAACTCCAAAAACGCATTGTGCGAGTTAAAAACAAGTCAATTAGTAGTATTAGTACTTTGCGCATGTACTGGTGCACTGTGACCTGCTTTACCGCTAATGACGACATTTCGGCGCGGCGTTAATTTGAGGACGCGAGTTTCAGCACCTTTGCTACTTGCAACAGATGTGCCTCACTTGCAGAGGCGTTACCTACATCACGAGACATACACCGTAGAGATACAATTAAAGTTATTTAACGTCAGCATGCGGAAACATAAAAGTAGAAAGAAAAACTAATTATCATTCTCTTACGCTTATCCCATTTAATTGGGGTCGGTGCAGCATGTTTTTTCTTCTTCCATTCTTCCCTATCATACGTCAACTCGTCAATTAATGCCTTCTTCTCCATATCATCTCTTACACAATCCATCCATGTTTTCTTTGGTCTTCTTCTATTTCCCTCCACGTTCAAGCTTATACGATTTTTTTAACGTGGCTATTATCTCTACGCATCACGTGCCTATACCACCCTAGGCGATTAGCTCGTAGCTTATCTGTAATTGGTGCTCTCAGACTTCCACTTACTTAATTCTTTATTATATCCATTCCCGTTACCGTTTCCCGCCTCCTTTTCACAGACCAGCACTTGATCCATATACAGAAAGAAACAAATAACATAGAATAATTAAATTATCAGAACGAAAATTGTGGAATTTCACAGGGACGCGTCCAGGGCCCACTGCTATTTATTTTATACAGAGATTACATCCTCAGTAAATGAAACTGAAACGCGTACCTTTTTGACCCTTATTGCCATTGTGACAAGAGTAAGACCGAAAAAGGTACGTGTTTAAATTTTCTTGATTGTACGTAGTTTACAGGTCTATGCACTGTGAACGGACTAACCTACCGCTAATGGTGGCACTTTGGTGCAGTGTTAATTTGAGAACGCGACATTAAGCACTTTCGCTGCTTGCAAGTTACAACATGTGTTGCAGTAGTAGAGAGTTAACTGGGACTTGAACATTATCGATTATATCTTCGGTCTTTAAATGCACGCGGACATAAGAATCACAAGCAAAAGGACCCTGGGCCCAAAGTATGGAAAATATGGTTTCAGTTAATATCCTGCGATTTAGATGCAATATAGATTTCATTGCCCTGAACAAAAGTCTCTATGGATGGTGGTAGCACTGTTTTCAAGTCCCTTTCATAGCCCATAGAGACTTTTGTTCAGGGTACTGCAATGTATAACGTATCAAAATCCCAGGACGTTTAACTAAAACCACATTTTTCATACTTTAGGCCCAGGGTCCTGTAATTCCCATCAAATAAAACTTCCTCCTTATCAGTTTAATAACATTTTCTTTCCGCTTGAAAAATGAGAAATGATCCTTAAATTCATTATACCTACTTCAAACATTGAGCAGTAGAATAAAGTAAAAAGGGAGTTCATACTCCAAGCTCCAGTTTCATACAAAAACATCGACGAATCTACTAAAACACACATTCAAAGTTGTAAAGAGACATCCCAGCGTCATTCTTCCACAAAGAACTTATGAGCTATAGAAATACGAAAGTTCATAAGACTTTTTGGAATAACAAGTGAGAGTAGGTCGCCCAAACTTTTAACAAGAGCGAGAAGCGTCTCTAAGGACAACTGTCACTCGAAAATATGTAAGTACGGCCCAGTTCAGGACTTTAGTGCCTTGTTGTCCCATAGTCACGTATGTAGTGACGAGACCCTGTCACACTATTTTGATTTTGGTACTCAAAATGTCGCCAACGCACTTACTGTTCATATAGATAGTCTGTCAGACAATTTCTGAATCAAGTTACAGGAAATCGGGAATACAGAAGAATTATTTCTTAATGAATGGTCGATATTTAGATCAAAACGAACGGAGTTTTTAAACCTATAACAGATAAAATCTACACAGCTATAAAATATAATTATGAAAAAGTGTTTGGATTGGGAGAAAAGCGTGAATTGGGAAGAGACATAGTCGATCAGTCGTAAAGTAGTTTGGAAAAGTTATGCAAATAGGAAGTACTGAAAGTTTAAAAAGTAGCATTCAGTAAACCCGAGCGCATACACATTCTACCATTTTGTGCGTATTAACAAAAATAATATACACTGAACTTGTGTATTGTACTCTGAATACTGTGAAAAATTATTTGCAATAGCACCCAATTCTGCCTTTGTTCGTCTGACCGAACAAATTCTGAACCGTGGGAGACTGTTAACAATCGTTTCGGCTGATTTAAACATCTTTGAGTTTCAAGGCTACTTAATTAGGTTAGGTAATTTCAGAGCCAGTATTTACTTAGTAGCTTTTCTCCGTAACTTCGACTGACAAAAAGTTAAAAAGCTTGTGGCAGACCTACAACGCCTTAATAGTTACGTCTAGCTGTGTAGACTAGTAACTGTTGTTACTAGTTTACACGCAGATAGTATCCGTAATAGGATACCTCAACTTTGACTTTAATTCATTAACTTAACTCAAGTTTGTACAAGTTGACAACATCTATACAGCGCGATTAAAAAAAAACACGAATACTGCGTTCCACAAGGAAGTATTCCAGGGCCACTGTTATTCATTTTATACAAAAAAATCTATCTTCGATTTCTAATACTTAATTAAAGTATAGTGTTTCATTTTTCCTTTTTTTTAGTTAGTGCACCGACCTCAAAAAGCTGACACAAAAATCATCCATCAATTCATAGATCTATTACTCTTTAACAGGGTTTTACTATTGTTATATCATTTCCTTCGATTGTAGTTACATCTATTGTTCACTACTAGTAACCGTTGTCGAAGGAACTGCAATCGCAGTTTTATGTAACGAGTTTTGTAAACATAAACTCGGTTGTGTTTATTATGCTGCACGTAACTATTTGTTTATCAACATTTCTACTACAGAATGCTACTGAAAATGTGGCTTAACTTAACAGTGAACGTGTTTTGATATGACTTTAGTTGTTTTTGAATAACTTTGTAATGACAATAATGAAACTTCTTCTCAACGTTGTGTCTATGTATCCATTTTCAGAATTCCTATATCGGTATATTTCTTTGTACCTGCTGCGAAAATTGTATTCTGTACTTTCAAAAGGTAAATTAGAATACAAAAGTGATTTAATTTTTGTTGAACAGTTTGTAAAAGTTGTTTAAATCGGAGTATCTTGAAAGTTCACGACTGGATTAGTTAATCGAGTTGATTAAATCAAACTTAATTAACTATTCATCTGTCCCGTGATTAAGGGCTTAAACTTCTTTTCGTTTCCATCAAGTATTAATGAGAAAGAGATTCCGATCTAGGAATGATCCGAATCCGTAGGAAGTTTGACGGATTTACTTCCCGTCCGCTTTTGTCATCGCGATCGTTGAAAAGGTTTCAGTTCTATTTTAAACAGATTTTAATGATTCTACCGGCGTCATTGATTTGTATTGAAGCTACATTATTTACATCGGCTTTCGTTCTTTGTTCGTATACAATAGAATATAACTTATTTAATAGAAATTAAATAAGTAATAATAATTTTACATATTTTCTGTTTCTCTGAAACCATTTTTATTGACGCCATCATTAGCTTCATCATTTTGATAATGACGATGTCCTCCTTGACGTATCCGTCAACGGCGACACCCTGGCAACTGTTTCTGGCGCCAGAAACAGTTAATCATTTTAATTTGTCGTCTACTACTAATAATTTATCGGCTCGTTTATGAGTCCTCTTTTTGTTTTGGTTAAGTAAGTCGGGACTAGAGCGCCTGCACTGCACCTACATTGAAATATCGATAAGTACAGATGTTATAACTACCAACGCCATCTTACTTTTGCCAACTGCCTATATTTGCGTGATTGTAAGATGGTGTTAGTAGTATAACATCTGTTCTATTCGATATAGTGCTTGCAGGTAAATTAAGTTCAGCGGCGTACGCCGTTAGGAAAATCAGACAATTGAGTAATGTTGATACAGCTCGCTTAGTTTATCATAGTTATTTTCATAGTGTCATGTCATATGGTATTCTGGTTTGGGGCAAAGCAGCTGACATTCAGACTATATTTGTGCTACAAAAAAGAGCCATTCGTTCGATATATAACCTAAATTCTCGTGACTCCTTAAGAGACATTTTCAAAGATATAAACATCTTAACTGTAGCGTCCCAATATATTTATGAGAGTATTATGTATGTTATTAGAAACCTAGATTCATTTACAAAAAATTCCGATGTCCACAGTTTTAACACTAGAAATAAAAATAAAATTGCTATTAGAAAGTTTCGTGTTCGTAAAGTAAGTAAATCATTTTTAGGCCAATGTATTCATTTTTATAACAAGTTACCTGATCATGTTTTAAAATTAGCCTTTCCATCTCTCAAAAATTATTTAAAAAAATCTCTAATGTCAAAAGCATATTATACAGTAGAGGACTATCTGACAGACAAAAATGCATGGCCTGAACCAGAAACCGCGTAGCTGACTCCTTCTTAGATTGTACCTAACTAGTTTAAGGGACACAGTTCTAATAAGAAAGCATATCAAACGTACATAAATTGTGATAAACCGTCTGGCTTTCTTGTAGTTTCTATTTTATTCTTACACTTTTCCTTACTTATGTCTTAAAATACACTTTTAATATGTTTTCTTGTAGAACTACGTATAGTTAAGTTCATATCATTGTAATAGTTAAGTACTTATGCTTTTTGAAAAAATGACTGACTGTTGAGTTTCTTTCGGCGTTTCTTCTCAACAGTGGTCTCCTCTTGTGAAATGCCGGTAGACTCAGACATGTAAAAGTGCCCTTGTGGCCTACTTGCAGAATAAAGTTCATTATTTCATTATTTCATTTCATTATTTCATTATTTCATTATATTTTGACATGGTAGGTGCGAGGCCGCTGGGGCACTTCTCCCGACTTTATACTCCTCTAGTCACCATCACTATCATATGTTTTTACTTTAATAGTGAATGCTACACGAATATCTAATTTGAGTCTTCAAGAAAGATATATAATTTTTATTTGCGGCCCACACTACCCGCGGGTTGGCAGAAGTATGAATTTTTGCGGCGAAGTGTCCCTTCACACTAACACTACCGCCCATATTCGCCTAACCTCGACCAACTTCACGAGTCACTACTCGTACTAGCTCTAGGTACACTTACCTAGAGCTAGAATTTGGAATGATTTATTCACTTGTTTCACTTTTCAAGTTTATCTAAATGGGAATCATCCTAAAAATCCGAAGCTTCGCCGTTCAGCTCCTTAATATCTTAAAAGATATTAATAAAGCGTTATTAAATTGTATTTAGCTGCGGATTAATTATAGTAATTATGTTAATAAAAAGAAGGGTCTCTAGTGCCTCAACAAAAGATGTTCAGCTTTAAACTTGGGGCGAAATTGGATGAAAAGTTAAGTGCTCTCAAACCATAACCCCTATTCTCGTTCCCTCAAGGGTCGTTTTGGCGTCAACTTAAATTTTCATCTCTACATTTGTGTCAGCCTAATTCTTAATGTTGTGTCTTATTGCTAAGGTTGTAAGGTTCCCCGCTGGCTAGGAAGTCCCATTAGGGTTGGAACCAGGTTAAGAGTTAGCATTACGTACGAGTGTACCATATTTTCTGCTTGTTACTGCAGAATGAAGTGCAGTAGGGACGAATGTATCCTGATATAAGGTTGTGAATCAATGGAAAAGTCTCATACGCCCTTTCGTTTTAGTAGGGTCCGGAAACATGTAAATATATTTTCAGAGTATGATGCGCTTTGAAATGCAGAGTCAAACGTGTTTGCGTGGGGGTTTAATTAAAATTTAGGTTATCTTAATTTCAGCTCCGAAATCACGTCTATTCAGTGAATTTCATACTGAACATCATAAGGTTTGATAAAAATAGGTAAATAATCTCGCAATGAAGTAGCCATATCTACTGATTATTTTACTTTGTTTTTACTGTAAATCGTAACGTATGAAATAATGATGACGTTAGTGTAGTAATGTTCTTTCGCGAATGTCCCACACGTGCAAATATCCTGTCCAAACTACAACGGCAACCGCCAATGGTAACAGCTCTAAAAACGTAATAATTCAGCACTGTTGACCTTTGGTTAGGTACATTATGATGAAAATGGCAAAATAGTGTGAACACGTTGTATTTTCATCTTTTCTGCCTCGCAATTGACGTTTTTGCAAATATTCCCCACATGTTAGTTTCCTGTCGAAACCACAATGCCAATCGACAATCGTAACAGGCCCCAAAAAGGCAATGATTCAGCACAGACGGCCTTCGGTTACATCACGATCATTGCTGATTTTACGATGCACGGTCATTAGTTTGTCTGGCTTTGTTTAAGTATTTTTGTCTCTCGAGTACCACTGGGTAAATAAATATCTACCGCACGTTAGTTGCAGAACAGCTTGAAATAGATAATATTTTTTTTATTTATATAGTGGAAATTTTAGAGAACTCTTTCTCTAACCAAGACCTAGGAGATCCCTATAGACCAAATACAGGAGAAAGTAAACAGCGTCTCGTATCAGGAAGTCAAAAATAAAGCTCAAGTATCGAAAAAAGAAGCTCAAATATAGAGAAACATGGAAGTTGCTCCACTGACAAGAACCCAACTCATTCATGCTAATGAAAATTTAGTAAGTTTGGGGAAAGAGAAAGAAAATAGGAGTCACAGAGGCAACAGCGGTAAAAAAACATAGTTGATGGTTAATATGTCAGTATCACACCATTCAAATTTTGACACATGTCAATGTCAAACCGTTGAAATGTTGACATTGACAACTGTCAACCATCGACTAGTTTTATTTTACTAAGTTTCGACGGCAAAGTTTCCTTCAGCCACTATTATTGAAAACTTTCAAATTGACAATTTAAAAAACATTTCGGAAAAACGATGGTAAAAAAATGAATGCTTGTAGATCCTTACAGCAAAGACTATCGACCAGTAACCACTAACGTCCTAAATAAATGATTTGTATTTGTGTTGATGTCAAATTGCATACTAAAGTTGTCAGCTAGTTTTGATGGTGACTGTACTGGTGCAGACCTGTCTTTCCCTGTCAGCATCGGTATCGCCCACGTAACATAACTTTCATCGACATTAAATTACCACTTTAACCAACGGAAGACGTAGCCTTCAACTTCCTATGATATGAGAAGTAAACAATTAAACGTTCAATGAAAAAATATCGCGTGTCGACGCGCTCCGAACGGTGCGTTCCGGCCGATGCACAGAGTTCAAGGAGATTCGATGGTGATACCCGAGTACTAGAAGTTTACACTTGATCTATGACGCTTCATACAAATGGGATGCTCTTAAAATAACCGGGTTATAGAATCACGACAAGGATAGATACACAAGGATACTGAAGAAGGAAAGAGAGGGTGGAACGTTTATGGAAGTTTGTAATTATACGCGGTAGTTGTCAATATTTAGACAATTCACGGCAAGATTTGTTTAATGGCCGCTGTACACATTGGGCCAGCGCGTTGGACCAAGGCGTTGGGCCAACGTGTAGAGACCTACTTGGCTGTATGTTGGTAGTTGGCGCCAACATTGGCTGGCCAGCCGAATGGTGTCGGTTTTTCGTGCACACATCAAAGGATCTTGGCGCGCTTTGCAAACACTGTTCACACGTTGGCGTCTTATTCAGTTCGTTTGTATTCGTCGGCAGAGACAGTAGTGTCGTTAGTTCCCAAGACGATGGCGTGGACTAGCAACGAGGTGTTAAAATTTATTGAATACTACCGCGACGAACCCATATTATGGAATCCGAAGCATTTACAACATAAAAACAAATTCAAGATAAGTAAGGAATATAAATAAAACATGTTTATAATATTTTCTTCTGATGTTTGCTACTATTCCCAATCAATCTCCGCACAACCGATCCCATTTTGTACCGTATGCTCCTAATGAACCACAAACTATTCGCATACTTTCTAATGAGATATATATCCACAGTCATACTTATCCCAGTCTTCACCTGCCCAAACCCAACAAGCATCATCTCCAGAACAACCTGTTGAGCTTCATATACCAGAAGCTGACGAAACGTACGATAATATACAATCTGGGTCAGGGACTCAAAATCTAATATTTAAGGCATATGAAGATGCATAAAACACATAACTTACATGAAAAGCCCATTAAGTTTTCTTTCTTCGTTATTCTAATTATTATGAAAATATCAATAAATGATTAATTAACTTGAAGTTGTACTTACTTTAATCATATCCTTCAGAACTTCATTGAGTTCAATACAGACTTATACGTGAGATAAAAAAAAAAATTGATGTGCTATGTAAATGGGCTCATGATGCTGGGTTATCCCTAAATTATGAAAAACCCAAGGTAATGCATGTGCACTCGCCATACATAAAAACTAATTTGGTACCTAGAATAGTGGCTCATGAACATACATGCCTACACGCTACTCACCTCACCTGTAACTGTGAATCCCTAGAAGTAGTAATATATCATACATACCTGGGTTTAAAAATTGATAATAGGTTCAACTGGGGCAACCATATTGAGAATGTATGTAATAAGCTACGAGCAATTCTCTGCAACATTAGCATAATTAAAAATAAGATGCCTTATAATACTCTTCGACTCTTTTACATGGCCATGGCGGATTCTGTCATTAACTATGGTTTATCTAGCTATGGCAGAACGTTCAAAACGTACCTGCAACGTATATATAACTTGCAAATCAAGCTCCTGAAAGCCATTGTGCCACTGAAAATTAAACATACGTACAGAAACAACTATGACAACCTGTTCAGTCACTGTAGAGTTTTAAATATATTATGATAAAGTGAAATTAGCTGTAATACTAGAATATAAAGACAGGGTGGGAGATTTAACCAGGTATGAGAGGCCTACCAGACTGAGAAGACTGGAGGATAGTAAACACTTTATAGTTCCTAGGAGCACTAACATATATGGTAAAAGAGTATGGACAAACCTGTTACCTCATACACTGAATGGATTCCCCACTCATGTCATGTATCATAAATAACTTAAATAAGCCAGGGCAGATTAAACATATTGTCAAAACATGTTAACTAATAATAATAATAAAAATATAGAATCATGAATATACATAGGTGTATTTAGTATTCTGAGTACATATTACTAGGAATAGGTATGAGCCTATACCTAGTGGTATGCTTAGGCTTAATAAGTTAAAGATTTTCTCTAAGCTTTGTAAAACAAAAATAATTTAGTGAAATAAACAGCTGTTTTTTTTTTTTTAATTGAACTTGAAATTTTGAAAAGATAATGTAAACTTCTATAATCGTCTCCAGTAGCTAAAAATCTCAATGTCACTGCAAGTCGTATTTTTGTTCTGCAACAGATTCCACGTCCATCTTTCTCAAAGAGCCAATGCAGAATGGTCGGTGCACCATTGTGTAAACAGCGACATTTGGTACTCCTTATTTTGGCCCAACCTGCTGGCCCAACGCGCTGGCCCAATGTGTACAGCGGCCATAAGATTAGGCGTTATACGTTTGTTTGATAAACATTGGAACGTAGTATGTTTAGCGATTATGATTACTAGCATGTGTAAACTTATCATGTACGAGTATCCGTACTTACATATATGGAGTTGCCAACATCCTCACACGAGACGTTAGGGCCTACTCGTAGCTTTGACGTTTGACACTGACGTATATCTCGATCTCCCCACTATATTTCTACTTTACCTATACGCTGTTCGATACTTATCGTAACTAAATTTTATGAATATACTCGTACTTATTTCTGCGTTATGTCAAATTTATTATTGTTTATGCATTTACTTAATAGAAACTTTACAAAGGGATCACTGCTAATACAAAGCCCCACAAAACTAACGTTTAGTTTGATGTCAGATCACTTTAGTACATCTATATCTTCCCAAATTGGCAACAATTACGTATAACGGTAGTAGCGTACACTTTTCGGGATTGTCATAAAATAAACCTAACCTAATCAAATGATTTCTACTTGAATAGTAGTAAAAAAAACCCGAAAAGTACATGCTACTACCTTAATACGTAATAATATTTACCTATTTTGGAAGATAGATGAAGCTCCGAAATGATCTGTGAGTATTACAAGTGATCCTTTTGTAAAGTTCGTATAGTTTTAATGTTTATAGCAAATGAAAATTATGGCAAGTGATACATTTATGGCAAATCAAATTAGGGCAAGTGAAGGTCAG
The DNA here is from genome assembly GCA_932273695.1 of Apotomis betuletana. Taxonomy (NCBI): domain Eukaryota; kingdom Metazoa; phylum Arthropoda; class Insecta; order Lepidoptera; family Tortricidae; genus Apotomis; species Apotomis betuletana. The sequence goes on from OW026312.1 coordinate 21,719,337, forward strand.
ACAGAAGCTTGGGCAGATGTCATTTAAACGCCGAACCACTGAATTTCAAAATTCGTATCGCATCGTTCCGATAAAATGCTGATTAAAACGAAAATGATGAAAATAGCAACCTACGAACTTCATGTTTCTGACTTCAGAGTAATACCTCCGGTTGTTGGAACTTGTGAACCGTAAACAAATGAAGCCGCGACACGGATCCACGAGTAACGGGACCGTCGCAGGCGCATGTCAGAGGTCGTCACGCGATGTCTAGTCGGTGTCATAACGGCGATCACTTCTCTGCTTTTCGCCAAACTGATAGGAAAATAATACATGTACCTATAGGTGTATGTGCTATAGTATGGATGAATTTCTAGAGGGGCGCAAATCATTGGCTCAATCTCAAGTTAAATAGAATGTCTTACTTATGATTAATCCCAAGTAGCAAACAGTGACTTGTTTACCAATCAATACTAAGAACTATTACGTAAATAAACTCAATTCTGAATAATTTCTGAATAACAATATGCATTTGTCTGAATAAAGATTTAATAACAGGTGTATAAAAGAGATGTCAAGTTTTATTCAGATATTACTTAGCTATGTGGGCCATTACTAAGCTATTACCCAGACTTACATCGCTGTTATACAGTTTTAAGCATTGTGCCCAAATTGCTTGAAGAAATGCGACCTCTAGGCGAGAACAGCCGGAAATCTGGACATCCAAACATCCGGACATACGAAAGAATTGTGGACCAAGAAACGAAGACGCCCCGCTCGCTCGGTCAACATAACATCAACTAGCTTCACTATTCTAGACGCCCTTATAGAATTCTAGAAAAAAGTAGACATCAAGAAAACTATTGGAACTTTATAACGAGCCAACGTTGGGTCTATATCGGATGGCATACAATTATTAGTCCTATCGTCGTGTCGCATAACGTCTTTTGTCCTAATAACGTATGGCATACACTTTGTTCCGCATATTTTTGATTGTCCGAAATTGTTGCTCCTATTATTGTTTGTCCTAAATATTATTTGTCCTATCGTTTGATGTGGCTAAAATTCAACTATCGAATGATTGATGTGCATAATTGTAATGTTCCTAATATTGAATGTGCTAAGAATATTTTGACTACGTTTCATTAAACCTAAATCTCGAAGATTTTTAAGGAAGTATTCTGACGCTCCGCTATCCATAGTCATAAAACAAACCTAACCTAACCTACAGTTTTCGGTTTTTAACCTAACCTACTAACTGCTAAATTGTAATATACCTCCATGCAGCAAGCCAGCATTCTGACGCTCCACTCGCTTCGCTCGCTCCGCTATCCATGGTCATAAAACATACCTAACCTAACCTAAAAATTTCGGTCTTTAACCTAACCTACTAACTGCAAAATTTGAATATACTTCCATGCAAGCAAGCATTCTGACGCTCCGCTCGCTTCGCTCGCTCCGCTATCCATGGTCATAAAACAAACCTAACCTAACCTACAGTTTTCGGTCTTTAACCTAACCTACTAACTGCTAAATTTTAATATACCTCCATGCAAGCAAGCATTCTGACGCTCCGCTATCCATGGTCATAAAACAAACCTAACCTAACCTACAGTTTTCGGTCTTTAACCTAACCTACTGACTGCTACATTTTAATATTATTTCGCTCGCTCGTTAGGGTCACAGTGCTACCTAACACTCCTCCTCGCTTCGCTCGTCGTCGTACCTAACCTAACCAAAATCTGACCTGCCTGAAGGTTTAGTTTAGGTGCTGTAATTTTAGCCAATTTAATAATAGGCAAAATAATTCTTAGGGCAATTAATGTTAGGAATATTATGCTTTAGGTAATTAGATTTTAGAGTTATCAATATTAGGATAAATTTGCTTTAGGACTTTAAATGAGTATGCGCAAAAATTATTAGGACAAACGAGTAGTATGCCATTCAACAGTATGCCAAACATTCTCGGCCAAACATTTTTAGGACAAAAAACGTTATGCGATACGACAGGCACCCGCCAACGTTTCTTAAGAAATATTGTGAAGTTCGAGAAGATATTAAACTTTTAGTATATTATTATGAAACGGCGTCAACTTAATCTTTCAATAGCTTAAAAGACCAATATTTGAGTTTGTAGACTGCTTGGATTTTGGAATGTAAGTTTTTACAAGTTGCACAATTAGGGCTGGATTTAACCAAACTTTTATTCCAAGAATAGGTAATGGTTATTCTTGAAGAGCAATATCAAACTAATATAGAGTGCATGTCAAACTAATATAGCATGCTTCGCATCTGATTCGGTGGTCCAATTGGGAGGACGCCCGTGTTGGCCCGGAAAGCCGTTGGAAACGCAGGTTCGAATCCTGGCCGAATCATTAAATTTTTTAATTTTCGCTTCATTTGTAAACATTTAGTTAACGTTAGCAGACGTTACTGCTTTAAAAATTCATCATCATTCATCATACATTTGCGAGCTGTAGCTCTTAAATTTATGATGATGATGCATGCTATTACAAAATCCTAAAGTTATACTGATAATCAGTTTATGAAGGGTTATTTTAGGAAAAATTTAGAAAAATCTTCGTTGTCCTCTCATCATTTCGAAACAGCTTAACGGATTTTAACCAATTTTAGTACAAGGATAATAACAGTTGTTTTTAGGACAAGTGGCCATTTCTGGTTAAATTAAAAGATACTTTTTACTCGACTGTGGTAAAGAAAAATTATGCGGACGAAGCTGAAAGCTGTTTGCGGAGCCTAAATGTTTCTTCCAGACGGGTGGGTCTGGGAATGAATGTGGATAAAACTAAAGTTATGTTCAATTCATTCGTAGACCCAATACCGATCACCGTCGATAATGTTAGCATCGAAGTTGTTAAAGAGTACACGTACCTAGGCCAGATGGTCCAGCTAGGTAGAAACAACTTCGACAAGGAAGCTGACAGAAGAATCAGGTTGGGCTGGGCAGCATATGGGAAGTTGCGCCATATTTTTCAGTCATCATCACTGCCCCAGTGCCTTAAGTCCAAAGTCTTCGACCAGTGCGTCCTTCCGGTCCTTATTTATGGGGCCGAGACGTGGACACTAACAAAAGGCCTCGTCCACAAATTCCAAGTTGCTCAACGAGCTATGGAGAGGGCTATGCTCGGAGTTTCTCTGAAGGACAAAATCCGGAACCAGGAGATCCGACGGAGAACCAAAGTGACCGACATAGTCCTTAAGATATGCAAGTTGAAGTGGCAGTGGGCGGGGCATATTTGTCGTAGAGCCGATGGTCGATGGGGCAGACGAGTTCTAGAGTGGAGACCACGAACGACACGCCCTGTAGGACGGCCTCCCGCCAGGTGGACCGACGACCTAAAAAGAGTGGCGGGAAGCGGTTGGATGCGGAAAGCTGAGGACCGGGTATGGTGGCGCGAACTGGGGAAGGCCTATGTCCAGCAGTGGACGACTCCGGGCTGATGATGATGATGATGATGATGAAGCTGAAAGCTGAAGGCTTCTACTTGTTATGTACTAAAGGGCGCCCCGCAACTTCAACCGCGTAAAACTTTTTGTAACCGTAAACGGATAAAAAGTATCCTATAACCATCTTTGGATGTCCAGTTATCCCTGTACCAGAATTGGTTAAAATCCGTCCAGCCGTTTCCGCGTGATGAGTGGACAAATGAAACCATGAAAACAAATGCGCCCATACAAAACAAATGACGATCCTGCATTACGCTGTTAAGATATTTTCTGAAATCATGAGCCCCGCTTTATAGAAAACTGATTATCAATTCAAATCTAGAATGTTTATGATAGTCTGTCTTGATTAGCTCCCAGTCTATCTATTGAGAACATGAAAAAAAGCGTACTATGGATACTTTCACTCTATTCTGACATACGGTGTAGATCTGTGGGCCACTGCGGCTGACCGTGATAAGATCTTTAAAATCCAGAAACGTGCCATCCGTGTTATCGCTAGAAAACCTATTGATTACCCGGCTCAGGAACTATTTAAGGAGTACAAAATTTTAACGTTACATAGCATTTTCATCCTTGAGGCTTGCAAGTGCGTCAGACTCAATGTAAGCTCGTACAAGACTCGCGCGCAGCAACTCGGCCGCGACGCGCGCCGCGGGCACCTGCTGCTCGCGCCGCGCGCGCGCACATCGAAGTATCGCAAATCAGTCGCCGTGTTAGGCATAAAAATTTATAACGCCCTTCCAACGGACTTCAAAAATTCACCGAGTGATGCAATCTTCCTTAATAAAGTGAGGAAATATTTATTAGACAATGCTTTTTATAGCACTGATGAATTCTTCCACAAAATATCATCTCATCACTAACCCAAACAAAACATTAACAAAAATGTTTGAACAATCAAATACCTAAATATATTATAATGTAACACAATCTTTAGATAAAATTATTAAAATGACATATCCTACTTATGTAATTATATGTACCTACTTATTGTTGACATTGACTTGTAAAATGTTTATTTTTACCAATAAAGAATCTGAATCTGAATCTGAATCTGAGTAAGCAAAGATGATATTTATTTAAATAATATGTGTTTTAAGACTACCTATATACTTCATTTACATCTAAGGAGAAAACTCCGCAGAATAATTAATCTCCATTGACAAAGGTTGAAAGGAAGGGATTTTTAATTCCGAGATTCCAATTTCTGGGACAAAAAGAAAGTAAGACAATGAACGAAGTAAAGAAGGTCGCCCACGGGATTGAAATAAATAAAATCTTCTGTTTACTTTACCAAACGCTTATCTGACATAAGATTCTAATAAAATAAAAGGTTAAAAACTTAAAACCCGACTACGGGGAAACGAACTAAAAAGTTAAAAAACAAGGTAGAAAAATCGGGTATCATCGCCTTATTCCACAAGATAAGACATTTGACATGTAAAATGTTCTTGTATATTTTTTTCTAGTGAAATCTTCTGTTAGTTAATATCAATAACATTATAATTTAATTCAAATGCCGTAGTCGTGCGTTGTGGCATTAACTACCCACGATACAATCTTCCTTTCACATATCTCCAAACAGTAAAAGAGCAAACATGCATATATCATATACGAATTAAAACGCTTATATAATATAGTAGCCGTAGCAGCAGAATTTATTTTATTTAGTGTTCTTAGTTTTTTTAAGAACATGGAATTTGTGTAGCAAAAAAACCTACCTATAGTGTCCAGTGGTCGAGAATAAAACGGACGCACAGCATTTTTACACGGCTACACATCGTTATCATATTGATATTAAGAAGAGTTTGATGATGATGGCAATCTAACTAAAACTACAAAATTTCGTTGAATAGTTGCAGTTTTTTTAATAGTCGACAACGCACGACTACGGCATTTGAATTAAATTATAATGTTATTGATATTAACTAACAGAAGATTTCACTAGAAAAAAATATACAAGAACATTTTACATGTCAAATGTCTTATCTTGTGGAATAAGGCGATGATACCCGATTTTTCTACCTTGTTTTTTAACTTTTTAGTTCGTTTCTCCGTAGTCGGGTTTTAAGTTTTTAACCTTTTATTTTATTTCAATATTTTTAGTTTTTACATAATATGATGCAGTAAAGAATATATAAATGCATATGTAAGTAAAAAAAATGTCGCTGTATAGCTACATTCTCTTTTGAAGTCTGATAAAATATACTCAGTAATCAAAATCTGTCGAGTAGTTTATGCGCTATCGTGGAACATACATAAATACATGACTTAATACTTTTCCCTATGACTTTACGAGTACCATAGTCGGGCAAAACTGAATAATTTATACGCAAACGTTGAATACCAACGTCGAATTTCAGCTATCGACACCAACCAGTGCCTCTATCGTTTTGTGGACCTGTAGACGACTGAAACCTTGTGATGGAAAACAAACGATAAAAAACAACAATTTCATACACCTTTAATATTTTTACGCAAAAAGAGATTATTCGTTTGTATATTTTTTTCAATACCACAATATCTAAATATTAAATATAATCACGTCTTAACGACAATATTTACATTTGACGACACAACATTTTCAGCAATTTAAAAAGCAAAATAGAAAAAACTTTGGAAATCCATATATTATTATATCACTACCATCTTTTATGTCACCATCTCCTAGGTTAACTCAAAAGTTTCCCCGAGCCCCCCGTGTTTTATGTGACCATCTCCTCCGTTACCACAAAAGTTTCATAAGATCTGCTACTTTGTATCCGTTTAAGGATAACGTATTCTTTTTATTGTGGGGGTTCCACCGCCCATCTCCTCTATCCCCATCTCTTAGTTTAACTGAAAAGTTTAGGTGCGACCCCCATACCCGTCCCATGTTTTATGTCACTATCTCCTCCGTTAACTCTAAAATTTCAAAAGATCTGCTTTCTTGTTGCCGTTTTAGAACGTTGTTTTTTATGAACTTCCCGTGTTTTACATCGCCTACGTAGACTCAAAAGTTTTATAAGATTTGTTTCCTTGTTGCCGTTTTAAAATGTTGTATTTTTTAAGGCGGGGGGCTCCGCCCCCCGAGCCTCCCATATTTTGTGTCACCATTGTCTCCGTAGACTCAAAAGTATAAGATTTGCTTCCTTGTTGCCGTTTTAGAACGTTGTAGTTTTTTATGCCAGGGGGCTCCACCCCTGAGCCCCCAATGTTTAATGCTACCATTGCCTGCGTAGACTCAAAACTTTTATAAGATTTGTTTCCTTGTTGCCGTTTTAAAATGTTGTATTTTTTATGGCGGGGGGCTCCGCCCCCCGAGCCCCTCATGTTTTATGTCACCATCGCCTCCGTACACTCAATAGTTTCATAAGATTTGCTTCCTTATTGCCGTTATAAAACGTTGTACTTTTTTATGGCGGGGGGCTCCGCCCCCTGAGCCCCCCATGTTTAATAATACCATTGCCTGCGTAGATTCAAAAGTTTTATAAGACTAGTTTCCTTGTCACCGTCTTGAAATGTTGTATTTTTTAAGGCGGGGGGCTTCGCCCCCCGAGCCCCCCATGTTTTGTGTCACCATTGCCTCCGTAAACTCAGAAGTTTCATAAGATTTGCCTCCTTGTTGCCGTTTTAAAATGTTGTATTTTTTAAGGCGGAGGGCTCCGCCCCCCGAGCCTCCCATATTTTATAGCATCATTGCCTGCGTAGACTCAAAACTTTTATAAGATTTGCTTCCTTGTTGCCGTTTTAGAACGTTGTAGTTTTTTTTTGGCGGGGGGCTCCGCCCCCCGAGCCCCCATGTTTTGTGTCCCCATTGCCTCCGTAGACTCAAAAGTTTCATAAGATTTGCTTCCTTGTTGCCGTCTTAAAATGTTGTATTTTTTAAGGCGGGGGGCTCCGCCCCCCGAGCCTCCCATGTTTTGGGTCACCATTGTCTCTGTAGACTCAAAAGTATAAGATTTGCTTCCTTGTTGCCGTTTTAGAACGCAGTAGTTTTTTATGGCAGGGGCTCCGCCCCCCGAGCCCCCCATGTTTAATGCTACCATTGCCTGCGTAGACTCAAAACTTTTATAAGATTTGTTTCCTTGTTGCCGTTTTAAAATGTTGTATTTTTTAAGGCGGGGGGCTCCGCCCCCCGAGCCCCCCATGTTTTATGTCACCATCGCCTCCGTACACTCAATAGTTTCATAAGATTTGCTTCCTTATTGCCGTTATAAAACGTTGTACTTTTTTATGGCGGGGGGCTCCGCCCCCTGAGCCCCCCATGTTTAATAATACCATTGCCTGCGTAGATTCAAAAGTTTTATAAGACTAGTTTCCTTGTCACCGTCTTGAAATGTTGTATTTTTTAAGGCGGGGGGCTTCGCCCCCCGAGCCCCCCATGTTTTGTGTCACCATTGCCTCCGTAAACTCAAAAGTTTCATAAGATTTGCCTCCTTGTTGCCGTTTTAAAATGTTGTATTTTTTAAGGCGGAGGGCTCCGCCCCCCGAGCCTCCCATATTTTATAGCATCGTTGCCTGCGTAGACTCAAAACTTTTATAAGATTTGCTTCCTTGTTGCCGTTTTAGAACGTTGTAGTTTTTTTTTGGCGGGGGGCTCCGCCCCCCGAGCCCCCATGTTTTGTGTCCCCATTGCCTCCGTAGACTCAAAAGTTTCATAAGATTTGCTTCCTTGTTGCCGTCTTAAAATGTTGTATTTTTTAAGGCGGGGGGCTCCGCCCCCCGAGCCTCCCATGTTTTGGGTCACCATTGTCTCTGTAGACTCAAAAGTATAAGATTTGCTTCCTTGTTGCCGTTTTAGAACGCAGTAGTTTTTTATGGCAGGGGCTCCGCCCCCTGAGCCCCCCATGTTTAATGCTACCATTGCCTGCGTAGACTCAAAACTTTTATATGATTGGTTTCCTTGTTGCCGTTTTAAAATGTTGTATTTTTTAAGGCGGGGGGCTCAGCCCCCCGAGCCCCCCATGTTTTATGTCACCATCGCCTCCGTACACTCAATAGTTTCATAAAATTTGCTTCCTTATTGCCGTTATAAAACGTTGTACTTTTTTATGGCGGGGGGCTCCGCCTCCTGAGCCCCCCATGTTTAATAATACCATTGCCTGCGTAGATTCAAAAGTTTTATAAGACTAGTTTCCTTGTCAGCGTCTTGAAATGTTGTATTTTTTAAGGCGGGGGGCTTCGCCCCCCGAGCCCCCCATGTTTTGTGTCACCGTTGCCTCCGTAAACTCAAAAGTTTCATAAGATTTGCTTCCTTGTTGCCGTTTTAAAATGTTGTATTTTTTAAGGCGGGGGGCTCCGCCCCCCGAGCCTCCCATGTTTAATGTCACCATCGCCTCCGTACACTCAATAGTTTCATAAGATTTGCTTCCTTATTGCCGTTTTAGAACGCAGTAGTTTTTTATGGCAGGGGCCCCGCCCCCCGAGCCCCCCATGTTTAATGCTACCATTGCCTGCGTAGACTCAAAACTTTTATATGATTTGTTTCCTTGTTGCCGTTTTAAAATGTTGTATTTTTTAAGGCGGGGGGCTTCGCCCCCCGAGCCCCCCATGTTTTGTGTCACCATTGCCTCCGTAAACTCAAAAGTTTCATAAGATTTGCCTCCTTGTTGCCGTTTTAAAATGTTGTATTTTTTAAGGCGGAGGGCTCCGCCCCCCGAGCCTCCCATATTTTATAGCATCGTTGCCTGCGTAGACTCAAAACTTTTATAAGATTTGCTTCCTTGTTGCCGTTTTAGAACGTTGTAGTTTTTTTTTGGCGGGGGGCTCCGCCCCCCGAGCCCCCATGTTTTGTGTCCCCATTGCCTCCGTAGACTCAAAAGTTTCATAAGATTTGCTTCCTTGTTGCCGTCTTAAAATGTTGTATTTTTTAAGGCGGGGGGCTCAGCCCCCCGAGCCCCCATGTTTTGTGTCACCATTGCCTCCGTAGACTCAAAACTTTTATAAGATTTGTTTCCTTGTTGCCGTTTTAAAATTTTGTATTTTTTAAGGCGGGGGGCTACGCCCCCCGAGGCTCCCATATTTTATGTCACCATTGCCTCCGTAGACTCAAAAGTTTCATAAGATTTGCTTCGTTGTTGCCGTTTTAGAACGTTGTAGTTTTTTATGGCGGGGGGCTCCGCCCCCGAGCCCCCCATGTTTTATGTCACCATTGCCTCCGTAAACTCAAAAGTTTCATAAGATTTGCTTCCTTGTTGCCGTTTTAGGATTTTGTGTTTTTTATACGGGGGGCTCCGCTCCCCGAGCCCCCCCCATGTTTTATGTCACCATTGCCTCCGTAGACTCAAAAGTTTTATAAGATTTGCTCCTTTTTAGCCGTTGGAGTCTGGTGCTGCTAGTCTTCTTATGATGGTTTTCCTACGTATTTGATTTCATTATTACTATTCTGTTGGTACCTCTTTCATCAAATTGGTTTAGTACGTTACGCGTCATCAAATCATGTAAGATATTTGAATACGAATATAAATAAAGTATTAGTTACTTTACTAAGGCTTTGCCTTATTCGGGTGAAAGTAATGACTGAAATCGGTTTTAATGTAAGTAAGCAGTATACTCAACCACACCATCACTTTTTGAAGTCGGTTAAAAATATGGCCTACGCAATGTAAACCGTTATAACAAATCGATGGACATGTTATAGATCAAAATCGGTTAAGTAGTGTAAGCGCTCTGCTAGAGCATACTTGAATACAAACATATAGTTCCAATCACCTTTCGTGGTCTTCTGCATCAGTTCCACTTGGTCACATTATGCTTTCTGACAACAGATACCTGAATCACTTCAGAAAATAATAAAGAAATTGTACTTGTTACTTTTATATTTGCAGAGTTCCGTCGATTTCTGATGGATTCCATCATCAGAAATTTACCATATTTCTAAGAGATAATAACTGAAGTGTTAACTTTCCAACAAAAAAAGATTTTTTGACATCTGTTGATTTTTTTATTTTTTTTCTGTAGAATTTTTGCTCTCACTCGTCCTCCTTTTTTGAAGTCTGTTAAAAATGTAGCCTATGTCACCCGGACTGTAATAACGAATTGATAGACACCTCGATCACTAAAATCGGTTGAGTAGTTTTCGCGCTATGCTGGAACACACTTACATATAAATATACATACATACATAGACTGCTAAACTTATAACCCTTCCTTTTGGCTTTGCCGTAGTCGGGTAAAAAGCATTAGCCTGTCATTTGGAAATTTTCGGAGTAGTATACGTACCACTCTAGTAGTTTACCACTTTTGCCGTTAGGACCTCATACAGAGATAAAAAAAATCTAGAAGCCTTAAAATACTGTTCTTACGTAAGATCAACCGCTAAGAACTCTAATACCTAAACGTTGAGAACCATCAGTCCTGGGACTTAGCGGATACAGGCGGACTTAAAACCACATCTGCATAAACCGAACAATGTGCTCGCTCGCCATAAAAATCCTTTATTTTTCCTTTATTTTCAGCGGACGGGTTCGGAATAACGGGAAAATATCTGCCTTGCAAAAGTCCTAAAAAGTATGACGGTGTGAAGAGAGTTAATACCTTTTGGATATGAGTGTTGATATTTTGAAAGAACCCGCAGACAACCAAGCGCTAAACGGTACGTTTTTTTTTCACTCCTTCACTCTAAAAGACAAATATTTCAATGTCACTTATAGGCCTTATAGCACACGAATAGCAAAATATGTATAGGTCCCTGACTCACTTAGAGGCAAAACATAATTACAAGAGACAAGACAGGACATGGCACATGGTACGATGCAACATCGTGCCACGATCCGACACCGTGTCGTGAAAATACGTTTAGAACCAATTTAATTTTCATGTAACAAGATTAAAAATTGAAATATAATTTTCAAGGAAATACATGAATTGAAAATCAACTTCTTCATGTTACAAAACTCAAATATAAATACAATTTTTCATCCTACGACGCCGCGTCGTGGCACGATGCGATGTCGTATCTTGCAATTGTATTTTGGCCTTACTCAAGTCTTCTCAAGGTAAAATCCTCCATAATGCTAAAATAAGATCAGCAGCATAATATCCATTTTTATCGCGCTATTGATGAATAACAAATGATCCATCATTCTCGCAGTTACACGCCTGTCAGAAAGTGAGCTTTGTCATTTATCATGTGACAACGTGACCATCACAGGCCCGCTGCGCTCAGTTCCTGCTATCTTCCTTATGCCAAACAAACCCTTAGCACTAATGAAGTATGGCGTGGCGGTTCGAGCGCCTAATTAGCGATGCTATCCAGTAACCCTTACCACGACAGCGTGAACGATTTGTATGGAATTATGGAATACAGCCCTATCGGTTACTTTGAAGAACTACAAATTTCCATACAAATCCTTTATTTCTTTAGAAGAGTAGTGTAGTTAGCAAGTATGTACTTAATAGTTAAATATATGGAGCCTCAACTGCCAATAAACCGCCTTGTGGTTTGGCAGAGCATGAACATTAGTGATAAGGTTTTGCATTGAATAAACGTTATTATTATTATTATTATTATTATTTTACGCGCTCGCTAGCGAGTAGTCTTCTTCTTCTTCTTCAAGTGCCTCTCCATTACTGAAGGTTGGCAGTCAGCTTCTTAAAATTGTCCTTGCCGACGGTCTTAATCCCTGTCCGCTCCCTGATATTTCGGAGCCAATACATCTTGCGTCTACCTGCTTTCCGCTTTCCGGCCACATTTCCCATCATGATGGTCTGCAGGAGGGAATACCGATCATGCCGCAGTACACGTCCGAGGTAGGCGACCTTTCTCTGTTCTATAGTCCGGATAAGTTCAACGTTTTTTCCCATACGGCACAACACTTCTACGTTAGTAACTTTATCCGTCCAGCTGATACGAAGCATGCGACGGTATGACCACATTTCAAAAGCTTCTAATTTTTTTCGGAGCTCTGCTTTCCTTGTCCACGCTTCATACCCATACAGAACAACGGGCCAGATATAGCATTGAAGGAGCCTGGTTCTCAATTCGATCCGATAGCGAGTAGTACTGACACTGTTAAATGGTAAGGGTACAGTACCCTCAACATAAGTTAACGTGACCGTATTCGCTAGCGACAGCGTAAACGATTTGTATGGAATACAGCCCTCCTAGCGGTTACTTTGTAGAACTAAATTCATACGTTTGATGCGCTCGCTAGCGAGTAGTACTGTCACTGTAAACTCATGGTATGGGTAAGGTCATCGCTCCCGTTTATATTCGTACAGAGTACCTACGTAGTCACTTCGCGACTAGTCGTGTGACCATAAACATAAAAATATCGTAGACTTTTCTACTTTTTTTGATGCGATGACGCATAATGTCGTGATGATCGTATGCTTTTGTTTAGTGAGTCCAATGATTGACTGATAGAGAATAACTTATGGCATTAAGTGCGCTATTATAAAATGTGATTGTGTAATAACGTTTAAGTTGGTAAATACATCGAAGGAAAACCAGAACCTGTACATATAAGTGTGCATTTTCTCGTTAATCGTATGTTACAAAACGAATAACGCCCATTTATTTTTTAGAATATGGGGCTTTCTTTATTTATTCTGTCGATCCCAAGGGACCTACATTTGATCCTTTGACTAGTACTTCGGAACTGATACCTGGTCAGAAAAAGCGCAAAGAAACTCACCAATGTCTTTTTTCATAATAATGCATAACTATGTGAGCTTTCACAGCATTTTAATTAGTAATTTTCTTTATTCTATTGACAAAAGTAAGTAATTACTTACACAGTAAACCACAAATGATTTTGATTAAACTACAAAGTACAATTTTAATTGACTATCACATTTGTGTCAGATTATGATATTTATGATGCTGCATTGTAAATAAAAAAAATACTGCGTAGATGTGCATTATGAAACTCGTCACGGATTATTGTCATTGTGACTGATTGCTGGTAAGACGTGATCGACATGACTTAACAGTTTAAACTAAACACGTACTTTTGCTTTATAATGTTAGTTGAATTGTATGAAAGCAAAATCCAAATCAAATCTGAAGCGAAAAGTTAATAAATGTTATGTTTCGAACGGGATTTGAATCACCGATGAGTTGAGGTCACCAATATATGTTTTCACATCATAATAAAATAATTCATGGCTTTGGATATATTAATGGAATCACTAAAAAAATATTTTAACTTAGAGGCTGCCACCCATTCCCACAGCCTTGTGTGGTAAACCGCCACGAACTGATTTGAATTTGAACTAACTAGAACTCGTCCCAACGAAGGAAGACTTCCTAGTTCAGGTTGTTGTGGTTATAGGAAACTGACGATATATATAAAAATATATAAAGAATATCACGTAACAATAACAATATCGCCACTAGACTCGTCATGGTCATCACATAAAAAGTTTAATAATGTTTGGCAGGGGAATTACAGTTCCTACGAAGATGCCCACAATTGGCCAAAATAAATAAATAAATCGGAAAAGTTCGGTTACGTGCAAAACTTATGGCCACCATACCGCTTGACAGTTAAGGGAAAGAGGTGACAAATAAATCCTTTAGAGCAGTTTTACGACTGGTCTTTCATCTCGACTGCCACAGCTGAGTAAACAAACCGCTAGCCCTTAGCGACTTAACTAGTTGAGATATGTTTTGACTGTGAAATGAAGTGTATCCAGGGCATAAACTGCCATTAAGGCCCATTCAGACAGGGCGTTAGCTTGTACGCGAGTTTCTTTACGTTGCGGATTTAGATCACGCAATGGTATAAGGCTGATGACTGTACCTTTACTATAACGACGTCATGGTATGATGGCGATTTATATGGAGCGTTTTCAGCGCTCTGTAGCAATGTCAAACTTAAGCGTCATTTCTCACTTTCAGTGCAATGTAAGTTTAACGCTTACAATTATTTTACCATAAACCGGCAAATAATCAGTGACGTAGAAGCCGCACTAACCGGAGTGTCATATCTTATTTTCTTATACCATGAATAGATTGAATTGCTCGGTAGCCTGCAATGTAATAAAGCCCGCATCCATTTTAAGGCCGCTGGTCCATTGGAGCAGAATTGTGCACTAATCATAAGTATTCCTCAGATTTAAATGGACTTTTTTAAAGCTTCACTAAAACGCAGCCTGATTGGTTCATTGTCTCCTCCCGCTTCAGTGGACAGGCGGCCTAAATGAGCCTTTACACTTAAAGCGGAATTAATTTTATTGAACGGGATATACCCAAAGGGCACCTTTACTAGTTACTTCAATTAAGATAATTAATTTAATTAACATATACGAACGTGTTAGCAATAACGTATGTGTTTAGCTTTATCTAATTGCGATCACTGTAAAGAGCTATTACTTGGGTTTTTATCTCCAGACTCCAACTTGTAAACGCGGTACGTTTCCTAAAAGCCAAAGGCACGTCGAGTTACCAACACCGACGCTAATGCACTTAGTCCGCAAAATTAACTATCAAGACAAAAACTTTCATTAGCTGTTGCAATGCTGAGGCACTATTGAGAGTGACATGGTTGAGGTAATTTCAGAGACAATAACTTATTATGATATATTAGTGGAAGGGATATAATAAACGAATGATATAAGTAATAACATCATCTGTATCAGTCCACTGCTGGAAATAGGCCTCCCATGGCATGCCATCACTGAGCTCGATTTTCAGCTCTTCTCCTCCAGTTACCACCCGCTGTCCTACGAATGTCGTCGCTCCACCTTGTTACAGGGCGCCCTACACTACGTTTACCGATTCGTGGCCTCCACTCCAGAACTGGTTTGCCCCAGTGGTCATCGGCTCTACGACAGATATGACCAGCCCACTGCCACTTCAGCTTGCTTATTCGTTACGCTATGTCGGTAACTTTTGTTCTCTGTCGAATTACTTCATTTCGGATCTAAAGAGACACACCGAGCAATGCTCTTTCCATGGCTCGCTGAGCGACTTTGAATTGGTGGCCTAGTCGTATGGTGAGTGGCCACGCCTCGGCTCCATATGTCATGACAGGTAGGACGCACTGATTAAGACGCCGCCCATACCTCAAAGCATAAAAACGAAAGATATTATAACATTTGGTAAAATTTCATATGGCATAATATCATTACTCTTTTCCGATCGAATGTAATAAGACAGCGGGTGCCCAACGAAGAAAACCGACCAATTTAATCCTATTTAAAGTATCGTCTTCCAATCGAAAGGCTAAACAGCAGTCTCAATATACATAAAGTCGTATGTACATACAAGCCTCACGACACAACAGCCCTATCGGAAGCGGGCGGTAACTAGATTAGCAAGAAGTGGGTTAATTTGTGTTTATTGGGACGACAAATCAGTCCAATTTGTCGCGTCATTGAACATTCACTGCGGTGTAGGTATATACATATAGCCCATTTGAGATGTAAAACATTGACATTATTACACTTACTCGTACTTTTTATACCTACTAGAAGACGCAATTTCGTAGTTAGCGACAGTTAACTGCAGTTATTCCCCTTTTGATGCATAGCATGCCAGATACTGGTAAAATGTGTGAAACTTCTAAATGTATACCATCTATTTTACCACATTTTATGCACCAATAAAGATGTTCTATTCTATTATTATATTCTTAGTTCTTCAATTTAAGACTAATAAGCTAATAATAAATATTTTAAAATTAAACAACGAGTCTTATTAATGCGTAGGGTATACATACTATAATACATTGTACCTATCTATGATTAGTAAAATAATTATGAATTCTTCTCCTCCGCGAACGCGAACGAAAATGTGGGCTCCTTTTAGTAGGTATTATAAGTACGTAATAATGACAATGTTTTACATAAGCAATGTAAGTTAGCCATTGCTAAAATATGTATATTTGCAAAATTTAACAATACAGAGAATTGAAGTTGTGAAATCACTTTATGGTTCTTTGGCATACACAAATTAATTAAAAACGGGAGTCCGTACAAACACTTCCCATCTTAACTGGCCGGGCTAAGTTAAGTTTGCATCTAATATGTAAGGCACAACCGATTACGTTTGTTGTATGGGATTTACCCCACCTTAATATTTTATTTTATTCGGTTTTTAGGGTTCCGTACCCGAAGGGTAAAAACGGGACCCTATTACTGAGACTTCGCTGTCCGTCCGTCCGTCCGTCCGTCCGTCCGTCTGTCACCAGGCTGTATCTCGACAACGGTGATAGCTAGACAGTTGAAATTTTCACAGATGATGTATTTCTATTGCCGCTATAACAACAAATACTAAAAATAAAATAAAATAAATATTTAAGGGGGGCTCCCATACAAGAAACTTGTTATAGATTATATATATATGTCCCTTCATGCGCGAGTCGGACTCGCACTTGCCCAATTTTTAATATTTGTTGTTATAGCGGCAGAACAGAAATACATCATCTGTGAAAATTTAAACTATCTATCACTGTTCATGACAGCCTGGTGACAGACGGACACAATAATAATAATAGGGTCCCGTTTTTCACCTTTGGGTACGGAACCCTAGAAATCAGGACCCAACGAGCTGTACCCCTGATTTAGATACTCATATGATGAACTGGGTAATTTTATGGTCGAAGACTAAAAATAATCAATCTGAAAAAAAAGACAGCCAGTTTTTCTCCCTAGCCCTTCAATTCTCTCAAGTAATATACTTACTACGTTCCCTTTATTACGCCAAGAATGGGTTTATTCCCATGACATCAGACGTCTGCTTCCATCAAGCCCGTTCCAGTTTCGCCATACGCGAAATGCCGGCACTATGCTATTCATAGAACAGGGAAACCTATGTAATTATTAAATAGATCACGTTCGAGGTATCAGTCGTAATAAACACCGAAGAGATAGTTTCCTAGTGACCCTGATTTGGGAGTTACTGCCGAGTAAAGAGAATCGTGCCTGTTTGTATAGGTGTTTGGTTGCTTTTGGAGCGACGAGATGCTTAAAGCTAGGTTAAGCGTGTTTGGTCCAAGGATTAGGTGTGAACAAATGTTGGTTTCAATGGAAACATTGAACTTTCTTGTGGGGAAAACCTACATAGCTTTAAAAGCTTTAAAAAAAGGCATCACACTGTACCTTTCCAACTTGTACATCATCATAAATTTATGTAAGAGTCAAACTCTTGTCCGTGTGACTGATGTAGTATGTAGCTGTCTCCATCTATCCCCTATCCATAGCCAACTTCTTGACTTCCCTAATACGCCATGACGTTTACCTTCTAATTTATTATCTTTATTATCTTTCCAACTTGTACAGAAACTCTTAATTCCAAATGTATTAACATCTAATGTCTTAATCTAGATTGGAATTTAGTTTTATTCTTTGCATGATATGGGACGACAAGTTTGAATGGAATTATTGATAGCAGAAACCACTTGGAAGTAGGTACTCGAATAGTAGGTAAACATTTTTACTTAGTCCACTGAACTAAGTAAGATCAGTTGACTAGGCCTGCCTGTTCACTGGAGCGGAGCTGTCCAAAATAGACCAATCATATTAATCAGATTTACATAAATGCACATCTTTAAAAAAAAACTAACTGCGCTGGCTTAGCAACCCAAAATGAGTCTTGGCCTCCCACACAAGAGCTCGCCAATTTACCCAATCCTGTGCAATCTCTCGCCAGTTTGTAACTCCGAGCTCACGCAGATCCTTCTCCACCAGATCTATCCAGCGGTACTTTGGTCGGCACATCCTTTAGGCTTCACAAAGTCGCAGCTTGATTGTTTCATTTTCTCCGCTACTAAGAGTGCATGAGTGCTACTACTACAGAGACGTGCGGAATAGACCAATCAACTGAGTTGAAATCTGTATCTCAGCTCCACTTCACTATTTATTTATTTATTTAATTAAACTTTATTACACAATACAAAAAAAGTAATGCCTTTAGGCACTATTGTGACTGGTCTACCCGCACGTCCCCGCTCCACCTTGCTTCAATGAAGACGCTAACGCTATGCTCTTGTCACTGGCACCACAAGCAGAGTGGTGTACGAAATATCAATCAAGCGGTCGATTCGTCGATCGATCACGACCCAGAGCCCGCACTGAATACCAACCCGATGCGTTTGGTGCCGTCGTAATCAACGTGGCCAGGGCTACGGAAAACCCCATAGATCTACGGAATTTAGGCTTTGTGCCCAGACCTACGGAAATTATTGGTGGACCTACGGAATTTTCGACCACTTTTATTTATCGCCAAAACATGACAAAAACAAAACGGATTTGCTTTTTCTGCGAAAAATGTTCTTATATCAGCCCAAAAACGATGAATAAACTATGGACAAGATGTTTAAAAATATTTTTTATTGTTTTTCCACCTACGTTTTTGCAAAAGTTACTAAATTTTAATAACCTTTGAAACTTCAGTATAGTGAAATGAAGCATTGGAAAAAAATCTGAAGAACTACGGATTTTTCAAGCGACGATCTACGGAATCCTACCGACTTTTCTGTCTCACCCAGCACCCTACAGATTTTCATAAATGTCATCTGGCAACACTGGTCGTAATTGTGCCCCCAAACTGGATCGACACTTGATTGAATTCCCAATCCAGCTGTGAGCTAGATTCAAGGAACTTCACCTAGATACACATGAACTGCCAGTGATCCGTGAAGCAGATTGAAACATCGGACCCACCGAAAAGGCCCACTGCTGGACAAAGGCCGGCCGTGAGTCCTTATCAAACGGCTTACCGTAATCCTAACCAGATTGTCGGTTCCCGTCGTTACCAGAATTATGTCATTTTCGTCGTTACCAGAAATGTCGTCATAACAGGCTTCGAAGTATCACGTTTCAGGCGGAACAACTCTAGAGAATTGTAAAGGAATTTCATACAAAATTGAAGGTCTAGGCCGGGAAGTAATTATTTTTTAAACATGGCGTCTTTGTTCATGAACAGGTTAAACAGCTGAATTATATATTTTTGGAATGGTGTATTTTTTTATTTCATTGCATATGTTTGAGAAAAGTACTATGTACACGCCTTAGCCGTGAAAAGAGCTTGCCAGCTTCGTATCACTATCCGGTCTATAGCTACTCACCCGGCAAGACCTTCTGTCCCGGCCCTGCAATAATGTACTATTAAGTGCAAAATGAATGGACTCTAGTCCAAGCCACTTATTTTCAAGGATCTGAAAATACAAAAGAGGAGCTCTACTTGAGCCCCGCAGGTATTACAGGACTTCGCTGTTAATTGCTCGTAAAGCTTCTGAAACGTTTTATCTGTTTGTTTCGAGTAAACAAGCGCTGGCTTACTGTTCACTTAACCAATTTAAAACAACATTAAAGGATTTAAAGGATACACGGTGTTTATACCACTTTGTCACGTACACTATTGATTTAGTTTATGTTGAAAACCGATCAAGTGCGAGCCTTACTCCCGCACTGAGGGCTCCTTACATATCCATACTTATCCCATCTTATCTGGCCAGGTTAAGTTAAGTTTGCACCTGGTATGTATGGCGCTGGATACAAATGAGGTGCAAGCTAATGCAACCGATCACGTTTGTCGTCGGGGAACCCCACTCAAATATTTATCTGTCTGTCTGTCCCTATATATGCTTAGATCTTTAAAACTACGCAACGGTTTTTTTTTATAGATAGAATGACTTAAGAGGAAGGTTTATTTATGTATAATTCATGCATAATTTATCAGCATTACACACGTGCAGAGCCGGGGCGGGTCGCTAGTTGCTTATAATAAAAATTAAGCCCTCATTATTTTCATGTCATTGCTATTTCAATAATTTTTAGCCAACGTCTGGGTCTCGGACGAGGCCTTAAATACAAATAAATATTGCCTCAGATTTCACTGATTATTAAAGTCGCCATATCAAGTTACTAAGTACTTAATCTTATCATCATTACTACTAAGTTTAAAGTTTCACCAAAGCAAATGGCTTGATACTTAAGAAACAAAACCAATTTGGAAATAAGCTTTCCATTTAATATTATATTAAGGTGGAAAACATTAGTACAGCCGAGATAAACTTAAAATTACTTATTCAACTTCAACTTGGTATCGAATCAATTGTTTCGTAGAACATCTTCTAACCTGCGACCTTTGATTACGAAGTGAAGATTACCGAAGTTAGGAACAACATTAAGCTAAGTTTTTTCCACTTTGGGTGATATATTATTTACAAAAAATATTGGTATACGATCGATACGGTATTATACGACATTAAGATCAACCGTTTACGTCTGTATACGTTTCTTTTCGTATGGGCATCACAAAGTAGAAATAATTGAATTTTCTTGCTTGTTCCTTAGTAGAAACTCTTTCTCCTATAGAATAGAATAGAATAGAATACTCTTTATTGCACACCTCAAGAAGAAAGAAATACAAATACAGATGACACTTAACATTACAATAGAGGCAAACAATAGGCGATCTTATCGCTAAAAAGCGATCTCTTCCAGACAACCTTTGGGTAGCGGACCTATACTATAATATACAATACAAGTATTCTTTATTACACGCCTCTTAAAACATACTCGTACAGGAGAAATACAACGCAAGAAATTACAGTTAGAGGTAAACAACTAAAAGTCTTCCAGACAACCTTTGGGTAGTGGAGAACTTGTTTTATTTTTACCCAATACGATAACTATTTGTCCGCAGGAAAAACGGCTTTTATATGGTTCCGTACCCAAAAAGGGTAAAAACGGGACCCTATTACTCAGACTTCGCTGTCCGTCCGTCCGTCCGTCCGTCCGTCTGTCACCAGGCTGTATCTCAAGAACGGTGATAGCTAGACAGTTGAAATTATCAGAGGTGATGTATTTCTATTACCGCTATAACAACAAATACTAAAAATAACATAAAATAAATATTTAAGGGGGGCTCCCATACAACGAACTTACAGATAATGGTACGGAACCCTTAGTGCGCGAGTCCCACTCGCACTTGGCCGATATATTTTCTAAAATCTATATAACCCTAAGGGTGCTGCCTCACCGCGAGAATACACCTGTAATGTAACAAAAAACATATGAGATTTTCATATCATTTTATGTTACATCACAAGCGACAGCTCGCTGTGCAGAAGCACCGTTAGGGTGCGTTTCCACTTAAGCGGAGCGGAGCGGAGCGGAGCGGAGACGTGCGGAATAGACCAATCACCTGAGCTGAAATCTGTATATCCGCGTCACTATTGTGATTGGTCGATTCCGCATGTCTCCGCATATATGTCTCCGCATGTCTCCGCATGTCTCCGCTCCGCTCCTCTCCGCTCCACTTCAGAGGAAACGCACCCTTACGCGGTTCAGTACTTCAATCTAACTGTGGTGTGAGTGAGGAATTTCAGGTTGCAATACGAACCTATAATGTTCCCGCTCGCAGAACAATCGGCCATGAATCCGTGTTTTCCTTGGAAGGATAAACATCTCGTTCACAATGAATTCTCAAGACGGAAGTAGGGAACGCTTACAAAATATTATGCACCTTGAGCGTTTGTAGCGGTATTATATCTTAGCAAAGTAGCAGTATACAGTAGGTTGACTTCATACCAACAGATGCGGCTAGGTTTACATGAACACGCGAATATACAAATTATGTATGTTTTATTCCAATCACTCTAAAGTACACAATTCCCATGTATGTTGGTGTGCCCTACTAAACTATGCGTGCATTTCTATTAAGGCGTCTCGGTGTCTCGTGGTCGATTTCGCACGTCTCTGCTCCGTTGCAGTAAAAACGCACTCTAACGGAGTAGTTGTTGTATTTTCATGGAATAAAACTTTACTCCCACTAACTTACGTTTCACCGATATTTTAAGTAACAAAAGTAGCCAAATTATGAAAATTGCGTTCCTAATGTTCCTATTAAGTCCGATTAGGAGTAGTTTTGTTATAATGTAAGAAAAACGTGGACTTTTAAATAAATACCTCTTAGTGTAACTAAGGCCTAACGTTGTTACAGCATCAGCGACATGGCAACACGTCTGTCAGACTTCGGACTGTTTCCTTCGTTCCCGTAGACTGGGTTCTGTTTCCTTTCCTGCTGTTTTAATGGAACGAGCCATAACTGGGCCATTGCATAAGAAGAAATTCGTACAATCCGAACATCCTTACATAAGTAATAATTTTAGGCCAAACTGAAACGGAGACGCTCCGGAGGTATATGTCGTATATTTGATGACGCGGTTGGCGCAGTCTGTATAGTGCACCTGCCTACTAAGCCGGCGTTCCCAGGTTCGATTCCCGGCCAGGGCAAACATTTGGCAGATGAACTCGAATATTTGTGCTTGGGTCATGGTTATTTATTTCTATTTATTATAAGTATATAAGTATGTACATCGACGTCTAGTGCCCATGACACAAGCCTTCTTGAGCTTAATTTGGGACTAGATCGATTTGTGTAAGGTTGTCTGATATTTATTCATATTTTATTTATGTTATGTCAAGGTACTGCTTCATCATATCTGTGCCTCCATTGTGTCATAATCCGGAACACCGATCCGGTTTAAGCCGATAACGCTAAGGCAAGAACAAGCGCCGAAAATAGCCCCTTTTGAGCAATCCGATCTATAGGGTGACGTACACGGGAAGCCACGGAAATTGGATATATATAGTATTATAAAATTGTACTGAAAAGGATTTTCTATGCCTTCCATGTTACCGAGTCTCATTTCAGGAAAACAAACGCAAAGCACGATTTTATTAAACATGACTTGAACTGTATCACGGCTGTATCAGTAGTCGGACTTTGTGTGGGAGTATAACCCGCTAATGGGATTATCTCCGCGCCACAGGAGTGATAGCAATGCACGTTTTCTTTCGTATTGTATGAGCATAGATTACAAAGTCATATTTTCTCGATTTCCATTTGAAAAATCGTGCTGAATCACCTGAATAACTAGAAAGATTTTCACCAAATTGGGTACAATATCTGGATATCTAAAGAAAATATCTTAAATCATCTCATCATCATCATAAACTTAAGAGCTAGGCTCTTTTCTGTGGAGCAACTTCCATGTCTCTATATATCTTCCACTTTCTTTTTGATTTACTGATACGACTCGCTACACGCATTTTATCTCTCCTTGCATCGTCTAATATAAGACCTCCTAGGTCTTCCTCTCTTCCCCTCTTCTTCTTCTCCTTTCCCGTTCCTCCTCTCCGTTCATCCGTTCATCCTCTTTCCCTCAATCTTTCCTTCCATGATGATTTTAATTTAAGCGCCATGTCGGCTACGACATCACGGCTGCTAAGGTGGCCAAACATTTTTCCCCTTCTGTGGTTTTCTGTGGTCACCAACGTTCTCTTTTTCCTTTACTCTCTCAAGCACTTCTTGATTCGGCTTTTTTTCAGTCCAGCTTATTCGTAAATCATAAACGTGTTAACTGTTAAATAACCTACGTTTACGTCACGTTCTTACGTAACCCAAATCTTTCCCTATATAATAAAATACAACAATTCTTTATTGCACACTAACAAGAAAAATAAACAATAGGCGGTCTTATCGCTAAAGAGCGATCTCTTGCAGACAACCTTAGTGTAGAGGAATGAGCAAAAAATAAACAATAAAAGCCCCTACCTCCCATACCCCTCCCTCCCTATACCTACTTGTACGGCTTTTTAGTTCGTAGAATTATGCGCTTAGTAGTTACTCGTTTTAAAACTGGCGCTTAAAGTGAACTAGGTCACACGGTGTTTATTTTGCTTTTGAAACGTTATTTAATTTTAATCCTGTTGTTGTTTTCGCGATGAAAGCAAGCAATTTATTTTAAAATAATCGTAACAATGTTCGAAACCGTTCGACATCCATCATGTTATTAATAGAAGTTTCATATTTCGTTGCATCAAGCATTGCTCGGAATTCCAATGGGTCGATGACTTTTTGGTTGTGACTGTTTTTAACCGACTTTAAAACGAGGAGGTTGTCTTTTTGTTTGTTTTATTTTTAATGTTTGTTACGTCAGAATTATTTATGAACCGATTTGAAAACAAAATTATGATGCAGATATGTCCCATAATTCTGGTAAAGACCTGATGCCAGGATTCACGAGGAATCAAAGAAACTCCTCAAATACATATTAATATCAGACAATATAGGCAAATATATAGCGATTTCGGTGTTTCTTTTTTTTACTGTTCTAATTCTAGTCAGAAATACTATCCGTTTGGGAGCTACGATGCCACAGGCAGACACACGAATACACAGATACACATGTTTAACTTATTACACCTTTCTTTTTTTCTTCGGGGGTTAAAACTAGCAATTTTTGGCTCATAATCTGCTATGGTATCACTACCAAAATACTAAACAGTGCTGATCATCCTCTATTTATGGTTGTTTTAGTTGACCGGGATGATGTTAGATCACCGCTCAATAATAGGTACTGTCAATTTCTGGGGCAAGAACTTGACAGATGATGTGAACATGAGCTAATGATGCATAATGACGTTGACTCCATCATTAAGGCACTGATGCCCTTTAGAGATCGCGGTTTTGCAAAATCGTTAACCTTTCTGGGCCAGGTATTACTTGATTAGGTCATAATTGGTTTTCTAAGAACAAACCGTAGCCAAAAATAACGCAGGTTTTGTAACCTTAATTTCCCATGCAAAGGAGCTGCACCATTTAACGGAACGTGGAATTACCTGTAAAAGAGAAAAATAAGACTTTATTTTACATAGAAAAATACCGCGAGTCTCAGACATATTAAAATATTTACAGAACGGGTTTACCCACGTCGAATATTGCTCGACCCGTTTTGTTGATATTTAAAAAAATAAGGCATTAACTACATAATAATACACTGCAAAACCGGTTAATTTACTTTAGAAATAACCGGTTGTGACCGGTTCTACTTTAACAAAATAACCGGTTTCCATGTCCTACAATCAAAATAACATCGAATAAGCAAATAACACCTAATTTTGAAGACAAACATAGTACTTAATTATTTTACTGGATCCTCGATTGATTTACAGTTCTGCCATATCACTGACGTATAGGGCCGCGAGTCGATTATCGCGATTCGCGGAAGTGGCATCGACAAGTTGTCATTTAAAAGGTAAATAAATAAAGCGAACAGCTGAAGTAGACATACCTACAGTGATGATATTTCTGTCAGTTGACAACCAGATGGGAAACATCGAATTTGGCCTCTACTTGTCGGTGATATATACTAGCGTTTTGACCCTATGCTACTTACTATCAAGTGTCAATCATGTTTACCCGACATCACATTACGATTCCGAAGGACAATTGATGGTAAACAGAATAATTGATTAACCTAATTACTCGGCAAATGTATAGCTACACTGCGCAACCCGTCTGGTTCTAAGAGATGTGTAGGTATATGTATTGTACGGTGTTAATGTATACTATGAATGAACAGTATATGTGTATTAGGTATGTAGTGAAGTAATTCAATACGCGTCAATTGATGAGCAAGGGTAACCTTGGTCAGAGATACAAGTCGTCCAATGTACGAACACTTTATTATAAACGTACTAGAAGGGCACCTTCGTACGCGTATTTTTTTTTCGACGGGTAAAATGTATCACACCATCTTTGGATGTCCAGCTATCCCTGTACCAGAATTGGTTAAAATTTGTTCAGCCGTTTCGGAGTGTTTGAGAGCATAAAGGAAATTGTGCGCACAAGAGGGCACCAGGCAGGCATGGCGCCGCGCGCCCATACAAAACAAAAGACGACCCTGCATCACGCTATTACATTTTTCCTGAAATCATGATCCCTCTCCATAGAAACGATTTTCAATAATTTTATAATAGTATTGATATTTAAGCTATTGGCCTATTGAATTCATTTTCAATTAAAATTGTTCTGTCACTTTCAAATGTGTATTATTTTTGCTTCTATTAAAGCGGAAAATAATAATTAAAAATCTTTAAGACTGCACCGAGCGAAATGTTAAAAAATAGGCAGTTGCCGTTAAGCAGACAACGTCAACACTAGTTGTTTAATCCATTTCTTACCTATATATTTAGCTTTTCGAAGAATGTGTTAACAACTTCTCCGTGGAAAAATTATAAGATTATTAATATTTTACCCTAGAAAACTAAGTAAAGTTGGACGAAAACTGTAAAAGCTTAACCAGGTGTTAAGTGTTTTTTTATACTTTAACAATGGAAATCTATTATGATTTTCAGTTCAAAAAAAAGATGAATGTTTACATTACAATTTGTCCGCATCAAATATTTCAATTATTGTTTGGTATTAAAGGTACAGATTTATCAAAAAGTGCTTTTAATTCTCCATACATTTTTACTATGGCGGCCGCGCGCCGATCTAAATACGCATTCCCCGCGCTCTATGGTTCATTCGCAAACGCTCGGCGCCCTCTTAAGCGGGATTTGATCCCACGTCTCTACAGCTTTCAATTTGCTCACGATTTCTTTAATAGAGAATAAAACTGAATTACTTAATAAACCGCTGTCAAAACAACTCTTCAAGAATTTTAGCCTTATTAAGGTGACCTTCCTGTCACCTGTCATGTCTCCCCTATGCCTTATCTAGATGCAACTATCGTCACGCCGCGACACAACACATCTATAATGAGAAGCGCAGCACGTACGTATGTTATGACAATGTAACGTTTGTTTACGTTTTGTAGTCTATACAATATATATAAGTAGTAACAATTACAACACATCGACTAAATGTTATTTTTACGACAATTTATTGTATATGTATTGGGTCTATCGCGATATTTTGATTTACCTTCATTGCCATCCATTAAGTCTGTATATAAACCGCTATCCAAAGTAGCAGATCTCTTGCGCAGTCCAAAGGATGTACTAATTCCATTCCAAAATCCGGGCGTCTATAAAATAGAATGTAGCTGTGGGAGTGCGTATATTGGCCAGACTAAGCGCAGCGTTCAAGAGCGAGTGAAGGAACACATTGCAGCTGTCAAAAATAACCAAATACAGAAATCCGCAGTAGCTGAACATTTGATAACGTCCGGAACGAATCACTGGATCGAGTTGCATAAACCAAAAATCCTTTCCACGGAACGACACTAGGTATTATCCACGGATAGTAAGGGAGGCTATTGAAATAATAAAACACCCTAAGAATTTCAATCGGGAAGATGGTTTTAATTTATCGCCAACTTGGGGACCAGTGATTCAAAAGTTGAAACCACGGGATATATCTTCGGATCTGTGCGCGGAAATTGTGAGTGTAGTGTGCCGTGCCGGTGATAATAAACATTAACAAATGGAGGATAGTCGAACTTTTATCTTCCTACCCATCCGTTTTATTACACATTTCGTCGGGTAGTGATACATTTGGCCGACATCTCCAGTAACAACTCGCTGTTTCATCAGTACGCCTGGGACCACGGCACGTGAAACCGTGTTGAAACGTCAGGCAATGAAGGTAAATCAAAATATCGCGATAGACCCGGTTCAATAAGTTTTAATTATAGGTATTTTGATCCAAAGATGTCTGTTGGACAAAAACTAAGGAGTTTCGTTGTGTACGGCGGTCTTACGTGGTGGCCATTCAAAAACTCTTTGACCTGCTTAGGTTAGCTTTTTAATCGCTGACTCTAAATTTTGTTCGCATGTATTCCGTATAATTTTATGATCGTTCATATAATTATGCAACAATCGCAAAAAAACAGTTCCGTTAAAAATTAACTAGTCATTCTCATCGCTATCGCAAACTCAAAAGTATGCCACTCAAGAACATTTCGCCTCAACGGCGTTTCTACAGGCAATGATGGTAAGAAAATTCGCAATGTCACTTCGTAGTGCTATATCAGTGACAGTGACATAACAAAGTTGCGCAAGCGACTGTTGATCTCTCGTTAGCGGCGCGTGAGTCATCATAATTAGCTAAAAGTCGTCCACTGAGGGACAAAGGCTTCTCCCGAGAGTCTACAACTGCTGGCGATGCGACTTATCCAATATGCAACAGCCCCCAGAATCCTGACTAGCTCTTTTTTTTGTCATAGGGGGCAAACGAGCAAACGGATCGCCTGATGGAATGGATTACCGTCGCAATACCAGAGGAGTCACAAATGCGTTGCCGGCCTTCCTGATGGGATACGCTCTTTTCTTGAAAGGTTTGAAAGCCCGCAAATTATCTGTTTAGCCCAATGCCTGACTGGTAGAGAATGACCTCCAGCCACTGCACATCAGTTATGGTTAAACATGGAAACTTACCCATTATTTATAAATAAGACCTGAATGTATTGGACATGTTTACTGCAAAAATAAATCTATTCTTACCGCCTTATTGTACGATAAGTTCTTTTGTGCAATAAATATTAATTAAATAAAGGCGTATTGGTCCGGAAATACCGCAAGCGAGCGTTCATTCCACAATGCACGTGTTTGGTTCTAAGTGGTAAGTGTATTTGCAATGTCACTCCGCAGTGATATATGTGACAATGACATAACAGAGGACGTTGCGCAAGCGACTGTCGATCCCTCGTTAGCGGCGCGTGAGTCGTATTGTTTGTAAACTGCAGAGCTGTAGTAACATCAGTTTTTACACTGCAGTCTAGTTTTGAAGGAAACATGTTAGCTGTATGATCGGAGCACGATCGCAATTCGTTGGGATGTTTTTTATATCGCCTGGTGGAAGCCACTAAAATTTCTGTCATTCTTCCAAACCTCGTATCTAGTTGAAGATTGACAATGAGATACGCTTTGTATTTGTTACTTAGCGAGTTTTGGTTGTAAACAGACGATAATTATGTATGTTTCCCAAGTAGGTACTCGAACACGGCTGACGCGATTTGGATGTTTTTTTGTTTGAATGGGTATACTTTCTAGTTGGCCCCATTGTCATATAACATCACTTTGTTTCGTTGACTTCGGTTATTTTATGTCAAAAAGTTATAATTGTCTGCAAGGGATTCTTTGGAGGCTACTTTTGTCCCTTGAACGTCGTATTTGCAGGCATCATGATTGAGTTTACAGCGCGATAAATAATTGACAAAGCAACCGTCACTTTCCATTTGCACAAGGATTGCTTCTATCGAACTCTAATAAGCCGTTAAAATATGCACAAATTTCTTAAAATACTCTTCTGCAATAATGCACTAACGTAACACCTAGCCTTGGATGCATCAGAGCGGAGCATTGCATCAAATGCATCCCAGCATGATGTGGAAATCTATTCTATCCATCCAAAATGCAGCGAGACCCAACAAAACTCGTACTAACCGGTTGACTTAAGTTGGCACCTGGTGTCTAACAAGATGGATATATATGAGGTGCAAACTGAACTTAACAGTGTTGTATTTACTTACTGCCTTTCAGATGGTTGTAAGGCTAGTTTGAGCGAAGTGTTGCAAATTAGTAACGTGAATGCAATCTCAATGTAAACGTGTGAGTTTGGAACAATGAGGATTGGGTGCTATGCAATTAGATAGTTGGATTTTTGATGCGCTATTTTTCCAGGTTTTGTAATAATATCTGTGTTGTGTCTCTACATTATGCCCATGTGATGGACGATTTATTTTCATTTGAGGCGGCTAAGA
The DNA here is from genome assembly GCA_932273695.1 of Apotomis betuletana. Lineage (NCBI taxonomy): Eukaryota > Metazoa > Arthropoda > Insecta > Lepidoptera > Tortricidae > Apotomis > Apotomis betuletana. The sequence goes on from OW026312.1 coordinate 21,749,216, forward strand.
GTCACGCAACGTGCAATGGAAAGGACTAGCTCGGAGTTTCTTTGAGCAATACAATCAGAAATGAGAATATCCGCAGAAGAACCAAGGTAACCGATATAGCTCACAGGATTGCGAGGTTGAAGTGGCAATGGGCAGGTCATGTAGGCCGGAGAATGGACGGCCGGTGGGGCAGCAAAGTCCTAGTGGCGACCACGTATAGGAAAGCGCAGCGTGGGTCGGCCCCCGACTATTTAAAAGGGAGCCTTCTTTCTGCAATGTCTATTTAAATGACTGAACAGTAAAACCTCACAGCAGAGTATGTGTTTTGTTTTCCTGTACTTTTTTTTGTAATAAACTGAATAAGGCAGTTGCCTTAAGAGTTTGAACTTGGTTTTCTGTTTTCTGTTGTTAAATTACGTTCGCCTGAGAGGCTCTAACTCCTCAGTCATCACTCATGTTCATGTTTACAGCAATAAACATAAACAATAGAACAGCACAGCCAATTTCCACGTGACTCCATGTCAAAGTTAAATTATTAAATTAAATCGCAGTACAATTTAGCTTGACCTGCTTTCCAACCCACTGCACTAGTGTGTCAGGACCCTTATTTACATTGTATTAAAGTTTGATTTCATATAACACGCCCTAAATGTAATTGAATGCCGGTAGTGAATTGTGTATTGTCGTCGATTGAACTGGACCTTTAGTGGTAAAGAGACGTATGTGCCTATAAAAGCTATAGGTATATCCTTTGTGATATTAAATCGGGTCCCTAGGGGAGTAAAGGCTTATGTGCCTATGAAATCTTTAGGTATATAAGACTTTTTGATATCGAAAGATGAATCTGAGTATCAGTTGCGACATGCACTCAGCGATTTGTTTGAATGAAGATTTACGATTTAGTCTTGAGAGAAACTCAAAATAAACCTTGTAGAATGTTATAGACAGTTTAGATTGTTGTTTTCAGTCTCTGTGTTCTTAGGACTTTATGAATGGGGTATAGTAAAGTTAAACTGTGTGGATTACTTTACTGATAAGAACTCGAGGAAAGGTCAGAGGGATTTCAGTAAATAACTCCTGACTTTTAAGTTTTAACTTATTTGACGTCTCCTAAGATCGGCATCGTTTTCAGGTTTCCTTTGAGTGTAGGTGATTGACGTTGTTTCGTCAGAGACAGCGATTGATTGACGTCTGAGTCAAATAGAATCAGACGGAGAGCGACTCGTATCATCGGCTGCCAGCGAATTTCAGATCGGCTTGACTCCTTGGCGCTGCGTAGAGATGTAGCCTGTCTCTGCATCTTTTATCGCTTGTATAACGGGGAGATAGTTGGTTGTCCACAACTGTGCGTTTTTCTAGCAAATTCCTGCCTTCTACAGTCGCCTTCTGATATATCGCAGCATATAAGGCGTTCATAAATATGTGAACATGTACTGTAACGCCCAGTCAATAAGAGTCGTGTTCAGATATTTATGAATACCTTACATGCTACGATATATCTGATGGCGTCTGTACGACTAGATTGTGGAATGAATTGTCACTTGCGGTATTTCCAGACCGATACGACCTTCGAACCTTCAAGAAAAGAGCGTAATCCCACCTAAAAGCCAGCAACGCACTTGTGACTCCTCTGGTGTTGCAGGTGTCTATGGGCGACGGTAATGAAAAAATTAAAAATGAAAATGAAAAATGTTTTATTTCTTTCCTAAGATGTACATTATTTTACATGTGCTGGTGTCCCCTTTTTAAGTAAAAATAATACCTGTGCTAAGGGGAACCGCTCTTCCATGTGAAGGTAACAATTAGTACAGTTGTGTAGGAGAAAAGAGGTAAGACAAGGTATAGGTTAAATTATATAGTCTAAATCTAGAGTCTAGCTCACCGCGTATAGGTAATCGTAATCGTAATCGTTTTTCATTAGGCCATCCGTTTGCTCGTTTGCCCCTTATTACATAAAAAAAGAAAACACCTCTAATTGACGATGTGTTCCGCCGAGAACAACTGGACGAGGACAGTTTGACAGAGCAGTGCGGAGTCATTCCGATACAGCATTGCAGGTGTGAAGTATGAAGCACGAATCACCGAGCACGCGATGACTCCACCTTGCTTCTTGCTTGACACATTTTGGTAAGTACAGTTGTTGATCTTATTTTTTTTTAGCTGGGCTCACTACTGGGCAAAGACCTCTCGACTGCGGCCTGACACTTCATCCGGCCAGTTGCTGATCTTACATTACACTTCTGAATTTATATCTGTAACAATTGAGACCCTAAGACTGAGAGATGGAATTGGAGTTCAGTTTTAGTGCATCTTAACTGCAAGCCAACGTCGCAATCCAATCGCAGTTGACGCGTATCTCAACCGACTACACACTGGTTTTAATGAAGTTCTAGTTTATACTAGTTAGAGTATTAATGCAGCTGTGATACAGTCCCTCTGTGTCGGTGCCAAATAATAATAAAAAAATACAAGTAACGCTTTATAACTTATGAAAGCTTCACGCTAGTATAATCCAATAATAAAAAGTAACAGCGGAACAGAAGACGTAACATTCCCTCGGACATTATCCAAATAGACCAACCGTCTCTCCGATCAAAAATGGCGGATCAATTAAAAAAACTCGAGCACATACGTCATTTTTGACGGCAGTTAGTTTCCTAATCTAAGGCTCTATTGTTATCAGAGATGTATTCATAAATGTATGATTCTTTTTAAATGCAAATAGGAAAGTGTACGGATAGCGCACCGATGGTGTACCAGATTAGGTACAGTGACTGCGAAAAGTCTTATTGCTATCAATGGAAAACAATGGCGGATGCAGCGGACGATATAGTAGTGATTAAACTTTTTAAACGGTATTGATACTAATGTTATTAAAACTATCGTGAGACATCTTTACTAATTATAAAAAACGGTATGTCGGGCCGTTCCTGACAATTTTTACGTGAGTTTATACCGTTTTTTTATAATTGGTATTGATACTTTTAACACTGCTGGACAAAGAAATAATAAATGTCGGACAACCTAGATACTACTACTAGGACTGGATACTAGACGACGGTATAGGTACATAATTATATAGAAGCATCCACGGCCCAGGAACGAATGTTCGAATTCATCACACAAACACTTGCCCTTGCCGGGATTCGAATTCGCCAACTGCATCGTCCAACGGTGATAAACTATTTACTGTCTGGTTTTTTTTTAAACACACATTTGCCAGTTATCTGTTAATGTTTGTATTGATGTAGCAAAGACATATTGTTTGTCAAATCTAACGATTGTCATTTGTCAATAGTTGCTCGAATCGATTTTATCGACGAACTTTTTTTTCGAACCCGTATATTTTTGTTTATTTTGCGTAAATCAATATTTTTTTGTGCTACAAGCTGTTGGTCTCACTGGAGCTTTCTATGTTAAATAGTAATTTGTTTTATTGTTCTTTCTTCAGGTTATCAATTTATCGATTTAATCGATTTCTACCAATTTACAATAAAATACTTCAACACCGTGATAAGAAAAAATATAACATGAACTCAATTGTATCAAATAGAAAGTTAAAAACGTTTATAGATACTTGAAAAACCACTATGTCATTGCTTGTTTTTTTTTATAAAATTCAATAGGTCGTGCAGATTTACGTTATATGGGTCCGGATATGTGTCAAATGTGTGTTTAAAAAAATACAGATTATAGTTGAAAAAAAATACAATGTAGTTGTCTGCGTGACAGTACCGTACAGTGGTGGACTGGTCGCTTGCGCAACCCGCTCTCACCGAATTACGCCAGTCATCAGCCGTCACTTGATCCGCATCGCCCGAATGTCGATAACGATTGTTTTATTCCCTCTCGGGTCAGCTTGCCATTGTTTGATCGGCCGAGATTTATTGAATGTTAATTTTAAATAATTACTTTGTTCAATAGGATTAATTTCTATCCTTTTTAGGGCTCCGTAACTCAAAACGAAAAAACGGAACCCTTATAAGATCACTTTTGTTGTCAGTCCGTCCGTCTGTCAAGACCATTTATCTCGGGAACGCGTGAAGGTATCGAGTTGAAATTGAATCATAATACTCAAAACTACAGTCCCTTAAAGCTGTGAAAAAAAACTACGTTACAAAATTGTCTAGATATCTCTTTAAGGCTCATTATCCGTTCCAAAATGCGGATTGTTTTTCTATGATCAGACATGTTTCTTAACATAACTATTATCAATGTTACTACTTAGAACAGGGCAATTGCGATTCACTTGTATATATTTGAAACTTAATTTGAATTTTTCATTGATAATTTTTGTTTCAAAAAGTACTTGAAAGTGACAAAATTCATGCAAAAAACAGTTTTTTTTTTCAACTTACTTTCGACTGCACGCAATGAAAGCATGAAAGAGCTTTGTAACTATCTAGAACTCGGGGAAAAATATTATACACTTCTAAAAGTTGGTTGAAATTATCAATTATATTTGTCATAATATAAATTTTATAAGGAATAGCATCTATTAACACGTTGAATGCGGTACATGTCAGTTTTGGCTTGTACTGGACTTTCTTTTGGTGCGGCGCGAGGAAGTAGCTTGTCTCTGTCTGGTGCGGGGGTAATTTGAATATGAAATCCTATGGACTAGAAATAGTCAAGTATACATTTATGCTTCTTTCTGCAAATTTTATCCAATGGATACATAAAACTGTACAAGACAAATTTGACTCGTTTCGCACCAGGTGAAAAAAATAATCAACCAGTGCGGTACCAGCCAAAAGTGTCTTGTATCCTACCGCCTTGTATCGCACCATGGGTACAAGTCAGTACAGACCAGTGCGGGGATCGATCCTTACGTATCATATGTTTATCTTTCGGCTGTCGTTAGTTTTTCGTCATCGTTGACCAAGAAAGTATTACCAAAAGTGTTATAAAATATTTGAAGAAATTGAGCGTAGTGAACCGAAGAATAAAGAAATTGAGAAGTAATGCGACGATAGAATATTCACAATTAAAAGAGAAAACACAGGTGGGGCCTGTGTCCATGATGCGGTACAAGTCAGTTTCGTATCGTTAATTAATTGTCTTATAATTCCTAAACCAAGGTCGATAGTCTGTAACGAACTTAGATTTAGATCACTCAATTGTTTAACTTGCTATTGTTATCAGTAAATCATCAATTTGTTAAACCAACAAAGATATATTTGCCAAATTCTAGACCTCTAGTCACAAGCCAAAATAGTCTTGTACCGCACTAGTGAAAAACTATGCTACAATTCAAAAATGATATGTATAGCACTGAATGAAAATTATAAAATCCAGTTCCCGCATTCAACGTGTTAAGTATAGTAGATATTATAAAGATGCAGATCGGGGTAGTCATTCAGAAATCTGTACCTGTTACGCTATTTTGAATATTCATTTTTTCTATCCTACTTGAGAATCATGAATTACATGAATACTAACAAGTTGATTACAATAATAACTGTACTCAAATCTGATAGTCATACTCGTAATCTAATGTAAAAATTAACACATCGATCTTCCATCTCTTTCGCACGGTTGCCCCCTTTCACTTCGCTCTAATTAGCCACAAGAACCAAGTTAACTTTGCGGGTGAGTAAACTGGTAAGTAACATAGCTCGGTACTGATTTTGCGAGTTTCTTTAGAAACGGTGATATTTTACGATGCATGCGTAGGTTTGTATTTTCGTATTGTGCGTATGGGAAGATTAGTCTAACTGTAAATTGTCGTAGGCGAGATTTTATTTTATATTATAAAATCTATATTTATTTTATGAGAAATCAGACTGAATTGAAACTGACTACAAATCGAACCCGAGACAGGGTAGTCAGAGTGGCGTGGGGTCCACAGAACCCGATTGCCACCGGCTTGCCAATTATTGAAAATCTTACCTGTTATTTTTTGAAAACCTTAAGCTTTATTTATTCTGTTTTTAGTATTTCCTGTTATAGCGACAACAGAAATACATCATCTGTGATAATTTCAACTGTCTAGCTATCACGGTTCATGATATACAGCGTGTACCATTAAGTATCAAGCAAAAAAAGGAAAAAGAATCACGTTTGTTGTATGGAAGCCCCCCTTAAGTAATAATTTTATGCTGTTTCTAGTATTTGGTTTTAACAACGCGGCAACAGAAATACATCGTCTATGAAAATTGCAACTGACTAGCTATCACGGTTCATGAGATACAGCCTGGTGACGGACAGACGGACGTACAGTGGAGTCTTAGTAATAGAGTCCCGTTTTACCCTTTAGGTACAGAACCCTAAAAAGAGGGTTATGTTATGAATTACGACTTTGTTCCTCTTCATGAACGAAATTATAATTTGGAAAACCTCCGCCGCCTCAAATTGATACTGTAAATCAACCGCGCCTCGTTCAAGGTCCCTCGTAATTGGAGGAGCAGTAAAACAGGTCTAAATTCGACGTTTACAATGATATATGGCCCAGATTTTGCCACTAGGGAATGTAATCGGTTAACCATGTGAGGCTGCCATCTCTAAATTCGCCGAACTCGCAAGACTTATAAAACCCGGACATTTGGCGTAAATAGCATCTATTCCCCGGAAGTGTCCGATAATAATGTTATTAAACAAATAATCGCTTTATTTTTCATTCACATAAAAAATGGCCACTTTTTGATCGAGCCAGCGAAGCAAGCGGAGCATCCCTCTTTTAAGTTGGCCGAGGCAAAATTCATTTTAATATACTGTTAGGAGAGACGTGTACTACTAACTAAACAGCGTGATCAATAATAAAGCTAAACCAATGCATACCTCTTCAGGATAGAGGTACTTATAAAAACAACGAACACTTGACAGTGTAGACTAGTCTCCATGTGAGTAACAGAGAGAGTCAAAAACAAGCATTCTGGATGTTCAAATGTTCGGCAGTTCTCGTCTACGGGTCACATTTCTCTACCCATTCTCGTCTCGTGAAATTCTGTAAGCAGATTCGACAGCTATATCGATTTTTTTTTGTTGATTTACTTTTTCTAAATAAAAAAATAGCTACCTATTTAAACAAGTTACCTACAAAATATAACACGAGCAATATGTCTTTTGACGTACCTACTGAGCCAGATTTTTAAGATACCAACGTTACTTATGCAGATCTATAGCAAGAAAAAGATTTATTACTGCATTTAAATAGGTATATCGTAATGCATCGTCGAATCAGTGTCGGTTCCACGTACTGGCTAATTTACATAGACTCGCTTAAGTCTACCGCACGTGAAGTAACTGGAAACGTCGGCTCACTAGCTAAAGCTAGGTATATAGAACAGTCTAAGTCAAGAACAATCAATTATTAACCCATTGAATAAACTGAGAATTTATTTTCTGTCAAAGTTACTATTTGCAACTATACCAACTAAAATACAAAATTCCTCCTTTCTTGATGTATGATCAAAACATTAGCAGTCGCGCCAAATGTATTCAGCCTGTGCTTCCAATAGTACGCCTTTTCCAGAAAATACAGCCTGCTACTTTCCTCCTGTGTACCTATTTCAATCAACCACCATTTATAATACCTATACTGTATGTGCTACAAATACTAACATCATAATGGAATACAGCAATGAGAGCGGTTCATCATGACCCCCAGGTTCCGTCATGCCATTCATTCTACTTGAATACGCTATACACGATGATTTTTAATCGGTGATCAGGAGTAGAAAAATATTAATATTTAGCTAAAATTAAACTTAATACGCGAGGTCCCACGCAATTACCTCACTGTTAAATTAATTAAAAGTTAAAACATAATTAAAACTAATAACCACTAGATACATGGTCATCCTACATAAATTATTGAAGTACGATACCTACGTCAAGTGTCATCGCTTTGGCGGGAAATTTTACGAAATTTTCTACGACTTTGTTTATGTAATGAAATGACAATGACAAGTTATTAGTCTTAAATTGTCATTCCCATTAAATTATTAAAGAGGTTGTAAGCACACCGATACAGATTAGTTCGGTGACAAGGAATTTAGGTTTCAGAATAAAAATTATCATAGAAAAATAAAAGTTTGTTTTCATGTAATTACGACTTCAACGTGACCGCCATCAATTACTGAGTTAGAAAAGTTGGTACCTGATCACCGATTAAAAATCATCGTGTATAATAATCATTAATCACTGGTACCTATGTGCAGTGGAATATTTAGTGCAGTTGTTCCCAACCAGTGGTCCGCAAAAGTCAAATTGAATGAATGAATAAGCTTTATTTACTCAAATATAGTTCACGTATAAAAAGGTCTTAAATATAGAAAAAAAGTTGCACATATTTAGCCGCTGACGCGACGTGTAAGTTTTATGATTGCTTACATACTAGAGAAATATGGTCCGTTAGCGATTTCAAATTCGTGGGCTCACTGGAAATAGGATGTTCGTATTTTTTTGATAAAACTAGATTATCATTATTGCCTATCAGTCTGTGTCGCGTACCAGTCCGTCAGCTCTCTAGTAGTTTAACGCTCGATCGGCATCGGGTGGAAAAATTCCGTCGCGAAATTACTCCGCACTTATGCATGCGTCATTATCTGGTTTAATACGTGTACAGTAAATGCATGTAAAACTTAAAACACAGCGTAACAAGTGTTCAAAGGTGCGTAATTGCCCCCGAAATTACAAACAAAGTACAGTCGACTTCGAAAATTTACGAGCAAATATCAAAAATATCGTTTTATAAACATCGTTTTAAAGATCCCATTAGTTAAGTTAGGTTTGTTGTATTATTCTGAAATATATACTTTTTTGTAATATAGGCTTTCGGACAAATTAAAATTCGGCGAAACGTTTCAGATGGGAAACAAAAATTCGGGCTTACGATATAACCCGGCCAGGCCAGTGTCCAGGTCGTGAGGAGTGTCTTTACAAAAGGGCTTACTTCTCTATGAAATTTATTTATTTATTTATACAAAAATAAGCCATTTTGAAAAGATACTCCTCATGTAAGCACATGCCATTAGTATTATCTCATCTCATCGATCTTCTCATATTCATAATCCAAAAAAATCCGCTCAAACACGCGAATCACCAGTAGAACCGTCTTCACACTGCATAAAATACACGAAGAAAATGTATACAGCATCGAGCAACATTTAACACCGCAAAAACCAAAAATATGCAACTCAATTTATCAAGAATTCTCGTGGTAAAGTTTTTTCGATCAGCAAGCATTAAGAATTCTCGATAAAGTAGGGGAAATAATAGGTTTTTTAGTCTTATCTGTGCACTGGAAATGTGTAGATATTTTTCGTTATTTTTAGATTGCGTCTCTGATCCTAAGAAGCTACGCGACCTTATTTTAAAAATGATATGCATTATTGATATTATAAAAAACTATCGTAAGACATCTTTAATCATTATATAAATTGGGCAAGTGCGATTCCGACTCGCGCATGAAGGGTTCCGTACCATAATCTTTAATAAGTTTGTTGTATGGGAGCCCCCTTAAATATTTATTTTATTTTATTTTTAGTATATGTTGTTATAGCGGCAATAGAAATACATCATCTGTGAAAATTTCAACTGTCTAGCTATCGCCGTTCTTGAGATACAGCCTGGTGACAGACGGACGGACGGACGGACAGCGAAGTCTCAGTAATAGGGTCCCGTTTTTACCCTTTGGGTACGGAACCCTAAAAACGGTTTAAACTCACGCAAAAATTATCAGGAACAGCTCGACACATTTCGAACTCGTATAGAGCTCTTCATCAGGGACAGCTATCCATACTGCTACGCGACTTTAAATTATAAAACCAATTGATATTTATTTTTCTTTGGGTGTTCTGTATACAATTTGCATTTGCAATCCACATAAATAGAAATTGACCTGAAACAATATTTAAATACTCTTTTTGACAATGACTATTTTTCTATTTAGCACCATAAAACGGCGCAATGCACGCTTTCTTTTAAGAGAAAATTACTTTCGGACAAATGAAAATTTGGCGAACGTTACAGATGCGAAACAATGTTTGGGAGTTGAGATAGGTTACCGGGCTTAGAAAATGGCGTCCTATACAAAAATACTGCACTAGCAGTTAACAATGTGTTTTTAATAAATAATTTATTATAGTCAAGTTGGTGTTTAATTAATAGGTACATACATCACAACTATCATTATCTATTCTAACTAAATCTTATGAAAAGAAAATGTTTTGTTCCATAAATAAGATCAATATTGTATAATAACAATAACATCAATCTTTCATCGAGTTATTTTCAAATCCATTCCCGATACGCGGCGTATCCGTAAAATCCAATAAAGTTCTATTTTTAACGTCTTGGGGCTTATGGCGGATGGGATGGATTTATTTACACTTTATAGTTTCAAAACAAGAAAAACATGTTTGTAGTGCAAAGGCTAATTTATGAGATACTGGATTTAGCATTTTAACCTTTTTCAAGTTACGGATTTCAAATAAAAATACAAATTTTCAATTATAAGCCATGAGAGAACTGACTGGAGAGAACTGCACCGAGAAGAGTGAAACTCTTAAATAATAATGTCATAATTGTGGCAACCCTACGCGAGGGCTTCGGGGCTATAGTCTGCGATCAATCACGAACGGCCCATTTTTTGTTTCAGCAACTCTATCTGTGGCTCACAGAGCTGGTATCACTACTTGTTTTATGTCATATGGGGCAAACGAGCAAACGAATCGCCTGATGGAAAGCGATTACCGTCCCCCATAGACACCTGCAACACCAGGGGAGTCATAAGTGGTCTTTCAGGTGGGAGTAAGCCATTACATACGGATACAAAGATCACAGCTCAAAGAAAAATGCGTAATCTGGTGCAAGAGACCGGGAAACGAACCCGGTACCTCTGGATTGCCGGTCTGGTCTGGACCCACCAGGTTACGTATTTCAAATTTTCTTTGACCTTTGATCTTTGTATCAATCGTTTAATTTAAAAATTGTGGCGTGTACCCACATTAAAAAAATGAGACATTAATATTTCATAAATTTATTTGATTTTCATGTTTTTAAAAGACTAATTGATTCTGATTTTAATGTACCTACCACATTTTTAAGCAGGAACCAGCATTTAAAAACACTTTATTTTAAAACCAATTTTGCTAAACGGAGATAAAATTGCTTATGTTTTGACGTGGATTGTTACGAAAAATAAATTTTCTTGAGCTGAAATAGGAAATGTGTTTTTTAATGCTTTTGCGCATCCTGGTAGATTAGGGCAGGTTCGGTCACTATACGACGGTAAAATTTCGAATATCGGATTAGCCTTACTGTATCGTGCTTACACTTCGAAGACGAGAACGAAGAATTACCTGAAAAAAAAAACATTAAAGCTTAGCAAGTTAGCAAAAAACAAAATAATTGACTTCAGAATCATAAATTGACTGGGATCTAACTCAAAAGTCCTGTCCATACACAAAAAATATATAAAATAAATATAACCCTACTTTGACACAATCGGGTAAAAACAGTCAAATTACAGGACCTTCCAAAAACAGGACCTCTGTTTAAAATTTGGTTTAACGAACTTTTTTTTTTTATTCGTTCCAGCACTGTGGAATATCCTCTGACGAGCACCCGACTACCACAATCGTGCTAGCTTCCGAAGTAGTGGGTGGTGTTTAATAACTCGATAAATACAGTAGCCATCATGGCGTGTCTAGTAAAAACGCCTTCACCGACGAATCACGATTAACGACAAGCATCCGAAGTCTTTGAAAATACTTGAGAGTGACCACTAGTGTCTCGTGTGCACAATGTTACTTATTAAGGCATGCCTTCACGACAACTGCAGTATTATGTGTATTGCAGCGTAACTATGGAATTCACTAGAAAAATCAATGCTAATAAATAAACATGTTAGTTATTGATATCAGTTCCATATATGCGGATAATGTATGACTCGTAATGAGTATTAACGTGCGGAATTATAGCTTGCTGCTGGAAATGGTATGTATTTAATCGCGTGACAATTAGTAGACGTAAGATTTAGACATTGGAAAGGGATCGGATACCTCAAGTTGTTTTTATCATAGTTTCGATCCTATGAATTATTTGAGAGAGTATGTATATCGTATGAGTATTTCGCAACTTTCTGGGGCTTGAAGATAACATATGTTAACTTTTAATATGACACAGCTCGGACTCTATGTTCGCTGACGCTGGCGTTCCTCAAGGTTGCATACTATTACCCACCACATTCATTCAGCATATCAATCATGTAGCTAATATTATGAGATTTATAAGCCTTTATTATGTTCGATATTTATTATTTTGCGATGACCATGTCTTGCTTGTATGTGCGAACACAAGGTTTTACATTTAAATAAAACAATTGAAACGGATTGAATTGCATATATAGTAATTATTTGAGACAATGTTTCGGAAACTTTCAGCTTCCGTTATCAAGGGTTGATAAAACTTTTAATCCGTTAATATCCTGTTAAACTCTATATACTGTTAAGTAGACTTCGTTTAAATCATCTCAAACCTTAGTACGAGTATGATAATTGATATATCTTACTCATACTAACTGGTACTAACTATATTAAGTCATTCACTATAGCTTGTCTGTCTCCGCTATCGTAACACCGGAATGGAAGGGCTTTCTGAGCGATATCTAGTCAAAACAAATGCAATTATTTTTTCTTTTTGGCAGTGTCAACTGACATGACAAGGCATCGTTGGTTTCTTGTCAGTTGCCATTGCGACTTGGGCTCCCCTTTTTGCTTACCATCAGGCGAGAGCCACTTTGTTGTGCCAATATAAAAAATAAAATATATACTTATATTATATAGAAAGATTGTAATCGAGTTAAACTAGTACCGACGTCCAGTCACGGTTGAGTGAATCATACTCGTAGGTCTGCCCGATCTGTCGGTGATAGTTGTCTAAAACCATTGCGGACCACCTCCATGATGTTGTCGGCCTGTTTCAGACAGTTCGACTGTCATGCTAATTTGTGTATGTAAATACGTACTCTGCAGCGATAGCCAGGGGCTACTCGCAAGTTTCTAATGACTTATGTCTGTTATATAACAAATATATATGTAGGTACTTTAGCAATGTCTATTTACCTACCGGTAATGGCTTCAAATAACAAGTCATCAATGTCATGTCACGATTTTGACTATTCAGTTCGATAAGCCAAAATCGATGATAGGTATGTATGTATATGTAAGATGTGTGATATATATGTCCGATACATCGCCCAATGGCTAAATGCTAATTTCAATGGAATTAGGAGCTTAGTCATGTACATTTGTGTTAGAGATGTAAGCATTTGAGCATAACTACATCATATTCTAACCGAGATAATTATTATTAAGCATACCTTTGAAGTTTACGTACGAGCCACACTACTGCTCTTAAAACGGTGACGGTGCGTTTAGCTATGTTGCATATTTACGCATGCAAGATAAAATGTTGAGTACAAATAAACAACTCATTACTTTCAATCCAACTATCGAAAGTCTGTCAATAGATCAACACCAAGTGATTATCGACCTCCCCTTATCTTTATGAATAGGGACCTATAGATGTGCTTCGACCCCTATTCTGTGGCAGTCTATTGAGTCTATTGTCCACTCCATCACAATCACATTTCTGATATCAACAGCAAAAACGCAGTAACTGCACAAAGCCAAGTAGTTTCCTTGGGATAGCCAAGTTTCATATTAAACGAGCGCGAATAAGGTCCCTTAATCCAAACATACATTTCCTCTTTTATTATGGTAACAGACAAAAATCCCACAGACCTTCATCTACTAACGAGACAAAAGGATCCACGAGAATATCCGGCAAAAATCATTGAGATAAGGCTCGGAGTACACGTCATTTCCTAACTAAGTCGGGCTCAGAACCTTCTATGTCAAGAAGGGCGTAAGTTATATCAATTTTCAGCTGAAATGAGATTTTTCGTGTACGAAGGAATCTAGTAATCCTATTACGAACGACTCACCGTGAGTCAGAGCGTGATATTTGTTCCTGGGAATATTAGGGAGATGTTTTTCAGATGTGACTCACGTGGTTGTTTACTTTATATGAGGCTGGATTCAGTCAACATCTTATAATATGCAAATATGTTAGCAGTGACTGTGACTGACAGACAACAGACGTAACAAGTAAGATCGGTGATCACGTATGCCCCAAATATCAGCATCAAATGAATTTCATTTATTTATTTAAACTTTATTGCACAAAACAAAAGTCAGTACAAACGGCGGACTTAATGCCAAATGGCATTCTCTACAAGTCAACCATAGGGCCAAACAGAGATATCAGAAATCTGATTGTACAGAGAGCATGAGATGCATCTTTAGCGATGCGTCCTATGTCGCTGTACCTAAATGACAGCTCTCAATTTGACCTAATGCAAAACGACGATTAAATCACTCAAACAGCTATATACCAATCAAATTTAACTTTAATTAGAAGTATGCATGTAATTCTGTACCAGGGATGTTTAACGCGAGAACCAATTTTTTTTTTATTGATCGATAGTACAAAAGTTTCGTACAATATTTTAATATAGTACGAAGCTTACTTTACATGGAAAATCGTTCAGTAAACAAGCCTAGATTATTTATAAACTCATCTAAAAGCGAATAACGCGGACACGAGTGGAAGGCTACCTTTAGAGGGTCATTATAATGTCCCCTAGTCGCCTTGGGACGTGGTTTCGAGATGATCACGGAGTGCCCCAGGGTAGTGTCCTTGGCCTAAATATCTTTATCTATATCTTATACGTGGCATCCGTGTTTTTGTCTGCATCTTCCAATTTGTTAAAAGATACTCGTATAATAAGACGCACAAACGACTATCAAGTCAATAATATACAAGAAAGTGGGTGAAAATTTACCTAAATATCGGGCTCAGTTCGTCTACTTATTATAGAATAAGATAACTTACATAAACGGCATTAACTTCGTAGGCTAAAATTTCAAAATGGCATGCATTGATTCATCCCACAGACCCACACCATAATGTATCTGTTTGGCCTTATGGTGGACTGGTAGAGAATGCCTCTTTGCATCAAGTCCGCCATTTGTACATATTTGTAATGTGCAATAAAGTTTAATAAATAAATATACTACTTACAAGAAAAGTTGTATTGTTTTGACATTATAATAGGATAAGTTGATAAAATTGTAGAACGTTTCTGATTCATCCCAACGTCGCCAAACTTTTAGTCATACCTACTATGCGTCACAGTTTTTCAATTAGGGCTTCTGAATGAATTGAAAAGGGAAATGAACGAAAAAAGTTCCTCCAACAAACCAAGCGAGTAGTTCCAAAAATACATCTTAGTCAGCTATTCCAACGACGGAGTCCTCATATTTTTATATCCCTCTGCGATAAAAAGCTTCCGACTTAGACCTATCTATACTGATTCCATAAACCATAACAACCCAAAGATTTCTCCGAGGAATATAGACTCTAACAGTATGGATTGAAGGTTTGCGTACCCAGAACACTGCCTTGTGAGATACCGTAATTTCAAGAGGTGTACATTTGAGAAAGCAGCTCTGGGGAATCGGAGCATCGGTATAATTGAGACAGGATGATAAAATATTGGAAAAGGACTATTCTCGACCCGACAGATAATATTATTGGATCTTAAGTTGTCAAATCGCCGGGATAGTTGTATTACGACATCTAACTAGCGTCTGAATGGACTTAGTGTCGTTTCTAAATCGCTTTAATATCTTTGGGGCACGATAACGGCATGATCGGAAATGTAAAAGCGGTGGCATACAATTTTGTACATTTTGGTCCCTATTATTTCGTACGACACTTCGTCGTGTCGTGTCATCTGTTCACCGATAAAAAATAATGGCGGCGTGGGCTGGAATGATATGGTGTTAACTAATTATCACGGTAAGTTGTGCTGTGCTTGCGTACAATATGTACTTTATGTATATCCGTACCTCATGCAGTATTCGTCCCCTACAAAGAACCATGGAAGGGAATACAAGCAAACCACAAAAATAAAAATAATATCAACGACACAAGCATTCACAGACTATGTTGTTAGCCGACAAGTAACAAATACTGTTGGAATGATACTAAAATCCTGGAAATACGCAATCCTGACGGCCGATAAGCAAAATCCGCAAAAACTAAACGAATAAATTTACGACTAGTGACTCTGTGGCATTTTTGACATTTCCAACCGCCATTTTAAAAAATATCCAGAAACTGACTCGACACTCACATTGGCTCACAAATTTTGACGAAAATCGATTGAGAAATGCGGCCTGCAGGCGAAAAACGATGTCCGGACATCCGTAAGACTTTTTGTCCAAGCTGAAAGGGCAACGTTTCGCTCGCTCAGTCAATAAAAATTCCGGGTTGTTTCGGCGCGATCATTTTCCCACGCTCTAGATAGCCTCACTTAACTAATAGCAACGTAAAACGAGAACTGTCACGTTTCCCCCGTAATATTTTATTCACACCCGGGATAAATTGGGGATTCATCCCATGAACTCTGAACTTTAGGGCCGGCATCAAAATATATTTGCCGCCTTATTTCGCAGTATCTTTTTTTAATACGACTGATGGCTGTGACAGAGCGGTGGAATAAGCAGGGGTTAGGGTCTCGGCGTTTATGAATATTCAGGAGACTCTGGGTCAGGTGGTTTCGGGTGGAATATTGAGATCGTATTGAAACTAAACATTTATTAATAGAATTGGGGCTTTAGACTTTCTAGTGGGAACTAGGCACACAAGGCACGTGCCCAGGGCCCCCGATCTCACGTGGAGGCCTCAAAATCGAGCCATAGATGACATTCTGCTCTATAGGGCTTCTTATTATGGAGTAACTTATAGTTCGTCATTGCACATGTTATATCTAAAATTCAAGCGATATTAAATCTTCAATCCACTTTATTGCGCACCACCAATACACAGGGATACAAAACATGTGAGATATACAGGAAAAGATTAACAGAGGTAATCAACAGACAACCTTTAGTGATGCAGAACAACTTTACGTTTATTATGGTTATAAAGTTATAACACAGCAGACGAACGTACAGGCAACCAGCTGTCTGAAAGGTCTACTATGAGTCTTGACTCGCAGTAACAAGAAACCCTAAAAAAGAGGAAAACCAATAATGATGAATCAGATAAAGACAACGTCTCGTCGGCTTTGCACCATAAACAAATGATAACGAATGCATTTTTACACCATTCTTATCTCGCACCCGAGAATTTTACTGCCTTCACTACACAACCATTCATTCAGACATCAACAGTGTCTTGTTATGTAATCAGGGCACTCCGATGGGTCATCAACTCGAATGAGGTCATCTTAAGGCAGACAGATGGGCTCATATGTGGTTATTCGAATTTCTACTTTAATAGTAGTGTCAAAGAAGAGTTTGATGGTCATCATGATAGTCAAGACCACCTAGGGTGTTTCAAAATGGTTGTTCACTATAGGTAAAAGTAATGAATTCTAGTGTTTATGAATTTATCTACATCCGTAACATCTGTATCTGCTTACCACAAGGTTCACTTAAAATGTTTCGCGGCCTCATCACAACAAAACGGCTAGACTTATTTCAACTATTATAGATATCAATAAATCATCCATACGAGTTTGAAACGCGTCGGGTCGTTCTGAGGTGAATTTCTCAGGCACGGCTGTAAACCGCTTAATACATTTATCAATAAATCAAACAATGACAATCATTTACTTTCACACAACTGTGGTCTTGCAGTGGGTGTCGGGTGTCGGGTAACCGTCCGCGAAACGCCGGAAAATAACACCTTTTGGTCAGATTTCCTCCTGCAGGAAAGTCCACAGCTTGATATATATTACTAGTTTTGCCCCGCAGTGTTACCCGCTCATCCCACGGGAACACTAAATTTATTCGGGATGAAAAGTATCCTATGACCTTTCCCGGATTTCAAACTATCTCCATACCAAATTTCATCTAAGTCGGTTCAGCGGTTTAAGCGTGAAGAGGTAACAGACAGACAGACAGACACACTTTCGCATTTATAATATTAGTATGGATAGTTAATCTGAATCAAGTGAAATAAATTTTGAAATAAGAAACTTCAAAGGTAGGATTTTTTTATGATTTTTCTTTAATCCAAAAGTAATTAGATATTGTTTTCAAAATCCTTATATGTAATTGAACAAAACAATATTTGTACGACAACCACATACTGTACTTAAATGCACCTTTTCACGTCTTATAATAATGGTTGAAATTAGTTGCTTTTTCCATACAGATATAGTACCTTTACTGGACGATGACGTCACAGTTTCGAGACCATTTGTATTGAGCGTTTTGAGCGCTCCATAGGAAATAAACTTTAACTGTATTTAGTGACTATTTAGAGCAGTCTAATGACAATGAAGACATTTGATCCCAAAATAAATTGTCATCGTGCCTATTCCATTGGTAAATACACATATACCTACCGATTAACAACCGTTCAGCGCGCACGTGCTTAAAATCGGCTTCTTTACGTGATAAATGGCCGCCCTGTGAAACGGACTGCCTTTGTTCTCGCTCGTAAACAATTTCGCAAACTTATACCGAACCCGTTGCACTGATATTCACTTTAAAAGGTTTATTTCTAGTGAACTGGAAAGTTGGATTTTTCTCGTTTTTCGTTATAATTAAGTGAGCAAGCGAAGCCAGCGCTCTTTCGTATGTTTGGATGTTGGGCTTCAAGGGGAATAAATAGTATTTTCAAGAAGGACGTTCAAACACCAATATGATGATGTTTCTAGATGTTATATACTATTGGAGAAGTTCCTTCGATTACCAATTTGGAGATGCCCAACAAACAAGATATATTTTTTTCAAATCGGTTCATAAATAACAGACTTCCGAGGTAATAAACATTTAAAAAAATACTACCGAATACAAACGAACTTTTTGAAGTCGGTTGAAAAAGAAAAACAGGTTAGCCCCTTTATATACCTACACCAAGTTAATATTCCCTTGCTCTGAAACATGGACGAATCTATTCTGCAAGGACCACGTCGAACAATGCATTTATTTAAACAGCGCAGCTGTGAAGCATTGGGAATGTTTTGTTTAGAGTTCGACTCTAAACCACAAGCATTTGCAGTACAAATAAGCAATAGCAAACTCTGTTACAACGTAAAAAGTCACAGTGAACATGTAACCTTTAACTTATTTGCAAATCGGTTCATGCAATAACAATCCCTCACTCACAAGAATAGCGTTTTCGAAGTTTTAATAAGTACTAGCCAAGTCAACGGTTCTCAAACTTTTACATGCCGTGGTGCACTTACAGGTTTAATACTTTGTTTCGGCGTCTTTTATGATCGAATTACGATGCAATGATAAGTTTAGTTTCAGGAGATCGACGAGTGGATGCGTATCACAGCCACAGCTCCTCTCTTTACTATCTACATTACGCCAGCAGGCATCATATATCTTTCCGCGACGTTGTCGCGCGACTCAGCACCACCCTTCTCGCACGGTGTAAGAAAGAGCTAAAAAAAGCATTGCCTACGCGATAGAGTCGTTTACCGGTGGCGTATACCAGATACGCCGCGACAGTATCAAGCAGTGTATAAAAGGCCCCTTAGGGCCCGCAATTAAATAAAAAATTAAAAATGAATCGCCTGTCAGAGTTGTGCTATACTTAAGTGCAACGCAGGGGGCCTATGATGGTTGCTTTTGTCACGTGATAAATAAGTGACAAAGCATCCGTCTCGTTGAGACAAAATGCGAGTGTGAGTGACAGATGCTTTGTCACTTATTAAAGGCCCACAGGGCAGCGTGGCGCACACTTTGGAAACCACAGGCCTGTGTTATTGCTTAGGGCACGCGTGAGTTTTTTTTAAAAAGAGACCTAACCATTAGGTATATTGGAACTGGCGGAAATAGGGGAGACTGCAAATAGCGCAGGATGTTTGTAAAGCAATAGGGGTATTTCTCAATCAAGCCCTGTTATAGAAGCTGTTTTACAATTGTGTTTTAATGTTAAAGTCCTGAGGCCAAGAGTATTCTGATGATGCAAGTCCACAATAATATCACCATTATAGGACCTAGCGATGTGTTCAATTTAGATATAAATGTCAACTTGTCCAATCCAATTATGCCCTCCGATTATTCGGTTGTTTTATTATGTTGAGCATAAGCAGGAGCAGAGTATGCACATATTTGTATAAAATATGTCAAATACACCAATTTCGTAATATTTACATACAACTTTAGGGCCAATAAAACTATAAAGTAGCTTTTCTATTTTCATTCCCTTGTCCTTACACTGTCCCTTTGACTCAAACTGCTTATTGTATTACGTATTCTTAGAAACAAACACTCAAACATAGCTGTCGCGTAAAACTCCGTAAAAACAACTGCGCATCGCCCAATCCCTAGTCACATAATTACGACTACCCGACTGAATTAAATTTGCACCTAAAATCTACAGTGTGGCATACAAACGAGCTGCAAACTTAGCCCAGCCGGGTTAGATAACGCATCGGAAAGCAGAAAGCGTTGCGTTGCATGTAAATCGCGTTGATGTAAGGGTGCAATTATCGCGACAATGCGCGCACGCACTTCTTGAGAGCTCTTTCCCTTGTGTATTGTGGTTACGCACGAAGGTTTAAATAAATAAATATCGGACAACCTCACACAAATCGATGTAGTCCCGCGGTAAGCTAGTAGGCTTGTGCTATGGACTAGACGAAAAATATACATAAATAGATAAATACAAATAACATCCATGACCTCAGGCACAAATATTGAAGTTCATCACACATATATTTGCCCTTGCCGGGATTCGAACACAGGGCCGCCGGCTCATTAGGCAGGGAGCTTTACCACACAGCTGATCATGTGGTAGTGGCCCAGCTACCGGATGGCTAGGCTAGACAGTGCTCCTAGGCGCCCAAACTCATCCCTATAAGCTTGGGCTCCCCTGGGATACCTACTCGACCAGACATGGGGCTCTAACTCCGAGATCCGAAGCGAGCGAAGTGTTTTCGTTTCAACTTCTCCAAAAATTCCTTCATATTCTCGTGAAATCATAGTGGCTCCACTTCGGCAGATGGTAAGCAAAACGGGGAACCCAAGTCGCAATGGCAACTGACAAAGAAACCAACGGTGCCATGTCAGTTGACACTGCCACATGAGCCACATATAGTTATTTTTTAAAGTTCGCCAGATGAAGGAATTGCCAAACTTCTTTTCAAAATGACGGAGAAATGGGGGTTGAAAACGTAAACAAGTTCTTTTACCATTCCCAAAAAAATTGTCCCGCTTTCTTCAGCTCACAGAGTCACTATAGTAGTTTTGATCACTATGAAACGTGACAATACCACACGTTAAATACTATTGTGAACACTCTTCCTTATTTAGTCGGCACGAAAGGTTGCCAAAGAAAACCCGGTAATAGGTATATAGCTTTCCCGTAAATCATGGCATTCGGCAATAATGTGCGAGGTGAAGAGTTTTGTTATTTATCACGCCGCGTCGACAAACAGTATGTCTTCCTTTCCTTTGTGGCTGTATAAAAATACTGAAGCTTAGTAGTGTCAGAAAAAAATATCTTAATGTGTGTACTTCTTTAAGGTACTAGTAGACCGGAAGATAGTGACAGAATTTTCTTGGTCATTTGTAACAGTATGGCGGTTCTTCAGGGGTCTTAGTACGCAATGACAAAGAAAAATGATGGTCATAGCGCTGGTACCGGCGGCCCAATCGCGTGGGCGTTAGTCGAACTCGTCGGATAAATAACGAGTGTCAAACGATTTGTACCACAAAAAATTTAGTATTTTCCGATAGCCCATAAAAAACATGTAGGCGGTAGTGTCATGCCATACTTCTCCGGTGTGACTTACAGCCCGCCATACTGACGCGAATGCGTTGATTAAAAATAAAAAAAATCAACCATTTGTACCAGGCTAATTTTTGCACAGTTAATTATCGTCGTGCAGACATTTACGAAAATCACCATGCCATACTTTTCCGACGGTTCTAAATGGCCGCCATACCGCCGAAAATCAGCAAATTTTTTTTTTTCGCCAAACGATTTGTAACAGTATTGCATTTGGATTTTTGGAAAGTATTTGGTAAAATGTGACCGTTATTATATTTGCCATACTTCTAGTAGGGGGAAAAAGTGCTGCCATACTTGAAAAACTTATTTATTCGACACGTTTCAAAAATACGACTGTACAATACGTAAAATATTTTTTTACAGCATGGGATCATTATATTCTGTTTGTTTGGATACAATCTACCTACAAAAAATTATTCCGGATTGTAACCATGGGGCGGACGACTGTGAGACTTGAGCCAAGACGTAAAAAAAAAAAAGAAATTTGACGATTTGTACCAGTATGGCATTTGGATTTTTGGAAATTATATGATGCAATGGGACCATTATTATATTTGCCATACTTCTAATAGAGGGAAAAAGGGGCAACATACTTGAAAAACTTGATTTTACAACGGGTTTTCAAGGTGCAAGACATAAAATCATTTGTATATGTATGGCATCATTGTATTCGGTTCGTTTGGATGAAATTCTACCTAAAAATAATTATCCCACACTGTAACCATGGGGCGGAAGATTGTCACACTCAGGTAAGATATAAATTAATAAAAAAATTGGACCAAATTGTTACAGTATGGCATTTCAAATTTTCGAAACTTGAAAATAAAGTATGGTTTGGGAAAATTACACCGTACATGTGAAAAAAAATTATATGCAATATCAATATTAATGCAGTTTATTCCGAAAGATTTACAGACTTTCGAGGTCATCTAAGCCGAAATCCCCGGCATGCTCCAACTCGTTTTCGTCGTCCTCGTCGCTGCTTACTGCATCAGTATCTAAAAATCATTTAATTTATTCACACAAGCGCAATACACAATCGCAAATCGTTAACATAAAATTAATTTCTTAAATATTTACCTTCGCCGCCTTCATCTTTCTCTTCTTCATCTTTTTCCTCTTCATCTTGCATGCAACATGGGCACACTATAACGGTCGACTTATTCTAATACATAGAACTCCAATTATTGCTATGTAGTTGTGGGTCGTCTGACAAGTAGCTGCCGTATACCTGCGTTGCCAGACATTGTGTCTCACAACACGATGAGCCGAGATCTCTCGAGAAATCGTTCGAGCGGTAGTGGTAGCCGTTCAATATTATACAATATAAACATCTGATTATAAGTCAAGATTGCCGCCACCTAGATCTTTGAAATTTTGTATTTATATTCGTTGAACCTCAAACTTACAGGAAAAAATAGTGCCATACTGTTACAAATCGTTCAAAATATGAATAAAATCTTACAATAAAAAAAAATATATTATACACATTCGCCACCTCTCACAGGTATGGCATTATCACACTTCTATTTATCATCATTCAGGAGCTGTTGAAAAAAAAATTTTGGGTGGTCCAAATCGTTTGGCGAAAAAAAAAAATTTGCTGATTTTCGGTGGTATGGCGGCCATTTAGAACCGTCGGAAAAGTATGGCATGGTGATTTTCGTAAATGGCTGCACGACGATAATTAACTGTGCAAAAATTAGCCTGGTACAAATGGTTGAATTTTTTTATTTTTAATTAACGCATTCGGGTCGGTATGGCGGGCTGTAAGTCACACCGGAGAAGTATGGCATGACACTACCGCCTACATGTTTTTTATGGGCTATCGGAAAATACTAATTTTTTTGTGGTACAAATCGTTTGACACTCGTTATTTGTCCGACGAGTTCGACTAACGCCCACGCGATTGGGCCGCCGGTACCAGCGCTATGACCATCATTTTTCTTTTTGTCATTGCGTACTAAGACCCCTGAAGAACCACCATACTGTTACAAATGACCAAGAAAATTCTGTCACTATCTCCCGGTCTATAGGTACTAGTAGGTATTTCCGGGCCATGAGCGCCTGATGAAGAATTTTTCGACTTCTTTGTTCAATATTTACGCCCACTTCCTTAAACGATTTTGGATATCGACTGTATCTCTACGAAAAAGTGCCGACACACATACGATACAGTTTTATAGCAAAATTTCAAATCTCGAGCTATGGGAAAAAACGAAACGAAAGGATGTTCACAAATAATTTTCCATCTGTAAAGAAAAACTAAACTAGGTGCCTATTCACTAGACTAAAATAACCTTTACACTTATACTAGAATCCTTTTCAGATAATTTACTCCTCGTTTCTTATTTTATAGCCAAGTTTCTGCAAAGGAAAAAGAAAACCTCGTTTAATTTCCTTAATGTCATTCCCACCTTAACTTGCAAGATCAAGATCGAGATCTTGATCTTGCAATATATAGATCCGGTAATAAACTGTCCAAAGTTCAATTTTTATTCTACGCCAGACGTACGTACATTATTCTAGAATATATGTACCTACCGCTGACATAGAAAAACCGGCTGGTATACTCTTATCCAAACAGAATGAAACAAGTAAGTAGTGCAGACCATATATACATATATATTATAATATATATTAAAATATGTATTAGAGTATTAGGTAAAATATTCGTAAAACCGTTGTTATTGTCTCGCTGTACATCAACTGCACAATGCAGCGTTTGCGTAAAAATTACATACTGTTTTGAAAAGAGATACCTCTGAAATATTCTAAGGTCAGGTTTGCTCAAGATTTGAATAAATACCCAGCTGCTGTATTTTGAAATGGAATAATAAAATAAATAACTATTGGCTGATAAAGTTGCTTCATCTAGTCCCGTCCCGACGAAAGTGTAAAGCGGCATAAACTCATAGACTTGACGCAGCATTTTTTTTAAACTGGCCAGTATTACATGTTCTAAACTTGAATTAAATAACGAATAAAAATCATCACCATATTACGCAGCCAGAGTACGGTAAACGCATCAGGTAACTCATAGTCAAAATTAAAATTCAACGCACAGTAAACAAACGTACGATTTCTCTACTTACCTCATTATATAAAGAGTTTTCACTGCAGACAGCCTTGAATAGATGACTTTAAGAATATATGACTTTTGTTAATGAAATTGTACAACTTCGCTCCGAATCATAATTGGATTTTGCTAAAGCGGATTGTGGAAATTGTGTTACGAAACGAAGAAATAAGGCAGATTCATTATTCATAATAACACTTTTTATTCCAATTAAATTTAATTTGGGCTTATCAAATTGTACTTTCACGATAAGTTGGTGTCTCAAGTTGAAACTGCGAAGGAAGAAATAGGTCGTTTAAAAACGAATGAAACTATTTAGTTGACCGCCAATGTCAACGATAAAATGTTTAAATTATTAGAGTTAGAAAATTAAGAGTTAGAAAAAGTCAAATCCTACGGTTAACTGGTAAAGAAATTTCCTAGGAATACCATGCAACCAACAGTTCGTCAAGACCGTGCATATTGCAGATAAACAAAAGAAAATCGTATCAGCATAAAGACTTCCTCAAGTGTTACCCACATTCACAGAACGAAACAATGAAAGAAAAGAAATGGAGTAAGACCAATAATCGACCTCCCACGTGTCACGTACCTACTCGCTAACATTCCAGCATTGTGACGAGAGTGAAGCGAATCGCCTGTGTAGAACACCTGTTGTTTGACGTTTGTTCCGTCATCGAAGTGATACGTTGTTTGGAATTGTAGCTACATATTGGATTTTACAGTTCGGAGTTACATGACGACTTTTTATTGTAGGTATCTCGTGATCCGCTGTTTGTCATGATCGCTGAATTGGCAAGTCAAAATTACCTACCCAAGCCGACGTTCCTACAAAGTTTACAAACTTTATTTGCGCTACAGCCGTCTTTGTTCGAATAAATCGATCTTCTTCGATCGAGGCAAGCCTGGACACGTCACGATACATCGGTTCCTCATCGAAGTAACAGAAGACTGGTCTAGTCTGAAGTTCGAAATCCAGTGCTGATATCGTGTCATTCCTCTCGTTCTCGTATTGAACTGTGTTACAATACAATTAACGGCACGGTGTAAACCTTCCAAATTTTGAATTTCAGAATAGCAACCTCAAGCAGATTTCCATCAGCCATTGCATTTTTCGATTGGTCCACGACAGACAGATATCATAGATGATACACCAAATATGTTTGTGGTGTGATAAAGTGATAAACAATGTAATGACTATAACACACCTTGGTATTCCACAGATGCTGATTGTTGCCTCGACTCAAGACTTGCAGACTCACGTACCTACTCTAATTTATCAACACGAAAACATCCACGGCCAAAAGTTTTTCCTAACCAGGGCGAATAAATATAACGCAAGCTTCCTATACTCATAGGTTTAAAGTAAACTCAACCAGGTGCATTCTTCTGGGGATATTTTTGCTTAACTAATAAAAAAACTCTCTAAAAGTAAAAATACTCGAGCAATCAACGCATTGATGTCACTTGTCATGACAGAAAACACAGAAAAGGATTCTGTCGGCAGGTCATAGATTACTAAAGGAGTACAGGCGTACTAAAAAGGACAATCAAAATTTTCAAACGTTCGAAGGATTGTTAGCGTCGTCCTTTTAGCGTCATGCCAAGTTGTTTGAAGTTTGAAGCCCTATTGTGTCTGCCTTGTTGTGTTATTATTATTATTAATATTGATAATGAATATTATTTTCACGTCAACAAGTCACAAGCCAAGCGTGAAGCACGCAAAGTAATCTACTCAAGCTACCGAAATTAACATGAGCTTCCAACCAAAAAGCAGTCCAAAATTAAATAAATGTAGCTCACCCTTTTAAACAACAGTAGTTAATAAATCTTCGTCCATAAATTTAGAACAGACGTCAGGCAAGTCACACTTACACTCCGTCAGTCTCACGCATACTTTACTTAACTAGTCAAGAAACCTATCGATCGACAAGTGTGGTATCGGATTACTAAAACCGCTAAGCACATCCCGCATCCGTTTTTAAATAAAGCAATGTACCCCGATCCGCCTTTATTGTATAAACTACGGTTGTTATGAAAAAATATCCGTTGCGTATTTGACAACCGGAGGTGAATCATGTGTTTTCTATTACTTTACGACAAATCGATTGAGCACCTGTTACGCTTCAAAGTTCATGCCCACTATCACCTTCCTGTGTTTTAGATATTTCAGATTTTTCTGTTCTGGCCATCTTCGTTATTTTAATGAAAATACATTTAAGTAAATAACCACGCAAAGATCTGGGCCGCTTTTAGCATATTTCATGAGTTTCCTCACTTATCCTTCCATTATAAGCTGACTCTTATGACTATTCGTCCTCAAATATAGTACAGGAAATTATTAAACTTAAATGTTAGACTCAATGTTTGATTCTGATATTATTACTCGTTTCCAGCCTCTTTATCAAAATAAGAATAGATCAATGACATCAGGACTAGACAAATTATATATAGTTCGAATGGAAGGAAGTACTTCTGAATTTTGTAGTGGAGCTAAATCCTGCGACCGAGACAGCAAAGCTTGGGACTTAGACATGTTCTGAAATAGAACTGGATCGGCTTTTAGTAGTCAGACCAGACCTTTTGAAGTCACAGCCGCCAGATTTTAGTGTTGGAGATATTTTAAATGGTGACGTTTAGTTTAGACACTGCTGTGATAGGGTACCTATGGAGTCTGTAAATTGAGGCATTTTCTACATTGCGCTATCAAAGTTGCAAAGTTGCAAAACACCAGTTGCAAAAGTACAACTTCCGTCCGAAAAGCTCTTAATAGACTACGGACGCTAGTTTACTCTATGTACCTATACCTAGGTAAATATATATTGTCAACGATCTTTAAAAACATCTACAAAATTACTAATATAAACTATTCAACAAATCTAATTTTGACATTATGCATTGGTTACGGCCAGCAAAATCCCCCTTCCTGTCCAAAACGTGTTTCCTAAGATTAGGTTCAGCTCGTTCTCGCTTGCAATCTGAGACGCTGCTCTAAGTTTGCCATTTCATTATTGACACCGTAGCATTGAAAAGGTACAACTTTTAAATCGCTCCCGATAAAATAGTCTGCGGAATGACTAGGAAGCGAAAGAACTGGAAGAGATAGTAAGCGGAAAGGTTTCTGAAGTAAACTTCAGTTTAATTAAAGCCATCAGTTAGATTCTCGCTCATTTGTTCTATTAGAAACTACGCGAGAACACGAAATCGATACTAACATTTCTAACCGAAACCCTCCAGAGTCCTAACAAAGAACATTGTTTCAGAAAGAACGTCCATTTAAATAATAAAAACAAAGTGTGCCGCTACAATCCTTGGTGTGCTATACGTCACTTAGCAGGTTCCACGTCTACCTCCCTGGAGACACCCATCTCAGGGAAACATATCTACAGAACACGAATTTCACAGACAGACTATACATGCAGGGTTTTCAATGGGGAGTTTTGGAAAGAAGTCTTAGTTAAGCGTCATTGGAAGACGTCGTCTCGATACTCTCGATTCAAACTGTTTTCTTTAAAAGGTAGATACACAAAAAATTGTTAGTCGAGGATTTTTTCTCCGATCCTTAGTTAAATAGAACACGCATTCCCAAAGTCAAGTGAGTGAAGTGAAACACGTTGTGATTGTGAACGCGCCAAAATATTTGCTTCTTCGTTGTTTCAATTCCATGAACTATTAAAACGTTTGGTTGTTAGTGTGTATTTGGATAACAGGTTAGGCTTTTAAAGGCACTCCCACTGATTAGAGTGACCAAGGAAGCCAATGGCTTGCTATTAAAAAACAATTAAGTGTTCATTAAAGTTAAGTTAACATAACTTGTGGCTTTAGTGACGCTTTTCTGACAAATCGTTGTTATGGTTGTAACAAAATGTTAAACTAAGCGATGAATAGAAAACGTACATTTCTTTTCTATTGTGCTCTGAAGAAAGGTGTCGTAAAATTTGGGTCTATTATCAATGGGCTCGCTATTAATCATCTATGTCTACGTCTGGGGATTCCCTAAATCTCATTGATAGTTTTAAATCATCTCCTTGACAGTCACATCCGTTTTAAATTGCTGTTTTGGTCATTCAGCTTTATCGACTGTCATAACCAGAAATCATCCAAGACTTGATGCGTATAAAAACAAACCATTTATTAGTCAATGTCAGTTCAGAAACCTGACATATTTTTTCAGTTTGACCGCCGGCAGTGGGCAAACCGGCTTGGCAGGGAGCAGCGAGTCAACAGGTAGGGTACGGGGCACTGACCTACAGTCGCCGCCGCCGGTGCATGGCATGAATGGCACCATCGTTTGGAACGTTCAGCTGTTGCTGCAGTCGTTAACGATAATGTGGATTTTTGAACGAAATAATTCAAAAATAGAACACACTAGTTCATTCACGTTCCACATTCGAAATGTAACGACGCGGAATGTTGTGAATGGAAAGTGCATTCGCAGCACGAAATGTTTTAAAATTGCAAACGCAAACGTGGCGACAGTGTGAATTAACTTGTAGTAAGCTTGTATCATCGTACGCGTGTCGCCTATTAAACGGCTATCTAGCATTAATAAATGCACACAATGTCAGCGTTTCATACGTGTTTGCTTATTTACATACTGCACGCTGATACTAAAGTCAAACAACGGTATCTCAATTTAAAAGTAGGTATTTGAACGCAACAATAAAAACATCAGAGATAAAGATAACTGTACATTTAAAGCAAAATAACCAAAACGCCACTCACCTCGCGAATTGCAGCGAGCGGCGAGCTAGCTCTGCGTCCTTATGAACCTAACAAAGGTCTACTTTCACCTCCGAGAATAAACTTTACCATATACGGCCCTCGTGCGATGAACGCGACTTTAACGCGCTTTTTTATCGAACGAAACAGTAACGTTCAATTGAACGGTAAAATGTGATCGCAAAAAAAAAGTTAACTCACTTCACACAGCACTGTATATATTACACTGTATTCACTGCACTGTTTGACGCGTTTGATATAAGTTTTGTGTCATGAAGGGCCGGTTACACCGAAAGCTGAAAGTTGTAAAACTTTTTCGGTGCGGATTTCGTATTTGGAACGTGTCCGGGCGTCCGTTGTGGGGCAGAGCCGCCGCGCGAGTGGTTTGGTTGGCTGGCTGGTCGCGCGAGAGCGGCGGCCGGCGAAGCGCGAGTGTGCGCAGGAGACAGAGCGATCACGGACCATGCGGGGAAGACGGAGACAAACAATCAAGACCGTTTACAAAATGCCCTTCTCTCCCCGCGTGCGAAATTTAAGGGGAAGTTTAAACTTTTGCCCTTTTATTCTAAAAACTCGTGGTGTTTTCAAAACACATTTACCGGCTTTGGCAGACAATTTGAGACACTGTAACTAGTTCAAGGACGAGAGGTGTCTATGGTAAGGTATGAGTAATGAATGCATAAGGTATGGTGACCCAAATTGGGGACAATGAATTTATTGAAAACACTGGTAACATTTAGTCAACTGTTCATATATTTAAACAATGCACGCTTTTTAAGCAATAAGTAAGGTCTTGATAAAAATAATATATAATATAAGAAACACAGTACAAATTGTATAAAATAGTGGAATTAAATAGGTACAAATATTACTGTTATTATTACGTAATTTTACATATAAATGTGCAGATCTTTTATTCAATAATTCTAAGCAAAATTTACAAAAAGTAGGCATCTGTCTGCCATTTAGGTTTAAAAGTTCACAATTAAATAATTCCTAATTACATTACAAAAAACATTACAGTCAATGTAAAAGCTCAGAATAAAACAACTGCTTATCAGAAGATCTCACTTGATTAAAACAATAAAAGTGCATTACCAATTACAATCTGACACAAAACAGTAGAAATTAAAAAATGGCAATACTGTATTGACTTCCCCGTTTTCTAAGATTGATTAGAAAGGACAGTATTGCCACTTTTTAATTTCTACTCTTTTGTGTCAGACTGTACCATATGTTAGTCACATTAACAACTTTTTTTTTTGCACAAAAATATATACGTTCATTTTGGGACTAGATGTTTTCCAAGCTTAGTTAATTAGACGATGAAACTAGATTTAATTTCTTTGTACCTTTTTCTCTCTTATAGGTTTCACATAGATTACACTTTCTTTTTCATTGGTATACCTAATAACTATGTATATTATTGTATATGTTACGTTCAAAAACTGAAATCGCTTATTAATTGAAAACAAAAAACGAAACAAAACGCGATCGTAAGTGGGATTTTCTAGGTGAGGCCCAACGAGGGCCAAGGCAAGGCGTAAAATTGTAGACAAAAAACGTGGTGTTATTAGTAAAGCCCCAGATAGCATATTTATGGCTCTCATCTTCGTATCGGTACAAACACTTACGATCTGAGACATTCACGAATTTACCGCCTTGTACCTATTACGTACCTAGGTACGTAAAGTACTACTACAAGATGCCCACTCTAAATTCCATTAGTAGCCCTAGTTAACGCTTTGAACACCGCAGTCGTATCACAACGTCGCCTGTCGTGACCATGTCGTGACGTACAAATTTCAATGATCAAACACTTTGGAATTCAAACCGTTGAAAGTGTTTTTCAATCCCAGTTGTTTTTTTTGCTATGGCGTCAGTGGCACGATGAATTGGCGCACCCATTGGCGTTCAAAAGTTTAACCTATTGACCGCCAAGCGGTCTAGCAATTTACCGTGCCACTGACGCCAGAGTAAAAAAAAAGATGTGCCCCAAAATCAACAGGGATTGAAAAATACTTGTAGCGGTTAGAATTACAAAGTTTTTGATCATTGAAATTTGGACGGTTGTGGCCGACGTGGTGTCAGGGGCACGATTTTTTGTTGACGGCCACAGCCGACTGTGGCGCTCAAAAGGTTAAAACGCCCACGACATCTTATGCACAAAACAGATAGGTACAGAAATCAATCTACATACAAGCGTGCTCGAGCAAACGCACACATAGATATTGCTCACGGACACGTTCTGAACTGGTCCGAGATATCGCGTCCGTGAGCAATGTCTATGTGTGCGTTTGCTCGAGCGCGCTTGTATGTAGATTGATTTCTGTACCTATCTGTTTGTGTCTTATAGAAGACATTAGCATTTTGCAAACCCTCTGGGCTGGGAAAACTTGCCGGGATTTCACTTCATTCATTGCACTTCACTTGGAAGAAAAGAGACAGCCAATATTTGTGTATATTTGAGTAACAACTGGGTAGTCTCTTTGATAAAAGAAATATGTTGATATAATAAGTTTATCAGTTACTTTATAAAAAAAAAAAATACACATATTTTTTCGTGAACAAAACATAACAAAGATAAAGTGCATCAAAATTCGCGAGTTCGTGACGTCATGCCTTGCTAAAAAAATGTACCACGGCATGACGAAACGCGAAGCTTTGAGAAACTATAACTCCGTAATTTTTGACAATTGACAAAAAAAAAATACGTACCCATTTTTTAGGGTTCCGTACCCAAAGGGTAAAACTGGGACCCTATTACTGAGACTTCGCTGTCCGTCCGTCCGTCTGTCACCAGGCTGTATCTCAAGAACGGTGATAGCTAGACAGTTGAAATTTCCACAGATGATGTATTCCTATTGCAGCTATAACTATAAAAACTAAAAATAAATAATTAAGGGGGGCTCCCATACAACAACTTGTTTTATGATACGGAACCCTTCATGCGCGAGTCCGACTCGCACTTGCCCAATTTTTTTTTTATAATCTATCTGACGGAGATGAATTCTTTATAAATATTTTGGAAACTAGCCTATTGGAAGATTTGTATCAATGGTTTAGCCTATTGGAGTACTGGTATGTAAGTCTTTTTGCAGCCAACACACTATTTTTATGGGCTAAGCAATTAACTAGTAATCATAAACACCTTGATAACACAAACTGGCATACAATAGTTTAAAATCAAACAGCCCGGAACATAACTATACTGGTTTTCATGTGGATAACAATATTTCTGTGTGTATTCAGTTGCACATGCAAGAAAACATCTCGATTATGTTTGTTTCCATTATAAATATCATTGTCACTCTCTCTTCAATCAGTCCCTCATACTGAGGATCGTGATCACTGGCTGGTTTTGCCTTTAAAAATCTGTGTCAATCGGTCCTGAACACTCAGACCATTGTCAGAAACACATGCAAAACATATTGTTTTTTTTACATTCATTGAACTATATCTGGGCTGGTTAGCCCACCATAATAGTGAGAGCAACTTTGTGTATGAGTACAAACCTTCTAATAACAATGTCTCCGCTCCACAGTTGTATGAATTGACTGAACAAGGTCAGCCTGACTTAGGGTGGAAGGAGAGGGCAGAGTCAGACTGACTGAGAGAGAATGTTCATGTTAAGCTAACTTACAGTTGCAGTGTCTTTTTCAAAAGGGCCTACTTTTGTATGATTTTCATAGAGAAATAAGCCTTTTTGTAAAGACACTCCTCAGTTGGACCTCTGAACTCTTATTTATATAACTGATCTTAAAATAACTCTGGCCTTTACATTAACACTCAAACAAAAATAATCTCTTATATACACATTTCAGTTCATACAAATGTTACTTACATATAAAATTCTCTCCTATCATTGCTTTACAATGTCTAAAGGAACATTCAAGTCCGACTGAATTAGTAAAGGATTAAGTTGTGCTGGTCTCGGTTTTGAATCATACAACCGTGTATGGTTCAACACATTAGGTGCCGTCTTCTTAATTAATTTTGTTTGTACATATAAAACTAGAGTATTAATAAAACCTACAATAATATAAATACCACCGATAACAGAGAACAGTCTTAATATAAATTGTAGGAAGTTTTCTCTCTCCTGGTAAACATTTATTTTCAATGCCGCCATGTCATATTTGAAGAATATTCCAGGCACTCCGTGAGATCCTTTTGTATGACTTATAGGCCTTTCTAACTCTTTCACTGAATACTGATAAGTCTTGATAGATTCAAATGCAGTCTCGACATCAGTTGGGACAACCTCAACAAAGTATTGATACAGCATATTTTCATCAGTTGTAATTTTTTCATCACCTTCTAATGGGTATATTATTCCATTAGCTGGACTGCCAAAGCTGAATCTATGTATTCTGTGGCTGAAGTTCTGTGGTGTGTCATCAAACAGCATGTTTAAGTGTATGTGGCCCCGAGGTAGATGCAAGCTCTTTCCTGCAGTTATATGGAAGTTACCAGCAACTTTGTTCAGTATGAGGATCCCGTGTAGTCGACATGCATCAGGCCGTCGGTTTGGCTTCGTTTTCCGAGCCGGCACCGTCGCGCGAACTGAACCGTGACCCTTTTTCCATAACAACTGCCAAATAGAATGGTACTCTTCCCTCAAATAGGAATTTAAATATTTAATCGCTTCAAAAGCGTCTTGTTGCTCTTGAGTAAACTCGAACCAGGTATCTTCTTCAGTCAATTCACCAAAACCGAACACGCTTTGTGATGTGGAATCCAAAATATCAGCGCCAATGTTCGAGCATGGCATAGCAACCGTTATATCAATGTTTATTCTCAATTTCTCGTCCATTTCAGTGTCAGGTGAGAACTTAAATACTAAATTACTATCCAAATAGTACGTGACTTCACTATAAATTAACCACAGTATAATAAAAAACGTGATAACAGAAAACGTTCCACCAACCGGAGTGCTGTCGACGTATTCCTCCGGTACTTTAGGAAACGCATCGAATTCCTTCACTTTGTCTATCACATTCTTCTTCCCTCTATATCTGAGCATCTTCTTGTTATATGAACTCTTGCTAGGTCAGTCTTAAGCAGTACGTATTTAATTTATTAATATTTTCCGGTTTAGAATAATAGGATGACAAGATTCCAACAAGCTTAGCTATCGTCAGGGGCATTTCACTCAGTACTTTACAGATTTCATACATTAAAACTTGCGTGCGGTTAGACTCGAGACTCGCTCGATAGATGGAGCTAAATTCAATATTTGAATTAGTGTTATTAAAATGAAATCTGTTTTTATGTTATTATTTTATCCATAAAAAAATATATAATAAAAACATAATTATAAGTTATTGTGAAAAATTATGAAGCATTATTTTAATTTATCATTACAGGCAACATTACGGCTTAAGATTAGATCCCCGTTCCATTCCACTCATTTATTTTTTAGATTTCACCTATTATATTTTAAGCAGTTATATGATAATTGTCACAAAAATTTAATATCCACAAAAAAAATGGAAAATGATAAATGCGGATTTTTTTAAATGTAAAAAAACAATAGTAGAAAGAAAACTAAAAGACTACTTAGTTAATACAATTCGGTGTAGAGGAACGCGTAGCGTAGTGCTGTTTGACAGTTTACTTTATATGGATTATGGACAAGACAAGTTTGTTTTCTGGTGGATATTCAAACGGGTATAAGAAATTTACTTCGGCTGCGCTTTACGGATATTAGCGAATCTGCTCTACGTTGTTGACCTTTACGCTAACTTGGATTCCGACGACAGAAGTTCCAGGAAGGATTTCGATCCCGGCTTTGTGTAATGGATCACGATTGCCTCGTTTTAAACTATTTTAAAGTCATGGTAGCAGTAAAAAATGTTGTGTGTGTCTACCTGTGGTAAGCGTTTGTTCTAATTATGTTCCCCAAAATTAATGAAATAAAAATAATTAATTATAAATGTGTCTTTTTTATACCTTCCTACAAACATAACTAGTTTTAAAGCCCACTTATTATGTTAAGTGTGAGATACAGATGAATCATATAATATGTATTGAAAGTACCTACAGTACAGTGCATAGCGATTGCTATGTATAGTATGTATACATATGTACATGACTCAGATAACTCGAAACTCGCTCAATAGATGGCGCTAGTACACAAAGGAAGCTGATGACTCTATCTCAGTATATATAATTTACTCTATGGCTATCGTATCGCTTCGCTTACTTACAAGTTTGACAGTAATGACAATACAAAGTAGATGTCAAACTGTATTTATAAAGCAAGCTTTTCCTTAACACTAAACCAAAAGAAAGTGTTAAATATTTCTGATCAACTTCTTGCAGTAATGAACAAGTAATGTTAAGTCAGCAATTATCGATATTTTTGAAAATGGACGTTTCTTTTATGTGATTATTAGAGACAACGTTTAGAACTATTTGATAAAAACTAAACTATAACTAGACTCGTAAACGCTAATCATTTTTCTGAAAAGTTCCTGAACGAATGCAGAAGTATTTTTCTGAATATAATTTTTATTTTGGGTACAATATTTTGGTTTTATTTAACTAAAAATAAGTTCTTCTAATGCCTTTGATTTTTTCAATAACGCTTTAGATGAGAAATACTGTTCGTGTTCATTTTCATTTTTTAACCTTGACTTTGCCGTTTCATAGTTTTAATGTACTGGTGAGTGAGGTAGAAAAATACTTTTAATTAGCATTTGACGTTTCATGTCACGGTGCCGTTGTCATTGTGTGTGAGCGAACACCGCTACGAAATAGAAGTTTCGTATCTATTTTTAACCACAAAAGTAGTTGCACAAATATTTATGCAGTCGGACGAAGAGGATTCTCTGCTGCATTCATGCTTCGACTCTCTGAAGCACGCAGTCATGGGTTGTTGTTACAGTATATGTCACAAAGATACTGACCCTCAGGTATGCTAACGTTATGGGTGTTAAATCGGTTTGATGTGCATGGAATGTAGTGAAAACGCGTTAATCCGGTGAACCACTACACTGTCTTTAAAATAACAAATATTCATTGTATATTTTTTCTGTTTTCGGAAGATTCACATAGTTATTTACTGTCTCAATCATTATCAGTAATTCGTAGATGACTGACTTAATATCGACGTAGATCATGGATTACGATGAACGTGGAAGCGGATGGTGTCACTGTCATTGTTTTGCATCGCAGTGGCAAGCTGGTGCATGTTTTCTTTGTGTTTTTTCCGTTGAAAAACCATCAAAGTTATATATTTTCTTCATAAAAATGAATTGTGAAGGATGGCTCGCGAAATGGATCTACTGTGTTGGATTTCCGGAAGTAAATACCTGTAATTTCACTATATAGCATTGTATTGATGATTTCATCATCATTATTATGCATATTTATCCTCATTTGTTTTTAAATGTGGCCAGCTGTTCATGAAATAGTTGTTATTGTTCTTTTGTTTATGTTCAGTTTAGAAACTCATTGGCATTTAAAATGATGGTGTTGAATGTGAAACCTTGTGTCTGCAATATGGCATCAAATGACAGGCACATTTGCCTGAGTTGGAGCAACTGTGCATTTATGCAAGTAGAATTTTCCATGAATGCATACAATGGATGTGTTGAT
Source organism: Apotomis betuletana (assembly GCA_932273695.1). Classification (NCBI taxonomy): domain Eukaryota; kingdom Metazoa; phylum Arthropoda; class Insecta; order Lepidoptera; family Tortricidae; genus Apotomis; species Apotomis betuletana. The sequence continues at coordinate 21,786,441 of OW026312.1, forward strand.
ATGTAAGCTGATACTGAGTCAGCTTAATGGAACACTGCTATGCAGGAATTTGATCTATGTGGTAGATGCTTGTGAGTCCTATATAATTCATTTGATCAAGTACTTTTTGTCACTGTGTTTTTTTACATAGTCAATATTTGTTGAATTATGTTTAGTTTTTGGGTCATACAGGAAAATTTAACCAAAGAAGTTTAAATGGTTCAATTGTTACGAAATATTTCAAATATGTGTTGGTTTAAGAATTAAAGTAAAATAAAAAGTTTAAAAAGTATCTTTTGTATGTACTCTTTGTTTATCTCTCTTACATTTTAATTTAAAAGTAAAAAAAAAATGCATTGATCTTCTAACCATCCCAGGTTTATATATGTTATATAATTTGTATGAAGACATCTTGAGTGAACACCTAAATATTTAACTTCCAGCAAACAATAGTTTCTAGCAAAAATATTAAAAGATTATGGAAAATATTTTCCACTTATCAAATGGTATCAAATGAAACTTAAGTTTTGAAATATAAATGGCTACATTATTAGTATTATTATATTACTTCATTTTTAAGTTTGTAAAATTCGTCAATGTTGTAAAAAGCATTGGTTGTTAGCCATTTCTTTAACTCATTGAGGAACATTATATCATTTTCAATATCTTTGATATTGACGGGTACTTTATTGTAGATTTTTGGCTGCACTGTAGACATTGTTTTACTTGACTTTGCTAGCTAACTATTTATTTTATAGAAGCATCTTTTTTCTTAAATGCCTTGCACATATCTCAAAATGTAAGCCTCTTTATTTAGACCACCCTGTATTTATTTATTTATTTATTTAAACTTTATTGCACAAAACAAAAGTCAGTACAAATGGCGAACTTAATGCCTAATGGCATTCTCTACTATGGCATGGCATGTATGTACTATTTTGACTATTTTCCCTGTTGCAGGGTTTCTAACCGAGAATTTGGATTATATTCCCTTTTGCAATTATTCAAAAAATTTCAACTATTATCTCCTTTGCAGGAATTCTAACTGAGAATTTTAACTATTTTGCCTTTGCTGGGGTTCTATCTGTTTACAGTCCTACCACTATCGTCATACACTTTGTCAGTAGTTACCATGGAGCTAACCGCACAAAAATTAAATATTTATTTAAATTATTTTCAGGAAAACATAGTAAACGAGCGGACACATCTTCTGGAGGTTAGTGAGCAGACCCAGGAGTCTCCTGCCCCGGCCTCGAGCGCCGCCGTTCCGCCTCGAAAGCCGGATGAACAGAGCGCACTCAATCGAATACTGCATGAGACCGCCACGTGAGTTTTACACAGTTTTTTTTTAATAGTTCACTGCTACACGAGTACTGCCTGCAAGAGACTGTTTACCATCAGGCATTATACGCATCTCTGATGCCAAAAGATATGCTCGAATGATAAAAGAGCCAGTGACAAACCTATAAAAAACAGATGGCCTTCAAAGGGGGGTCATGATCACGAATATGACAAGGCTACATTGTTTTAAAATTATTGTTTAGTACCTCGCGCTGACCCAAACGCGCGGTGCCGCATATTCGTGTGAACCCAGTCTTAAACTCGTTACCAGGCCCCTCTCACTGGGCACTCAGTGCCCACTTTGACTGCCTTGCTTGTTGTGTAAAAAATTGTTCCTGGAACGTCAAGCAATAGTGTAAATGTATGACACTATAAGTACAAATCGAGTATACTATAAATACCACTCGTGCCGTCGTGGCTCGTGATGTCTGAGTCTGAAACACAGCTTGCCGTAAACATGATTCACCCTTTTTGACGCTCAAAGGGCTGGGATTGTTCTGTTCACTTAAAGAAACTACTGTAACTTCCTAAGAAAACCTCGACACTCTTGCCCCAGGGTGCTCGTTCTCTTTTGTCCTCCATCGCAACTCTACTTCTCTACCAGCAACTCTAGCCCAACTGTGGCCATTGGCGTATTTAGGGGGGTGGCCGGGTGGGCCGTGCCCACCCCAATATGGTCTAGTGCCCACCCCAGGATTTTGGGTTACCCATACAAAGTCATGACTTCAACTCATAGGCCATGGCCAGGCCCCCACCCAGGCCCCACCTGAAAAATAATCTTAGATACGCCAATGACTGTGGCACGCGACTCTTTCTCGCGCAAGAAATATGACCTATCTCTTTCTTCGCTGTACTGTGAGAGAGTGACGGGCGATACTATAAAATATAAATATAAATAAATATCAGACAATGACAACCCCACACAAATCGACCTAGTCCCAAATTAAGCTCAAGAAGGCTTGTGTTATGGGTACTAGACGACGATATACTACTTATATAGATAAACATATACTTAAATACATAGAACAACCATGACCCAAGCACAAATATTCGAGTTCATCACACAAATATTTGCCCTGGCCGGGATTCGAACCCGGGATCGCCGGCTCAGTAGGTAGGTCTACAAACTGAGCCAACCGCGTCGTCAAAATGCCTCGGGACAAGAGTCATGAAGCGTAGTTGTGCTAGAAGGGCAGTTGTCTACGAGGACTTCTATTCTTCCATAACAACCAGTTGTGATTAGAAATATTTATTCTCGGTTACCCTTGCTGTTTTGGAACTAAGACACACTTACATTTGAAGTGAAGATCTTCTTGTAAGAAATCGGTGTAGTCCTTTAGGAAAATCTTGTCGAAATAGTTGTTCAGCACTTTCGAAGCGAAAATTATCCGGTGTTTTTTTTTCTCATAAGTTTCTTGATGATCCGAGACGACTAAGCGTTTATGCATTGCATGGTAAAATATCACTATATTATAGGCTCTCATCGACAAAACCATCGCGTAATGGGTTTAAAATAGATTCAATCTAAAAATCCCGTATTTATCTAGTACGTTAAAAAAACGTTGAGCTGGGTCTTCCGTATTATACTTAACATAAAATCGCTATAAACAATAGCCCATATGCCGGGCATTGATAAGATAAAAACATGAGTCGAAATTATACAATGTTGAATCTTACACCCTTCATATAAGCTCGAATTTTGACGAATGATAAACGCTGTTCTAGGTACCGAGTAATATAAACTGAATGGGATGTGACCGTATTGTTTACAGTAGATAATGCCATTGTTATTTAAAAATATCGTTATAAATAGAGATAGTTTAGTGTATACTTAATTTACAACTCCAGCAGGGCTAGCATTTCTTACCTTCGCTTGTCGCGCGACTCAGCGTCATCTGTCTTGCTCGCACGGTATTGAAAGGAAAGTGACAGAGGTAGTATATATGTCGCGCTGCCTTTGAACTTGGAAATCAATACGAGTAGAACTTGAACTCAATAAGTTGCGGTCAACTACTGTGTACTTCAGATGTTCAAGGTACTTCTGGACATTAGCATATTTAGATGGTTACACCATGAATGATAAATGTGATTTGCAGCTGTGTAGGTGGGTGAATCAAATTTTAAGTGCACCTTGTTGCTATGGTTACGCAATATTTGTCCCTGGGACAACCGAAGCATTTTCTATGAAACAGCATGAAGATTTCACTTGATAACGGGGACAGAGTAAACAACACAAAAAAGTTGATTCACCCAGGTATTTTCTTCTGTACATCTCGCACTACAATGCTTCATCATATATAGGTGCATCTACACTGAAACGGAGAGGAGACGTGCGGAATCGACCAATTTCAAAAGTGTTCAGGTGATTCGTCAATTACAAAAGTGTACAACAGGTGATTCGTCAATTACAAAAGTGTTCAGGTGATTCGTCAATTACAAAAGTGTACAGGTGATTCGTCAATTACAAAAGTGTACAACAGGTGATTCGTCAATTACAAAAGTGTTCAGGTGATTCGTCAATTACAAAAGTGTACAGGTGATTCGTCAATTACAAAAGTGTACAGGTGATTCGTCAATTACAAAAGTGTACAGGTGATTCGTCAATTACAAAAGTGTTCAGGTGATTCGTCAATTACAAAAGTGTACAGGTGATTCGTCAATTACAAAAGTGTACAGGTGATTCGTCAATTACAAAAGTGTACAGGTGATTCGCCAATTACAAAAGTGTACAGGTGATTCGTCAATTACAAAAGTGTTCAGGTGATTCGTCAATTACAAAAGTGTACAGGTGATTCGTCAATTACAAAAGTGTTCAGGTGATTCGTCAATTACAAAAGTGTACAGGTGATTCGTCAATTACAAAACTGTTCAGGTGATTCGTCAATTACAAAAGTGTACAGGTGATTCGTCAATTACAAAAGAGTTCAGGTGATTCGTCAATTACAAAAGAGTTCAGGTGATTCGTCAATTACAAAAGAGTTCAGGTGATTCGTCACCCGCACGTATCCGCTCCGCATCAGTGGAGACGCACCTTAAAGAAGTAAAAGAAAAAGCGGAGTATAGAATGAGCTGGAAATTACTCCGCCGACAAGAGCCTCTAGGTCTTAAATACATGATGATGATTTCGCGCAGATCTGTTGGATGCGCAGTCATTAGTTCTATTTTTTCTTAAATTTTTGTATATATTTTATCATGGTCTTTTATAATAATAATAATATAACATTTATTTCAAGTAACTAGGTATGACTCATTTTGTTAGAAGTACATTGTGTCTTATCCTAACCCAGCAAACTTTTAACCCAGGCGGCACATCATAGACTGAAAGGCCTGTGCTGATTGTGATGGATGGCTGATTAGTGTAATACTAATAAAATTAACAATGATATAGACTCAATAGACTCATCAACTATCAAGAATTAACATAATTGCTTATGGGTCATTGTCAGTTCAAAAAACAAAATGAGATGACTTCGGTGATTAAAAGTTAAGAGCTTGTATGAATCTAGGTTATGATGGTATTACATCGGATTATAGAAGAGGGAACGTTCTTTATTCTCACAGGCATTTAATCAGAAAATTAGGCCCTGGAATCCTTAATTTCGCAAATGTCCACCGGAAAGATGCGCACCTAAATCTGACAATGACCCATAATCTCTTTTCAGCAACGTGATTGATGTAGGCGCTCTCGGCCCCTACACGCTCGAGCCGGGCGCGTACTCAGAGCGCGTGCGCGCGTACACGGCGCGCGTGGCCGCCGCGCCTGCGCCCGCGCCGCCGCCGCCGCCACGACTCCTACGGGATGTCCCGCTCGCTGAGAGAAATGCGCTGATGGCTAAACCTCCGATAGCCAATGAAGATAAAGAATTGGTAAGTTTATTGAGACATCTACACAGGTGCGACAGCGGCCTATCGGTGTAACTCGGGCGTCGGTGACCTTGTAATGCCAAATCCTTCGACGAGGCATTCACGTGAATGCCCTTCACCCCCGCGCGCGTCCCGCACTCGCCCCCGCTCGCCCCTCGACACGGACACATAGCCGCGAGTTTTGTTGCCACAAGTGTCGCTGACGTTTCTTTTTACGTTAGTATATATATTCTTTGGCATCTAGCTATTCGATTACCGGACCATTCCAATTTTAGAAAATAACTTTTGGTTTTGGTCGCGCTCATGCTCGTGATTGGCCAAAGAAGTTACATATTTGCTACAAGTTTTCAGTAGTTTCGCCATTTTACTACAAAATGTGCCACTGTAAAGATTCGCCGTAACCAAACGAAACAGAACCACTAGATATCGATCAGCAATCAATGCGATCCAAATAATGATGATGAATATGGGTGTAGATAAAGTAGTGTATGCAACTTTACTTAATTAGGTCTTAAAACACGAGCCGAAGGCGAGTTTCATAATAAGATCACACGAGTTGTGTACCAGTTGCATAAACTACAATTTTTGTATGAACAGATAACGAACGCCGTGAAGAAGGCAGCGGCAGCCATATCGGAGCTGCGCGTGGAGCACCACGAGGACCTGGTAGTACCCTTCCGGGTGCCATAGCCCCCCGCGCCCCCCGCCCCCGCCCCCGCGCCTCGCCGCTCCCTCTGAGCCGGGCCTCTAGGCCTCTAGGGACACGCTCTACACCACTATAATTTAAACATTCAGAATCTTAGAGCTCTCTTCTTGGCATCTGTACCCTCTGAGGAAATTGTCACTGTTGCCTATCCCCAGTAAAATAATAGGGGGAAAATAAATAAGTGACAATGAAAATAAACTAATACTAAGGATGGTGCTAAAGCTACACCTTAAGTACTAAATCGCCTAATTCATATCCCGGGGGCAGAGTTCCAAATGGGCTGGCTGCGTTTTCTCCGGATTATGCTTATCCGATTGAGAGAGGATGAAAATTTAATACTGATTACGATAGCATGACGAATGCATCCACCAGTCTATCATAAGGGCAATAAAAATAATTGGCGTGGTAAATACTGACTTTTATAAGCTGTTACGCTTGACAATGTATATGCTTTTCTGGTGTTTTATCTGATTGGCTCTTGTATCGTTTTCCTTAGATTCCTTAGAGGCTCGTCGTGAGATATGATTAAAATAGTTATTGATATTTTTCTCCACCTTTAGTTGACAGGATTATTTCAATTACGTGACTCATTTTATCTTTATTTTCACTAGTTCACTTGTTATAAAACAAATGTGAAGATAAACTCAAGGCCAATATTATGTGCCAGACGTGTTTGGAACACTATAATAACTTGATATCTGAACGTACAAGACATTCAAAGTCCAGACATTCTATACAACTGTATAATCGATGCATGTTTTGTATGTCTGTTTGCTCTTCAATTAACTGATTAAGTATATAAGAACAAGTACATCAGTTGTTGAAAGCCGAACCAAGCTGGACACTATTTTAATATTTACATCATGTTCTATTAATGGTGATGATAAATCAATGAATGTCGACCATTCGACTGGTGTACCAACCATGGTGTGTTAACCATTACTAAAAACCTTAACCCTTTCCATGAGTTAACGTGACCGTACTCGCTAGGGCTCGCTTATTTTATTATACCCCCCAATTTAAAAAACAGCAATTACATGTATTTTATTTATTTATTGAGTAATTTCGGTATTTTTTGACTTTCCGACTGTGTAAAAAAATTACACGTGATGTCTTCTCGGACACCCCCCTTCCCCATCGTGATCATTCGTGATATTTTGCTGACCCTCCCCCTATAAACGATCACATGATTTCTTGACGAACCCCTAGTGGCAGTGTAAACGATTTGTCTGGAGAATAGTACGCCCTTAGCGGTTACTTTGTAGAACTACAAATCTCCATACAAATCCTTTGCGCAGTCGCTAGCAAGCACGTTTACTGTAAGCTCATGATAAGGTACTGTTCGTGTGCCTATCGGACTCGCGCATAAAAGGTTCCGTACCAACAATAAAATATTAGTTGTTATAGTGGCCATAAATACATACTCTCTGCAACTTTCAAATCTCTACGTATTACGCTTTGAAAGATCTGTGACAGACGGTCACCATTTAGGTACGGAACACTAAAAAATTAACGGTACACATGGTGAAAATGGGTTAAGGTTTTCTGGTCAAAAAGGTCAACACTTAATTTTGTCTCTTAACTAACAAAGCTCTCACATGTTTTCAATCTTAAATCACTTTAGAATTGTATTTTTAGTCACTCAGATTTATTCATTAAGTTATTTTTACCCCAGAAAATATTAACTAAGTGACTGAATCGGCTTAGGACCAAAAACATTTGTTTAAAATATAATCAGTGTAGAGAAAACCCTGTTGTTCTATTGTATAGATAGATCACTCTCTAATACGCGTCTACGAAAATGGGTCTTACGCGTTGAAATTAACGTTCATATTACAATTACTATTGTTACGTGGGCTACGTTTTATTCGTGTTCAAAACACTAGGGTTGATCCTTCAAGTTATAAAATAATAGTTCTATGTTTTATGATTATAATATAATAGTAAATAGGAGTTTTCTTTCCACTGATTCATAGATACCTAGCATTAAGTTTATGTGTCAATATTTAATTCAGTATTTTGTGTCTTTATAGCAACAGTTGCACAACTTAATAGCTTCGAGTTTTGTTTCGACATATTAATGAATGAAGTTTATTTTATGATTGAATCTAATATTAAAATGTTACCAGCAGTGGGCAAAACATTATCAGTAAAAGTGACTTTTTATGGAGGCACGCTGTCTCTGCCAAATAAGGCTTTTTTATTTTATTTATATTTTTAAACCACATTTATTGTAAATGTCTGGCCTACTGCTACAGGTTATTTGAGTGTTTTAGCAATGTATAGCAGCCCTAATAAGGCTAAAGTGGCGCCAGCGGCCATCTAGCGCCATGCCATGGAACTAAACTGACAGTAGCTTCTTAGTGAGAGTATAACAAAATCACGCTTAACTTTCCATTCGACATGGGTCATTCTCAATGCCTCAACCACTGTGATTTCGGTGGTTGGAGTAATGATTGCTTTTCTAAGGCGAAGGCTAGACGTACAAAGAATCAATGTATATACATTGATTCTTCAATATGGTACATACTGATGGATCACATTCTGGGGATCCAGAAATCTAGATTTTCGTGACAAATATAGCAGACAAGACGAACAGTATATATAAATATATGTTAGATAAATATCTGTATATCACAGTATTTATTGTCACTTTCTATAAGACTTTTAGTCCAACGTCTACAAAATTGTTTAAACCACCATCGGAATCTTGAGTGCAGTCGTCAATAAATCGATCACCGAAATCACAGAAAATGTTGACACTGAGATCATTGAGAAAACCTATAAGTTTGTAAATTCGCGCGGAATTATATTGTATAATATTTCATTTGCAAATTCTATTATTGTTGGATGTACCAGGATAATTGGTGTTGAAGGGGTCTTTTGAAGGTCAATAATCAAATTTAAAAAAATTACATGTTAAAGGGAACCAACTCTTTTTAATTGTAGTACTGTGTTAAGACCAAAACACAATTCAAGATACGACATCGCATCGCGTCACGATTCGTCGTCGTGAGATTGAAAACTGTATTCTTATTTTGAATCTTGTTACGTGAAGATAATGTTGATTTTATTATTGATGTACCTATTTCCACGACACGACGTCGCATCGTGGCACGATACCGCGTCGTACCACGATACGGCACGACGCTCTTACCCTGACTAACAATATGTTTTATGACCGTCAAAAGAACCCGAATTGTTTTAAAATAATTGATATGTATATTAAATTTATTGTAAAATGGAAATGCGATGACTGATCGAGAGTAGCTGAAATTGTAAATAGATAGCGTATATAGTTGCTTACGTATATACCAGGTGTTTCCTGTAATAGGAGCAATAAATTAAAATATAGATTCTACTCTTTAAATTGAACAACATTTGTTCAGCAACTTGAAAAAAAGACAGTTTTCAGAATTTTATTATTTCATACAAATTAAATAGTATTTTCAATGTACGTCGTCCAAAATTGACATTCCCTGAGCATTGACATAGCTGTCACTCTACTAATATCGGACATTTCGCAATACATTGCTTCTTTGTCTAAACATTATTCTACAAAAAATAATTTAATACACGTTATTTTCAGAAGTTGCTTAACAATTGTTGTCCAGTTTCAAGCGAAGAATCTATGTTTTAATTTATCGCTCCTATTACAGGAAGCACCCGGTATAGTGTATTATTATTATTATTAATTATCGTCACATAACGCCTGAAGGACATTACTGTTAAAGTACGATGACGCGGTTCGCGCAGTATGTGGTGTAGCTGCTTACTGAGCCGGCGGTCCTGGGTTCGAATCCCGGCCAGGGCAAATATTTGTGTGATGTACTCGATATTTGTTCCTAGATCATGGATGTTATCTATATATGTATTTTGCATATTATGTATATCGTCTTCTAGTACCCATAGTACAAGCTTTGCTTAGTTTGGGACTAGGTCGATTTGTGTAAGATTGTCTCTTAATATTTATTTATTTATTCTATTTGGTTTCATAGTTTTGGTTTATTTCAATTTTAATACGACTGATAAATGATAATTTAACAGTGGTGTTCTTCAGGAAAAGAGAGCTTAGTTTATTTAATGTTTTAACATCGATGCCATTTTTCTACACTCGTATTTTGTATGTCTACCTAAAGATTTATTGTATAAGTAAGCTTTTCAATTGTAACATCCGTTCTTAACTTTTAAAGTCTTCTAAACTTTTGGAGTCAAATAAGAATGGAAAAGAGCAGCAAACAATTTTTACTCGTATTATATTCCAAATTTGAAATTGGTTGAAGTGGTCTTTAACACTATTTGATGATATTGGAAAATGTTATGGTTTATAATGTTCTTAATTGTTGTTTCAATGCATAAGTAATATAACATCATAACTTAGGGTTGTTACATTTGGTGCAATCGTGGTTTAACACGTTCAGTGTCTGTGTCCCATGTGTGGGGTCACGACAAGCCTCTATTACAGAGACATAGGCTTCACATGTCAATCTGCTTCAGTGACCGTTTCGACCGCCTCAGCTCTTGCGACGGATAAACTGTGTCCCCAACGCCAAGCTGCCAGTAGATGGTATGATATTGTTGGCGGCAAATGACTTCGTGGCACCTGGGGCACAGCTTTCCGTCGACGTCATTTCCCGTCTATGGCGCTCGAAAGGTTAAAAATATTAGCGTATACGTGCTAATTAAAAAAAAATCAAGTCCATGTCTAAAAGTAGTAGTTTATGAACGGTATATATATTTTTATAGTTTGACTTTGATATTGTTTACAATTATCGACGCTGCGGATTTTTAAACCACGGTTGCAACCAAAATCCTAGCCTAATCATAACTTAAGGTGGCAAAATTAAGGCAAAATATGATTTAATTGGTCGAAGTGAAAAGTGAACATATCAAAACTACGTTGTTTTACATCGGTCTATAGTTACTCATGTCATGTCGTGAATGCATTAGCTTGGAGTAATTTTATTGATGAAGGACATCTGTTTGTCTTCAAGATCTAAATACACAGGATACTTTAATTATATCGAATTACTTTATTGATGCAATTACCCAAACTAAAGTCATTTTTAAATATTTCAACGTATTACGCTTTGATCATTTTTCGACACATTTAAAGGCCCTAATTGCTAGTCTAATGTTTGATGTTATATTTTAAAACCGTATCATAAAATGTATTAATTTCCTTTTAAGGAAGGCTGTGCCTAAGTAAAGTTGTCTGCGGTTTGGAGCCGCTTAGAGTTTCTTAAGGACGTCAGTTATTTTGTTATGCACACGATTAATGTATAAAATAAATATATTATTTCTATGACTTTGTGATTATTCAATATTTACCATGTTCTTCGTAAATTTGTGATCTTCGACCCATTGTCACAGAAGACTGCCAATGTCCATATACAAAGTAATATTCGTGGTCTAATATTAACCCTTAAATGCATTATGATGTATATTATCCACACGTCACTGAAATGACTCGTCAAAATCAAAATCTGAATATTGTCAACTAGCAGTAACCCGCGGCTTCGCTCGCGTGCCTATATAATATACATCATCCTACGGGAACAATGCTCTTTTTTTCAGGATTAAAAGTAGGCTATTTGTTAAGTTAGGGTATAATCTGCAATCTGCATTTCCGTCCAGCCGTTGAAGAAGTATCAAAACATACACAGACTTTCGCTTTTGTAATATTACTGGGAAATACTTTTTATTTTATCATAACTCCACTTTAACAAATCAAACCGAAAACTCAAGCACTCAAATCAAGCGATCTCAGCTTTAACTGTATCCATATCCAGATAAAGTTCACTTCAAAATTCATAACTCGAAGTGAAGCTAAGACACTGGGATATGTGTGCATTTTATTTGTATAAAGCTTTTATAATGTCCCGAGCCTCCGCTTATCGACTTGGGATATTCGCCATGTTCTAAGTTACGTCATGTTCTACTGTAAGATATTGAGGTTCTCTTCGTTGATGAATGAAAAATGTATTAAACTGAGCCAGATAAACGTAATTCAGAATTCTGAAATGACATAATTATTGAAAAGCTTGAATGTATTTATTACGGATGCAGGAAGTTTCCCGATCATTACTCCTCCCGTCCCAACGCGCCACCCGCCTATAGGTACCGATTGACCACGATCGAGATGCCACCAAATACTATTTTTTTAATCTATTAGGATAACGCGGGTCTCTATCCATACCTCAAAAGCAAAAATAGAACCCCCTTATAGGAGCACGTGTAGCTGTCTGTCAGTCCGTCTGTTACAACCGATTTGCTGCAAAACTACTGGACCGATTAAATTGCAATTTGGCGCAAATGCTTTCAAGAATTTTCATGACCACAATATAAAATTTCAAATTCGGTGGCATTTTCGTAATTAACGTCCCAGGAAACCATAAAAATTACACCCATACTCATATTTAGTCATTTCAACCCCATCGCACCCCAACAGGCGAGACGGTATTTCACGTCCACCACGTTTGTTTATTAAATCGTTGTTGTTTTGGTAATCAGCGACCCGATAAACCATAGAAACATTAATCTTGTTGATTTTCAGACTTTGGCACCATATTCTCCTCCTTTAGGGGTTGAATTCTCAAAAAAACATGAAACACGTGCTTACTCATTTATCGTTAGAAATACTCCTTGGAAGTTTTCAATAAAATAGTCTAACTAATCTTTTTTCCCCAGACAAACTTACGACCCCCATTTCACCCCTTTGGGGGATGACTTTTGACAAATGCTTCTTTTATTGCACCCCTAGACTTTATAAGGACACGTAGGTTCCAAGTATTGACTCTCTAGAACCAGCGGTTTAGTATTTAGACATTTCAACCCTATTTCACCCCAACAGGGGAGATGTTAATTCACGACCGCCACGTTGGATTTTATTGCGGTTTTCGTAATCAGCGACCCGATAAACCATAAAAGCATTACCAATGGATTTTCAGACTTTGTCACCACATTTCTCCATTTTAGGGGTTGAATAAAAAAAACCTGAAGCACGTGTTTTTTCATTTATCGTTAGAAATACTCCTGTGAAGTTTCGAATAAAATAGTTTAACTAATCTTGTTTCCCCATACAAACTTTGGACCCCCATTTCACCCCTTTGGGGGGCGACTTTTGAGAAATTATCTCTTAGTGCACCCCTACACCTTATAAGGAACCTACGTGCCAAATTGGACTCTCTGGAACCAGTGGTTTAGTATTTAGACATTTCAACTCAATTTTCCTCCAGTTTATCTAATCTTGTTTCCCCATACAAACTTTGGACCTCCATTTCACCCCTTTGGGGGGTGACTTTTGGAAAATTCTCTCTTAGTTCACCCCTACACCTTATAAGGAACGTACGTGCCAAATTGGACTCTCTAGAACCAGCGGTTTAGCATTTAGACATTTCAATCCCATTTCACCCCAACAGGGGAGATGGTAACTCAAGTCCGCCACGTTGGATTTTAAAATCGTTGCGGTTTTCGTAATCAGCAACCCGATAAACCATAAAAACAATAATCATGCTGATTTTCAGACTTTGTCAGCACATTTCTCCCTTATAGGGGTTGAATTTTCAAAAAATCTGAAACAGGTGTTTACTCATTTATCGTTAAAAATACTCCTGTAGTTTCGAATAAAATAGTCTAACTAATCTTGTTTCCCCATACAAACTTTGGAACCCCATTTCACCCCCTTTAGGGGGTGAGTTTTGAAAAATCATTTCTTAGTGCACCCCTACACCTTATAAGGAACCTACGTGCCAAATTTGAACTCTCTAGAACCAGCGGTTTAGTATTTAGACATTTCAACCCCATTTCACCCCAACAGGGGAGATGGTAACTCACGTCCGACACGTTGGATTTTAAAATCGTTGCGGTTTTCCTAATCAGCGACCCGATAAACCATAAAAACAATACCCATGCTGATTTTCAGACTTTGTTACCACATTTCTCCCTCTTAGGGGTTGAATTTTCAAAAAACCTGAAACCACTCAGTTCTTATATTTATAGTTTACGCGAGGTTTGGCACCGACTTCGAAGGGTGAGTCAAATGTAATCTGTACTTAAGCGGGTTATTGTTGGCTTTTTAGTTTTACTGAAGTCGGTTCTTTTTTTTGTTAAAATTTTTTTTTTTTTTGCTTTTTAGTGATTCGTATGTGTGTTCATCATCAGTTTCCTTACACCAAATCCTATTTACTGAATGTAAATTCTTGACTTTATCAATAAATTACCGAAAGCGCCGTACATGTCCCTATAACATTTGAAGAGTTCCCTCGATTTCTCCAAGATTCCATCATCAGATCCCGACTTAGTGCCAACGGGACCAACTCGGAGTTATACCATTTCGATAAAAAAAAAAAATTGAAAATCGGTTCACGATTCTCGGAGATATCGAGTAACATACAAAGAAAAAAAAAAATTAGGTCGAATTGAGAACCTCCTTCTTTTTTGAAGTCGGTTAAAAAGTAAGAGTCTATACCCCCAAAATATACCTCATACTCAAAGAATGCTACGTTTCTTATACAAACTTTAATCTTTATTTTGAACAATTTAGGGCATGAATTTAAAAAAATGCTGAAATTAGTTTTAATATTTTTTAATGCACGGCCTAAATACGAAATATAATCGCTCTTACTCAAAAACTGCAATTTTTCTCATACAAAATTTCAACCCCAATTAGACCCCATTGCAGGATGAATTTTCAAAAATGCTGAAATTACTTTTCTTCTTTCTATATTTAAAGTGTGTATGCAAAGTATTAAGACTCTTACTCTAAAATTACGCATTTTCCATACAAACTTTCAACCCCAATTTAACCCCTCAGGGGATGAGTTTTGAAATATCCCTTCTTATTCCTTGCCTACATAATATACTTGACCTACTGTAGAATTTTCAAAGTTCTAAGTTCAGTAGTTTCGGCTCTGCGTTGATATGTCAGTCAGTCAGGACAAATCCGTTTATATATATAGATAAAGACTGTCAAGATTGTCCCGAAGTCTCAAACTAACGTGGATTTCATTGGCAATTACGTCATTACAGAAATAAAATAGTGTAATTGTATGCATTTAAGGGTTTGTGCAGTAAATAGAGCGGCCCTGTTTAAAATGGACCAATCACATTCCTCAGACTTAAATGAATTTCTTTTGGGCTTCACGAAGACGCAGTCTGATTGGTTGATTTTCTCCACTCCACTTCACTGACGGGTAGCCTAAAAGGCGCGAGATCTCAAACATACCGAGACCAAGACCCCACCAATGTGGTATCACCGACTACAGTTGTAAAGATGGAACGCGAGTTTTCGGTTTTTGACTCATATCTATTAACGCTCCGCTATACATGGTTACAATACAAACCTAACCTACAGTTTTCGGTTTTTAACCCAAGTTCGATTCTGTCGCAGTTCTTCCTAACGGTATACTCTATACGGTATGAGCAACAGCTTTATGCGTAAATAGTTATGACCATCGATATAATGCAATAGTAGTATGCGATTAGAGAAGACAGAGAAACCCATACTGGTATTATACCTACTATAACAAATTCGACGAAACTTATATTCTGCGACATAGAATTATGCAAAAATAAATCGGCGATATTAGTATTATGCTTCGATAAATTCGGTGGAACATATATTCTGCGAAATTAAAGTCTCGATATAATGCAAGATAAAGGGAACCCATATTTTGGAAAGTGATAACACAAACCTAACCCATCCTATCTATATGTTTTCATTTTCAAATTTTCAAAAAAATATGACCTCCGAGGAAAAATTTGTCTATGAAATGAAGCATTCGGTGAAGTGTTTTTCTATAAAAGAAGAGGACACCGCGAGGCTGCAAATAAAATATGATATCCCGATTATATTTGGTAAAAAAACTTTATTAAATGGATCAGATAATTCCAGTCCTAAAAAAATTACAAATAATAGGTGTAGTTCAGCGGCGTGCGCCAGACGCCATATCTGGGCTCCTTGCGCGGCGGCCCGAAGGGGTGCTTGTCGAGGATCACTCGCGCCAGCAGCCCGTGCGATGCCGAATACGAAGACTCCGGCGTGCGAGTGCGGAGAATACGGCGTAGGTTCCCTGGAGGAAGATGTCAGGTTTTAATGGAAACGTTGAGGAAAGCGCCATCTCTCTCGCGGTCCTTGTACTTGCTGTAAAGGGAACTGGGGATCGTGCATCCTAGGGTATGGCTAATGCGCATGAGCATTTAACCTATTGACCGCCAAGCGGTCTAGCAATTTACCGTGCCACTGACGCCAGAGTAAAAAAAAAGATGTGCCCCAAAATCAACAGGGATTGAAAAATACTTGTAGCGGTTAGAATTACAAAGTTTTTGATCATTGAAATTTGGACGGCTGTGGCCGACGTGGCGTCAGGGGCACGATTTTTTGTTGACGGCCATAGCCAACTGTGGCGGTCAAAAGGTTAAACATATATGGCGCAGAGGGCGCTAGCGCAGAATTCTGGAATCAAAGATTTGTGTGGTTGACGTAACGATGTGATACTTCAGTTGGGAGAGCAATATGCCGGAAACGTAGGGTAGCAGGTTCGAGTCCTTATTACATTGTAGTGTAGGTATCACATATATATATTTTTTTGAATTTACCTTTGTGTCAATATTTATAAAGTTATCAGAAGGTTAAGTTCTTGTAAAATCTGAACGTCCGTTATAATTTTTTTGTTATATAGCATTTTGTGATTGAGCTAGATGACCGCATGTAGAATATAGGCATTTCGTACCTACTGTTTTCTAGGAGAATCGAGAACGAAAACGAACGGAAGACTAAGTCTGCAAAACGCTGACGAATTTCAAGCATGTCCTAGGAAGTGAACGTGGAAAGTATAGTCCCTCTGATGCTATGAGTACAAGTGCAATGATGATATATTATGGTTGATGACAATGATGACACTTAATCTGTAAGCAACCATCTAACTTAGTATTGATAGCAATAGCACTCACACTGCAATAAGTGATGGAACTATGCCCCGACCCATGACTGGCTGGCTGATGGCTGGGGTAGGAAGGCACCGGTGTGCGTGGTGTACGGAATGTCCAGCGTGCCTATGATAGTTGCTTTGCTTTCATCATGCGATAACTAAGTGACAAAGCATCCGTCACGTTTTGACAAGATGCGAGTGGGAGTGACAGATGCGTTGTCACTTATTAATCACGTGATAAACGCAGCCATCCCGGGCCCCCAGGTCGTCTGTCAGATACTCCAGTATGAACCGGTTGGCTGTGGTCTGCGGGGCTCCACACCAAGCAAGGCGCTGTACGTGTCGCGCCTGCATCACACTGCCACCGCTGAAGAAGTGACTCAGTATGTTCGCCAGAAAACCGGCTATTCGCTGAGGGTGTTCCAGTTGCATTCGCGCCACTACGTGCACTTCAGCTCGTTTGTAGTGCGCGTGCCGCGGCCGCTCCAGGAGACCATCGCGTGTGCTGATTTCTGGCCGAAAGGTGACGTGTTTCGTCGGTCCGGGGCAACCTACCAAATCCAACACCTGAGATGTCGGAACAACGGGGCCACGCCGTTTCGCCGTCTAAATAAACTTGCTCGGTTCATGACGCATTGGTGTCTACACTGTAATGTCATGTAACCTGTTTTTGAATAAAAAAATAAATAAATAAATAAATAAATGAAGGAAGTGACGAAACTCACTCTGCAGGGAGTCATCGACCTTGGGCTTCCATCAGGGCTGGCTTCTGGGCGGGTCCTTGTACTTTTCTTGTAGCTAAGGTCACAGTAAGGTGGCTTGTTGAATGGAGGATGCTTGTCCAATATAGAAAGATGATACTCACTCTGCAAGGAGTCATCGAACTTGGGCTTCCAGGACTGGCTTTTGGGCGGGTCCTTGTATTTTTCAGGCGCAGGATGACGGTAGGAACCGGTTTGCGTAGTGTCGGGGATGCTAACGTCGTCCGGCAGTCGAAGGGTCTGCAGAGCGCGAGCGCGACGCATCAGGTTCACTGACATGAAGGGTAGCTCTGGGGAAGGTCGTACGAAACGAGTATTACCAAGACCTCATTGAATTGTGTGCAATGAAAGTATAAAACATAAGACACACTGAAGACCAGATTGCTACATAAGTTTTGTATGTACTTTTCATCACAAGTTCCTTGTGTCATAAGGGAAGTGCAGTCTGGATGGTTATCAATGATGTTCGAGGGATCCCCGATACCCCAATGAAATATACCGTCTCTCAAACGTTGACAACTTAAAAAGCTCTTCTAATAATCATTTTACTTACTTACCTACAACTATGAAGGAAGATTTTGTTTTTAGTTCGTAATCTGTGACTTAGTAAAAAGTTAGGAGGATTATTTTACCTCTTGAGCAGTACTTGGTGAGGTACTCAGTGCGCTTTAGGTCCTGTATCTCGTGGTCGATGGGGACTGGGTCAATGTCCTTGGACATATACATCTCCGTCAGCTTGGGCTGCTTCGTCTTGAACTGTCAAATTGTTTGCGTCTTTTAAAAGCTTAGCTTCACTGTTCGAGAACTCGGCCGATTCAGCATGCGCTGACTCCCAGACAGTACTTATAACGACTAGTGAAACTAAAAAACATTTGGCTCTAAACTGGCCCTTTGGCATGCTTTATGGAAGTCTCGCGCACCCTGCATGGGGGCCCTATCGTCCCCGATTCGAACCCTATGGCACGCGGAATGGACATCTCCTGTAGCCATCATGCGAGCCCTATCGACCAATGAAATTAATTTATTGTTGAAGTTTTTATAGTTTCTTCTCGATATGTGCTAGAGTTTAAAAGAAAATGTTTAACGAACCAGACTTTAAGGAATAAGCTTAAACAAGATCCAAACAAAATGATGTCTACTCTATGGCCAACTCTCTGAAGAGTCATATCAGCCGAAAAGCATCTCTATCTGGACAAAAGCATTCTCCAGATGGAGATCCAATCAGAGGGGATCACAGCACACCGATCTGCTGAGTTGCGCCGCCTACATCTACGTTTCTTTTTCCTGACCAGTGGGCCTATATGATGGTTCCGTTTATCGCGTGACAAATATACCTAAATGATAAAGCATCTGCCACTCTCAAACTCGACTTGTTAAAACGTGACGGATGCTTTGCCGATTATTTATCAGGTGATAAACGCAATCATCATAGGCCCTTTGATCTTCGGTCCTAATACTTATCAAGGGTTTCGTTATTTAAAAGGTGCTGGAGCTGTCAATTGATTTTCGTGTTACCCGTTTGACAGCATCTTTGTAGTATTCGAAGTTGATGGGGCACAGGACGTCCGGACTCTTCCTGGGTTGGTCGCGGGCTTTGAGCGAGTCTCTGTCCAGACCCACAATCAGGCAGTCGTCGTCGACGGCATGGCGGCGTGGACTCTTGCTGTTCATCATACATTTAAGAGCAATCTGTGGGTTAGGTATACGCAGCGGACTTTCAGCGCTCTGCGTTTCCAATATAACAATGCGTGTAGAATGCTGATGGGACTCCCTAGTCGATGTAGTGCCTCAGGCATGTTTGCCGAAACCCGCATTGATAGTTTCCAAGCCATCCTGAGGAAACGGATAGTCTCAACAACGAGCCACCTGAGGCAAAGTCCCAACGGCATTTGCTGGGAGATGCGACTGACCTATACAAAGATGGTGGACATAGCAGGTTAAAGACGTAGCTTGATACATCACGCAAATATGCCTTAGATTAACTATGGATTCTATTATGTGCGAAATAAAAAGGTTTCATTCATTCATTCATTAAGAGTCAAATTCTTGTCGGTGTAACTGACTTGAAATATGGAGATAGCTCTTGCTGTTCCGGCACGATTTCACGTGCCGTGGTCTCAGACGTACTGATTAAAGCGAGTTGTTACTGGAGATATCGGCCAAATGTATCACGATGATGAATGTGTAATAAAACGGATGGGTGGGGTCAAAAGTATCACAATAGACCCCGGTTCAATAAGTTTTAATTATGGGTCGGGGTGTAGCAAAGGGGACCTAGGACAGAACATTTTCGACAGGTGTGATGTCATATTGACACCAATTTCTTATGATTGTATCGTATAGTACACCTCGACCAACGTTTACAGGTGCCGGAAAAAGGTGGTTGCGCTTGGGGCAGCCCGAGGATCATCACGACTAGCCGTGCCTTGCCAATTGCCATCGACCAATCGTTTCCGGAGATCAGCGTCTGCGGTTCACCTAATAGAGGCCCGACACGTTGAGTCTTCTGGCGATCGACGAGATTTTCCGCAGAGATAGAATACGGATCGTAGAGTGACATAGGACACTTATCCTGCTTAAACACTTATTTAACACTTACGGTCTGCTTTTATTTCCGTAATCAACTGTATACATAGATCGGAAATCTATTTCACCGTCGAATACAGACATTTTTATATATTTTAGTATCAAAAATTTTATAAAATATGAAATAGTCTGCTTCGTCACTTGCACCAGACTGTCAGGTTGACGTACTATAATGAAGTAAACTCGTGCCGAATTTATTAAAAAAAAGCCTATATCAAAAAGTTATCAATGATTTTTGAAACTATAAACCCATGGAGTATATTATTATACCATGTATAAACCTCAAAGCTATAGACATTCAGACGTCCCAATTTATATAGAAACTCGACAGCTATGGTTGTCAGTTAAATGGCGAAAAAAGTAGTGAAACACCTTTAAATAAATATATTTTTTATAAAATATGTATAAAAATTTAGCAATAATCTGGAATAAACTAATCAGTTCCAACAAAACTGAGCAGGATACGTAAAAAGAACAGCCATGGATCACTACCTGACTGTTTATAGAAAGGACTACTTATGGCCGAACCTGCCAGGGTCGGGAGGCGGGGGGCATGGAGGAGCCAAAGAGTAAGTGTCTGTTGCCCACAGTGTATCCACCCCTACACCACTAGCACGACTGTGACCTGACTGTGACACGCGACTCTTCTCACGCGATATATCTGTCTCTTTCTGTGCAGCAGGGCAGCATATCTTGTCGCGACTTCACTTCTCGCGTGACAGCGTCACCTGTCTTGCTCGCACGGTATTGAAAGAAAAGTGGCAGTTATTATTTGTCGCGCGACAAAGAGTCGCGTGTCAAAGTTATGTTACGTGCAGTACTGTGAAGATCGACAGGTGATGCTATGCCGCGCGACAGGAGTCGGGAAGCATAGTTGTGCTAGACGGACAGATCTGATATAAGAATTTACTTGCCTAGATTCCACATCCTCCCTTTGAGGAGACAGTTTTTACAAAAATTATCATCATTTCACCCTAAGCTGAACACAGTAGACATCAAGACCAAAGCACAGTTGCCCACATCCAACGGTTTACCTAAGATTGTATTTTTTACCGGTTATCTCCTCCCAAGTAACACACATAGTCTGTATAACACCTGAATAAGTTATGTCAATTACTCTTAAAGCTGAATACATTACCTGTATAAGGGCTGTATAAGACCTTATACAGACCTTAAAGCTCTTAAATGGGCACAAATTATTCAGCCCTAAGTTCACGTTGCTGCTTAAAAGCTGCTTAAGAGCAATTTAACGGTGGTATAAAGGGTTACAGGAGTTATAAGGGCTGAATACCAACTGACTAAGGGAGCACTAGTTACCCTTTATTCAGAATTTTATTCACATGTGCACCTTTATAAATCTTTTAAGCATACATAGGCTGCCGCGGAGCTGTATTATGAGAAACTATTTTTATTAAACATTGCCAAACAGTAACATAATTGGTTCGAGTCAATGCACAGGTGATGGTGACTTATTGTGTCAAGTGTTACAAGTTACAAAGTATTTTTTAATGGAGGACACATTTTTTTACTATCGGGAATGTAGCTGTTTTTCACAATAACGTGAAGAAAATGATTGGGAATGGGAGTTTACTGTCATTATACCTATATAATATATAAGATATTTTTGACGCGCCACGGAAATATTCATTTTTTTCTCTGATATTTGATATAAATAAGCCTTGGTGTAAACATTACAAATATTTTTTTATTGCTTTAAACGTAAATATTAGGTTAAAAGTTATTACAATGATTTTAGGAAGTAAACATTAGTTCTTTCGGTTTAGTATTCACGCCTAAATCCTCTTAAAACGAAAAAAATGATACGATAATTTCTAAATTCACAATATAAAATGGTGGCTTGATGCTAAGCAGCGATGTGAACCATTATACATTCAAATTCTTGCTAAGGGCTATTTTGTAGGTCACTTGTGTTCTGCTAATTAGCAAAAAACTGTGTAAAATTCAACACGTGAACTGTAATCAGCTATAACCTGTTTGGTTTATGTTTAATAGTTCACATGCTCGGTATTTAGCCTTGCCGTGAACATTTAAACAGGTCTTATATAGCAATTTAGGAATCCACATTTAAGCCTCTTGGATACTTTTAGTGCAATACAAATTATTCTTTGTTATTTTACTTTAGTGGAGCAAAATCCGTTTCTCAGCCATCAACAGATAAATAAACTGATTTAAGTACCACATTTACTTCATTTACTGCACAAAGGTCCACACCTACTCATTTATTCAGACAAAGTCTGATGAAAGTTACTTTTGTGAACTACTATTAAGTAACAACCGGTATACCGGTACATTAGTGTACCTTTAAAGAGCATTTAGGCATCTAGTGAATGTTTAAACAGCCCCTATGTAGACTATATCAACGGCAGTATAAAGGTTGGTTAGCGGTAAATACGGTCAGCATTACGCAGTATAATAAACCACATTTCATCCATTATACGCCTATTGACTGTATAATAGTTCACTCGTGGTACCTTAAAAGTCAGCGGAATAGTAGTTCACACATACCTCGTTATACCGCTGTCAGCAAAATTTTATCCAATAAACAGCCCTTATTCAGGTAAAAGGTCTAAATCCCGGTTAAAGCTGAATAGAAGCGATATAATGATGCTTTTGTGGACATAATGCAGCTGTTAATCAGACTTAAGCTGAATAAAAATTACTGAATGCTACTATGCAGCTGAAAGTGGTAAAAGCTGAATAGAAGCGATATAATGATACATTTTTTGGACGTAATGCAGCTGTTAATCAGACTTAATCTGAATAAAAAGTACTGAATGCTATTATTCAGCTGAAAGTCTACCAGCGAACTCTTATTAGAGTCTTATTACACCAAGAGCTCTAAAATAGTCCAAATGTGAATAGTTATACAGCAACTTGTGTTACTTGGGCTCTTCTTCAACGGTGTTCTGGTTTGTTGAGTTGATTCAACTTCCGGTGTGTTGGGTTCAACGAAGAATATGCTACTCAGCTCTACAGATTTCCTGGTCTTCAGTTTCATTTTTATCTGTACCCATAAACTTTCCATCCAGGGTCACCAGGCTCTCAGATGAGGAGCTGGCGTTCTACCAGGCGTGTATGCAACACAGCCGTCCTCCTGACTGTCGATGTCCCCAGTACAGTGGAGGAGAAATGCCGCAGCTACCCCCTGGCAAAGAAGGTGGATGGAGTCGAAATGAGGTAAACAATTTAATATGTTCTCGTCTCCACTGTTTGGAAGCTCGCTGTTCAGCTTCAGGGAGATCTACAATGAGGTCTCAGAACAGATAGCAATTGTTATTGAACAAGTTACTTCTTAAGACCATTGCCACGATAACGATGGATATAACAATGGGAAGATGCAATCTTCTGTCTACCGATACCAGGGTAACACAGCTCTATATGTAGATGGTATTTTATTATCAGGATTCCGATAGGCAATGAAAATTTAAGGTCCCAACTTGTACCGTGGCAGGCAATACAGATGAAAGGGCAGACCATGGAATTTACGGTATCACTATCTCAGAAGGACAGGTATACGAGTATGAATGCTTACCATCGTAACATGAAACACCCTATGTAGGCCGATGAAATGACAGACAGTATACATAGGTAATTATATATTCTGATATATCAGTTTCCAGATTTTATCTATATATCTTTATATTATCTCCTATCTCCTAACATGAACAAAAGATGAGAACGGCTGGGCAGATTTAGATGATTTTGGTTTCGAAATGTTTGTCGTAGTCAAGGGAAGGTTTAAACGGTGAGGTATTAGCACCTTGCTGACCCAGACCGAATTCCACGCGGGCAAAGCCGCGGGAACAGCTATTCAGGAATAAATTCATGATCTAATAACTATTTGGAACTTGTTTCAGATGATGGGTCAGCTTCTGGACCCAAAGCTGTATCCTGCGAAAGTGGGAGGCGCTCCCGAAACGCCGACGTCTCGCTACGACCAGCCGAACGCTTTCTTAGACAAGGTACAGTTTGAAGCATTTTTACCTACGCAAACCACAAAGATCTGAACAAGCTTTTGTTGTTTTATGGTAGAAGTCCCTATCCAGCCTTCAAAAATGGTTGCGGGCAATAAAAAAGTTGACATGTCTGAGTCTTTCCGGCTTGACAAATACGCATGTTTTGTTGCAGCTACAATCCAAGTACCCACTGCTGTACAGCATCATGCAGAGCGAGGCGTCTCCAGAGCTGAAGCAGCGCGTCGACCGGGACAGGAACAAGACCACGTACCGCGTCGATTACTGCGAATCCGGTACACTACCTCGATTTCAAATTACTGATAGGAATCCAAGTAGCATACAGGCTGCATAACCGCTTATACAGCCCAGCACCGCTTGTACAGCTAATTTAAGTGGTGTAAGGGCTGCTTATACAGTCTGTGTGCTATTTGGGAATCTATTTTATAGATTCTTATCAACGGAGCGAAAATGCCGTTTCAACTTGGCCCAAATTTGTTCGTGTCTGAATGTCCTTATGTTTTTTGGCTGATCTCACCTGGTGGTATTTCTTTACCGATACTTGATTTATACAACATTTTGTGAGTAGGTTCAATAAGTATATAGATATTTTTGGTTGATTCAGTTTTTCGAAAATTCAAAACGGCGGAGATACAAACTAGCGAGGTCTACCGATCAGAGAGCCACTAGTTTACCCCTCTCACTTAATCCTCTATTCTACAGATTCATCGCTATGGTTTCTTAAAAACTCGATATTTATCTAAGAGGACGCTGAGCTTGCTATAGTTCCTACTTTCATACAATTTAGTAAATCCAGACTAATTCCGCAACTACTCAGGAAGATGCCACGAACTCTCGCTGCGTGCGATATTTGTGTCTCAGCCGCTTGCCGTGCCACTGCCGGTCGCGCGACATAGCGCTACCCGTCACTCTCTCACAATACTGCTCAGAAAGTGACGGTGAATTATCTCGCGCGATAAATAGTCGCGTATGACAGTTATGCTAGAGGTGCTGGTCACGCAAAGTCGTGGCATCTCCGTCAGTCATATTGTTCGCGTAATACCCCTAATATTTTCAAGATAATTTTCTGATATGATTGCCAGATAATGTAAAAGTTATACAGGTTTTCGATGTCATCGCTTCACTGTGGAACATATTCCCAGACGCACCAAGAAGTTTGGCAATTTTTTCATCTGCCGAACTATAAAAACATGGAACACTTTCCGGCTCATGTTTTTCTTTCTTCTTATAACACGGGGCCCTTCAAACGAAGCATTAAGAAGCCTCTCTCGGGCCAGCTGGCAGTGTCAACTGACATGGCACCGTTGGTTTCTTGTCAGTTGCCATTGCCACTTCGACTCTCCTTTTTGCTTACCATCAGGCGAAGTGGAGCCACTATGTTGTGCCGTTATAAAAAAAAGTTTATAATTTTCAGATTAATCAGTAATACTGTTTCTATAGGACCTGGAGCCAAGTTTGAGGGTCTCCAGCGAGCGGCCGACGACAGCGGCACCGGCCCGTGCGCGCAGCCGATGAGGCTTCCAGGAGACCCGTGCCGCGTGGGGCCCAAGCCCAGGATGACCACCGCCAAGAGCATATCCAAGCAGGCTGGTGGAGGCCCAGATCCTCGTGCCAAGTGCGGTGAGTTTAAGTCAAGGTTATAATAGTCATTGGTCAGAAGGTCGTCTATCGCCATAATCATATGGGCGCTCAACTTTTTTCTGTTGCTCGTTGCTGTCGCTAAAACTACGATTTAAATTACGATATCGGTGGTATATGTACCAAAAACTTTGTAATTGCAACAGTTATCAGCTCATTTTCATGTAGACCATCTCCCTGACAATACCAGAGTAATATAAATTATCAACACTGTTGTAAGAGTTTCATTCCTTAGCGGTTCGCAAACTAATGAGTTATGCATGAGTTTTGGAAGAGATTTTACCAGCTCTGTGTGAGTACCAGCAATTCAGCAGCTCAGCCATGGACGGACGTGTGCTTTAGAAGGGGCTGCGGTTTGCTAGTCTCACAAAAGCTCTATAAAATCCCTGGTAGTAAATAATTTGAAATAATTATTTCCACAGAGACGAGCGCGGCGGTTCCACCACTGGGCAAAACGGAGTACCAAGATGGAGTGTCGAAGCTCGGGGCCATCATCATGAGGGACAAGCTTCACAAGAGATAGCACTGCAATACCAACCCATTTACAAACATAGAATAAAGTCGTTGTTGCTACTTTGTTTTTACCTTCGACGCGTAAAGAAAGCTGTTTTAAGTTTTAGGCTGCATCCACCAATGCTTTCTTTTTTTTTAGGACATGATTTGAACTATATCAGGGGTGGTTAGCCCTCACTACCAGTAGACTACTACCAGTCAGACTTTGTGTGGGAGTATAACCCTGATCAGAACTGCCCTGGAACTGCCACTTTGTAGCTGGGTTGCAGTTGAAATGCTGTCCCTCTGTATCGGCCCTTAGGACAAACCAAATCGTTGGATCGCGATAATCAAAAAGATTCATCAAGTACCTCTTCTATTTCTGATTGTACCATAATAATATTCATGGTAGTTCTATTTGGAATAAAATCCGTGCTTCCTGATACTTCGATCCGCCAGTCTATTTGGAAAAAAAAATCCAAACAGTTCGACTATCTAACTATAATGGAATAAAGGAATGTTTGTTCCTGGGTCATAGATGGTATCTATATAATCGTCTGTTGACATCCAAAATTCACTAAGAAACAAATAGGTACCTTCTTAAAGCAAAGCAAAGCTCGTATCTCAGTGTTAATATACTTACTAGATACGAGGTTTTGAAGAGAAGTGACAGAAATTTTAGAGTTTTGGTTGTCACCCGGCGAATGTATTTATATATTATGTACATCGTCGACTAGTATCCATAGTACAAGCTTTGCTTAGTTTGGGACTAGATCGATTTGTGTAAGATTGTAGTATTTCTGTTAGTAACCAGTTTCAATATGATGTTTGCTACCTGTATGCGTACAGCGATAACTCTGACCATTATAGCCAGAGAGTACAGTTAATAGGGACATAGGAACTGAACAAAACAAATAACTTAATAAATATTTACTCCCAAATCAAACGATGTTGAGATAGATAGACGTTTATGTATAAAAACACGTATAGAATATGTCATGTGGCCGGCGAACGGGCGCTCGAAATGAGCTCCCCTCTCTTATAGAGCGTTCCTTCTTTCCTCTCCTGTCGGACTTCTTCTCTCCTCTCATTGTTGTCTCTTCTCTCTTCTCTCCTCTCTTCTCTTCTGGTCTCTTTCTTGTACTCGTGGGAGGCGGTTCTGGAGCGCGCGGCCGTGGTGGTGGTCTCGTCGTGCTGGCGGAGCACCACGGCGCGTGCGTCTGACGTGTTGCGTTCCCTGTAACACGCGCGTTTATTTACCTATTAGATATTGACCGAGCCAGCGAAAGTGCAAAACCCTTATGTTTGTCCGGATGTTTGGATATCCAGGTGCTTTCCAGCCATTCTCGTCTAGAGCTAATATTTCTCAACCGATTGTCATGGAATTTTGTGAGTGGGTTCGAGTAAGTATATAGACTTTTCAAAATGGGGGATGAAAAAGAAAAAAAAAAAAAAAAAAATCAGCAATATCGAAACAATCTCTCGACTCACAGAGCCACTTAGTTTAGGTAGCGGGTGAGAACGACCAAGGCCTAATACCGTAAACCTGGGTTACTTTAGGAAAATCTTATAATTTGATATATATAAAATGGTTAAAAAAACCGTCAAATATTTATAGCTTGATTGAAATGAAGTAAAAAGTTAGGTCATTTACGAAGCTAAGTATTTCATTGCCACATCATCATCATCAGCCTATTCTTGTCCACTGCTGGACATAGGCCTCTCGAACTGCACGCCATTGTCGTTGGGACTTGCCATGGGAGGGTTCGCTCTTATTGCCACGCTGAGCAGGCGGGTTGGCAATCGCAGTATAGTTATTGCACTAGTGTCGCTGTCAAAATCTCTTAGTCGCCTTGTCGACACCCACGAGAAGAGATGGGGGAATGCTATTCTTCAGTCGGCACTCCACGGCCATCGCCACAGATGGTAAAACAATAAGGACGTAGCGTAAAAACTGTTTTCCAAAGTAGCCCCTGCACTTTAAAGTCACCCCGTGTTACGGTATTCATATTCATATATTCATATTTTTATTTGGTAAAGATAAAAATTCATTACACGTCATTCATTTTACACACATTCATATTATATAAACAATTTTAGGTAGTATCGATAACAAGTTTAGAAATTATTGCTACAACAATAAGGTAATTGGGTGAACGATCTCTTTCAAGAAACTCGTTGATATTATAGCAAGCTAATTTAATGAGCACGTCCTTAAGTTTTCCCGCAAATACAGCATCGCTAGGAGCGTTTTTTATGTCATCAGGCACACAGTTGTAAAGGTTGGGACCGATGACGCTGAGCGTCCCGCGCGCTTTCGCCAGTCGTCGGCGTGGAGCCACCAAGAGATGCCGCCTGCGTGAACTCTGTCTGTTTTCACCATAGGTTTTATAGTCGGTAGGTAGTCAATACTGACCTGCCCAACGAGATGAGCCGGTCGATGTCGGCCGGCCGCCGCAGCTCGCCCGCCGACGTGAGCACGACGCGCAGCGCGGCGGGCGGCGGCGACGCCGGCGGCGACGACGCGCTCGACGCCGACGCCGGGGACGACCCCACGGCCGAGTCGCGCTTAGCTGGAGAATGAGGAACAATGTTGAACCACTTATACACAGACCCCTCTTTCCCACGGGGTACTTTGGGCACTTGCCTAGAGCCCCCAGTCTCGCTCAGCAGACCTCGAAAAAACATACCTAAGTGAACTATGAATACAAAGATCAAAGCTTAACGTAACGCGCTGGACCGGTAATCCAAAGGTACCGGGTTCGATTCCCGGTCCCTTCCACCAGGTAGCTCCTTTTTCAATTTTTCTTTAAGCTTTGATCTTTGTATTCATAGTTTAAATAAAAATTGTGGCGTACCCACATTAAACAAAATGAGACATTACATGTTTCATAAATTTATAAAAAAAAAACTAACAGCGCCCTCTCTCGCTTGCTCGTTCACCACTGTAAAGTGGTGCGGTAAGATGTGAGTATTAACGTATTCACATAGAGGTCGCTAAGGTGTAAAAACCTTTCAAATAAACAATGCAAAGATCGACACACAAAGCATAAGGAAAAATTCGTCAGGTCTACGTGGAGCGAGGGTAGAAAAGTGGCTAACGCGCTGGACCGGTAATCCAGAGGTACCGGGTTCGATTCCCGGTCCCTTCCACCAGGTAGCTCCTTTTTCAATTTTTCTAGCTTTGATCTTTGTATTCATAGTTTAAATGTTAAACCACTTATACACAGACCCCTCTTTCCCACTGGGTACTTTGGGCACTTGCCTTGGGCCCCCAGTCTCGCTAGGGCCCCCAATCTCACGTGGGGGGTCCCAACAACCTCGAACAAACCTACCTAAGGGGACGTTTTTTCAGGCCCCCAATTATGGAGTGCCCAGGGCCCCGACATGCTTTAAGACGGCCTTGCTTATACAAAGACCAAGGCTCAAAGATAAATTGAAATGCGTAACCAGGAAAAGACCGGGAATCGAACCCGGTACCTCTGGATTGACGGTCCAGCGCGGTATTAAATCTAATCGATGCCATGATTCCTAAGAACAGATTTCCCTATCTCTTATAGTTTTCGTTTTCTCCCTACTGACCCATTTGGATTGAACACCCTGTATAACTGAAAACTTAAATTAGCTTGTTGTAGGTGATTGATTGACGTTGTCTCATAGAAACAGCGAGATTGACGCCTGAGCGTTTGCTCTGAAAAGAGCAGGTTGTATTGTTTCGAAAAAGACAGTTGTATAAATATATCTTCAGTCAGCATCATCTTCTTTCTTCGATCTTCAAGTTTCGAGTCTTCGAGCTGAAGCACAGGAGATACGCAGGGACGACTGAACACGACGAGCGCCGGCGACGAAAAGGTGGCGCGCTTTTGCTCGCATTAATTTATAGGCGCGCGATCGCGCGCACACAACCTCAGAGTGTTACGTAACCGCATCAGTTTACGACACATATACACTCTCTCCATCAAAGCGCCATTTTGTATCCCCACCAAGTAGCATCATGCTGGGTGCTACCTACTCTAATTCTATTGTAAATATTGTATATAAAATAAACCAAATTTTTGTAAATAAATTATCTCAAATCACACTACAAACGGAGTTTCTCTACTACCAACTCTCTTCCCTAAAGTGGTGACCCGCGACTCAAGAACTACCAAGGAAGAAAATCAAGAAACATCATGAACAACGAAGCTCCTGCACCTGCACCTCAAGCCGTCGCACAACAGCCTCAGATGCAGCCACCCGCGCCGTCTGATCAACAAGCACCGACGTCACACGAAGTCTCTGGCATATCACTGTCGCTGCGAGTACCGCCGTTTTGGCGGGATCAACCGCGACTGTGGTTCTGCAGTTTCGAAGCCGCTACTGCAGAGCTCAAACGAAGCCAGGCGCAACTCGCGCAGATGGTTATCGCCCAACTCGAGAAGCAGGACATACAGAACATCTCCGATCTCATCTACTCGCCGCCAGAAAAGGACTACTACAAGGCCGTCAAGGAGCGTCTGATATCTCTGTATGAAGAATCAAGCAGCACACAGACGAAGAAGTTGCTGTCGCAAGTCGAGTTAGGCGATCAAAAACCGAGCCAACTCCTACGGCGGATG
Organism: Apotomis betuletana; assembly: GCA_932273695.1. Classification (NCBI taxonomy): domain Eukaryota; kingdom Metazoa; phylum Arthropoda; class Insecta; order Lepidoptera; family Tortricidae; genus Apotomis; species Apotomis betuletana. The sequence goes on from OW026312.1 coordinate 21,817,332, forward strand.
CAAAATCTCAACCGAGAGAAATTTCCAGAAAGCACGATACAAATGATGTGGCTGGACCATTTCCCGCCCCACGTCCGCTCCGTGTTAACTGTCAGCGAGGCATTTCAAATTAAGACCACGCTCGACGACCTGGCTCTCCTCGCCGACAGGATGATGGAGGTGTCGCACACGCCGTCAGCGCACATCGCCGCAATAGCGACGCCCGCGCCAACCGCCGCACCCGCCGTGCCCGCACCTCTACAACCGCCGCCGCCGCTGCCGCAACAACCAACATACCAACCACATCCACCATTCGACCCGCAATATCTCATCACCGAAATAAGAAGACTATCACTAGAAATCGCCGAACTCCGATCGCGACCATACGAAAATCCACGTCCATATGAAAATCAGCGAGATAGCCGATCACGCCGCCGTTTCCAATCACGCTCAAGAAACGCGTCACAGAGCCGCAGCCGCAACAGTTCGCCCATGCCGTACTGTTATTACCACCACCGTTTCGGCATGGACGCGAAGAAATGCACGCCACCGTGCAGCTTCAAGCCCATCACCGCCCCGCAGCCGGAAAACTAAAATTAACGCTAGCTGTGGCGGACGCTGGCGTTTACGAAACCTCTCACCGCCTCTTCGTGACAGACAAGAAAACGAAGCTCACGTTCTTGGTAGACACGGGTGCAAATATCTCCGTACTACCGAGAACGAAAGGCACGCAAGAGCAACCACTACCGTTTCAACTGTACGCCGCAAACAACACCGTCATACCTACATACGGCGAGAAAACACTCGATCTCGATCTCAACCTCCGACGTTCATTCAAATGGAAATTCATCATCGCAGCGGTATCGAAACCTATCCTGGGAGCCGATTTTCTGAAGCACCACAACCTCATCGTGGACATCAAAAATCGCAGACTCATCGACGGCAAGACGCTACTCACAACAAACGCACAAATCTGTTCTGCGGACATACCTACCGTTCGTAGCATAGACGTGCAGCAATCATATCACAACATACTCGCCGATTTCCCCGGAATAACAAGAATTACATCAATGAAGCTTAGTCCAAAACACAACGTCGAACATTTCATCGAGACAACCGGACCGCCCCTCCACTGCAGGCCACGCCCCATCGCTCCCCACCGCTACGAGCTTGTGAAGCAAGAATTTTCAAACATGATGGCACAGGGCCTCTGCAGACCAAGCAAAAGTCCTTGGGCATCACCACTACACGTCGTACCTAAAAAGAATGGGGAAATACGAGTATGTGGAGATTACCGAAGGCTAAATGCAATCACCAAGCCCGACCGGTACCCTATACCGCGCATGCGCGACTTCACATACCAACTCGCCGGGAAGCAAATATTCTCGACTCTCGACCTAAACCGCGCATACCAGCAGATACCTGTCAGCGAGCAAGATGTCGAGAAGACCGCCATCATCACGCCATTCGGTCTATACGAGTTCCCTCGGATATGCGCGGGACTTAAAAATGGAGGTCAAACGTTCCAGAGGTTCATCCACGAAGTTCTACGCGACCTCAACTACGTATTCCCATTCGTCGATGACATCCTCATAGCTTCGACCAACGAAGATGAGCACCAACTACACCTACGCACAGTACTGCAACGACTGGAAGAATATGGCATCACCATCAACCCATCAAAATGCGTCTTCGGCCAATCATCTGTCAAATTCCTCGGCTACCAAGTCTCGCAACAAGGAATCCAACCACCCGAAGAAAAAGTAGAAGCAATCAACAACTTCCCGAAACCACAAACAGTCGAAGAATTGCGACGTTTTCTCGGCATGCTAAATTTCTACCGAGAAAATATCAAGGACGCCGCAACCATACAAGCACCACTCCACGCATACCTACACAACGTCAAGAAGCGAGATAAAACGAAAATCGACTGGACCGCTGAAGCAAACCAAGCATTCGAGGCATGTAAAGTCAGCATCAAAAACGCAGCTTTACTCGCCCATCCTTCGCACCATGCGGCATTGGCGATCTTCAGCGATGCTAGCGACAAAACAGCAGGAGCCGCGCTTAATCAATTCGTCAACAACGCATGGCAACCACTCGGCTACTTCTCGAAGAAATTCACCGACGCGCAGACACGCTACTCCACATTCGACCGCGAGTTGACAGCAATTTACATGGCAACGAAGCATTTCCGCAAGATGTTCGAGGGAAGAGAAATTATTATCTACACCGATCATCGACCGCTCACGTTCGCATTCACCAAGACGAACACAAGCAACGAATTGCCACGTCGGACACGTCAACTACTCTACATATCCGAATTTACCACGGATATACGACACATCAGTGGATCGCTGAATGCAGCCGCCGACGCTCTATCACGAATAGAGACAATTTCCTGCCCATCACCAATCGACTATGAACAACTCGCCGAAGCACAAGAAAGAGACAGCAACATCATCGAAACACTCGCACAGCAAAATAATCTATCAATCAAAAAAATAACATTACCCGGATCAACAACAAAACTACACTGCGAAACATCAACAGATTACCTACGTCCATACCTACCAGAAGAATATCGCCGCATCGCATTCAACTCTATTCACAACATAAGTCATCCTGGAGTCAAAACTACTCGCAAGCTAATCACGCAGCGATATTTTTGGCCAACGATGAACCGGCAAATCGCGGAGTGGGGGCGAGCGTGCTTACACTGCCAACGTGCGAAAATCGTTCGACACACATCGAGTCCGCTGTCCACTTTCCCGCCAACCGAACGCTTTCAGAACGTTCATTGTGACATCGTCGGCCCACTAAGTACAGCAGCAAGTGGACACAAATACCTACTGACGATGATAGACAGAGCAACCCGATGGCCCGAAGCATTCCCGTTATGCGAAATAACAGCAGAAGACGTCGCCAAGACAGTATACGACGGATGGATTTCGCGTTTCGGATGTCCCGCTACAATCACTACGGATCAAGGAAGGCAGTTCGAAAGTCGAGTATTTGCGTCCCTTTCACGCTTACTCGGCATCGAAAGAACCCGGACAACACCGTACCATCCGCAATCTAACGGTATCGTCGAACGCTGGCACAGAACACTCAAGGCCGCACTAAAAGCAAGACTACAGACAACACGAAGTTGGATCGACGAAATACCTACAGTCCTACTGGGAGTTCGCACCGCGATGAGAAGCGACACGAACGTCAGCGCTGCCCAACTAACTTACGGCTGCAGTGTACGACTACCGGGCGAATTCCTAGAATCGACGCCGCGCGGCGACTCCGCCGCCGAATCCAACATGGACGCCGAATTCGTGGAACGATTGCGCGAAGTAATAAGCAAATTGAGACCTATGCCGAGCCAATCACATAGCAACACAAGACCTATCTTCGTACACCGTGACCTTCAAACATGCGACAACGTTTTTGTACGAGTCGACGCCGTAAAGAAGCCGCTACAAGCACCTTACGACGGACCGTATCGCGTGCTAAAACGAAATGAAAAGGTTTTCACGCTGCAACTACCTAACCGACAAGCCAACATATCAATAGACCGTCTAAAACCCGCCTACACTATCGTCGAGCAAGAGTTACAAGAACCTACATCAACGCAGACTACGCAGAGTTCCTGTAACAACGCTACCGCCAAACAAAATACATCTACATCAACGCAGATTACACCGAGTTCCTGTAACAACACTACGACCGAGAAATATACACCGACGCAGAATAATAACACCGTACAAGATACAACGACGCCGAGTGCCTGCAACAAACAGAAGAGCAAGAACGACAAAAGCAACCAATACTCAGACAAAAACAACCTGAAACAAAAAACAGAAAAGAACCTGAAACAACAAACAGAAACCAACTCAACACCTACCAACGAAAACCAAACAACCCGCCGTGGACGTACTATCCGCCTGCCGGTACGTTTTCACTAGGAGGGGAAGCATGTAGGTGATTGATTGACGTTGTCTCATAGAAACAGCGAGATTGACGCCTGAGCGTTTGCTCTGAAAAGAGCAGGTTGTATTGTCTCGAAAAAGACAGTTGTATAAATATATCTTCAGTCAGCATCATCTTCTTTCTTCGATCTTCAAGTTTCGAGTCTTCGAGCTGAAGCACAGGAGATACGCAGGGACGACTGAACACGACGAGCGCCGGCGACGAAAAGGTGGCGCGCTTTTGCTCGCATTAATTTATAGGCGCGCGATCGCGCGCACACAACCTCAGAGTGTTACGTAAAATTTTTCGTGGAGTTCTTAAAACTCCACAGTACTAGCCTTGTCGCTCCCTTTGAAGAATTCGCCCGGTCGTGGTCCGGCGGCGGTCCTCCGCCATGCAGCCCCTCTGGCCGCTCCCCCGTTCAGCCCGATTCGCAGGCTGCCCGCCCGGCCCCCCAGGGGCAGGCCCTTCAGGCCCCGGGCACCGCTCTGGATGCCCAAAAACGGGCAACTGCCAGTCGGGTTGAAAAGATTGCCCACATTCATGATACAGGATTTAAAATCCCATCCAAAATAGGAGTTATTGGCCTCCAGTCCGGCCGTGCGGAAAGTAAAACCGCCCGCACCAATGAACCCCGTGGTTCGCCCCCGCGTTCGCGTTCGCGTTCGTCGTCATCGTCTTCGTCGCGCAGTCAACGCAAGTCACGATCCAAGTCAAAACTGCCCCAACAGGGCCCCCAGTCAAAAAATAGGTCCCGCTCCCCAAGGAGCCCCTCCCCCCAACGCTCCTTGCTGTCACCGGCAAGGGCCCCCAGAATAATCCCTTTAGAAAGCGGCGACGGTCGCATCATAGATCAGACCCGGGCGCCTACGCCCGCGCTCTCCGACTCGCCCTTCCTCGACTCTGAGGAGGCCCCCTGGATCGAGGTGTCCAGGCAAAAGCGCCCCCGCAAGCCCGACACCCCCCCCCCCCCCCCACTGGGGACACTGCGCCCCCCCGCTCCAGAGGCTCCTCAGCCTCCCCAGTGGCAAAAACGGCGAGAGCCCCTCAAAATGTTGTCCATGATGAGCAACAGCAGCACCACCACCATCTCGGTGCCGCCCAAAACTCCGGCATTTCAACCCAAAATGAGACGGGTTCGATGGACACAACCCCACCTACTACGCAGGATAGCATTTTGCTACTGTCCGGCGCACCAGCGCCCTCCCAGCAGCCCCTGTCCACTCAAAATTCAATTCCCCTCTCAGACGAATATGAAGGTATTAACCCAAAAAATATCCTATATAGGGACCCAAATCCCAAGGTGAAACCAATAGGGTACATCACCGCGTTGGACAAGACCAGATGGCAGACTGCAAAGACCCTCATCCTCCAGCGAGGTATAAAAATAATAGAGGCAATCAACATGGTGAAAGGAGAGAAAGGCTACATAGAGGACGGAATCAAGATTTCGATTGGTACCACCGACGATTTCAGGGCTCTGGCGCGCCTACTGACAGAACTCTCTCTCCCTTACCACCGATCCCTTTTCGAGGATGAAAAGGGATTCACGGTGGTAATTAAAGGGGTCCCGAGAGAGTTCACGCAGGAGGAGGTGAAAGAGGACCTGCTACAAAAGGGTATAAAAGTCTGGGAAATCCACAGATTTTGGAACCAGCACAGGGGCAAACTGAACATAGTGATGGCCAGGATTGACCCCGACCCAGCCACAAAAGGGGACATTTTCAAGATCAGAGAGATCTGCCTGATCTCAGGCCTCCGAATTGAGAAGCCCAGGCCCTCACAATTCATAGGGCAATGTCACAATTGCCAGAGGTATGGTCACAGCGCGAAGGGCTGCTGTGCCCCCGCAAGATGTGTGAAATGCGGCGGTGACCACCATACCTCTGAATGCAAAAGGAAAAAGAAGGATGATCCAGAGCGGGATGAGGAGCCGCCCTTCTGCTGCCTATGCCAAAAATTTGGACACACAGCTAACTTCAAAGGCTGCCCCTGCGCCCCAAAAAGGCGCAGAGTCCCTAGACCTAACGCTGGCCCCGGCCGACGCGGCCCCTCTGGCCCCCCACGTGGACCCACGCAATCAGAATATTACTTTGACCCGGCCTCCTTCCCGGCCCCGGCCCGCCAAAATTACTCAAACAGCGCCAGACCTGTGCCAGGCAGATACCTGCCGGACTCTCAACCGCCACCGCCGCCACTGGCAAATCACCTCCACCCTCCTGGCCAGCACCAGGCCCCCCTTCGGCAAGACCACACAACCCGCGGCCCGTCAAAAGGTAACCACTCCTACGCCGATAAAGCAAGACCCCAGGGAGCACCGCCTTCGGGTCCGCCCCCCCCACCACACGTGTCTACTGCTAGACAGCACACGCCGCCCGCACCCCCCCGTAATGGTCCCCAGGACCGTCAAAATTATCACAGCTCCCAATTCACGCCAACTCAGCCGCCAAACCATCACCCTACCGGGCCAATCCTAACCGTCAGCCCCGAGGAGTTCCCTCTTTTGTACGAGGCTCTCGTTCTACGAGAACGCCTTGAGGCATTAGAGGCGCAACTCCAAGGTGCTGACGGCCGTCAAAAACTTTCCATTCTTAAGGAACACAATTCAACCTTAGCCGGGGTAAACTTTACGTCTCCTTTATGGACCAAGGCCTAAAATGTAAACCCAGCTCCATCAAGATCGCGTCTTATAACGCAAACGGCCTCTCAGGAATCAAAGATCAACTTATATTATTCATTAAAAACCATCAATTAGACTTAGTATTAATCCAGGAAACCTTTTATAAACCTAATAGTAAAACCTTCAAAATACCAGGCTTCACCACAGTTCGTAATGACCGTTTAAACCGCCACAAGGGCGGCACTATGATATTCTTCAAGAAAAATATGCACTGTATCTCCCTCGACCCACCTGAATTAACAAATCTAGAAATCTCCGCTTGCCGACTTACCCCGGCCAACCACCCTGCCATTACCATAGTCTCGGCCTACCTACCTCCTGCTGATAGCATCTTAGAATCGGACCTGAACGCTATTTCCAAAATGGGATCATCCGTCATTATTATGGGCGACCTAAACAGCAAACATGTGTCATGGAACTGCGGGATCACGAACCCGAATGGCATGAGAATGATGCGGATCCTCACAAAGGAGAACGCAGTCTTCGACCTGATCGCCCCACTGGAACCCACCCATTTCCCCCACCAAGAAGGCTACAACCCAGACATTCTCGATGTACTCCTATTAAAAAACGTTTCTCTCCAATTTTGTTCCATAACAGTAGTACAGGAGCTCAACTCAGATCACCGCCCCGTCATTGTTAGCTTAGGCCCACCCAACGCTGTTGATTGCCCTAAGACTAAGTCCGTCACTGATTGGGAAAGAGTCCGAGCAAACCTCAACAATATTCCCAGCCAACTAACAGCTCAGCCAACGATTATAACCTCTAACAAGAATACAGATAATGCCATAACCCTATTCACTGAGTACCTAAATTCAGCAAAAAATGAGGCATCCAAAGAAATCCCAGAAGAGGAAGCCCTCCGCCGCCCTCTCTCCGACGAATTAGTCGAGCTAATCGCCACTAAAAACTCCGCCCTCCGGGAATTCTCAAGCTTCCCCTCCCCCGAGAATCGGACAGCCCTCCGCTCCCTCCAACGTGAGGTCAAGCGCAGGGTGTCCGAGTTTCGGTCAAGGGAGTTTGAGAACTGGCTGGGTGAGATTGCTCCCAGCCACGTCGCCTATTGGCAAGTGGCACGCACCCTAAAATCCGATACAGTCACCACCATACCCCCGCTAGACTGGCCTAACCACCCAAACAAGGCATTCGAGGATGAGGAGAAGGCGGAATGCCTAGCGGACAGTATCGAACAACAATGTTCTCCCAATCCTGACTTAATCGACCCGACACAAACTCAATTCATAGAGGCGGTGGTCCACCAAAGATCAATTGCCGCTCGTGCCGCCGCCACTCCCCCAGATCCCGTCACGCTGGATGAAATAAAACTCATTATAAAAAATCTCCGACCTAGAAAAGCCCCCGGCGCTGATGGGATATCCAACAAAATTCTAAAAATGCTCCCCGAAGAGGCTCTCATTATTCTCGTCTCCATTCTTAACTCAGCTATCACAATGAGCTACTTTCCCGCTGTGTGGAAGGAGGCCATTGTGATCGGCATTCCGAAACCAGGCAAACCCCGCTCCTCACCATCCAGTTACCGCCCGATTTCCCTTCTGAGTGCTCTGGGAAAAATTTATGAGAAACTGGTCCTCAACCGCCTCCGTAATTTCACCTCATCAAACAATATCATAATAGATCAGCAATTTGGTTTTCGCCAAAAACACTCGTGTACGCACCAAGTTCACCGTATCGTAGAGCATGTGCTGGAGGGCTTTAGAACAATGGGTAGCCTCCACACAGCAGCCATATTCTTAGACATGGCGAAAGCCTTTGACCGGGTGTGGCGTGCCGGTCTGGTGTACAAGCTATTCCAGATGGGCGTGCCCGGAGGTCTCGTACTGCTAGTGCGGGACTTCCTCACCGGTCGGGGCTTTCGCTTTCGTCACGAGGGCACCCTGTCGACTCCTCGCCCGTTGAGAGCGGGCGTCCCACAAGGCTCAGCCTTATCTCCGCTTCTGTACACGCTTTACACCAATGATATTCCTACCCACCCCCGCGCCCATTTAGCACTCTTTGCTGATGACACAGCACTGTTTGCCACCGGGGGCAAGATCCAAATTATCCGCAACAACCTCCAGGAGGCGCTGGACGACCTGGGCAGATGGTTCAGGCTCTGGCAAATCGCCGTCAACCCTGAAAAGAGTGCTGCCATCATTTTTACCGCCAAACCCTCCACTCAACGTCTAATCCAGCGTCTCACCTGCGACCCTCTGTCATTATATAATACTCCTGTCCCATGGGCACCCCATGTCAAATATCTAGGTGTAACCCTAGATAAAAAACTAAATTTCCAAAAACACATCAAAATAGTTAGAGACCGGGCTGCGTTTATTCTAGGGAGGCTGAGCCCTATGCTCAATAAACGCAGTAAATTATCATTAAAAAATAAACTCACCCTTTACAAAACATGCGTAAGGCCTATTCTATCTTACGCATGCCCAGTTTTCCTACAAGCAGGCCCGCCCGCCCTTAAAAAACTCCAAACGCTCCAAAATAAAGCCCTCCGCAGAATCTCCAAAGCCCCATGGTACGTCACTAATGTCTCCATTCACTTCGACCTCAAGATGCCCACAGTTCTCGAATTTATCCGCATATCCTCCCGTCACTTCTTGGAGAATAACGCCCCACTCCACCCAAACCCCCTTGTCCGCCGGGCAGCCAATTATGTCGCCACTCCACCGCCGCCGCCGCCGCCACTACCACCACCCCCTCCGCCGCTAAGGCACCCGTCACCACTGCGGAGCCCGTTACGGCCTCCGCCGTCCCCATCTGCCCAAAATAGTAACGACTCAAGCTCAGACGATGACGATGAGGACGAAATACTATCACATACTAGCAACCAGCCCTCCCCCGACCCCTCAGGCCGCGGGAGACCCCGTACTGTTAATTTTCACACGGCTCGTAACATACGCGGACGGAACTCCCACCGTCGCCGAAGACGTCCGAAAGACGCCCTTCTCGACCCGGTTGATGCCATCACGAAAGTCACCAACGAGTGGAACCTCGTGATGGCAGCAATCAAGGCCGAGAAGGCTAAAAAGAGATCCCGCCGGCGAGGACGCCCACCTGAACCTCCAAACACTCACAGGCCCGTTTACGAGGCTAGGTATCAGGATAGGGACGCTCTCGCTGAACGAGACCGCCGCATGGCCGGACTGTCTCAGCCACTATTAAATTTAATGGGCTGATTAGCTAATTAATTATTTATTTAATTAATTGGCTAATCAAAATCCACTCATTTAATCTTACTTATATATGTACATATATATAGAACACTCATCCCAACTCTCTAAAACACTATCATTTACACACTGTCACATTCAAATAATATATTCATCACAGCTGGTCATAGTCACTTAGTGACACAGCATTTCACCACACACCACGCAGCGGGTCCGGAGGTCCTTTTTGTGACCCCACCCGCTCTCTCAGACCGCCCCAGTACAGCCGAAAGGCTCGGGCCAATCACAATCAAAAAAAAAAAAAAAAAAAAAAAAAAAAAAAAATTATATCAAATCACACTACAAACGGAGTTTCTCTACTACCAACTCTCTTCCCTAAATTGTCAATAGACTATTCAGATTCTGCTTTTTATATCTTGGTCAGGGTCAGTGGTATGACAGCTGATCCGATATTCTGTGGTAAGAAATTTTGCGCGTTGATTCCTCATTTTGTCGTCTTTGCATGTGCTCGAAAAGTACTGACTATCGATTACGGTTACGTTGATTATTAATTATTCACTTCTTCTGCTCAAGAAGTAGCTTATTTTAGCTTCGCCCTGCTTGGGCTTAAGTGGTCGTTTTTGTACCTAAGGAACTTAACGTTTAAATGCTCCCCATCGTAGGAACCGCCGAGTATGACGAGCCCAGGGCTAAGTAAGTATTGTACATTTTTTCGCAGTCGAAATGAAAAGCCAATGTGTCAAACAATCTACTATTTAAACTTATAAAGCAAAATCACTGACAGAATTTGATTTTTTTTCGTCACATATCATAACTACAAGTTGCCAAGATATTTGCATAAAGCAGATACTAGGGTAGCATAAACCGGCCTGTACCTATACATGAAGGCGCAATGCCAATAAGTGGTGTTGAATAGTCGCCATCAGATATATCGCAGCATATAAGGCGTTCATTGATTGAAGCGGTGGTAGCCTAGTGGTTAGGGCATGCGACTTTTAATCCGGAGGTCGCGGGTTCGAACCCGGCGCGTACCAATGAGTTTTTCGGAACTTATGTACGGAATGTCATTTGATATTTACCACTCGCTTTTCGGTGAAGGAAAACATCGTGAAGAAACCACCTAAGCCCAATAAGGCCTAGTTTTCCCTCTGGGTTGGAAGGTCAGATGGCAGTCGCTTGCGTAAAAACTAGTGCCTACGCCACATCTTGGGATTTAGGTAGCCGACCCCGATTGAGAATTTATTCTCAAAAAATGGGACAAAGGCTAGGAGGATGATGATAAGGCGTTCATAAATATGTGAACACGACTCTTATTGACTGGGCGTTACAGGACATGTTCAGATATTTATGAACGCCTTATATGCTGCGATATGTCTGATGGCGACTGAACAAATGCTAAACCAAATGTAGAAATGTACCAGGGTGGTATAAGTGTAAAGCGTTAACCAACCGGAGGACTCTGAGCCGGAGGTGGAGCGGCGGCGCGGCGGCGGGGGGGGCGCGCGCGCGGGCGCGGGGAACGCGGCCGGGATGTGCAGCGACGCCGTGATCACGTAGCTGTCGTCGTCCGACCCGCCCAGCGTCTGGAACATGCAACAACAATGATACATTACTGCAGACGCCGGGAAATATGGGCTTGCCAGGTGAGTAGGTGTAGACGGCTGACCGTAGCGAGGCGTAGTGACACGAAGCCGGCAAGCCCTTTCCACAGCTTTCTCAAACACATGCGATGATATAAAAGATACACCACTCCCCAAAAATAATATAATTCAGCTCTTTAGTCTGTTCGTGAACACAGACGGCACGTTTAAAAAGTTACTTCCTGGCTTAAGCCTTCAATTTTGTATGAAAATCCTTTACAGTTCTCTCGAGTTGTTCTGCCCGAAACGTGATACTTCGAAGCCTGTTAAAACGCACGTTATGACGAAATTTCACGGCCCGTTTGAGAACAATATTTAACTCCGATGTCAAAGACACTGATGATATACCCTGAAGCCTTCTGAAGGCCACCCAATGCAAGATTCAAACGAACAGAATAAATCCGTCCCTCTAGGCTTGGAACAGTTCGAACAGATGAGGTGATATTACATAGACATGACTCCAAATCATATCAGAATCTGACGATTATTTCACTAGTGTCAACAGCCATTCAGCCATCTACATGAGGAATTAAGCAGAATAGAAATAGAAGTAGGTGCAATTGTTAGTCTACTGGCGTTTTGACAAAATGCGAGTGTGAGTTACAGATGCTTTGTTACTTATTTATCGCGTGATAAACGCAACCATCGTAGGCCCCTCGGTTGATTTTTAATTACTTAACTTAGAATCTCAGTTATACCTCATTGTAATCACTGGCGGAGTCGTTGGAGTCGGGCGCGGAGTCCCTCGCGGCGGAGGGCGTGCACACCACGCCGCTGCTGCCGCACTCCTCGCTGCTGCGCACCCGGCTGCGGAACCAGAACACATCGTCAACACCATACCATAAGATTGATTACTCTACTTCAACACTTGACATTGGCTGATCACTGTAAAGCCAGAAAAAAAAAAAAAAAGAAAAAAAAAAAAAAAAAGATTGATTACTTTGCTAATCTGCGATATTGCGGTATACGTGCTCGTCAATTAGTGCTAACCCGTTGTACTTATTTGCGTACTTTTTCTTGCATTTCATACTTAATCTTACTCAGTTTGGGAACTATTATATTAATCTGTGGTTTGGGTCGCTGAGCCAGCGCAGTTAGTTTTTTAGTTTAGTTAATACTTAATCCCATCCTCCCACTACGAAAAAATAAATGAATACACAAAGAATACAACGTACCACCACCATAACAACAAAACGTACTCGACACGTGTTTCGCTCCTCCACGAGCCATCATATGATGTTGACGGTCCGGAGTCCGCCAATACATCGCGGATTAGCAAAGCAATATTATTATTTTAACCACACCAGTAGTAAATCCAGGATTTTGATTTAGGCGAGGGAACTTGACACTACAGAACATCCTCAGCATTTCCAGATTTACCACAAGATGTGCGGAACTTAGGCGCTTCAGGAGGGGGACTTGAGCCCGTTAGCCTCTCCCTTGGATTTGTACATGACAGTCGTCAGTCTGGGGTCGAATCCCGGCAAGGGCAAATATTTGTGTGCTGAACTCGAATATTAGGTTATGGATGTCATGTTAATCGTCCTCTAGTCGCCATAGTAGAAGCATTGCTAGTTTGGGACTATATCGATTTGTGTAAGATTGTCCTTTAATTTTTATTTTATCATAGGGAGAAAAGCGTTACTGAGGATAGGAAGGCATAGTATAGAATTGGCGTATTCGCTCTCAGTTAGATGATGGATCGAATGTGGATCGATTATGTCTTCTCAGATCGACCGCACTGCCGTGCTAAGCTAAAAGGCGACCTTTTTGTATGGCGCTCAATAGCAAAAGGTTGCCTTTTACCTTAGCACAGCAGCGTATAATATAAAGAAGCTATGCTAGTGATATTCGGTCTCGTACCTAGTCATGATAGTCATGGCAGAAGAGATGGACCCCGAGGACGAGTCGGAGGCGGTCTCGCGCGTGCGCCGGCTGCGAGCGTATGTCTTCTCACTGCATCTGCCGACAACGGGCAGAGGATTACATTTGGAATTTAGAAACTAAGACCTTACTCCCACTGCTGCGCACGCTACGCACGGACACGCTACACACGCCGCCTACGTGGGTCCATTGTTATAATATTGGTATCAGTGACGTCATTTCATGCGCAGTGCGAGCACAACTGTGGAAGTATCTACCTACATTTTCATAGAAAGCGTTTTTGTACCCACGTGTGTAGCTCGACCGTGCGCAGCAGTGGGGTTCTGGCTTAACGCTAGACATTATGCGGGCCGATGATCAAAGTTATACTTATATTTAATTTTAATAGGATAGACACAAATATAGCTCATATACTCGGGTGGGTGAATATTGAATGCAATGAAAAATATGAGTTGATTACCGAGATTGTTTATTAAACCTTTTTGCTGAAGTAGTAAAACTAATTAAAGAAAATTCATAATTCGCATTCAACGTTGTATGGCATTACCTTGATACGATATGTGTGCGTGTGGATTGAGTGAGCAGCCTTCAAAAATGAAAAAAAATGTGCTGATCATTTAGTAAAAGTTCTAAAACAATTGTAAAACTAATTGATGAATTTGTAAAACGATAAATAAAAAGAATACATTCATCAACGTATGCTCACTCAGTTCTCACAAACAACCAACGAAATCTGTGAATGTGTTTATTTAACATATAATATTTATATCCTAATTTTTAGTAAAAATTATGCTTAAGGTAGGTAATAATTTGTAGATCACCTGGTTACGTATTTAAAGTTTTACAAATTATTTCGTATGCTCACTCAATCCGCACACTTTCGAAAACCCGATTTCTGATGAAAATACTGCAGATTGAAACTTCTATATATGTATATAATTTAGTAAAACTCATATTGGAATTTGTAAAATACAAAACAAACCGCTAACGTGGCAGATTTTTGGATAATACATATTTGTATGTGCTCACTCAGTCCACACATTATTCGTAAGTTAAAAATGTAAATATCTTAAAATTTTTAGTATCTAGGAAACTACAAAGTCGTTCAACTTTTAGTATTTTTTTTACTAAATATCCACCATCTAAAATGTCATATTCGTTGTCTGCTTTTAAAGATATTCAAATTTCATTTTAAAATACAATCTAAGATACAGTCCACATTTTAGATCACACACTACTTCTTAAAATACAATCTAAAATGTGGACTGTATCTTAGATTGTATTTTAAAATGAAATTTGAATATCTTTAAAAGCAGACAACGAATAGGGTAGTTTAGCCGGTTTTCGGCCAAGTAAGCAAAATTTTGAGTTCAGGTGGATTTATTGGGCGATATATTTAGCAAACCTTAGTCGAAGTATTATTTACGAATCTTAGACATACTGTAGTTTCCTATTTCATATCACATTTTGCCATGAATAATATAGTTTTATTTTTATAATATAAAATATCAGAAAGTAGCTACTAAGTTGGCTTTCGGCCGCTTGTTTTGGTTTACGGCCGTTTATTTAGCCAGTTCTCGGCCACTGTTATTTATATTTTAAATGACCGTTATTTGAGAAACAATAGGTTTTCATATTCAATAAAACAAAAAAGTAAAAATCTATGGAAAATGTAATTAGCTGCAACCTTTTTTTTACTGGATTAATACGGCTGACATCTAAAAATATTTGAGTCTACTTTCGGCCGTCTTATATTTATAGGGACGAAAATGGAACACATACAAATTGTTTTTCGGCCACATGATAAAGCAGGGATTTCTGTCACCGCGGCCGAAAACAAACAATACTCTCCACCAATGCTCGGCCATGTCAACCGCAGTGGCCGTAAACTCGCTTTTAAAAGACTTATTTTCGGCCATTCCTTTATAATTTTTAGTTACCGGCCGGAAACTAAATTAATCGTTTCTATTTTCCGGCCATTATCATTTACCTAGGCCGAAAACTAGTTATTCAAAATGTAGTTCTCGGCCGCAAAAAACAAACAATCATAAACTGATTTAAATCATTAATTTGTTTAAGATACATGCGGCCGGCACCTAAATACATGAAAGAGATTGTATCCAAATTTGTAATTGACATGATGTTTATTAAATAAATTTTAATTTAATAGGGATTTTGATCATTTAATAATATACGTATTCAAGTTATTTCTCGGCCCGGAGGCCGGAAAGTAAATGATTTTACGAAATGCAATCTAGTCATCCGGCCATCACATTTGAAAGGATTTTGTTACATATTTTATACATTTGAATATAAATGACATTACATCAACTCTTCTAGAGCGTATAGAAGTCAAAGCAATGTTTCTAAAACCCAATAATCAACATTTTAACTTACCTTGAAGAAAATGGCGCGCACTATTTTTTTTACTAATTTTGACACACACTCACACTGACTAAATTGCGTTGGCGTACTGGCGAGCCAATTGAAACGTTATTAAGCGAAAACATTTAGGAGGCGTCAGTGTTAAGCGAATTTGAGTGACAACAGTATTTATTTGAATTAGTGAGGTAAAATTTTCTTGTTATTGTAGTTTTACTGCGTAGAGGCCGAAAACCAGAGGGGGCCGGGAAACGGGCTAAACTACCCTATGACATTTTAGATGGTGGATATTTAGTATTTTTTTTTACTAAAAGTTGAACTACTTTGTAATTTCCTAGATAATATAAATCTTAAGATATTTACATTTTTAACTTACGAATAATGTGTGAACTGAGTGAGCATACGTTGATGAATGTATTCTTTTTATTTATCGTTTTACAAATTCATCAATTAGTTTTACAATTGTTTTAGAACTTTTACTAAATGATCAGCACATTTTTTTTCATTTTTGAAGGGTGCTCACTCAATCCACACGCACACATACGATATTATATTGAATATTATAAATATTCCAGAATATTCATATCGTGGCTATTTCACTCTAATATTTAAAAAAATCCTTCTTGAAAAGCACAGGCCAGAAACTAGGAACTGGTTTAGTCTTCTTTTTCTCCGGTACGCTCTTTAAAGAGTAGTCGTGGCCATTATGTATTCGTAGAGTTCGGAGTGGTTTTGTGGGATACCAGCTAAAGGAGGAGGTAGGAGTTCGCGTTCAACAGAGAATTAGAGAAAATAATTGATAAGCTTTTGAAATCCTTAACGTTGCACAAATTCACAGGAGAGACGAAAATCTCCCGGAAAAATCCCTGTAAATCCTCCCGTATTACTCGGGAAAAATTAAAGGAGTTTGCAAAAATGGGACACCGTTAGCTCATAAGGTATGAATAAGTATGGTTAAAGAGGTCCAGAAATGTAACTCGGGACTTTGTTTCAGACAGTTTCCATTCCGACCCAAAAATATCGAATCAAAGATGTCACTAAATCCATACTAATATTATAAATTCGAAAGTGTGTCTGTCTGTCTGTCTGTCTGTTACCTCTTCACGCTTAAACCGCTGAACCGATTTAGATGCAATTTGGTATATAGATAGTTTCAGTCCCGGGGAAGGACATAGAATACTTTTCATCCCGAATAAATGTAGTGTTCCCGTGGGATGAGCGGGTAACACCGCGGGGCACAGCTAGTGCTTCATAAAACTAGCACATCTCTCGAAGACATTACCTGGGCGCCCCCACGTTGGGCCCGCCGGTGGCGGCGGCGCCGTGCAGGAACTGCTCGCGCGACCACACGCGCCGCGCCGCGCTCTCCGCCAGCGACTCCTTGGCCTCCGCTGCACATCTGCAGCAACAAGTTATCGACATCATCATCATCAGTCTCAAAAGTACTGTGAGTGTAGCTCAGAGAGCCAAAAATAAGCGAGAGGTCTAATTAGTTGTTTATTCTTTGAAAGCTAGTTTAAGACTCACTAAAATATTTTATATTTATGACGGATGGCACCCGTCCATTCTTTCTAATTTTTAAAACGTATTTTATATTTATTTTTATGTCAGTGGCCAACTCCACTGAAAGTGAAGTCCAGCCTCCACAGTACCATCATCGGCATCATTATTATCATTCTCATCACCATCATTATAATTGTCATAACAATTATCATCACCATCCTCATGACAAATACCAACGTCATTATCATCCGACTATTTTTGTTTGCCTCTGGGCGCATAGGCAACTCATCAAATTCACCCAGTCTCACCCGGCTCTTTCGAGATTATTTTTCTACCGAAGCTAACTCACCTATTGTTAAATTCGACCAGCCCTTGACATCAAAGCCTGATAGGTAAACAATCTAAATATTTAGTTCTCAACCTTTGAATGCTGAGACATAATCTGATCGTCGCAGTAGCTAGATAGATGTAGGCTTCGTGGAGGAATTCTGCTGGTAATGTCTACAGCTTGCTCTGCCACTCGATCAGCTACCAGACCACGTTTATCATATCCACCTGCTCCACCAGATACTCACTCTGATCTCCGCAATGAATTTATGCTTCGTGCAGGAACTCGGCTGGTAGCGTCCACAGCTCGCCCTGCCGCTCGATCAGCTGTCGGACCATGGTGATTATGTCCACCTTCTCCACCAGATACTCACTCTGATCTCCGCAGTAGCAAGGAGTCCAGGTGTGCTGGAACCATATACACCATATGCTTCGTGCAGGAACTCGGCTGGTAGCGTCCACAGCTCGCCCAGCCGCTCGATCAGCTGTCACACCACTTTGATTATTTGCATCTTCCCCACTAGATACTCACTCTGATCTCCGCAGTAACAAGGAGTCCAGGTGTGCTGGAGCCATGTGCGCCAGATGTATGTATGCTTCGTGCAAGAGCTCGGCTGGTAGCGTCCACAGCTCGCCCTGCCGCTCGATCAGCTGTCACACCACTTTGATTATTTGCATCTTCCCCACTAGATACTCACTCTGATCTCCGCAGTAGCAAGGAGTCCAGGTGTGCTGGAGCCATATGCGCCAGATGTATGTATGCTTCGTGCAAGAGCTCGGCTGGTAGCGTCCACAGCTCGCCCTGCCGGTCGATCAGCTGTCACACCACTTTGATTATGTGCACCTTCCCCACTAGATACTCACTCTGATCTCCGCAGTAGCAAGGAGTCCAGGTGTGCTGGAGCCATATGCGCCAGATGTATGTATGCTTCGTGCAAGAGCTCGGCTGGTAGCGTCCACAGCTCGCTCTGCCGCTCGATCAGCTGTCGGACCACTATGATTATGTGCATCTTCTCCACTAGATACTCACTCTGATCTCCGCAGTAGCAAGGAGTCCAGATGTGCTGGAGCCATATGCGCCAGATGGATGTATGCTTCGTGCAGGAGCTCGGCTGGTAGCGTCCACAGCTCGCCCTGCCTCTCGATCAGCTGTCGGACCACGTTGATCACATCCACGCGTTCCGATAACTGCTCAGCACTGGAATTAAAAAAGTTATTGATTTAGGATTACTCGCCAAAATAACTAGAACTGGAGTTTTTTTTTTATATCATCCGAACAGATTAGAGTGAGCGTGAGTTGTTCTAAGGGAACTTTATCATTTGCGTTAGAAAAGCCATATAAACGCCAACCCACTCACCGGCAGACAACCAAGTGTCAGTCATCATTATCAACAATGATCTGAAGAAAGAAAGATACAAATGAAAGGGCTACTTAAGACCGAATGGCAAGGTTTTGGAGATTGAGTTAAGGAAGAAAAACTTATGGTTATTAATGTTCAGTCAAGCTTTAGTTTCTTTCTAGTGCCTTTCTGGAGGTACCGGGCAGCATTAATTTGGTACTAACTATAGTCTGTATATTTTACTATGGTAGTATTTTTATCAAGTCTTTAGACGAAAAAATCTAAAAGTCAATTTAAAACTAGGATTAACATTTCATTTACCTGGCAGTCTCATTAGGTTTATTATTATGCAGTATATTCGGCGCGAAAATCGTCGCCAAATTGGCCGCGTCCATCTTGTTTCCCGGCTGCCTGTCGTCCTCAGAGTGCGTGGCCAGCTGGGAGAGGAAGGATAGCAGCGCGTTCAGGGTGTCCCGGTGCGCCGCAGGGAGCAGTTGGACTATCAACCGTAGGGCCTCCCATTGGAGACGACGGTTACGGATTTCTGGAAATGAAAACAAGGTCATATGAGCTTGTAGCTACGCATCATCATTCCGACTTTGCATCTCGACTTATCAATATTTAGGGAGAACCCCTGCTCGTTAACCCATCGACCATACACTCCCTAAAGTGGTGACCCCGACGCAGAACATCAAAAGGTAACAACAGTTAAGGAGTGGAAATGACTCCACTAATCTAACAGGCGTTTGGTATTGATGAGATAATACTCGTTTACTACTGGCGCCATATATTTAGGTGTTCAGTGGATGTAGTATTAAATATCCAGCATTTAAAGGTGCAGTACAGGTTTGACCAAAGCAACGGGTCGGGCAGTTTGAGAAGAACCTCATTGAGACGCGTGGCGTATTAGAATCCAGTGGTTTGCTCCAATAAAGTACTACATGAACAAAAATCCGTGATGAAGCAATAATAACTTACTTTGTATACATAGGATAGATCTCAGCATCAGCACAACTGTGCGTTGGGAGGGCCTGGAAGAATTTCCTTGAGAAGCGTAAGCGTGAGCAGTTTCTGAATCAGTGCAACAAAATCTGAATGAGAAAAGTCCCTTATAACTGAATGAACTTACTTTGTGTACATAGGAAGGCGGTGTACAGTTCCCTGCAGAGGAGCGGGTCGGGCAGGTCTCGGAGGAACTCCTTCAGGAGCGTGGCCACATCGTGGGGACACACCGCCGCGTCCAGCGCCGCCTCTTGCCCCCGCTCCCACTCTTCTCGGAGCTGAAAAGAGAACGGTTTAATTAGTTAATAGTTGTAGGGGATATTCTTCTTCCTTAGGTAGAAGTCGTGATCGCGACATATCATTGGTACCAAGGCATTATTTTTCATTATATTATTCTTATTAACACTTACGCGAAATATGCTCACAATTTTACCACTATAGCAAGTTTTAATAATAATAATACATCGTAACAGCGATTGACAGATAATAGATAAGACTCTACGCTCGAAGTTGTGGACAACTATGTATACCTTGGACAAACTGTCCAGTTAGGTAGGTCCAACTTCGAGAAAGAGGTCAATCGTCGAATCCGACTTGGCTGGGCAGCGTTTGGGAGGCTACGTACTATCTTTTCGTCCAATATCCCGCAGTGTCTCAAGACAAAAGTCTTTGAACAATGTGTGTTGCCAGTGATGACATACGGAACTGAAACGTGGTCGCTCACGATGAGCCTTATAAGAAGACTCAAAGTCACTCAGAGAGCAATGGAGAGGGCTATGCTCGGAGTTTCTTTGCGAGATCGAATCAGAAATGAAGAGATCCGCACAAGAACCAGAGTAACCGACATAGCCAGAAGGATAGCAAAACTTAAGTGGCAATGGGCAGGGCACATCGCTCGTAAAACCGACGGCCGCTGGGGCCATCGAGTTCTTGAGTGGCGACCACGCACCGGACGACGCAGCGTGGGTAGGCCCCCCACAAGGTGGACTGATGACCTGGTGAAGGTCGCTGGAGTCCGCTGGATGCGGGAGGCGCAGGACCGGTCATGGTGGCGTTCTCTGGGGGAGGCCTATGTCCAGCAGTGGACGTCTTTTGGCTGATGATGATGATGATGATGAGATAAGATCTGTGCATCGTCTGTTCACGTCTGTCACGTAGCTCAGAATATAACTAAACATTTTTGTTTTCAGTAGTTTGAACCTAAAGCACCTAAAAGTAAACTGCATGAAGTTAAATTGCTCAGTAAAATTTTCCAGGATCATTATCATTGAAATAAAAAAATGGTCCTGTTATTAACGCTCCATGCCTGGCGTTGCCATGGCTATTCGTAGCGCGTTGCTAGGATAGCCGTCTAAATCTATATCGATCGGGGCCCATTCGATACTTCGGGAATGAAACAGATCGACGGATTTAGACGTTCCCGAGCACAGGCTCTGGCTGACCCAGTTCAGGCTTTGCAAAGAGTGAGTATAGGCGGTACTTTCCAATCTTGTTTCCTCAGGAATGGTGAAATGGTCTTTAAATTACCATTGACCATATTAACCCGTATTTTTTTGCTTCTTGTTAATATCGCTTTGAAAAAACAAATTGTAATAAAACTGCGGTATTGGACATAATACTTTCCATTGTCCTTGTATAGCCCAACTTGATCCGACTAACGAAGCTCCTTGTCAAAATAATGTTTGCAGAATGTCTTCAGTAATAAATAATGAAGTGAAGCCACAGGAAGTTTAGCCCGAAATATTTAATTTGGATTAAGGTTCGTCATAGATTATATTCCGTTGCCTTCCAATTGATGATTCGGAGCGCGAAACATAAAATCACGCTGAACGAATCTACTTTCATCCTTTCTGGTTGCCCAATTAACTTGGAGATCCAAGCCCTTCTGATTTCACTTCCTCGAGACAACATTGACTTGTACTTTTTGTGATTACCTCGGTTCTTTTTTTAAATTATCATAATGCCTTACCTGTCTAACTCTCTTCTTGGAGGCCGACACCCTGAAGAGGCCGATGGTCCTTAAGCCATGCCGTCGCAGATGCGCCAAGCAGGCCGACACGAGGCCGGGCACCTTCGGTCCGCCGCCTCCAGCCTCCTCTAATCCTGACCAGCCCCACTCGCCAGAGTCACACGATTCACTCTGGAATGAGAAATATGTATTTTGATTAGAAGTGACTGATTAAGAAGATTAGGGCGTAAACGAGTAACGTGGGTTCTCAATACTCTATTGTCATCATAAAAGTTATCAAAATTTTGAATCACTGTTATCAAATAACTTTCTAAGTGCCAATAAATAAAGCTTTCTGCAAGTATTACACTGAATTGAACTCTTAGAAGATTTTATAAGAAAGCCCAGATCTAACAAGACTTGGCATGAATATTTCAAGTAGCGATTCAGATGAGATTTACTTTTACAAATAAAACTTATTCACAGACGAAATGCTCTTATAATTGCATGATTCAGACACGAGTAGTGTAAACCAATGTACGAGTATCAATCCCAGACTAGACTGCGCGAGCGAAAAATGCAAAAGCCGCGAATATATTAATAAACCAACAGATGTCAGGAAAAATGAACACTTCTGCTGATTTGTAGGTAAACAAGAAAGAAAAAACTTTATAGGCTATAAATCTCTGCGACGTTCCGCTGAAAGCTAATAGATAGACGAAAAAAAAATAGAGGAAAAAATTACTAAAATAACAAACGTATTACAAAACGAATAAAAGTAACAGGCGATTAATAGAAAGTCACAATGGGCCAAGTCAGGACTACTGATCTGAAATTTCAAGCCAGGTGCGTTTACTTGGATTTAGATGTAAATAAAATGAACTATCTTTATTTTAGACTTCGACAAAAAATACAAACATTCATAACACGTAAGATAAAAAAAGAGCTTGACAATTTTATGGTCATTTCGAGAGAATCTGGGCAGTGGCGCTGATAATATAGTGATGATAGTTCTTAGTGATACAAAATCAGACCATCAAACAGTATTGGACGAATCGTTGGAACCTGAAAGTTCACGGGCGAACGCTACGGGAATGGGCGAACATTTTAAACATCTTATAGAAGTTATTTTCAGCCGAATAGATATCGGGATAGGCGTAACGTGTGAGGCGCGTCATACGATAATTTTATCGTGGCCTTAATGAAAGCGATGGTAGGCCAACCAGGTAACCGGACACGTGTGGCGTCAGACTGACGTCACGGGTGCGGGCCCCGTGGTGTTCTTTAACATACGTCAGACAGGTGAAGAGCTCTTGAGGGGTGGATGGGTGATCTCTTTGTACTACTAGTATTATCTAGAAGCGTCTAGAAGATGAAGGTGGTCAAGAATGTAAGGATTGTTTGACCCTATTCAAAACTTCCTTTCTGATACTCTCACATGTACCTAAGTACATTCGGGGTCATCATAGAACTGCACACTCAGAGTTTTTCCTTTCTCGAAAATCTTTCCTGATTGGTATGGAGCAAAATGTTATTAGTAAGAGCGTATGCCAAATGAAACTGAAAGCTTTTCTGAAAATTGTCAGCAAAGGCACAATCAAGCCTTTGGGTAGTCCGACCATAATGGGTACCTATCATCGATTTTAATAGGTTTCATCCAAAGGTCTCAGACAAAATCACGTTTACTTTCCAAATTGTTAACTAAAGCCCCCACTGCCCTCCAATAAATACTGACTAAAAGTCCATGAACGTGTGGACACACCTCAACTCTCAAGGTATTAGCTCGTATGTTTGTCCCGTTCCGACTCGCATGATTAACGCCCGTGTGAAAAGGAGAGAACCATTGACGTCGTTCGTTACCTCGGAGAACACTCCGGAGTTTCTATGTCATAATCATAATCGCAATCGTCTGTTTTTTGGGAGCACGTGAATTCGATCACGTATGCTATAAACATTTGGATAGTTCAGGACCACCTGCGAGAGATTGGCATATTTCATACATAATGCGAATTCCTACGGAGGCGTGTTTACAATGTTAGAGTTTTATAGGCCGAGTCTAAGACGGTTTTCACTTTCAGGATTGGCATTGGCAGTAGAATATGCAGAGGCGGTACTAGACGAGCAATGGATGATTAAACTCGGGGGATACTACTTAACCCTTAATTTCCAAACCAATAGCTGGATATACATATTTTTGACCGTACAGTTATGCTAGGTCGGCAGGTTCGGTATCCGTTTTGTGGAATCCACTCTCTTGCTAATTTGGTTGTTGGTCAACCTTTCCGGATGCATAGTACTTAAAATTAATACGTTATTGCACCTTAGATGAAGTATACAAATTAAAAGACGACCTCACTAAAATGACTTACTTACTGACAAGTGTGAAATACTACACACCACAGATGTTCATGACACCGTATGTACAACTGTATACGTGTGTATACTAACAACAAATCGATCCGAAACGCAATCAGACTTCAATCATCTCTCCCATTAAACCAGTGAATCAACGCTCGTTAAACTATCAATACCCAGTCTAGACTAGAGCTCAAACAAGCGAGCTGTCATGCTGATTGGCTGGCTAGCCGTGACGTCACGTCAACAAACTGTCATCGTGGTTTCATCGCTCTGATTGGCTAGACGACGTCACTAGACGGCTAGCGTTTCCCGGTTATGTCATGCGGTTTATATGTGATTTGAGTAAACGCAAGTTTATGTCATCAGTCAATGACCTGTACAGTCTGCTGCAATATCTAAACTGGTCAAAGTATCTGTTCCACTTTTACTGAACTTTTGATTAGTACTTTAGGACTGCCGAATTATGTCGTTGATCTCTGGTTAATGGCTGATACAATGTAGTATTTTATGCAATCGTTGCACAATGAAGGTTCTTAAAGTCGAGTACCGCGCGTTTAGGTCACGAGGCTTGCCGAGTGGCCTAAGTAAGGTACTTACGAGATTTTAAGACCTAATTGTGTAACTATTGCATACAATACTTTTTATACCAGCAAAACACAGTTTTTTTTTACTTTAATCACAGTATAAAGACAATTCTTTAATCGTTATTTCCCACTATGAATTTTTATTTTTGATGTAACCTTTTTCGTTCAACTAAAACTGACCTATTAAAAAAAAACATGATCGCGATGGTCATAGCGGGTGCCTCGTGATTGGTTAAATTTTTTGACAAGTGATTTCAACCAATCAGTGAACAGGAGCGTGCTTTTTAATGATGATGTTCTCTTTTTGAAATTATTAGAGTTGAGTAGAGAGATGTCTTATGGTTACTAGTTCTGTAGCGGGTACCTACCATAGAGTATAGAATTTTGGTACAGGATTAAAAAGTGCGTTATTATGATTTTGTCTGTGAAATTATAATTGACAGATTAAAGTACGCGAGTATAAAAAGTATATTAAAGCACTGGCTGCGCCCCGCGGTGTAACCCGCTCATCCTACGGGCACGCTACACCTTTTCAGGATAAAAAGTAGCCCCTATGCGTTAATCCAGGGTGTCAGCTACCTTCATACCAATTAAATACTATCAAAATATACATATTCATTATAATTATATTACAAACACACTCACAAACGTCCGCCTTTATCATATTAGTGTGTGTTATGTTCGTCTATCTGTCGGCTTTGACCATGCACCTTTATCAGTGTACTTATTATAACCATGGGCGAGATGTGAGCGAGGATTGATGCGGAAACAAGCTGTAATTACGTTTCTAAAGATTTGTAGATAGCGAGAAAGGATCGAGATATGATAGTGAGAATGCCGAGTGGAAAATGCTCAGTTAAATAAATACATAAATATCTGACAACCTCACACAAATCAATCTAGTCCCACAGTAAGCTCTAGCAGGCTTCTGTTATGGACACTAGACGACGATAAACATACTTATATAGATAAATACATACTTAAATACAAATAGCATCCATGACCCAGGCACAAATATTCGAGGTCATCACACAAATATTTGCCCTCGCCGGCATTCGAACCCAGGACCTACGGCTCAGTAGGCAGTTGCTTAACCACTGCGCCAACCGCGTTAACAAGTTGGGCACTTTAATGTTTTTTTTTTATTTATTTATTGAAACATCGCTGAGCGACCACATCGCCCCCACTTTAATGATTTTAGTCTTGCAAAAACTGACCGGTTACGAAATACCGCAGCGAAGTGGCGTAAGCTAATGCAGTATATATGAAGGAATGATCTTTTGATAAGGGGATATATTTTGTGCTGATTATTAAATATGTACCTATAAAAGTAGCTATTTACACTTGCCACATGAGCGAAGCAAAAACTAATGCAAACTCATCATAACTTCTAAATCCGTTGTGTATTGAGCACAGACCGAAATGACGGCGTTAACTGGAAGTAAACCAGAAAGTGGCCATTTGACCCCTTAGCCAGGAATGCCGCAGTTACCGCTTAGGTTGCGTTACGGCTGGTCAGTGCAGACCAGTAAGTAATAACGGGGCACTAAAATATACGAGCCAGCAATATAACGGGTACTCAAATCGTCAAGACCTATCACTATGCAAAATCACACTATCTAATGTTATAAAGGCGAAAGTTACCTAATTTATCCCGAAAAAATTTAGTGTTCCCGTAGTATAGCCACTCAATTGCTTCGAATTTGGAGTTGGACTCTATTTATATAATAAAATAAGAGCGGTGACAGGTAGCCGTAGTTACCAAAAGCAATCTAGTGGATAAGCGGGTAACACCGCGCGGACAGCTAGCATTGACTGTTACAATGGCTACAGTATGGAACTAATCTAGACTTCGTCTAGCAGTTTTGTAAAAGGGGAGTAAACAGATTCTGAAAGATTTGGCATCGCACGGCTGATCTTTCTGTAAGTAGTTGTATTCTGGTGTTAAAGCGCAGTGAAATCAGTGTTTCAACTTTCAGCCGTTGAAAGGATAACTTTTTAAACTGATTGGAGTTTTCAATTTGTACTAGACGGTGATCGCTACTTCGTCTGCGCAAGGCTTTATTCTTTACCGTAATTCGGTAAAAAATATCCTATAACCATCTCTGCATACACAGGGGACTTACGATGGTTGCGATTATCACCTGATAAATAAGAGACAAAGCATCTGTTACTCACACTCGCATTTTGTCAAAACGTGACGGATGTTTTGTCACTTATATCGCGTGATAAAAGCAACCATCAATCATAGGCCCGCAGCTTTTCATGTATGTATCAAAATTGTTTAAAATCCATCCAGCAGTTTCGGCGTGATGTTTACCAACTGATGGCGTTTTGTACGGCCGTTAAGATGTTTTCCTCAAATTATAACCCCTCTCCACGAAAACTGATTTCAAATATATATTTTTTCCATTTTATAATAGTTTAGATATTTATTTCTTTTCTGCTCATCCCCGCAGTTCGGAGTATCATCGGGAAGCTCTGTGACAATTTACAGAATAAATTGTAGCACGGCAATAGCATCAAAGAACATGCTTGTTTCATGTGAATATGACCCACATTCTTCCGCGAATATCAACATCTGGTGTTAGTCTGCGTAAGATTTAAATATAATAACTACTTCAATGCACAATTAGTTTAAGAGAGTAGTATGAAGCGCGATCTTTTGTTCCATATCTAAGTGTCCGAAAGTGAAAGAAAGACCAAACCTACAAACTCGCTTTAGCATTGAAATAGTAAAAATCGGCACGACCAAAAATTCTGAAGTTTTATTTATGTAATTGCATAATTTTCCGAGTTCTCATAAATCCGGAAGCTAATTTACGCCAAACAAACGTTGTTCCTGAAGACGTTATGTTACACAAAATAAGTAATTAGGTTCCATGATATCCAAAAAATATCAAAAATGTTCATTAGCGAGCGGTTTTCGGAATAATAATGCCTCGGAGTAATATAGTATAATCCTTTTTCGAGGCCGAAAACACTTTCATAAACTGCGGCCACAAACACTTTCACTAACTGCTACTTTGAAATGAAAGGTGTCATAACTAAGTTCACACAATACCCATGGGGCCCATTGTTGATGAGAAGAAAGTGAATTAGGCCTCTAAAATAATTCCTACTATACGAAGATAGGTAACTTTAATATAGTATTGAAGTGGCCGATATCCAATCCAACGGATGATACATCATCTCAAGAGCCCTTGTGCCTTTTCAGCGCTGACGTCACGCGCGCGTCACGCCCCGATATTTGTCATTGGTTATTGCTCAATAGGCACGTAAATAAACTGCGCGTGCGACTGCGTGGCGTGCGAGAGTAACAGGGTTCATCCACACTGCGTTTGATCACAGGGTTATCATAGATGAGACCAATGGTATGATTTTATATAGAAACGCATGAAACGGCACGGCTCTCATACACATGAAACGGAATATCGCGTCACGTGCTTAAAGGATGATTCTTGTTCTTCTTCGGTACACTCTTTACAGAGTGATCGTGGCCATTATGTATTTGTGGAATTCTGAGTGACCCGTATGACGACACGTCGCCACTCGTCTCGTAGGGCCGCTGCCCTTGAGCATTCATTGATGGTAGCCGACCAGTGGCTTTGATCTAGCTCTGACACCTTCCACCCTGCCGTGAACAACGAGGCGTTCTTTGGACGTTCCATTTCGCCGAAACACGCGTCCAAAGAAGTTGTGGATGCGGGATTTGACGACAGAGAGCAGACGCTCTTCAATTCCAAGCTCCTCAAGAATTGATACGTTGGTCCGGAGCCCGAGTTGGCACGATACACCAAGCATCCGTCTCCAGCACCAACATCTCCAGTGCATTTACTAAACGTTGCTTACTTGATCGTTTTATTACTCCATCCCCAATATTGACGAACTCCGTATGAATTATCATGTTGTGGCGCCTTTTCTGGTTGTCTTGTAGAAGTCGCGCTTTTTATTTTGAAATTTTTTAACCGGGGTTTCCCGATATTATCAAATTACACTAATATTATTAAAAAAACATTTGAAAATCTCCTCATTCAAAAACAGCGTTGGCGACAAGTAATAAATCATACTGTCGGACAATTACTAAGACGAATTTATAATGGACATTAAACCATTATTCTTTTTGTAGCGACTGTCAAAATTTTCCATAATGTGACGTCATAAAGATAAGGTCATTCATGTTTCATTTATGGCGCTTTCGGCGCATATTTTGATTTTGACGTTCGCAAGGGAATCAAAACCTATGAAGCAATAACAAATAGCACGAGTAAAAGATATCTCCCGAAAACCGTAAATCACAGAAATCATAGAATAAGTACTTTTTTTCGATTATAAACTTATGTGCAGTTACAGCAAAGTTAAATTTGTAACATTCATCCGGTTTATCTTTTCGTTAAAGCGAAATTCAGTGCTTTCTTAGTTTGTACGGTGCACAAATACCAAAAACAGTATAAAAAAAAATAAGCGAAAATGAAATAAAAAATACTTATGGTCTTAGTCTAATCTATGATAGTTTCTTTTTAAAACGAGTTTTTCTAAATGTTTCAATTCGTACAAAAAATTTACATGAAAAGTTAAATTAAAGCGTTATTGTAGCTAACTTATGACTGAGTGATGTCTGCCAGAAAAATAAACTTTTGCAGGTTGTAAAAATATATATATGTTAGAACGGTGTCATACTCCATAATGCAAAGCCACAATGATTCTTTTAGAATACTATTGAAAGCCACATAATATGAACTGGTGACGGCAGTGAGGTGGTGATGAGGAGTGAGAATGAATAAACGTTTATGATAACTTCTTGGTGTTGTATTTCTCGTAACAGTTCACAAGGGAATGATCAGAAATGTCATTGCACCTGGTATTTAAAGACTATCAAAGTACCATTAAATGGAGGGGAAGGGGAAGAAACAAGTAAGTGGTAGTCGTCAAGTAACCAGGTGTTAGTAACAAAGAAATTTTAAACCTAACAAAAAAAAGTGTCAGCAGAAAGTAGACAAATCGGGGAAAAAGACAAAAAGGTTATTCTTATTGGTTTTTATTAGCTAATACATTAATAGCGATGTTAATCAGAAAGAAAGAAACTTGATTTAATGCATAGGTTTATATTTCACTTTTGATGTAAATTTTTGGTACGAATTGAAAAAATTAGAAAATCTCAATTAAAAAAAAAAACTATCACAGATTGGTCAAAGACATTATAGGGTTCAAACTCCAAATAGTCCCCTGTATCACTTCTTAAAGTTCCTACATCGTTATTCCGAACACCCTGTATAATTTTTCAGAAAAGTGAACTATTCAAGTATCGAAATTGGCATACGAGTAAATATACAATGATTTCATGGCGTAGGTATTAATATTTAATTATTTTTACAAGCAATGGCAACGTAACCGAATTTAATACCTGATAACATCGTATCACGGGGCATCCATAAATAGGAATAAAATCTATCAATAGACGACTTTGATGAATTAAAAAGATCCAACTATCAATCGGTATATGCACGTTTGACATCTATTTTCTGCTCCCAGTCTAGCTGCGATACCAGTATAACATGACCTGTCGCTGACTATTAGGGATTCCCGGTTGGTAGTTGTTTAGTTCGAGGCGGGGAGATGCAGTAGGTCAGAGGTGGCTGGTCGTGTAAATGTGAGTGCGGTTTGGCATTAGGTTGGGGCAGAAAATAGTCCGTAGGTTGGTCGCCAAGACACGTAACGGGTGACGTGGCGGCACCTGGAGCCGTCCTGCAGCGCTACGTTGCCTTATGGTTACAAAGTTTGCCGGTTTTGCTTATTTGTGGTGACAAGAGTGTTGCACAATTGGATAAAGTCATACGAATATAATGAAATGTTTTTTTTTTTTATAACTGCAAGTTTAGGTTCAGTAGGCCAATAGGTAGGACGCCCGTGTTGGCTCGAAAAGCCGTTAGAGACGCAGGTTCGAACCCTGCCTTAACCATTAAATTTTTAAACTTTTCTCTTAATTGTAAACATTTGGTTTACGTTAGCAGACGCTACTGCTTTAATAAAAGTAAATAAGGAATTCCTAATGAAATAATGAACTTTATTCAGTAAGGAGGCTACAAAGGAGCTTTTGCATGTCTGAGTCTACCGGCATTGCAAAAGACGAGACCACTGTTGAGAAGAAACGTCGAAAGAAACTCAATAATGAGTCATTTTTCAGAAAGGATACTTAAGGAAGGAAAGGATAATTAAGTATTACAGTAATTATGAACTATGACTTTAAGCATCTTAGAAGGCAAATGCTTCGAAGACATCACAAATAAAATAAATCAAGTAAATTGACATCAATGACATTATTGCATTAGCTCTAAAAAGTCGTTATGGGATCAAAAAGACGTTATTTCGATGACTGTCGATTTATAGTTTTTTTTGTAACACGGTTGGCACATTATTTCATTACAATTTGGATTTCTAGACGACTGACGTAACTATTTTCGAAATTATCTTTTCTAGGTTTCAGAGAGTGCAGCTAAGTCTCTTGATTTTGATATGACTTTTGTTATATCAATTCGTTTTTATGTGTCATATTTATATATTCTGTCGATGATTTGTGTTTTCCGAAAATAAAGTAGAATCTACACACATAAAAAAATTGCATATATTTGAATTGTACTAACATGCCTACTGGAGAGACTCACATCGTCTCCCTTCTCGACGCCGAGCGAAGCGAGCGACGCGCGCGAGCCGCCATGTTGCTGCCGCCTCAGCGCCCGCTCCGCCTCCACGCACTGCGCGAGGGAGACTCCAAACACGCTGCCCGTGGACGTTTCTGTGGACAAACATGAGTTTAGATAAGGACTTCTGGTCATAAATAATACATTACTGCTGACGCCGGGAAAGAGGACTGCGAAAAGCTTCGTATCACTATCCGTCTATATCGTATATCTATACCTACTCACTCGGCAAGCCCTTTGCACGGCTAAGCATGTTAGTATAGTATATTGTGTCATAAGGGTAGTAAGTAGGGGATTACTAACGAAGGTCTATTAGAAGCCCGACGCCGAAGGCGAAGGGCTTTTAATGTCCTGAGTTTGTAATCCCCTTACTACCCGCCTTACACACAATATTTTTCATCACATTTTGGAGTAAATAACAAATAAATAAGCCAAAAATAAACATAAAACGATAACGATTGACAACCAACTTTTTTCTGTATATATTTTTTTAATTTACTATAAGCACTGGCAAAACGGCCATCAGCTTAAAACAGAAAACAAATATACACAGAATCTTACCATCTATTATTAAACAAATAACAATTAACAATATTATGCAGCATTAATTAACAGCGTAATATTATAAAACTTAAATATGAACAGTAAGTTTGTTACAAAACTAAATAGTTTCTAACCAATAATTTTATAACTTTTTTTCCTTTTTTTTGTGTCGTCTACCACAGATAATGCTAAGAACTGCGTTTCGTTTAGAAACTTGACAGCTATACTGCCAGATTGTACCTAACGATAATTCAAAATTTAATTTAATAAAATTATTGCAAAATACACATAAATAATTGTAAAACATAATATTAATGCAGTTACATATACCGTATTAATTCAATACACAATAAAATTTGCTGGTAGGCAAGTTTTGTTGATACAACAAAAAACCGTGGCTGGATTGAAACCTCCTTAGTCTGAAGTAATCTGCGAGTGCGTACTATATTTTTAAAACTAAAACCATAACTCCCGAGGGAGTTATGTCAATTTATAACTCCCGCGGGAACTATATAGGGCTTAGTCCTTCAGTACACCCGCATGTAATACCATCTTTTACGAGCAAATGTGATGAAATAGTGCTTTTCTCAAACATATGGAATGATATAAAAAAATACACGACGAAATATTTGACGACGCGTTTGGCTGGGTTTGTAGACACCTGCCTACTGAGCCGGCGGTCCCGGGTTCGAATCCCGGCCAGGGCAAATATTTGTGTGATGAACTCGAATATTTGTGCTTGGGTCATGGTTGTTCTATGTATTTAAGTATATATTTATCTATATAAGTATGTATATCGTCGTCTAGTACCCATAACACAAGCCTTCTTGAGCTTAATTTGGGACTAGATCGATTTGTGTGAAGTTGTCCGATATTTATTTATTTATTTTATTTATTTATATATAACTCAAAAATATAATTAAGCTGTTTAGCCTGTTAATTAACACATACGCCATTGTTACAAAGATCAAAGCTCAAAGACAAATTGAAATGCGTAACTTGGTGGTAGAGATCGGGAATCGAACCCGGTACCTCTGGATTGACAGTCCAGCGCGTTAACCACCAGGTTGTATCTTATGAAACGTGATAGCTATAAGATTTAAAATTTTCACAGATGATGTATTTCTGTTGCCGCTATAACAATAAATTTTAAAAATAGAATGAAATTAATAGTGGGGCTTCCAAACGACAAACGTGATTTTTTTATCGTTTTTATTTCAGGGTACGGAACCCTTCGTGCGGAAGTCCGACTCGCACTAGGCCCGTTTTTCCTCAATGCTTGTGATGTCAAGAGCGAAACTCGAATAACAAAAACATAGCTTCTATTTCTGTAAAATATAATATTTGATAGGTTTTGCTTCATTGTCAACTTGTTGCAAATTTTCGACCTTGTTCAAAACTATGAGTTATTCCCTGGAATGGTTCCAAGCATTGCGAATTAGCCTGGGACACAACATTTTGAGACATCATGCTAAACGATTACTATTCCACGATTAATGAGGGCCATGCGGCGGACCATCATTCCATATTATTTTATGTAATTTGCATTTTTTTTATCAGGAACCATCAGTGCGCTCAAGGTTCAGTCGAACTGCGGGACAAAACCTCTCAAAGTTTAATGAATGAAGAAGTGCCCATAACCTATAAGTATGTAAGACAGAAATAATGCTTAGTGGCAAAAATGTTAACGCCGTCGGTAGGCATCGAGTTTAGACTGCGTTTCTACCACCCTTACCATGAGTTAACGTGACCGTACTCGATAATGACAGCGTAAACAATTTGTATAGAGAATAGTAAAGTCCATTCGTTTTTACTTGTCCTATTTAGTAAACAAGATCCTAACCTCAAAGTATGACTTTATCGCCGAAAGTTAGTATTTTCTGACAAATAAATTCACGTAAGCTTCTGTTCTAAATATTACGCTGCAAATTTTATACATTGAATTAATTTACTTGTGAGAAAACAACTTGTCTCAGCATTCGATGTCAATTTTGAGGTTAGGATCTTGTTTACTAAATAGGACAAGTAAAAACGAATGGACTTTACAGCGCCCCTAGCGGTTACATTGTAAAACTACAATTCTCCATACAAATCGTTCACGCGGTCGCTAGTAAACTCATGGTCAGTCGAGATGTATGCAGCGACTTCAAGAAAGTTAAGATTTCATATTGGCTACGAACGTCTCTTTTTCCGGTAATTATAATTCAGGCATCTTCAAACCAAGACTCGGTCAGGGCTTACCGGTGTTGTATTCTATCTTCAGTCTATTTCTGAATTGAAAAATTGAAATCGGCAGCTCAGTAACAGAGAACATAAATCCCAGGACCAAGATTCCCACCTTTATACTGACGTCATATCTTTGGAGTCCATAGGTCTGTTAGGTACGGTTATCGCGTGCTGGTTTTCCGCAACTCGACGTCTTACAATGCACCTATTTTGTATGAAGAGTTGCTGGCACTACGCTTGCCAACCCAACTCTACCAGAAAGCCTAGCAGGCTCTTGATGTTGCCGACGACTTCTGGGAGTGAAAGCTTTGGAGCCCATGTGCTATATTCAATATAGTTTTCTGACGAATGTTTTGTGTAAAATAACTATTTTCTATTATCGAAGTACTAGGCTCACTCAGCTTACCTGGATAGCAAGGTAACTCAAAACAAGACTCAGAACCCAAGGATTTATAATTTCGCTGACGTCATACCTGCACGAACATGTATTTCTGGCGAGGAGTTCCAGCAGTGTTTACCGGCTGTCTCGGCTCTCTCACGCCTCAGAGCAATATTTACAAAATATCGCCGAGCATACAATATCGCGTGTTGCCAATATTACGCGATTGATGGTCGGAGCGGTGCCACTTTGTTGACTGGCTGAAATCCTTTAAGAAATGGGCTTTTAACGGGTCTGAAGTGTTGTTAAAACGTTCAGGAAAATAGGTAACGTAAAACGACTATTCTTAAAGTAAATTGATTAATACATTTCATCCAACCTTTTCTATAACATCTCGCTCTCCCATGTCATCATTAAAGGCCTCAAACATCTTGACAGATGATTCAAGCAGCGTCAGTATGCCAGAGACAACGCCTCTCGTGCCTATGTAAGTAACACTATCCGGGAGCGACATACTCGTCCACATTTTCCACACGTCTATTGGGACCCCGCCACGGAGGAGACAGTAGTTTCGCGGCTGTGGTTTTTCACCAAGTCCTGAAACCAGGTGTTATCGTGGGGTTTTCCGCCTTAAGTGTCATACGTAAAGGTTGAACCGGTGAAGCCCCTGATGATGCGTTATGCAATATGCATACGCTCCGTGTACGAGGGTGCACTAAGAACTTCTGTTTGTTTTACGCTCTGTATCTCCGATTATTGGGATTCTCTAACTCACCACCAGTGTAAAAAGTAACACCACCACCAATAATAAAATATTTTCCCCGATTAATATCATTTAGATCTCTAACGAGGCACTGTCTAGGTATACATGCGTCTTCGTCATGGGCACTAAACAACAAGTGAGATTAAATTGACAACATTCCAAATTTTCATTTTCATTTTACTAATTGCTTTATTTTGTTATCAAAGAAACATTACTTTAATTATTATCACAGAGCCACATCGCCACAGAAACAATAATTTTTATTTGGTTATACGGACTAGTTTAGAAAAAAAGAAAAAAAAGGTGAAAGCATCGTCGTCCAAGAATCAGCACTCAAATAACGTCACCTTGTGGAAAAATGACAGTTGAAACTGCAAAATAAACAGTGCTACAATTTCCATTCCCTTATTTAATCATATCGGAAAAATACCAAATAAAAAAAATTACAATGCATTATTTATTTATGTTTTAGTCAGGTCCTAAAATGTCGCATTCCTGATGTTTCGCCCCGCTTCCCATATGTAGGTATCGTCGGCTACACTAACACTAGGCACAGGATAAAGATAGCCTCCTCCCATCCTAAAGGCGCTCTATTCCCAATACGCTATTCCCGGCGCTACTTAAGAGGCCTTAGCCTGATTATTTAACCAACATACAGCGTGTATATTTGATATAACCGCAAACTTTACTTTCTTAGTATAGGCACTTATTAATATATTGATCAGTAAATTATTAAAAAAATCTATTTTTTTTTCCATTTAAAATAATTCAGCACGCAATGTATTTGTTTGTTGCTACTTAACATAGTCATATCACAACTGTCATTTAGGAATAACTACGTCATACATTGCTGCTTAGAAAATTTTCAAAAATTTATTAGGCTACGGCAGTTAACGCTAAATTAATAATTTTTATAAATATCAGATTATAGCACTAAAATTTCCGTCTGGCTTCGATTTGCGGTTATATCAAATATACACGCTGTATATCAAGGTTTATTCTTAGAATTAATGTCAAATTTATATGGCACTTTGTCTCTTAATCTCCGAGTAAGCCTTATTCCAGTTTCGATGAATCCAGCCTTAGACGCGTTGGATTCTAGTTTTGGCGAAAAATTTACATTTGTGCAAAAAGAACAGTTGGCAGTATAAGCTTGTCTCAAAAATATTCTTTCCGACTAAACTCTTCTATGATTCAATGTGTCTCAATATTATCATTCATCCTTGTTTACTTTATTAGGT
The DNA here is from genome assembly GCA_932273695.1 of Apotomis betuletana. Classification (NCBI taxonomy): domain Eukaryota; kingdom Metazoa; phylum Arthropoda; class Insecta; order Lepidoptera; family Tortricidae; genus Apotomis; species Apotomis betuletana. Next base: position 21,853,951 of record OW026312.1, read on the forward strand.
TGTGTAGGGAAAATTTAACGCTTTCCTAAAGCTATGCTATTCCAATTAACCTAGAAAATATAATATAGAAACATGAGTAAATATAAATTTAATATCTTATAGGTCCTCTTAACAATGGTCCACAAATAGCCACAATAGGTTTAAAGGTGTTTGTGAGTCTGTTCAGCCCAACGCAACTATGCTTCGCGATTCTTGTCACGTCATAGCTTCACCTGTCACTATCTCTCAGTACTGCACAAACAGAGATAGATAAACATCTCGCGCGAGATGCGAGTCGCAGGTATACGACAGTTGTGCTAGTATTACTCCTGTGGCGCGGAGATAATCACATTAGCGGGTTATATTCCCACACAAAGTCCGACTCACTGGTAGTGAGGGCTAAACAGCCCTGATACAGTTCAATCATGGCTAAAAAAACAGTTTTGCTAGAGGCGCTGGCGATGGCATCACAGATTGATGTCACCCGCGGCGATAAAACTCTTATTATATGACAGATGCCGAAGAGACGCGATTTGCGACTATTCGCGGCCGTGAGTCAGCGCTCGAACAATGTTGGCGGAAAAAAACGAGATGTTTGGGTTTTTGATTGAAGAAATGTCGTGATTAATTCAATATAACTTGAATATCTAAGAATTTTTTATTAAATAATTTATGTTGTGGCATCAGTTAGTTACTTTGACGCCTTGAGACCTTATACATCTCAACGGGATTAAACGATTTAATGAAGATTTATCGTTTTAATACAGGTAGGCATGTTACTTAGTGTTTCCACGGCTCGACTGTATTATTTTTGGCCGCGGTTCTGTCTGTACGAAATATGTACGAGTATTTTGCAATGATGCACTTTTCCGGGACATACTATGCCAGTTTCATGTTTTTCATATCTGTATAAAATAGTGGGTACTTCGGGGCGCTTGCTGCAAGAGTGCATCATTAATACGTTTCTGTCAAAAAAATCATTTTAGTGATAAGCTTTTATAGCCGACTGTAATTTTCTTTAGATATCCATCAAATGCTCACTGAGACGATTCTAAAGAGCCCAAACTCGGTAGGATTGCTTTTTCTATTATAGAGTTCCTATGGCCACCTTCCGGCTCCATCATCAGATCAGCCCCATTGTGGGAAATAACCCTATATTATGTATAAATTCACGTATGTCGATCTCTTAGTAATAATATAGTACGTAAGTGTTTGTTTTCTACCGTTTAATTACTCATTTACCTGATTTATGTTGCTTATGTTGTTTATGATAGATATTAAGATAAACGTTTTATTTTCTTGTTTTTTACTTACCTATTTAATGTGTGATATGTCTAATAAATAAAACGTGTAATGTTGTTCTTAATTATAAATAAATGAAACCCAAAAGGCAACTCGGAGGCGTGGCCTAATTTTAAGCGCGTTGATGCGCACTCACGCCGAGCGCTAGTGGCGCGGGCACAAATACCCCCGCGCCCCCAGCTACAGCTCACTTACCACTCTACACTCCGAAGCGACCACATCTCACGGTCTCCCGCTTGCCTGGCGGGAATTATTATACTTCATGGGAGTTTTATTTTAATCATACAGTCCAAACTCAACAATGGTACTTCGAGATCCGGATCAATAAAGAAGAAGCAGCATCATACGTCTAAAGAAGCCTCAAGAAAGAAGTCTCAAGATTGCAGTCTAATATAGAAGAGATTCCTGTCTATTATGAAGAGATTCCTGTGAAGAAAGAAGTCTCAAGAAAGAAATCTCAAGATTGTAGTCCAATAAGAAGAGACTCCTCCAAGTACGAAGCCTCAAGATTCCTGTTTACGAAGAGCTCCTGCCCATTTAGAAGATCACCTCAAGAGCCTGCGCGTCGTGCACCTTACTGCGAGCTACGGTTCCCCGTGCGGCGTGCATCATACTGTCTCTTGTGGCCTTAGGGCAACTGTCTCACTAGGGAAGAGCTTGCTCGACCCCGGGAACTTTTGAGAGGCTTCGGCTTCGGTTCCTAAAACTTTCGGCGACTTTAGTCGTATGGTCTGGCTTGGTCCAGTTCCGCCAGCTTTAGCTGGGGCTTGCATTTCTGCACCTAACGGTGACAAACGCAGACTTGTTTGAGCAACCTTTGCGTGGAGGTGATCACGTGAAGAAAGAAGAAAAGAAGAAAGAAAAAAGAAGAAAACGTAGGGAATTAGGTTCTCGAGCGTTACAGTGACGTCAATCTCCAGTAACGCTCGCGTAGGTGTTAAATTCAGTGCTTCCCCCCCCGCGTCCCGCGCACCGTTATCATGTCGACCAATGAAGAGGTTGTGCGCGTCCTCCGTTCGCGAAGTGTTCGTACGGACGAAGCGACACCGTCTCCCGGGTTGACAACAAGTGATAGTACAAATACGTGGAGCAAAGGCACCAGCGGTGGTGGTATAGGTAGCAGTGGCACAGTGAACGCACCGGCACATCCCGCGAACGTTATTCAGTTAGAAGGCGCCGCGCCGCCAGCAGGCCCCCCAGTGAATTACGATTCAGATCCGAATCTGGACGTTCCGTTACATGAACGTCCCCCTCAGCACGATCTACCTAGGCATAGTAGGAGTGCATCGGGCACTGTGGTAGGCGCGCCCTTAGGCAGTGTTAATCCTCAGTTATCCGTTTTAATGGCCGAATTAGAATTACATAACGCAGAATTAGAGCAGGCGAAACGAGCGTCAATGGCGGCGAAGAATCGCTTGGAAATTGCACGTATTGAGGCATCCAACAATTCACATGTGCCATTGACAATCGAACCGACTGCTAGGGACACGCGTGTGTTAGGTTGGGTACAGCAACAACAGCGTTTAGACTGTCCGATGCCGGCAATAGGGCCCAGTTTCGCGCCGCGCGAAGCCCCAGTAGAACGCGAACGTACTGTTTTCGCGAATAGGGACTTCGAATTGTTATCTAACAATTTAGTCAGCGCCGTCAATCGCAGTAAAAGCACGCCGGTCATTCAACGACACGTGCCCGAGTTGACGCCGTTCGACGGCAACATAGCCGAATGGATAGCATTTCGGTCAGAATTCGACGATAGTTCGCCTCTATTCTCAGACGTAAGCAACATAGGCAGGCTACGTAGAGCATTGCGCGGAGAAGCCCGGCTGGCTGTAAAATCCATTATGTACACCGTGTCGAACCCGTACGAAATAATAGAGGCATTAGAACGGCATTTTGGCGATCCCGAGGAGATCGTATTGGCGGAAATGCATAACGTAAAACGCATGCCGCGTTTAGCTGAAGATAATAGCAACATTACCGCATTCGCGGGAACTGTCGCTAACGTAGTATCCACTATTAAAGCACTCCGCCAAAACGAGTTCCTTTACGCGCCGGAATTAGTAAATAAAATCATTGACAAGATGAATCTGATAGTTCGATATGAATGGAATAAATATAGAATCAATAATAAATCCGTGCCGGGTCTTGTGGCTATGTCACAGTTCTTGAATGACATAAGTGTTGCCACGAGAAAAACCCATAGTAGACAACGAGTTAGGCAGCCGGTTAATCTCGTGAACGAGATCTCTCACGGCCCCGCCCCGCGCATGCGCGGTGAGGGAGCGAGAGAGCGCCGCCCGTCCCACTCGCACGTATCGAATTTTAATTACGACTCATCAGATTCAGATTGCGATGATTATCTCCCACATACCGTGGCGCAGGTTAACACTAGGCCGAATAATAATAAAAATAACTTCTCTAATAACAAAAAAAAACCCCAACGGCCGCGTATGATGGAATCCCAGCGCAATACACAGACGAATTCCCCACCTATGAATGGCATTAAATGCGTATTGTGCAACGGTGAGCACTCAATAAGTAAATGCGCAGATTTTGTGAAAATGTCAGTAGAAAAAAGATGGGAAGCCGTCAAAACACATAAGTTGTGTTTTCGTTGCTTGGATTCCAATCATAAGCGCCCCGTTAAATGCAAGTACACACCTTGCGGTTTTAATCAATGCGAATCAGGGCATCATAAAATGTTACACGGATTGATACTTAACTCGACTCCTTCGCGCAGTACTAACGGGATAGTTAACCATTTGCGTAGCGAAAATACCTACCTGAAAATCATCCCAGTAGAGCTGTCGGGCCCATTAGGCACCATACAAACGACCGCCCTCCTGGATGACGGTAGCTCCATATCTCTAATAGAGAGACATGTCGCTGACGCCATAGCACCGCGAGAGAAAACGGAAATCCTCGCGATTGAAAGCATAGGCGGAAATTCAATATCGGATAAGGAGTCCTGCAAAATAAGTTTTTCCATCCGTGGCGCATGTAGTAGGCATCTAGATAAAATGTCCGCATACACAATTAATAAGCTCGATCTCGCGACGCAAGAGGTATCGCGTGATATAGTAAGCAAGTGCGATCATTTACGCGAAATTGAAGACGAAATATGTTACGATAAGGCGGCTCCTACCATGATTATAGGGCAAGATCACTGGCCTTTACTGGTCTCTCGTCGCATTTTAAGCGGGGACATAGGCCTCCCAGTGGCTTCCCTAACCCAAATTGGATGGGTACTCCATGGTAGCCATGACGTCCCCCGTAACCGCGCATTCGTAGTAAACCACTTGCGTCCCGCGAAAGTGAGCGAAAATGAGATAGCTGACGTGATTAAAGAACATGTCAGTATCGAGTCACTAGGTGTAGAAAACCGTCCGCCCAAGTCCGACCCTGAGCAACGCGCGTTAGAATTATCAGATGCGACTTGCAAACCGTTGATGAACGAAAGTAGGTATCAGGCCGGCCTATTATGGAAGTGCGATGACGAGTCCTTACCTAGTAACAAGTCACAGGCGTTGAAGCGATTACACTCTCTCGAAAATAACTTGAGTAAAGACGCGAATTTAAAGTCTGAGTACGAAAAGCAAGCAGATAAATTGCTTATTAAAGGCTACGCAGAGAGAATGGAATCGCCACCGCCGGAGGACGCTAGGAAGTCATTCGAAAAATGTTTAAATGACGCGCTCCTCCCAAATCCGGACCTGTTGCAATCGCTATTCGGCGTACTGCCGCGTTTCCGCGAAGGAAAAATTGCAATAATTCCGGATATTAGGGAAATGTCCCTTCACATCGACGTGTTTGAGCGAGGTAGGGATAGTCTACTTTTCCTATGGAGGGAGGGAGACGGGCAGAGTAAGCTTTCAAAATTCAAAATGAAACAATTAGTTTTCGGCTCAAACTCTAGCCCGGCAACCGCCCCACATGTTGAGAATAGGAACGCAGACTATGAAAAGGATAGATACCCTAAAGCCGCCGAATATACGATAAAGAGCGAATCCGATTGGCAAATAGACAAGTCAGAACGCAGCACGCTGCCCGCGACCGGGGAAGAGCGTCCCATTAAAAAGGTCGTAACCGCCATTAGCGATAGGGCACTTACGTCGTTTCCGTCCTTACCGCTAGTAGAGCGTTTTTCGAAATACTCGCGGTTAATTAGGGCCACTGCTACCGTACTGCTAGCCGCCGAGGCATTTAAAGCCAAATTGCTCAAAATGAAAACAGAAACGGATATAAAAAATGATCACTTGAAAATCGCTGAATTATTGAATATTCAACGAAGTCAACGGGCGTCATTCAGCGAGGAGATAAAGCACTTGGAGGCTGGGCGAAATTTACCGAAGAAGTCGGCGCTCAGCAAGTTAGCCGTGAAAATGGACAGCCACGGAACCCTGCTGCTAGATGGGCGAATTGATCGAGATACTGCTACGCCGATTCTCCACGCGAAAGAAGATTTCACCCGATTGCTGATACAACACTATCACGTGACTTTCAACCACGGTAACCACTTCACCGTGATGAATGAAATCACTCAAAGATATCACGTGATAGGGCTGAGAGGCGCACTGAGATACATATGCAATCGATGCCAATGGTGTCGGACCCGTAGGGGGTTACCCTCAAAGGCCCCCTTAGGCGACTTACCTAAAGAAAGGCTCATGGCTAATCAACCCGCATTTACAGCCACTGCATGCGACCTCTTCGGGCCAATGACCGTCACGGTCGGACGACGACACGAAAAGAGATGGGGAGCTTTGTACACATGCCTAACTACCCGGGCCGTACACCTCGAACTCGTGAGCTCCCTCTCCTCCTCGTCCATGATCATGTCACTAAGAAGAATGATGGCTCGGCGCGGAACTCCGACCGTAATATACTCGGACAACGCTACCAATTTCGTGGGCTCCGAACGTGAAATAGCAGACGCTCTCCGCAACATAGAGACGGACATGCAGCAGTTCGCCGAGCACAAGCAGATCGTGTGGAAGAAAATCCCGCCTGGCAACCCCTCCGCCGGCGGGGCATGGGAACGACTCGTAGGCTCCGTCAAAACTGCGCTACGAGTAACCCTCAAAGAAAAGCATCCTCATGACGAGGTGCTGCACACGCTACTGCTGGAAGCCGAGCACATTGTCAACTCCAGACCACTTACGCCGGTCGTGCTGAACAATGAAGAAGCACTTACCCCTAACCATTTTCTCCTGGGTCGCTCCAACGCTATGTCGCCCTTTGGCGCTTTCTCGGACGTCGTATTGACCTCGAACTCCTGGAAGACAGCGCAGCGCTTAGCCGACCATTTTTGGCAGCGTTGGATCAAGGAATACCGCCCTACTCTGAGAGCTAGACCAAGCCAATCCGCACACGCAAACGTAAAAGAAGGCGATATCGTGCTCATAGTCGATAGCACAATGCCACGCGGAACTTGGCCTAGAGGCGAGGTGATAAAGACATATCCAGGACCCGACGGCAACGTGAGAGTAACAGAAGTACGCACAGCCGCAGGATCCATACGTCGCCCAGCCTCCAGACTCATCGTTATTTCCTAAAAAACTCGGAGACGGTGTTCGCACACGGGGGGAAGACTGTGGGAAATAACCCTATATTATGTATAAATTCACGTATGTCGATCTCTTAGTAATAATATAGTACGTAAGTGTTTGTTTTCTACCGTTTAATTACTCATTTACCTGATTTATGTTGCTTATGTTGTTTATGATAGATATTAAGATAAACGTTTTATTTTCTTGTTTTTTACTTACCTATTTAATGTGTGATATGTCTAATAAATAAAACGTGTAATGTTGTTCTTAATTATAAATAAATGAAACCCAAAAGGCAACTCGGAGGCGTGGCCTAATTTTAAGCGCGTTGATGCGCACTCACGCCGAGCGCTAGTGGCGCGGGCACAAATACCCCCGCGCCCCCAGCTACAGCTCACTTACCACTCTACACTCCGAAGCGACCACATCTCACGGTCTCCCGCTTGCCTGGCGGGAATTATTATACTTCATGGGAGTTTTATTTTAATCATACAGTCCAAACTCAACACCCATGATACCATATTATTGTATTGTCATCAAAGTTAAGTAAGAATGCAAAATTCCAGCTCAATCGGTTGACGATATCTGCTTTCCACCCGAACAAACATAGTTAAATAAAAGCTTTTAAAAAGGCATGTCGTCCCCATGAAGCCAGTAGATGGGCCCGGTGGTTAAAATAATAAGTTACTGTCAAAAAGGTTAAAAAAATTCGAATAGCGTTCAGTTCAAACTAATTTTATTACTTTATTATCATAGAACTAACTAGTTTCGAAAATATTCAAAAAAAGGTGAAAGCAGCGTCGTCTAAGAATTAGCATTCAAATGACGTCACCTTGTAGGAAAATTCGTCGCAAACTACAAGAAGAACAGTGGTACAATTTCCATACATCCATCTTAGCATATCTTATAGTGACATATCCTACTTATGTATATGTACCTACTTATTGTTGACATTGACTTGTAAAATGTTTATTTTTACCAATAAAGAATCTGAATCTGAATCTGATAGTGCGACTGTGACCAACTTGTCGCCTACGCTCTTCTAGAAAGAGGGACTTTTCAAATTGATTATTTAATCATAAATTGGAATAAATTCAAAAATTTAAAAATGTGGTAATTTTTAATTTTTTATCCTTTATTGGATTATATCAGAAAAAGGACTGATAAAAAATATCTATTACCCCATTTGCTCTCTTCCATTCCTCTTACCAAGTTTTGTGTTGAAGTCCTCCATGTCAATAATAAAGTCAGTTTTGTAGCTGCATGCTTTGGTTATGCAAGTCATAAAGGAATGAGCGCTTTCATAAATTATAATATGGATTCGAAGACGTAAATAATGAATTATAACCGACTCAAACTAAGAGATCCCATAACGCATAAAGAATATCGGCCACACAGAAATAAACAAATTAATGAGGTTAAATGATGTCATTAAGTCCCCCTCGTTTTGTGTGATCTATTGTTTGAATTAATCACGACGTTTTAAGCGCCGGCGGCTTTCAACTGCTCCTAACTAATTGAAAAAGGCAGAACTTTCGTAATATTTAGTGTATCGGAGAAAGAAATGCTTATTGTCACAGCTTAGATTGCTTGCAGCTGGATCACTTGTAAATTTCACGCTGGTATATTCAGCAGGTAATTTATCAAGTTACAGCATTGCTATCCGCAGTAGGCTGTATCCCCGTTGGAAATGGGTGGAAGGCTGCAAGTGATGCAAGTTCTGAAGAAATGTAGCAGTAAAGTAAAGAACAACAACAGCTTATAATAACTTAGTGCAGGAGCTTGGCACTGGTATAAAAATCGGTGATAAAGTAGACGCATAATAATATTTTTGGTATAGGTTATGGTATCTAGTAGGTATCTCCTATTATTTAAATTGTGATTGGTCATGAACGGTTTAGATTTAATATAGAAAAAAAATATTACCACAAATTATTTCGTAGTGTATCCGAATTATAAGATAAACTCTGATTCTAAACCTTTCTTTTTAATTCAAGAATATCTGTTCGACATGATCACATGAAATCTAGTGATCGTAGCACCGTAAAATTATATATCAGTGACATGATCACACTCTTATCTCTGTGAGAAACAAGCGATTATCCCGTAGTAGTAAACATTCTGTCTGCACTACACAGCTATGTTACAACCTCATACTAAATCCTATATATAAACAACATTTATCAATAGTGAATTGAACAAGTTCTGTGGGCGTAGCTTTTATGTATCCGTGATCTGTTGTGGCTTTTTATTTCTTCATGTTTTAGAGAAACCCCTTTCATCCAACCACCAACATTAGCGAATTCAAAATGTGTGACGAATATCAAAAGAAATGATTATTTGAAAGATGAAATAATCATGTTTGTAAATTGTGAACTATTTACTTTACACAAGTTTTACATGCTATTATATATTTTGAAGTCAGTTTGTATTCAGTGAAACCATTCCATCGCTAATAGACGTTATTATATTATTATTATTATTATTATACTTTATGCAAAAAGTAAATAGTACATGTGGGGAACTTGGTTGTTTTTTTAAACTATATTACACACACATTAGTAACATATCTAGCGTTACTAAGAGAGTCTTACATTTAGGCCGAAAGCTGCTGGATGACTGGCTACTTTGCGGTTGTGAAGGTGAAACACGCGATGAAATTAATAGTAATGACATGCTCCGGTGGTTGAACGGTTGAGACAACCGGATCTGTAATCCTGGATTCAGTATTGAATATCTGCGGACCTATGATGGTGCACTCACACTCGCATTTTGTCAAAACGTGACAGATGCTTTGTCACTTTTTTATCGCGTGATTAACGCAACCATCATAAGCCCCCTGGTGAGGAGCATATTTTAAATATCCAAAATTATCTTTATGCTTTCATTTTTGCTTCCATTTGACATTTTCTCGAAATAATATTCATAACTCCCTCTTAATTCATTCAACAAGCATCAATTTGTTTATAACCTTCGATAAAATTACCTGATAATTGCTTACATTCCTGACCCACATATTAAGGAAAACGCGACTTTCTCCAGGGAAGGAGTTGGCGCCTTTTCAAACCAAACAAAAATACATAAAACGGAGTATTGTGTGGCGCTACTGGCGGTATACTACGTGCGCGTACGCATAACGCCGGATTCAGGGACCATAATAACGGGCCCGAGAAAATAGAGGTAAAAGTAAAGTGAATCTTGGAAAGATGCAGTGTAGGTGCAAACATGTTTTCCGTCTAGGCGTGACCTTCGTGATAAGCAGATTATCGGAGAGTGGATCTGGGACGTTATTGGGGACGATAACGTCAACTGTCGTAGTTCTCGTCGGTGAATAAGGAAATTAGAAGTGCTTACTTATTTAAAACAGTGGCTGTGTTAGCTGTAGATCTGTAGGCATCAGTTAATAGTGCACCTTACCAAAATCGATTCTGAATCTTCTCAGAGTTGAAACAGGAGTTTGCCTACGGCCATTTTTAACTTCCAAAAGATTGTAAGGGTCTTACCACACTTGCGAATTGCGAGCACGTTTTATATACAATATCAGTCGCGGCGAAATCGTATGTTTTACTATAAATAGAGTCGGCAGCACAATGGTAAAATTTTTGGAATGAAGTTTGTACAAAACAGGACACAAAAGGGAAAAACAAAAAAAACTAAATAACAAAACAACTATGTACAAAAATACATTAGGTAACCTATAACATATGTAACTCGGGATCGGGCAAAGTTAGTGAGCGAATATGTAAATCTAAATGAGAAGATTTTTTTATGTGTTAAATTTTAATATTTTAATTGAGGTGTTAAAAACGAGCACCTGTATTTATTGGGCATATCAAAAGCAACATATTACAAACAAGCTAAAGTTTAAATTTTAATGTATACTAAGCTAAAACTCGTCGATGTTCTAACCCAACAGGTGGCGGCCAATGTTTTCCTTTATAACTATAAATATTGCCGGCTCCGATCAGCACCTATTTCCAGCAATTAAACATTGTTGCCTCAAGGCCCCACCAAAAATAATGTTTTGGGTTATCCAAACACAGGAATTGTTGCATACATAAATCTTGGTAAGGACAAGGGCAGCTGACGTCTGAAACGGTGCAAATAACGGGACACTGACTTTGTAGCGCAACTCGTGAGGTTACGTGTGAGGTCACCACCAAGGGGGCGTGTCATAATAGCGCCAATATCAAGGGACTCATACTTGCGAAAGATGACACAAACCCTGTTGTATACTGTGCCCAACCTGAGTCTTCACCAAGATATGGAATTTACCACCATGTTTATTTTTTTTCATAAAAGCAAAAACCACTCGAATTAGGTTCCCACCAAGGAAACCCTCCCGGTCGGCTTTTGCTAAGGTCAAGAGGGAAGAACCTTCTGTATTGTTTTATTCTGTGCGAATACGTCCTCAAATAAATTAATACAACGCCCAGCAAAATTAGCTTTAATATCTTGTCACTGTACAATTATTTGAAGACTTCTCTTGTGCCAATTTTATGAAGATTATTATGATAAAGTACTCGAACGGTTTAGTACGTGAAGAGTTGCATAAATGTATCACTTGCATGAGATTTGTATTGTGATATTTGTGATTGTATGAATACCTAGTCCGAAATTAAACCAGATAGAAGAAGCGGCGTGGAAAGGGTCAAGATCGTAGAAATCGGTTGAACGAGGGTAGAAACCACCGGTCGTTATATAGAAGTCATTGATAAAGACTTTTATCCAGCAGTGGATGAGTTGCGGCTGATGTTATGATAATATGGGAGGAAGAAGATGTGGATATTTATGATCTACATAAAATGGAAAAAACTTTTAGGAACCCAGCTCCTCCAAAACCTCTCTCTCGACGATTTACTACCCTACATTTCTCACTCTTCCGATTCAGGCTCCTCTAGCGGTAGTGAATTGCACATCATAAAAGTTGTTTTTGCAAAGAGAGGATCCAGAAAGGAGACAAATGATGATCATCATATCGAAATATGATGAGGATGATGATGGATGAGAGGAGAAGCACGTAAGCATTTCTGTCCACGTGAAGAAGATACAGCAGAAAAACTTTGAGACATCATAAAAGTTGTTCTTGCAAAGAGAGGATCCAGAAAGGAGACAAATGCTAATCATCATATCGAAATATGATGAGGATGATGATGGGAGAGAGGAGAAGCACGTAAGCATTTCTGTCCACGTAAAGAAGATACAGCAGAAAAACTTTGAGACACCTATAGCGGCGGTGGAGAATTGCCTAGTTGTGAATCAAAAACACTTTAATGCTACTAGATTTTTACTAGTAGTGGCCTGTGGGAGTGTTTTGGATCATACATATTGGCAACCTACATTTCCAACTCACTATTAAACCCCTCATCAAACATGTTGTTTATGCAGAGCCGTTCCACGAGGGAGGTTTACGTTCACATAAAGTTATAAAAATTATTTCCTTTAAGTGTTCCTAACCTACATTACCTCACTCTTCTGACTCTCCGGGCCTCTAACGGCAATGAAACCCGCATCAAAAATGTTGTTTATGCAGAGCCGGGAACAATATATCGGCCGCCGACGGACGCTCACGGGCTGAACTATTTATACATGCTCGCAGGCGCCTACACTAGTTTCAAAATCATATTTGCGTTGAAAAAACTGATAAAGATGGGGTAGACGTGTTACAAGCTCATTATCATGAAATCGAAGTCCCTTCGAGACCATGGATCACATCACGTCGGAAAGATCGAGGTAATTAAATAAACACCTTCTTGACATAATAATGTGCGATTAAGTGCCATTTCGATATGATAATGTGTGGAAATCGTGTACATTTATTACATATTACAAGCGCACAATGTTTTGTTGTTATATCCACGTGATGGGTTGTGGTCATCATCGGGCGATTTACACCTGAAATGCTTTCTTCAACCAGTTTGTAAAAGAGAGACATTCATCGACGCGTATTTTCTTTTATGTTGTCTCAGAATCACGTTATTTATGAAACTATTTTGAACATTCTTGAATTCTCAGAATTAACAAAAACAGTGAACCCCGTAGAATCTGCAGCGATCGTAAACCGAGTGTTCGTTAACACTCTTCCACTTCGCTATTTAATAAGTAGGTATTATTTATCCATTAATTTGAATTGTTTTCTCTAATTATTGTCTCATTAGTTTCAACAGGTCAGCCAATTAAGAAGATAATCGCGCAGACACCTAGCAACTGCCTCAGACGTCAGGCGTACCCACGCCTTTGACTTCAATTATACACCGGGAGGTAAACAAAACACTGAATCTACTCGTGCCATGCATATTATCAACAGTATGTTGACTTCGCATATTGACTGTCGACGCAATAACCGAGCAAAGTTATTGGAACCATTCGTGGCATTAAGTTTTTGAGTAAAAGAAGTAAGTCCAGGAAAGAGGAAATTTTTAGGTATCGTATCAGGAGACAATAAAATACATTGACTTCCGAATGTTCTCTTTTGTGGCAGTCGGTTGCAAAAGGTGCCATTGCAAACTGCTACGACATCAACGTAGTACGACAACCAAAGATGATCTTTTGCTATGCACTTGATCTATAAAATATACGAAATTTTAAAAATCCTGACACTAATTGTTATTGAATTACAATTCATATATTCGTTTTAAAGCTTAATGCATATATAGCTTACTCTCGGGAATTTGCGATAATAGCAGAAGTGTGAATCCATACCGGCAAATATAGATATCCCATTTAATTTAGATATTCGCAGTGGCTTCGCTTCCATAGAATCTAGTACCCACCGGTTTGCTCACTTCATGACGAAGAAATACCGTTTTTATATACCGAAGAAAAAGCGGACGAAACTCACTCCGGCTGGCTTTGAGCAGCTCGGCGGTTGGCTTTGGTTTTTTTTATGCAACTTGTTAAGTCTTGAGTACCTGCTGGCTATTGTCACAGTCGTGGTTGAGTGATAGCGCTCAATCAAACTGCCTCCCTTGTATTAATCGCATATGATGTAAAAAAGTAACCTGTTTGAACTTCCAAGCGGATTACACATACGCAGAGCGCGCAAATCGCTGTAACACCTATATTATGACCGTCAACCATTAAGATTGACTAGTACTGAGTCAATTGACTGTTTGCAAAACTCGTTTTGTGAAGTCTGCTACAGACGAGCATACCAGGGCGCGATCGTCATTACTCGACAACGGTCTCTTCAGACATTGTTTACATTGCAAAACTAGAAGTAGTGTTAGCGGCGAATTGCAAAAATCATTTGTCTAAACACGTGAAAGAAATATGGCTGCTGTCAAAAATGTCTTGATCGTCATCACTTATTTTCTCATCGATAACAATAGGGTTTCTTTTTATATTACACTAGCTGCGCGCCGCAGTGTTTCCCGCTCCTCCGACGGAAACACTAGCATTTTACGGAATAAAATAGCCTATGTGTTAATCCAAGATGTCAGCTGCCACAATACCAAATTTTATCAAAATTGGTCCAGCCGTTTTAATGCGAAGAAGTAACAAACATACACGTGTGTTGTGTAAACTTTCGCCTTTATAATATACAGTGATATACATGATATTTTTTACTTTCTTACTTCCCTTATCCCAACTGCCTGGGCTCGGGTCTCCTTGTCAGTTTATGTTATGAAATTACAAATCCTTCCGAATAAAACCCTATAAGGAGCTATATACTACACCCGGAGCACACATAAATTCTTCAGGCAAATTCTTTCTTGGGACTTACAGGGATACAGTGAGTTTGGCATCTTCAAGGACCAAGGTGTGATCCCTCAGTGAATCAAATCAGGTCGGTTGATAATCTTGCACTTATAAGGTAAAGGGAGTATTTTTAACCAGCGCTTGCAGAGGTTGGCAGCGACGGCCGATGGGCGCGATAAGAAGGATGGTGTCCAAGCGAGTGGGCTCTAGTGATGCATAGGTAATTATAGACTGGCGAGTAGCCTTCAGTTCGCTTCCCTAATACGGTATTTGTCTGTATACTACAGTCTACCCCTAGCGAAGTGCCTCCCATACTATCACATTCGCCAGACCTCGGCCAACTTCGCGAGTAATGTGGAGCCCACAATACAACTCAAGCGAAACCGATGAGTGAGAGAGAGAGATGCATGTAAGCGAAGTGAGAGAAGTACTATTGCACCTTGTTGGGTGTCACATGTTTACCTACTTATTTTATTTCTAAGGGTAAGGATGAAAAAGTTGGTCGAAATTTAGGCGTAGTTAGCCAAACACAAAAATATGCAAAAAGAGAAAAAAGCGTTGAGAAAATTAAAGAAAAAGAAAATTTACAACACAATCTTAAAATAAAGCAGGTTATTCATAGCGGAAATATTGATAAAAATTTAAATTGAGTGAGTTATGATCGTAATCTCTCTAACCATCCACGTTTGCAATAAACTATTCATTTCTATTCTAGTGTGCCAGGATCATAAATACTGGATATGGTGGTTTCTGCCGAACCCTATGGGATACAGGTGTGAGTCTATGTATGTAATTATTAATGATTATCGGAGAGAGTTGCACCTGAAGATCTTATTTTTGTTAAGAAGGTAGCTACCTACTTCATCAGATGTATTATTTCATATACATTTTTTTTATTAGATAACGTTATCTTTCTCGGGTACACATGATAATCGTTTCAAAAATCATGAAAATGTATGACTTCGGGGGAGAAAGTTGTCAACTACTTCATGTATGTTTTAATTTTAATGCTTTTAATATTTTACGATTTTGAATAATTTTTCTTTTATATGTACATGGTGAAATTTCGTACGCCAAAAGGCACATCATAGCTGTACTATATCTCACAAATGTCACCTTATTTTACCTATGCATGACGAAATGAATACTTTTGAATTTGAATTTGAATTTACGTATGGCCTGTTTAGGTAGGTACATATTAATTAGTGAGTAGGCGAGTTCATACATTTGCTGTTAAACTCAAACAAGAATCGGTTAGTTTTTTTAGAACTGTCTCTTCACTCTTATACTTATCATAATTACTTAACAGAGACAATTAGACATCTTATTACAAACAATGTCATTCAAAGTCACCCCACAGACAAAACAAGAAAAAAAAGATTATGATACACAAAAAACTACAGTTTAACCGTCTTGCTCGTTGAATTCAAAAATAGCATGTGTTTTGCACCGTTCGACACTACTTTGAATATCATTTATATTTCATAAATCGCATAAAAGTTAACGGGATCAGTTTTTAAATCGAATATCAAACGGGCGATCGATAATATCCCGTTTGATAATTCTTTAGTGTGTTGATAATTATCTACGGGCGTGTAAATATTGTGATCTCGCGCTTGGCTCGCCGTCGGAATGCCGCCTCCGCATTTATGAAAGCTTGCTATAAACGCCATCTTGAAATTAAGTTTTTTTTTTCAAAGGAACGCCGCACAGGTGGCGCGGACTCTAGCTGTTCCGCCAGTGACTAATGGAATATTTTTTAAATAAATTGCATGTAAGAATAGGAAAGCTAAGTGATAATTTGTTCTATATTTCGATGAAGTAGTTAAATTAACTTATCATCGCATCTTTACAGTTTTATTTATTCCAAACGAAATACCGTACATCCAAACGACGTGAGTTAGAGAAAGGCAAACAAACATCATAAATATCGGGTGCTTTTTCTAAACCGTAATAAATCGTGGACGACGTAAATCTTATTTACACGTGCGAATCAATTTTCGACTTAGCATTTTGAATGATACGTTTAAATCGTAATAAAAGTAAACTGAGACAGATAATTTAGATCTCGCGGTTGTCGGCGAGATGGATACATCAAAGAGATTTATCGTTCGGAACGGCGCTGTGCCGTTCCGCGATGTTCCCAATGGTCGTAAGCGCCCGGAAGCTGAATGCGCTCGCGCACCTCTTAGTGCTGCGCGGGACCCGAATCTGCATTATCTCAAGGCAGCCATTGCACCGCTAACGTACTCGTCTATTGGCTTTAACTAAGGGATTCTAAGAGGTAACTTTGTCAAACTCGTATCACGCAGTTTTCAAGTAAACTAATGTCTCTGTGAGCTCTAGACTTCGCGAGTATGAAATGGCTGGAATGTGTTTTTTTTTCACGTTTTAAACCCGCCAACTTGAAAAATTTCAAAGAACTGAATCTCAAAAATAATCTACATATATGTGTGAACCTGCTCACAAAATTTCATGCGAATCGGTTGAGAAATGCGACTTAGCGAGAATATAGCCGGAAAGCATCCGGACATCCAAACATCCGCACATACGGAAGAATTATAGGCCAGGCTGATACGGAGATGCTTCACTAAAAAAAGATTTGTTAACACCCCAAATATTAGCTGCTAGTTACATAAATCGGAGGACTGACAAACCGAGGGCCAACCAAAGTAGCCGAAGTACTTAACCATAATAAGTTGTGTAAGTTTAGCTTAATTTTTGATACTACTAACTAAGCACAATTTGGCTATTTCTCAAGGTAGCTGTCATTATCACCCTTCGACATTTGACCCACTTGGGAATGTCCTAACTATAAAAAGTTGTTCCCGGAAAAAAACATCGGCTGGGAGCTCATTTCACATGCGGAGCGTTCGCGGTAGGAAATTCCTCTGGAACCGCACAGTTCTCCATAATCAGTGTATAATTAGCATAATTTTGGTTACTACTAAGCACAATTTGGCCGTTCCTCAAGTAGTTATACTAGTTGAGCAATTTTTTTTCAGTGTGCGGACACTCGGTCAATAAATGCTAATGTTTGTGAACATTGCCAGTAACAAGTATCGAGTTCGTTATTGATGTTGTAAGTAAAAACGCCCGCATACCGCTGGCAGCCGCGTGCGTTAGTCACGCATTCCGTACTACAGACGGCATAGTAAGACACACCGATATTTGTCAGTCGCTGTCATTATCACCCTTCGGCAGGTGAGCGACCCACATTTGACCCATTTGGGAAGGTCCTAACTAGACGAAGCATATATAGTTCGGTGAATAGAGATTAAACAACTGGGGTGACCTAACAAACAGTCCAATAGTTCTGAATTTTTGATATGTTATCTAGAGGATGGTTAGTGCATGTTTAAAATGCGAAATTCACAATTCCCCTCGTCTGTGCCCGCCGCCATATTGAAAAACCCGGCAATTTCCTCAAATTTTTGCTTTTATCTTCGTTCAAGTGCATTTTAACTAGAAAAGAGCTTGAGCAATGTTGTAGAGAATTCAATTTCGTATAATTTAATTTTTTTTTCATTTTGTTCTTAGGACAGATAGTTACGGAGATATGCCCATTTAAAATGCATGGAATATGGGGCTGCGATACCACTTCAAACATTTTTGGGTTTGGAAATAATAAATTCTGCCACCTTTTTAGGCATGATACGCATACCGCTGGCAGCCGCGTGCGTTAGTCATGCATTCTGAATTACAGACGGCATAGTAAGACACACCGACATGAATTGTCAGTCGCTGTCATTATCACCCTTCGTCAGGTGAGCGACCCACATTTGACCCATTTGGGAAGGTCCTAACTATAAAAAAGTACACCTCAATTTGTCGTTTAGCGCGAACGTCTCTTCTGGATCTCTCCACTATTTTACTTCTTTAGCAATATGCGCTATTTGACCTTATTGTATTATTATATTGATAGAAAATCCACAGCACTAGTAACTATTTCTTGAAACAGATAAATATGTGTTTAACGTTGGCCAATTACGGATTTACATATACAGTGTTATCACTAGCAAATAAAAACGAACGTTGCGGTAGGAGACGCATTCAGACAAGAGTGCTTAACGAAGTTAAGTAAACTGGGAAAACAATAGAAGAAAAAAAAATACACGTAACATTCGATAGAGGTAAAGAAACAATATCTTCTTTAAAATGTAAACTTTACAAACGTCACTCAATAGAAACGAATTACGTTTCGGATGCGAAAAACCAAATAAAATTTCGTTAATCGTTTCCTTCTGATCTACATTTGCCCTATGACTTTCATTTCATTATGGATGGAACAGATACGAATAATTTCGTTAAAGTATTTGGACTAAATCGGTCTCTCATATCGAACCCGTAGCATGCTACGAATTACAGCGGGCACCGCAAAGCCCTCTACGCCGTAGCATAAGCTCGTAGACACTAGCATAATAGCTACAACGAAACCTACTCTATGACACCCTCGACCTACTGGGATTTACTGCGCGCTACGCGAAGAGAAAGATCTCGTTTATTGGACAAGGCAAGACGTAAAAGTTTAGTTAAATCACGGGGGGTAATTCATAAAGCCCTAGATCGCATATTTACCTATGGCCCTCACCCGTATGGGCCACAAACACCTGCGATTTCGGGCATTCACTAATTTATCGCCTTGGGTATGTAATGTATACTATCACGGCCTGTACCCGACTGGATGTGTGTATGTATGAGCAAACCGCTGATCGCTCCTGGCCGAGCCGTTAATCGAGGAGAGAGGGACCATCTGTGACTAGATCAATCACGCACGGTGCTTGAAAACGTAAGGGGAGCGAAGCGAAGTTTTTTTATACTACGACGGTGACAAACATACATGCGGCCCGCCTGATGTTAAACAGTTACCGCCGCTTATGGGCGCTTGCGACCGTTGCCGACCCTTTAAGAACCTATTTACTCCCCTTATAGAACTCCACACTGTAACTCCCGGAGAAAACCTCGGCAGGGAGCTCATTCCACAAGCGGAGCGTTCACGGTAGGAAAATCCTCTGGAACCGCACAGTTCTCGATCATTTAGGTTCCAGTGGGTGAGAATGAACCCTGCCATTGGCGAGCAGTGCGATGGTAAAAAGCAGCCGCGAGCACCATGTCAAACAATTCCTCAAAACACAGACGATATAACACACACAAGGAGGCAAAGTTTCTCTCGAAAAAGCTCAGTGGCTTTTAAACAAAACTAATTCCATGTCAGGGCAGGCACTTGTTACTTTTCCACTCCGCTCTGCCCAGCTCAATGCAGCAGCATCAGTGAAACCGCACCCTTAAACCCTGATTCTGTGGCGCGGAGATAATAGCATTAGCGGGTTATACTTCCACACAAAGTCCGACTCACAGGTAGTGAGGGCTAAACAGCTCTGATGTGATGTCATGTGTTAAAAAACCTTAAACTCTACAGCAAATACCTTTGTCCTTGTCAGCGGTCTTCTTAAACCCTACAGCACATACCTTTGTCCTTGTCAGCGGTCTTCTTAAACCCCTACAGCACATACCTTTGTCCTTGTCAGCGGTCTTCTTAACCCCTACAGCACATACCTTTGTCCTTGTCAGCGGTCTTCTTAAACACCTACAGCACATACCTTTGTCCTTGTCAGCGGTCTTCTTAAACCCCTACAGCACATACCTTTGTCCTTGTCAGCGGTCTTCTTAAACCCCTACAGCACATACCTTTGTCCTTGTCAGCGGTCTTCTTAAACCCCTACAGCACATACCTTTGTCCTTGTCAGCGGTCTTCTTAAACCCTACAGCACATACCTTTGTCCTTGTCAGCGGTCTTCTTAAACCCTACAGCACATACCTTTGTCCTTGTCAGCGGTCTTCTGGTCGAAGAAGCCGGTGGTGAGCGCCTTCCGCTTCAGCAGGTAGGCGCGTCGCTTGGGCTTCGCCGTTGCCGCCACCGCATTCTCTGCAAACAACGTGCAAATGCTGTACAACTTTTTTAACATAATACTATATAACGAAAATAGAATAGAATAGAATAGACTAGAATATTCTTTATTGCACACCTCAACAGGAAATAAATACAAACAAATTACAAGTAACATTCAAGAGAGGTAATATATTTCATTTATTTTTATTAAAGCAGTGTAGTCTGTTTATATTGAAGAGGATATCTTTGTTGGATATCAATTTGTAACATAACTGTTGTTTGTAACATATTTCGATTACTTTAATGTTTTTTTAAACCATTCTTTAATTGTAAAAGAAAGAAAGAAAGAAAGAAATACATTTATTCGTGACGTGACATAAAAATTAATTACATAAAAGGTGTGACAGAAATAAGAAAATAAAATAAAATAAAACAATAAAACAATAAGTAGGTAACTATTTTTATGGCTGTGCCACGAAAGGGTCCCACCTCAGCAAGATGCTAGCTCGCAAGATGTAAGAAATAGATATTAAAAATTTGAAAAATGTAATCATTCGGGCAGGGTTCCCATGACTACATTGAATTTTTCAACCTGTTCCTTAATATCTTATATGCCGGAAAATATATTCAATCTTAATTGTTTTTTGTTCAATGGTATTTTCTGAAATCGATAAATCATCGGCATCAATATTGTCAACGGTTTCTTTGTAAAAATCTGTGTTGAACCTCAATTAGCTCATTCCTGAATTAATTGAACGTGTAAGCAGGTGTAGTGCAAATTACCAAGCATTTTACAGGAAAACTGAACCAAGATGACTGATTTTCCACGACTCTACTCGGAAGAGGACTCTCTATGACATTTGTTCGAGCACCCCCTACCTATCTGCGACGGTTCTCGAGATACAGGACCCCTAAACATTTTCACGCAGGTGTGTTTAGCATGGAAAGGCCTGATGGTGGGTGTAAGCGCCTGAATGGGCTCGCCCTGGGGCTCGCGCGCTACGGGTGCCTTATCCCTCATCTAAGATTACCAATAGTTGACACGTATCTAGAATAGCCATAACAAACCCTTGCAAAAAAACCAACTGCGCTGCCCTCACGCCGTTGCCCCCAGTTTTGTAAACATCTACAGTTGGTTTATTTGATAAGTAGTTGCAAAATCTATGTGCTGTATTATTTGATGCTTTGTGATATTTCAGTTTCGGGGAACAATTTTTTTTGTGTTGAGTGCTGTGAAGTTAATACAAACTTTTTCTGTCTTATATATTTTTTAGTTAAACGAGTTCATTCCACCGTCCAGAAGCCAGCAGGCGACGAATCCGCCAGGTGTCGCGCGTCAAAAACAGATCATTTCTTATTTATACTCGGTGCAAAAGTGCGCGAGCGCCGAAATTTCCACCGCAAACAAAACCCGAAGCTGCAACGAGACACTTGTTTTGATAGAGGATTGTGCGCAGGCGCACGCTAGGGCTGCCTGTACTCGCTTCTATTATTATAAATAAATATCAGACGACGATATACATACTTATAAAAAAAATATGCTTAAATACATAGAACAACCCTGGCCCAAGCACAAATATTCGAGTTGAAAGATGCAAACCTAAGAAAGATGGACAGATTGTGCGACCTCAAAGAAATATAATATGATCAAAGGAATGTTGAATGATGATATAGGCCTTAAACACAATTACATGAAACGACACCGCATCGTAGTAGAACGCGACATCGTGCCACGATGCGACGTCGTGCGATTGAAAAGGGTAGGGGTCGGGTTGCATAAATTTTAAAGTCATATTTTTGATATGAGCAGCAACTTTATGCGTAGAGTGTTATGACAATCGATATTATGACAATAGTTGTTATGCGACTAGAGGGTTACCCGATTAGAGGGTTACAGTTTTCAAACTGTTTTTATTTTAAATCTTGTTGGTGTACTTCCTTTTCGCCGAATTATGTTTCGCAAACGTTTCATTTCGCAAAAGTTTCATTTCGCCAAAAGCATTTTTCACTAAAACTGTAAACTATTTCAGATTGTTGTAAATATCATCCTTTAGATTAGGTTAGGTTAGTTAGATTAGGTTTGTTTTATAACAATTCGAACTAGTTTACAGTTTCAGTGAAAAATGCTTTTGGCGAAATGAAACTTTTGCGAAACGTAATTCGGCGAAAAGGCAGAGAACCAATCTTGTTACTTAGAGATAAAGTTGATTGCGTATTTATGTCCTAGCATGACACGATGTCGCATCGTGGCATGATGGCGTGTCGTACCACGATGCAATGTCGTTTCTTCCCAAATAGTAAACAAGCTGCAAAAGCGCTAACACAGCCTTTATTCAGCTTAAATTAGCAGTATAAGGGCTCTATAAGCGCTTCTGCAGCGTGTTTACTACTTGGTTTGTAATTGTGTTGAATAGCCTATGTCATCATGGGCCTTAAATATAACAATGTTTTGGCACTTCTATCTTCGGGATCTATTATCAACAAATATTTACAATAATCTTTCGAAATCTTCCTACAATTTGTTGTCAGAGAAGTGTCGACCCGCCGGTGCGCCCGCGCAGCGCTAATAGCCGTGACGGCGACGGCGCCATCGCCTGCTACCTGCCAGGCTTGCCCAATATATCACACCTTCGTACACATTCATTATAAATTATAAAATACACGTTCATTTTGCTAGACCATTTTCTTAATTTCATGTTAAATTGGAAATTTATCAAAGATGATGTGCGGAATGTATCGTCTCCATATCCAAACCCATTATCATGTCATACATATGACTAGAGATTATTATGTTATGTTATTTCCCCATACAAATCGGAAATGTTCTGGAGAACGGCACATTAATACATAATTATGACCCAAAGAGCGCTCCAGTGGCGTAGAATTATGGATTGGGTGCGATTGACGTAACGATGTGATAGCTCAGTTGGGAGATAATTTCGCCGGAAACGTAGGGTCGCAGGTTCGAATCCTGCTTACATTGCAGTGGATCATATTACAGTTTTTTTTTTCATGATTTACCTTTGTGTAAATATATTTATGCCAGAAAATGTCTGAGTAAACATTTCGTGACCTAAGGTCTTCTTGCACTATAGAATTAACCAAGTTGCCGATGGATGTAAGATGGGCCTATATTAAGTTGCATAAAACAATTATCCCAATTTTAAATCGCATAACAATTTTACGTATTATTCTAAATGCGCATAACAATAATACGCATAACAGAATATGTATGATTTAGATGCGCATATCGATGAACTTGCATTTAGTTATAAATAGTATAACGTTTTAATTAGTATTACGATAAATGTTGAAACGCCTTGGAAAATATATTTACCTAGTCTACAAACATTTAATTTCTGTAAAATAGAATAATACTTATTGATAATTATTTTCTCTATTGACTTAAGTAGCTACAGTTTTTCATTAAGAATATTTAAGATTGTATATAATTTATCAACGCTTTTCGCCCTAAGGTTGAATGGTAGAGAGTGCCACATAGAGTGAAAAAAAAAAGAAAATATTGACTGTTTTGATTATTTTTGTGTCCGTTTTATTTTAATAAATGAAGCCTGAATGACTGTAAAGAAAAAACTATTTCCTGGGCTATTATATTTCTAACTAACTTAACCTATCCGGATTGTAAAGAAACATGTCTGCGGGCCTATGATGGATGCTTTATCACTTTATTTAAAGTAAGAAGAAGAAAAGGGATGTCCGGAGAAAAAGAGACTATTGGGCATCAACACTCACGCTCTTAAGTGCGTAAAACGTTGTTAAAACGTTGAAATGTGTCGATATATAACGTTTTAATTGAATGCTACGAGCATTGCATCCCCTCGTCCCGAGCCACTCGCGGAAGGAGCCGGTGCCAAACGCTTGCGTGGGGGAAAGTCTATTAAGATTGCGATCCGTCATTATAAATATACCTGCGCTGCGATTCAACATCGATACACGCGATATGGCGGATGATTTAGCGGATAAAACGGTCCAACTACTTACCTCAAATTTAAGTGCACGTCTCGCCGCTCCTATTCTGTGAACAGGCTGCCTTTGAGAGCTCCTAATGGGTTACAGTATGGAAATCTTCAAGAGATAATCAAACAAGGTCATCGCGCGTGATGTTTTACACTCTTTACAGACGTTCACAGACTGCAATAACTACTTACCCTCACACCACCACCATACTAGTATAAAAAAGTATTAAATGGCGTGCCATACGAGAGGCCTATGTGCACACTAGACTGAAATAGACTAATGATAATAATAGTGTAAGGGTTCAGCCGGTAGATAACGCACAGGAATCGCACATACCGAGGATTCCTGCTAAATATAACCAACACGAAACTAAAGGGAGCAAGTCCATGGATATCTCGAGCTAATCGAAACTTTAAAGTTAACGAGTAAAGGATCCGTTTTGGGCGGAGATGGTTTATTTTTAGGATGTTTTGCATTGTAGCTCGTGAGGTACTGGTGACACAGTGCAGTGATATGCGTGTGTAACCCGTTCGCTTACGCGTGCATTTAAAAGTGTAACTATCATAGCAAATAGATCCAGCTATACTGTTTCATTTTTCGTTTATAAAACGCTAAGGTTTTTTTATAAAACATACCTAAACTAACATACGACATAGGCATTCAGTTCATGCAATAGTATTTACGTCACAGGGGGCAAACAAGCAAACGGATCACCTGATGGAAAGCGATTACCGACGCCCATAGACACCTGCACCACCAGGGGAGTCACAAGTGGGTTACCGGCCTTTCCGGTGCGAGTACGCTCGCTTCGTTAAAAACGATTTCAACAATTTTTTCATTTATTTATATATTTTCCAGTATGCCAGATTTTGGATAAATGATTACTTTATCTAGGAGTTTTGAGTAAGTAAATGTTTTTTTTTTAAGAATTATTAAGACGCGTTTGGCTCGGTTTGTAGACACCTGCCTACTGAGTCGGCGGTCCCGGGTTCGAATCCCGGCCGGGGCAAATATTTGTTCTTGGGTCATGGATGTTATCTATATTTGTATTTATATAATACTATGTATATCGTCGTCTAGTACCCATAGTACAAGCTTTGCTTAGTTTGGGACTAGGTCGATTTGTGTATGATTGTCCCTTAATATTTATTTATTTATTTATTATTATCTAGCTACTAGCAAAATTGCATGCTTTTTTCAATTGTCCTTTAAATTTGATTTTCGCACGTTTTTGTTGTCCGTCGGTATAATATTGCATTCTAATCTAAACTACAAACGCGTGCCAATTTTCAAATTATTAGAATATTTAGAAGTGGGAAGATCACGTTTGCGTTTTTTCACAAACAGATGGACAGCTGACGAGTGGAATTATAACGTTTTAGAGCTACAAATAAATAAACCAACTCTAGGTTTAAATCTAAGTTTAAATAAGAATATCTATCGATTAGTGAAAATACATATGAGTAACAAAGTCATTCTTTGAATTGTGAAAAGAACCGTATTTTTGAGATTTGCTTAGTTTTTTAAAACTACTGTTGGTGGTGACAAACAACCGTACAGCCTGCAGGACATATCGACTCTCAATGAATCGCTCAAAGAATTATTACATACATGAGTAGGCACTGTAGATACTTTGATCCACGGGGTAGCGCATGGATTTTTAAAGCATGAATGCTTCTAGTTTTTAACGAATTCGTAATGTATTTGTGTTGAGGTTGCGTACCTTAGCAATTAAATCTTATTAACCACGTTCAAAAATAACTTTAAAAAGTAGTGATTAATGTTACCCCGCGGATTAACACGTTCACTATCCCAGTTTGACATGTGAACCTTATGTCTCTGTAATAGAGGCTTGTCGTGACTCCCCACATCCCACATATGAGACACGGACAGTGAACGTGTTAAAGTAACCCCTCCATCCACGGTATATACTGCGGTTTTATACTCAAACTCTGGATTGTAAAGGGACTAATACTAGTATATCCTAACGTGTATGTATTCCGAATGATAAGCAAATTACGCTTGCCTCAATACGCAAAGATTGATGTACGGTCGGCATCAAAATTAGCCATAATCAATTTTACTACAGGCATAATTATGTTAAATTAGTAAAATTTACACTTACTTTTATGCTGACTGTACGGCGCACTTACACAGGAAATACCTATTTATCTAATATTATAAAGGGGAAAGTTTCCAAGTATGTTTATTTGTTACTTCTTCACGCTCAAACGGCTGAACCAATTTTGATAATTTTCGGTATGGGAGTAGCTGACACCCTGAATTAACCCATAGGCAACTTTTTATCCCGAAAAATTTAGTATTCCCGTAGAATGAGCTAACACCACGGGGCACAGTTTGTTTACAATAAATAGTTCCTTGCTGATTTGTTTACACCCAACCATCGCAACCCGTCGACGTCCCTGTTTCTTTCATATTTTGTTAAATAAAATGTTTATGTTTACGCACAGACTTCCAGCAACCCAGTTAAAAACGCCATGACATGTTCCTCAAATCTTTTTAGATTTTCAGAATGACGGGACAATATCTAAGTTCAGTGTTTGGACAACTGATTATAATTATGTTGTTGTTATTAATAGAGAGTACAGGCTAGTTACAAGAGAATTAGTTTTATTTTAAGACTAGCCTTTACCTACTCGCCTACGCCTACATTCTTGATAATACTTTGAAAATGTTTTTCAACGTTTAACGTCCAACACTGTTATACAATATGAAACGTGCTTGGTTTTAATAATTCCGAAAAATTCATTATCGGATGAAAAGCACTAACCAACTAGCTTAAATAATAGAGTCGTCATACACATTAATATAAGTACCGACAATAAAATTATGTACCTATGGTTTTATTTTAGTTAACCCTGAAAATAAATTCCTACTTTGTTTTAATTTTATGTACAACTGATAATAAATACTTTCATAATTAACAAATAGAACATGAACTTTCCCTATTAGGTATCTCTTCCTGTTAACCTTTAAGCATTTGAAGGAATTGGAAGAAGGAAAAAATATCATCATCATAATCATTATATTAAACATTGACAAAAAGTGTATTGGTCAATTGGATTGGATTCCATATCAGAAATGGAACGTTAAGAAATTTAAGGATCTTTTTGGATAAAATCTTAACTATAATATCAAAATATTGTTTCATATTTATATCTTATAAAAAAAAGAAAATATAAAAGGACAATTAAATTCAAATTAAAACTAAAAAGATAAAAATAAAGAAATAAAATCTAAAATAAATTAAATTAAGTTAAATAAGTCTACAAAACTGTGCCCCCGCGGCATAGTCCCGAAGACGCTGGCAGCATTTCCTCGCTGAATCGCAATGCTGATGCATTGTGCGAGGAAGCTGCCAGCTCTTCGGTCACCAGTAGACTCAATGAGTCTTTTACTGAGGTCATTCATCAGTTTGTGGGCACGGGACCCCACGGATCTAGGGTCTTATCTCATTAAATGTATAATAAACACACATACCCTTTTCAAGACGCTATTGCAACACCAACTGCTCAAAATATTAACTGCGCAGCGCTAAGCGTTGAATGAAATATGTCCGTTTCACTAAATCTAGAATCTAGATAAAATAATGCGCAAAATGCTAATTGGTCTCAGCTCGAGTTAGCATTCCTAACAATTAAGTCATGAGAAATTAATTTACTACGCAAATATATTTAGCTGAAAAACAATCGCTGACATCGGAATCCTGAAAGTGTAAGGAAGGGATTTCCATTATTGATAAACTATCGTATCCCCTGTACTATTCGTCCCGAACAAACAATGTTGGTAAGTTTAAATAAAAGCATCCAAAACAATATATCGTGACAATTGTCAAGTAAGTTAAGTCAATAAATATCTCACCAAAAGTCAACGTTTTCGGGGCATTCCCCGAACATCCACAACAAACGAACAGCATATACATAGACGCACTTATATGTATAGTGTTGACACTGAAAACACTCGCTCTTATGCTTCCCACTGATCACACGTAATTATCTAAAGGGCAGCCCGGCACGGCACAGATTACTATAATTAATGAGAACACCTACGTTTACATTCTATCAAAAATAATAGTATAACCCGTCTTAATTAAAAAGTTTTTAAGTTATATGTATTTGCTTGTAAAAGTCGGATAACTCTCATGTCCGGATTGTACATGGCATCATGTGACCACCGCCGCAGACGGCCGCTGCCAAGTATTCGCCACAGGGTGCTCTGTTGACTTGTTTAAGAGCAATATAAACAATCTTATGCAATCTATGCGAATGATATGTTGACTGATATCTAGATTTAGAAAGGAAATAGAAAGCATACACTACGACACGACGCAACACAATCTTTAAATAGACCATTATTTGGTCTTTGTACGTTCCTGGAATAATGATCATTGACAAATAAAGAGATAAAATTGAAATGTTTCCATTTTGTTTATTTTTTAACCATCGATTGGGAATGGAAAATTATACTTAGGTACCAAATTGTTTTACAAGCTTACTTATTTTCTACCTCTCCAGCCTTTCTACCTCAGCTCGTTCGTTAAGTATGATGGGAGACAGGTTTGTTAGTGTGGGCGACAGGTTTGTTAGTATGGGCGACACGTTTGTTAGTATGGGAGACAGGTTTGTTATTTAGTATGGGCGACAGGTTTGTTAGTTAGTATGGGCGACAGGCTGAGTCAATCAAGAATCCCTGGCAAGAAAACGCATCTAATTGGGAGCCATGGATATCTGGACAAAGGCCTTTGCTCTGTAAACTGAAACTAAGCTGCACTAACTGATGCGGAGCGAAGAAATTACCCATTTATGCTGTTTCTTTGCGAAGCCTAAAAGGTTTGGTTCTTACACAGTTCTGCTCCAATTACAAAAAGTTGTAATCACTGCAGCGTTTCATTCCTAACCTACCATGTATGTATGACCTACATATATGTATGGTATACATTTACTCCCCGGCGCCCGAGTACCTAATCACACACAGTGAGCACAGCTTGCACCGCTAACACAACTACCCTACGAGTTTCCTTAACGTGACAGATATTACCTAGACATTTATAGAGTAACTGGAGTACTGTACTGGTAGTCAAACTCAGTTATGCCATCCCAGCTGATACGTATAATATCAAAATGATTTCTAGAGCACTCCGCTGACGTCACGGCGTCCCGCCGCGTCACAGTTGCGTAACGCGCGTATTTATTTAGCCGCCATCGTGCAAATAGCCGGCGTCTCGCGGTGTCACGTATTTATAGAGCATTGTCGACTGGGTCACCTGCAGGGACGTTTACTTTCTCACTTTGGAATGTAAATGTGCAGGGTAAAGTAAGCAAAGCAAAGCAAATACTAAGTGGTCTCATAGTTGAAGGCACTAAGCCTAGTGCCAATAGGCCACATATACAATATACATAGCCATGTGTCACGTATTTATAGAGCATTGTCGATTGGGTCACCTGCAGGGACGTTTGCTTTCTCACTTTGGAATGTGAATGCAGGGCGAGGTCGATTGCATTAGACTCGTCATCATTTCAGCCGAAAGACATCTATTGCTGCACAAATTCACCCAAGGATTTCCTCTATTGGTTCTAGACATTTTTGTATTGCTCTGGGGATCACCTTCTTATGGCCTTTTCAGTTCCGTAAGTCATCGCTGACTCTGGTCGAAGGCTCGACTGAGTGTGGTCTCGAATCTTTATAGCACATTATCGACTGGGTCACCTGCAGGGAGGTTTACTTTCTCACTTTAGAATGTAATGTGCAGGGCAAAGTCAAAGGCAAATACTGAGTATACGTAGGGGACTCAAAGTAGAAAAGCACTAGACTATATGTCAGGTATACAGCACTGTCGACTGGGTTACCTGCAGGGACGTTTGCTTTCTCACTTTGGAATGTGAATGCAGGGCGAGGTCGATTGCATTAGACTCGTCATCATTTCAGCCGAAAGACATCTATTGCTGCACAAATTCACCCAAGGATTTCCTCTATTGGTTCTAGACATTTTTTTATTGCTCTGAGGGGGCCTTCTTATGGCCTTTTCCGTTCCGTAAGCCATCGCTGACTCTGGTCGAAGGCTCGACTGAGTGTGGTCTCGAATCTTTATAGCACATTATCGACTGGGTCACCTGCAGGGAGGTTTACTTTCTCACTTTAGAATGTAATGTGCAGGGCAAAGTCAAAGGCAAAGACTGAGTATACGTAGGGGACTCAAAGTAGAAAAGCACTAGACTATATGTCAGGTATACAGCACTGTCGACTGGGTTACCTGCAGGGACGTTTGCTTTCTCACTTTGGAATGTGAATGCAGGGCGAGGTCGATTGCATTAGACTCGTCATCATTTCAGCCGAAAGACATCTATTGCTGCACAAATTCACCCAAGGATTTCCTCTATTGGTTCTAGACATTTTTTTATTGCTCTGAGGGGGCCTTCTTATGGCCTTTTCAGTTCCGTAAGCGATCGCTGACTCTGGTCGAAGGCTCGACTGAGTGTGGTCTCGAATCTTTATAGCACATTATCGACTGGGTCACCTGCAAGGAGGTTTACTTTCTCACTTTAGAATGTAATGTGAAGGGCAAAGTCAAAGGCAAAGACTGAGTATACGTAGGGGACTCAAAGTAGAAAAGCACTAGACTATATGTCAGGTACTGTCGACTGGGCAACCTGCAGGGACGTTTGCTTTCTCTCTTTGGAATGTGCATGAGCATTTTAAAGTCGTAGACCCAGGGTCTCAAAGTAAAGGTAGGCGTAGGAAAACAATGGTCATCGTTGCATCTCCGCAGTTTGGTGACCGCTGCACCAAACCACGGGGCAGATCACCGATGAGGTGACAAGGATAAATAAAGAAAAATACTTAGGTACACATCTTCGACCACAACCTTTGGACCTAGGAAGCAAAAAAACATGCAGGTCCCATTCAAGATTAATAATAAGGCAGGGTATTTCGAATTTTTAAATGGCAAGAGCTTGTTCTAGCCGGAGCTAGCCATTTCGGAGCTACGCCGAGGGGATTCGGGTTGCAGCCTGAGGTCGCGCCAAAATAACCGCTCGGTGATTCAGCGCGTCGATAAACAATATTACCACGAGTGTGTTGTCAATATCGCTCTTTACGCGTGATTATTAATTTATGAATTTACCGAAAGGATTTTAATGCAATCACTCGATGTTTGCGCTTTTTAGTTTCCTCTTATTAGCATTATTAACGTCTCGGTGACAACCATTGATACACAGATCCAAGCACAAAGAAAAATTAAAATGCGTTACCTGGTGGAAGAGACTGGGAATCGAACCCGGTACCTCTGGATTACCGGTCCAGCGTATTAACCTTTCCACCATCCTAACGCCTAGATAACCTTTCGAATTTTTCCTTATGCTTTGTGCCTCGATCTTTGCACAGTTTATTTGAAAGGCTTTAGGTACACCTTAGCGACCTCTATATGAATACGTTAATATTCATTTTTCTTTTAAAGAGATTGGAGCTCATTCTCATAACCTTCAGGAAATCGAGACGTGAAGAAGTAAGAGCGATTTGTGTGGATTACGTTAATATTCTTTTTTTTTTTAAAGAGATTGGAGCTCATTCTCATAACCTTCAGGAAATCGAGACGTGAAGAAGTAAGAGCGATTTGTGTGGATTACGTTAATATTCTTTTTTTTTTTAAGAGATTGGAGCTCATTCTCATTACCTTCAGAAAATCGAGAGGTGAAGAAGTAAGAGCGATTTGTGTGTTAGTAAGTTGGTTACCTTCAGGGATCTTGATGGAGGTGCCGAGGTTGATCTGCTGCAGCCGCGCCAGCGCCGCCTGCTGCAGCGCCCGGCGCTCCACCTCGCTGAGGGTCAGCAGCGAGGTGTCGGTGAGCCGCACGGAGCGCCCGCCGCCGTCGGCCCACGAACAGCTGCCCTGCACATAACGCGCGACGTCATCACACCACCATAAAACTATTGGCATAATCACAGTTATATAATTAATCTAAATATAAATCGAAATAAATCTAAATCTAATAATAATAAAGGCGATAGTTTTTATGTATTTTAATTCTTCACATTGATCAAGAATATCCCAAGAAGCATCGATTAAGAATAGGGTATTCTTAATCGATGTTTCTAAAAGAAGAAAAATACGGTATTCGAAATCGATGCTCCTAAAGGAAGAAGAATACGGTATTCGAAATCGATGCTCCTCAAGAAAGAAGAATAGAGTATTCTTAATTGATGCTTCTAAAAGAAGAAGATCACGGTTTTCGAAATCGATGCTTCTAAAAGAAGAAGAATTGAGGATTCTTAATCGATGCTTCTAAAAGAAGAATTGGGTAGTCTTAATCGATGCTTCTTCACGCTCAAACGGATGGGTCAATTTTAATAAAATTTTAGATAGCTGACTGACACCATGGTATAACACAATTGCTATTTTCCCCTATATACCCCTGAAAAATGGTGTTCCCGCGGGATGAGCATTGAGCAAGTAACACACTGCAGGGCGTAGCTAGTACGTCTTAGTCTAAGGTCTAAATCTTAAGAGTATCTTTCTAAAACCTGAATCTCTTTCTTAGAGTTCACGGACTGTACCAGCGCAGCGTTGGATCGACTAAAGCCTCGATAAACTGGAGTATGAAAATGAGCATGGGATTCTGTGAACTCCTTGCCTCTAAAACTACATACTGTATGGTTCAGGAGACATTCAAAGTTCCGTGATGCTATGTGTATAGATTAAATGCGTCTATTATGTTTAACGTAGAACCAACTTAAAGAGACTAGTATAATAAGAAATACGTATCTGACAATGATTTTTAACAAAAAACGATAAGGATTAGGTATACTATTCACAACATTTGACAATGATTTTTAACAAAAAACGATAAGGATTAGGTATACTATTCACAAAATTTATGTCTTGAAAGATAAAGCCAATTAATATGTAAATATCTTAGAAGATCGAGGGTTTTCCCTTGCATAAATAAAGACGTATAATTTTTCCTTTAACTGATTAACACATTCATCTTCACTAGAATATTAATAACTCCTTCAAACACGCTAGTTTAACCTACATAACAACTGTATCCGCAGTAACCGGGCCATTTCTCACCTCGTAGTAAATTATTCAGCAGTTAGTGTCCGCCTATCTGTCTGTCACTAGCCGGGCTAGCAGAACTGGCCGCCTCCACTTGTCGCATAACACGTCATCCACCTATCTCTCTTGTTATGAACCAGATAGAAAGAAATAGGAAATAATTTGCGCACGACAATGAGTCGCTGGGAGCTGTTAGCAGTTCCGTTAAAGTTGAGGTAGGGGGAAAGTACTATGAATGGGACAACTAATATCATTGATATTGTCTATGGGTCAGCGTTGCCAAAATGCAGAAAACAATAATCTTCTACTTGGTTTCTGCCGCGGTAAATTGAATTTGTCCCATTCATAACCTGTCCCTTTCATAGCACTTTCCCCCTACCTCCACCTAAACTGCAAACTAACTACGCAGTCGGCTTGCCGTTGGCGTGCAGTCCTGCCGACTGCGTCAACTGCATCAGACCTGCCATTTTGCAGCTGGGTTGAAGTTTTAATGCTGTCGGTCTGTTCTGTACCGGCCCTAAGGGTAAGTCTCCATTAAAGCAAGGCGGAGCGCAGACATGTGGAATAGACCAATCACCGTAGTTGAAATCTGTCCACTCCACTTCAGTGGAGACGCACCCTAAAGCTGCCAGTCTACAGAAACGTAGCGGAGAAAATTAACCAATCAGGCGTCTTTGTGACGCCCAAAAGAAGTGTATTTATTCTGAATCTGTGGAATCTGATTGGTCCATTTTACACATCTCCGCTCCGCTCCGCTTCTGTGGACCGGTAGCCTAAGTGGAAGTATATCTAGTCCTGAATGATTTTGAGCATAACTTTGTTGTTTAGTGTTTTGAGGCCACCTCAAACCTATAGTAAGCTTATTTAATAAAAAGAAAGGTAAAATACTGCAAAGAAAGATATCATTTTCTTCTGATAACCACTAAGATGAATGACTCCTTTAAACAAGCCAGTTTAACCTACTTAACAACTGTATCCACGTCTGTTTTTTTTTTTTTTTTTCACCTCGTAGAGACTCGTTTAAATTAATATAAAGAGGCTGATGCCCGCCTATCTGTCTGTCACGGGTGTAAAATAGTATCGTTATAGGCGCGGTGAAAATATAATGAGTATTTTAACTTTGTCGTCTGAATCATATCGATATTTAACACTCGTTTGTTCGCAATATTATAAAAATAAAAAAAGATATACTCTTATTTAAACCTAAAGATGAGAAAGAAAAAGCTTGAATAATAATTTCCGAGAATATAGGGTCACTGTTCACTTCCCTTCTTCAAACCAGAAAATAGTTTCGTATACTAGACGTTACCGACGTTCTAATAGTAATAAGTAAACCTAATTACTCGAATAGCCCGCTCCGTATCAATCCCGGCGCAAGAGTGCTCAACGCGCTCGCCGCGTTACCGCGCTGGATTGGATCTCGATGGACAGCCTCAAGCATCAAGAATGATTCGGGACGGGTGTCATGACCCCTTACTGTTTTTTAAATCATCGATCATAGATTGTTTGATCTTTGTTTTCTGGATTTATCAAATATTAATACTATGCATATTGCATAGAGGCTGATGGATCTGCGAGCTATACCTAAACCTCGCGAGTTGGATTCGATATGGCTGAAATTTGTATTTTTTTACACCATTTGGAAAAAAAAAGAAACACTAATTCAATGCAAAACTCTTACTATACTCACAAAATTTCATGAGAATTGGTTGAAAAATGCCACTTCTAGACGAGATCAATCGGAAATTGTCTGGGCATTCGGACATACGAAGTAATTTTGGGCCAAACTGAAACGGAGACGCTTCGCTCGCTCGGTCAATGAAAGTTAAAGTTATTCTGAAAGGAATTGTTTCCTGAAAGAAAAACAGCCGACCTTGGGACGGCAGTGGTCGGCGTCGTGTGCAGCGCATACATTATGCCTGCATAGTTGATGTATGAGTCGGCCCTGAGGACCGATTATGACATGTTTGGATCAAGGGAACAAATACGTCTTCCACGATTGCTTTCACATTTTCATCGAAATCATAACAATACAAGTTACTCTGGGGTGCACGAAATCATCAAACAAGCGCACATAATATCAATTTATACTATTACAAATATCTAAAATTGTATTAAAAATTAGTTTTCTATGAAGATGGTCACCATTTCAGGAAAATTCTTAACAGCGTGATGCAGGATTTGATTGGCCGCTAGCCGTATAGCGCTATCCGTTGGTAAAAACAAAAAATTGTCCGCTCATCACGCTGAAACGGCTGAACAGATTTAAACCAATGCTGGTCGAGGGATAGCTGAACATTCTTACAATATTTACCTAATACTTTATATGAACTTTACCGAGATTATACAAACTATTAGCCGATAAATGTTAAAATACTGCTAAAACTTTTACCGTGGCCCGGTGTATCACCGAACATGTAATATATTAAGGTGCGACCAGACCGCCGCTTAAAATACGGTGACGGTACGGAATCGCAGTGACGCATTGTATCCATTGTATAATAATTCAGTGAATTAAGGAGTTTGACCTTACGAACGGTCCAGAAGTTTTGAATTTTTGATAATATGTTGTCTAGGATGGTTAGTGAGTGTTTAAAATGCATTTCTTTTAAATAACCGACTTCAAAATAACTGAAAAGCCGAAAATAACCCGTTCATGTACAGATTACAATTGAATCACTTTTGAAGCCGGTGCCAAACCTCACGTAAACTAGAATATAATAATATATAATATCGAACAAAAATTTGCGCGGCATCATTTTTCATAGTAAAAGTTGAGTGGTTTGGCACCGACTTTAAAAAGTGATTCAAATGTAATCTGTACATGAACGGGTTATTTTCGGTTATTTTGAAGTCGGTTCTTTTTTTATTAAAAAAAAATTGTATTTTAAACACTCACTAACCATCCTAGACAACATATTATCAAAAATTCAAAACTTCTGGACCGTTTGTAAGGTCAAACTCCTTAATTCACTGAATTATTATACAATGGATACAATGCGTCACTGCGATTCCGTACCGTCTCCGTATTTTAAGCAGCGGTGTGGAGGGCATGCGTTAAAAACGGTACGGATACGATGCGTCACTGCGATTCCGTACCGACTCCGTATTTTAAGCGGCGGTGTGGAAGGCATGCGATAAAAACGGTACGGATACGATGCGTCACTGCGATTCCGTACCGTCACCGTATTTTAAGCGGCGGTCTGGTCGCACCTTAATGCGTGTTTTGTCTGGTCCCCGCCCACTGGGTGATGATGGCTCGTATGGGCAGCGAGTTCACGAATAATGCCTCGAATTCGGGGAAAACAGAATAATCCAGGTTGATTTAGATTAAACTAAGTTTTAGGGTCCGGTACTTCCGTCTGTAGTATGTGGAATACAGGATCCCTCTGTTGTCTATATCTGTATGTTTCGGGTTGAAGTATCAATCGCTCAGGGCTATAGTATGTATGTATGTAAACGCTTTATTGTACACAACAACTGGTTATAAATACATTGATAACAAATGAAATATGTACAAAGGCGAACTTATCCCTATTAGGGATCTCTTCCAGTTAACCTTTGAGCAATTGAAGGAATGGGTATTCGAAGAAAATAGGCAAACTACACTGCGTACAACCAAGATATCTATATTATACTTAATAAAACTATAATAAGTACATAAACTAAGTAAGTAATAATACACATATATTTTTACTATTTATAAGATATATATTATACATACATATAATACATATAAATGCGTAAATAAATATAGTATTCAATGAATTCACACGTTATCGGACAGCCACAATTTCTTCAAGTTAATCTTAAGTGATGCAACAGATGGAGACTTCCTAAGGGACAAAGGCAACTCATTCCACAACTTCACTGCGCTTACCGTAAAAGACTTATCATTTAAGTATCACGTGATAAACGCAACCACCATAGACCCCCAGGATGCTAGTTTAGCACAATTCCCTGGTTTGTTGCAACCAGAGAGTTTCAATAGGATACCACAGACATATACCTAATTATATATTACCACCTCTTAACTGATTTCAGTAGAAAAACATTTCCTATATCAGGCAGGTTTTCTTGCACTGCGTTTTACATTACGATCCCATGGGTGGTTTAATTGGACTACCGTAAGGTAAGTTCCATTTTCTTAAAACCATTATTACTTTTTTTTTCAGTGGAATATTAGCAACGTACATGTTGGAAGTGTAATGACTTAGGTTTATCCTGTAATCAATTTCTTTGTATAGTCGCTAGGATTTCAAATAGCCTCACATTACGATATTATATTCAGAACGATCATTCGGAGAGGTTACTGAGGTTCTAAATACATAGACCTCGTCCCGTTCGTCCAAATAAAAATAAAAATCGAGAGTAAAAACCAACTGCATTTAAGCGCTTTTAAGCGCATAAGGGATGTGTAAACGGTTATGCAGTCTGTGTGCCACTTTGGGGAAATGCTACAAACTGCCAATTTCAAACTTCAGAATATCCCCCCAGGCGATCACAGCAGACGTTCGTGTCGGTTTGCTACAGTACGCGAGGTGATAGAATTTGATTCGGGTTTATATCTGTCTAGCTCGCTCCTATACGATCGAGATAAGAACCTCACTGATTATCCAATAGATTAGATTGGTTTCGATTTATTTATTTCATAATATCAGTATAAATTACGCTAAGACAATTTACATGCATTTATACTATGATCGTTATAAAAATAAAAATGAGATAATGTAATAATAGTAAAAAACATAACAATTGATTGCAAGAAAGATATTTACATGTCATCATAGTCATAATCATGATAGTGAGTGTAAACATAATAATTAATTAATATAAGAGCTCATGGACTGTACTTTACACGCTGCACTCGGTAGACTTTGCACCGAGTCGCATATTTCTGTGATTACGGTGTATTTATAAAGGTTTATTTTAATACTCATTAGGACAAGCGTGGGCGCATGCGAGCTACCTGAACTAAACCACAGATTAAGTCATCGTATGCGGGTATAAAATTTGTTATTGAAATTGTCATGTATGTCATTGTGATTCAGTAATAAATCGGTTTTCTTACAAGCATGTTGTTTAATTAGCTCCCCATTTGCTTCAATGGCGACAACTATGTCGATTGTCGACACATAAGAAAATGTCACTCTTTCGAAACTTCACTTTTTGTTTTGGAAAAAAATACTAGTCGATGTTTAAAGGAGAGCTAACCCCAATTTTCACGCTTATTCGAGACCTTTGGATGTCAAGCTGTCCATGTTGTACCAAAACTAGTTAAAATCCGTCGTTTCTTTTTACGAACAAAATGGCGCTATAAGGTTGGCACCGCGCGCCGATACAAATCCTACATCGCGTTGTTATGATGTTTCCTGACGTAATGGTTGCCTGGAAGAGATCGCTCTATAGCAACAAGGCCGCCTGTTGTTTACCTCTAATTGTAATTTCTTGCATTGTATATCTCCTGTATGTTTTATGAGGTGTGCAATAAAGAGTACTTGTATTGTATTGTAATGACCACTCATAGAAAACTGATTTCCAATACAATTTTAGAACTCGATAGCAGTATACATTACAAGTACACAAACAACACAACACAACGCCCGTAAAGAACCACCAATTTTTCGACAGCCTACCCCATAACGAATACTGCCAAGCCAACAAATAGTTATGATTACATTTAACATATTGTGAGTAGCGTCTAAATTATTGGCAAAGGAATCATCATATATTTCATATTTCTAAACGTTTCGCCCGACATTTGTGAAATAAATTTGAACTGAAAGTTCGCGTAAATATTTTTGTTTGCTACCAACGGACTGAGCGGTATGATTTGATTTGTAAATATATTGAATTTCAAGAGTGTTAATGGCACTTCAATGGAGGATAAACGCTTTGATTCTCTGATTATTTGCTTTGAAAGTATGCAGCGGACGTTCTTTACATTGTTTTATGAAAATAACTTATTTTACGTCTTCGCTAGAGAAATATTTCATACATAGGTACGTACTGTACTTACAAATGTAGCGATGTAAAAATAGGTACTAGGGACGTCGCACACGGTGATTTCATACAACGATTTAGTTAGGTGGCCCAGCCCGCAGGTTGCTTGTTCTGTTCGCTCCGAAATGCCGGCTCGCGAAATCACGAAAGTCGCTCCACATCATGGGACCAATACTTTATAACTCATTACCGACTGACATAAAAGAATCGAACAGTAATACCTAATTCATCAAAAAGTTACAATTTTTACTAAATGCAATCGATGAATTTATATTATCCATGCGAAGCGGTCATGATTCTAACATCGTATTGAACAGGGCCCTAAAGAAACCATTTTTTTTCTTTATAACAGCATTTATTGTTATGTAAAATCTTATTTTAATAATGAATAAACTAATAAAAAAAAATTATGACATGTAAAATGTATTAATTTTACCAATAAAAATCTGTATCTGTAGACAAGAGCGATACAGCAGTGACAAAAACGCGCGACTGTTTTAATTCAGCATCTTCCGTATCAATGCAAACGCGCGGCTGCCTATGGTCGTTGTGACGTCCAAGGTTTCAGGGCGGGAATAGATTCCACAGAAGAGCGTAAACGGGTTTACTGCGGACCACGACCTGCCCTCTCCCGTTGACGTCTGTCATAGTAATGGATGAGTAATGGCGGCAGCGGGGAGGTGGCGGGGACACTTTATAAAATGGTTATACACTACAGTCGTTAAGGAACGCACACGGCGACTTTTTGCAGCGTTGCAGTCGCATATAAACTGCGATAGAGGTGCTGTCGCTGATCATAATATACACTAGCACAGTGAAAAATGCTTTCTATGAAATGATGCTTCTGCGAAATGAAACATTCCACGAAAAATAGTTCGGCGAAAAGGCAGAGAACCCATAATATACCCTCGCACACTGTATTGTATATACTAGTAGTATATACTATGTATGTAGGTTTAAAACCCCAAAATTAAGTATCTACATAATTTCATTTTACATATATGTAATGATGAACAATGTTCAAGGAAATATTGAGGAGAGGTGGAAAACCCTTGTACTTTGAGGTTGGAAATGTTAGAATAGAAAAGAGATCTTTTGCGTAGCCTACTTGTAGAATAAATTTTTGAATTTGTCCTTTTTTTTGTGTATTAAAATTGAAATAAGTAAATAGTAGTTCGCGCCGCGCCCACCGCACACTCGCCATCGTAGCAACAGCACGTTTACTCCAGACGCCGGAGTATTTTAAGTGTACTCCCAAAACATGTAGAAAGATTTAAAATATTTGGGATTTATTGGTAGGTATATATTCGAAACTTACAGTTTGACTTTTTCATTGATAATTTTTGTTTCAAAAACTACTCGAAATTAACAAAATTCACGCGGGAAATTAGTTTTTTCAACTTATTTTCGACTGCACGCAATGAGAGCGTGAAATAACTATGTTACTACCTAGAACTCGGGGAAAAGTATTATTCCCTTCAAAAAGTTGGTTGTTGTTTGTCATAATATGAAAAAAATTTTTTTTAAAAGGAATAAGGCCTCTTAATCGCATTTTACTATCGCTGCCCGTCTAAGCATAACTTTGACATGCGACTCTTTGTCGCGCGACAGGTACTAGGTACCTGTCACTTTTCTTTTAATACCGTACAACCAAGGCAGGTGACGCTGAGTTGCGCGACAAGGGAAGTCGCGGCAAGATATTGATCATTAGAAACTTCGAACTAGACCCCGTGATACTCCTAGACAAGAATACTGACCACTGCACGGTACGTCACAATACTGCCGTTTATTTCAGATTTATTAGTTAACACTTACAGGAACTTATATGTAACGACTTAGTATTTATAGGTACTATGGGGTGTTTACGCGATATTAGTAAACAACGTCTTACGTTCGGCTTAAACGCTTTTGTGTGCGGGTCGTTTATTCGATATCTACCGACCCGCCCCGGCTTCACACGGGTGCAATGCCGATAAATTATGCATGTATTATGCATATAAAACTTCCTCTTGAATCACTCTATCTATTAAAAAAATGCGTCTAAATCCGTTGCGTAGTTTTAAAGATCTAAGCGTACATAGAGACAGACAGACAGAATCGACTTTGTTTTATACTATGTAGTGATTTCGGACGCCCTCGGTAGTCAAGTGGCTTTATTTATTGCCAGACATCGTAATTTGGTATTATTTTGGGTAGTTACCATGGTACAGTTATTATAGAGAGATCTTTGGTGTAACACACTTCTATCTTGTAGAGTGGTTGTTACGCGCGGATACTCGAAACAGAACTTGCGAAAGAGGCAAGACCGATTAGTCGTGTAGACCTATTTTTTATTGGAATCAAAATGGATATATGCTAAATACATTTAAAGTTTGATATTCCTACGGAGCGCTGAAAATGCTCTATAATATTGACTTGCGGACCGTGACGTCATCACCTCTCAAAGTTACCAAAATATATGTGTAGACAAATAAGTTGCCATTTGACCGTTACAATGCGCGTTTAAGCACACAGTTGTGTTAAAATTATTGTTTTGATGAATTATAAAGATTCTGAAAACAATTAAAAAATGTTGTTTTTAGATGAAAAAATAATATAGGTATATATTTATATTTTGTCTACTTTGAAGTCACATATTTCAAAGCACTTTGTTTTTTTTGGATTTTTGTTATTTATGACATGACATATAGAGCTTTTATGATTTATATTATTATATTATGTTTACGATGAGTGTGGCCTGTAGCCTGAAGGCCGTTTGTATGTATACGGTCAAACGGTTATGCTTGTACTATTATCTATTCTGTGGTTATGCTAAGCTTCACTGTAGTTTCAATATTATTGAAATTATTTACACTAATCCCAGTAACACGAGAACATTTATTTTCCAGCATACTTAACAACATTTATTTTCATCTTCTCGAAAGAGCTAAGCTTAGTAAGCTACGTCACGTGCTTTAGTTTCCTTGTTCGAGTAGTCAGTAATGAAACTCTATGAGCAAATTTTGTCAAACCGACACAACAGAAACCTTTATAATAATGAGGTAGTTTCTTACTTGTGTTAGATTCTGGCTAACGAAAGTAAGAACAACATGATAGCAAAATTGTTGCACAACAACAGTGCTAATTAAAGTATCATTTCGTTCTAAGTACCTACTTCCGTTACCTACTTAGCCACTCGCCAGACTCTAGTTTGCCATAATTCGTTATTAGAGTTTTGCAGTTGTTTTATTCAAATACTGCAGGGTGTTGCCAGTCCACGATAAGGTAAATTTAGCTATTGTGACCCAATACAGGGATAATATACGTTTATAGAATAAAAGACATAGATCAGGTAACCTACGGAAATTAACATACCTCTCAACATTTATAATACCCTCAAGTAATAACAATTACGGTAGGAGCGTGTGGACGCCCGCACTGTCACAACCTTTGAATAGATTTCCATATGACTCCATGACTAACAAAATTGTAAAGCAAGTGGTGAGCTTTTATAAAAAAAATGTTAATTAACAGCCTTTCCGAATAGTTTTTTTCTCCTTCGCATTGTCACAATTTATAATTAATAAATTTAATATAATTAGATTCGATAAAATCTTTAATCTAAGATTAGAGTCTAAGTGAAAGTTTGTAGTAGACTTATAGTGAAATAAACAGTTTTTTTTTACAAAAAATATAAGGGCGATTCCACGGGCTGATCGAATTCACATTATATTCGTAGATTGACAGCGGCTAAAACACCTTTGGAATCACCCTTAAACAAGCTCCACACAGAATATGATGCGACTGACCTGAGGCGTCCACGTGGCGACGGCGACGCGGCTGGACGAGCGGCTCCTCGTGCGCCACAGCCGCTTGCTCACGCTCTGCACCACGCTGCTGCTCGACCGCGACTTCTGCATGCCACCTGCGGGGGGAGCCACTGTAGGCGCGCTACGGCCGAGGAGCGTCGACAAGAACGAGTGCGAATGCGTCGGCGACGCCAGCGGCGGTGACGTCGGCGTCGACGGCACCGACGCGAATTGCAAGTCGCGGTACGTGAGGATCCATGCTTCTTCTGTCTGACAGCCTTTATGAGGACCGTCGTCATCGACTTCACCTGGAGCTTTCGGTTTGATGTTGCGCAGGTTCTTGTCGTAGTTTATGCGCTTGAAGCGGTCCGCTTTATCAGAGTCTACACTCTTCTTCCGAGCCATTTTCAAGTAACGCTTCAGCTTGTCGCTGACCGATTGCGAGACGTCGTCGTGATCGATGCTTGAACGACGACGAGTTTGTTTACGCTCGGGCGGTGGGCTGGTCGGACTGGTCGGCGTCGTCGCCGCCTCCTGTCGCTCTCTAAACTCTCGCTCCAACGCGGCGAGCACTTCTTCCGGGATCGGGTACGTCTGCGTCCCGCAATCCACCATCTTATCCTCCTCGGTAAACACCTCGATGAGCGGCGGCGGGGACATCGGCGGCGAACGCAACGTATCCTCATATTCGCCATCTTCACCCACGATTTTCCCCAAACGTGACGGCAAATCAGTCCTGCTCCGCAACGCACCACGCCCGAGCCCTCCCGGGCCGTACCCGCTCCCGCTGGGCCCGAACCCGCCGCCACCGCTCCTACCGCCTCTATAAGGCTTAGTTTTACGAAGAT
This sequence comes from Apotomis betuletana, assembly GCA_932273695.1. Lineage (NCBI taxonomy): Eukaryota > Metazoa > Arthropoda > Insecta > Lepidoptera > Tortricidae > Apotomis > Apotomis betuletana. The sequence continues at coordinate 21,898,062 of OW026312.1, forward strand.
CATGATACAGTCTTTTTAACAGATTCCTGTCGGTCAACAGGTCCTGCACTATGTGGTCCCTATTCGGCGACCGGCAGTAGTATCTGCTGAGGTTCTCCAACAGCGAACGCTGCGTGGCATCCCCGTCCGCGTCCGCGGGGACGCGGTCCGACTGCCGTTTCAGATACCTCCTTAGCGTTTTAACTAACTCTTCGGAATCCGAGAGCCTCGCGGGGCCCTTGTCCTCCTCTAGTTTCAGGTACTTTCGCAGCAAATCAACTAACGAGCTCTCGTCCTCCTCGTCTAGCTTCCTGGGGTCGACCGGGGCCGCGGCCGACGGTCCGGCGACCGGGGCAGGGGCCGGCGCGGCGAAGAAGTCGCGACGGAGCTTGGCGATGTCGAAGCGGCCGCCGGAGGTGTGCGGGATGAAGAGCTCGGTGGGGCGCGCCGGCGCGGGCGGCAGGTCGTCCGACGGGGACCGACATCTGACCGAGCCGCCGCGGGCGCGTTTCTTGCGGCGCGGCTTCGGCAAGGCGCCCGGATACGAGCTCTTCCGCCACAGCAGGAACCGCGGCTCCTTGGCGCACACCTCCTGGAAGTACGCCTCGAGCCGCGGCACGTCCTCGGGGCGGTTCTGCGCGCCGTCGGGCACGAGCCGGCGGCCGGCATCGCTCATGTACTTCCACGTCTTGCGCGTGAGCAGCCATCGCTCCCGCGGCTTCTCGCGGCGGCGGACCTTGGTCATGGGGTCGGGCGCGTCGGCGCGCGGCCGGCAGCGGCGCTCCATCCTCACGGCGCGCGCCGCATCGCAGGACACCTGCGCGAAACTGAGCACTGATCTGCGCCGAAATAGCCGGACGGTAATAGCGCGGCCGTGAACTGGATACGCGCCCGCGCAGCGACGGCGACTCGGCGCGGACTGCGCCCGCCGTAAACAAACCGCCCGCCCACGCCCCCCGCCGCCCCACCGGCTTCCTTGACCTATGCGGCGACAACCCGCCCTACCGGTACTTGACGATGGTCAGGGCTTTATGCACCGACGCAGCCTATATCCATACACACCATCAGATATATCATGTTTATGAGCTAAACATCCGCAAATTTTGCTCATGCATTATGGGACCTAGGCAATTTAGCACCTCTAGTTAGATCATCAATATATTATCAATGTTAATGTACTTTTTAAACAAAGATTCATTTATTCAGTGACAATTTTGAGCAATGGTACAATATAAAATCTCTAAATTGCTGCTGTATTGCTAATCCTAAATTAGGATCATCTCATATGACCTGCTCAAAATCAAAACAAATTGTTTGTTTAGAAAATATGGTGGTTTGGTCATGTTAAAAGGAAGATTGAAGATAAAATTTACTGAGATCGAGTCTCAGTATTAGAAATGTTAATAGAGGAAGTTCTATTTGCCGTCATTGAAAAAATTAAATCCGATCTGGATGGAATGAATTACAGTTCAAAAGTGAGCGCTGTTTATAGAAGTGTCAAACCACTAAAAGTACACTACATACGGGAGTAATTTAAATCGACGAAGACGTATGTGAAATATGATAAATTTGCTGAAGCAAAAGTAGTGGTAACACTGCCTTTAGTACCAAGTGGTCCCTGGCACTTTGATGGTAGGTAATTATAATAAGTCACAATAATAGTCTATTGTATCTACACCAGCTTCGTAGGCAGCTGCTTATACCACGTCTATGATATAAGCAGGTATACTACTGGACATGGTTTATGGAGTCCCGTGACTGGGCATGACGTCTCGCACCCTCGGAATCCAGTTGGCCCCAGACCAAGCCTGGACTTCTTTATGGCCCAGTGGAATCCGGCGGCAATCCGTTTGGGGTATTGCCCGATATAGCGAATACATACGCGCATACCTACATAGCAAGGTACGTAGGTGCCAATGGCGTTGCGTCAAAACTCTTAGACAAGCTTCGGCTTGAAGAGAAGAAAATATTGGAGACCTTTTTATTCCAAGAGCTCAAAGGCCTAAGCAAGTCGGGAGGAATCCAATTCTAAAGTGCAGACTTCTGTGTAGCTTTCGGGTTAGCAAACACAAAAATTATACAATTCATGGGCGTTTTTACACGAATCAAACAAATCTCAAATTAACTTGTGTTCATCGACAGCATTACACTTTTGTATGGATATGATAATCGTCATATACGATGTAAAATAAGTTTTCAGCTACATGTACGATGAAGGTTGTAATGGCGGCTGGTATTAGAGATTCTATGGGCATATCGACGCCAAGGGAATTCATTGGCGTTTACAGCGCTTACGCTTTTTTCCGTCGAATGGATAATTTTGAATTAGAATTTTTGAGTTAAATATCTTTTACACAAAAAATACTGACTGGTTGCGTTTCTTTCGGCGTTTATTATCAACGTTGGTCTCCTCTTGTTAAAAACCGGTAGACTCACACACATGTAAAAGTGCTATTGTGGTCTACTTACAAAATAACGTTATTATTTAATTATTATTTAGTCATAATATCACCACCGAAACGACAGCTCTGAAAATGCCACACAAGTTTAGTAGCAACGGGCGGGGCACATGACACGTAGAAGCGATGGCTGTTAGGATAGAAAACTTCTTTACTGGTGACCGCGTGCCGGACTACGCGGCGCGAGAAGACCCTCGACCATGTTGTCAGATTCCCAGGACACAGATAAGTATATTAGGATATCTCATGCCCGGTTGTTGTAAAGATCCTTAGGGATGACTTTGTCATTCGAGTAATTGACATTGGGTCCCTATTTGGATAATTTTAGATTTTGTCACAAACAGCGAAAATTAATTTCGGAATTGTTATTTAAAAGCATAATAAAAGAAATACATATGTAGTTATTTATTTATGTTACCTAAAGGAAGAGCGGCGCCACGCAACCCAGGCTTGTTTGCTTACCGGGTGGCTCCATCACTTCAGATTATAGACAAGTGTGAAATAAAGTTATGAAATAAAGTTTTTTTATCGGATATTAAATAAGTTTAACCTTTATTAATTTCAAAACTCTTGCTGATAATCTTAGAATCCTGACTAGCGATACGTTTTCGATAACAATACGTTTTGAGTCGATTGCAAAAAAATTGTACATACTTAGTTAAAAGCTTAGTTAACAAAAAATCACAATCGCTTTCTTTGTGTGACGAAAGTTAGTCATACAAAATGAATGGGTAACTTTCGTCACACAAAGGAATCAATTAAGTTTTGTCACACTTATACCATTTATTTTTTAACCCCCGACGAAAAAAGAGGGGTGTTATAAGTTTAACATGTGTATCTGTGTATCTGTGTATCTGTGTATCTGTGTGTCTGTCTGTGGCATCGTAGCGCCCAAGCGGATGGACCAATTTAAGTGCGGTTTTTTTTAATCGAAAGACTTTTCCGTCGAGATGGTTCTTAGCTATGTTTGGTGGAAGTAGGACCAGTAGTTTCCAAGATATTCAGCTTTAATTGGAACAAGTGACGAGATCTCAGCCAATATTGAAGTCAAGGATTCCAAATTTTGGTTAAATGTTAAGTATGATTAGCATTTTCTATATCACTCACTAAATGAGGATCTCATGATGACCAGGTAGTGGTTAATGGATCTCAGCCAATATTGAAGCCAAGGATTCCAAATTTTGGTTAAATGTTAAGTATTATTAGCATTTTCTATATCACTTACTAAATGAAGGTCTCATGATGACCAGGTAGTTGTTAATGGATCTCAGCCAATGTTGAAGCCAAGGATTTCAAATTTTGGTTAAATGTTAAGTATTATTAGCGTTTTCTATATCACTTACTAAATTAAGGTCTCATGATGATCAGCTAGTTGTTAATGGATCTCAGCCAATATTGAAGCTAAGGATTCCAAATTTTGGTTAAATGTTAAGTATTATTAGCATTTTCTATATCACTTACTAAATTAAGGTCTCATGATGACCAGGTAGTTGTTAATGGATCTCAGCCAATGTTGAAGCCAAGGATTTCAAATTTTGGTTAAATGTTAAGTATTATTAGCATTTTCTATATCACTTACTAAATTAAGGTCTCATGATGACCAGGTAGTTGTTAATGGATCTCAGTCAATATTGAAGCGAATAATTCCAAACGCTGGATAAATGTTGTTTTATTAGCATTTTCCTTATCACTCACTAAGTGAAGATCTCATGATAATCATCTAGCAGGGCTGGACTAAGCGGGCCAGGGCCCCTAGGCACTTGGCATTTGGGGCCCCCTCCCCTATAAGGAGAACATTATTATGGTACAAGTCCTGCGTCTGGGACTGGGTTCCTAGACTAGCTGGGCCCCTAGCCCCGGGCCTTGTGGGCCTAGGGGTAAATACGGCCCTGCCATCTAGTTGTGAAAGGATCTAAGCCAAGAATTTCAAATGTTGGTTAAAACTTAAGTTTTATTAGCGTAATCAACAATTTAATAAAATTTTGACAGTACAATAATTTGGTACCATGCAGCTGAAGATGGCCGTAGGAATTCCTTAACAGCACAGAATAAAGCCATGGTGTTTGGGCTCGTCTAATTGTTCTTGATGAGCATTTAACGTTTGTGTAAGAAAGTACAGTCGATATTAAACCGAGTCTCAGAAAAACTTTTTTAATTTGTGTCACAATACTGGGTCACTGTTTCTAAGTTTTGCAATTCTACTAAAGCTGAATTGTCATTAGGACTATTGAACAGGTTCCTTTGATTGAGGTCACAAATAGCAACACCTTGCAAGATTTTAACGCGACTAAAGGACACGTAAGCTTTAGCAAAAGTACTCGCCTAAGTGAATAACAGCTTTTTAGGATTCTGTAGTCAACAAGGAACCCTTAATAGTTTCACCATGTCCGTCCGTCCATCTGTCTACGGCTTAGCAGAGAGACATAGTGGTAGAATAAATTTTTAAAAACTATTTTTTTGTGTACCTGTCCCCTACACGTAAAAAAGTGGGGATGTAATTTTTTTTAACGGTTTATCCCATGGTGTGGGTTATCGATTAGGTCTTTCAAAACTAAGTCAAGTTACCTAGCATCTACCACTATTTTTATGGAGCTAAGGAAGCCACCAGTACTATTAGGATCCTGTAGAATGGAAACCTGGTTCTGTTTTAGGCCATAAGTAGCAGGTTCTTTCAACTCATCCAGTGCATTTAAAGTATATATTTTGATTGTCTTGGCTAATAAATAACTTAGCCATTTTGTCATTATAAGCATTAACTAATTTGACTAACGATTTTTTCCCAGAATGTTGCTAAAGGCTAATTTCAATCTTAGAGAAGACGGCTTTCGTTACCACAGGCTTGGGATCCTGTTGTCGTACACATAGTCAAGGATCAAGCTCGAGGAAAGACTGGAAACTATGGAACTTAAACGGTGTAAAACCAAAAAAAGTGTTAAATGTAGAAAATTCCGGAAAAAAACTTCTGTTTGTTTAAAAAATATGAAATAAAAATAAAATTAATAATTTAAAAAACCCCCGACATAACCTGTAAAAAGGAAGAAATAAAATCTACGAAATGTGCCTTTACAATGAACAGTAGAAAAAGAATCCAAGCTTCGTTGCGTCGGGGGACCGCTAAGTAAATGAAATGCAATGTACTTAAAATCCCCCAAATAAATGCATACTTACAATTTTGCGTTGAAAAATATATTTCATTTCACTTAGGTTAGGTACTTAGCGGTCCCCCGAACGCAACGAAGCTTGGATTCTTTTTCTACTGTTCATTGTAAAGGCACATTTCGTAGATTTTATTTCTTCCTTTTTACAGGTTATGTCGGGGGTTTTTTAAATTTTTAATTTTATATCGATCATTACACACCCCATAATTTGGGACTGGTCGATTTGTGTGAGGTCGTTTTTTTTTTTATTACAGCTATGTAAGGGTTGTTTAACCGATTTTACAGCCAGTGTCCTACTTAAGGCTTGACATTACATTAGGCTGATACACCACTGCGCGAGCCACGACGGTATGCTTTTGGTTTGTTTATTATAACTGTTGTTTTACGTCAATAGATATCAAAAACAACTGCTCGCAATTAGAACATTGCAGCTAATTATTAGTGTTGGTGCTACGAGCACGCGCGCACGCGCCGTGTCCGGTTACCTGTATTACGGATTTAAACCTAGTAACTGTTACTCGACCTTCATACTGTTATGTGCTTAATTACTACCCGATTCCATATATTCTTCTTCGCAAAGATGCACGTCGCAATCTCCTACGAACCCTATCTATAACCACCTACTCGATTTCCGTAAGAGAGGTGTTAATTCCCTTTTATTTAGTTCGCGTCATCATTATCATCATATATATCATCATAGATTCTGTCTAAGGACGTTCACTGCTAGACATAGGCCTCTCAAGAACCTCAACATCACCGGACGTTCATTTTCCTCCCCGACAGCTTCCCAATCTTGACCAGATAGTGTCGGTCTACTTTGTTAGGCTCGGACGCTGTGTCTTCCGGTACGCAGTTATTTCGAGTAGCTTATCCTTTGCCGCTTGCCTTTAAGAGGAAATATCACTAACCATCTATCCTTACCGTCCGTTTACGTTAAGTTTGCACCTAGTAACTATGGCGTCGCATAAAAATGAGGTTTAAGCTTTACGGAACCGGGTTTAAGAAATCGAGGTTTCGTTGTCAACTGTTTCCTCCTCTAAAACTTAACTAATTGTACCGAAATTATGGAAATTAAATGATTAGGGCAGTTTCTGTGTCGGACCTTTTCGATTTTTACGATTTAGTAAGTATTATCTGCCCCGAATTGCCTAAGAACATGTTTAATTCCTCAAATGGTGACCCATGGGTGACCCCGACGCGATAATCCTAGTTCCGAGCTGTCATTATGTGCCTATGCATTTATGCAATGCAAGATTCAAAGATTAATTGGACGTAAAGACTCTCCTTGATACTAACAGAAGTAATGAAAAAACGCGAAGAGAGAATGTTAAATTGATCGCGAATACTCGACATTGCACCGCTACACTCCGCCCGTGTCATAACTTCCTAAGCCACTTATAAAACCTGAGTATAAAACGCTCCGATTCAAAAATAAACGTCCGCCATAACATAAACAACTCCACTTTACCTTCCCAAGTTCATGTCTGTCCATACTACTGTATTGAATTAAAAACTTCCTGCACTATACTATAAGGTTGTATTTAAATTTACACGTTTGAGTACTATACGAGTTTTAAAAAGTAAGGAATGGAATTCGGTTGTAGATACTAGCACCATCTATCGTACGCGTGGCGAATGAGGGAAACTCCCTGAAAGCGTGCCAAATGTTTGTTATTGTTTTGATTGTCGAGCTGGGAAGCTAAGTCGAGTGTTTTCCAGCTTCAAGCGTTTTCCGGTAGGTGGCGGTGGAAAGGCAATGGGAGAAAACGAATTGATTCGTAAAATAAAATAAGACTTAGGCCCAAATTCTTCATGGTCAGTTAGTTCTTACTCATTGATTAATGGCTAATTCAGCTTAAAGTCTCTTTCAGATTAAATTAGGCCATATTCACCATACCGGCCTGGCCTACACCGATCAATGTGCATGCATATCCGCAAGTATTTCTCATCAGGTGATGCTGAGTAGAATCGTTGGTCGTAAAAAAAATACACGACTCTTCTATGGAAACAAAACCTCGTCTATAAGATGTATTTATCCATCTACAGATTTGCGCAAACCTATAGGCTTTATCCAGCATTTTTAAGGATTTGAGGGAATGCAGTATCACATTCATCCATGGATCAAAAACGCAACCCTTCTTTTCTATTGCACAGCCGGTTAAAAAACTGGCTTGATTTACCGCAATTACAATTCGAAACTGAAAAAGCACATGACGATGGGAAGAGTGGATTCTGAATAGAGCACTGTGGTTTGATTACAGGCACACAATGGATCACTCGTATTGTCGACGGACTAGTTATAAAACGATGACAAAATTCACATTATGTAACTGTTAGGTACTGTAGCGGCAAAACATTTATAATATTTCATATATAATTTTAAGATTAATACGATTCAAGTGCCATTAGTATTTTGTACCTTTTGCGATTGTAAAAATGTGGCGTCTTTCTTACAAAATGCACAGATATAAATTATATCAATTCAGTTGCATTATATAAAGAGATGGTCTATTAAAAAAACATTCACGCTCCACTGATAAGCCACATCAGTGCGACAAGATATAATACACTTTTCACATATCAAAACAAGCACATTTCAATAAACTCAATATCTTCGATTGAGATTTAAAAACGCGTTATGTGATGCTGACACAGACAGATTTTCATAACATCGTAATAATACATTACATACCTAGAGCGGTAAATTCGGAGATGTTTGTGGCCCTAACTGGAGGTGAGGGCCACAAATATGTGATCTGGGGCCTTTACGAATTACCGCCCATGGTTTATCTTAAGTTTTCCGTCTTGCCTTGGCCAGGAGTTTTCTCCCTGCGTAACGGGCAGTAAATCCCACTTACAGCCTAGGGTGACTACTACCTGTTCGCGGGTACGTAGGTATTTACAAGACTACAAGAGTTTGATTCTTAAACGTACTATGATATGCGATAGGTTAACGCGGGCTAGTTTTCCGCAACTAGACGTCTTACAATGCGCCTATTTTGCGTGATGATATGCGATACAATCCTTTTGAATAATTTTCAAATACAATGGTTGAGGCCGACCCTATATGCGTGACCTGGAACCTTTAGCCAAGCCGTCCCCGTCAGCGCCCTATTATGACCGTTACTTGGCAGCGACATTCAATGTTCAATTAACTGCCCCGTAAAGCATTGTTGACCGGTGACTGGCGCGGGTAATGTGCCACCAATACCTAATAGTAGCTGGTATTCGCTGGATTTCTAAGAATAGGGATATCATTAAAATACGTATGTTTCGAATCGGTTCGGAATTCATCGTCAGTAGCTCCGATCAGTCGCTGGGGCGAACCCTATGTAAAATCATCGTCATTCCCTAGCCTTGATTGTTATATAATTATACAATAATATATAATTTATATTAATTATAACAAAAAGAAAACCTATCATTCATAGTCACGATTAGGTACGACGACGAGCGAAGCGAGGAGGAATTTTAGAATATATAGCGAAACGTTTTATCAAGTGACTTTTATACTAATAGAAATTATAAGGCCAGCCATGTAGCCCGGAGAATGGACGGCCGTTGGGACAGCAGTCCTAGAGTGGCGACCACGTATAGGAAAGCGCAGCGTGGATCGGCTCCCGAGTAGATGGACGGATGACCTCGTGAGGGTAGCGGGGAATCAATGGATGCGGTATGCACGTGATCGCACTTTGTGGCGAGTCATAGGGAAGGCCTATGTTCAGCAGTGGACGTCTGTGGCTGATAGATAGAAATTATAAATAACGAAATCTCTCCACGTATACGTTTCCACAATACAAGCAGGAAATTAACGTCAAAATATTAGCTGACTTGCTTTGACAAAGTTCCAGAGTGACGTATAAATTACGTTGAAGTTGTTGCAGTATGATGTTGCAGACTCAGTGTTCAATTTCCTGTTGATTTTGATCAGAATTAGAAATTGAATGTTGGCAAGGCAATAAAATTGGGTTGATTTTGCATCTAGTGAAAAGCGTTAAGCGCGGTCTTTTTCGTAATAAGTAAATATTAGTAGAAAGTCAAGATGCGATTGGCGCAGTGGTAATGCATCTGCCTACTGAGCCGGCGGTCCTGAGTAGAATCCCGGCAAGGGCAAATATTTGTGTGATGCACTCTTTTATTTGTTCCTGGGTCGTGGATGCTTTTTATGTATTTATTTATCTATATACAAGTATGTATATCGTCGTCCAGTACCCATAACACAAACATATAGTTCGTGAACTCGTACATTGGGAATCGCGTTACAGTGAAATCGGTTTGGTCGATGGTATAAAAGCGAGAGAGACAGGTATAAAAACTCTAGAGTGATTCTGTCAGTTTACAGACTATACTAGAGCTTATGTAGTTTGGGGCTAGATCGGTTTGTATGATAAATCAGTAATCATCATTATATCAACCGATAGACGTCCGCTGCTGAACAAAGGCTTCCCCAAAGTTCTCCACAACGATTGGTCTTGCACCGCCCTCATCCAATTTCTGCCAGCGATCCTAAGCAGGTCGTCAGTCCATCTCCCAGGCCTTCCGGTCCGCGGTCGCCACTCAAGAACCTTTCTGCCCCAACGGCCATCGGTTCTACGAACAATGTGCCCCGCCCACTGACACTTAAGTTTGGCGACTGTCTGAGCTATATCTACAACCTTGGTTCTCTTGCTTTCATCATTTAGGATTCGATCCCGTAAGGAAAATCAATAATGTAGTTTCACTAAGGGTGCCTGTCCACCGAAACGAAGTGGAGCGGTATGCGTGTAAAATGACCAATCACATTCCTCAGATTTGAAGATGTGTCGTTCGCGAGTGAGTGATTCAAATGAAGTATATCTTTTCATTCATGTCAGTAACTCACTCACTCACTGGCGGATATACCAACTCACTATATCAGTAAATCTTTCGTTCGCAAACACTTACCATTAAATATGAACTGAACTGAATGATGCAATTTGACATTATGAAGTTATACTCATCATAGAAGTAGGTAATTAAGGACAGTTATTAAGGTCAAACAATTTAATTTGACGTTTTTTTAGGGTTCCGTACCCAAAGGGTACAAACGGGACCCTATTACTGAGACTGTCCGTCCGTCCGTCCGTCCGTCCGTCCGTCCGTCTGTCACCAGGCTGTATCTCAAGAACGGTGATAGCTAGACAGTTGAAATTTTCACAGATGATGTATTTCTATCGCCGCTATAACAACAAATACTAAAAATAAAATAAAATAAATATTTAAGGGGGGCTCCCATACAACAAACTTGTTATAGATTATATATATATATAGGTACGGAACCCTTCATGCGCGAGTTGGACTCGCGCTTGCCCAAATTTTTTTAAGATGTGTTACGTTTTTTCAATAGCTACGTCATTATCATTAATTTTGTACACTTTCTTAATACTTCTCACGATACGTTATTCAAATTAACCACTGAACGAAATGAAAACCGTACGAAATGAACATAGATTTTACTTGTGAAACTGAACAATATCTGTTCAGAAACTTTTTTAAAATACTATTCTCATAATGTTCATTATTTCAAACAAAGCAAAAAGCATTTTCATATGTACAGTCGAGTTCATTTACATCTACACACTTACGAGAACAAAAATATCTGAACACGACTTTATGCTACTGACAATAGGGTCGTGTTCAGATATTTTTGTTCTCGTAAGTGTGTAGTAGATGTAAATGAACTCGACTGTACGCCGTCCAACATTGACATCGCCTTAGCATTGACATAGCTGTCACTTTACCAAATATCAAATGTTTCGCAATAAGTACATTGCTTTTTTGAATAAACTTAATTTTACAGGTTTACATTATAATTGAGTTATTTTTAAAAGTTGTTTAATAAATGTTGTTCAGTTTGAGGGGTAGAATCTATGTTTTAATTTATTGCTCCTATTACACGGCCTGTTACATGCCACTGAACAAAATGAATGAAATTTAGTGATATATATCGCGAGAGCTGAAGAGATGAATCATTAACATTTAAATGCACTTCTTTTGGGCTTCATGAACACGCAGCTTCAATAGTTATTTTCTCCGCTCCGCGTCTGTGGACAGGCAACCTAACGCCTGACGTCATGAAAAAAAAAACAGTTCAAATAATTAAACCACGTGTAAATGTTGGCGTTACTGAGAAATTCTTTTCCGCCTCGTCACTGACACATGACATATCGCCGTTGATTTAGAAGCTGGATACCTCGACCGGAGATATTTGCGGGCCCCGGGTCTTGGACGAGATTTATTTCATTTGGTGTCAATGAACCACGGGAAGATGCGGGAATATTATTTAGTGTTTAATAAGCACTCGCTACTTTATTCAAGTAATTGACCCAGCGAGCGATGCGTTTCCGTTTCAGCTTGGTCTAAGGTTCATATTAGGATGGTCGGATGTCCGTTTGATCGGATTTCTCGGTTCAGACAGGATTCGAACCTGAGTCTCCAACGTCAACGTCAACGTCCGCTTTAATAAAAATAATTAATTTGGGTGTAGCACAACGTTAAGACTACATCTTAATTTAATTTGGGTGTAGTACAACGATTCTCAAGATAATTTGAGACGATGGTGCCGATTATAAAGTCTGAATCTTTACGGTAGATGGCGCTACGATGCCATGTAGAAGCAACTGGTTGAAAAATTCAATGGCTCTGGCATCAGGTTCGGTGGTCCAGTTGGTAGGACGCCCGTGTTGGCCCGGAAAGCCGTTGGAGGCACGGGTTCGAATCCTGCCTGAAAAGTTAAATTTTTAAATTTTTCGCTTCATTGTATCACACATGATTAAGTAACACGCATGATTTTAGAAAAAAAACTTTCTGATGAGTTTTATTTGGCTTTCATCTAAACCGCATATAGATTCCGATTGAGACATACAACAGAGGCCTAATGGCCTAAGTAGGCACTTACAGAATGAAGGTTTTGAATTTTTTCACACCGTCCTTTTCTCGAAGCCATTCAGAGCATTTTCGAATTCATAATTATTTACTTATTTGGTGTCAATGAACCAAGGAAAGAGCTGCGAATTGTAATATACGCTTTGGTTGACTATTTTTAAATAGAGATAATGAGGAAGCTGTTTCGGGGGCGGCCGTTTGATGTGCAATTATAATTAATAAAGTTGTGAGGGCGTTCACCCGCTCTTCTGGACCTTGAGTCTTAGTTAGATATATGGAAAACAGCTATATGTAATTAAGGAAAACATATCTTTCTATACTGTTCCCACTGGCGCGATGCATGTGTCGTAGGGAAATAATGAAATAATAAGGTTTTCTTTTAATTCGTTTCTTACAAGGGCACATTGACATGTCTGTGTCTGGTTATTTCCTGGGGCCTTCCATCTATAACCGCTTGCCCGTTAGAAATGCAGCTTCCACCGCTATCTTTAAAAAATACCTCAGAAAGTGGCTGGCAGAAGAAATATTTTACAGTTTTGATGAGTTTTCTAATTTACCTCTTTCCATGTAAAATTTTTATTTATATTTTTCCATGTAAAAATAAAGAATGATCAAAATATGTTATATTACATAATATTGCTGACATGATATTTGATAACTATTAATTAATATTTTGGTATAATAGTTATGAAATTTTATGACCTATAACAATTGTTATAAATAAATATTTCATTTCCTTTCATTTCCTTTCATCTCATTTCTCTTCATTTCTAAACGGTATTTCACAAGAGAAGATCACTGTTGAGAAAAAACGCAGAAAGAAACACAAAAATCAGTATCATGTCATGAATTAACCCTAGTATGAATTCCGAGCATTTGTGAATTTAAAATTTCGGTAATTTCGAGCTTTGTAACATTTGTGATTGGTCAACTCCAGACCTGCTCCACCTGACATCATTACAAACAAACCCAGAGTCCATATACCAATCCTAATATTTTCTTAGTATAACGCTTCAAAATTGGATCGGATGCAACCTTGCGTGTACTTCCCAGCATCCATCCGTTACTATTTAGGCACCGAAACGAGTTCAAGTGTCGCTTGACCGTATTAGCAGTTCCTTCCTAACACCTTGGTCACGAGCCGACTTGTCAATCAGGACATTGGCCTACTCCAGGAATTTTAATAAAATACGTAAATATTTAAATAAATAAATATTAGGGGACAATCTAACACTTCATATACGATTCTTGCCCCAAACTAAAAAATATTTGTACAATAAGCAGCAGAAATTGCGCACACGCCAGGTGCTCGTAATTAAATACACACGGACCCTATTATATAGTGGTTCTGAACCTTTTAGTTATGAGGGACCATTTGACCAAATTTCTGTCTTGCCATGGACCACCCAGTTGGTTTATTGATTTTAAGGTAATTTACGGTACCTAAATGTAAACAGGGACCACCAGTGGTCCGAGGACCATCGGTTACTGTTCTAGAGAATACCGGTTGTACGAGGAACTTGCCTTGGACCGCGATAAATAAATGGGCGATTCTCCGGGCCGAGCTATTTTGCTTGACTTCGGTGGTCAATTTTATTTTTCATATTTTTGATTCGTGACTTTACTATATAAAAACGGCCTAATTTTAAAAAAATATTGGTAGCAAAGGCCCTCTTCTGAACTTAGTGGTTCATAAGATATTTAAGATTTTACAATCACCGAAATCAAAGGCTCAATACTTCAGAGTTTTCGATGTGTAGCTCGCTGAAATTACGACCCTTAGGAATATTTGTAGTGTCAGGCTGTTGAGGCATAATACCCTGATGCACCAGTTCAACGAGATGGGTAAACCATGTGCTAAAATGCCAATGAGATGCCGGTGAAAGCAGCCTAACGAATAGGAACCCACCGAAATTAGTAAACAAGAGAAGCACAGTCAGAACTATGCTGCATTAACAAAATCACGATTATAAGCATTGAAGAACCGATTGAGGGGCATGGCAATATAGAAATAATGTAAAATCAGTTGGTTTTATCGTAAAAATTGATAGCGGTGGCAATTTTTATTGACTTCAGTGGTCAAAAATTACACCGAATCAATGGAAATCAAAACCACCGATTTCAAAATTTGATGTTTTTTATCGATTTAAGGAATACTAAAAGTAATATAGACACGAACGAATTATTATGGACTTACATTCTCCCGGAGATAGTTTATTCACTTATAAAATTGCAGACACACAATCACTGAACAACACAAATTGTTCCACCGAATTCAACAAAACACGTAACCAAATCCACCGAATGACGACCGAACCCACACGAACTCTACCTACAAGCCATTGAGCCGACGTCTACTCTCGGCGGCGGTGAGAACACAACTGAAGCTAGCTGCTCGCGAGCTGCGGGGTTTCTAGTATACTTCTTTAAGGCAGTGCTGACGTGTTTTAAAGTTTACACTGAAATCACTAGTTACCCTCGGACGCTCCGAAAAATAGTTTTTATTTAAAATGTTTAGCAGATAAATTATATCTATAGGAACAAAATTATTAATAAACTAATGCTGAATACGGGAACACATTTGAAATCATAGTATCCAGACCCAATATCCAGTTATGATTTTTTATTTCAACAAATCTGGCAAGCGGACGCTCCCAGTGAACGTCAATTTTTGTAATAACTTTTTTTTATTGTCATGTTAATGAATTATCATGAAATGTTTACATAGCTCGCCAGACGAAACAAACCGTTAGGTACTAGCTTGATTTTATTCAGAAATATTCGATGGTAAATTTAGCCATTTTCAAGCCCGGACACTTAAAAATGCCACTCCTGAGAAATGCCCAAATGGAGGAGTATTGTCGCGAAAGGCTGAGAAACCCACGACAACACCTGGTTTCAGGAGTTGGCCAAAGCGTGCAAAAAAGCATAGCCGCGATACTACTGTCTCCTCGGCCCCAGCCCAGGCAGGGCCCCAATTGACGTGTGGAAAATGTGGACGTGTATGTCGCTCCCGGATGGAGTTAGATTGTCACGAGAGGCGTTGTGCCGTTGTCTCTCGCATACAGACGCTGCTAGAATCATCTGTCAAGATATATGAGGTCTTATGATGATGACGAGTTGTACAGATCATTGTGAGCATGTTATAATGCTTAACAATTTTGCTGCTGTTTGTAGGTACGCCAAGGTTTATCCCTCATCTGATCTCCGACCGATTTCAACCATGGCGACCACTTCCACTCAATCGGCTTGGCGCTCAGGCGCCCGAAGATGCCATGAGTAGCCGATCTTCACGATGAATTTCCGCGCACATTGTCGGCGCGTAAGTTCACCGTCTACAGTTGTATATGGGGCTGCCATCCGCCCGGGTTTCCCCGGATTTGTCCTAGTTTAAAGGGCGTCCGGGGAGCGTCCGGACGGGGTTTTATTTGTAGTCCGGTTTTAACATCTTCTCGCACAGTACGTCGAGAGACGCAAATTAGGTCGTTCGTGATATATAACCACGTTTGTCGACGGCGGCTTTTATCTTTATGAAACTATCAATCCGTCTACAGCCCAACAAAAATTTAAGATGATGGAAGGCTTTCCTCCTTTCCTTATTTATGTATGAAGGGTGATTTTTAATTTTACTCAGTGATTACAAAACCGCCAGTCCAGTTCTGAGCTCCAAAATCCAGGGTTCTCACGTGCCTTGTCCTGGTAGCCAAGTTTCAGAGATGGCAACCCTATTGTATACGATGACAGTAGCCCGGGCACCAGTACGTGGCATTACATATATTCTTGAATAAGCCGGTACAATGTTTTCGTGTAGAGCAATAAAGGCTTCCATTGGGATTGGGATTGGAAGCTCTAAGAGCAAAAGAATAAAGTACTCAAATGCCTTAGATAAGCCGATGGCGATGTGAACACCACACCACCGACGGACGGCCGCTCAGCTCCGATAACGGTAAAGGGAAATATTGTATGAAGCGGTTTACACTGACGTGAACTTTTCAGGGACGGCCCGACATGTTTCGAACTCGTACGGTGCTCTTCATCAGGGTAAAGGTAAAGTCAAGGCAACTGCATGCTTGGCGCCGCCTTCACCTTTTGTTCGCGCAAAATCAGCCCGCGATCATAGCTAGTCGTAATGGTATACACGCTTCAGTCGGTAGTTTTAATCTCAGGTAAAGTAGACGAAAGATAAAGAGCCAATTCCGTTCTCAATCCGCAAACTGTACGGGTACAATAAGTAGTTAGGTGCGATGTTTTATCATCATAGGTTAGATAACCACTCCATGATATATAACTTACATCAGGAAATTATAGACATATACAGGGTGTAACCGACGGTGTACCGAAAACTGAAACCATGGCTTCAGACCATTATTTTGGCCTGGAAAATCGTGGAGATTTCTTTGAGAAAATTCACAAATTTTCCTCGCGAGTTTTCATTTTTTCTTTATTTTTCCGTTAATCGAACTCTATCGGTAACAATTTTTCATGAAAAATCGAATGAAAATTGCATTTTCCGCAAAACACGCAATGTATCACAAACAGTATTATGTAAGCTTAACGGTACAACACAGAGAGTGGAGTGGGCAGATAACGGTACTGGCCGGTCATTGATCCGCCAGGCCAGTCAGTGCGCTCGCGCAGCCCGGACGGCGCGGTCGGTTGCGGTCGGACGCATGAATAATGTTTACCTACCCGCACATTTTATTTGCTTTACTTGCTTGAATGAAAATCTTGTTAGACTGTTTTAATTTATCGGTCAGTTGTTATTGGTGTTAGGTAGTACACTAGTTGTGATCTGTGGTTGCGTTGTTTTTGTGGTTGCATTCATTCATGTCATTCGATGCGCATTGGCGTAACGGTATGTTTTGCGCTGACGCGTGAGTGGAGTGGGGAGCGCCCGGACCGGTCGATGCTTGCCGCGTGCCTCCCTCCCCGCGCGTCTGCACCCGAGAGAATTGGACGCAATACATTGCGCGTCGAGTTTTATAATTTATTTTGGAAAATCTTATCCTTGAGTTTTCCGAGAAAATGAACACTCGTTTTCAGTTCGTGATTATGGTCTAAAACTACAGTTTTCGTTTTCGGTACGCTGTCGGTTACACCCTGTATATCGGGTTAAAAATGTGGAAATAATGTTCCAGCGTTTCGGGCGTCTTCTTCTTCTTCATGATCGCCTCTTTCTGCTGGGAATCGTAACTAAAGTTCCAAGTAATTTGGAAACAATTCTCGCCATCATCGGCTATGCTCATTTGCTCATGTTTCGTTTTTCTGAGGTATTACGTCTCCTCTACCCTGCATCTCCTTTTCAGTTTCAATAACTATGCAGGGATCTTAAAACCATTAATTAATCTTCCAAATTGCATAGTGTCTCGTTTTAATTCTTTTTTACTTTTTCAATATTTCTGAAGGAAGGCCGTCAACAATAATGAGTATTTGCCAAAGAAATATCAGCGAAACGTCCATTCAAACTGGACCGTGACATGCGCAGTAAACTCGATCACGAAGCTAACTGTCATGACTTTTCACCATTTAGCATTGTTTGCCCCAAATCCGACATTTGTTTGTTTTCCTCGACCATGTCGACGACGCCGCCGCTGAATTCCATTCTAAATTCAAAATGGAACCGGCATTCTAAATTCAAATTCTAATCCGTTTGCCGACGCTCTAGGCCGCATGCGCTTACGACATTGAACTTACGAAAATAAAAATAAATACCGTTTTACTGACGGTTATACTGAAATAGAGTACGCGATATTACGACACGGATGCTGGACACATTTCCTGTATAATTTGTGTGCTTTTTGATGTGTCACAAATTATGATGGATACGTGTTAAACATCCAAAACAAATTATAACATAATTTCTGTCTCCATAAGAAAGAGAAACATTGAAGTTTTTAAAGGTGACGACTTAATATTAGTGTTTACAATTGGGAGCTGTTCCCAGGGACCTTCAGCGCGACATTTATATCAATTTTCTTTTGAATCAAAGGATTATTCAAGGTTTATATTTTTTATGAAGACATTTAGTACTGACCAACATGATAACATTGATAACGTTATTACTAAAAGAGCTAATTTAGCAGTAACTGAGATTATTTTGAGACTGAGATTATTGAGAAAATGTATATATATTTTATGACTTTTCCATTTATAAAACTCACTGATATAGACCAAAGTTTGATAAATGCTACTAAACTGAAAGTTTTGCCCTTTTTTTGTTAGATCCATTTTACTGCAAAATAGTTCACGTCGTCTGAAAGCTATTAATGTCATTATGACATCCGATTTCCCGCCAAAAAAACCTGTTTCATAACAAATATATATATTGTTAATGCACTTTACCATTCGTATTTTAATAGTGGTCGACAGAGCAAAACTTTCAATTTGACCTTTGTATGGTCAATTTAATTGTCTCTAAAATCTAGTGTCTAACTTATACTTACATGAATTACTATTATAATTGACCGTACTCTCCACTTGTATTCCCATGTTGACTACCTCATCACTAACATGTCACTGATCGGGATTCGAACGCGCGTCCCGTCACTACCTCTGCCTTTACATTATTCACACACTTTTGTTCACTGTTCAAAACACGTTTGAACACGAAAATAACACCATTTATTATCATGAGTCACATTTCTATCAAACTATTAATACTGGCTGATTAAATACACTTTTTTTAATTTTCAACCACATTTCGTTCCATTTTCGAATTTGAAACTGAAAACGATTCACTTTTTAAATGGTGAAGGCAATAGAAGCAGCCAGTTATTTTCACAGTTTTCTTTCCATGTTTAATTTGTTTTTATTTATAAACAATTGAAAACGATTCGCTTTTTAAAGGACGAAGGCCGTTACAAACAGCCAACGAGCAGCCAAGCGCTCGCGCACTGGGCAGGAGAGACGACCGCTCGCGCCGGCGCTGTCATCGTCGCCATCGTCGCAGGCGCAACTGAAAAGGAAAAGGTATACAGTTTAGTGCACAGAGTTTAGAAATGTATGAAACTTTGCCTATTGGTGGGGATGAATACTGAAATAGCGTAATATGTTATTGGCTACTTTGATTTATCGTTAAGACGAATATTCCATTCGAGAACCGCTATTATCATTATAAATAGAACCCTTTTCATTTTATTTACTTAAGTCTTCGTCACTACATAGTATAAATATAAAACAAAGTCGCTTCCTGCTGTCTGCCTGTCCCTATGTATGGATTGATGCTGTTTTTTTTTTTATAGATAGAGTGATTCAAGAGGAAGGTTTATATGTATAATACACGCATAGCATATTTAGTATCAGCATTGCACCCGTCACAGCATTGAAGCCGGAGCGGGTCGCTAGTATAACATAAATATTAGCCCCCACCACGATTTGTACCTGAGGCCGCCAGCTCATGCAGTGCGCGTACTTTATTAGTTACTATAAAACTCCAAAATTAAATATCTGTAGGTACTATCAGCTGCAGAATTGCATGGCTAGAAATCCATGGTAATTTTATAAGTACCTTTCTGATTTTAGTGAAATTGGTAAGTACATAACGCGATGTGTATGAAAAATATAATTTCCTGATGAGTCCCAAAAAAATGCATGAAAACTTCCACTGAATTTATAAAAAATATAGGGAATTTTCCTTACTCAATGGAAGTTTTTACACAAAGTTTGTACCTAGGACTTATACGGGATATTTTGTTTTTCATACACAGAAGGACTTGTACTTATCAATTTTCAATAATATCGAAAGAGAGAAAAATACTGGCCAAGGGTGTATCCGACTCGCGCACAAAGGGTTCCGTACCATCATTTTTTTTAAAACTAAAACTAACCCTAACCCTAAAACGACTCAAATAGGCTTTGGAGGTCACCGAATTCATTTTTTTTTATAACGGCACAACATAGTGGCTCCACTTCGCCTGATGGTAAGCAAAAAGGGGAGCCCAAGTCGCAATGGCAACTGACGAGAAACCAACGGTGCCAAGTCAGTTGACACTGCCATGCTGGCCCGAGAGATGCTTCTCACCCGATTTTGGTGGTATTGGATTTCACCCAACTTCGAAAAATAAAACGAGGTTTATGGCTTTTTTCTACCGCGCAAACAAGAATATGGACGCCTTCTGGTATAAATATATAAAATATAAATATAGCTCAAATTATAATTTACGCTCAGGCTATGAGGAGGAATGAGCTCCGAGGTTTTCCTGGTGGCTACAGTATGGAGTTCTTCAATAAAGGAGATTTTTAAAGGGTCGGTATCACGCATGCGCATCCTTTGGAGTGGCAAGCGTCTACAGGCTACGGTAACCGCTTATCATCGGGCGGGGCGTAGGGCTTGTTTGCCACCTCCTTGGTTTAATAAAAACCTTTTTGTATTGAACCATTAATACTTAAGATCCCAAAGTAAGATTGAAATGCGTCTTATATAAAAACATTGTGGTGTGTACCCACATTAAAAACAATAAGACATTACATGTTTCATTAATTTATAAATAACGGCGCCCTCTCTCGCTTGCTTGTTCATTGCTGTAAAGTAGTGCGGTAAGATGTGAATATTAACGTATTCACATAGAAGTCGCTAAGGTGTAAAGCCTTTCAAATAAACAATGCAAAGATCGACACACAAAGCATAAGGAAAATTCGAAAGGTTATTTGGCGTTAGGGTGATAGAGAGGTTAACACGCTAGACTAGTAATACAGAAGTTCTATTCCCAGTCTCTTCCGCCAGGTTACGCATTTCAATTTTTCTTTGTGCTTTGATCTTTGTATCAATGCTTTAATATAAAAAAATGAGGTGTAAAAAGACCGAGGCGTTAAGGGAGCGTATTTGGGACGACCAATAGGACGAAGGCCGGTTGGCCGGCCCAGATATCGCTGGACCGACGTTGTCAAATCGGATTTGCGTGAACTCCAAGCCAGCAATTGGCGGGAAACGGTGCAGGATCGAGGAAAATGGCGAAAACTCGTGTCAGAGGCCAAGACCCGCTTTGGGTCGCTGAGCCACTGAGTAGTATTAGTAGTAGTAAAAAGTCCTTTTGTTAAATCGTCACATTTGACCTACTGATGGCTAGGCGGCTCCCGAATGCCAGGGAATTTTGGCACCACCCCGCCCGGCGACTAGCATGTTTCACACCCACCGCGTATTGGGTTATTCCTGTTTTAGCCCGTTGTGTACGACTAAGGAACTACGCATAAGGTCAAGTTTTCTCTAATTAAGTTTTTCGACACATTAATAATTAGAATAGCCTTTGATTCAGGTAGAGTGAGATTGCTTGCTTACCAGCAAAACTTATTAGAGGCTAGTTGACTCATAATATTTATTTCGTGTATAGTAACATAGGAAACCTAAATATATATTTTTCAGTTCGTAAAAGTAGAAGATGCCTGATAAATTTTAATTTGAAAATATGGTTTTTATTCTGTATTTTGAAATGCTTTAAACGTTGGCCGCCATTTTCGCCCATGATAGTGACGTCACTGATCCCGTAAAGAAAACTGAAGAACTACTCCGATTTTCGAAATTCGACCGTCGAATAGTGCCGTCCCTCTCGATCTCCTGTCAAAGTATATTTGAGTGAGCGGACAGCGGCCTGCGCCTGCACTCGCCCGTTCCGCGCGCGACCGCGCTCATCAACTCCCTACTCTTAGCACAATCTGAATGCGATTTGTTTGCGGATGGGATAGCGAGACTGATGACCGAATGGAAGAGAGTGCTAGAGAAAGAGCAAGATAATTAAATAAATAAATATTAAGGGACAATCATACACAAATCGACCTAGTCCCAAACTAAGCAAAGCTTGTACTATGGGTACTAGACGACGATATACATAATATATAAATACATATATAGATAACATCCATGACCCAAGAACGAATATTTGCACAAATATTTGCCCCGGCCGGGATTCGAACCCGGGACCGCCGACTCAGTAGGCAGGTGTCTACAAACCGAGCCAAACGCGTCGTTGTCTTAATTATCTTGTAGTTGTAAGTTAGTTAGGTTTTAGTTAAGTATTAAGCTTAAGAATCCGTGTAACGCTTTGGTGTATGAACTGTCATGTTATATTTTATGTGATTCAATAAATAAATAAGTAAAATAAAATAAATAGGACGGTCGAATTTCGAACATCGGAGTAACCCTTCTATTCGTCACGCCACTTTTCTTTTTTAGAGCTAGTAAGATCATTATTAACCATTTCAAATATATTTCAAAAAGGGGTCAACTATTCTATCGTAACCTACCGTGGCCACGAGCTGCAGAACAAAGTTGATTGAAACAATCAAAGCTTCTTCTACAAAAATTTAATTGTAAGATTAATGAATGAAAAGTGTAGAGATAAACTTGTTTTGACTCTTTCTTAACGACAAATTCTCATTGCTTCGGTATCTTGTAAACAAGTTTGTTTTCCAGGTCTTGAACTACTTTTAGCGATTAAGGTCAAACTATTAAATCAAGATTCACCGTTTGACTGACTAGCTCCGCTTGTAAATCCAAAATAACAACAAGCAGATATTTAGAGAAATATCTATTTTTGTTTGTTTACAATGACTACAGCAACGGATCGACGTTAATTGGTTATTTTATTTCACGATAAAAATTACATCACAAGTTTGCTTAGTGTCAAAATTATACGAATTATTATCATAAACATCTATAGAGCCCAATAATATATTTTCAATAACGAAAGCACACAAAAGTTAAGTAATAAAATATTCGCATCAAAACTTAGCGTCCTAACATATAAAGAAAGTATCAAAAGGATGATGTTACGTAGGCGGTATTCTGACGGGACGTCTCTTAAATTGGACAGAGTAGTCAGAGTACGATTGTCTTATTCCGCAAAGATCCCTAATTCCCCGAAGGATAACCCAAATACTTTAATTATGCGGCCGAAGCCACAGGAAAACACTAGCTTTCATTATAAATACGCAATGAGATATGCAACAGAAATAGTCGAGATAGTGATGCATTTAGCAATGCGATGCCAAATTCGTCGGTAGGGGGACAATGCGAGCGGCGTGCGTAATGTTAACATTATTTACGTCTATTTTTGGGATACAATGTATATTTACTTTGACGACGCGTTTGGCGCAGTTTGTAAGCACCGGCCTACTGAGCCGGCGGTCCCGGGTTCGAATCCCGACCAGGGTAAATATTTGTGTGATGAACTCGAATATTTGTGCGTGGGTCATGGTTTTTCTATGTATTCAAGTATATATATACTCATGGTCATGGTTCTATGTATTCAAGTATATATATACTTGAATACATAGAAAAACCATACCGACGAATTTGGCATCGCATTGCTAAATGCATCACTATCTCGACTATTTCTGTTGCATATCTCATTGCGTATTTATAATGGAAGCTAGTGTTTTCCTGTGGCTTCGGCCGCATAATTAAAGTATTTGGCTTATCCTTCGGGGAATTAGGCATCTTCGTGGAATAAGACAATCGTACTCTGTCCAATTTAAGAGGTGTCCCGTCAGAATACCGCCTACGTAACATCATCCTTTTGATACTTTCTGTATATGTTAGGACGCTAAGTTTTGAATGCGAATATTTTATTACTTAATTTTCGTATGCTTTCGTTATTGAAAATATATTATTGGGCTCTATAAATGTTTATGATAATAATTCGTATAATTTTGACACTAAGCAAACTTGTGATGTAATATTTATCGTGAAATAAAATAACCAATTAACGTTGATCCGTTTCTGTAGTCATTGTAAACAAACAAAAATAGATATTTCTCTAAATATCTGCTTTGTATATCGTCGTCTAGTACCCATAACGCAAGCCTTATTAGAGCTTAATTTGGGACTAGATCGATTGTGATGTTGTGAGACTCAGTCTACGGTCTGTCTCTTCTGAATATCTTTAATACTATTATAAAATTGTATCGAAAATCAGTTTTCTATTAGGTTAGGAGTCATTACCGTAACAGCGTGATGCAGGAATTGTGCGTGTGCGCAGCGCCAGCCGAACAGCGGCATTTTTTGGTAAAATTTTCTTTGTTTAATTGAAAGAAAGAAAGAAAGAAAGAAAATTAATTTATTGCCACAATTTTCACAAACTTAGCATGTACCTACTAACTAACACTAACAATAAGAAATTAAAAAATAAACTAGTCCATGCATGGGTTAGCTTAGAAACTAAGTGTGGGAAACGGTTAGGGCGTCAGCATGATGCTGATCGTGTCGTCTAGCGACACTTCAGCGCTGTTTTTCAGCCCAAACCAGTATTACATAACATATCTAATCGTATAATTCATCAGGCTTGGTTAGGATCGCAGGCAGAAATTGGATAAGGGCGGCGCACTGGTCGTTGTGGAGAACTTTGGGGGATGCCTTTGTCCAAATGGACGTCTATCGATATGTTGACTCATAACGCCAAAACGGCTGGACGGATTTTAACCAATAGTAGATACAGGAGGCCTATGATGGTTGCGTTTATCACGTGACAAATAAGTGACAAAGCATCTGTCAACACTCGCATCTTGTCAAAACGTAACCGATGCTTTGTCACTTATTTATCGCGTGATCAAGGCAACCAAGCCCCCAGGGGGGGTAGTTGGACATCCGAAGATGGTTTATTTTTTATCCGACTTTGGTAATGAAAAAAAAATACACCAAGTGCGAGTGGGACTCGCGCACGAAGGGTTCCGTACCATTATCTGTAAGTTTGTTGTATGGGAGCCCCCCTTAAATATTTATTTTATTTTATTTTTAGTATTTGTTGCTATAGCGGCAATAGAAATACATCATCTGTGGAAATTTCAACTATTAGTAGTAGCTATTACCATTCCTGAGATACAGCCTGGTGACAGACGGACGGACGGACAGCGAAGTCTCAGTAATAAGGTCCCGTTTTTACCCTTTGGGTACGGAACCCTAAAAATACGCGGACGAAGTTGCACCTTCTATTATGGAATAAATTATAATATATTATATTTGTGATTTATTTCATTAAAAAAAGCCTGAAATAACGACCATCTCCATAGAAAAATAATTTGCAATACAATTTTAAAAGTTTACAATTTACGTTCCATATGAAGACTTAAGCACTTATTACGCCGCAGCATACATTTTCTCGAGAACATTTATGGCTATTTATGATGGCAGTCAATTAGGAAAGCCGTTCGTTTTCAGACGCCGCATCTCTTTCATCTTACGCTGTCGTAATTGATTCGCAAACATATAATGTTTTAATGGATCCATCGAATTGAGTATATAGTGTACTTATGTATCGACATACAATGTTACTGACTAAAACCGAATGGCGGTGAATGCTAGTGAGCCCTGAGAGCTTATTGTATTTGAACCAATATAGGAAATACTTGAATAACTAAAACATGTCAAACACGAAGCTATAGGCAATGTTTATTGTTTAACTGAATAATTACGCAAGGGTAAATTATTTGTGTAATACAAATACGTGAACTTGTTCTAATTGCTAAACTCCACAGTTGCATGTTTAGCCAACATACGCACCATTATTATTATCATAATCCCGGGATTTTCGATGCACGAATGATTTAACACTGGGCCGACAGTAGGCGTTAAACCACTCGTGCATCGAAAACCACGGGGTATAGTTATTATTATAGTAGAGAGGTCTTAAAACACGAAAGGCCTAATTATTTCAAAAAAATAAGCATGTACAAAGGCGAACTTATCCCTTTAAGGGATCTCTTCCAGTTAACCTTTGAGTAAATGAGTGCTAAACACAAATGTAAATGGTAGACAAACCAAGCAACATGTACAATACAAAGGAGGATAACTTTACAATATACACATGAAAATGCAAAAACCATATTGCATGTTGATCATAATATCATATTTTTTCTTTTACGTAGATGTACCTACTCAGTACTGCCAGTAACTCCCGCGGAGTAGTAGATTGAATGAGGTGGCGGCGTCGGCGCAGGCAGGGTATATCAAAAATTATTATCTTAATGTTATGTAATGACATCAACATCATATTCATGCTCGTTTGCCCCCTATGACATAAAAAAAAATCATCATTTATAATTAAAAAAAGTCTTAATGTAATGAAATTAAATTACATCAATTTCTTGCCTCCATGCAACACCGCCGTCGCTGCTTAATAATGTAGGTCTCTATGTATATCTATTATCTGAACTTGTAGTACCAAGTAATTTAACAATATGGGTGTAGATAAAAGAATTACATGGCGTACAGGGGGCCTATGATGGTTGCGTTTATCACGTGATAAACAAGTTATAAAGCATTTGTCACTTACACTCGCATTTTGTCGAAACATGACGGATGCTATGTCACTTATTTATCGCATGATAAAATCAACTATCATACGCCCGCAGATCGTTAGGTTATATAATTATCTCGGTTACAAGAAGCACAACCCGCGAGCTGAAGTGATATTCTCCACAGTGTCACCCATCATACCCAACTGATGTTTCCAATTAGCTCCGTTCGTTATTTTACTTTATTTCAGTATATTCTGCGTCTTATTAAATATATGCCAGGTCGACATGGCGACTCAGTCGAACAAAACAATACTTTGAAGCTCTGTCTTAAAGTTGCTGCTAGCAGTACTATGGTAGTTTGGTATTTTGTGTAGTTTATGTTGAGTTGAATAATAATAGAAGAGATTTGATTTGACTGTCTAAAAATTGCGACGATCTTTTATTGTATAATCAGTGGACAAAAATAATGATACTCATCCAATTAGTAGTTAATTTTATGTCAACCTTTCTGAGGTAATCTTATGTCAACCTTTCTGAGGTAATATTATATTGTTACGCCGGTAGGTTAGTTCAAAAACTTTGAACGTCAATTTTAGTGCTTTAGAGGCGTTTTCAGCAGGCTGAAAAGTCATTTCAGGCCGTTTCAGAAGTTGCTCTATCACATATCTAAAGATCGAAATTTCACCCAAGTTGCCGTCGTTTTCAGGCGCCTGAAACATGTTTTCAGTCCGTTTCAGGGCACCCTCTATCAGATGACGCCATAACCTGAAAACCCGTTTTCAGGCGTTTTCAGGACCCCTTATGGGCCTCTGAAGCACAAATCGTTATATGGCGAAATATCCCGTAGGAGTGACAGAGATAGCACTAGTAGAAAGAGATAGCTATACTCGGAACATTCGAGAAGTGTGTGACAGAGATAGCACTACTAGAAAGAGATAGCTATACTCGGAACATTCGAGAAGGGAGTGACAGAGAGTGCACCATTAGAGAGAGACATATATGGCCTCGAATGTTCTCGGCCCTCCCGCTGGACCTTACTAGAATATTCGCGTCTTATGTGGACAACGCATCGAGAAAGCGGTTCCGCGGGATATAAAAAGGCGCCGACGGCCGGCGCGAGTTAGTTACATTTTAACTGCGATCGGATGCTAGTAAAAGGATATTCGGAGAGAAAGACTCTCAAGTGACTAGTTAGTGCGCTTTAAGTACAGTTCGTCTGAATAGTGAGTGCGTAATTTGTGTAATAGTGTGTTTGTGTTAATTAGTGGATTTTAAGTACAGTTCGTGTGAATTGTAAGTGCGTGATTTTGGTAATAAAGTGTGTGCTTTCATTTGTGGATTAATTTGTGCTTTTCTATCAAATACGAACCCCTCGCTCGTAACATTTGGTGTCAGAAGTGGGATAGAAAATGCCTTTAATGCCACGAGAAACCGAGCCGAAAGGAGTGACGACGCGAAGCCAAACTTCTGGACCTGGAGATTCTACGCCTGGTTCCTCGGAATCACCTGCTCAACCTGCACAGGGAGTGGACCTCAACGCCATCTTTGTCCTCCTAAAAGAACAGTCGAGGAAACAGGACGAACAGGTGAGGAAACAGGATGAACAGGCGAGGAAACAGGACGAACAGGCGAAGAAACAGGACGAACAAGCTAGGAAACAGGACGAACAAGCTAGGAAACAGGACGAACAGGCGAGGAAACAGGACGAACAGGCGAGGAAACAGGATGAACAGGCACGAATCCTTCGGGAACAACAGGAGGAACAGGCTCGAATGCTCCGTGAGGTACACGAGTCCATGACACAATGGAAGAATGAAATGCTTGAGGTACAGGAAAAACTGGCCGACATGGACATAAAATTGGAAAGTCGAGTCCATCAGGTCGATGAAAAGGTGGAAACTGTCAAGGAGGACGTCGAAGCCTATAAAAACCGCCTCCAGAAATTAGAAGTTAAAGTGGCTAGTGGTACGAGCACCTGTGTACCCGTCGCATCGGTGGCTGGAGGTGGCAGGTTCAAAGTGCCCCCCTTTGATGGTACTTCATCGTGGACCGCCTATAAGCTGCAGTTTGAGTCCGTTTCCCAGGCTAATGGCTGGAGTAAGGAGCAAGCCAGGACAGCACTGACGTTGGCGCTGCGCGACGAGGCCCTTACCATACTCGAAGCTCTGGGGAACGACCGGACGTACGACCGCCTTCTGGAAGCCTTGGAGGCACGTTACGGCGACAGTCACCTGGAGCACGTATCGAGCTCAGTTAAAGGATAGGACGCAAGGACGTAACGAGTCCTTACAACAGTGGGCCTTGGAAATCGAGAAGTTGGTTAGGAAGGCCTATCAACGTACGTCAGCATCCTTTGTGGACAGTATGCTGGTGCAGGCCTTCATCGATGGGATCCGGGATCTGGAAGTGAGGGCAGCCGTGCGATTGGGACATCACGGCAGCCTGAAAGATGCCGTAGCCCACGCTCTCGAGGTGGAAGCTGTACGACAGGACTCATCCAGGCCTTTCAGGGTGCGAGAAGTGTCGACTACGAAGCCGGTAGATTCTCGGCGCGAATTCGGGCCACGTTGTTACCAATGTGGAGAACGTGGTCACCTGCAGTCAGGCTGTCCGAAAAGGAATAGAAGGGACAGAGACCCCGTTCAAATGGCGAGGGCAATAGGCTCTGTGGAGTCAGAGCCCCAACAGGGAAACGAATAAAAGCCAGGACTATGGGACGAGTGCTGGCTGGTGGTCGAAATGTCCCAATTATGATCTCACAGGCGAACGACGGGAATAGTCTGGTCGTCAAAGGAGAAATTGGTGGAATACCATGTCTCCTTACCATAGACACCGGAGCTTCTCGGACGGTGATCAGCTCTCGGCTACTGAAACACCTGACCGGAGATCATCTAGTCCGACCTAGGCATCTTCAGCTGCAGACCGCTACCGGCCAGTACATTTCCGTCCAAGGGGAGCGAGGGTTGGCTATGAAAATAGGTGAAAGAGAATACTGGCATAAAGTGATCGTTGCTAACATCGTGGACGACTGTATTATTGGATTGGATTTTATGAGGAGATATGACTGTAAAATCGACTTGAAGGTTGGAGTTCTAAAGTTTGGAGTTAATGAGATTCCTATACAAGGTGGAGTAAATGGAAATGTCTACTGTACCAGGAGAACCATTCTTCAACCAAGGTCGCAGATTTTAGTTCCTGTGAAATTGCCGAACTCCACAAGGCCGCAATCTCACCGCTGTGTGGTGGTGGAAAGGTTGGATGCTGATAAGCCGTGGATAACAGCCCGTACGATGGTAACCACAGCATCTACAGCATTTGTAAGGATCCTTAATCCAAGCGACACAGAATGCGTCCTCAATAAAGGAACGCTGGTCGGATTATGCGAAGAAATTTCCTGGTTAAGAAGCTGTCGGGAATCTGAGGTAAACGTGAAACCTGGGCATGTTAAGCCTTCAGTGGATGTTGAAAAGTTACTGAATGACTCCAGGAAGGGCCTTACCAAGGAGGAATTTCTTAAGGCGCGTAGCTTACTGCTGCGATATCGCAATGTCTTTTCTACGCATGACGACGATATTGGAAGAACTGGAGTGGTCCAGCATGAGATCGACACTGGGGAAACCACGCCTATCCGACAGCGCCCTCGTAGAGTTCCAGTAGCTCGGGAGAAGGAGGTTGAGGGCATGATCGAGGAAATGCGAAGAAGCGGAGTTATTGAACCTTCAACAAGCCCGTGGTGTTCTCCCGTAGTTTTGGTTAAAAAGAAGGACGGCACCATGAGATTCTGTATTGACTACCGTCGACTTAATGATGTGACAAAGAAGGACAGCTACCCACTTCCTCGAATCGACGACACCTTAGACACGTTGAACGGAATGAAATGGTTTTCAACGTTGGATCTGAAAAGTGGCTATTGGCAAGTCGAAATCAAGGACAAGGATAAAGAGAAGACGGCCTTCTCTACTGGCAAGGGACTCTGGCAGTTCAATGTTATGCCATTTGGACTGTGTAATGCACCAGCCACATTTGAGAGATTAATGGAACAACTATTAGCTGGACTTCTAGGAGAAACTTGCTTGGTCTATTTAGATGACATCATTATCGTTGGTAGAGACTTCGATGACCACTTGAATAAATTGGAGCAGGTGCTAGCCAAACTACGAGGGGCAAATCTGAAACTCAGTCCGAAGAAATGCTCGTTTTTCAAACGTAAAGTGAATTACTTGGGACACGTGATTTCAAAAGACGGCATCCAGACAGATCCTGAGAAGATTAGCGCCGTGAAGGATTGGCCGACGCCAAAAGACAAGACTGCAGTACGTGCCTTTTTGGGGCTTTGCTCATACTACAGACGTTTTGTGAAGAACTTCTCGGATATAGCAAAGCCTTTGCATCAACTAACGGAAGAAAAACGATCATTTGACTGGAACGAACAATGTGAGTCAAGTTTCAACGAGCTTAAAGGAAGACTTTGTGAAACGCCAATATTGGGGTATCCAGACCCGAAAGTGGATTTCATTGTGGACACAGATGCTAGCAACACTGGTATTGGAGGTGTCTTGTCGCAAAAGAAAGGAGATAACGAAGTTGTGATTGCATATTTCAGTAAGTCATTGTCGAAACCAGAGAGGAATTACTGTGTCACTCGGAGGGAATTGTTAGCAGTTGTCAAGACGTTACAGCATTTCAGCAAATACCTGCTGGGAAGAAAGTTTCGTATCAGAACTGATAATGTCGCTTTAAAGTGGTTGCTAGAATTTAAAAACCCCGAAGGACAAGTGGCAAGATGGATTGAACAACTGCAGGAGTATGATTTCATCATAGAACACCGTAGTGGGAAATCACATGGAAATGCTGACGCCCTATCACGAAGACCTTGTGCGGACGACTGTAAACATTGCTCAAGACAAGAAGACAAGGAATGTGTTCGCATGATAAGAACTGATACGGTTAGCGACGAGTGGAATGATGAAATCATGCAGCAAGCGCAACAAGAGGACCCTGACGTGAGACCCATTTTTGATTGGATTAATGCTGGTGCGCCTAAACCTAGATGGTGTGATGTAGCTCCAATGAGTGCGGTAACAAAAAGCTACTGGGCACAATGGGATAGCTTGGTTATGCATAATGGCGTTCTATGTAGAAAATGGGAATCAACAAATGGGAAGGATGCTCACCTGCAAGTCGTTGTCCCGAAGAAAAGGGTGAAAGATGTTTTGAGAAGCTTTCACGATGGAGCATCCGGTGGACACCTTGGAGTAAAAAGGACCCTAATGAAAATTCGGCAACGCTTTTATTGGATTCACTGCCGAGAAGATGTTGAAAACTGGTGCAAAAGGTGCGTTAACTGTGCATCAGTCAAGGGACCGCATACCCGTAGCCGAGGAACACTCAAGTTGTACAACGTTGGAGCCCCTTGGGAAAGGGTTGCATTAGACGTCGCAGGACCATTCCCAGCATCTGACTCCGGAAACAAGTACATTCTTGTCGTGATGGATTATTTCACGAAGTGGCCTGAAGTATTTGCCATTCCAAATCAAGAAGCGGTAACCATAGCTGAGAAGTTAGTGAACGAAGTATTCTGCCGGTTTGGGGTACCTCTCGAAATCCACAGTGATCAAGGTAGAAACTTCGAATCTGCGGTCTTTCAGGAGACTTGTCGCATAATGGGAATTCATAAGACGAGGACTACGGCGTATCATCCACAGTCAGATGGAATGGTTGAGAGATTTAACCAGACACTGGAGAGACATCTAGCTAAGGTCGTTGAGAGCCATCAAAAAGATTGGGATCGGCATATCCCCCTCTTCCTGTTGTCTTATAGATCGGCAACTCACGAAAGTACGGCGGTTACTCCATCGTATGCGAATTTTGGAAGAGAACTCCGTTTGCCTGCAGATCTCCTGACTGGACGTCCGCCCGATACACCAAGGACCATCACGGAATATGCAAGTGATTTGCGGGATCGGATTGATGATGTTCACAGCCTGGTACGTGAACACGGGCTCCACGCTAGCATAAAGATGAAAACCCGATATGACCGGAAGTCTTATCAAGTGGGTTTTGAGGAAGGTTCGTTGGTGTGGCTACATAACCCTATGCGACGAGTAGGAAAGTCCCCGAAACTATCTCCGAATTGGGAAGGGCCTTACAAGGTAGTCACCAAAATAAACGACGTCACGTATCGAATCCAGCGGAATCCTCGTAGTCCGAGCAAGATTGTTCATGTTGACCGGCTGGCCAGATACCACGGAAATAATGATGCTCGGGACGAGCATGTCTTAGGAGGGGGTAGTGTTACGCCGGTAGGTTAGTTCAAAAACTTTGAACGTCAATTTTAGTGCTTTAGAGGCGTTTTCAGCAGGCTGAAAAGTCATTTCAGGCCGTTTCAGAAGTTGCTCTATCACATATCTAAAGATCGAAATTTCACCCAAGTTGCCGTCGTTTTCAGGCGCCTGAAACATGTTTTCAGTCCGTTTCAGGGCACCCTCTATCAGATGACGCCATAACCTGAAAACCCGTTTTCAGGCGTTTTCAGGACCCCTTATGGGCCTCTGAAGCACAAATCGTTATATGGCGAAATATCCCGTAGGAGTGACAGAGATAGCACTAGTAGAAAGAGATAGCTATACTCGGAACATTCGAGAAGTGTGTGACAGAGATAGCACTACTAGAAAGAGATAGCTATACTCGGAACATTCGAGAAGGGAGTGACAGAGAGTGCACCATTAGAGAGAGACATATATGGCCTCGAATGTTCTCGGCCCTCCCGCTGGACCTTACTAGAATATTCGCGTCTTATGTGGACAACGCATCGAGAAAGCGGTTCCGCGGGATATAAAAAGGCGCCGACGGCCGGCGCGAGTTAGTTACATTTTAACTGCGATCGAATGCTAGTAAAAGGATATTCGGAGAGAAAGACTCTCAAGTGACTAGTTAGTGCGCTTTAAGTACAGTTCGTCTGAATAGTGAGTGCGTAATTTGTGTAATAGTGTGTTTGTGTTAATTAGTGGATTTTAAGTACAGTTCGTGTGAATTGTAAGTGCGTGATTTTGGTAATAAAGTGTGTGTTTTCATTTGTGGATTAATTTGTGCTTTTCTATCAAATACGAACCCCTCGCTCGTAACAATATCTCTAAGGAAACGTTGAAATATCAAATTAATATTGAGTGTGGATGAAGTGGTTGGTGGCGAGGGAGGCCTATGTTCAGCAATGAACGTCTTGGGCTGATAGATAGATAGAAGTTTGGTTAGTTCAGCTGTAAGTGTTTGACTAATTTCAAAGTACATTTTATTTCTTACTAGTCTTACTTTTTACTAGATTCATCATCAGGAATTCGCTCGAATCGTGGTCGCCCGTGTGACCCCTTACATATGTATTTTTACGTCACCCTAGGCGGTAAGAAGGATTTTCCACCCGCTACTCATGGACAAAATTTCGTTTCCTGGCCAAGGCAAGACGGAAAACTTTAGACGAACCACCGGCGGTAATTCCTACAGCCCCAGATCGCATATTCATAGTCACAACATCTGCGATCTGGGACATTCACGAATTCAAGGTATGTAATGTACTAAAAATACTTAATTTTATGATTGAATCTTGAGTACTGTATTTAGACAATTAAGAACGAATTGACTGTAGTTTAAGAAAGAAACCATCTTATTCTTCAGAAGGATTTTGCGTTTAATTTTACTGGTAGTTTAGTTTAGGTTTATTAAATGACAGAATTCTGAGGACACTTTTTGAAGTCAGTTGAAAGTAAACTAAAGAATACTTGTACCGATGTATTATGACTGTTCAAAATAAAAGCGTAGCTGCATAGCAAGTAAAGTAACAGCCACTTTAACACCGCTAGCGTGAGACCTCATGAGACGATTGTCTCTGAAATCTCAATCAAAATAAACAGTATTTTAACTCAATAAATGCCCGAAGCAAAACATAAACTTGCATTAACCCAGTAAAAAAAAAAAAAAATGTGATAAGCTCACTCGCTGGCCAGAGCTTTTCTCTGAAACTCAATGCAAACGCAGAGAAGATGTTATAGGATCTCAGCATTTGCATGGAGTTCAAACAACGTACTGTGTTTGTTGACTTTGTTGATCATGACACCGAGCTGCCAGCACTCAACACTCGCAGCGTGGCGTCCAACACGACACGATTAGCTCGCTTTGATTTCTACATGTGTGAACGGTGAGAAAATATTAAAATCATTTTAAATGTCTTCAAAACTATATTTTATTTTGTATTTGCTAATGAGGCAGTTGTTGATCAAATGAAAATAATACACTAAAGCCAAACAGAGGACGTTTTTTATGGACTAAGGCCGCGGTTCCACCAGAGATGCATAGCGAGGGATGAGTTTTGGTTAACCAATGGAATAACTTCATTTACTTATCCTCGGTCAGCGCAACTGATTGTATTGGTTAACAAAAACACATCCCTCGCTCTCGCTACGCATCCTCGCACTGGTGGAAACGCAGCCTTACAGTTGGGTAGGAAATGCTCATGGCAGAGGCGTAGTTATCGTCGTATCAGTCGTATCAATGATACGGGGCCCCCGATTCACAAGGGTGCTCTCCTGTCTTCGGGGGCCTCCCGACATATGTATCTTGATACAGGGTCCATCCAGGGCCGATCACCTAACGGCTAACAGATGCACAGAAATATCTGTATCAATCGATGGCTTTATAGGTACTGCCTGTGACGTCCAGGGTTTCAGGGCGGGAATAGATTCAATGAAACACGTAAACGGGTTTACCGTCGACACGATCTGCCCTTTCCCGTTGACGTCTGTCTTAATAATGGCGGCAGCGGGCAGGTGGTGGCAACACTTTATTTCATAAAGGTGTCTATACACCACACCATCCTCTTTTGATAAATTTGAAATAGTTTTATTGATAGCTTACTTATTTACTTATTGCTAGTTATTAATATTTCATATCGAGATTGCATTACATGTACATTTTATTTATTCCCGGAATTTAGACTGATTTATATTATCAGTAATTACAACCCTTAGCGGATTCGCTCACTGCTCCGTCCGAGTGAATTGAACTAAATTCGGGGCCTACATCCAGACGCCCCACACCAGCCAACCACGCCAAACACCAAGGCGCGAAGCATTTGCTCAGACTCAGGGTTCAGCTGAGCACGGTTATTGTGGCGCATCGCGTACATCCAGCACCTTCGCTGAGACAGCGAAGATGATAATTCCACCATTAATATGGATTGATTTCGCGTCGGCGCAGTGAGCAAACCAGCCAACAATATTTCAAAGTAACGGGTATGCGCAACAATAGCAATACCCCGGTCACTAGACAGTAGTTAAAAATGTAATATTTTCTAATTTAATTCTCAATCATGAATTTGAATGTACATTGAAATATAACAATAGTTTAATCTTATCAACAACTGTTTTGTAAGTTTGTAATAAATGTGTCATAAAGAATTATGTTTTTGTTTTGTTACTATTCACTTTATTCTCCGTTTGAGACAAGGCTTTTAATCATAAATCTATGCATATAAAAAGTTAATTTTAGTGAGGACTTATACTTGTTTTTTTAGTAGTTTCAAGTTCAATAAGTTGTCTTCACTTTTACTTTTTTTTTTTTTATAATCATGATGCACTAAGAAAATATTGTCAATTACTTGTTATTAATCGGAGGACGCAATGGATTAATGCGATTATTAAATATTTTGTATTTGGTATTGTGTCACAGTTATTATTATTTTAATTCCCTTGGCAACCATAACATTAAGTTATATTTATTTACTCGTGAATTAATCTACTGTAGAGCAATTATTTTCTAAAATTTAGGAATCTACCAGCGCTTCCAACTAAGGCCTCCGTGAGAAAGAAGCGCCGCAAGAAAACTCACAGTTTGCCTTTTCAATGAAATATACATTTTCCAATTTTTGGTATGAATTTAAAAATCTTCTCATGAAATGTAATTATTTCAGAATACTAAACCGGCGTTGATTAGTCAGCGTTTGAAATGAAAAATGTGTTTTTTTTTTCTTTATAAATTTTATTGATTGGTATATCGACCATAATTTCAAATACCGTAGTAACTTTACAAGAAATCACGAATTCCTGCTGCATTATTGAAATTTACATTGAAAGTTACAAATGAGTATACCTCAAGGAGAATAGATAGGTAGGTATATACACTGCCTACGTCTCTTATGAGGGCTCATGCATATTATAAACGCTGCATATCTTAATGTAAAACAAAGTCTTCAATTTGGAAAACCCTCGTCTAACCCGAAGTTTATTTCACTTTACCATTTGATTCAGGGACAACACCGTTTTAATGCATGTATGATTAATGATTATGAAGACGCGTTTATCATAAATAGAGGTACTACTCACATTCGGCGCGACGTCTTACTGTTAGTGGTGCCAATTAACGTAAAAAATCAGTTTATTGCGATATTCGTTAACTTTTTATTGTATATCAGTTGAGTACCAATTCCTTGTTTGTAACTGTATTTTAATATAATTATTTTTTAAGTATCATCTGAATGTGCACATTCCAAGTACTACTGAAACATATATGTGTATATATATATATATATATATGCTACGCAGTTTACTTCTGTTTTTTTTTAGTGCCTGTCATCACAGACTTACTACAAAATTTCAATAGAATAGTCTATTGTTTTGCTCGACGTTAGTACCAGTCTTTCCAGACTTACTACTTTTGTCGTTGTTAGTACCAGTCTTTCCAGACTTACTACTTTTGTCGTTGTTAGTACGTCTTCACAGACTTACTAATTGTTAGTACCAGTCTTCACAGACTTTCTAATTGTTAGTACCAGTCTTCACAGACTTACTACTTGTTAGTACCAGTCTTCACAGACTTACTACTTTTCTCGTTGTTAGTACCAGTCTTCAGAGACTTACTACTTAGCCCATTAGAGTAGATCTTTTATTTACTTGTTGTTAGTACCAGTCAATTTCGACTTAGGTACTACTCGGTCCATTAAGAAATAGATGTGATTGTCAGTACCTACACCTAGGTATTGTTTAACGTAGTGTTGACGTGTCTACTACACTACCCAGCGAACACTACGAGTATCTAGAACAAATGCATGGCATATATGCATATACTAATACGACGTTATATTAATATAGATACAATCCCATAGAAATGCATGCCATTTATAATGCGAGTAGATTTTAGTTTGTAAAACCTGTTTGAAATTGGTGTAGTTAAAAACCCTTTTTTTTAACATACAAAGGATACATACAATTTCGCGCATGTGAAGTCCAAGTGTGACTCGAACACACGACCTCTGTTTAACCGGAACATTGCTCTAATGCCCACTCAGCGTTTGTATCTCACGCAATGTGTTCCCGTGACATCCAAAAAATCATTCATATTGCGCTTTTTTTTTTTTTTATATTGGTTTTCCTTTTTAGTTCTCACTTAATCTTTTACCGAATAATGATCTTCTCAATATGCAATATGTTCGATTTAACTATAAATTATCGTAATTTGGAATTTCAGCCACCAGGTTGATGATTTAAATTTAACATGGAATTTACGTCGTACTTATGTATTATAAATATATTTTCTTTTAGTATTTATTAAACTATTTTCTTATAATTTAGGAACATATCAGTATTATTTTATTACACAGGAAACGTTTACTGAAGTCTACTATTTTCTCGTTTTAACGCGTAATACTTTATATCATCCAGTCCAGACAATACCGTGCGTTTTCCGTGGCTGTACAAGTTGCCCTGTAGCGCATTTGGTTCTCTATGCAAGGTTAAATGTTACTTTTGTTTTTACATTGCTTCTAACCCTGCAAAATCAAACCAAAATGGAAATTCACTTTCAACCCGCAATTAAGATAAACAATTGACCAACTTTCAGAATATGAGAAATTAAGAGGGTTGTCATTATATTTAATATTCAGTTATAGC
This sequence comes from Apotomis betuletana, assembly GCA_932273695.1. Lineage (NCBI taxonomy): Eukaryota > Metazoa > Arthropoda > Insecta > Lepidoptera > Tortricidae > Apotomis > Apotomis betuletana. Next base: position 21,936,720 of record OW026312.1, read on the forward strand.
ATTAAATGCCTAAAAGACAAGAACAACACGCTACTTAAAGGTTGTCTGAAAGATATCGCTCTTTAGCTATTAGACTGCATGTTGTTTACCTCCATTGTAATTCTAATTTTACTTGTTATCCTTGTTTATGTGTGCAATAAAGAATATTCAATCTATTCTATCAACTGGCAAAATGCTTTTATCAATTGCTCATAGAATAGAATTACCTATACTCATACTAGTTAATTCACAATGCGTAATAAATGTCGAATTATTCACAATTACTAGTATAATTTACCTATTCCAGAGAACTATGACAATCAGGTCAAATCGACTCAATTTCTAAGCGAAGATTTGCTTTAAACGCCACAAACTGGACAATTCGTTTTAAAATGTCATTACCATAATACTCATGTTTTACTCGTAATCGTTTATTTATAATGCACGAATACTTAAAATGACAAATAAGTCGTTATTTCTAGTATATAAATATATTCTTTTGTTATATACTTTATTCTATAGTGAACTCAAATCAGTCAAATCGTTTCAACTTCTAGACAACGATTTATTTAATAGAGTATAATATATATAACACTTATTGTCGATTTAGTTCCAATGCAGATAAATCAATACCATGTTTTATTTGTTACATATCCAATCAATTTCGCGATAATCCCTCTACGACATGAATTACTGTAGTATCATTCGACTTCCGAATTTGACACGGTGTCACTTAAAGTCATACAATTATAACGGCCATAAATGACTTCATGTGCAGTAAAGGGTGAAGAGATGTCATCTGCGCAACACTCACTTGACAGTCCAGCCTCTCGAATGAGACCTCCAGTAAATAGGGTCTAATGCGCTTGTCATAGTTTGAGGGCATATTTTATTACTCGCACCCCCTTTACGGCCATTTATCAGTCATACAATTTAAAATTTAGAAAACTATTTTCTCGGCCTGTCATTGCCAACGCACGACAGCTTGTTTGGTAGTTAATTTCCGTACCTTTACGGGCTACTCTAAGGGCTGATACGAGATCTTTCCGCCTGTCATTGCCAACCAATGACAGCTTGTTTTGTAGTTGTTCACCGCTGATACAGCTGAACCGATTCTATTTTGATACCCTAATAGGGTTTTGTTTTCCTCAAATCCTGTTGGTTTTGCCTCCCATATCCCTATATTTTAATTACGTTCCCACTTTCCCAGTTCCTTTATTTGCTACTAGGTATCCAAATGTTAGGGTAGTTTATTTAAACTAATTCCATTACAAATATTTGAATTTCCGATGCTTTGCAGCATCTACATGGCTAGCACAATATTTTGCCGCGACCCCACCCGTGGCGCGACTCAACACCACCCGTCTAGCTCGCACGGCATTGAAATGAAAGTGACAGACACCCTGTACTCAAGGAGTAAACAGTTGACGGGCTAGTTAAAATATAATTCTATTTAGGTGCCAATACGGTATTTGATGACAGCTCAAATCAGCTATTCTTAATGAAATGTCAAAACGGTATGTTAGTACGAGGAACCGATTAATGCACATTACTCTCGATGTCACTACTTCATAAATATATAGGCAATTAGTTACGTTAATTTTGTTCATTCAATTTGTTACTTTACTACCAAACATCGGTCGATACTTCGGTTGGCTTGGCCAAAGGAAACGTACGAGTACTTGTATGGGGGCAAAACAAACAGTACCAGGATTAGACCTTGATTTGCATTTTTTGTTACCCGGATTATTCATTTACAAAGAAACCCGAAGAGTTTTCTTGATTGCTACATAACACAAAATACAAATAATTGCATATTATTATTTCCAAACACAAGAAGTGAGAAACTCGGTGAGCTTACGCTCTTTTGTGTTTGTTATGTTATATTCGCAATACTTAGTAGTTATTGCATACCCTTTAGTCACACTTAGGTAATAATGAAATAATGCACCTTATTCTGCAAGTAGGCAAAGGGCACCTTTACATGCCCGAGTCTACCGGCATTTCAGGTATATGTATTATACTCATACATAAATATTGATTACGTCTTCGGTACGGTTGTACGAGCTGTACGACTAGGTAAGTACATACATCTTCTGTGTTATAAAGTGATTACGACGCCAATTACCATATAGCATATACAATGTGTTACCGCCAAGTAGGCTCTTCTTAAAGCAGAGTAAAGTAACATAGATCTTTAACGTATCCATGACCTTAATTTAATTAATTAACTTAAATCCAGGCTTTATTAACTTTCTAACAAAATTTTAATTGCCAGTAATGTACAGTGAATAAGTTGACAAGTGAGTGTTAAATGACAGCGTGATATGAGTAACGACAATTACGCTGTACACCCACTACATTGAATGTGCGGATTTAAGAAATTTAATTGTGCAGTAAATCACATAAGTATACTGAGTAATTATGACCTAGTTTGTAAGATTTTTCTAGTAACTAAGCCAATCCAAAAATATTAAATACATGTTTGCTACGCCCTGACAGGGCCTTGTACCTAGCTTTAAGTACTTGGTCGCAATAAATTATTATTGTTATTATTTAGATGGCTATATTTGATAATTACGAAAATGTATTAATGAAAAACATAGACGATATACCCGATATAGTCGGTTAAGTTACATTGTCTCACCTGTGTTAGTAGGCCAAGTGAAGTGACCGTCAAATATATTAAAATCTGTTGTTCTTACAATTACATGTTTTGACCGTGTCACAATTTATAGGTAAATAAAACCGATTATACCGGGGCTAGATTGTCTAGCTTGATAAATAATAGTTATCACTTATGTTTTGACACCTTTGTTGATGATATCAACATCCATTTCCAATAAGTAGATACTCTTACTACGGCTAATTCCTCTGCTTATTTTTTGACATAAGTGCACAAAGTACTGGTCAGAATGTTATGCGACTTTTGTTGTAGGTACTTTAATATTCTAAACCACTATACCCACTTTTTCCTTTTCTTTTCCTTTTACAGAAATTAATTAAAAGGATTCCACTGATTATTATTATCGGTTATTTGTACACTTCCTTGTTTCGTTTTAATCCTCTTCGCCATTGTGACGTCCAGGGTTTCAGGGCGGGAGTAGATTCAATGAAACACGTAAACGGGTTTACCGTCGACACGATCTGCCCGCTCCCGTTGACGTCTGTCTTAATAATGGCGGCAGCGGGCAGGTGGTGGCAACACTTTATTTCATAAAGGTGTCTATACACCACACTGCCTATTCCTAGTCTCTCTCCAAATATTTCGTTTGAGAATGGCTGACGATAGCAATTGTCATCTATTGCTACAGTTCTTCCCACATAATTATTGTTATAGTTGCTAGATTACGGTATTTTCCTTCACCAAACCTGTGCAACGCGCACAGACTTCACAACTATAGACCTGGAAACCGTCGGAGGTTATGCAAACCTAGTGCCGCCGCGCGCGGCCAAAATAAATATCAACGATGACACATTTACCATCGTGACGCAAATGCTTAACTCCATAAATTATGGTCGCTATGAAGTTAATATAATCAGCATCGCTATGAATGTAGTAACTGTATTGTTACTACTTGACACCACGGTCGCCATTTACGTGCAGAATGCCAACTTTCGCTCATCATACCCGAGGTTGGTCACATCGACATTCACCACAATGGCTTTTAAAGCGTGATTTAAAAAATGGCTTATCGAGCAAACATTCTACACAGTTGATGATTTTTTTAAATGTAAATTATTTAATTTATACAATTATTGACATGTACTTAATTGAATAATTATCAATAAATGAGCTTATGGGTTTAATGTGGTTGAAATTACCTACCTCTTCACGCCGCCTCAGACTGATAAATTTTCCTATGAACCCAGGCATGCATAAAACTATGACTCGCCTCATCGCGTTTATTTATATATTTATTTATTTATTCACATAATATTTACATAGCATTACAGTAACACCAAAGCGCTATGAAACTAAATTAACTAAAACATAACCTAAAACAACATAACTCACGTACAAACACTCGATTCTGTAACGTCCATCACTTCGCAGAATCTCAAACATTCACAGCACACAGCCGCCCAACTCCATGCAAACAGATCGCATTCCGGTGCTGAAGAAGCGCATTGACCACCACCAGCGGCGAGTTTATATCGAAAGTAATAGAATTAGTTAACAACGAAGAGTTGTGTGTACTAAATTACAGCGTCTTTCTATTGATTTGCTTAGCGTGCTTCTTTTCATCAAATGATATCAAGGCCAAACGCAAACCCGTTGTTTGTGATAGGGCGTGGCCACATGTCCACGACACGGCGTCGTAAACGTAAAACGACAACGTATATTCGCACGGTGGATAATGTGTCGCGCTCCGACGCGACACCGTGTCGTTTTACGTTTACGACGCCGTGTCGTGGACATGTGGCCACGCCCTAACTTATAAGACTGGATCCCGAAAATATTCTTTGGAAATATAAAATAAAATTATTGGTGTTTAGCATATCCTATTGTACAAGGTAGGCGAATGGCAAAAAGTTATATATTAACATAAGCATAAATAACTATTTTATTTTATGTTATACATCCGCACTTCATTTAGTCATTCGTGTAGTTGTTCAATTACAAATTAAATAGTTTCAATATTGTCAAATAATAAGTATATCACGAAACAAAGATGCACTAAAAACGAGACTCAATCATGAAGACCTCGAAAACGTCGTTTCAGAAATCAACCAAAAAGGAAATACAAAGACACAAAGGATGTCAAATCTCCAAGGTTGCGAACTACTTCTTTGATTCCTTTGCCAATCAGCGCAAGGTTGTTCGTAAATTATTGCTCATTACCTATCAAAACGCATGTTTAAATGTTGTGAATGTGACGTGCACCGGATATTGTCAATAATACTGAACGAACCACAAACTGTTTCCTTTCTTTGAATATTCCCTTCTTTCACATTAGTTTTGGAACGAGTAAACAAGTACAGGAAAAAAAAAATAGAAAAAAACCAAGAGCATGTCGGGCCACGCTCAGTGTAGGGGTCCGTGGTTGCCCATCTTTCACAATAGACGGGCTTAAAACCGCTTTTTAAATTACGAGAGAGAATTCAAGCTCTATAAAAAGGTCGTAAACGCCAAAGTATCGGTAGTTATCGATTATACGCGCCAGATTGAGCGGAATATGTTAATGCAGTATGGCACTTAACTAATATGTGTAACGTTCAAAGTATAAGGACACCGCGCGGCACTTACGTCATTTTAAAGAAAATTCAGAAATTTTGCGATAAATCAAAAATGGCTTGACCGATTTTATTCAATATAGTTTTCATTGAAAGTACTTATAAGGTCCCATTTTAATTAATTTTTCCAATTTTTTTTGACCCGTGGTTGAAAAGTTAGAGGGGAGTGTATGACCCCCTATTATAGACCTATTCAACGACACCCCAAACACTAGTGTTGGAACAAAAAAAAAACCCCCCACTTTAAGTGTACGAGAGGTACCCGAAAAAAAGTTCTTTTTAGTTTCTATTTTACCGTTTTGTCGCCGTGATACATACACATACTCATACCAAATTTCATCTTTCTAGTACTAATGATCACGGAGCTAAGCCGCGGACGGACAGACGGACATGGCGAAACTATAAGGGTTGCTAGTTGACTACGGAACCCTAATAAAACAAACGCTTCCATCTTTACTTGTATTTACTATCTAGGAATAAATGCGCGACCATGGCTAAATTCATGGAAGATAAATAAAAATCTAATCTTGCTGTTTGCATGCCTTCTACAAGGACACGCGTGCGTGCACGTAATCACATTCGTATTTGATGCACGCGTGCTCCCAAACACGCTCACAAAATTGACAATACAGATAATTTTTATGAATACCTATTGATATTGAGGTTAAATAGAAACACAAAATTTCACGCAATCTACTACATTGCACGTGGAGATTGAACCCACGGGCTCTACTTATATGAAGTATTGCTCTGCCTCCTGTTTATTGGCTAGACTATATAGCGACCAGCCCCGGCTTCGCACGGGTTTATATGCATGTATTATACATATAAACCTTCCTCTCTACTCACTATCTATAAAAAAAAACGCATCAAAATCCGTAGTTTTAAAGATCTAAGCATACATAGGGACAGACAGCAGGGAGCGACTTTGTTTTATACTATAGTGATGTGGGACCTTTAGCGGACAGCTACCACTTGTTTACTAAACTATAATATTCCTATATTTTGTTATCGCTGTATTTAATTTTTTTTTGGATATTAACACAGTAAAATAACCCCTCCTGTCAGACTGTACTGAGTCAGCCGTGTCTAGCTAATGGCTGACTCACCGGCGCACAGGCCAACTGATTTCAATACAAAGATCGTAATGACTCACTGTACTGTGTCTCTGTCTATATTGCGTGCTCGAAATTAATCAAAAGCATTACGCGAATAGATGTGAATAATCGAATGGTACTTAGTATAGTGTACGACAAACGTACTTTATTACTTACTAGCTGTGCCCCGCGGTGTTACCCGCTCATCCCACGGGAACACTCAATTTATTCGGGCTGAAAAGTATCCTATGTCCTTTCCCGGGCCTCAAACTATCTCCATACCAAATTTCATCTAAGTCGATTCAGCGGTTTAAGCGTGAAGAAGTAACAGACAGAGAGACACACTTTCGCATTTATAATATTAGTATGGATTAACTTAGTCCACAACTCCTGAACTTTGTAGTAAAATTTCACCTTTAAATAGTTTTTAAATAAGGACTTATCTAATTTATGGTTTAGATTAAATGTCCCAAGTCCCAAATCCCTACTGTTAAACCTAATAAACCGATAATATTTATGTATATTATATTAGAAGTCCGACTTCTTGGTAACTCCAGAGACATTTTGAGTAACGACGCAGACAGTCAAAAGTGTCGGAATATTTTTTTTCTAAATTCATACTTAGCTCAGTTATTTCTCCGGCGATTATTCTTATCTCTATAAAAATACGTCGATTTTGTAGTACCTAGTCATTTATGTATAATGCGCAATGAGTTCGATGCTACTATTTTTACGTGAGATTAGGTATACACTCGCTTAAGTTATTAGTTAGGTTGTCTGATATTTATATATTTATTGTATTAATATTATAATCTTATACCTACTAGCTGCGCCTCGCGGTGTTACCCGCTCATCCTACGGGAACACTTAATTTTTCGGGATAAAAAGTAGCCTATATGTTAATCAAGGGTCTCAATGTTTCTTTCTTTCTTTCTTTCTTTCTTTCTTTCTAATCAAGGGTCTCAATGTAAGCTACCTTCATACTGAAAGAAAAAGTAACAAACAAACACACTGAGAAACTTTCGCCGTTATAATATTAGTATGATAATTCACTCATCATTGGTTAAAAAAAATACTGGCGTGGTTGGATTAATTTAATTTGTAAATCATAGTTTTAATCCTAATAATCCAACTTTACTTCCCTGCAATCAACTAGCTATAAAACAAATACGTCACATGCCGACACTCAACAGGCGCGTATCTCACACATTCCGCGGATTTATTTTAAATCTGACTAATTCACAGACAACACGGTTTACAACCACGACTGAAACGAAACTATCAGCGCGTACGCACCAAATGATTATACGAGTAGTCTTTCTAATTGCCGATTTGAAGACTGGTGAAGATGCATTATGATTTTGTGAAACATGTAGCCTCATTATTTTTAATGTGGGTCCACATTTTTATTTTATTTACTTAAACCATTGATACAAATATCAAAGCACAAAGAAAAATTTCAATGCTGAACCTGCCGGAAAAGACCGGGAATCGAACCCGGTACCTCTGGATTACCTGCCCAGCGTGTTAACCTCTTTTGTGATCTTTTATCAATGGTTCAGTGCATTATGATGTTCATATGCTCAGGGGCTCTAGTGTAAGTTTACTATCAATACAAAAAGCGCATTGAACGCGTTTATGACCATATTATTTATACGGAAAACGTAAACGTGTTGCTTTGGAATCTTACACTGATATTCTGACAATTGGTAGGAAACCGATTGTCATTTGTTTTATTTTTCCTGACTCGTGCGATTGTCGAATGGTGTTAAGCTGACGGTTTAGACTACGATACTCTTCGTGAATACACTGAATCAGTAAAATGTCTGTGTGTGAAAGCTACAGCCGTAACACGAATAAAATAACAGACATTAATATTTTCTTCAGTTTCCGCAATTGGCACACGTTTAAATAAAACATTATATTCATTATTTGAACCTGCCTAAAGTTTCATTAACATTACATTTACCGTTCTCATAGGTTGACGTTGAAATATATTTATTGTTTCATTTAAATAGATATTAATTTCTGATATTTGTGTACCAATTTTATCTCTAATACCTAAGTCGGAAGTATGTTACAATCAAACGACATAATTCCATATCTATTAATCAATCACTATCACTACATAGTATAAAACAAAGTCACTTCCTACTGTCTGTCTCTCTGTCCCTATGTATGCTTAGATCTTTAGAACTACGCAACGGGTTGGTGCGTTTATTTTAAATAGATGGAGTGATTCAAGACCGCAACGGATTGGTGCGTTTATTTTTAATAGATAGTGATTAGGAAGGTTTATATGTAGATATAATATAAGCATAGGTATAGCATTGCACCCGTGCAAAGCCGCTAGTTACTGAATAAAACAAAATGACAATAAGTATGAAAATTTCTTAAATCATACAATTCAGTAAAATCTTTTTAAAGAACAGTCACACGTGGAGTCCCGAAGTCTCTCAAAACACTCGGAATGTACGTTTTCCGGGAACATTTCGTGCGTAGGCCATAACGATAGACATAATAGCCTCCGATGAAGCGTGAGATGACAAATGTCGCGCGGGGCCGATTCTGACGTCGCTAGATTTCGATCAAATTTTCGTGTGACTCGAGCGTTAATTTGAGATGACACTCGTATAAGATTTACATAGATGTTTATCTACACGTGACTGATGTAAAGGCATACTTATGCACGTATAAAATTAGGCTGCCTGTTCACTGACCCAATCAGGCTGCGTCTTTGTGAAGCCCAAAAGAAGTGCATTAAAATCTGAGGCATGTGATTGGTCTCGGTCGGCAGCCTTACGCGACCCATAACATAATATTTTTATAGTATAGTGAGAGAATTTACATATGTAGGTATGTTTTATAGCATTAATATCGATTGTATGATGATTTTTATTGGCTATTGTGTAATAGTTACATACATAAAGTACTTTTACCAGCTTGATGTGGTGTTCACCACTGGGCAAAAGTCTCTCCTTCAGATTTGCACGTGTGTCTGTCCATAGCTGTAAGTATCCGGTACTATTACTAGAACTGCTGTCTAAACTCGTGAGAAAACTATTGTGGGCAATACGAGTATAACTGTACATATAGACTTTGGAGTGAAACGGCTTTAGAGTTTAGAATAAAACGAAAAAGCACGGGCAAAGGGATGCTATAATCACTATTTTGAATCCCCAACAATATCAGGAATGTATTTTTTGAAACTCTCATTTAAATATTATTTATAGTGCGTCGTGATGAATGTGTCTGTGTATCAAATCATGTAACGTCGCATGCGATTTGTCACCGAGAGAACGTTCGGCCCGCCCGCGGGATGGAGGAATGTCTGACTCAGTTGCTTCCAGCTCCAAACCGACTGCAGAAAAGAGGAGGGTTTCAAGTTGATTGAATGGACTGGGTTTTTATAATAATATTCAAATTATGTAAGGTCGCGGACAATTTGTCATGCGGAGAACGTTCGGCCCCCGCGGGAAAGAGGAATGTCAGTACCTCTACCATAACTGTGACACGCGACTCTTTGACGCGCGACAAATACTACCTGTCACTCTCCTTTCAATACCATGCGAGCAAGACAGGTGATGCTTAGTCGCGGGACAAGCGGTCGCGGTAAGATATGCTAGCCCCACTGTCTACAAATCAGCACGAGTAAACGTGTGAGTTAAATCTAGTCGAGGCAAGCAACACAAGAATAGCTGGAAGCAGTGGTAATATTGAGCCAGCGTCTTGCTACAAGTTCTTTTTAAACAATTCCTAAATTTTCCGAACGGCAAGCCACATTCAATTTATGCTGCCCTGGTGCTCCGGTTCAAATATGAAACATCTCTTCCGCGTTTGGACTTTGACCTCTATCCCCTGTGAGGCTAAGGTCACGACATGACCGCCTTGACTCGCCCAATGGCAAACGTAAGTCTTATACCGACATGTACAGTCGATTTCATTTACTTACGAGAACAAAAATATCTGAACACGACCCTATTGTCAGGAGCTTAAAGTCGTGTTCAGATATTTTTGTTCTCGTAAGTGTGTAAATGTAAATGAACTCGACTGTAGATATAGGTTAAGTACTCGACTGCTGGGGGTGGCAAATATGCTTAGGTACATACCCGAAACAACATGGCAAAATGGCACCGAGTGTGCTATGCTAAGCCCATAACTCACTTAGTTAGCTTAACTCGGTTACCTCATCACAGCACTAAGTAAAGCACTTATCAGTTGTGTGTGAACGACTATCGAAATTTCTGTTAACTGACCGTTGGTTAACTAATATAAACCTTATTGCAAAGTGTTAAGTCTATGGGTTGGATTTAAAACTAACAGTGTTTTTGTTTTACCGTTTGCTGTGGCTGTACCTACTATGTTGTGCGCAAGCTTTCTAGTGCCTACCTATCTCCCTACTGTACTGTTTCAGGCGTGAATACTTCTGACCGTTTCTGCTCTCCTAGTCCCCCGTTTCAAATATTGAACAACTTCCGCGTCTGTGGAGCGATGGAATCGCTGAAAATGCTGGAAATAAGTTTGGTCATTTATTAAGTTCCCTTAGGCTACGTAAGCACCGTAGCGTAACGTAAAGTAGACAGGATCGAGCAAAAAAACTCAACAGTACTTAACTATTACAGTAATATGAACTTAACTTATTTTGTTACGTACGCACTCTACGCACTGAACGCATTTTGGTATTTCTGGGCTTCAGATCGCATAGTGAAATTTACACTTAATTGTGTATACCTAAGTACAAGCTAAATGCACATATAGTGTAGGTTCAATTTAGTACAGAGGCCAGAAAAAGGTAGTACCTTACCTACATGGATGAAGACATTAAAGACGCATTTCCTTGTGCATGACTACTTTGAAGTACTTTCTTCAAATAAAAAGGTAGTACAACATATTTATGTATATGTTCGAACTATTTTCATCAACATCAATATTTAACTTTATCTAAAATTTCCACCGACTGGAAATGCTAACTTACGTTAAGTATATAATTTTGTACACGCCGTTTATTGTATTTGTATCTATCTGTTAATACGTTTCAAAGTTTGGAATAACATACAATATTGTAATTCATTAATAAATATGCTTATCCGCCGGGAATATGTATCTGGAATCAAATATACCATTGACCTTTTTAATTAAAGAAACTTAATTGTTTTTAAGGTCAGATCAATATTGTCCTGTACGTCTAGCATAACTTTGACACGCGGCTTTTTGTCGCGCGACATATACTACCTGTCACTTTCCTTTCAACGCCGGACGAGCAAGATAGGTGATGGTGAGCCGCGCGATTAGCGAAGTCGCGGCAACTATCTTGCCGCCGGCAAGATATGCTAGCCCTGCTGGTCATCCTGACAAAATAGTAACTTTAGCAACGACGTGTTGAAAGATCGACAAAATAACTTCCACTATTCCTGCTACCCTAGTAGCCTGTTTCAAATATTAAACAATCCTTCCGCATTGGGACTTTGACCTCTGACGCCCCTCACTGCCCAACCACCTGTGGAGTGTGGAGTTTTCACGCCCACTTCGTCCCTCCCCCATTATCGGGATAGGGATCACCCCTATCCGGTGCAGTTGCCTCCTCGTAGCTTATAGTCGCCTGGTATTCGAGGTCGCGGTGCGGAGAGATTTTTCCGTGAAAACAGTTTTTTTCCTATTTTTCTTTTCTCCAAGAATTTCTGGAGAAAATTTTATAGTGCTGCATTTTCCGAGCAATCGTTGCGTGACAGCTCTTTAGCTAACAAATTACTCGACCTAAGCCGAGTGAAATTAGAGTGGGATGCGTGTCTATTAATCGGACCTTTCACTCTTCTAACAAAGAGGAAAAGAGAGATCTATGATAGAATCGTCGGTGGCTAAAATCGCTTTTTTACTGGCGCCAAAAGACCATTCAAAACAACATTTATTGTGTTTACCGTCGCGTTCACGTGTATTTGATTACGGCATAAAAGGTCGAATGTGAAATGTTTCTCTTTAAAACTTGTCATCAGCAGGACGCGTCAAAACATTAGCTCAAACTTAGTTTTAAGTGCTTTGTCTGGGAACATGAAATGGTTTATATTTAGATTTATAGTAAATGCAACAAACAACGACCATTTCGTTCTCACAATTATCCATATTGTATACTTACATAAGTGTATTGGGTGTATTTGGGAAATCACGTTTAAAAGATCTAAGTGGTACAAAAATAAGGCATGACACGCACTTTTGAACTCGTCATGAATCAGTCAACCCTGCGTGAGCGTGACTATTCGTGACACAAACCATTTCTTAAGCCTTTTTTCAATGTCAAGGAATCGCGTATTCAAAGGTCTAGTTTGATCGTCCCTTATGATAATAAAGGTAACAATAAAATGCCTTCAAAAACCAAAGTTTACCATAAAACAGCGGCATATTTACTAAAAGGCCTGCTGAAAAGAAAGAAACGCCAAAAGAAATCTCTTAGACTGGCTTATCACTAACGATAAGATATATTTAAATAAATAGTTAGTCTACATTTGTAAACTAATTCTAATCATTTTTAGTTTTTACACCGCGCACCGTTTGAGCGCAAGATTTCCAGTCTTGTGTCTTACTTCCAAGAAAAAAAAATTACTAATTCATTTTCTATTCCAATCTTCAATCCACCCGGATAGGGGGGATTGAGTGTTAACATTAAACTATATTTACCGTTTCTGGAACGATTCTAATATCAATATCTCACATTGATCTATACCAATATGAATGTCTTGATCCTAATATATAAATTAGGTTTTAAAATCAATACCAGAATACTTAGTTAGCAAGTGAAGAGCAAATATACGAAAACCAAGGGTTAACTGCTCGTTTTCTCATTCGCGGTTCATCTCAAAATACCGCACGCACTCATGTCATGAGCGTTCGTTTTTCAGCGGGTTCAGTCACTCGCTGACGCCGACGATTCATACAAGCGATGACAATGTTATGACCTTATGACTATGACTAGACATGTATTTCTAGATGATATTGTTAGCATTATTTTAACAGCGCAGTGATATCACCGGTTGCGTAAGAGTAAAATAAATGGCAGAGTAATGACGGGCAGATTACATCGATCGATATCATTCATTGAAGCCCAGAGCTCACTACAGTTCTATAATAAAACACTACAGAAGGCTGTGTTGAAATATTTGCAATTTCTACGTAAGAGCTGTATTTTGTTGGTTGTTTGGTCGTAGAGGGTGGTGAGGCGACCAATCGGCTACGAACACGCGCCGAGTTGTCCGACAATTGGAATTTCAGTAGGAGTCAGTTTACTTTAATTGTTTTGCATAGATCAAACTAGTACAAATGGTGGACATAATGACACAAGGCATTCTCTACCAGACGACCATAGGGCTACACAGAAACATTCAGTTGGTGCAGGGTCACGCTCGGAGACAATTTTAACAAACAATTTTAGAAATACATTATTATGCACACACTTAAACGCTTACACAAATACATTAATAAATAAATAGATAAAATAAATAAAAATAATTATAATATGTATATATTAATACATACATACATATACATTATACATTAAAGCATTTGAAGCTCGTCCATTCAGACCATGTTTTCACTATTACTAATTACGTAATTATGCTAAAAATACAATGATTTTTATATGTCCGCAGCTCAATAAATAGACGTTAACAGCACAATAAATTAAAAAAGGTAATTGTTTTAGGAGACCAGTCTTTACGAGTGTTCGCAACACATCGCTGTCTTCGCGCGGACGTCACAGACAGTGTTCTTTACAAAGCTGACCTTACGACACCACATCGTAAAATTCACGCTCGCTTTACAAGTTTACACGTACACAACGTCATCCCATAAAACTCATTACGTCATTAGTAAAAAGTATATTCTCGTTGTTAAACAGGTGATCGGATAAAAACGCTCAACGACTAGAAAAAAACTAAAGGTCGTCAAACGTCTGAACATCTTTATTTAACGATTCAGTATGTAAAATAGATAATGCAACATATAATAATAAAGAAATTAAAATACTAACGATAAACTAAGAACTTAACTAACTAAAATAAAAGGCTAAAACAGATTAAATTTAATATTAAAAAAGACTTAAAAAACCCCTTTGGCATAGTCCCGAAGACGCTGGTAGCATTTCCTCGCTGTATAGCAACGCTAATGCGGTGAGCGAGGAAGCTGCCAGCTCTTCGGTCCCCCGTGATGTCGATTCAGTTAAATCTACTACATGATGTCCCTGGCCGGTGAGAATTTGTTTGGACATTGTATTAAGCGGCTTTCACTTGTTTACTATTCTAACACACTCACGTGCAATTGTTAGGAATGACCCAACATGTTTCGAAGTCGTGTGGTGTGACAAAGTTACGGCGCGGTTTTTCGGGTCGCAGTCCCTGATGAAGAGCTCTCAGATTGCGATTGATTGGATAATACGATAATTAAGTATGTCTCACGAAAGTTTTAACACGGTAAAAATCTATAATCCCTGGAAAACTACATACGTAGTTCCATATGACTGAACAGGTGGCGCCCCGCTACAAGCGTGTCAATTACAAAGCTAACGGCAACCTTCCGCCGCCACATCGTAAACTCATGCGCATTGAATTTGCGTCAATTGTGGTAAATTTTCCTTGCACATGATTAGAATCCTTAATAAAACTCTAGTTCTCAAAACACCACAAAAATACAAGATCCTGGATTCGACCGAATTTTTTAACACGCTTTTATTAGTTTTTCATGCATTGTTGTAGAGGCTTAAAAGTGAGCAAATAGATGAACGTGCAAATTTTGTGAACGTGATAATACGAGTTCATCTGTTTAGCCGAGACTAAACATAGAGCTTTTCACGACTAATGCGAGGAAATATATTATAATATGAGTGTGGTATATTGGTAATTAAAAAGGGCGGCTTTTTGCCGCGTGAAAACTCGGTTTGTTTGTCAGTTTATTGGTATGTAAACTATAAATATATTTAAGTCTCGTAAGCAATTTTTATTCTACTTCTAATTGGATAGATAGTTCACTTGACAATGCAATAATTTTGTATCTTGGAGCTGATCTGACGATGGAGACGGAAGGTAACCGAAGGAACTCCTTAATATCACAAGATAAACCCATCGTGTTTGGTCTTATTTAATTGGTAATCAACATTTGTGTATATACTGTAGGAATGAAAAGCGAGTCTCAGATTATTTTTTAAATAAATGGGTCATTGTCAGTTAAAAAAACAAAAGTTGTCTTTTCGGTGGCCAATAGTTAACAGCGTATGTGCATAGAAGTTATGTTTTTAACACGCAAGCACATAGAAAGGGAAAACGTCGTTTATCCTAGTATAATTTTGATCGGAAAACTAGGCCTAAAGTCCTTAACTTTGTACGTGTCCACCGATAAGCTGCGAACCTAAATCTGACAATGACCCAAATAAATCATGAAATAAATTTTCTTTTTTCCTGATGTCAAGCTAACATTATGCATATTGGTCCTAAAGATAACTCTAAAGATACTTCACCGAGATGACTCCTTAATGATGATAAGGGAATTGAATTAAGAAGTGGTGTTGGACATGATGATAATCATGACATTGGTAATGAATATCCCATTAACACAACAAACTTGAGTACTTACTTAAATAAATAATTTTAAGGATGAGCCGAGTTTCTTAAATTGTACATATATGTGTCGGAACCTGATGTTTCAGGCATCGTGTTGGTGAAACTGCATCTTTGCGATGAAATTCACAATGTTTAGATTGGGTATCAAGAATATTTCCTAAATACATAAATACCGAGATTTCGAGGTGCAACCTCTTTTCAAATTATATTTTATTTTTGATTCTATTGCAACATGTTCATATGATCACGAGCACAGTTGTAAAGATTACTAAATCCCGTTCAAGTAATGACGTCACTGCCCGAAGCGGCTCTGACGTCACTCCGATCGCTAATGAGAGCGGTTCAAGCATTTGTGTAGCAACACCACTATAAATAAGATATTAGTAATTCTTTCTTATGCACCGAAGCTGCACTATTCCTTATTGGCAAACGTATCTTAAGTTCAATCTAAATCCATTTAAGATAATTATATTACAGTGTAAATAGATTTTAACACATTCACTGCCAACGATTTCGTAGCTCTACGCGCGTAGCCGATATCATGGGGAAATGCGTATGTAGCGAAAATTTACTACGAGCACATCGCCCACGGAGCGGGTTCCCGGTGTTGAATGAGTTGTCTGATTTCACTGTTCGTAATTTTCATATCTGTTCAAAAGAAAAACTCAAACTAAAAATATGAATATTTACGGGTGAGGACTTTGACCGTAGTAGAACAGAAACGTGCAAACAGCAGCAAACCGCAATAATACGTCGATGTAGGTAATCAGCGTAGCAAGAAGACATAGCACATTTTATGATACATGGAGGATTCACCGTAAGATAGCATAGCCGTCTTTATTGACCTCTCTAAAGCATTTGACTGCGGGCATCGGTAGGTATATATTCGTGCACAAATTAAATTACTACGGCCTAAACCGAAGCCCTAAATCATAATTATCATGACCTATCGAAGCCAAAGAGTCCAACAAATTGCTGTTAATCAAGAACTGAATCAAGTAGTTGGGATGATCGCAGTACCGCAAGGTTCAATTCTGAAGCCATTCATATTCCTTATCTTCTGACAAACTTTATAAAAAGTATATATGAAAATAATTTCAGAAATAGCAGTTAATATTGGAAACAAATATGATAAATGAAGGCATTCATTTCATCATGGTTGCGGTCAAGATTGTTTAACTTTACTTTTTAAATGTTGAATTAGTATCCAATGTCTTGGAGATGTGGGAAGATGAATGAAACTGTTGAACAAGAATTTCTGGAGATTAATCCTGATTTATTTTCGGGTAACATTTAAGAAAACAGGCTTAGTTATGTTAATTTGTGAGACGCTCTACATTCACCACAGAACTATTTATTTGTGTTGAAGGAATGGTATACAGGGGAATGGGATATTTATTACAAATGCTTACTTTTTATTTTGTAAGGCTTATTACACATTAAATGTAGAAATAGGATATTTGTATCTCGCTAAAATTAAAAGTAGCTTGAAGTTGTTTTAAACTTACTTTAAACTTTAAACTTACTTTAAACTTTATAATTATAATTATATTTTGAGTATGAATCCGACGAAGATATCCTTTCGAGTAATTTGCTATGACTGGCAATGGGCTGCGGGAATACTCCCGGTCCCGGATTTCCACATTAGGAAAATATTTCCGGGGAACATTGGGAGTATAGGGAATTTACATTTTCAGGTGACATTTTGTCATTAACTATCACTTTTAACTAGATAAACATTTACTTACATAGAGGGTGTCACAAAATATATGATACCGATATACAAAACCTAAATTCCCCCTTTTTCCAGTACGGGAAATATTCCTGCTTGGAGAATATTCCCGAACACGGCCCATCACTAGCTATGACAGTGCCCGTGCTAGACCCCGTCAAAATCGATATACAATGGAAGACAGGATAGGATGTACTTTGTAACCAATGTATTTAGTTCTACTATAAATATAAATGATTGTATAAGTGTTATTTACGAAAAAATTACTAGGTTTTGAGTTTCTTGAGGCTTTCTTTTCAACAGCGCAGCGGTCTCCTCTTGGGAAATGTTGGTGGATTCTCAATTGTACTTACTTGTAAAAGTGCCTTTGTGGCGTACTTACTGAATAAATTATTTAATTTCCTTTCATTTCATTTTTCAAGAAAATAAGTGTTTAGTTTAAGATTTCTTATGTAATATTATTATTGTTGGTGTGCAATAAAGTATTGTTGTATTGTATTGTATTGTAGCCTCTTTTAAAGAACCACCCTGTATCCCGGTGTCCACGAGGCGGAGCCGGACGCCCGTATTTATCATAAACACGCTATATTTACTGATCCCAAATGCAAACAATAAATTCTCCGATGGAAGAAAGCGAATCTAAAATTAACCGCATTAGCGTTGTATTTAAGACACACTTCCTCCCGCGCACAGACTAACAAGCGCAGATGTTTCACGAGGATCGAACGAAATAAGAAGGGCTAAGGAAAAGGACTGGCTGAGACTCATTTGTAAAATTTTACAGTATAGGCAATTGAAGTGAAATCACCTTATGGCTGTATGACGTACGTAAACTTACATAGAGAAATCGGGATCCAGTGAATTAGAAATAGATCATGAAGAACAGGGTAATTTTAAAGGCACACACAAAAATAAATTACTTGGTCAGTTTTTCCCCTTTCACAAGAAGATAGTTAATATAAGAAGCCTAATTTCGAAGTTAATATCGGACTGTTAATAATAGTACACTACACCACATCATTGGATATTAGCTTGAATCGTCACTAAATATTTAGATGTATCGATAGCAGTGTGAAAGTCTATCCTGGACAATTAACCAAAGAATCATTCTGAGTTCAACCAGTTAAATTTCGATCGTCTGCAATACGAGTTTATGGAAAAAATAGATGATTATAATAATGTCATCTGTTAGCAGAATTTCCAATGGCACGTTTCATCTCTGTACTGTCTCCATACTAGTAATTACTGTTTAAGTTGTTATTAAGTAGTTAGATGTCTCAATTGCCTGGTAGATGGCGCTGTACCGTAGAGCGTGAATTGTGAATCACGCGAATGTTTATTTTCTGTAAAATGCATAAGTTTCTGTAAACCGCTAATGATTATTGTTATGTTGTCGATATGTGTGGATTACATAGTTCAAAGAATAAACTTACGTTGTATTGTTATCAATCTCGGTGTTTAATTCTATCCCCTCGAGAAGTCGAGACCATAGTGCATTTTGTACAATTACTGTGTGCCAAGTTCCATCTAAATCCATTCGATCCAAACATGTAAACACATCCAAATGTTCTCGTTTGTAATATCAGCAGAATATTAGGAATATCGTATGCGAGCACTTGTACTGTCAATAACTAGTTGTGATGCGAACATTGTAGCGCACAAGCGCGAGCGCACATCGGGTGGCGAATAACATTAAACACAATCTACTGACGCACCACTTCGCTAACGGCGATGTATATTTAGGACTTCTACGACATACACATTATTGAATACTTACAATGTTCATAAGCAAGCCAGCTTTCAACAATTTTCTTGTACAGGACACTTCACAGGCATACTTTTAATGTTTTCTTCGAGGACTATGTATACGCCTATCTAAATTCTTATGATTGGTATACAAAAAATTAGGTTAAGTTCATATTACTGTAATATTTACGTATATTTCCTAAAAAATTACTGCCTCTTGACGTGTTGAGCTTCTTTCGGCGTTTCTTCTCAACAGTGGTCTCCTCTTGTGAAATGCCGGTAGACTCAGACATGTAAAAGTGCCCTTGTTGGTATTTGCAGAATAAATTTCACGCAAATTGGTCCACAATCTTTAAACAATGGCTTCTCTATGTTGAAATTTATAGTTACGTTTAAAACGTTCTATGTCCCAAGTGTCCCAACTGCTAAACTTAATAAACACAAAATATGTACATTAAAAGCTCGAATTCTTGTCAACTCCGGAGATATGTTGAGAAACGCCGTAGACAGTCAATCAAAAGTACCAGTGAAAAAGTCAATTCGCGCCAATCAACATAATATACTTTTTTCCCATCCTTCCTATCCACGCGTCGTCTCATGCTAGCCGTGACTTAAACATTGAATGCCTCCTTATCCAAATTCATCTTTCACATAATCGATCAATATTTTCGTTGATCTTCTCTCCTCACAGTAACACAGAATATGTAATAAAAATAACCGACGACAGACAGAAACAATGCAACCTCCATGGCTTCTTAATCGGCTGAGAGGCCATGCATTGACACGGTGTTTAGATCTAAGAATAGCTGGTTCACTGACAAATTTCTGTGATGGGGTGTCATCTTGTGTGGGATTGCCTATTAGCTATCGCAACCACTATAAAGCTGCCAGTCCACTGAAGCAGATCTGAGAAAAAGAACCAATCCGAGAGCATCTTTGTGAAGCCCAAAAGAAGTGCATTTAAATCTTAGGAATGTGATCAGTCCACTTTATATTTTATATATGTTTAGACAATTTCTTTTCTCGGAGCAGCTTTAGAAATATGCATGAACCCACTTCACACGCTCGTGACCCGCCCACTTCTTATATCGTTTACGTGAAAATGAGTTATCGCTCGATAAATCGTTTGCGTAAACAATCGCTTTATGTATGTACGATTTTTATTAGCTCGGGAATTAAACTGGAAACTTTTTCTTTTTTGCTGGATTTTGACAGGTAAGCGCCCGAGGTAACGGATCCAGCAACAGCAACCGGATTGCTGATGACAATATCACGCCATTGACAAGCATTTTTGTTTTTGGGTTCTGAACCTCCGAATGAAAAAATGGGAACCCTTATAGGATCACTCGATTGTCTGTCTGTCTGTCACCATCGGTTTTCTCCAAATCTCCTGGACCAACCAAGCTAAAATTTGGTTAATATTTATTGTAGCATCGTGTCTTATGTACCTATCTACAAAAAATAGTACATTTATAGCGTCTGTTATTCGAATTAGTATTTTGAACTACTAGTCTTTACTCGTACGAGTCGAGTACGAACTGTACCTCTACCATGAGTTGCTTTCGAAAACTGTCGACACGCTGACTATCCTCGCTTGCGAGGAAACGCAATTCGAATAGAGTTACTCCTACACACGTAAATTGCGGTAGTGTGAGTGTATGAGACGCTCGCCAACGTTTGTTCTAACTTCACACCGAAACAATCTGTCTCTTTCTAACTAAACTTAAGAGAATGAGGAAGATTCATAGCGGCCAAAATAAAACATGGCGGATTTACGGTAGCGAGTATCGTTTACGTGACGTGACAATGTCGGCACCATGAGATTCAAATTTGACAGGTTCACCTCGAAACTATCGAAAATTACGCTCACGACTGTAGTTATAACTCTCACTGCCAAATCGAAGGGTGAAATCATATTAGATTTTTTGTTTTATAATGTTTTTCAATTATTAGTGATACAAATAATGTCTGCAAGACATTTTTAGAGTAAAATATGTCAGCGAAGCCTATAATAATATGAAGAATAACCACGCTGCAAGTTATGTACAAAGTGTAATCCGCTATGTGAAAAGTGAACGTTTTAGTGAAAGATGCTGAGTCAACGAAAGTGAAGGCGAAATTCCGGCTTGAGGATGCAAGCATACAGTTGCTTTTTGGATGTGGGTCCGTCGTCGGTCCGAGGAGCCTTCATGCACTTCTATACCTACAGTGCTAGTGGAAAAAGTTTACTCTGTCTACAGTGACAGCTGTGAAAGTAAAGGGATTACTCAGAAAAACATTAAAGGGACTTACTTCCCTTACAGTACAGACCACTGCATTATATATATTATTATTATGAATTCATTTCAGAAGCAAAAATGAGGACAATTGACAACTGCGAATTGAATCAACATGATTACAAACATACTGGTATTATGCAATATTGATTGCACTGCTTTATCATTGATAAACAAAAATAAGCCAAAGTAGTGCTAAAAGAAGTTTATTCAGTCTTTCTGCTAGAGTGCAAAAGTCATTTGTATTTTTAACACAATGATTGTGATTCTCTGTGATGCATGTACATTTTTAATATGTATACTTTACTCTTGTTAATATGGTTTGGATTTGAGTGTGTTGAGTGTGACTGCACAAGGATTGGTGTGGTGCTCTTAAAAAAAAGGCCTCCGATTTCTTACAGGGTGTCCACATGTAGCTGTTACTCACAGATCCATGTTTGTAGAACACAAAATTATGACAGTTGTTTCCTTATATTTGTACTGTGTCTGCTTGTATGTATTTAAAAATAAAGACCAACTAAAAGTCTCTAGACAAAACACATACAAACTCCTAAGAAATAAAAATGAATATTTAGTACCCAAGAGTAATTTTAAATATTTTGACAAAACTAAGCAGAACTGCAATTAGAGCTTATAATAAATTGGACATTAGTATTAAGGAATGTAGTAGCTACAGAGTATTTGAACGAAAATTGAGAGATTATTTTACAAATAGACCATTCTATTCAATTAAGGAATTTTATGCTAGAGCGCTAGATTAATTTTAAATAAGTATTCAATGTCATTATTTTAATTTTCATTCAAATACGACATGTGTATAATTAAATTTATTTTGTTATCAATAATGAATTGATTTTACTTGACATTGTATTTATTTTAATTGAGTATTTTTTTACTTTTACTTCTATTTTATACTTGTATTTGCACGCATTTAAGTATGTTTTATTGCAAATAAATTATCGATTGATTGTTATCTTAAATTGTATATGTTAAGAGGCCTTAAACATTATTAAATGTACAATTTTTCATATAACAAATATATTGATAATTTCAACAAACTATTTAATGTCAATAATACTTTTCCCTGAGTTCTAGATAGTAACAAAGCTATTTCACATTTTTATCGTGTAAAGTCGAATATAAGTTGAAAACACCACTTTGCTATATGAATTTTGTCAATCTTGAGTACTTTTTGGGAAAAATTATCAAGTACAAATTCAAACTGTAGGTTTCAAATATATCAGTTCTAACTAAGTAATAACATCAATATATTAAGGAACATGTTTGATCATAGCAAAAAAGCCTTAAATAGAGGGCAAAATCAAATCAGATTTTAATTCTTTTACCTTGCTGTAGTGAGTAGATTCCTTCACTAGCTCAGCTTTCAATTTCAACACTAATAACAACTTTTCAGGCTTGCACGTCAATAACTATTACTCAGTAAGTCCATGTCTTTTAATTTTTTATAATGAACCTTTTGAACGCCAGGCTGTGAAACTATTTAACGTGCCACTGAAGTCACTACAAAACATAAAGAAGTGCTCCAAAAGTAGTTGTAGCCTTTTTAATTACAAAGTTTTTGATTGAAATTTGGACGACTGTGGCCGACATGGCATCAGTGGCACGATTTGTAATTGACAGAAACAGCCGTCTTTCACAGGCTATAATATGAAATGTGTATGTACAGTCGCCATCAGATATATCGCAACATACAAGGCGTTCATAAATATGTGAACATGTACTGTAACGCCCTGTCAATAAGGGTCGTGTTCACATATTTATGAACGCCTTATATGCTGCGATATAACTGATGGCGACTGTACCTAGTTTGCCCAAATGTAAGTTTGGCAGAGAAAAATTGTTTTTTCTCAGCTAACCACAGCAGTATGGTACTGGAAAGTTGCCATAGGTAGCCAACACGTCAGGAGGACTCAAATAAAGAATATACATGATATAATCCGTTTAAACTGTTTTATTCATATAATTCCATGTTTTTCAATTTTTTGATTTCTCTTGCAACATGATAACATCTTTAGTATGTAAGCACATGTTAATAGAAACGCTTCTAATAAACGTTGTTATCTTTACAACTCAAAAAAATTAAAATACTTTTTTTAATTTCTACCAACAGGATATTATACATTACATTCAGTAATCAATTACTTAATCAAACATATACTTAAATGGTTTATATAGGTCACTATAAAATTATACTAAACAACAAAGGTTTCTTTTCAATTAAATGCACAGTATTTTGAGGCACTGGAATTTTTCAAAATTCTCATTGCTATCTGAAACATTACTGTCGGAGTCAGTAACCCTTAATGATGAGGAAGGCAGGCGACGAATGACCCTTTCAGAACAAGACATATCACTATGTGATTTTTCAATTTTCATCATCAAGGACAATTTTTCTCTTAGCCGTTTTGACAACTCCTGACTCAGATCTTTTTGGACGGCATAGAAAAATCTTGAAAGGTGATGTGTGTAACGACAAGTGGTAGTTGCTTTCATTAGCGCTGTGGTAATACTTAGATTTTGGTATATTGTCTGCACGGCCTTGCTTCTATAATGTACATTCTCTTTTGTTCTTACTCGAACAGGTTTCTGCAGGTATTAGAGGATTTTTGATAGATTACTATTCATCTTGAGTTTTTGGCAATTCTGAAAAAATAAATATTCAAGATAAGTAACATAATTTAAGTGTAAACATAAAAATTATAATTATATTATTAGACTTTTAGGGTTCCGTACCCAAAGGGTTAAAACGGGACCCTAGTACTGAGACTTCGCTGTCCGTCCGTCTGTCACCAGGCTGTATCTCAAGAACGGTGATAGCTAGACGGTTGAAATTTTCACAGATGATGTATTTCTATTGCCGCTATAACAACAAATACTAAAAATAAAATAGAATAAATATTTAAGGGGGGCTCCCATACAACAAACTTGTTATAGATTATGGTACGGAACCCTTCATGCGCGAGTCGGACTCGCACTTGCCCAGTTTTTGTAAAATTAGATATCATACCTGGAGGCTCAATTATTTATAGCACTATTCTGTGACAAGGACAATTTCTTGATGAGATCCAGTATCAGGCAGCCGCCTCTTGCAATCATCTTGACGGTGAAATTAACTTGGAACAGCCTCATCTGTAGGAAATATCTTCTGACTAAAGCCCTTTTTGTACTTCATGTAGTTATTTGGGTTTTTTCCATCTGAAATTTAACATAACTGATATACCAACTATCTTATACCATATTCTAATATTATATTTATAACAAAACAGCACATAAAATTATAAAGAACATAGATAAGCTAAACAACATAATATAAAAATGTTTGTAATTCCCGAGTGACGTGTTGTAATTTTGTAAACAATATAGGGTTTAATAAATCTAAGGCCACATCCAATAGGTTAGGAATTAAAGATGTTATTTTGTTTTGATTTAAGTATACTGATAGTTCTATCCACTAGCTCGTACGTAAAAAAATAATTGTTACTTACGTGTGATTGAGTGTGATCTTCACACATAAATACATTAATGTGATAGAATGGCATTCGGATCTCCCCGTAGCCACATTTTTCGTCTTTTGCGTTTCGCCGGTAAGAAACAAACAGTTTCTGTGGAGTATTTATAGATGTATCTGTACATTGTGGCACTACACACCAAAAAAACACTACCTTTATACCATTGTATCCAAATTTTTTGAATAAAGTCGATGAATCTCACTTTTCTATTTACGTTTTATGGATGTGACGTCACGCATGTCAAGATTGTGAATGTCAAATCAAAGTGACTGGCGCGCGGCGCCATTAAACCCGTTCGAGACCTTCCGATCCGATCCGATTTATCGGAAGAAAAGTCCTAACAATTGCACAACACATTATCCGATTTCTTTCGATAAATCGGACAATTGCGCTACACATTATCCAATTGCTTCCGATCCGATTAAAACCCGCTCCAGACCTTCCGATCCGATTCGATTTATCGGAAGCAATCGAATAATGTATACATAGTGCAATAGGCTAGTAGACTCAGTTTTGAAATGTATTTGAAATGGTTAATAATGATCTTACTAGCTCAAAAAAAAATGTCTTGTATTTTTGTGAAAACTAGAAAGCTAAATTTTATCAATTGAATATTAGAAATTTTATTTCAGTCAAAAACGCCGTCCGCCATTTTTGCCTTTTGCTAATCTGTGGTGTGACGTAGAATTACCGGTAAATATTGGAAATTCGACCGTCGTATAGTGCCATTCCGCTCACTCTAATATACTTTGACAGGAGATCGAGAGGGACGGCACTATTCGAAGCCGTCAAAGTAGACTCAGTTTTGTTTACATGACCGATGACGTCACTATCATAAGCGAACATGGCGGACAGCGTTTTAAGCATTTCAAAATACAGATTAAAAACCATATTTTCAAATTCAATTTTTTCAGCCATCTTTCACTTTTATGAATTGAAAAATATATAATAATACAATACTTTATTGCACACCAATAAAAGTTTACAAAAGGAAACAAGACATATACAATTTATAAATAACGGTAGACAACAGGCGGTCTTATCGCTAAAAAGCGATCTCTTCCAGACAACCTTATTATTATTATTTTTATATTTAGGTTTCCTTTGCTAAATACTATACGGAATATTATAAACGTTAGTTTATTACAATTTGATATGAGTCAACTAGCCTATTGTCCGATTTATCGGAAGAAATCGGAACCCGTTCCAGACCTTCCAATCCGTTCCAATTTATCGGAAGAAATGTCCTGAAGCCCGCTCCAGACCTTCCGATCCGATCCGATTTATCGGAAGAAATGTCCTAACAATTGCACTACACATTATCCGATTTCTTCCGATAAATCGGACAATTGCACTACACACTGTCCGATTGCTTCCGATAAATTGGATCGGATTGGAAGGTCTGGAGCGGGTTTAACAATTGCACTACACATTATCCGATTTCTTCCGATAAATCGGACAATTGCACTACACATTATCCGATTTGTTCCGATAAATCGGATCGGATCGGAAGGTCTGGAACGGGTTTTAGAGTAAGGAAAATTCAATAGAGCTCGTGTTACTTAGTAAAAACCTACGATTATATCTGTGTCTCTGCAAAGCACGTCAATTTTCCGCAAGAAAAAACGAGACGACAGATACTTTGTGACGACGATTTTTGTCAACACGTCGACTACAAAGAAAAAAAAAACCCATGAGTCAAAGTTTTGATTGTTAGTGACGCCCAAATAGATTTATCGATGCGACATCGATAAGACTACTATTATATTATATCACTACATAGTAAAAAACAAAGTCGCTTCCAGCTGTCTGTCTGTCTGTCCCTATGTATGCTTACATCTTTAAAACCACGCAGTGCATTTTGATGCGGTTTTTTAAATAGATAGAGTGACTCAAAACTCTCAAGAGGAAGGTTTATTACATAGATTTTGGAAGATAGGGCGTTGAAGACCTCACACCGTTCAAGCCTAAACGTCACAAAGGCCTCTGTCTGTCCAAAAGGCCAGTCTGTCAAGATTTTTATGCTACCATATAAAGTAGGGGAGTAAGCAGATGATAATGACATCACTGACGATTATCTACAATTTTTTTCGCATTAACTCGCTATGCTTTGACTTAAATCTTTATTGAATCTTCCGCAAAGATAGCATTCCATAAGCTTGGAACCCTTTTCAAGGTGAGGCTGAATTGAATCGCAAAACTTAATCTTGGAGATTTTTTATAATGCTCTGTTTTTTATCTTTGCACTAAGAAAATTGTAATAAAATCCAAGTGAACCAAAGCGATAACAATAAAAATACATACAAAACCCGCGTATTTATTTTAATATTACATTCTATGTTACAGGATTAAAGTTAAGCATAAGAAGTTATTTTTATGGATAAATCAATTTATTGACATTAATTGTCAAAAGTTCATATTTGTAAAGGTGAAAATTAATATAGACATAAATTCAAGTGTACAAATGCAATACTCTCTGCATCGTGTACACTTGAATTTATTTTTCTGTAATTATGTGAATAAAAGTAAGAAAATACATAAAATAACCGAAATCTACGACAACTATGCATGCATAGAGCTGTAGTCTTCAACACGGATAGTGAAAAAAATTAACTGTCAATAATGTTAAGCTCAACCTCATTAGTTTTATTTTCATTAGACACTAGACTAAAGTAACCTTTCCATTGTGTCACAGTGATTACGTCCTTTTTCTGAGTGCAATAGAAAAAGTAATAAAATTGTAGTCTTAAAAATATGAAGTGTTGTCAAATCTTAGCAACTATAATTATAATGATAAATTTTTCGATATCGATAAACCTATTTGGGCGTCGCTTACAACAAAAAAAAAGACATGTGCTGAACACGTTGAACCTTGAATTTGACGTGTTGACAGATATTCTGTCGTCTCGTTTTATCTTGCGGACACTTGATGTGCTACACAGAGATAGCAATAAGGTCGTAGGTTTCTACTTAGTAACACAAACTCTATTGATATTTCCTTACTCTAAGGGCTAATATTATTCTTACTCAGACATGTCAATATAGTTAGAAAGAGACGGATTCATTTGATGTGAAGTTAGGTGTATTTGCGTGACGTATTTTACTACACGCACTTTCGAATCGAGTTAACGTTAGCGTGCAAATACAACTTATGGTGCCGACCACTTCTGGTAGTTATATACGTATCCGCTAGAGGCGCTGTAAAAAATCTCCATACAAATCCGTTACGTAGTCGCAAGCGAGGACGGTGTTTGTAAACTCATGGTAGAGCTACTGGTCAGTAGCGCGCTCCGCCCCCCCCCGCCGCGCGACGACCCGCACTCCACTTCAAACGAACGCGCTTGTCGCCGTTTTCATTAAATTATGGTTTCGAAAACTAAAAAAATAACTCCCCATTACTTTTATATAGTACCCATTTTAATATTTAAGCTGCCAGCAAATCAAAGCCCAAAATGCTTTTTTAGATGGAGACCTGTAGTTGCCATTAATATAAAGTTTGTTATCCTTCTGCTAATATTAGTCGCCAAGTCATTATTTATAGTACCTCGCCTATGATTTCAGTAATCTTGTTTATTATTTTTGCTACCTTAAAGTAGCTGCCATTATTTGAATTTTAAAATATCCTTAGTTTAAAGCTCATTTAATATAAATGATTGCCAAAATATTTAATCGCTGACAAGTTATTATTTTAGTTGCAAATAGTTTGCTGCTCTTTAATTTTTCTGTCGCCGCGAAAATAATAAGCCTATTTTTAATATTTTTTTTACAAATGTATAATTTTCAGATTTGATAAGTATTTGTAGTATTTGTAGTATGTGACGATATTACTTGCCAAATTTTATAGTTCTAGGTCATCGGGAAGTACCCTATCATTGTGATTCCCTTGAGAGTGTCGAAATGTACATTTTTTGCGATATAAACGGCCGTATCTTTTTTCACGCTAACGTAGAAGTTAAATTTTTTCACAGGTTCAAGGAACCGCAAACCTGAGTATATTATGTTAATTTCAACTGGATACCTCAACGCATTCTCGAAATAAAGAGTCTTGACAGATAGACGGACGGACGGACAACAAAGTGATCCTATAAGGGTTCCGTTTTTTCGATTGAGGTACGGAACCCTAAAAACCCAGCAGAGTAATTTTGCTAAGAGACAAGCTTCGCCGACAAAAGAATTGAGATCTATATGGGCGCCAAGTTCTTTGCACTATTTTTTTTAGATACAAGGACATGCGACATACTCAATGCATTTATGTTACTTGGGGTGTAATTCAATATCAAGATTTGACTTGGCTAGTTTTCACAAACTGACAAAATTTTATAAAAGTATTGTTATCAAGCTAACAGTATAAGTAACAGCATGAACACTAACTTGCGTACTTACCTTTACGAAAATAGGTTAATGATTAGACAAATATAATAAGTACCTAATATAAATTTATATGTAAAAACTTTTTCTTTCTCATTTAACAAAAATCGTGATTTTTTACTACTAATAAGTTTTCCATTAGAAAGTCATGTTAAATGTTAAAATTATAAAAAAATATATGCATTTGTTTAACTAATATGTACAAAAAACAATAAGCGACCGTTTCAAAGAAAATTACAATGTGTTTTATAAATCAACAAAAATTGATTTTTATCTGCAAAAAGTACCAATTCAACTTAATTATTGAGCAAAACACATGTACATAATTCAATTATAAACTAATCAAATTTCTCTGCACACACTTTGTCCCGCCAGCCCAGAATACAGAACCGAACAGGCTTTCAGAGCTGCATCTTGTGACGACGTTATGGACTTGGCCGCAGAAGTGTGAGGATATGAAGGTACTCCACTCGTGGTTGATGGACCATCAACTGGCACCGCAGAAGATGAAGTTGACAATTGGTCCTATAGCTTCCAGCCATAGCGTCCACTTCTTTGTAATGCGGGTCTTTTTTCCAACTTCATTTTGCACTTTATTTTCAAAATGATTGATCCACAGATATCTGTTATACGCAGTTCATCATGGTTTAAATGTTCTATGGTCATGCTTCCTAAAACAGAAAATTAAGTATCTTAACATAAATAAAATACAATAATAATAATTATTAGTAGTTTGTTTTTCTATACGAACAGGTCTAAATCAACACAATAATGGTTAAAGGCTAAATAGGATCACTTTTTTCTCCAAAAGAATTCACAATTCACTTAACTTGGGAAAAAAAATAAAAAATAAATGGGTAACCAATGAACACAACTTTTTTGTAGCGCAGGTCCTGAGAAATATCAATGTACTTAGATAAAATATTTAACATACAAACACCAATAGAATTAACTTCATTCTTTACAAATTGATAAGGCAGTATGAAGTTCTAACATTACAGAAAACATAGCATTTGAAGGTCAAGCAAATAGTTTAATTTTAAGTAAGTGCTCATCTCATTGACTGATATTATCTCAGTGACTTTGTAATTTGTTTGATTTGAATGATGTTCTACTATCTTACAAATTACAATAATTTTGGACCAGGGTCTTATTAATTATTCACTTTGTTTCTTTAAAGAATAAAAATGTGATTTGTTTATCGATATGTACTTTATTTCAAATGTTAAGTTTGTCTTAAAGACAACACTTACATATATACCTAAGTGGACTCGCCTACCTATATGCTTAAGTGGACCTATATACCTGAGTCCCATCCAGGGGACATAGGACATTAAGTCATATACCTGAGTGGGCCAATATATAGAAAATAAAAACTTACCGCAATTAGACATTTCGTTTGTCAGTTTTCCCAAGATAAGAAGACGAAGGTATTCAGATCCAAACAATGTCTATGAGCGGTTTTGAAGTCGTATCTATAAGAATTTGCTTCAAGTCCGTGTTAGGTGGCGTAGGTCAGTTTAAACAACTTAAAGCAAGGTTGCAAAATAAAATCACATTCAACTCAAACAATAACAGAACAAATCGAATCGCATGTCAGTGCTGCAAACTCCCACATCACGTGTTATAAACAAGAATGACAACAAGAAGGTCCTAAAAAGCAGGAGCCAGTCATAAATATCAGTAGGGCTACTCCCATGTTAAAAATTCGACCGTCGTATAGTGCCGTCCCTCTCGATCTTCTGTCGAAGTATATGAGTAAACGGGACAGCACTATACGCCGCTGGCCGAATATCGAACATCGGAGTAGCCATTCAGAATATTCAGATTCGTCAGAATCAGTCGCGTTTCGTTCCACTCACAAATCGGTTGACAATTATCGGATGTCAACGTTGCCAAATGACCGCACACTTATATTAAATATGGTGTATTTACACAACTTTTCTAAAATTAGGAGATTTGTTCGATTCCAAAAAGTAATTCTAAAGATTCTTAAAAATCATATATTTATAATCTGACAAATCAGGAGAGTTTGCAGCACTGTCAGAAGTAACGGTCTGGAAGGAATGGAATGCCTAGTTGACAGATTCATAGTGTTGCCAGAACGGATTTACGTTTTCGGAAATTTCGCAAAGGGCATACCTAATCCATTAAGGGACGGGTTTGAACAAAATCGGACGAAATCCAAAAAAAATAATAAGATCTATGCAATACTACCTATGGGATTGGGTACAAATTATTAATATTGGTTTATTCATCTATATATTCTTTATTTTTCATCTTTTTAAGCGTGCATAGTTTAAAATAAACTAGTCCTCCAATCCGTCTTAAAAGAGACGACGATTGTAAACGGGCGCTCGAGGTACGATTTGGAGTTTCAAAAAGCCGGGAAACTGACATTTTTTTATTGGTATGGCCACCCCGTCGTAGGCTGTGTGTGAGCGCAACAATGGGATACACATAAAACGCCATCTAGCGTTACCACTGCAAACAACTACGAATACTTGGATGCTGAAACATAGCTAACACTTTCGTGTTCTCGGTTGATTATTTATGATTATTGTTTTCTTCGAAATAAGATGATAAATCAGTTTATATTTTAGGTTTTGTTTATAAAATATGCTATAGTTTATTTTAATCACGAAAATTCTGCTTAATTTGGCTGATTCATATTTTATTAATTTACAAATGTTAACGGTAGAGCCATCTATTGTTCACTCTCAGTACTAAAAGTAACTTCTTCGGCTTGGGACCCCCTGACGAAAGTGAAGGCGAAATTCCGGCTTGAGGATGCAAGCATACAGTTGCTTTTTGGATGTGGGTCCGTCGTCGGTCCGAGGAGCCTTCATGCACTTCTATACAGTGCTAGTGGAAAAAGTTTACTGTGTCTACAGTGACAGCTGTGAAAGTAAAGGGATTACTCAGAAAAACATTAAAGGGACTTACTTCCCTTACAGTACAGACCACTGCATTATATATATTATTATTATGAATTCATTTCAGAAGCAAAAATGAGGACAATTGACAACTGCGAATTAAATCAACATGATTACAAACATACTGGTATTATGCAATATTGATTGCACTGCTTTATCATTGATAAACAAAAATAAGCCAAAGTAGTGTTAAAAGAAGTTTATTCAGTCTTTCTGCTAGAGTGCAAAAGTCATTTGTATTTTGAACACTGATTGTGATTCTCTGTGATGCATGTAAATTTTTAATATGTATACTTTACTCTTGTTAATATGGTTTGGATTTGAGTGTGTTGAGTGTGACTGCACAAACATTGGTGTGGTGCTCTTAAAAAAAAAGGCCTCCGATTTCTTACAGGGTGTCCACATGTAGCTGTTACTCACAGATCCATGTTTGTAGAACACAAAATTATGACAGTTGTTTCCTTATATTTGTACTGTGTCTGCTTGTATGTATTTAAAAATAAAGACCAACTAAAAGTCTAGACAAAACACATACAAACTCCTAAGAAATAAAAATGAATTTTTAGTACCCAAGAGTAATTTTAAATATTTTGACAAAACTAAGCAGAACTGCAATTAGAGCTTATAATAAATTGGACATTAGTATTAAGGAATGTAGTAGCTACAGAGTATTTGAACGAAAATTGAGAGATTATTTTACAAGTAGACCATTCTATTCAATTAAGGAATTTTATGCTAGAGCGCTAGATTAATTTTAAATAAGTATTCAATGTCATTATTTTAATTTTCATTCAAATACGACGTGTATAATTAAATTTATTTTGTTATCTATAATGAATTGATTTTACTTGACATTGTATTTATTTTAATTGAGTATTTTTTTACTTTTACTTCTATTTTATACTTGTATTTGCACGCATTTAAGTATGTTTTATTGCAAATAAATTATTGATTGATTGTTATCTTAAATTTTATATGTTAAGAGGCCTTATACATTATTAAATGTACAATTTTTCATATAACAAATATATTGATAATTTCAACAAACTATTTAATGTCAATAATACTTTTCCCTGAGTTCTAGATAGTAACAAAGCTATTTCACATTTTTATCGTGTAAAGTCGAATATAAGTTGAAAACACCACTTTGCTATATGAATTTTGTCAATCTTGAGTACTTTTTGGGAAAAAATTATCAATGAAAAATTCAAACTGTAGGTTTCAAATATATCAGTTCTAACTAAGTAATAACATCAATATATTAAGAAACATGTTTGATCATAGCAAAAAAGCCTTAAATAGAGGGCAAAATCAAATCAGATTTTAATTTTTTTACCTTGCTGTAGTGAGTAGATTCCTTCACTCGCTCAGCTTTCAATTTCAACACTAATAACAACTTTTCAGGCTTGCACGTCAATAACTATTACTCATTAAGTCCATGTCTTTAATTTTTTTATAATGAACCTTTTGAACGCCAAGCTGTGAAACTATTTAACGTGCCACTGAAGTCACTACAAAACATAAATAAGTGCTCCAAAAGTAGTTGTAGCCTTTTTAATTACAAAGTTTTTGATTGAAATTTGGACGACTGTGGCCGACATGGCATCAGTGGCACGATTTGTAATTGACAGCCACAGCCGTCTTTCACAGGCTATATATGAAATGTGTATGTACAGTCGCCATCAGATATATCGCAACATACAAGGCGTTCATAAATATGTGAACATGTACTGTAACGCCCAGTCAATAAGGGTCGTGTTCACATATTTATGAACGCCTTATATGCTGCGATATAACTGATGGCGACTGTACCTAGTTTGCCCAAATGTAAGTTTGGCAGAGAAAAATTGTTTTTTCTCAGCTAACCACAGCAGTACCGTACTGGAAAGTTGCCATAGGTAGCCAACACGTCAGGAAGACTCAAATAAAGAATATACATGATATAATCCGTTTAAACTGTTTTATTCATATAATTCCATGTTTTTCAATTTTTTGATTTCTCTTGCAACATGATAACATTTTTAGTATGTAAGCACATGTTAATAGAAACGCTTCTAATAAACGTTGTTATCTTTACAAACTCAAAAAAATTAAAATACTTTTTTTAATTTCTACCAACAGGATATTATACATTACATTCAGTAATCAATTACTTAATCAAAAATATACTTAAATGGTTTATAAAGGGTGGGCCCTGTAACAGGAGCAATAAATTAAAACATAGATTCGTCCCTTGAAACTAAACAACACTTGTTAAGCAACTTCTGAAAATAACGTGTATTAAATGACATTTTGTAGAATAAAGTTTAGACAAAGAAGCAATGTATTGCGAAATGTCTGATATGAGTATAGTGACAGCTATGTCAATGCTCAGGGAATGTCAACGTTGGACGACATACATTGAAAATACTATTTAATATGTTTGAAATAATAAAATTTTGAAAATTGACTTTTTTTTAAAGTTGCTGAACAAATGTTGTTCAGTTTAATGAGTAAAATCTATGTTTTAATTTTTTGCTTATGTTACAGGACCCACATTGTATAGGTCACTATAAAATTATACTAAACAACAAAGGTTTCTTTTCAATTAAATGCACAGTATTTTGCTGCACTGGAATTGTCCAAATTCTCATTGCTATCTGAAACATTACTGTCGGAGTCAGTAACCCTTAATGACGAGGAAGGCAGGCGACGAATGACCCTTTCAAAACAAGACATATCACTATGTGATTTTTCAATTTTCATCATCAAGGAGAATTTTTCTCTTAGCCGTTTTGACAACTCCTGACTCAGATCTTTTTGGACGGCATAGAAAAATCTTGAAAGGTGATGTGTGTAACGACAAGTGGTAGTTGCTTTCATTAGCGTTGTGGTAATACTTAGATTTTGGTATATTGTCTGCACGGCCTTGCTTCTATAATGTACATTCTCTTTTGTTCTTACTCGAACAGTCTTCTGCAGGTATTAGAGGATTTTTGGTAGATTACTATTCATCTTGAGTTTTTGGCAATTCTGAAAAAATAAATATTCAAGATAAGTAACATAATTTAAGTGTAAACATAAAAATTATAATTATATTATTAGACTTTTAGGGTTCCGTACCCAAAGGGTAAAAACGGGACCCTATTACTGAGACTTCGCTGTCCGTCCGTCTGTCACCAGGTGTATCTCAAGAACGGTGATAGCTAGACGGTTGAAATTTTCTCAGATGATGTATTTCTATTGCCGCTATAACAACAAATACTAAAAATAAAATAGAATAAATATTTAAGGGGGGCTCCCATACAACAAACTAGTTATATATTATGGTACGGAGCCCTTCATGCGCGAGTCGGACTCGCACTTGCCCAGTTTTTGTAAAATTAGATATCATACCTGGAGGCTCAATTATTTATCGCACCATTCTGTGACAAGGACAATTTCTCGATGAGATCCAGTATCAGGCAGCCGCCTCTTGCAATCATCTTGACGGTGAAATTAACTTGGAACAGCCTCATCTGTAAGAAATATCTTCTGACTAAAGCCCTTTTTGTACTTCATGTAGTTATTTGGGTTTTTTCCATCTGAAATTTAACATAACTGATATACCAACTATCTTATACCATATTCTAATATTATATTTATAACAAAACAGCACATAAAATTATAAAGAACATAGATAAGCTAAACAACATAATATAAAAATGTTTGTAATTCCCGAGTGACGTGTTGTAATTTTGTAAACAATATAGGGTTTAATAAATCTAAGGCCACGTCCAATAGGTTAGGAATTAAAGATGTTATTTTGTTTTGATTTAAGTATACTGATAGTTCTATCCACTAGCTCGTACGTAAAAAAATAATTGTTACTTACGTGTGATTGAGTGTGATCTTCACACATAAATATATTAATGTGATAGAATGGCATTCGGATCTCCCCGTAGCCACATTTTTCATCTTTTGCGTTTCGCCGGTAAGAAACAAACAGTTTCTGTGGAGTATTTATAGATGTATTTGTACATTGTGGCACTACACACCAAAAAAACACTGCCTTTATACCATTGTATCCAAATTTTTTGAATAAAGTCGATGAATCTCACTTTTCTATTTACGTTTTATGGACGTGACGTCACGCATGTCAAGATTATGAATGTCAAAGTGACTGGCGCGCGGCGCCATTAAACCCGTTCGAGACCTTCCGATCCGATCCGATTTATCGGAAGAAAAGTCCTAACAATTGCACTACACATTATCCGATTTCTTTCGATAAATCGGACAATTGCACTACACATTATCCAATTGCTTCCGATCCGATTAAAACCCGCTCCAGACCTTCCGATCCGATCCGAATTATCGGAAGCAATCGGATAATGTATACATAGTGCAATAGGCTAGTAGACTCAGTTTTGAAATGTATTTGAAATGGTTAATAATGATCTTACTAGCTCTAAAAAAAATGTCTTGTATTTTTGTGAAAACTAGAAAGCTACATTTTATCAATTGAATATTAGAAATTTCATGAACAGTCAAAAACGCCGTCCGCCATTTTTGCCTTTTGCTAATCTGTGGTGTGACGTAAAATTACCTGTAAATATTGGAAATTCGACCGTCGTATAGTGCCATTCCGCTCACTCCAATATACTTTGACAGGAGATCGAGAGGGACGGCACTATTCGAAGTCGTCAAAGTAGACTTTCAGTTTTGTTTACATGACCGATGACGTCACTATCATAAGCGAACATGGCGGACAGCGTTTTAAGCATTTCAAAATACAGATTAAAAACCATATTTTCAAATTAAATTTTTTCAGCCATCTTTCACTTTTATGAATTGAAAAATATATATTTAGGTTTCCTTTGCTAAATACTCTACGGAATATTATAAACGTTAGTTTATTACAATTTGACATGAGTCAACTAGCCTATTGTCCGATTTATCGGAAGAAATCGGAACCCGTTCCAGACCTTCCAATCCGTTCCAATTTATCGGAAGAAATGTCCTGAAGCCCGCTCCAGACCTTCCGATCCGATCCGATTTATCGGAACAAATGTCCTAACAATTGCACTACACATTATCCGATTTCTTCCGATAAATCGGACAATTGCACTACACACTGTCCGATTGCTTCCGATAAATTGGATCGGATTGGAAGGTCTGGAGCGGGTTTAACAATTGCACTACACATTATCCGATTTCTTCCGATAAATCGGACAATTGCACTACACATTATCCGATTTGTTCCGATACATCGGATCGGATCGGAAGGTCTGGAACGGGTTTTAGAGTAAGGAAAATTCAATAGAGCTCATGTTACATAGTAGAAACCTACGATTATATCTGTGTCTCTGCAAAGCACGTCAATTTTCCGCAAGAAAAAACGAGACGACAGATACTTTGTGACGACGATTTTTGTCAACACGTCGACTACAAAGAAAAAAAACCAATGAGTCAAAGTTTTGGTTGTTAGTGACGCCCAAATAGATTTATCGATGCGACATCGATAAGACTACTATTATATTATATCACTACATAGTAAAAAACAAAGTCGCTTCCAGCTGTCTGTCTGTCTGTCCCTATGTATGCTTACATCTTTAAAACCACGCAGTGCATTTTGATGCGGTTTTTTTAATAGATAGAGTGACTCAAGAGGAAGGTTTATTACATAGATTTTGGAAGATAGGGCGTTGAAGACCTCACACCGTTCAAGCCTAAACGTCACAAAGGCCTCTGTCTGTCCAAAAGGCCAGTCTGTCAAGATTTTTATGCTACCATATAAAGTAGGGGAGTAAGCAGATGATAATGACATCACTGACGATTATCTACAATTTTTTTCGCATTAACTCGCTATGCTTTGACTTAAATCTTTATTGAATCTTCCGCAAAGATAGCATTCCATAAGCTTGGAACCCTTTTCAAGGTGAGGCTGAATTGAATCGCAAAACTTAATCTTGGAGATTTTTTATAATGCTCTGTTTTTTATCTTTGCACTAAGAAAATTGTAATAAAATCCAAGTGAACCAAAAAGCGATAACAATAAAAATACATACAAAACCCGCGTATTTATTTTAATATTATATTCTATATTACAGGATTAAAGTTAAGCATAAGAAGTTATTTTTATGGATAAATCAATTTATTGACATTAATTGTCAAAATTTCATATTTGTAAAGGTGAAAATTATTATAGACATAAATTCAAGTGTACAAATGCAATACTCTCTGCGTGTACACTTGAATTTATTTTTCTGTAATTATGTGAAGAAATGTAAGAAAATACATAAAATAACCGAAATCTACGACAACTATGCATGCATAGAGCTGTAGTCTTCAACACGGATAGTGAAAAAAATTAACTGTCAATAATGTTAAGCTCAACCTCATTACTTTTATTTTAATTAGACACTAGACTAAAGTAACCTTTCCAGTGTGTCACAGTGATTACGTCCTTTTTCTAAGTGCAATAGAGAAAAGTAATAAAATTGTAGTCTTAAAAATATGAAGTGTTGTCAAATCTTAGCAACTATAATTATAATGATAAATTTTTCGATATCGATAAATCTATTTGGGCGTCGCTTACAACAACAAAAAAGACACATGTGCTGAACACGTCCTTGAATTTGACGTGTTGACAGATATTCTGTCGTCTCGTTTTATCTTGCGGACACTTGATGTGCAACACAGAGATAGCAATAAGGTCGTA
The DNA here is from genome assembly GCA_932273695.1 of Apotomis betuletana. NCBI lineage: Eukaryota > Metazoa > Arthropoda > Insecta > Lepidoptera > Tortricidae > Apotomis > Apotomis betuletana. The sequence continues at coordinate 21,975,900 of OW026312.1, forward strand.
GGTTTCTACTTAGTAACACGAACTCTATTGATATTTCCTTACTCTAAGGGCTAATATTATTCTTACTCAGCCATGTCAATATAGTTAGAAAGAGACGGATTCATTTGATGTGAAGTTAGGTGTATTTGCGTGACGTATTTTACTACACGCACTTTCGAATCGAGTTAACGTTAGCGTGCAAATACAACTTATGGTGCCGACCACTTCTGGTAGTTCTATACGTATCCGCTAGAGGCGCTGTAAAAAATCTCCATACAAATCCGTTACGTAGTCGCAAGCGAGGACGGTATTTGTAAACTCATGGTAGAGCTACTGGTTCGTACTTACACGACGTAGCATCAAAGGTACTTATCATTTTGTAGTCATAATCATAATGTGTGAAAACCTTAGGTTTAAATAAAGAAAGTGTACAAATACAATGCAATAGTATTTGTTTTGTATTCAATGAATTAAATCTAATTTAAAAGACCAGACGCTCATACAGAACCCATAAACTTGAGTGCATTCGTCCATTACTTGTTTTATGAGAAGCAAATAATACCTACTCATAGGAATAAAACTATTCTGAAGTTCGTTTTATCGTGTTTTTATATCTCGTTCCGGATTCCTATTTGAGCCCAGTCACGGCTAGACGCCAGTCAGACAAAGAAACGTCATCGTTTAGAATAAAATATCTACTCCTATAAAACCTACTCAGAGCGCTTGAAAGGGAACCAGTTTCATGGGCTTTTCGTCCGTGTGCGCATCTGTCACAAGCAAAGCAACTCGTCTCTGTGATTCGTTCGTAGACACGCACTCTTTAAACCAAAAGTCACTTCTTCTTTCGCAAATCTGTCACATGAAGACTCTTTCTAGGCGTATTTATTCTAAGTTTTCGTCGAGTCTTAACAACAATAACAGAATAAAACAATATCAATAGTTTTTCTGCTCTCATTTGATCATCGCAATAGCCGCCTGAGGATTGTATTTTATTGAATGTTTGTGTAGGTACACGGCGCAATTGGTCGTCGGGAGTGGCGACGCGATCCAAACACAAGCAACTGGTTAGAGATGCGCTGTATTTAAGGATTTTTGAATTTCCGATCCATATTTCTTAAATTGGGAAATGTACTAAGGAAGTTTTTAGGGACCGTATTGAAGTGAATATAATGTGTTGTATTTCTTGTATTTTGGTGCAATTACATGGCTTTTCAAAATCGCTGCCACCACAGCAACACATACCTACATAAAACTAGATAAATATAGCCATAACAATGTTAATGTGTTTGAAACGCAGGGTAATTTGGGAACAATCAGCGCGCGCCGAAGGTCGCCATCGGCCGTCAAACGGTTTACGACGGGTACGCAGAACGAGCGGGCGGGGCGCCACTGTCAGCGGGCGGTTGTGCGCGATAATTCCGTAATTTGGGGACAATCAGTGCGCCAAAGTTTTTTTTTTACAACGAGTACGCAGAACAGCGGGTGTGATAGGCAGTGGGAGAAAAGAAGAAATAAGAATAAGATTAATTAATTTATTAATCGTGACTTCTACACTGGAATAATCATGCCTTGATCGTGAAAGTTGGATCATATATGAAAACAAAGCCGCTATATTTAATGGAAAAGTAAACAGGAGGTAATTATGAGTATTTTATTAGGTTTTGATAAGCTGTATCATTGACCTCTATATTTTGATGTGTGACCACGAACTTACAACAATTTCACATGTATCAATGTAATAGTATACCGCACCCAATGTCACTGGCGCCATACATCGTCAAGTCATCAGACTGCGAGTGTTTCACTTGTCTGACAGCCATTAGCCGAGCTGTGTGTTTATGTTCACAAACTGTGGGGTAAGGGTACAGTAAACATGCAGTTGTTTGTACCGCGCCCGCTGTTACTGGCGCCACACAGTGTAATATCCCAGACGTCATGAGACTGCAAGTGTTGCACTCGGCTGACAACCATTAGTCTGTACTGTGTTTAACGTTCGCAGACTGTGGGGTAAGGGTATAGTATACATGCAGTTATCTACACCGCGCCCGCTGTCACTGGCGCCACACAGTAATATCCCTGACGTCATGAGACTGCAAGTGTTGCACTCGGCTGACAGCCATTAGTCTGAGCTATGTTTAAACAGTAAGCATGCAGTTATCTACACCGCTCCCGCTGTCACTAGCGCCACACAGTAATATCCTTGTAAATCGTCAGACTGCTAGTGTTGCACTCGTCTGACAGCTTGACAACCATTAGTCTTAACGTTGTTAAACGTTCGCAGGCTTTGCCTTTGGGGGGTAACGGTACAGTAAACATGCTGTTGTCTATACCGCACCCGCTGTCACTGGCGCTACACAGTAATATCACTGACGTCATGAGACTGCAAGTGTTGCACTCGGCTGACAGCCATTAGCCTGAGCTGTGTTTAATGTTCGAACTGGACTGGGTTAAGGGTACAGTAAACATGCAGATGTGTACATGTGTTCGTGCAGTTATACTACAGTCAGTAGGTACAAAATAGTCTATAACATGCAAATTGACAAATATATAGTAAAACAACTTAATTCCTCTTGGTAAGTATATATTTGGCTATCTAGGCGTAAGTAACATCAACGATTTACGCGAGTAATTCGTGTCAAGCATAAGAGCACTGCCCTGAACAAGATTCTTCTAGAAAGGTATATAACTAACATATTATGGACCACTGCCTGAAATAAATTAGTTCCACTTTTTGACTTTTAAAAAGAAACCTAAGCCATAACCATTAATTATAGAGTCGTATAAAAATGGCTGGTAATATTTCTACAATAGTATATGTATCGGAATAGTATGTTATTGTGATCGCATAAAGACAAACGGTTTAGTTATAAATCTAATAATTCTAATTATTAGATCTTGTACCAGAGAAAATACATTTAAATTTTCGAAGCTGCCGAGAAAATTCGGGATTTCCTTCAACTTCCTACTACGAAGGCAACATAAATCACGTAGTACGTACGCGGGCGTATCGCCAACTTTATTAACTAACCTGCGCACTCGACTAGGGCTAGTTCCTGCATATCACATAAGCTAGTAGGTGGAGATAGTTGGTAGGATATTGGTCAATCAATTTGCACTATTTCAGCGGGAACGAATGTTCTCTCAAAAATCCGGTGGAGGCTCCAGTTGTTGGTTTAACGTGAAACGTCTATGCGTCGTGCAATGTCTTATTACATCTATGTAACTTTTTTTCCACGCTTTCTTATTTCCTTTGTGTTTTATTTTACAAGAGGGTCGCCATAAAAAAAACACACCACCTTGAACTTGGGAACTTTCGGATGTTTCTGTTACCGTTAAACTAGCCAACTATAGACCAGTCCACACAAGTATGGTCAAATTTAATCCGAAAATTACTCGTTATTATATGGCAATTATAACGAATAAACTCTAAAGTGAACAACATAATTAAACAAACTTAAATGAAAACGTACAAAATCACTGATAGTAGGTATATGAATTTTGATAAAAATAAAAGCTTTGTTTTGGACGTAGTTTTACGGTACACAATTTAAACTTAAATGAGGATTCAAAAATGGTCGAGTAAGCTAGATTCGACCAAACTTTTATTCTAAGAATAACGCTTACTCTTGTATAAACTATTATGGGATTTTGAGATTCATACGAGACCAATTCTTCCTAAATTCAGCCTAAGCCACATTACCGAGAAAATTTGGGATTCCCTTCAACTTCCTGGTACCAGGGTTGCATAAATCATGTGTAGTACGAGCGGGCGCGCCGCCAACACGACAGAGTAGCCAAGAACTGCCGTGGCGATGACATGAGCTTACATGGGTCGGTGTAAGGAAGTATTAGATAGTAGTAGGTGTAGTAGTACCAGTGGTGTGGCTTCCGTAGAATTCGATTCACTTCTGCTTGCACGTTGTACTGTATCGTTTAATGGCGAGAAGCGTTCATTTTTCAAACAACTTAATTACCCCGCTTCCGGATTGTAATCGATGGTGGAGGACGATGAAAGTATTTACTTTTCGTAGCACATACCATACGTAGTGGTTCTACGACGCGAGAGGGGCTACGAAGATGAACATTAGACCTTAGAAATACATATATGCCACTAAAATAAAGGAAAATTCTACAATTAATATATAATTTTATTAAAACTTTCGTGAGACATATTTAATTATTGTATTAAGCGGTTTACACTCACGTGAAATTGTCAGGAACGGCCCGACATGTTTCGAACTCGTATGGAGCCCTTCATCAGGGACGGCTGCCCGTACACCGCCGCGGCAAACTCGTCACTGATTTGCCGCGGTGGTAGGTATAATTCTAAGGTCTAATGTTCATCTTCGTAGCCCCTCTCGCTTCGTAGAACCGCTACGTATGTGCTACGAAAAGTAAATACTTTCATCGTCCTCCACCATCGATTACAATCCGGAAGCGGGGTAATTAAGTTGTTTGAAAAATGAACGCTTCTCGCCATTAAAAGATACAGTTTGGCGAGTAAGAATAATATTGTAAACTAGCGACCCACCCCGGCTTCGCACGGCTGCAATGCTTATAAATTATGCAAGTACTTATTTTTTATTTATAGCAGTAACGTCTGCTAACGTAAACTAAATGTTTACAAATGAAGCAAAAATTTAAAAATTAATTACGATGCCACCCTAAGGCATGTCGAAGCAACTGGTTGAAAAATTCAATGGCTCTGACATCTGGTTCGGTGGTCCAATTGGGAGGACGCCCGTGTTGGCCCCGAAAACCGTTGGAAACGCAGGTCCGAATCCTGTCCGAACCATTAAATTTTTCAATTTTCGCTTCATTTGTAAACATTTAGATTATGATCATATCATATCATATCATAATCATTTATTGCAATCATGTTCATATATCATTTATGGTGTCACAAAATAAAGTAGGTAGGTACATGATACCCTGTTAGGGCGCACAATATAGGTCCTTAATTACAATTAAACTTAAATTAAATATGAATTACAATACAAGTCAAATACATGCCGTGTCATTTTATATGGAGAATTTGCAATTATTCTTAAACTATAATTACGCTGCTTACATACAAAAAATTATTTAATTTCTACCAGTGTTTTGTCATTTAAAAATTCATCAACTGAATAGTAACATTTATCAATAAGCAATTTCTTCAATTTATTTATATGCAAGTATTATATATAAAAACCTTCCTCTTGAATCACTCTATGCTATGTATTAAAAAAACCGCATCAAAATCCGTTGCGTAGTTTTAGATCTAAGCATACATAGGGACAGACAGGCAGACAGACAGGAAGCGACTTTGTTTTATACTATGTAGTGATAGTAATTTCTGAAAAAAAAAATAAAAAAAAAATCACGCATCTACTAACCACATTTACTTTTGTCAACTACGGTAAAACGGGGTTACTTTCAAATGCAGGGGCTACTTTGGAAAAGTGTTTTTACGCCATATCCTTATATTTTTTTTACTATCTGTGACAATGCAATACATACCTTCAACAATGACCTAACCTTTTACTTCATTTGCTCAATCGCACTATGAATATTTGCGTTTTTATAACTATTTTAAATCTATCAAAGTGGCCCCAAATTTTCCTAAAGTAACCCCGTTTTACGGTAACTATGGTTGCATGGTTGTAAAATGGCGTTTTTTTTTTTTATTTATTGATGAAAAGAACCTTTATACAAAAGTACATACCGGTTCTATAATAACAGATACGTAAGAAGGTACATCATCCGCAAAAACTAAGTGGCGTTAGTAGTATACAATCTGTACTTTTTGATATATCGATATAAATCCGTTTTATTTGTTTTCAAAATTAATATCAAGGAAATCCTATTCAGATTTCTCTTGGAAGCATGGCTTAACGTAAGTTTACAATTTTATATTAGTTTACATAATTTCATAGCCATTAGTACCATTGAATAGACAGCACAATGATATGAGGTCACCGTGTTTTGCTTGAGCGAGGTATTTTAACAACAACAGTACTCACGCGCACCCAGTTATGTTTGTGAGGAAACTCATCGTCCGATAGTGAATATTTGCGTGAGAGTCAATGTAATTATTGCCGTTTACACTGACGTGACATTGTCAGGAACGGCCCGACATGTTTGAACCCGTAAGGAGCTCTTCATCAGGGACTGCTACCCATACAGTGGCACGGTAACTTCTTCAAATGTCGACGCCTGGAAAACATCCATGACAGGAATAAATCCATATATATTCGAGCTTATATTTACCCTTGCTGGGATTTGAACCCAAAACCGCCCACTTCATAGACATTATCGCAGACACGTTTCACTATCACTGAGTTGTCGCCTTTATATGAATCTAAATATATTGTAACACTACATTACATACCTAGGGCTATAAAATTCGTGAAAGTCCCAGATCGCAGGTGTTCGCAGCCCGAATCAAAGTGAGGACTATGAATATGCGATCTGGCGCTTTGCGAATTACCGCCCGTGATCTGTCTAATGTTTTACGTCTTGCTTTGGTCAGGAAGTGAGATTTTCTTGCCGGGGGAACGTAGCGTGCAGAAAATGCCGCTTACGTCCTAGGGTGACGTAAAATAGCAAACAGATGGTAAACCAAACAGGTTCAGTAGTCTTTACGACACAGTCAAATGTTAATAGCCCTTGGCAGGTAAGCCGCGGTTATTCTTACGATGATTTAATTTAATTGTCGCTAGTCTATAAATATATGTCATTAATCAATCTCCCGTCTTTGTGTACTCTACTACTAAGAGTTATTTTAATACCTACTAGCTGCGCCTTTATATATTGCGAGTTTTTTTTGTTTTGAACTGTGTGTCGCGATACTCCCTACTTATAGCCTAGTAACCCACGAAACCATTTTAAAACTGAACACATCTTCAATGTGTTTATGTTTTTAACATAGAATAATGTTTTAATTACTTTAATTAATATTTTATAGATATATTTAACTATAATATATCTGTATAGGTATTTTAATAGTGAGTAAATCATTTATTTTTTAAAAGGGTACGTTCCTTTTAATGTATTCCAATTTAACTCTGGTTTACATAAGGAACCTTAAAAGTGCGCTACACCGACGCTCAAAAAACGGCGACGCACCGTAAACGAAATCAAATGTATGAAATACTATAGACACGTGACGTTTATGTCACGTCTTGTTCATACATTTGATGTGCGTAAGCGTATTTCGGGCAGCGGTGTACCGAGCTTGCGGATACCTACGACACGACTCAACACACCGTCATCGTTTTTTGAGCGGCGGTGTGTTCGCAACTCTAATCGCTACATTATGTCCTGACTTTCATTTTAACTAACCATTTTAACCAATCATTTTTCCACAAAAAGCACGGCCAAATTCGCAACGGCACTGCTGCCAGCAATATAAGGCCAGGGCCCCTAGGTACTTGACATTTGCCCCCCCACTAAGAGAACATAAGTATGGTGCGAGTCCTGCTTTTGGGACTGGGGCCCCTAGGCTGGCTGGGCCCTTAGGCCCGGGCCTTGCTTTAAATACGGCACTGCTTATAGATGTCAGAAGTAAGCATGCCAACTACGCGGGATATGAAAACAAGAGGATGTTTACAAAGCACGGTGTCTGGGCACTTGACACCGGCGTTTGGAAAACAACGGCGGAATTAACGGGTTCATCATAAGTTTGTCAACTATTCGCGTCGCCATGCGTCCTGGTATTGTATCCGCAAAATATGTGGTTTAAGGCGACTGCTTGTGTACCTGAGAAGCATAACGCTGTATGGTCATTATTTAACATAGCACTTACAGTGTTTTTCTTAAAAAAACTCGTTCTCGGAAATGTTGACTCTATTGATAAAAAATTGGGCAAGTGCGAGTCCGACTCGCGCATGTAGGGTTCCGTACCTATATATATTTATATATATATAATCTGTAACAAGTTTGTTGTATGGGAGCCCCCCTTAAATATTTATTTTATTTTATTTTTAGTATTTGTTGTTATAGCGGCAATAGAAATACATCATCTGTGAAAATTTCAACTGTCTAGCTATCACCGTTCTTGAGATACAGCCTGGTGACAGACGGACGGACGGACGGACGGACGGACGGACGGACGGACGGACAGCGAAGTCTCAGTAATAGGGTCCCGTTTTTACCCTTTGGGTACGGAACCCTAAAAATCAGGACGCGAAATGCATAGTTTATGGTCAGTCAATAAAAAAAAACTTGAATAAATACAATAATGTTGTCTGAAATCCTTTGTTTGTCGAAGTACTTTAACTTATTAAAAAGTTAAAACGGTAATATGAAAAATGGTATAGGTCCTAAGCAGCCAAAATAGAAGATCAGTAGCTACGACTAAGGCTGTGCGAGTGTTTCCATCGGTGCGAGGATGCGTAGCGAGATCGAGACATGTATATTTGTTAACCAATAGAATCAGTTGCGCTGAGTGAGGATAGTTAAGTAAATTAAGTTATTCCATTGATTAACAAAAACACATCCTTCGCTACGCGTTCTCGCACATCTCTGGTGGAAACGCAGCCTTATCGCCACTTTTTAGTTGCCTCAAATAGCTTATGGCGTTGTCGGAAGAAACGTACACTTCTACTCTTTAATTAAAAAAGAATAAAAAAGGCGGCAGCACAAGAATAACAAGAATTCAGTTTAGACATTATAGTAGCTAATAAAACTTATCTGTGCTTATTTTGTTTTCTGGCACCATTTTCAGAAAAGCTCTATATTTGTCTCAACCGGAATTAATTCCTACTTATGTGTTGAAGGTTCCGACTGATAAAGCTAGCGACCTTCATGAAGGAAGAATTTTGGCCGAAAGGTGTTTTGTTCCGGCGTTTCCGCGGTCGGTTACCCAACACCACGGACTTGCTAACACATCGCAGAAAAAAAATACTTATTAGTTTAGTTATTTTTATTATTTTGTATATGATAGGTATGTATGTTATTTTTAAGGTATTTAATATGGGCCATAGTTGCTAATGGCCTGACAATAAATGATTTGAATGTGAAAACCATTCATTGATCTTTCTCCTATACCTTTAAATATGAATGCTCTTCAAATCGCAACGAACAAACGTAGAATTAAAACACATAAAGCCAGGAATAGCTGCACTAGAGCGGCAATCGGCGTACAGATCAAACGCACTTTCGCGACGATCGCGGCGACCTACATCCTAAATACCAACTGTTTGTCTTTAATTGTGCGCTTCTGACATATTCTAGAATGCGTCTACGTCTGTTCACTGTCTATCAGTCACTGATGTACGTTATATATCTATCAAAGCCTTTCAGTCGCTAACGACTATACTTACACACAGTGCCATGTAGGAAAACTACGTTTTTCGTGGCTATGTAAGCCAATACGAGAACGGCCCACGCGCTAGTATTATACTGCTTAAGTAACTCATTTTTAGAGATTTCGAGTAAATTGAGAACTACTGGTTAGGTACAGGCAATAGCCCTCTAATACAATACACAACAATACTTTATTGCACACCAATAAAAGTTTACAAAAGGAAACAAAACAGATACAATTTTTAAATACGATTATTAGGCCGCCGGTTGCCTAATCGTCATATCACTAAAAAGAGATCTCTTCCAGACAACCTTTGGGTATAATTAACACAAATTATAACGGGTCTAAAGCGATATTTCTTATTTACCTTCCTAATCTAACGTTTCATTCGTTTTCTGTACATCTGAGACCACGGCGTGTGCAACCCCACCGAAACGTTAGATTATGAAGGTAAATAAGAAATATCGCGTTAGACCCGTTATAATTTGTGTTAATTATGTGTACAAACCGCGAGCGCGAGAGTATAAAGTGTCAACCTTTGGGTAGTGTAACAATCTGTTTAGAAACTTTTACCTTTCTATTTACCGCTGAATTGCTTAGATCTGCAGAATAGTTTAAGTTATACAAAGGTAAAAATAAGTCAATAGTGTTTTTTGAGATACTGCCATTTGATTTAAGAGGGAGGGAGGGGGTTATGTCTCATCACATCGTCTCATCATCGTCGGCCTACAATAGTCCACTGTTAGACATACAGTTAACATTCCCGTCAGCATTTTCTGCCAGTCAACAACTGTGCACTGGGTTAAACAGAAATAAGCGGTTCCATCTTTTTTTGCTCGTTGGTGAGGCCACTCTTTAAATTACGATTAAAATTAAAATTTTCGCGGATATAATTACCAAATACTTTGTAATTGCAACAGTTAAGCCCATTCTTATGTAAACTAGCTCCCTGATAATATAAGCCATATAAACTATCAACATCTTTGTAAGAAGTTTAATCACTATTGTCCCCTGGGCCACGAGATAGAATAACAACAAGAGAAATTGATTTACTCATGTAGTCGGCGCACGATTATGGTTATAGACAAACACAATACTTAATACTAAACACAAATAACTTAACTAATATTTATTATGCATACTAAAACTTCCTACAAGCACATTAATTATAATACACGAGTTGTTTGTTTTAATTATAGGATTTGTGAGCTAACTTATTGTAACAAGTAACACAGGTTTGCATAGGAGCCAACAAATTCGGTGGACAGAATACAAATATGTTTTCTTACAAGTTTTCCTTAACAACAACCAAACAAACAGAGAATATTTGAGAAAGTTATATAATTCGTCGTAAAATAATGTCATGTTAGCACAGGTACAGGGTACCTACAGGTTAGAGATGTAGGTATGACGATTAAGGCTGTTCTAGACTCATCCAGTTGCTAGTACCGGCACTCTATCCCATTGCAGCACGCTCAAAAATTCTTTAGATAGTGGCAGTACCTTGCAAACGGTCGAATACTACCGCAACTGGATAAGTCTAAATCAGCCTTTATATATACGGTATGAAGAATGCTCTTCGACAGCAGCACCTCTAGCATAACTGTCATACGCGACTAATTCTCACGCGAGATAATTACCCGTCTCTTTCTGTGCAGTAATGTGAGAGAGTGACGGGTATCGCTATCTCGCGTGACAAGAGTCGCGAGGCATAGTTGTGCTAGACGGACAGGTCTTGATATTCTATTCCGAGGTTTTCGCGGTTGCCACTTAGTTGACACGCAAACATAGTAAGATATTCGGTCCAGTCCCTTTTTCTACCTATGTATCTACTATAAGAACTTAGAATGGTAGGTTACTCTTCGAGCGACTGAGTACAAGCAAACAGCTATTAAACCATTGATACAAAGATCAAAGCTGGAACGGTAAACCAGAGGTACCGGGTTCGTCTCTTCCAGCAGGTTCAATTTTTTTTTGAATTTCGGTCTTTGTGTCAATGTTTTAATATAAAATCCTAGTGCGTACCTACATAAAAAAATGAGACATGACATGTTTCATAAATTTATAAAACAGCTATTCTTGCTTAAAAATATTTTATTTCCATTTCATTTTCAATCCAGACGGCTGTCATCTCAATGTTAGATTTGTAAAAAATCCGCAATTTTGACGTAAACAGTGGACTTCGCGTAGAATAAAATGACAAGTTGACATGCGAGGTCTTTGATACTTGCTATAATCAGTTCAATTAACTGACGTGGTTGAAACGCGTGTGTTGGTGTAATAGTTCTTAGAAAAACAAATGGTATAACGTTCGCAGTATCGAACAACATATGGTATAATTTCAACACATACAATCAATCAACTGATAGAATTATTATTTTTTTGATAGAAAATCAGTTCATATATTTTCATTTCTTATAAACTTGACATATTGCTTGTTTCGTATACTGATCACTTAAGAGAAACAAACAAATATCATCCATTGGCGTATCTAAGATTATTTTTCAGACGGGGCCTGGGGGGGGCCTGGCCATGGCTTTTAAGATGAAGCCATGAATTTCTATCGGTAACCCAAAATCTTGGGGTGGGCACTAGACCATACTGGGTGGGCACGGCACACCCGGTCACCCCCCTAAATACGCCTATGAATATACTCTTGATATAAAGTTACGTAAATAATATAAATAATCGCAACTGCTTGCTCCGCCGACTCCGCAGTATCTCCGGCGCTGCGGGGAGAGCAGCCCTACCGCCCTTGCGCATCACGCTTGCGCGTCTTGCGCATAAAATCCCAAAAAAGGTGCTGCAGTGGTTGACTGGTATATAATTCCTTAAGGCATTCAGTTCGCCATTTGTCCTTTTTTTTGTGTGTGTAATAAAGTTTCAATAATAATATACATAATTCAGCCATTTAAAACAGGTTGCGAGCTCTACACAGCTGACAGACCCACCAGCGACAATAGTTCTCCTTTCTCAATTAGATCAGAGCAAGCCCAAATGTTGTTTTACCCCAATTTATTTTATCGCAGAGGATCATAAAACTATTTTAAAAGTAAACTATTCAAATGACAGAGCCGGCAGTGCACAATCAAGTTATAATCCATTCACTTTTCGACAGCCTGAAAATATCCATAAAATCGGTGTTCTAAAAGAGATTGCTTTATAACGATAAGACTGTAGTCTGAATGTTTACTTGTAGAGCTCAATAATAAAATACATGCGAATCGGCTTTACTCGCGTCATAGAAGTTGAATATCGTTCGACATGTTTCGAATCGATTCGCGATTCATTATCAGGATAGCCGAACAAACGCTCGTAATAACGTCTGACACTCACGGGAGTTTTCTGTAAATTTAGAGCTAAATGTTGTTCACGGAAGTAACGACGACAGATTTAGTGTTTTCTTAATCTGTTATTTTGGACTTTTGTCTTGTTGAGGTATTCAATAAAGAAATACGTTGAACGTAGGTATACCATCATATTTCATCGTACAGAATTACAGTAATATTCGCTAATATCGAATTTTATCGCCCACCGCTGCAGTACAAGTATACAGATGAAACGGAGAGAAATTAAAATACTGGTCATCATTTCCTTATACCAATTCCCAGTTATTTAAGCTCGGTCCAGCAGTACTTTCCTCTCGTATCACACAATCCAATCATTTCTTTGGTCCTCATCTTCTTCCACAACCCTCCACATTCATTCTCACAGCCCTTTTCGTCATGCTCATACATGCAATAAATATCGTAATTAACGTAAAGATCGACAAGGGCCGATATCAAAAGCGGTCTTAATAGCTACAAATCGTTAATCTTTCGGCAACAACCGGCGGTAACTCGGAAAAAGCCGACGGACGCGTTTGATCCCGCACACTGTTTATTTGTCAAAGGAACAAAGAGAACCTATTATCCAGCATCTGTAGGTAATAGGTAAAATCCTAAACGAAATGCAAAACTTTTACATGATAAAACCAAAACGCCGAGAATTTATTATTAAAGACTGTTCACGCGTTTATTTTTAAATATAACATTCACTATTTAAACATTTACGTCCGTATGAATTGCAGATTTAGAATTATAACAAACCTTATCTCAATTAAATCCACTGGTTTAAAAAGTTCACAGAACACTTCAAAACACTGGCAGTTTACACTGGGATTTTAAAATTAGACTGCAAAACGTATGCAGGACAAAATGACTACGATTTGAATTTGGAACGCGATGCGCGCGCGCCGCCCGCGGAACTCAAACTGACGGTTAGCGTCACCGGCCAATCTGCATCGATATACGTAGATATAAATAAAATTACGTTCCCACCACGTGACCCGCGGATTTTGGAAGTTTTCATTCAGTCTACATAGCTTCGGCTTTTGAAGCCATTCTAATATGGGAGTTTACTGAGAATTATGTTGAACATTGTAAGTCATTTTTGAAATCGACTATTTAGCATAAATCAACTATTTTCAGTAAACTTATATTATGTATGTCATACTGATTAGTGTACTAGTCATGAATTCATGATCAATGGGATATTTAGAACTATGATCAAAGTACCTTTCATGACTAAAGAACGAGAACCAAAATAAAAGTCACTCTGCAAAGCTATTGAGTGATAGAACCGACGAATTCTTGAAAAGTGATCACGTCCCGGAAGATGCAGTGGGGTGGCTGGTGATCTCGTGAAGATTGCTGGAGCTTTTTGGATCGTCGTAGCTAAACGCCCTGCTAGCGAGGTGCAAAAAAAAAGATTTGGATGCCATGTCAATTCGAAGTTAGCCCAAGGAGTCTATGAGCTTGGCCAAACCCCGCCCTCCGATAAATTCGCCACTGGACCGACAGAGTTGCGTTCTTTGGGGTCTACGTTCAGAAGAGGACGTGTTTTAGTGATGATATATTTATCAATATTACTTAACGCGCCGACAAACAAAAAAAAAGATAAAACTATTTTTGGTTGAATTTAGTCTGCTAAGTATGTTATTCTGTGAATGATTCTTGTGTAGATACCAAGCTTAGTTATAAATTGTCCAGATTTTTTACGTTCGATTCGGTTTTTATATAAAAACAAATACTTAAGATGCCCCTCCGGTAAATTTATCCGGTAAACAATCTTTAAGTGTCCTACCTATCCACGTACCAAAATATACTGAAAGCCGTTCAGCTACTTCCGCGTGATGAGGCCGTAAACATATTCCGGTCAATAGATCACATTGAAATCAAAATGCCCATCTGCCAAGAAAATGCGCATCGTTCTAAAATTTTCCTGCACTCACGACCTCGCCCCTTCCTCAAATTGTATGCTCCATAATCTCTTGCACCACGACTGGTACCTTTGTATGTAATAAGTCGCATTATATGACTTGTACGGCAACCACGCCCGACCTGTTTACAAGCTCGTGTCACTAGTAGTTTCTGCGAATGGTGACATAACAGCGCGTCGGCCAAATTCCACCGTCTGCCAAAACCTCGCGCCCGGCATGCCGATGACACCGCCACCAAACAGTTCGGCGTCACCGAAAGGTCAAGTATCTGAGAATTTTACATGATCTATGCCTCCAAGAATCGAACGTGCAAATAAACACTAATAAACTTTTGACATCATATTACATTTTTTAGCCTCACAGTAAGGCACTCACTGATATGATTTGCTTGTCCTTTGACCATGCATTTTCATGTATCTATACCTACTGGGGCAAAGTCTCTGGCGGCAGCTCCTAATATATATCGATATAAAATCACGACGATCTATATCTCCGCTGTAAAACGATAAAAGTCAAATCAACAACAAAGTATATAATTAGAGTTTCTACTACGTGCGTAGCATCGTAAACATCTTTTTCTACTCCAGTATTTTTTTCAGTCATTTATATAGTTACTAACTCTAATATAAAGACATACATTATGAAAGTCTGTAAACGTCTATACTCTAAATGATGTTATAATGTTTACAAATGAAGCGAAAATTGAAAAATTTAATGATTCGGACAGGATTCGAACCTGCGTTTCCAACGGCTTTCCGGGCCAACACTGGCGTCCTCCCAATTGGACCACCGAATCAGATGTCAGAGTCATTGAATTTTTCAACCAGTTGCTTCGACATGCCTTAGGGTGGCATCGTAGCGCCATCTACCGTAAAGATTTAGACTTTATCGTCGGCACCATCGTCTCAAATTTGTTGAGAATCGATAGTAACGATGTGCTACACCCAAATTACTTATTTTTTATTAAAGCAATATTCAATGACTCTGACATCTGATTCGGTGGTCCAATTGGGAGGACGCCAGTGTTGGCCCGGAAAGCCGTTGGAAACGCAGGTTCGAATCCTGTCCGAATCATTAAATTTTTCAATTTTCGCTTCATTTGTAAACATTTAGTTTACGTTAGCAGACGTTACTGCTTTAATAAAAAATAAGTAATTTGGGTGTAGCACATCGTTACTATCGATTCTCAACAAATTTGAGACGATGGTGCCGACGATAAAGTCTAAATCTTTACGGTAGATGGCGCTACGATGCCACCCTAAGGCATGTCGAAGCAACTGGTTGAAAAATTCAATGACTCTGACATCTGATTCGGTGGTCCAATTGGGAGGACGCCAGTGTTGGCCCGGAAAGCCGTTGGAAACGCAGGTTCGAATCCTGTCCGAATCATTAAATTTTTCAATTTTCGCTTCATTTGTAAACATTTAGTTTACGTTAGCAGACGTTACTGCTTTAATAAAAAATAAGTAATTTGGGTGTAGCACATCGTTACTATCGATTCTCAACAAATTTGAGACGATGGTGCCGACGATAAAGTCTAAATCTTTACGGTAGATGGCGCTACGATGCCACCCTAAGGCATGTCGAAGCAACTGGTTGAAAAATTCAATGACTCTGACATCTGATTCGGTGGTCCAATTGGGAGGACGCCAGTGTTGGCCCGGAAAGCCGTTGGAAACGCAGGTTCGAATCCTGTCCGAATCATTAAATTTTTCAATTTTCGCTTCATTTGTAAACATTTAGTTTACGTTAGCAGACGTTACTGCTTTAATAAAAAATAAGTAATTTGGGTGTAGCACATCGTTACTATCGATTCTCAACAAATTTGAGACGATGGTGCCGACGATAAAGTCTAAATCTTTACGGTAGATGGCGCTACGATGCCACCCTAAGGCATGTCGAAGCAACTGGTTGAAAAATTCAATGACTCTGACATCTGATTCGGTGGTCCAATTGGGAGGACGCCAGTGTTGGCCCGGAAAGCCGTTGGAAACGCAGGTTCGAATCCTGTCCGAATCATTAATTTTTCAATTTTCGCTTCATTTGTAAACATTTAGTTTACGTTAGCAGACGTTACTGCTTTAATAAAAAAAAAAAAAAAAGCTTTACATCCACATTAGCAAAAATCATTAGTACCACAGATTACAAAATAAACAGCTGCATTCACACAATTTGCAATTAAAAAAAAACTTATTGTACTAATGCATTGCTGCCAACTTAAAAAAATAGTTTTATCCTCTGTGCATGGATGTATAGTATAGTGAACGTATACCTTTAGGTATAAGTTCATATTTTTTTGACAGATGGACGTCTATAAAAAAAAGTTTACGAGACAATTTTTTTTTTAATTTTGTTGGTTCCGAGCGGGAGGAACATGTAATTATTTTCTTTGTTGTTATTTGCATTTTATTTATTAAAATGTCGAGTCGTAGAATAAGTATTGTATGCAACGTTGTATAAGTATGTTAAAAAACGCTCGTGGCATCTTTCTTACGATGTTCGCTACGCTCACATCGTAACCCACGCCGCTCGAGTTTCTTGCCCCCTCTTATACAACTGTTGCATAAAATACTAAAATCAATCTGAAGTAGAAAATTGGTTACCTATCTGAAACACTAATTTTTGTTTCCCATCTGAAACGTTTTATTTTAACCAAATTTTCATTTGTCCGAAAGCCATTTTTTCCAAACTGTTAATTTTTCAGCATAATTATAAAACAAACCTAACCTAAAGGTTCTTTAAAACGTTGTTTATAAAATCCTGTAATTTTTACAAGTTTCAGGAAAAAATACTTTCGGACAAACAAAAATTTTACGAAACGTCACAGATGGGAAACAAGGTTTCGGAATTGAGCTAGGATATATAGATTTTTATATATATATATAATTATTATATATATATTAAATATCAGAATAGTACTTTTTCAATGACGCGGGAGATGACACGTTCAAAATTTACTATTTAAACCATGTTGTAACCACTGTTTGCACCTTGTTTGCACCCATATCAACAAATCGTTGGCCCAATATTACAGGGTTCTAGATTACATCTTGAGGGTAATTAAAATAACATTTATTGTCATTATGACAATATTAAAATTTTAACTCGTCAAAAGTCAAACATGGAACCTTGTAATATTGAGCCAGCAACATGTTGGCGGCGGGTGCAAGTACATCATCAGCATTGCAGCGCCGCCAGTGGCGGCTCTCTACTCGACAAGGATGAAGTCGGGGTCCCACCACGGAATTGAGAATCAATAAAAGGGCTGCGCCAGAGCACCAGGCTCTCTTTCGGCTGGTGTAACTTGCAGTGATAACATGAGGTGTGCGTGTGTGTGCATAATTGTAGTTATTGGTGTGTTCCTTTGTTTGTTTCATATCATGTTTTATAATAAATATATATAGTATATCCGTTGTTTGAAGAACATTAACCTGCTCCCTCTCTGATCGCTAACAAAAATGTTACCAAATCGTAGACAGAAACACGTCACAGCTACCGCCAAATAGCCGGCCCGATGACACGCAACCTCACCCGCCATGCGAGCCCAGCGTCCGCACACAAACGATACAATCGCAATTTTTTTACATAACTCTTCCCTCAACCTGTCTCACTCATTCACCTATCGAACAGCTATCTATAGTGAAAGAGATGGAATGAGATAGTATTCAGAGTCGATTTTCAGGAGTAAACGATGGCGGCTATAACGGAAATGCTCGGGACCGCATTTACACGGTTGTTAATTTTACGCAGCCGACTATTTTCTGTCGTAATAATAATAAATCGAGGAGGTACAGTCAATGACGGCTGGTTTATTTGTTCTATTCGTATTATCAAATAATTTTAACGTCCGGTAGCTCATATTGAATGTAATACTTGCCTGGCGTGTGTTTACATTAAATCAATTTGCTTGAGGTTATTGCAAAAACAATTGCAAACGAGCATTACGAGTATGTATATACAGCGTATATATTTGATATTACCGCAAACTTTACGGGGTCTTAGTATAGGCATTTATTAATCCATACTATACTAACTATACTAATATTATAAATGCGAAAGTGTGTCTGTATGTCTGTCTGTCTCTTACCTCTTCACGCTTAAACCGCTGAACCGACTTAGATTAAATTTGGTATGGAGATAGTTTGAGACCCGGGAAAGGACATAGGATACTTTTCATCCCGAATAAATTTAGTGTTCCCGTGGGATGAGCGGGTAACACCGCGGGGCACAGCTAGTAATATTATACACCGTGAATTATTAAAAATTCAAACTTTTTTTCCATATAAAATAATTTAGCACGCAATGTATTTGTTTGTTGTCACTTATCATCGTGATGTGGCAACTGTTACTAGTAATAACTACGCCATACATTGTTGCTCAGAAAATTCTCAAAAATTAATTACCATGTAGCAGTTAACGCGTAAATTAGTAATTGGTATAAATATCAGATCATAGCACTAAAATCTCCGTCTGGCTTCAATTTGCGGTTATATCAAATATACATGCTGTATACCATGTACTTTACATTATGGCCTGTTTACCTTTTGATTAGTAATTAGCGCCAGTTCAGTTTCAGTTTCAGTTTCAGTTTATTTATTGCTTTCATAGGTTACATAAGATGGACGATACAGAATTTTATTTCGCTATGAAACCCTGCAGGGCACTGCAACTATTAATAAATATGTTTACAAATTTAACAGAACCTCTAACTAAAATAAGTTCATAAATATACCTTTTTTATTTACTTTGTAAATAACATCTTAGTTACCTAGTTCTTACATTTGCTGCTATTAGGATTTGTAGGATTTGTTGCAGTCCTGTAATAGTAGCAGAGCCTGGTGCCAGATATTCTGTATTGTACACATAAATATGTACAGTCAACCAATTTGATTCCTAGGCCATTTCGTATCTTGTCACAGTGAACGTCCGTCAATATGAAAGCCGCTTGAAATCTCGTATCATTGTCATTGTGACAAGGTTCTATAGTGGCCTAGAAATCAAATTGGTTGACTGTACAAGTGTACAGTCCTCCTCGTCGTATCCAACAACGGCGACTCACAGTCTCCGTTCATGTGCGGATGCACTTGCAAAGCCAAACTTGGTTTTGAATTTACGATCACACTGTGCGCAATAAAGTTGCCATATAAGTAAAACAGTGAGATTAAATAACATTAAATAATAAGGTGCTCAGTCATTTATATAGCCCGTTTAAAAAAAAGTTATACTTTAAATTGGAAAGCTCTTGCATCAAGTGGAGTGATCGTAATGCAAGGAATTCAAGTCGTACGGTCAAATAGTATTCTTTAATCTACCTTATAAAATGCCGTGACAGACAACCCACAGCCAGTTATAAATTTCACAGTTAAAATTAGGACGAGGCAAAAAGAAAAAGACGTAAGCGAGTGTACCTAATCCCCGCAATCGAATTGATTACACGGACTGATCTGCACACGGGTGCATCTGATGCTTTAATGTAAGTAGGTACCAATCGGTAGATCACTCGTATTGGCCCCAAGAACCAGGAAAAAGTGACCGCTAGAACTAGAACCATATATTTTCTGATATTTGCTTTAGTAGGTACAAAAAATTCAATCTCAGCCAAGCCGGGCTCTTCCACGACCGCGCTATTGAAGCACACGCCTTACGGAGATGCCACAACTATGCGCAACAGCGCCAGCGGCAGCGGTGCGCGGTACGTGTGTCTCACTCACTCGTATGGCTTCCACGCTCGGATCTCTCGCTCAATCGCTCACCGCGCCGCTGGTCGTGCAATGTCGTGGTATCTCCCTTATACTACCTACCTGGGTGCTTTCACCTTTGTTCATTCTGGATTTAGAAAACGTAGTAGCACGCGCGTTTTACTTGCCCGTCGTGGCGACACAAACGCGCACTATTGTCGCTATGCCCCATGTCCAAATGCATCGCATTTTAAACTAACAATCAATAAAACACAGATCTAGGCAGAACTAAATATAGAAGGATCTCACCTCTCTTAACAGTGAAGTTTGTCGGAGCACACGTAATTACTGAAGAGTTTCAAGATCAAGTGCAGGTTCTCTATCTTCTGTAGTTTTTGATTCCGTGGTGTGGACAAAGGCTTATTGTCCGAATATAACAATCAGATAGTCCAGAGTTATTCGCGTCTCCGGCTGTGCGTCCTCGGAATTACTGCGACGTTTATGTGGCGACAGGACCCTTTGTTCCCGCTTTGTACACTAACAACGGGCCTAAATCGAGGATGTTATGGCTTATATCTGTAGAATCATTAAAATGCTGATTCGTGGAGTAGGTATAAGCGTACAATTACATCCGCAAACTAACATTAATAATAAGTAAAACTAATTATAAAACTAAAAGGGTTCTATGAACCGTTCCGGAAGGCACCTGGCTCAAAGGTCTCTAAAATACTTGCGGAGCATAGTACTTGCCGGAACGGGGGTCCACGCCTCTGTCACAAACCAATATGTAAGATGAGATAAGGTATCAGTAACGTTAAGGCCTCAGACCTAAGAATTTTAGTTGTCCACATTTTAATGACAAAGACTTATCACATGAATTTCATTACATTAATTAACTATTTAACTTATCAACAACTGGTACCGTGGTGCCTTATCAACTATAGCGGTCATCTTACTAAACTGAATACCGCTCATATCACGTTCACATACCGTCACACACAAAAATCGTAAGTAAGAAAAAGCACCTGCTTATCTATTCCAAGCTTCTTATTCAGTAATCCGGATTTCTCTGACGCTGAAATTTCTATTTGATGCTTAATCTTTTTTTAGGTCCACGCCACGCACCTGGTGGGTCACGAGCTGACTCCGACTTCTCTGAACGGCGTCTGCGCACGCTTCCAGAAACTTATTAGCAGCTTGCTTTGTCCACTGACTGCTCTGAGAACGAATATATCACTTTAACACTTCCCGAATGATTTACCGGCGGCTGTAGACGCCATCAGCCAAATATCTAAAAACAAATCTTCTGGGAAAGGTGTGTCCAGCTTTAGAGGAAAACTGCACGCAAATTCAGAATGTGTAATATGAGATAAATGGGCGGAAATTTAAAACCACTTCAAATGATTTTATTGAGATTTACGACTGGCATTATTCACTTTATAAAATAAAATGCTGGCACTTGGAACCTCTGCGTGAGTGCAAAAAATATGTTTGGAAACGAAAGGCGTCTCGATTTTAAGACTGCAGTCTTAAATTTAAAAGAGATTTGAAAAATGAAAATGAAAAAATAATATATTTAACTAAAAAACACAACATAATGATTAATGCCTTTGTTACAGAAACCAGTAGGGTATCAAGGAACGTTAGACACGTTACACGTTCAAATGCGTACCTACAGAGTTAAAACTTAACGGCTGTAACTATTTAATGAATCTAGATTAAAATTTAAGAGTGTAGTAGCCAGATCTCAAAGAAAATAATAGGTTGTACCTATCTTTATATCAAAACTATTAAACGACCGATGAAAGTTAAACAAACCATTTTTTTTTCAACCAAAACCAAACGTGACTTATCCAACTAAGTATCCGTATGAAAACCACTGCGTATGTATTTATAAGACACGTTTAATAGCCAAATTGTTTTCCAAGAATAGTATTTTGCTATAGTTATTTTTATATACTGCTATTTTTAGTTGACTGACACTAACGAGTGTCACTGAACTAAATTAGTTATATCTACGGCCAACTCGATCATAAAATAAAATCCTAATATCACATCACAACTATATCAATATCGAAATAATATAAATCAATAGATTTTTTCGCTTTGGCTGTAGATAAAACTACCTACTTTAGTTGAGTGTCACTACGTTAGTGTAAATCGACTAAAAATAGCAATATTATGTAAGTGTAAATTTACATACATTCAGTAGTAACTGCCATGCTGCAAATACGCATTCAAACAAAACAAGAGGAAAATCGTCACTGTATCAACGGACGAGCAGAGATTTATCTGTTTAATTAAATATCCCGGTAATGTACGACCGGCTATCTCTGCCGCTGTCCGCCCCCGCGGCTCGCTCGTTGCACTCCGCGCAGTCTGCGTCTAGAGACTGCGCCTTGTCTTGTTAAGTGAATAAATTAAACAATAAAGCCAATTTAACACAAACCAACGACACCAACGTAGTCCCGAATTAAGTCATCTAGGCTTCTGAGATAACCAACGGGTTATTTGTTAGGGTTCCGTACCCAAAGGGTAAAAATGGGAGTCAATTACCCTGTTACTAATACTCCACTGTACGTCTGTTTGTCACCAGGCTGTATGTCATGAACCGTGATAGCTATATTTGAAATATTCAGCCATTATGTATTTCTGTTGCCGCTATAACAACAAACACTAAAAACAGGAACAACTAAACTGCTTTGCCCAATGGTTGACTGGTAGAGAATGCCTATGGCATTAAGTCCGCCTTTTGTACGATCTGTTTTTCATTTGTGCAATAAAGATTAAATAAATCAATAGATATTTAAGTAGGACTCCCAACAAACAACAAAAGTGATCGTTGCGTTAACTTTGCACCCGATTTGTATTCGGCGCCATACAAACCAGGTGGAAACTTAACTTTAACCCGGACAATTAAGATGGGATAAATGTTTGAACAGATCTCTCAGTGCGCAATTCCGACTCGCACTTGACCGGTTTTTTTACTAACGCCTTAGAGTCAGACCACGCTAACTCTGCACAGCAAATGAACTGTCAAACCAAACAAACCGACTCACTTTGTATCGTTTGACAGTTATTGTGGTCAGACTCTATTTTTGCTAACTGACTATATTTATTTGGGTCATTGTCAGTTCAAAAAACATAATTTGTCCCTTCGATGGTCAAAAGTTAAGAGCTTGTATGAATCTAGGTTATGTTGCTATTACATCGGATTATAGAAGAGGGAATGTTCTTTATTGTCACAGGCATTTAATCAGAAAATTAGGCCCTGGAATCCTTAATTTTGCAAATGTCCACCGGAAAGACGCGCGCCTAAATCTGACAATGACCCATTTGCGTGGTTGTAAAATGGCATCAGTAGTATTAACATCTTTACTTTTCGATATTTCGATAGTGCGCTTGTCCCACCGACGTGTTGAATATGTGTACTTAACCTCAGGCGTGCTAATTCAGAAAATGTCAAACTAAACTCAAAGCTCAATGCCAGTTGTTTAGTAAACATGTAATGCCAACTGACCGCGACTCCCGCGCACGATGACGCGGCGGCGAACAAAGGGTCAGTTTGGCTTAGTTTAGTGCGTACTATCTGACCCGGACGATGAGCTCAAAGAGCATATAATCACTACGATGAGCTCACGGAAACCATCCAAGCGATGATCGCCGCGAACTCTATGAGCCGCCTCAGCGTAATCCCCGCTGGCGGGGTACTACCGCTACCTAGTCCGCGTTATTTCTCTGTCAGAGCCCGATTCTCTTTCCGCTCTCCTTCCGCCCGTAGTCAGATTGATTCGGTTCAGTCTATTCAAGACGCAGTCCATGCGCCCAGATGAATGATAATAGTACATTACGTAACAAGGGTGGTAAACGAGGAATTACAAACGAGTGTCTTTAATGACACGAGTTTGGAGTTCTTTTACCACCAGAGTCACGTACGACGTTTTTATCACGCTTTGGAGGAAAATAAAACGAAAGTAATAAATAGTAGTAGTCAATACCACATTTATTGACGCCCTAGGGCGTAGTTTACGATATTCTCACCACTGTACCGGTTTACCTATAAGAAGATCGAATACTTTCCCCATTTTTACCGTACACGAACTTGTCCCAATTTCTACTCATATATATTTGCCTGCGCCGGCGCCGTTATCTGATGGGCTCGGCTGTGCGTGCGCTCATTTTTATTTCCGCCTTATGATGCGCCGCTGCTGTCACATTGCGTTGGACACTAGAACGCTTGCGCCTAAAGGCTGATTTAGACGATGCCAATTTTGAGACGCCTAAATTACGGCGCCAGTGATTACCGCACAGCACACCTCCGACCGTTTAGACAATGACTATGTTCAGCCGCCTAAATCTCGCCGCCAGTCGTGTTTACACAGTGCTTTTTTTCAGTACCAGTCATTAGTGGCAGCGAGAGACGCGGAGGGGGGGTCACTGGCGCCAAAAAATAGGCTCGTGTTCTATTCCGCGCCAGCGCTGGCATGCGGCGAAAACATGGCGCGGAAAGTGTTTATACGGTGCCTTTTCGAGGCGCCGTAATTTAGGCGTCTCAAAATTGGCATCGTCTAAATCAGCCTTAACGGAGATGTCACGAATTTGCGCGACCAGCGGCTACGCGGGACCCTCAATTATTGCTACGACCAGCCTACGGCGTAGCATCGTAGCAAGTCCATAGTAGCAAGTTTTATAACTGTACATTTAAAAGTCTTTAAGTAGAAATAAAATCAATTCAATCCGAATGGCGTGCTATCGGAGACGCAGTACAGCAGTGGACTGATACGGGCTGGTGACGATAATGATGAATCATCACTTTGTAATAGATCTTCTAAATCATAACAACTCTTTATTACATAGCTCACCACAAGAATTATGCTTATTTTGAAAGAATTAATAAAACAAATTGAATTTATTAAATGTAGTTTTATATATTTGTATAGAATCTTTTTATCGATTCATATTTTTATGTGGTAATACCACATTTTGTAGTTTTATACTTTAATGTCTGTAGAGTTAACAAAACATTTTCGCATGTAATAATTTGCTACAAATAAAACGATTATACATTGCATCTCATCCATCACCCCAATGTACCGCGGCAAACATCTAAAAAAGTAATAAACACTCTCGAAGACTAAACATACTTAAATGGAAGCCCATTTTAGATATATCCAATTAGGCAAATGACCTTGCGACTGACAGACGGAAACACCGCACCAAAAGAAGACCCACGACTTAACCTAAATAAGACAGCGACGTGCAACTACACAACGACATAAGTCAATAATCAAGTCCTGTAAAACCAACTTTAATGTGCCTAAATACTGTCTGGAATGGTGTGGCCATGTATGGTGGTTAAGGCGGAGTGTTGGAAGAAGCAGCAGGTTACAATGAGCCTGGATCGGAGCCAGGGCGAGTTGTGAACATGAATGTGCTTGTCCTTTGTGAACCACAAAACGAAGACTTTAGCTGTGATTCAAGATGTTTCTCTGAACAGGATTTGGTGAAAAGGAAATGAAGGATTATCTACGAGTATACTATTATACAGAGTTGGGCATTCAATAACGAATCATCATTTTAAATGACGCGCCGCAAGAATGAATCAACTGACCGTCATTCAAGAATAGGCTATTTTGAATGGCCAGTTTTACAATAAATCAAAGTAGAAGAAATTGAGTGAAACTAATTTAATCGTCATTCAATGAAATCAATCTGTGATTGATTATTGGAATTAAAATTGTTTGATTATAATATATTTTTAACCTTCTTCAAAAAGAGGAAGTCCTCAATTGGACTGTACGATTTTTACATCTTCGTCTTTTATAAACCGATACGGAAACTTATTTTTATGTTTGAAATTTAAAAAAACCGGCCTAGAGCATGTCGGGCCACGCTCAGTGTAGGGTTCCGTAGGTGCCCATCCTTCACAATAGACGAATTACGAATTATTATCTACTACGCGAAAGATTAAAATTACGACAAAGATTTCAAGCTCTGTAAAAAGGTCGTAAACGCCAAAGTAACCAAAAGTACCTAATTACTTATTGCCTTCTGGAAGTTATCGATTATACGCGCCAGATTGAGCGAAATGTTTTAATATAGTATGGCACTTAACCGCGCGGCACTAACGTAATTAAAAAAAAATATATGAATATTTGCGATAACTCAAAAACGGCTCGACCGATTTTATTAAATATAGTTTTCACTGAAAGTACTCGTAAGGCCTCATTTTCATGAATTTGTCCATAATTTTTTGACCCGTGGGTGAAAAGTTAGAGGGGGGACACATTTTTTTTTACTTACGGAGCGAATATTTACAAAACTGCTGACTATCAAAAAATAATGTTCGGCGACCCCTATTATTTTTAAAAGACCTATTAAACGGTACCCCACACACTAGTATTGGAACGAAAAAAAAATGGGAAAAAAAAACCCCCACTTTAGGTGTACGGGATATAGGTAGGTACCTACCCGAAAAAAAAAATCTTTTTATTTTACCGTTTTGTCCGCGTCCACTAAATTAAATCTTTGTCTTTTTGATTAGGTATTCATCTTTCCAAACCACTCCACTGCCAACCTTGCCATGGCATACTTACCTCCGTTTAATTTCGACTTTTCAATTACTAAAGTTACATGCATAAAATACTTATACCAAACAATCACTCTTAATCAAGATAACCGCCATTCAAATAAAACGTCATTTTAAATGAACCTCTAACAAACTAATTCAATCAACGCGTTAGCGGTAATCAGAATGACGGATTCTTGATTTATTGTATTTGACGCCATTCAGAATGGCGCGCTCTTGAATAAATCATATTTGAAATTTTTTGAATGTGAATGACGCCTGGCCGTTCATTCTTATTCTCATTCAAAATGAAATTTGTCCAACTCTGCTATTATACTAGTACTATTATATTATAAACTAGTGACCCGCCCCAGCTTCGCACGGGTGCAATGCTGATAAATTATGCATGTACTATACATATAAAAATAAACATTCAAGAGGAAGTTGAATCACTCCATCTATTAAAAAACCGCATCCAAATCCGTTGCGTAGTTTAAAGATCTAAGCTTACATACATACATAGGGACAGACAGACAGGAAGCGACTTTAAACTAGTGATTCTAAAATTGTATTGAAAATCGGTTTTCTATGGAGACGGGTCATTATTTCAAGAAAAATCTTTACAGCGCGATGCAGAATTTATAAGGCTCGCGGCGACGACACGGCAAAGCAACCGTCATTTTCCGTCACGTGGAGTATCAGAGCCTTTTCGACGACAATTTTTAATAGTGGGAACTGTGTACGTAAAATCATTTAATCATAAAATAATACAATGATTGTGTTTGATATTCGTACACTTAATAAAAGAAAAAAATATAAAAAAGAAAACGCATTCAGCCTAGAACACCAATTTATTTACTTGTCGAGGGGCTGCGGAGAGAGTTTTAGGCTTGGCTTCAACTCCGCGCACACCTCCCACTTAGAGAACTCCACTGTTCTGAAATCGGGAGCGACATGTAGTGGTTGTATTGATGTGATGGATTTGCCACGATCATGTTACAATTGGGTAGTTTGGGAAGCAAATTCAATGGTGTTAATTAATCGAATGAAATTTCAAAACCGAAATAAAGAAACCTAATAAAATATATAATTAGAATTTTCACGATATAAATTACCTACTCGATTGAAAAGATGTTTACGAAAACAAGAAAATCTTACGCTATGATACTAATACCTCGAATCCACAATTTTTTTACTAATGTTGTTTTTTGTAAACATCTCTTCAAATGAGTACGGTACTTTGTATTTTGCAGACTAGGTATTTGAATCACTTAAATGAACTGATAGATGAGTTAATCGAGCCACGGAGTGGTTGCCGGATGAGGGGCGGCGGCGACGTGGTAGGCCGAGACGGAGATGGCGGGACGACCTGGAGACTTTCCTAAATAATTGGAACGAAATAGCACCGAACAGGGAGTTGTGGAAATAGAGGGGAGAGGCCTTTGCCCAGCTGTGGGACACAAATACAGGCTAATAAAATAAAAAAAAACTCGAGCCTACAACCTACAACACAACATAACACACGATTGTATTGAATAAGTACCTAATTTAGTTATTCAGTTCCAAAGTAAGTAAATTGTAGATTGAAACTGAGTATTTTTAGTACCGATAAAAGTATCGATTATTTAAATCCGGCTCCGAATGATAAATGTACAAAGTTATTGAATTTCAGAAACCCGTTTTATTGTTTTACGAAGAAAGTGCAACAATAACATAATAAACTTTTAAGTGCTCCGTAAACAGTTTGTTTCTGGAATCGCTTAAGCAATTAAGATTTATTAACAGTATATATTTCAAATAAAGATTTAAATCTTTATTGGTTCTCAAATGTGATTGATTATTGAAATGAATATTAAGTTTCATACAATTCCTAAAATTAGTTTTCGTATTAAAATAAACTATATAGGTATGTAATATTTAAACACAACTTGAACTACAAATCGAATACTTAGAAATCGATTGGGTTTTGGTCAAATTTTATCTTTGAGAACTTTGTCACATAGATAGAAAAGGTTTATGTTTAATTTTAAAAACTATCACCAGAAAGAGTAAAATTTATTACCAAAAAAATCACTGTTTGCGACCAAAAATAGTGAATGTGCACCAAATTTAGAACATAAATTTTATGTAAAATTATTGTAATGTTAAGTGTCATTTGTATTTGTATTTCTTTCTTCTTGAGGTGTGCAATAAAGAGTATTCTATTCTATTCTATTCTAACCATAAATATTGAAACTTGTTATCCTACCAATCCTACTTAAAGTAAATAACTCCACATTAATCATTTTTTAACCCAAAAAAAGTTAACGTTCTCCAAAAATTGATCACTATTTTAATATGAATATACATTCAAATCTTGTACCCTAAAAAATTTAATCAAAAAACCCAAAATATTTATTCAATGATGACCAAATCTTAGCGAGCTAATTAATGCGCCATTTTTACCTTAAAAAAGACCACTATGAATGCCATAAAATGTATATCCATACTAATATTATAAATGCGAAAGTGTGTCTGTCTGTCTGTTACCTCTTCACGCTTAAACCGCTGAACCGACTTAGATGAAATTTGGTATGGAGATAGTTTGAGACCCGGGAAAGGACATAGGACACTTTTCATCCCGAATAAATTTAGTGTTCCCGTGGGATGAGCGTGTAACACCGCGGGGCACAGCTAGTTACCAAATAAAGTTGAATGATGCCAAACTTAGTGAGCCCCTCCCGCTCAACGTGCGCTCGACCAACCCCCGGGCTCCGCCCCGCAGGCGCCGCGCTCGCTCGACCCGATCCTCAATTCGGCTGTTCGGTTCTGGCGCTTCGCCGACCGCTGCCGCGGTACGCTCGCTTCGCTCGCTCGGCTCGCGCGCTGATGTGGTCGCAATTCTAACAAAACCTAACCCATTAATCTACTTTACTGGTAGCAGTTCGGTTCTGACGCTTCTCTAAGTTTATATCCGCAGCTCACAACTCATTTGGGAATCACGTCGGGTGCGCCCGGAACGCGCGGTGTGTAGTCCGGGGAAGCGAGGAGAACCCGAGACTTACTTAATTTGGCGTTAATATACTATATTTGGTAGTGTGCCTACATTTTACCTTAAACACTGTGTTCTAGCAAATAAATGATTTGACTTGACTTGACTTGACTTGACTTTAAAACAATCATAGGGGTATAATTCAGGTCCTACGATCGAAATAATTTGGTCGTCCAAATTTGGTGCACATTCACAAAATTTGGTGCTCGAATATACTTAGAAGAGCAGTCATGACTAAAATAGGTAGAAGCATTGTAATTTTGGGCTATCTTATTTTGGTGCAAATAGTATTTTTTTTATTTCATATGATTTTTAGGTGATACTGGTTTGGGATCCCAAAGTTTTTTTTGGGGGACTCAAATATTTGTTGCCGATAGAAAATATAACACGTTAAAAATAGTACAAGGAAAGTCAGTGAACTTATAACTCTTCAAATTTGGTACGTGGGATAATTGTAGGTACAAATGTACAGTAATTCCATTTCCAAAAATCATACCATACAAATATAAAAATTTATAGAAAAGAAAAATATACAGACTAATAATACAGAATTACAGAGTAGCACTTAAAAACTCAATCGAATTAGATCTTAATCTGTAGAAATATGACGCGCTGCTCGACCTAGAGCTAACTCTACTAACACAAAACTTCCGCACAAATTCAGTCGATTCCCGAGTACACAGGGTTTATAAAAAGACGTATCAATGAGCCAACATCGGCGGCCGGCAATCTGTCTGTCAGCGGAGCGCCTGGCGAGCTGCGAGCAGCTCTCTCACCACTTCTGCGCTGCTAGTACATTTCGGGTATCGCATTGATTTTTTGTTTATATTTTGATTCCCCCGATATTTATTTATGTTAACATAAATTGTATATATGAAAAAGAGTTGTAGGTATAGCTATATCGAGTTGTTAAGATTGCTAAATGAAATTCAACTCTACATAAATGAAAGCCTTGTGAAAAGTACTATCTTTTACTTTCAACGTAAATCTTATAATTTCGTGTCAAAGCAAATCAGTAATCGGAAAACATGATGCGTTCACTGAAGCAAATGAATTAATATTGCTAAGCTAAGCCATTACTGCCTCAGCCTGAGTTAATTAATTATTTAAAACAAATGGTTTAACTTTTTGTAATTTGATTTGTTGATTCATGAAATAACATTATTTGTATAATTATGTTTCTACCTATATTAGAGTCATCTGTGACCGACAGACAGAAATACAGACGGCGGAGGCCTACCATCTACAAGTAATAGGGTTTCACTAGTAGTCTTTGTACAAGAGTAGGATTAAACAGGCAGGTGTACTATATTATAGAAGTTTGCGAAGATTGCGGAACTACAAGAATACCTTTTCTTTTTCACTCGGCGCACTGTTATGTAAATTGTTTACATTTAAAAGTGTAGTCTAGCTAGACCTAGGCGATACTAAAATAGCTATCAGTCTTCAGCTCATTCAGTCTTGGTAAAGACGAAATCTTTTAAATGTATATTATATATATACATTGAAACACAGATTATAACAAATATGAT
This sequence comes from Apotomis betuletana, assembly GCA_932273695.1. NCBI lineage: Eukaryota > Metazoa > Arthropoda > Insecta > Lepidoptera > Tortricidae > Apotomis > Apotomis betuletana. Next base: position 22,007,240 of record OW026312.1, read on the forward strand.
TTATTGCTTTATACACATTTAAACAGTATCGCTTTATATTATCTAGGTCAAATTCAATAAACAAAATAAATCTGGTTTTATATGCATTTACTTATCTTACTATGAGTCAGCAAAACTTTCCGCTACTGCTTCAAGTCTCCAAATTACTCCTCGGAAAATATTTATACCTACAGACAGAGGCCATAGTGCGATAGTTTAAAAAAAACACTTCCACGTAGACAGTATTTTAAGCAACATTTTGAAAGAACTCTCGTAAAATAAGTGTTACCCATCGAGCTCTGACCGTTAGGCGCAAACTCACGTCACCAGGTAGGCAGCTACAAATTTAACCTACCATTTCAACAGTATCCACGCCAAATTTTTCCTTCAGTGAAAATGCTTGAAATAAGAAATAAGTTTGTAATGCTCGTGCAATTTTCTAATACAGCCGTTCTCCATCAAGAGGGATTCCATCGAGTTCTGGCTGCCTGGTGCCTTCAGGCGGCAGCCCCCACCTGGGTCGGCAGCCGTTGTGCGCGACGTACGGCGGCAGGCGGTCGTGCATCACCATCTCGTACGCTAACCGAGCCATGTCACCCTGGTACTCGCTCAGCCCCGTCTTCCAGTAGTAAGGGCGGGAGTAGCCGTAAACTGGGAATAAAATTGATCATGTTAGAAACAAGAAAAGTGATACAGATGCGACTAAGCGGTGTGTGAGTGTGAGGAAGAAATTCACCAATAAAACTTAGCGTCGCTCGGTTGCAACTTGGATTTGGTGGACATTTTCCTCGCACACCACTTAGCTGCATTTTTTTTAGTAATTTCACCGGCTATCTTACCCCCACACCGGAACACAACAATGCGAACATTGCTGTTTGGCGGTGGGCATACTCGTATAGCTTATTTCTCGTAGAATGACAGCATAATTGATGTTAACTATGTATGTTGAGTACCACCGGCACGTGTCGTGTCACGTAAAAAGAGCGTTGTCAATCTTATGTTTGGTAGTCATTTATACTGCAAAGGAAGATCACCAGTGATCTTTTACGTGACGCGATCTGTACCTACTATAGTATTTTATGCAATCGTTGCACAATGGAGGTTCTTAAAGTCGAGTACCGCGTTTAGGTCACGAGGCTTGCCGAGTGGCCTATGTATGGTACGAGACTTTAAGACCTAATTGTGTAACTATTACATACAATACTTTTTATACGAGCAAAACTCAGAAAAACATTTTTTACTTTAATCGTCATTCTCCGATATGATTTTTTATTTTTGATGTAACCTTTTTCGTTCAACTAAAACTGACCTATTAAAAAAAACATGATCGCGATGGCCATGGCGGGTGCCTCGTGATTGGTGAATTTTTTTGACAAGTAATTTCAACCAATCATTGAGCATCAAATAAGCTTATGTTCTCTTTTTGAAATTATTAGAGTTGTGTAGAGAGATGTCTTATGAATATTAAAGTTTTTGTTACAGGATTAAAAAGTGCGTTATTGTGATTTTGTCTGTGAAATTATAATTGACAGATTAAAGTCTGCGAGTATAAAAAAGAAATTAAAAGTGTACAGTCAGCCAAAAAAAAAAAAAAAGTTCGAATTGAGAACCTCCTCCTTTTTGAAGTCGGTTAAAAAGTGGTCTACCACATTTGCACCTTAATATTCGGGAAATAGAGTCGAAAAGTGGTAGACCAATTTTTTGGCTGACTGGTAAGTGGGTTAAATTTTTCAGCAGATTTCGAAAAGAAGAGATTACTTCGATGTTATCGTCACCTCAGAACCCCGAATGATCAGATCCATGAGGCATCGAAAGAATTCTTAAATATTATAGGCACATGGCGAATTCGACATTTATAACAAAATTACTCTTATTCTTTAACCAAATAAAAATAATTACATGTTTAGGCTTCATGCGTGCCACCTATGTTAATAGTAACAAATAAATGGTATATATGGGCCCGACTTCTAAAGGTGATTCAATTGTAATCCGTACATGAATGCGGAATTGTGGCACGAACCGAAGGTGAGGGCCATAAATATGCGATCTGGGGATTAAGGGCGCGTGTAGACGGCGCCGCCTCCGCGCCGACACCGCACCGCCGCCGCGCCGCCGCGCTATGTACACGAGACGCGTAAAGCCCGCCGCCGCGCCGCCGTCGCGCCGCCGCCGCGCCGCCGCCGCGCCGCCGCCGCACCGCCCCCGCAACGCCGCCGCACCTTCGCGCTATGTATACGAGACGCGAGTCCCCCGCCGTCGCCGCACCGCCGCCGCGCCGCCTCCGCGCCGCCGCCGCTTAGCCCCCCGCCGCCCCCCGATGCCATTTTCAGCGTTGCCAGATATTTGTTACTTTTTTCGAACTTTTGACCCTCTCTCGTAACATGTAAGTAACTTTTGATTTCTGGGCAATTTTCGTAACTTTTCAATAAGTTTTGTTAAAAATTCGGAAGTGGTAAAATTAATTGAGATTCTGAATCCAAATAACATGTACTATCGGGCAAAAATATAACATATGTACCACTGAAAAACTTAATCGTAATTTCGATAATGTGTTTCAGTTTTTTAGGGTTCCGTAGTCAACTAGGAACCCTTATAGTTTCGCCATGTCCGTCTGTCCGTCTGTCCGTCTGTCCGTCCGTCCGTCCGTCCGTCCGTCCGCGGCTTAGCTCCGTGATCATTAGTACTAGAAACCTGAAATTTGGTATGAGTATGTGTATGTATAACGCCGACAGAAAAATAAAATTTACGCGGTAAAATAAAATTTAAAAAAAAAAATTTTTTTTCGGGTACCTCGAACACCTAAAGTGGGGGTCAATTTTTTTTTCTTTTCAACACTGGTGTTTGGGGTGTCGTTGAATAGGTCTTGTAAAAATAATAGGGTTCTTCTAACATTATGTTTTGATAAAGTCAGCAGTTTTGTAAATATTCGATCCAAAAACAAAAAAAATTGTGTCCCCCCCCCTCTAACTTTTCAACCACGGGTCAAAGAAAATCGGAAAAATTCATGTTAATGAGGCCTTATAAGTACTTTCAATGAAAACTATATTGAACAAAATCGGTCGAGCCGTTATTGAGTTATCATCTAATTTCATATTTTTTCTTTAAAAGGTCGTAAGTTGACTTCCAGAAGGTAATAAGTGATTACAGTTTCTAGGGCGTTTACGGCCTTTTTATAGAGATTAAAGTCTTTTTTAACGTAAACTTCAGGCTTAAAACAGCAGTTTATTGTGAAGGATGAGCAACTACGGAACCCTACACTGAGCGTGGCCCGACATGCTCTTGGCCGGTTTTCTCAAATCAGATAGGATCCACTTTCATAAAACAGGCACTTCCTGCCACTTTCTATACATATAGTAAGCTAACACTAATTTCTTTTTTTTCGTTAAAAACTGGACATGACGCGTGATCTTCGTGGCTAGAAATCTTTTACTAACGTAACGACCGTATAATAGCGCGAAGGTGCGTCAGCGGTTCGGAGGCGATGCGGCGGCGGTGCGGAGGCGGTGCGGAGGCGGTGCGGAGGCGGTGCGGTGTCGGCGCGGAGGCGGCGCGGTGTCGGCGCGGAGGCGGCGCGGAGGCGGCGCGGTGTCGGCGCGGAGGCGGCGCGGAGGCGGCGCGGAGGCGGCACCGTGTACACGAGCCCGTGCGGCGGCGGTGCGGTGTCGGCGCGGAGGCGGCGCCGTCTACACGCGCCCTTACGAATTACCGCCCGTGATTTGTCTAAAGTTTTACGTCTTGTCTTGGCCAGAAGGTGAGATTTATCTCGCGTAGCGGGCAGAAAATCCCACTTACGGCCTAGGTTGACGTAAAGTAATTGATTCTTATGTTGTTGATATTGCGCTGACTCAACGTTGACTGAATAAGAATAAGTGAAATAATACAGATCAAATTATGCCAACTTTGAAAAGATAAAGTGATAATAACGTAATGATAATATTTAAACGGCCTTGTTATCTTTGCCGATATTATTATCCAGGCAATATCGTGCATAATTTACATTACGATCGTAAAATTGAGTTCGCCTGATGATTTATGGTAAGAAAATCTGGCGTTTGTTTATTTTTATTCCATTGTAACGATGATGGGAGGAACGATGCATACCATCACTCACCTTGTACCAGGAGAGCATAACAAAATAAAAAGTATTAAATCGTTGACACGTCGCTTCGAATAAACTTAGCGTGTTGAGTTTTTTATGCCAATCGTTTTCGAGATACCTACAACTTAATTAATTTGAGATAACACTAAATAACGTTTTCAACACTTAATTCAGAGTATATTTACGTATTTATGTAACTTTGCGTGTGGTGACCAAAGATATACAATGTACGCCTTTTAGTTATACGTCACGACTTTAAGTTAGATCATGCTTAATTATTACAAGTAGCGTTTAAATCGTAGGAAATTCTATGCAGGAAAAAATAACTTAAGAATATACATGTCTGCTTAACGCTTGTAAATCTAATTATATCTAAGTAATCCTGCTCGAAATACTAAACTTGTCATTGCGGCGTTAGAGTGTGAAGAGCCACTTCCCTGCGGGTTTTGTGGGACAATGTATCTAGATTTAAGGAAATTGTAAAGTTCCTAATAAATAAATAATAATAAAAAAAAAAATCCCATACTTCGACCATCTTCGGTCAATTACAGGCATAGTGTGGAGCCGCCATCACTCTTATCAGGTCAAAAACTCTAGCATAATTTTGTCAATTTTTTTTTTACGCTGAACTGGAAAAAATACTTGATCTGTTTCTTAATCTCTTGCTATTTTAACAGTGGAAAGAGACTATACTAGCTAGGATAACAGTGAATCTTGCCGACCAGGGGGGCAGAAGTTTAAAGGAGTTATGCAAACGAATGTACAGTACTTCTGAGGTGTGTGCCGAGCGGCTCCAGCGTGGGCTTGTCCATGTCCTGTTCGTACAGCTCTTTGGCCACCTTCATGACCTCCGTATCCTATTAGAATAATAATCAATAATGTTAGTAAAGGATAGGGGTAGAGTGGAAACATCTATCGTGATTATAACGCCCCAGTACATTGCGATGAACGGTGACGTTGAGCAACACCTGTATTTGACTATAGAGAAAATAAATTGTATCATTGGAACCACTAAACACATATTCAAAAACACTCGGAATCAAATAAAACTACTCCTAACTTTTGGACATTATACTATTGAAAAAAAAAAAGATTTATATGACGTCATAAGCCTGTATAGAAACGTTCGTTTTTGTCGTTTCATAGAGTAGCTAATTTGAACTGTCATCAAATACCGCATTGATCACATTTGGAAGGAATGGGCTTGGAGATTATAAGCTCAACTACTAACATCAATCTTAAAGATGCCCTTACGTCTATACGATCAGAAGGACATTTGTACTTAGAAGACAACATAATATATCGGGCGATTGTCCCTCCCCGGCTGTCCTAATATAACCCAACAAACCAGATTCGCACCTAGTCTTATAAAGAGCTAGCGACCCACCCCGGCTTCGCACTGGTGCAATGCTGATAAATTATGCATGTATTATACATACAAACCTTCCTCTTGAATCACTCTACTAAAAAACCGCATCAAAATCCGTTGCGTAGTAAGATCTAAGCATACATAGGGGCAGACAGACAGGCAGCAGGAAGCGACTTTGTTTTATACTATGTAGTGATCTACCTTGAGGGTAGAAGCGGTGGTAGCCTAGTGGTTAGGGCATGCGACTTTCAATCCGGAGGTCGCGGGTTCGAACCCGGCCCGTACCAATGAGTTTTTCGGAACTCATGTACGGAATGTCATTTGATATTTACCACTCGCTTTTCGGTGAAGGAAAACATCGTGAGGAAACCACCTAAGCCCAATAAGGCCTAGTTTGCCCTCTGGGTTGGAAGGTCAGATTGCAGTCGCTTTCGTAAAAAACTAGTGCCTACGCCACATCTTGGGATTTAGGCAGCCGACCCCGATTGAGAATTCATTCTCAAAAAATGGGACAAAGGCTAGGAGGATGAGTGATCTACCTTGAGGGCAAACTTGGGGGCTGGCGGTGGTGGCGGCGCTTCTTCCACCACCTGTTTCTCCAGCTCGCTGCACAGGGGCAGCTTCTTAACGCGCGGCTTGAAGCGACGCGACGCTATCGCTGAAAGGTTTCACAATATTTGACTAATAGTCCTCCAAAGCTTAGCAAAAAAGTTACCTGCCTACGCATCCTTTACTTCACTATACCTAAATTCATTCACGTTGAGCGGTATCATACTCATTGCGCCATATAAGTGACTGCTCAATGGGTTTGACATCGCTCTTTTTACGTGAAATTACGCATACCAATAGTCTCGAAGAGTCCACTCTAACACTACGACTACCGTTTTTTCTATAAATTTATTTAAGTGTGCAACGAAGCATATTTACCTAAATAAAACAATTAATACTAAGCCAAAGCTTAAAGAAAAATTGAAATGAGTTTCCTAGTGGAAGAGAGTGGGAATCGATCCCAGTACTTCTGGAATGCCGGTCCACCGCGTTAACCTTTCCGCCACCCTAACTCCCAAGCAACCCTTCAAATTTTTCCTTATGCTTTGTGTGTCGCACATTAAAAGTGCAACGCTTCGTATCACCATCCGTCTATTCTATACCTACTCACCCGACAAGCCCTTCTTAACCGGCGGCTGCAGTAATCTACTATTATGTCTTTAGTATTTAATTTTCCAGTTCATATGAACGAGCGTAAGTTACTTTGTCTATGTTTATGTTTATAGAGTACGTATAGGTACTGCCATAGTAAATATACCCACCGGGGTCGAGATGGGCGCAGTAGTCGTTGAAGTAAGTGGACCGTCCGCGCAGACTCTTCATGGTCGACTTGATGAACGCTTCGATCTCCTCCTCGCTCCATACTCTCTGGAGAAAGTTATCCAGGGCGCATTCATCAACACAACATTATGAAATGCTATACTTATACTGTAACTATGCCACAAGGGTACTTCTACACATCTGACTGAATGTGAATCTAAAGGCATTTCTCAAGAGGAGAACGCTGTTGAGAAGGAAGTTCAAAGAAACTTAACAGAAGGTAATTTATTTCGTTAATGTCAATGTTACGTGTATCCATTAATATAAAATTTAAACTAACAATATCTCAGAGGTGTTAAATGTCTCTAGGCGTCACGACATACAATAACGCCAATAACGGAATGTTACTCCACATTTAGTTCACACACAACTATGCGGTTACTACCATAATTATTTAATTCGGATCTTAATCCTACTAAATCTCTGTGCATGCTAGTAACAGAGTGGAACCCAAAAACAGAACCCGTTCACGAGTATTTAGAAAATAATATAAAGAAGTTGATGATCCTTACCTCTTCAGCGCCGCCTTTTTTAGGATCCAGCCATTTCCCTTCCAGCTTTGCCCATCGGAGCTCAGGGCGACACCTACGAACAGTATTCCAATTTTATCGTATCATACTAAGCATGTATGATTAATTTGATTACGTCGTTACAACCCATAATTCAATAAGCCATTAGGTACGTACATTTTAGTTTTCCTGATTGGTTTCGTCCGGTATTCATCGAAGTATTCCGTGAGGAACGACATTTTCACTCTCAATTTAGTTTTATGATCTTAAATATAGTTAAAAATTCAAGCAATACTTAATATTTAACCTACACTGACGCTAAATGTCATATCTGTATATTTATGACGCTCGATGTCAAGTCTGTTTATGATTTGATGGTGTTCGTAGCGGTTCGTAGTTACAACTGCCACGGAGTTATGTAGGTTGTAAGTATTTATATATGTTTAGATTGAGTGAGACAAGATCTCAAAGGACACGATAAGTAGGTCCGGATCTCAGCAGCCGGACGGGCGGACCGGACGAATAGTTAATTTGGTAATTTGTATTTCATACGTTTGGTCTTCTGTAATGAAATTCATGAAGATTCTAAATAGGTACATACTTAAATCCAAACCTGAAGTAACGATTTGATATGTCCCAGGAATGGTCATAAAAGAAAGCACAAGTATTTTATTTATTAGAGGCATCAACAGCAATACAATTCGTAACAATTAACAATACCTCTACAAGACTACAACAAAAGCCGATAAAACAATAGAAATTAAACATGGCATGGCATCGAATTGCTCGATCGTGACTTAGATATGTTGATATGAATAAGAATAAGAGAATAAGTATGTGACTAGTATGTAACATTCTCTTTGTCTTCTAATATTCGTAACAACGACCTACGACAGTTTTGATTATGTATCCTAAGCTATTCCATTAGTCACTCGTGATCGATTGTAAATATAATTTATATAAATCCCTGTCCCATGTGTATTACAGTTGGTCAGACGTCCTGCTGGACGAACCGGTCCACAGAGATGGTCCACAGAGATGGTCCACAGAGATGGTCCACAGAGATGGTCCACAGAGATGGTCCACAGAGATGGTCCACAAAGATGGTCCACAGAGATGGTCCACAGAGATGGTCCACAAAGATGGTCCACAGAGATGGTCCACAAAGATGGTCCACAGAGATGGTCCACAGAGATGGTCCACAGAGATGGTCCACAGTGATGGTCCACAGAGATGGTCCACAGAGATGGTCCACAGAGATGGTCCACGCAACGTGCAATGGAAAGGGCTATGCTCGGAGTTTCTCTGCGTGATAAAATGAGAAACGAGGATATTCGCAGAAGAACCAAAGTAACCGATATAGCTCACAGGATTGCACGGTTGAAGTGGCAATGGGTATGGGCGGGCCATGTAGCCCGGAGAATGGATGGCCGTGCTACGTTGCCAGAGCTACGGAAAAATCCGTAAATCTACGGAATTTAGGCTGTGTGCTCAGGCCTACGGAAACTATTGGGGAATCTACGGATAGAATTTCAGGCTATCTACTTCTATTTATCACCAAAACATGACATAAACGAAACGGAAACTTTTCTGATAAAAATGAATTGTAATCCTGGCTGAAACACTCGCGGACTAATCACTTTCTCTCGGTGGTCCGTTTTTTAGATTTCATTTTCTAACCAGCTCAAAACGATGAATAAGCTATAGACATGGTGTTCAAAAATATTAGATTTTTGTTTTTCCACCTACATTTTTGCAAAAGTTACTAACTTTTAATAACATTTTAAGCTTCAGTATAGTCAAATGAAGCATTGGAAAAAGTCTGTAGAACTACGGATTTTTCAAGCGACAATATACGGAATTCTGCAGACCTTTTTGTCTCACCCTATGGATTTTCATAAATTTAATCTGGCAACACTGGTTGGGGCAGCAAAGTAGAGTAGCGTAGTGGTAGCCTGGGACGCCCCCACTAGGACAGATGACCTTATTAGGGTCGCGGGGAGTCGATGGATGAGGTCTGCAGTGTCTGCACAGGATCGCACCTTGTGGCGAACTATGGGCGAGGCCTATGTCCAGCAGTGGACGTCTGTGGCTGATAGATAAATACCTAATAGGCCCTTGCGTGTATTGCAGGTGGTGGTGGTCTATGGTGTAATGTTCGGGAGGCACTGATAGATAGATAGAAATATAATGAATAATAGGCAATTTTTTAAACACAAGGGTTTCATAAAAAACTTCAACTGTATATCTACTTTTATATCTAAACAATAATGATAATTAGGACTAAAACCGGTCGCGGCGCGCGGGACGACTACAGCGGCCGCGCGAGGACGAATTTTTCTTGAACTTTACCTTCGCCTTCATAATAAGCCGTTACCGCGGTTTTGCATGTTGCACGATTATGTCGCAGGTGTACGCAACAGTTTTCTTTCTCACATTATTATAAAAAACAGTGTTTATTTAATTACCTCGACGTTTCGAACGTGATGTTACGTTCATGGTCACGAAGGGAGTTTTCTTTCTGCTGTTTTACTTTGGTCCTGTGTTGTCACCTTAAAAAGTCTATTTCATCCAATTCCCATACATTATATGTTTCTTTGGTAGGTACATACAGCGTGGGTATTTAAAACGGGCATATAATGTATTCAGTTATAGAATCAGATCATAGGAATAGTATGGCATAATTATTCACTGTAGCCTGTTTATTATTGAGACATCAGGGGCCCTATGATGGTTGCGTTTATCACGCGATAAATAAGTGATAAAGCATCCGTCACGCTTTGACATAATGCGAGTGTAAGTGACAGATGCTTTGTCACTTATTTATCACGTGATAAACGTAACCATCATAGGCCCCCAGGTGGGCAGAGAATATTCTTGCTCTTGAGAAGGAAATAACATCAGCACCTGTCATGCTTTAGGTGTGTTCGCTCCGCCTCTGCAAAAAGGTGCTTGAGTTTAAATTAGTTAGGTATTTAAGTAACCTATACATAATTCATATGTTTTGGGTTATAATATGATAGTAAGGATAAGAAAGAGCAGAATTTAATTTACCACTAAGTCCCAAAGAGTTGACGGTTCCTCCGCGGTCTAAATCATCGTCATGCTCCTCCAAACCTATTACCAAGGTAGTCGATTCATCTCGCTACCACCAATTAACCACTAACTATTGGCAAAGCTGCCATTTTTGCCCCAATTCGGTTAAAAAGGTTGGCGGCGCCTGCAACTCTTTTCGGCGACCTCTCGTCCCCGTGACGTACAATTTTTATACCGCGGTGCGGCTCAGACCGACCGCGGGCGCGCGTCGCTTCAGCATGGCCAGCTTACCAACTTAAATTATATAAACATTTTTAGATAAACATTTCTATAGGCACTTGCTACATTATTTATTTAACCAGTTTTTTTATCGAAGCGTCTCCCTTTCAGCTTCGCAAAAATTTCATTTAGTATGTTCATATGGATGTTCGGATTTCCGGCTGTCCTCGCTTAAAGACCACGATCTCTCAGCCGATTCTCATGACATTTTGCGAGTAGGTTTCTTAAGTCTATAGATATTTTTGTCGATTCAGTTAATAGTTTTTTTTTTCAAAATAACTGAGATGTGTGGGTTGAAAAATTCAGTTTCAGCCTTTTCGAAACAAAATCGAGGTCTACAGCTCACAGATTACTTAGTACCTAATTAGGCCAGTTTTTATTTTAGACTACTTTTTTTTAACACAAATGGCAATCATCTAAGATGAATACCATTCAAGCGGGCCCAATCTCGACAGGGTTGCGTCATTTTATTATAGCAATCCCATGACCATCTTACGGCTCCATCATCAGATGAGATCCGTGATATAATGTTGGATTATCGCCTGATATCCATAATGTACTTATACAAAATTTCAGCATATTCGGGAACCGGGAACCTAATCAAAAAGCTTCAATTACAGACAGGCAGACGAACACGTCTTTTGATATTTACTTAATCTGGTTGCAATACTCATGTTATATGGGTCGGCAAAGTTTATTAGTCCGTTTTCTATTGGGAATGCTTGTATGGAGAGGTATACAATTTTGAGTACAGCAATGCCATTTGGCACGGGTATTATACACGTCTACCTGAGCCCAAAACATCCGGTAACCAGACTGTACACCGCGTCAGAAGGGGGGAGGGGGGGTTCAAAATACAGTGCTCCCGTCGTTCAGAAAAAAAAATCTGGCGGATTAGTTTAAACCTTTAAGTCAAGTTTGGTGGCGTTATCCGGTAATTAGATGATGCCCGATTCATTACCTGTGCCAGTTTTTTAGGGTCCCGTAGCAAGATATGATGCAATCCTTAAAATAACAAACTTTCAGTACTAACAAAATGTAAACAAACCCTTATATTTTCATATTTTTTGTATTAAACTTGGTATATAAAAAATACTATTCAAAAGCCAATTTTATACAAATTCTAAAAACATTAACAATAAATATAAATTTGTCTATTTTCAATGAAAAATAAAATATTCAAAATACTGCAACGTTCGTCAGCGCAGCGTAGGGAACGGCAAAAAGACCCGAATACTAAAGTAAAATAAGTATTACTAACCAAAAAACCCAGTCAAGTGTGAGTCGAACTCGCGCATCGAGCGTTCCCTACAAATTTTAACCTTTCTCATCCCATCTTAACTGGTAGGACCCGGTTAAGTTAAGTTTGCACCTGGTACGTATGGCCCTGCATACAAATGAGGTGTAAACTTAATCGAAACGGGTAGTCCTCATATAACTTTTGAAAGCACATTTTTTTATTTTTTTATTAGAAATGTATAGTTTTCAGATAATTACCTGTACTGGTGGTATAAGACGACATTAGTTGCTAAATTTCATAGTTCTAGGTCAACGGAAAGTACCCTATATACTTTGATTCTCTTGAGAGTGGCGAAATATAAATATACGGCCGTATCTTTTTTTTTTATTAATTTAGAAAATTGATTTTTTCATGACTTCAAGGGATTGTAGACTTGAGTATATGGTTTAAATTTCAACTTGATATCTCGACGCGTTCCCGAGATAAGGGTTTTGACACACGTACGGACCGAAGGAAAACAAAGTAATTATATAAGGTTTCCGTTTTTGTATCTCGGGAACGCGTTGAGATATCAAGTTGAAATTTAAACCATATACTCAAGTCTACAATCCCTTGAAGTCATGAAAAAATCAATTTTCTAAATTAATAAAAAAAAAAGATACGGCCGTATATTTATATTTCGCCACTCTCAAGAGAATCAAAGTATATAGGGTACTTTCCGTTGACGTAGAACTATGAAATTTAGCAACTAATGTCGTCTTATACCACCAGTACAGGTAATTATCTGAAAACTATACATTTCTAATTAAAACATAAAAAAATGTGCTTTCAAAAGTTATATGAGGACTACCCGTTTGGATTAAGTTTACACCTCATTTGTATGCAGGGCCATACGTACCAGGTGAAAACTTAACTTAACCGGGTCCTACCAGTTAAGATGGGATGAGAAAGGTTAAAATTTGTAGGGAACGCTCGATGCGCGAGTTCGACTCGCATTTGACTGGGTTTTTTTGTTAGTAATACTTATTTTACTTTAGTATTCGGGTCTTTTTGCCGTTCCCTACGCTGCGCTCACGAACGTTGCAGTATTTTCAATATTTTATTTTTCATTGAAAATAGACAAATTTATATTTATTGTTAATGTTTTTAGAATTTGTATAAAATTGGCTTTTGAATAGTATTTTTTATATACCAAGTTTAATACAAAAAATATGAAAATATAAGGGTTTGTTTACATTTTGTTAGTACTGAAAGTTTGTTATTTTAAGGATTGCGTCATATTTTGCTACGGGACCCTAAAAAACTGGCACAGGTAATGAATCGGGCATCATCTAATTACCGGATAACGCCACCAAACTTTACTTAAAGGTTTAAACTAATCCGCCAGATTTTTTTTTCTGAACGACGGGAGCACTGTATTTTGAACCCCCCCTCCCCCCTTCTGACGCGGTGTACAGTCTGGCTACCGGGTGTTTTGGGCTCAGGTAGACGTGTATAATACCCGTGCCAAATGACATTGCTGTACTCCAAAGTGTCATACTGTTTCCCAATAGATAACGAACTATATGTGGTTTCTGGGATGACAATGGAATCACGCAGTTAGTTTCCGAATTACCCGCTAGATGTCGCTGTTACGTCCACCAACATGTCTACTTCGCGCTGTTAAGATTTTCCCCAGAAACATGCCGTGCCGCAAGAAGCCTTACTATATTATTCTGGTTTCCCTTCATAACGAATAAATCTTTCGCCTTTTTCTAAAGATTTCCGTGGAGGGGAACATCTAAATGAGTCTACAGATTATTTTTAGATGCGCTGCGTAAGCAGGGCTTATAATTGGAATGAATTCGTGTACTCTTAGAGAGTGTGCTGATGCTTACTTTAATTACGTGCTCATGATAAGTATGACGTGAGCCGATTTCAAAAAAGAAGTTTATTGTTACCGCAGAATCAGATTTTTTTGTTAAGACCTCAAAAGGTGATGTGATGCCGAAAACCGTGAGAAAATGTAAGAGCTCCTTAAATATTATACACACATCTAAACTATGACGATGTCGGTGTTTTAATTTATAGTAACTCATTCTGCTGATAAATGATGCAAATACGATATCTTCACGGTGAAATCAGTATTTTTTGGGAAATAGTGATTTATGAAAACAGTGTATGTATTCTTTGGTTATTTGAATTAATTTAACGCCACTACGAGTTTATATTTAATTATAATAAAAATCTATGCATAACCCGTTTTATTGCAAAATTCAAATGTTTTCCTTTCACGCATTATTAATTTCACTGGTTTATGATACCTGTAGCTACAACAAAACAAATACTGTTTTAACAACTTAGAGGAGTTCGTGAATGAATAACTCTGCGAAACAACACAATACCTATTACAATAAAGTTAGAGAAGTTTACCGAGCACGTAAACTGCCCGGCCGGTTAGAATTAAAACGAAGTAGGTCCCTACTTATAGATCATTTTTAAAATCTATCGAGCGATATGTATTTAACAGACGGTTTAAAAGATGGTAAAATGTTATCATGTAGAAGTTTGATTAATATAGTTACTCTACTAGCCACAAGATGGCGCTAGTAGTACCTAACTATTGTGCTGAAAAGTACCGATACCAAAGAATATATATACTAACCGAGCCCCGCCACACGCTCGCACACGGTGTCGTGCCGACCGCGAGTAAGTCATGGCGGTTATAATATTTTTAGCCGCTTCTCATAAACTACGGTATCTGCTGAAGGTCGCCAATTCGCCATCGACCGCCGATGCCTCCGGCAGCTTCGGCGTGGTATAGGCAGCTTATCACGAAAAATACTATTTATTAATTATGAAGAAATAGCGACCCGCCCCGGCTTCGCACGGATGCAATGCATGTATTATACACATACCCCTTCTCAAGAGGAATCACTCTATCTATTAAAAAAACCGCATCAAAATCCGTTGCGTAGTTTTAAAGATCTAAGCATGCCTACATACATAGGGCCAGACAGACAGACAGGCAGCAGGAAGCGACTTTGTTTTATACTATGTAGTGATATGGTGTTTTACATCCATGATCGTCATATATTTCAAGTTTTTTTTATTTATCCACTAATGTTACAGATACGATGCAAATATCAAGCAATGGAAAATTGCCACCTTATCGGACTTGAACCTACAGTCGTGGCCAGATAATTAAGAACACAGTTTTTTTCTTCATACAACTGCATACAAATATGACTTTGGAAATTTGATGAAAAATGCTGGATGCGGTTGACCAATTTTATTATTGAATAATACAATGCACGGGTGTTTAAACAAGGTTTACTTTAGTACAAACAAAGTTGATGTAAAACGTTTTATAACTCCATACTTTGTTCCTAATTAAGTATGGAGTTATAAAACGTGTTGATTGGACCCATCCGTATTTTCTAAAGTACAAGTTTTACATAAACTTTGTTTGTACTAAAGTAAACCTTGTTTAAACACCCGTGCATTGTATTATTCAATAATAAAATTGGTCAACCGCATCCAGCATTTTTCATCAAATTTCCAAAGTCATATTTGTATGCAGTTGTATGAAGAAAAAAACTGTGTTCTTAATTATCTGGCCACGACTGTATATCTGTTGCCACGCCCGGGCGAGTGAGCTGACGTGGGATAGTTGACGAATTTTAGCATTGTGTTGTTACCACCTCACCGACTTGTATGTTGAGTTTAAACGACTATTTCAACCGTCAGTGCATCTAGTGAGGAACTTATGAAGTTAATGCACCTAACCGGGCTAATGAATTAACAGATTGAAGCGAACCTGTTGCCAAAAATGTACTATTTTCAACCTTAGCGTACTTTTCTGACAAATATCAGTCATACATAATGAAGGTAAAAAAAACAAGTTAGCAAAAAAATGTCATGCTTATTGTGATTCCTATCGGGTTGCCTATTTTTGAAGATATTTCGCATGTTTATCTGCTCAAAAAAAAATTAAGCCAAATCGATTTCAGATATGCTAATATGTTTGAGCCATGCCACAGAGATTACTCAACCAAGAGGCCTTATATTCCTTCAAAAAAAAAATTTTTTTTTTCAGATGTTGATTTTTTTCTCGTAACAAAAATACTGATTTTATTCCGAGAAATTGCGACTTGCGGCATCGACAAATGTGCAATTCTCGAAGGATGACTTTGATTGCTAAAAAAAAAAAAATTTGCTACTCTAGCGAAGTTTGATATCACCCACCAAAAGATGGCGCGAGTAGTCTTATGTTAGCATCCTTCAGTCGTGATCAGATTACGTTATGTACCGTAGTGATTACATACTCTTTGTTATGTACTGTATTTTATTATATGAAACTGATCCTTTCTTTCTGTTGCGTACCTAATACTGGCATTAGATAAGTTATGGCAGCCTTTTTAACGCCATATTTTGTAAAACTGAAATAACACATTTAAGTACATAATTGCCTTAATGTAGTGTTGGCAAACTACGGCACCTATACATTCCATTATTCGTTTCTACGTTTACCTTTTATGATTAAGAGCCCTGTCCCACTGGGTTATATAGTTAATGTTATAATGACGTGCCGGACCATGGCAACTGCCCATTACATTCTCCGTTTCTACCTTTTCCGTTCGTGATGAAGTGCAATGTAACCGATTAGGAAGAAGACTGGGAAGGTTCTAAGACGACAGAAAAAAATACAATAAAAATACAAATATATTGTTTACTTTGGACATATAATTATTAACATTAAAACGAGTGTTTAACTTAACCAAAATTAAAATTAAGTGTACGAGACACGCGTCGACGGTGTTCCAGCCTGTCATCAGCTACGTCACTAAATAATATCTTAATTACTTCGCCTACGGAGCCTGGTCACATGGAGATACTTTCGCCTTTTATTTGAGCTGATAATCTGATGACACTGAATGTACCAATTTTTCGGGGTGATAGTGTTGTGGCTGAATATATGTATTAGTAATTATTTTATCCGGTGATATTAGTCACATACGTACAATACACATGAGATATTGGTTCTATGTATAACACTGGAGTCTAAATATATTGGACGACTCCTACAAGGATGAAGCCACATTTAGTCTGAAGAAACTGTACTTATAATTATAAAAAACTAACGATTGGCTGTATTATAAACAGGTTTCAGATTACCACTTCTAATGAAAAAGGCTCAAGAATTATTATAGATATATCGATGTGGAAGAAGTTTCTATACACTCTGAGGAAATATTGTATTCAAAAACACAATTTGGATCTTAAATTTTATGTACAGATTTATTAGAGAAAGTTTAGTTTTCTGAAATTAAATGCAAAAATATATTACAACTATTGCAATGATTGATATCTGTACAAATATATAATTTACTATGAAATGCGCGTTGTGACAACGATACTGTCAACATACTCTTCATGATATGAAGTAAGTATTTGAAAAGAATACAATGTTGGAAACGACTATTACATTCGAATCAACCACGCGCGATCACCTTGTACACACCACTAAGGCCACAGCAGACGTGACTCTAACTAACCTATAATTTTTAATTAAAAATAACGATGTACGCATGGAAACAACATAATTTCAAGGATTGTTCTCTCGTACATTACTTCCATGGGGAATTTTATCAGGGTTTCGTGAGCAGTATTTAAAAATATAAGTAAATTGATAAGTTCCAATTTAGGACAACAATTTTACGTATAAAATAGCCATATGTAGTAAAATTTATAATCGAAGCTTCACTTGATTTGAAATTCATATTTTGATTCTAAAATGCTTTTTCGCAGCCTTCATTATATTTACAATACGAAATTATACCCACGAAGACCCACTTAATAAGAGCAGTTCAAACGATATTCCATAATTTACGGAACAGGTCGTACAGCTTCAACATAATTAACTCTTTATTGTTCTAGACAACATCCCTCAGTCCCCGCGCTAATGTAAGGATTAGCAATAGTCAACGTTAAAAGAAGCTGATCTTTTAAGTATTTCATTAACATAATTAATATTGCGATATTTTGAACACGTTAACGTAGACTTAAATTGATACTAAAGCGATCGACTTCCTTTGACGTTGTCAATGTGGCAGAAGACACCATTTAAGCCGCGGAGACCTTGTAGAGTACCAGGAACTCATCACCTGCCGACAGCTCATATTCAAACAACCTGAGAAACCTAATTAGACTACATGACTTCAACACAAATTGACCACAGCTTTGCAGAATGTGATCAAAGTCAATCTCGCGTAAAGTCGATGTCAAATCTTTTTGCAACTTTGACATAGACTATACACAATCACGCAGAATTTTACACATTATAACTTGACATTGGTCGCATTCTGTATAACTACGATCAATAGGAATAAAGAATCCGCTGCCCCATGTTGTCATATTTCGCATCTAACATGTCATCTATACGTAACTTTAGAATAGAAGAACATGTTAACCTTTAGAGCGCCAAGCGGCAAAGCAATTCTCCGTGCCACTGACGCCAAACCAAAAAAAAAAAGTGCTCCAAAATCAACAGGGATTGAAAAACACAGATAGTGGTATGAATTAACATGTTTTTGACCATTGAAATTTTTGACGTCAATAGGCGTCGTTGGCGTCAGTGGCATGAATTTCCGATGACGTGATTTGCCGGTCAAAGGGTTATACGTGCCAAAACGTGAGGCAGCGGATGGCAGTCTAACCGGCGTCCTGGCCCCGAGCCGGGCTAGCCGACAGACGACAAGCGGCCGGCGGAAAATACCGGGCGCCCCGGTCCGCGCCGCTAGTCCGGGCCGGGCTAGAAGCGCGCGCGGATGTACACGGCCGCCACGTCGTGGTTGGCGTAGCCGAGGCGCTTCGCGTGCTTGAAGATCTCGTTCGTGGTCGCCGACAGCGGCAGCGACTGCTCCAGCGCGTCGCCCAGCGCCAGCGCCAGCTTCAGGTCCTTCTGCATGTGCGACAGCGGCTGGTGCGTCGAGTACGACGACTCGATCATCGCTGCAAATTATAAACATCCTATTAAAACATGAGCTTGAACATAAAGTCGACATTTTAGCAAGAACAGCCAGTATAGGATTTTCTTTTTATATATCAATACTAGCTGTGCCCCGCGGTGTTACCCACTCATCCCACGGGAACACTAAATTTATTCGGGATGAAAAGTATCCTATGTCCTTTCCCGGGTCTCAAACTATCTCCATACCAAATTTCATCTAAATCGGTTCAGCGGTTTAAGCGTGAAGAGGTAACAGACAGACAGACAGACACACTTTCGCATTTATAATATTAGTATGGATAGTATTGATATTAGTATGGATTTAGCAAACTTAAGTATAGTTAACATGATTTTCATAATGGCCACGAGCCTTGGGTGTGTTGTACCTTGACGCTAACAATGTCAGTACTTCAGCAGGTTGATTTCCATGAAGCCGACGCAAGTCACGACGCAGGTCGGCCTGGTTGAGGCCGGCGCGCACCACGAGCACACGGTACTGACCTCGCCCCTTGAGTATGAGATGCGGCGAGGCGAGCGGGGTGAGCGCCAGCACGTCCAGCAGGTCGGCCTGGTCGAGGCCGGCGCGCACCACGAGCACACGGTACTGACCTCGCCCCTTGAGTATGAGATGCGGCGAGGCGAGCGGGGTGAGCGCCAGCACGTCCAGCAGGTCGGCCTGGTCGAGGCCGGCGCGCACCACGAGCACACGGTACTGACCTCGCCCCTTGAGTATGAGATGCGGCGAGGCGAGCGGGGTGAGCGCCAGCACGTCCAGCAGGTCGGCCTGGTCGAGGCCGGCGCGCACCACGAGCACACGGTACTGACCTCGCCCCTTGAGTATGAGATGCGGCGAGGCGAGCGGGGTGAGCGCCAGCACGTCCAGCAGGTCGGCCTGGTCGAGGCCGGCGCGCACCACGAGCACACGGTACTGACCTCGCCCCTTGAGTATGAGATGCGGCGAGGCGAGCGGGGTGAGCGCCAGCACGTCCAGCAGGTCGGCCTGGTCGAGGCCGGCGCGCACCACGAGCACACGGTACTGACCTCGCCCCTTGAGTATGAGGTGCGGCGACGCGAGCGGGGTGAGCGCCAGCACGTCCAGCAGGTCGGCCTGGTCGAGGCCGGCGCGCACCACGAGCACACGGTACTGACCTCGCCCCTTGAGTATGAGGTGCGGCGACGCGAGCGGGGTGAGCGCCAGCACGTCCAGCAGGTCGGCCTGGTCGAGGCCGGCGCGCACCACGAGCACACGGTACTGACCTCGCCCCTTGAGTATGAGGTGCGGCGAGGCGAGCGGGGTGAGCGCCAGCACGTCCAGCAGGTCGGCCTGGTCGAGGCCGGCGCGCACCACGAGCACACGGTACTGACCTCGCCCCTTGAGTATGAGGTGCGGCGACGCGAGCGGGGTGAGCGCCAGCACGTCCAGCAGGTCGGCCTGGTTGAGGCCGGCGCGCACCACGAGCACACGGTACTGACCTCGCCCCTTGAGTATGAGGTGCGGCGAGGCGAGCGGGGTGAGCGCCAGCACGTCCAGCAGGTCGGCCTGGTCGAGGCCGGCGCGCACCACGAGCACACGGTACTGACCTCGCCCCTTGAGTATGAGGTGCGGCGACGCGAGCGGGGTGAGCGCCAGCACGTCCAGCAGGTCGGCCTGGTTGAGGCCGGCGCGGTCGGCGAGCGCGAGCCCCTCGGCGAGCGCGGCGAGGGACACGCCGCCGACGACCTGCAGCACGGAGTTCATCTTCGACGCGTTACCGATGTCGCCTGGGGATGTTCAATCACAAATTTACGGTACCGTTTGGAATACATCGGAACTTTACATTCCTACGATGGAAATGCTTGGAATTCCCGCGAGATAATAGCAAATAATGAAATAATGAACTTTATTCTGCAAGTAGGCCACAAGGACACTTTTACATGTCTGAGTGTACCGGCTGACTGAAAATTACTGAAATGACTGTTCATTCAATACCAGATCCGGCTGAACTAAGTAGTTTAAAAAGACGCAGCTACAAAACGAAAATTATAAAAAATTCACGAACATTTTATGGAAACGGAAAAATACAACAAATTATATTTATCATGAATTCTGCAAATAACCGATTAGGCTCATCAAATCCTTCGGTGAACTGATAGGGGCCACCTTGGAGTGTAAAAGCGTTTACATATAATGCGTCCGTTTTCAAATCAATAAGTAAAATGAACATGTCTACAAATTGGCCGACACAAGTCTACGTCGGCTAACGAGATCCGACCTAAACAAACAAGCTACGTAATTTGAAAATACAGAAAACGACATGTAACACCGATGATACGATAACACCTCCGATGAATTAGCATACCAAGCGCTACCTGCAAATAAAAATAATTAAACGTGCACACTAAATATTTAACAAACTAACGCTAGGCGTTGCCCGCTTACGGTGAAAAAAAAGAGGAAAATACTACTATTATGTACATAAAAATAAATAAGATCATAATAAAAAAGACACTTAAAAATCCATTTGAAACCGCACTGCTGAGTTTTAATGCAAGCAGAATCATCCCAGAGAACCCTAAATAATCTTGTTTATATACGAAATATACCTTATAACTAATAACATTTCATTTTTTCATGTAAACTTGTAAAGGCTCTCATTTAGTCCGGAAATAGTACCGCAGACTATCCATAAATCTAAAATAGTCCATATCCAGTAAGGTCCCTGGAAAATGGACTGATGACTAGTAACCCAGTGAAGGTCATGCCTGCTCCAGGGCGGCGTTTTCAGCTGGTGGTGACGACGGTAACGGTGATCCCGTCATCCAATCAACGGTGATTGATGTGCTACCTTAAAAGGGTAATTTTATTTTACGATCTCTCTTCTACATGTGGAACAAACTGTATTTCGGCCATTGAACAGAGCATCTAATCAGTTAAGACTCCTTATCCGTCCAATAATACTGATTGTGGTTGGACATTTTTATCCATGATCAGACATGTTCCTTAGCACATTAATGTTACTACTTAGAACAGGGCCCTTGCGATTTATTGGTATATATTTGAAACCTACAGTTTGAATTTTTCATTGATAATTTTTGTTTCTAAAACTACTCGAAATTGACAAAATTCATGCAGAAAACTGGTTCTTTCAACTTATTTTCGACTGCACGCAATGAAAGCATGAAATAGCTATCTGTTACTTTATAGAATTCACAGAAAAGTATAAAACCCTTCAAAAAGTTGGTTGAAATTATAAATATACTTTTTTTTTTTTAAGGAATAAGGCCTCTGAAGCGGTGGTAGCCTAGTGGTTAGGGAAGCGGTGGTAGCCTAGTGGTTAGGGCATGCGACTTTCAATCCGGAGGTCGCGGGTTCGAACCCGGCCCGTACCAATGAGTTTTTCGGAACTTATGTACGGAATGTCATTTGATATTTGCCACTCGCTTTTCGGTGAAGGAAAACATCGTGAGGAAACCACCTAAGCCCAATAAGGCCTAGTTTCCCCTCTGGGTTGGAAGGTCAGATGGCAGTCGCTTGCGTAAAAACTAGTGCCTACGCCACATCTTGGGATTTAGGTAGCCGACCCCGATTGAGAATTCATTCTCAAAAATGGGACAAAGGCTAGGAGGATGAAGGCCTCTTAAGGACAAGTGCAGCAGTGCGATCTCAAACCCGTGAGCGAGCAAGCGCCGTCCGCGCGCATCGGAGACGTGGACCACTACCGAGGTAGAAGGAGTTCTTGCTCATCGCCTTGAAGCAGGACTGGCAGTCGTCGAACAGCGAGCGGTCGCCCGCCGCCAGTAGGATCAGCGTGCCCTCCTCCGCTTGCGTCTTCGACCCTTGGATCTGGAATTATAGGTGGTGGTTTGCATTATGATATCTTTGTCTATGAGTTTTGACGACGCGTTTGGCTCGGTTTGTAAACACCTGCCTACTCCGGCGGTCCCGGGTTCGAATCCCGGCCAGGGCAAATATTTGTGTGATGAACTCCAATATTTGTGCTTGGGTCATGATTGTTCTATGTATTTAAGTATACATTTATCTATATAAGTACGTATATCGTCGTCTAGTACCCATGACACAAGCCTTCTTGAGCTTAATTTGGGACTAGATCGATTTGTGTGAGGTTGTCCGATATTTATTTATGACGCGATATGATTATGTCTGCAATGTCTATGCGGCGTTCAAAGAGAACTCACAAGTAATAATGTAAAGCCTGACCAGAAATATATGAGGATGCGCCATATTGCGGAATTTCGCTGGAACTAATTTCTTACACTGGCAATGGTTTTATGATGGTTTGTCAACAATGTCAAAGTCATTCGTGGTGATTTCTTTAAAAGACAAATATTTAAAATTATCCAAAGAAAATGCCGAAAACCATTCACAATTGTGAACGTAAGGTTATAAATAAAGTGTACATGTGATTACTTCACGAAAAACAACCAGAAAAGGAGTGCATTCCATTAAATGATATTACGAGGTTAACATAGTGGAACTGACAGGTATTTAAAAGCAATGTCATTATAGTGGGTTGTGATTGGTTGCAAAATTGTTGCCATGTAAATCTTATAAATTGCGCCCTCTTGACAATCCTCATATATTTCTGGTCAGGCTTTATATGATGTATATTAATAAGAAACATAAAATTTATTTCAGCGCCACGACGGTGATCACCCAAGATAATTTCGACGGAGGGGATTACAGTTGACCAAATAACAGACGAAATAAGAAATGTTTTAGTGTTTTGCAAATTCATCTGTTTGAAGCACATTCACTGGTGCCATTTCTGTTCCGAAATTTCTCCAAGTCCAGAACTATCCGCTCGAAGCACAAACGGTTTAAAACGCAAAATTGTACCATCAAATTGAGTCATTATTGTGTTCGCTCATGTGGTATGAACGGAGCTGTACCAACTCCCGTTGCGCGGAGACAATTCCCATTTGTGGTTTGCACTGCCAAAAAGTCCGATTCACCGGCTAGCAAACGCCAGTCCAGTTAAAGTCGTTTTAAATGAGCGTCTGATTCACCGGCTAGCAAACGCCAGTCTATTTAACCCTTAAATGCATGATGATGCATATATACACGTTACTGAAATGACACATGTCAAAACCTGAATATTGTCATTAACCCTTAAATGCATGATGAAGCATATATACACGTTACTGAAATGACACATGTCAAAACCCGAATATTGTCAATAAAGACTTTGTCAAGATTGTCCCGAAGTCTCAAACTGACGTGGATTTCATTGGTAATTACGTCATTTCAGAAATAAAATTAGCGTAATTGTATGCATTTAAGGGTTAAAGACTTTGTCAAGATTGTCCCGAAGTCTCAAACTGACGTGGATTTCATTGGTAATTACGTCATTTCAGAAATAAAATTAGCGTAATTGTATGCATTTAAGGGTTAAAGATTTTGTCAAGATTGTCCCGAAGTCTCAAACTGACGTGGATTTCATTGGTAATTACGTCATTTCAGAAATAAAATTAGCGTAATTGTATGCATTTAAGGGTTAAAGACTTTGTCAAGATTGTCCCGAAGTCTCAAACTGACGTGGATTTCATTGGTAATTACGTCATTTCAGAAATAAAATTAGCGTAATTGTATGCATTTAAGGGTTAAAGTAGTTCTAAAAGAGCTGTACCTGCGCCTCCAGGTAGCGGCCGCCCTTGCCGCCGACGGCCTCGACGATGTCGTGGCTGGTGTCCGCGTCCACGCTCGTCATTTCCACGTAGCCCTTGCCCTCCAGCGACGGGCAGTGCAGCACGCCGCAGTTGCCGAACACCATCTGCAAATCGTTCATTATCAATCGTTAAGGCTGATTTAGACGATGCCAATTTTGAGACGCCTAAATTACGGCGCCTCGAAAAAGCACCGTGTAAACACTTTCCGCGCCATTTTTTCGCCGCATGCCAGCGCTGGCGCGGAATAGAACACGAGCCTATTTTTTGGCGCCAGTGACCCCCCCTCCGCGTCTCTCGCTGCCACTAATGACTGGTACTGAAAAAAAGCACCGTGTAAACACAACTGGCGGCGAGATTTAGGCGGCTGAACATAGTCATCGTCTAAACGGTCGGAGGTGTGCTGTGCGGTAATCACTGGCGCCGTAATTTAGGCGTCTCAAAATTGGCATCGTCTAAATCAGCCTTTTAGATCTATAAACAAGAAGGAGTTTTCTTACAAAAGAGACGAATAATTTATTGCAAGAAAAACTTAACTTATAACAAAGAAATAGTAATAAAAATAATAATGTGTAGCAAAAAGTAATAAAACACATCTCTGCAATGCAGTTGCAGTTTAGTTAGTGCTAGGAACTGGGAATGGCTGCTCCGTCGTCAAACCCCAACAGTTTCGCTGCAGGTTTGAATTTGTGACGTGTGCCTCGTATGCACATACTGGAGGCTCGAATTATAGCAGTTTTAAGAGTTTTCTTTGGTTTAGACTGTTTTGGATTACATATAAAGTGGCCCGGAACAGATAAACTATAGAGTTAGAGAAGGTGGATACAATATTATCATATCATATCATATCATTTATTTATTTGTATTGGTCATACATTGTCATTGTTGTAAATTATGTACATGTCAAATAAATTAAAATTAAAATACAATTATAAAATTAAAATATTGACAAAACATTAATTAGAATTGGTTCGTTCCAATACGTTGGGTAACTATTTATCCGTTGATTATGATGTATTTCATTGTTCGTTCAAATATTCTGTTATCGAGTAAAATGCTTTATTAATTAAAAATCGCTTTAATTTATTCCTAAATTGTAAATCTGAGCTAGCGTCCTTTATGTCAGGTGGCAGCTTATTATATATACGTGGCCCCATAATGCGGAATGAATGGCTAGTTTTTACGAGTCTATACTTGGGTATAATTAGGCCTGGCTTCCTTCTGGACGAACCACAGACAGCTCTTGCTGATTCTGTGCTAGCGCCTGTACTTCTCATCAACTTGCTCAACTCGAATATATATAAGGATGGTACTGTTAATATTCGCAGTTTCACAAAAAGCTGTCTCGCTGGTTCATCCAATGGAACCCGGCACATTAAACGAATCATTTTTTTCTGAATGATGAAGGGACGATCTCTGTCTGCAGCCATGCCCCAAAAATCGATTCCGTAAGAGAGGTGGGTGTGAAAATAGGCGTAGTAAGCAGCAAGCAAGTTTTGTTGTGACAGCAACCCTCTCAAACGGGATACAGCGTAGTACGCAGAGTTAAGTTTAGCACAAAGAGAATTAATGTGCTCGCGCCATTGTAATCGATCATCCAGAGTGAAACCTATAAACCTTGCATGGTCCGCAGCCTCAATGTTGACTCCATTTACCACCACTGATAATTTGGCGGTTCTTTTGGTAGCCAGAGAAAATTCCAAAAGATTCGTCTTTTCAACATTGAGCTGCATACCATTAGCGGTAAACCAGAGCAAAAGTCGCTGTATAACTCCTTCAACATTTTCACGAAGTTCATTGAGACTCCCTCCGCTTACAATGGCGCAGATGTCATCCGCGTACATGACAAATTCGACGTGTGGGGAAGGAAACGGCAAGTCGTTCATAAGCAGCACAAAAATTGTGTTCCCAACGTTCGATCCTTGCGGGACAGATCGGTCACCTATCATACCTGGTTCAGATGTATCACCAGCCACATGTGTTGTCTGGGCTCGTTCGCTGAGAAATGAGGTAATGAAATCCAGGGTGACACCCCGGACCCCATAGTGTTCGAGTTTAAATGCTATTAGCTTGTGGTCGACGAGGTCGAAGGCGCGAGAAAGGTCAAACAGCACCGCAGCAACACATTTTTTGCATTCAAGCTTGGCTAGAACTTTTTCTAGAACGTCCCTGGCCGCCATCGCCGTTGAGCGACCGGCCTGATATGCATACTGCTGACAACATAATGATCCGTTCTTTCTAAGAAAGCTGGTCAGTCTATCACATATACCCAATTCGAACACCTTCGAGATCGCAGGCACCAAAGATATCGGGCGGTAATTTTTTAGTTCTTTCTTGCTGCCCTTACCCTTATAGACCGGAACTACCTTTATCTTTTTGAGGGTGTCGGGATATGAACCGTTACAGATCGAATTATTAAAGTGATCACATAATACATGCAGAAAGGCGGGGGACAAACTACGCAATGCTGAAGTTGGGAATCCGTAAACATCCTTGGTGACCTTGGGTTTAATGTTTTTTATTATCCTAAGTAGCTCTTGTGTCGTGAATGGTGCCATAAACATAGTCTGAGGTACGGGTGCGATGGCGCCACGTAACAACCTGAGGGCCTCAGGCACCACGGGCCTGAGCGGCGTGTCCCGCACCACGGCCAGGTAGTATCGGTTGAGCTCGTCAGCCAGCTCGCGGGCGGAGCCGGCGGGCCCGCACACAGCGCGACGCAACACGCCGTATTCATCCCCGCAGTCCCTGCCCTTATTTGTTTCGGTTTTAATGGCATTCCATAAGGCGATACTCTTATTATCGCTCGATTCTATGTTTTTATTAATAAACGATTTTCTAGTCCTGCTCAATATACTATTGTGTTTACACTTATATTTTTTGATGATTTCCGTAAGTTCTTGGTTACAAGGATAGAATCGCGATAACATTCCCAACAACAACAGAAATTGCTCGCTTTTTTGCGTTTCACTTGTAGACCATACAGTATCTTTATGTTTTACAATTACAGACCTTAGTGGGCAATTTAATTCAAACTGTTTCATAAAATTATTGAAAACGTTATCAAAACTAAAGCGATCACCATATCGAGACCAATCATACTGGTCAATAGTATCAACAAACCTCAACATGTTAGGCCTATTTGTTATCCTCTTTACCACCCGGCGCGTATTGTTTTTTTCTTGGGGTATTGTTAATACAAGGCAAACCGCACAATGATCGCTAATACCGAACTCAAGTGGGTACGTCTTAGTACGATCCGAGAGTAGGTCCGAGTAGACGTGATCCAAACATGTTTTGGAATCTCCTTGTATTCGAGTAGGAAATTTAACTCTGGAAGTTATATTGTACCTAGCTAATAATTCATTAATTGTCCTAATTTCTCTTGATCGTTTTAATGAGTCTATGTTTATGTCTCCCATTAATACAATATTGACGTCATCCTGTGCCGCACTATTCAATAGTAATTCAAGCTGATTAACAAAAATAGTGAAGTCGCCCTCGGTATTGGAACGATAAATACATATAACAATAAGGTTCACGTCCACAAGTTGTACCGCTGCCACTTCAATATGCATTTCCAATGAGAATTTACTACTCAAATCAATCCTATCTAACGCAGTGACACTGTTATGTACATATATACAAGTACCGCCGTGTTGTCGGAGTACGCGACAATAACTAGAGATTAGAGTATAATTCATAATACTAGTGACGGTTAGTTCCTCAGATGATAGCCAGTGCTCCGTCAATAATAGAAGATCGTATTTAACATCACGTTGAAGTATGGCCTCAATACAAGCAGTCTTATTACGCAAACACCTTACATTTTGGAGTATAAAATATAAGTTACCATTATCACATACACTGTTCATGCACTGGTAGTTACTGGTCGGATGGTTCGCTGTCAACTGTCGGCGGGCTGCGGCGGTCGAGTTGCGTATGCGCGCCGCTCCAGGAGCGGCGGGGGCGCACACGAAACCAGTTCGCTAACTTCACTCCCTGTGGCCACACCGTCGGCGATGTGAAACGCTCGAACAAGCTTTCCGTTATTCCGATGACAAACGAGGCATGTCTATTAGTGTTGATCTCTCGTTTTTCCACGAAGTATTCGCCGGAGTTTTCAACTTTTTTCAAAAAGGTGACGATTTTTTCCGATGTTGTTTCAGGGTTAAAACCCCATGCTTGTAGATACTTTAATTGTTCCACAGTTTCAATATCGGCATCAGACTGTCCTGTGCCGACTATAACTTTGCTGGTTTTCCTTTTCTTTTTGTAAGAAATCCTTTTCCATTCATTTTGGTTTTCAGCACCTTTGTCGTCAACTGATTCATCATCGTGGTTTTCATGAAGGCTGGGGCTTGATGTAGGATTAGGAATCCCTCCAGTAATTTCTGTAATCGCCCGTTTCGTGGCCACAACCTCAGAGTCCGATTGCCGATTACTGTCGGGCGTTTTCGGCGAGTTAACCGCATCACGTACGAGTACGCCGGGAGCTCCTCCAGTATACTTCCTCCTTGTCGCACTTGCGATGTCGCTAATTGCAGCTGCCGCTGTCTGTTTCGCGCTGCGTACGGGCCGCTGAGATGCTGAGGTGGCGGCGGTGGCAACTGCAGTCGATAGCGATTTTCGGGTAGGCTTCGGAAGCGTATCATGATTGTCACTATGGCCGCTCGTTGGAATTGTCTTTGATTGT
This sequence comes from Apotomis betuletana, assembly GCA_932273695.1. Lineage (NCBI taxonomy): Eukaryota > Metazoa > Arthropoda > Insecta > Lepidoptera > Tortricidae > Apotomis > Apotomis betuletana. Next base: position 22,036,470 of record OW026312.1, read on the forward strand.
TTAAGAATCAAGTCATTTTGCTCACCTATCTTGGCTTCTAGAGAGTTGACTTTATTAACCAGAGTGATGAGTGTCTTCTGGAGTTCGCGCACTAAGTTTTCGAGTGATTTCGTCGACATTTTTCGAATGAAAATAATAAATACGTGACGAGCAAGTTATCACTCCGCGGGTAGCGGGGCGGTATATTTATATAAAGAACGAAGGATACATCATAAAGAACGAACACTGTTCTAGCAACGAGTCGACTAATGATGATGCGATTTACAGGAGAAAAGAAAATAAAAACGAAAAAAGTTGACCCCAGCAATGGATAGTAGTAAAGTAGTACTGGGTGTTCCTGCTAGAACCCAACGGATCAACATATTTACACCGAAATGTGTTTAGAAATGTTTTATCTCGGATAAAAGCACGGTATCCAAAGAATCAAAATATATGACACGAACAATGTACCAATAATGGACTGCCAATGCCTATTCACTTCTTCGGGTATATTAATATGTATACATATTACAGCATTAAGCACTAGTCGCTCTGTTAGTTAGCTTAGCTGAGTTATTTTTTTCGAAATGGCAGAAATTTGTCATGTTTACGTTTTCATCCCCCATATTTACGCAGTTTAGAAAAAAATCGATAAACTGACTCGACTAAATTATTGAACCTGTTCAAACACACGAGAATTGGTTGAGAAATGCGGCCTGTAGCCGGGAACAGTGGGTAATCCGGACATTCAGACATACGAAAGATTGAAACAGAGACGCTTCGCTCGCTCGGTCAATTCTCTCTCCCTGCATGAGTCTCTGAGCTAAGCCCCGGACGTTGGAAATCAAAGGCTACAGATAAAAGTTCTCATTTTATGTTATCCGTATAAGTTATCAACGGCGATATAGGCGATCGTAGGCACGCAGGAGTCGGCCGGCACGTGTGGTCGATACGCTAAAGGGCGAAGGCATTACGAGTGGACAGAGCCATAAATTTGATGACCAACTTACAGAGCACTTAACCTAGATTAGAGAACCTTTATGGACGAGGGCACAACATAACATTTATCCCTCCAACAATATAGAACGGCATTCGCGATTACGTTACTGTTGAAACTCAACGAGATTAAAATGAACTTTTTTAAAGTTTTATGTTATTAACAAAACTTTATCAGCAGCAAATATGTGGTTGTTCATTTGATGCTAGTGTGCGCGTGAAGGCATCAACACCAGCTTTAAACACATGAGACATTTTGCTATCAGGTTTGCAAATCGTGATTCAATCGCGTAAACAAAAATATGATTTAACCCCTCGTATGCGGCAACCAATTCAGAATTTGACACCTCGGTGCGGCCGCGTTACGTCATTGTATGCTGCCCGCTTCATACTTTAGACGCGTATCCGTGCTTAGGCAGTTCATGAACTGGCACGGATACGCGTCTAAGCATACGAAGGGTTAAAGAAGCAAAATCTTGGGACAAGCCGGGGCCGATTTAGCTTCCTCCTTCTTCCTTGCGTCGGTTTCCTCACTGCTGAGGGTCGAGGAACAGTCTCTCGGATGATGCGCCACCATCTGTCCCTATCAGTAGCCGCGTGTACTGTAGTGCCAAGCGTTGTGAGAATCTGGTCTGTCCAGCGTGTCGGGCTCTCCTGCCTCTTGGTCGCTTTGCCTTCGACTTTTCCAATTTAACTTACTTTTAGCCAAAAATAATAGGCAACATTTTCTAAAATGGGCAAACCGGTACTAATCGGCTTTTATACACGCCACGCCACTCGTTTCGAACAAGACATTACCCCAAATATGGTCCCGAAAAGACAAAAAATACCTATTGGTGATATTTTGTGAAAATCGTGTAAGTTTATAGAAAATAGTGAAAGTATACATAACTACGCATAAATACGTAAACATAGAAATACCCAGAAGTTGAAAGGTTAATGCTAACTTCCTGCCGGACAAAAGAATGCCATTAGCGTTATCAGGGCACGCTGTTTGGGCGCAGCGGGCGCAGAAGGCTCCCGTCGCGTCAGCCGGCTAGGTCGCAGTGGCCGGGCCTAGGGCACTCCCTGCCGAGCTAATACTATAGAGCCATAGGAAATTGGACGCGTTAGGGTGGGTCATAGTCATAGTTGACCTTTCTTGTAGCGAATACATTTTTATTGTATCTATTGTTGTGTTGGCAATTATGAGTAGGCGAAAGTTGAAATGCCGAAAGTTGTGCTGTCACCGGATTGTATTACCATATTATTATTATTTGTTTCTCATTTTTTGAGTCTCGGGCTCATACGTCCCGGTCTTTTGGAAGGCTTGCGTGGGGATATGGATCCAACACGTAGAGGCCCCTTGGAGAAATTTGCTGTGGCTGCCGTATGGAGTACCTATTGTACAAATATTAGGTTGATTTAAATTACCGATTAGATGATAGTGTTCCTTTAGTATTCCGTGAAAAGAATAAAAAAAATCAGTACCTATTCATTAACAGCATCCTTTTTTATTTTATAGAATACGTCCTAGAAAGCATGCAGTTAGTTATATTTTTACAAAATTACTTGTTTTAAATACTAGATCCATCCATAGGCGAAAAAAACGACATGTTTTCATTAACCTATGTAACTCTAATTCAATTCCAACAGAGCGCCTTAATAATGGAATTGCATCACTAATACTGCTCCACAAATAAACAACAATAAAGCAGCTTTTATGTAAACGAGCCATTAGCTAATCGCAGGTCCGTCAGGTAAAGGCCAGGATCGTAAATGGGTCAGTGAGTCAGTGGGACTTCTTCTGGATCGCGCAAACTTGAACCGTCAGAGGGGTCACTGTGTCAATGACATTGTGTTCCTTTGCAAACAATTACTGCACAGCGGCAAGGACAAGTTAAAGTCGAACAAATAAATATGAATAATCTTTTCACAAATCTAATCTTTTCATTGGATGCGGTCTGCACAGGATCGCACTTTGTGGCGAGTCATGGGAGAGGCCTATGTTCAGCAGTGGACGTCTGTGGCTGATAGATAGATAGATAGAATCTTTTCACAGGTGTCATATTGTCACCATCTGATTATTTATTGCGGTATAAGAGCTTAAAAATGGTTTTTAATACAGTTGCTCAAAAAGTGGTACTTTTTGTGGCTGCGTAGCGTGCGAGAAGCTCATTTTCTCGAACTAGTGCTTTTTACTTTTTAGTTCCAAACTATACTTTCGAAACGCAGTAACTGAGTTTCGAATGTCCGTGATGATGATGATGATGACGACGACGACGACGACGACGACGACGACGACGACGACGACGAAAACGACGACGACGACGACGACGACGATGATGATGATGATGGTCTTAATGTACCATGTCATCTGTAAAGTATGGGTTCGTTCAAAAATAACTTCGAAGCAAGCATATTTTATCGCAATGATATATTAATTTATTATTTTTTCGCAATTGCATTAAAAAACGTCGTTTACAACACGTGTGAAATGTCTTTTTACTACTCGTACCGAGTCTTGCCACTCGCTTTCAGCTCGTGGCAAGATACCTCGGTACTAGTGGTAAAAAGACATTCTTTTCACACTAGTTGTAAAATGTACTATTCTGAATTCTCTATAGAAACGAGCTAATAATACAGATGGTGAATCAAGATTTTCAATGGAGAAAACAAACTCGACTTGACCCTTATTGTCAATCAATGAACATGCACTGTAACGCCCAGTCAATAAGTCGTGTTTCGATATTTATGAACGCCTTATGTGCTGCGATATATCTGATGGCGACTGTCCATGGGTCAAAATCAGACATCTATGCAAAATATCATCGCACACTTTTTAACCCAGTGTTTTAGGAAATTCGTACGACATCAGTCGAGTGCCCGCTGGGGAGTCGCACACGCGTTGACCAGGCGGTTAGTCATAGTTTGTGGGGGCATTACCTATATCCTCTATTGGCCCACTGCTCATTTTTCTATACAAAACGAGGTTTCGTTCTGTGTTTCCTCCTCAAAAACTTAACCAATACGAGGGGCAAACCGAAATGATCGGGAATTTAAAAAACTATGTGCACTATATACATAAATTATATTTTATTGTTTTTCGAAGTATTCTCCGTTACATTCAATGCACTTTTGCATTCTTTTAAACCAGTCATTAAAACAATAATTCCAGTTTGAAGTAGGCATTGCCAAAATGGCCGATTTATAGGCTTCCACAGCGGCTTCTGGGTTCTCAAACCGCTGACCACGCAATAAATCTTTAATTCTAGGGAACGTAAAAAAATCATTTGGACTCAGGTCAGGGCTGTATGGAGGATGGGACATCAACTCAACGTTTTCGTCGTTCAAAAATTTAGTTGTTTTGTGGGCGGTGTGGGAGCTCGCATTGTCGTGGTGTAAGATGACGCGGCGTCTCGGGTTCCCTTGGCGAAGTTCGGCCAGCACCTCCGGCAAACAAACTGTGATATACCAATCAGCGGTAACGGTTCTTTGTTCTTCTAGAGGAATTGTGGCAACATGCCCCTTTTTTGAGACGAACGAAGCCACCATCTTCTTCGACACGCTTCGAGAACGCACAACTTTCGTTGGTTTGACCTCGTCATCGAAGACCCATACTGCCGACTGGTGCTTTCTTTCAGGCTCATAAGAATAAATCCAGGATTCGTCACCCGAGACCATATTATAAACGGCTTTTGACTTTCCTCCATTGTAGCATTTCAGAATAGATCGGCACCAATCAACACGAGCCGCCTTTTGCTCTTCAGACAAATTATGGGGTAATGTGAAGGTTGTGCTTCACGGATGGTGCTTGGCCGTCAACTTAAGAATAAAGTAGTTTTAGATTTAGAATAAGACGTATGACATGAGTCATAAAAATAAAATGTATAGTTAGTTATCGGCTGGCCTCTGGGCAATAAACAGTTTTAACGAAGTACCTCTGCTCTTATTATTCATCATCTGAAGCTATCCCCCAGCAGGCGTCACAGTACCCATCGGGAAATCAATTTTCTGACACCCAATTCACCATGCAAAATAGTGTGAATTGCAGTCATTCCAATGCCTATGGTTGCCCGAATCTGCTCGTATGTCACATGTCTATCTTCTTTTAGTAGTTTTTCCACAGCCGCGATGTTTTCAGGCGAAACCGCCGTTTTCGGCCGACCTGATGAAGGTACGGTGCCAAGAGAGGCACGACCCCGTCGAAACTCAGCATACCACCGATATATTGTCGTCTGACTAGGTGCTTCAATGTCGTATATAGTAACAAGCTCATTGCGACATTCATCTGGAGATAAGCCACGACGAAAGTTATGGTAAATAATTGCACGAAAATTTTCACGCGTCAGCTCCATTTTGTTCATCGAGTTGTCAATTTAAAAATGGAATTAAAAAAATATATCGTTCTTTTTTTAAATTGTAAAAACGGCATCGTGATTGTAAGTCGCCAGTATGCATGTGACAAAAAAGGATTTAATGTAACTCAGTTTAAAGTACTCTATTCCCGATCATTTCGGTGTGCCCCTCGTAGACATGTTGACTATTTTTTTTTGAGGATGTCAATCGATTCTATTTTTTATTGTGATCAAATGTCTATATGGGACTGATACACTTAAACTGCTCTAAAAGTCAGAAATGACCGTCAAAGTTCAACATTCCCACGTAGCACTAAAAACGCTCCATACAATTTTCGTCCAGGCTAGTGACGTCACAGGCCGGTATAGGTACCAATAATTGTATGGAGATATTAAGAAATTTGCCAGTTTCACCGTGAAAAAGTGCGTTTAAGTTCATGGTTGTCATACAATTATTGTTTTGTAAAATTATGAGGATTCTGAAGACATTTTCAAAATTTCTTTTGGATTAAAAAAAAATATGATAAAATTTGCGTCTTTGAAGTCACATATTTCCAAAAAAAAATATTTTTCTGGTTTTTTTTTTCTTTGTTTCGTGATATATTTAGCTAATTTTAATCATATAGGTAACTACATTACGCTGTAGAATTCAACATCAGTCAACGTGTCTATTGTAACAAAATTTGGCAACCGAATGGGAAGAAAATGTTCTGTCAGACCTTTTCGGATTTCTGCGCTTATTATCATTATCATACAGTTTATGTACTACCTAGGTATCTGGTTTTGACCAATATGTCGGTCCTAACAGACGCAGAGTATTCTATAATAATAAGCGCAAAAATCAAAACGGTCTGACTTAAAAATTGCTCTTAATCATGACACTTTATACTCTTGCGGTTTGTACAGTCGCCATCAGATATATCGCAACATATAAGGCGTTCATAAATATCTGAACACGACTCTTATTGACTGGGCGTTACAGTACATGCTCAGATATTTATGAACGCCTTATATGCTGCGATATAATCTGATGGCGACTGTACACATAAATAACACAAATTATAACGGGTCTATCGCGATATTTGTAAGATTATGAAGGTAAATCGGTCGATTGCAAAAAAATTTACATAGTTAAAAGCTTAGTTAACATAAAATACGATCGCTTCCTTTGTGTGACGAAAGTTAGTCATACAAAATGTATGGGTAACTTTCTTCACACAAAGGAATCAATTAACATTGTTTTAATTAAAGCCCTTAACTATGTACATATTTTTGCAATCGACCCAAATAAGAAATATCGCGATAGAAATCCGTCATAATTTGTTTTAATTATGCTCTTAATCAGTTTCCAAAATTTCGTTACAATTGCTTAACAGCTTTGGAGGAGGAAAAAGTCGAGAACGAAAGGTCGATCTCTAACTCGGTTACGTAAAGGAAAGGTGCAAACTTTAAGTAAACCGACGGTAAGGAAAGATAAGCAGTGTCAAATCCTCTTATTCTCCAGGTTTACCTCCTTGGCTGCCTGTGGGTCGGCGACGCAGGAGAAGGTGATGTCGGCCTCCTCGACCACGTCGCACGGCGTCACCGCCACCGTCGCGCCCGCCTTCTCGAAGTCCTTGCACTGTAACAACAAAACGGCCATTTAGAGATAGTACAAGTAAAGCTTAGTCGAGCTTCAGGTGTGGTATTCAATCACGACGTATTCTCAATATCATTAATGATAATCCGTTCCGTAACTACATTTTAAACCGATCTCACAAAGGAGACGGTATCATATGAATGATATGAATCATATACCTAACGGGTGATAACAAAAAAATGAGAATAACTTTCTATGGACCTCAAAACAAGACTATTCACTTAGACAAAAAACTTTGTTTATGAAGTTGTTACTACTTCTTTTGAGGTTCTTAAACTTCATTTGATTTTGTTTTTCAAGCATTAATATTTGTCAAAATGGTGTCGAAACAAGAAACGCTGCGAAAACGGTTGAACATTTTTATAATTCAAACTATAACTGGGGGAAAAAGTCTACTGTAGATAATTTTAGTAAAGAATATGTACTTAGTCTCCACTATTTATAGAATTCTTGCATCCTTGACGATAGATCACAAAAGTGGTAGCCGGCGACCAGCGAAGATAATGACCAAGAGAAGGATGAACCTACACCATAGCACTTTTAACGATAATAATCCTATGAGCCAACGAGATGCCGCGAGAAAAAATAAAGTGTTCCCAACCGTGCACTTGTTCGTTCTTGAAAAAGATAGGTCTGAAATGCCGCAAGAAGGTGAGAGCACCGGAATACACTGAACAGCAAAAACTGACTATTATATCACAGTGTCGCTGGATGATCCGAAATTACAAAGGAAAATCATTCATTTTGGACGATAAAAGTTATTTTCCTTTGAGTAAAACACATATACCTGGAAATGACCGATACTACACCAGCAATAATTTTACAACACCAGACGATATAAAACACAAGTATAAGCACAAGTTTGAGCAGAAAGTTATGCTTTATGTGGCTATATCCGACAAAGGTCTTTCGAAACTGTCGTTCTAACCGAGTGGTTTAGCGGTCAACCAAAAAGTGTATGAGAGCGAATGCTTGAAAAAAATACTGATAGCATTTATTCGCAAACATCACTCAGATGGAGAATATGTTCTGGTCGGATAAAGCATCGTCGCATTATGCCAAAAAAACGACGCGTTTCCTAGACGCTAATAATATACCATTTGTACCGAAAATCCGAAACCCCATAAACCTTGCACAATGTCGGCCGATTGAAGATTTCTTAGGTTATTTGAGCAGTTTAGTATACAAAAATAATTGGAGAGCTGAAAATTGTACCCAACTGATATAAATAATTAAAACATGTGTGCGGAAAATGGACAAGAATTCCGTCCAAGAGTCTTGTTCCAACGTCATGTCTATACTGAGTGGAACAGCTGACCACGAGTCCTATTCTAATGTGCATTGATGATTTTGTAAATAGTTTCTATGTACATATTTTCCAATAATATCAAATTGTGCTAAAAAGATACACGAGTATTTTTTTACACCTCTGAACGAATTCTCATTTTTTTGTTATCACCCGTTATAGGTTCTAAAAACGTACCCAAAACTAAAGCGGCCGCTTTTGACGTTAACAGTTTTGTGGGGTAAATTACAGTACAAAAAATGTATAGTACCTAAGTAGCTTAAGAAATATTAAAGCAAAAAAGAAGTGGCGCTAGTTTCGCATTACATGTCGCCATATGTGTATGACTGAAAATTACATTACAAAATGAAATTGTTTCCTTATCTTTAGCCCCCTGTAAAGTTAATAAAAAATCCTCACCAGGTCTTAGAAAAATACTAATTATTAATTATTCATAAGGCATGGTTCCACGTCATTAGTAATTAATTATGTGACATAAAATTTTAATATATCTAGTTGAAAACTGCGCCATCTGTAAACTCCCAAGCTTGTCTCTGTTGCTGCAATCTTCCGCTAGATGGCTACGCGCGGCGCCCCGCGGCCGGAATCAATAGACTTGGAGCGTCAACGACCGCGGCGCCCGCCGCCACGCGACGCGCCGCCATCTTGATTGTGGCCTTTTCGTGCAAGCACAAAAACGCAGTGTGTTCGCTTAGTAATAAAAGCCACTACCCTCCCAAATCTAAAAGGCACTATAATGCTTAGGAATTATACATTCTAACGGTCATTTAAGTTTGGCTGATTGTGTATGTGTATAGGATACTACGTTTGCTGGAAAACGAAGTGTATTGCGGCTTGTAACGGTTCGCATGCAGTACTCGTGTACTCAGAGTTCGCGAGGGCTCTATGAATGATTATGCCGTATTATATCAATGGTCACTGTTATCGTTGTTCGATAATAATTCAAATAGAGCACGCGTGCGAGGAATAATTACAAACATGCAATTCATCCGGGAATAATGGCACTCTATTTGCATTTTGATGGCCTGCCAGCGCGATTCTCTAATATTAGTGACAACCATTTAGATAACGTAGTTGCGATGGCGATATAGGCACTAACGTTTCAATAATATAATCAAAGTAGCTTAGATACGCGAAATACATATGCAATCAAATAGGTACCAAACGTTACGAGGCACTTAACTATCTGCCTATACCTCAGTTCAGCAGCAAACAAATCCCTATTTGAAGGAGGAAATGGTTGTGTACTTGTACCTATTAAAATTAACTGCCTTTATTTTGCTTAATGTGGCCAGGCTTCCAGCTCCGCAGGCGTTTTTATAGAAATCGGTCTTAACTATGCCTAGCAGTGCACGTTCGAGAAAACACAATACAGTTTTCCCGGTTTTTTTTTAGGTATTTCCAAATATTTACTTTACTTATCTCATCAAAAAGTCTAACGCTCGTTTATGATCGAATGACGATCATAAACGGCGCTTACAAGAGTTTGCACGTCTGGTGTCAACGAAGGTCAATAGCAATGTTTGCACAGATGCCGTGGGCCGCTCAATGAACATCAAGTGTTTAGCTTCGCCTCCTGTGTTATTCTAGCTCTAGCTCGCCTACTTCAGTTTTCATTAGTTAAAGGCGCATACATAAAAATTTAGAAATTATTTGATGTACAGATTAAAAGGCTGAATTACTGTTTTCGACCGGCGCGTCGTCGGAGCCTGCGCGTCAAAAGTCAACCTCCCACATAACAGGCCTGGCATTAAAATTATCGGGAATAATTTTAACGAGCGGGCATTTCGCGGCGGAGTCGTTAACCGATCGACGACGGAAGTGTGCCAACCAGGGATATGAAACAACCGCGTAATCATAGCAGCAGGGATCCAAAACTACCGCGTAATCATAATATGTACATAGTTCTTTTGAGGACAAATGCAACGCGACTCCGGGCGCGCAATGTTTCGAAACGATGACACACAATGCGAGCGGCTGGAAACGAAAACATGGCAGTTTATATAAACTAAAAGAAAACAGCAAACAATACTACACCCCCCGCTATTACAAGAACGAGTTTCAGCCTACATTATTCATAAAATTAGTCAGGGCCATAATCGTCGGCGACTGAATGATCGATCCGTAAAGTAGCTAAAGCATCACCTTGAAATAATGGAGATAATGTCTAGTTAACAACTTCAGCAAATATGAAGCCCTATCCGCGTTCGCTCGCTTCTTATCCGAGTCCTAGCTCTGACGCACAAACGACGTAATAAGAGAGCTGTGGTATCGAATGAACTTTCTAGAATGTATAGATAAACTCCTAGCAAGGTGCGACTAGCCCTGAGTTTTCATTTAAGCCTTGCGTAGCGTTCTTTCGCCGCGCCTTCGCTGTAGCCAATTGTCGCTAGACAATAAAACAAAGCAATTGAATAATGAATAGAATATTATTGCCGAGCCTTCCTACTGCGCTGTAAGCAGTGTGGTTACATGGCCGATTTTGAGTAACGATTGTAATAACACTTTGAACTGGCTTACCCACAAAGGGTTATATTATAATACAAGCCGGTAAATGAATGGATAAATTCGGCGAAACTTCATTTGAAGTAATACAAAATGGGACGAGGCTCGTTTACCCTTTTTTAGTGTCAACAAAGTACGACATCAAAAGGTCATTGATTCGTTTTCGACCTTTCCAGGTTAATAGGCAGGCAATAGGCCAAGCTATCTGCAGAACTCCCCCACACGAACAAACCTATCTCGGCTCACCGATCGCGGAATCCCACCTGCCATTTTTTCCTGATCCAAATGTTCCTCGGCAACAACGTCGCCACAACAATGTTGTTTAATAAGTCTAAGTAATGAATATTAATTGAATGTAGGGTCGGGGACGATGTTTGGTAAATATTACAGGCACGTTTGTTCCGAATACGTATTCCCAAGATGAATAGTGTTGTGTTATGACGCACTCGAATTAATACGTACGGGGGACGCTTTGTAAGTCGTCTGTATTCACTGGCACATTTTTGGCGGCAGGCCACGAATGCGGAAAAATGAATTCACAGTCGGACCTCGCAAACAACGCGCTCCTATTTAAAGTTATCAAATGTCATTACTCATTTCCCTACGACTCGTTGGTTGAACGAGCTATAATTAAAAGGAAACAAGTACGTATAGTTGATACCAGGATGCCAGCTACTTAAACAATGGATAGGTCATTAACGCAACTACAAACAACGCATAAGGTATGTAATCAGCGATCAATCTTTCGGTCAATCGGCTATAATTTACCCGATCATTGGGTTTTTAATTGAGCATTCTCTAGAACTGATTAATTGATACGTTTCGATCTTGGCAGAGGTCCTGGGTCCTGCGGCGTATCAATGCCTGAAAATCTGAAAGAACCCGAATATAATGATTGATAATGCATTTCCAGCGTGAGTGATTCGACGAGTTCTTAGAATGAATTGAGAGGATACAAATAATATATTAATGAATAACGTTTGATCAGCTCGCAGAGTGTATTAGGCGGAGACGCCGCACCCTGGCCAGCCGGTCGCGTGCAGAAAGAATTCACACGTGAGAGGATGTCGCCGCCATCGCCAGGTACTCGCGAAACGGTTTGTCGCGTTTTTCTATTTATGGCATGAGACGATCCGCGCTAATTACAAGAACCGACTCTGAGGTAATGTAATGAGGAAAATTATGAGCAGTACGGCATTGTGGCTAGTTGATAAGTAACACATAAATGTCACAGTAAAACTATAATTGTGTCTAATTAAACATTTAATACGATATCAACCCTGTATTGAGCGCAATGTATATTGCTCTTAATAACACGGTTTAAGCGATAATGCGACCATTAAGAAATAAAGCAATACAATAACGCGACGTGCGTACTTTCTAGACCAGCGGTGACGCAGGCGGAATGCGGGGAGGAATGCGTTTATCCAATCGAAGAAGTAAGCGTAGATACAGGAGTGCAAACAGGATGAGACGCTAAAAATAGGGCGCACCTGAGCGACCGGGTCACTGCCGCGGCCAGTCTCCAACGGGGCTAAGAAGTGTGGCGACATTACAAACGGAATGTATCCCAAATTCCCAACACTCCAAGTAGTTAAAAGCATGCTCTTATTAGAAAAGTTATGGTAGTATAGTCACGCGTCTCGTCATAATCGATCAATGTGACGGTGTGTAAAGTGTGTGCAACGATAGAAAATAATTTTATTAAATCAATATTTCATATAAAGAACCCATTATCCCTTTGTACAGTCGAGTTCATTTACATCTACACACTTACGAGAACAAAAATATCTGAACACGACTTTATGCTGTTCAGACATTTTTGTTCTCGTAAGTGTGTAGATGTAAATGAACTCGACTGTATATTACGAACGGATTTTTGCAATAGTTGAAAATGAGAAACCGCTCGGCTCGTTGATAACAGCATAGATTTTAGCAAGAGTTGCGTCAATAGGCTGGGTGATAGCGTTATCATCAAGGGTGTTATCTCCCGGTTTACAGCAACGAACCGGGCCCACTTGCGTCATCGTCGAGCAATTCAGACGGCGTACGCTTGGTGCCTCACGAATACTGATCGTACGCGTGCCCATCACCTGAAGATCCTTAACGCTTGTTTATACATTACGTAACATGTTTTCTTTCTCGTATTGATCTCAGACTTCCGAAGAGCGATCGCGATTCATATCGTCTATCTTAGCTTACCTAGTGCGTAAAATTTGAAGTTACATAACGTCGTGTCACATAATTCTAGGTTAAAATCAACCAACTATGGTGCGGACTATTGATCCAGTCGAGATAAAAGTGAATTGTTCAATGCAGATAACAATTCCAGTATTAGCAAAAAAGATTGCATTCGAGTCTGAAGGTCGCTGTCTGCTGCATTGGCGACATTTAAACAAACATCCGGCGTGGTGTCCCTCTCATAATTTGTTTTTATTCAACTGGTCCTATTACCTTTTGGCTGAATGTATATATAATTATGTATGTATTTATTGCTTATTATATTTATTTACTTTATTCATTTTTTGTGTACCTATATGTATATTATTCCTTTTTCCGCTTTTTGCACCACCTAGTAATAAAATACATTTTCAAGTTCTCCACTACCCAAAGGTTGTCTTGAATCGATAAGGCAGTCTGTTTTTTACCTCTAATTGTACCTAATTTAATTTCTTGCGTTGCATTTCGCATGCAATAAAGTGTACTTGTATTTTGTCTGTGTCCGCGTCCAAAACTTGGCAATTTCATCCTATATGGTAGCGCGTTGGATGTAGCTAGACGACCATTTCAAATTACAATTTATTCTCGGTATCTGAAGGACGGATGTTCGACTTGAATAAGAAGTAATCCTAGATATCCTATTAAGGTCAATGAGCAACCTCGATGAGCTGCGCGTGGCGCTGCGTGCATCGATTGTGATTCCATATCTGCGTGTTAATTGCGTATTTTTCCATTTAGTGGAGTAAAACTTGGCATATTATGCTAATATTTCTTTGTTACTTAGTGATTCAGACATTCAACATGAACAATATCATAAAACTTTTCAGGATAATATATCAAAAATCAATTAACAGATTTATTGCCCCTAATTTACCGTAATAATCTTTCCTATATCGCATTAAATTCGGAGATAATAGGTAATATTCCACACAATGAGTCACGTTAACGTGTCTGCTATCGGTATTAAGTTTGTACAATTGGACATGGTAACGTAAGTCTGCTGGAGATAGTCTTGGTGCAATTTATAATGATTGGTAATTATTCCCCGGACAGTCTGAGATAGGTAGATAAAAAATGTTGTGGGGTCCGGTCTGTTCATGCTAGCAAGGGCCAAATTAAATATGTAGGAACCCCATACTAGTGTTAAATTAAGCAAACGTGAGAAACTTCATCCTGTACTCGATTGAAGTTATTCAATGTTGATTTTAACTTTTTGAACTCTTAGAGACTGTATACATCTCTAAGAAACAGCTTAGTATAGTATGACACTCCGAGACTTTATACATCTCTGAGGAAATTCAATAATTTTAAAATATTTTATTGCATGTTATGACGCCTAGAGACCATATACATCTCTAAGAAATTTAGGTTTAATAATTATTTTCTATTGTAAATTATTCACGTTGACGCCTAGAGACCTTATACATCTCTAAGGAATTTAATTAATTAAGTGATTATATTCTATTGCATGTTGTGACACCCAGAGACTTTATACATCTCTGGATATATTTAATATTTTTAATTCATCGTTAAATTTTCATTTTAATGTTTATAAGGCGGAACCCACTAACACACCGTACAGGACCCTAACGCTTGAAATCGTCGTCGTGCGCGCAGCCATTTTGCGTTGCCATAGCAACGCCGCTCCCTCCCCGCGCGGTTCCACCCGTAGACACCGGCCGCGCCGCTCGCCAGACGGCACGAACAACTCGCGCGCAATCATTGCACCTCTGGCTTTTTATAAATGTTACGCTGTGTTTAGTACATAAACCTATGTTCTTCAATACTTTCTTATGTACATCAATTGTGTGTGTGTGTAAAGAGATTAAATGACTTTCGAGTTCAAACAATCTTTTTATAATGGCGCTCAACTCGAGGCAGAACTCATAAATAGTGAAAACCGAGTCTGTGACGTGTTTACCACGTAAACAGTGTTTGTGACAATGCCGCCGAAGAGACGAGAAGCTGCTGGCGCGAGGCTACAAGGCGCGCCGGACACGAACTCTACGGACGAGGAGTCTGCCGGCGAGGCTGATAATGCCGCCGGCCATGCGAGGCAGGCGCCGCACGCTCCGGTAGTGCCGCAGCCGCCGCCCCAGCAATCACTCTTCGACGCGCAGCAGTTTGTCGCTTCGTTCATGCAGTCCTTCGCGCAGTCGCAAGCCGAAATTAACAGAAACCTCATCGAGACCCTACGATCCACAGCCGTCACGCCGTCATCGAGCGCGAGTGAGCCCGCAGCGGCCGCCGCGCCCGCCGCCGCCGCCGCCGCCGCCGGGAACTTCAGTAACTGCACCGCGCGCTTCAGTGGAGTGACGCGAGACCCGGAAGTACTGGAAGCTTTTCTGGACGCCGCTGAAACGTACCGAGAGTGTACTGCCGTGAGCGACGAGCATGCCGTACGAGGCCTGTCTATGCTGTTGGAAGGGGACGCCGCCGTGTGGTGGCGAGGAGTGAAGTCGTCGGTGACGACGTGGCGCGACGCGACGGCCCGCCTGCGCGCTGTCTACGGGACCCCGCGCCCCGGCTACAAACTCCTACGCGAAATCTTCGCCGCGGAACAACAAAACGAACGCGCGGAAATATTTGTGTGTCGTTTACGTGCTATGATCATAAGATTACCGTATGTTGTCCCAGAAGAAATGCAAGTCGATATGATTTATTGTTTGTTAGATAGGCGAATCCGTAAACGTTTACCTCGCGATACTATCGACACCGTCGACTGTTTATTATATAAGGCAAGAGGTACAGAGGATGCTATATCAGAGGTCAGTAAAATCACTCACTTGTCTCAAACTAATTCGCCAACCGTTACGACTATTGCGAGCGTTAGCGGTTCCGCGAAATTCGGAGGCGCGGGCGCTCAAAGCGTTACCGACACTAGGGGGGTTATTCCGATCGCGTCCGACGGCAAATCGAAACGCCATCGAGTACGGTGTTCTTATTGCAAAATATACGGCCATACAGTGGACGAGTGCCGCAATGTACAGCAGAGGCATTTACCTTCATTAGGCACTAACGAGATCAGGGTAAATGCACCCGCGCCCGGTACTCCTAACAGTCCCAATACTAAAATAAATGCCCCGAATACTGAAACAAACGAACTTCGATGTTACGGGTGCGGGAAACGAGGGGTAATAAGGTCTAGATGCGACACATGCAATCCTCCCAAGCGCGCGGATTTCAATAATTATAGTGACGACAGTTGTAGTTCGCTTCAGAACTCATCACATCCGATGATCATGGTGAGAAGTTTCGGCCTTGAAGGAGTGGCGATCGTCGACACTGGCGCCACCCATTGTATTGCGAGTCCGAAACTGTATGAAATTTTTGTGTCTAATGATGTCAAGTTCCAGGAAACGCAGCGAACGATACGCCTAGCCGACGGGTCTCAGCAACTAAGAAAAGTACTCACCGCTGAGGTACCTATCTCTGCTGGCGGCCGCGACTTTCTTGCTGACTTCATGGTACTGCCCGGAGGTGAAACCAAAACCCTGCTTGGTTTTGAATTTATAACCAAAGCTGGGATAGTGCTCGATGGTTCCCGGGATACCTGGAATTTTGCGGACGACCCCGATAATCAATTCTGTCTTGTACGTAAGTACCACTTGACCAGTTCTGACGACGCGGAGCTCATGCGAGCCGAGTCCTCTGACCTCTCAATACGCAGTGAAGAGTGTGCTAGGCTTTCTCCGGACGAGCAGCATGCGCTCAACGCTTTCATCGTCAGACGGGCTGCCCAATTTGCGCCCAACGGTCCTGCTACAGAATTCGCCACTCACAGGATTAAGGTAAGCGAGACCCAAGAGCCGATAGCTTCACCGCCGCATCGCATATCGCAGAGCCGCAAAGAGGCCTTGAAGGTAGAGCTGAACAAGCTGTTACGGGATGACGTTATCGAGGAGTGCGAGTCTCCTTGGGCATCCAACGTCGTCCTCGTCTCCAAGAAGGATGGAGGCTTTAGACTATGCATTGACTACCGTAAGCTGAACGCAGTTACAGAACCTGATAGGTATCCGTTGCCCAGGATCGAAGATATCCTACACGCCGCTAAAACTAGCAAGTTTATGACTACTTTGGACTTGAGGTCTGGCTATTTCCAGGTAAGCGTACATCCCGACGACCGAGATAAAACCGCCTTTATCACGCCGATGGGTACATATAGGTTCAAACGTATGCCGATGGACCTGCGTAATTCAGGTGCCACTTTTCAACGACTGATCGATAGGTTTCAATCTAACCTTAAGGATGTATCCATCCTTGCCTACCTGGACGACCTGATCATCTTGTCGCCAGGCCCATTCGAACGTCACTTGGCAGACCTGGAAACTGTCTTCGACCGTCTGGCCATGTTCGGACTAAGGGTAAACCGGGCAAAAAGTAACTTCGCCCGTGACTCTGTCAAGTTCCTTGGTCACGTGATAGTCCCGGGAGGCATCCACGTTGACCCGGATAAGACCGCCGCTATAGCAGGTATGAACACGCCGCAGAACATCAAACACCTCAAGTGTTTCTTGCAGACGTCCAGCTGGTTTCGCCGTTTCATACCTGGTTATGCTGAGGTAGCAAGGCCGCTTACCAACCTTCTCAAAAAGGCAAGTACCTGGCATTGGGGCCCCGAGCAACAGGGAGCTTTTGATCATATCAAGAGTCTTCTGGTATCCGCTCCGATCCTGCGTCAAGCTGATGAGACGAAGCCGTTCGTCCTCAGAACTGACAGCAGCGCTTACTGTCTCGGTGCTGTTCTCATGCAGGGGGAGGGGTCGGACGAACGACCCATAGAGTACGCGAGCCGGCTCCTGAACACCGCCGAGAAAAACTACTCGACGACGGAGCGGGAGGCGTTGGCCGTGGTGTGGGCGGTAAGTAAATTCCGTGGATATATCGAAGGAGCCCAAGTCACGGTGAAGTCCGATCACCAACCCTTACGCTGGTTGATGAGCATGCGCTCTCCCAGCGGCAGACTGGCGAGATGGGCGTTGACTTTGCAGGAATTTAACCTCTGCGTAGAGTACACTCCAGGCCGTGCGAATGTCATTGCCGACACGCTCTCCCGCCCAATTTGCACCGAAGATACCAGCTGCGACCTGTGCCTCGCTGTCGTCGACATGCCTTCGAGAAACAAAGGTGACGTCCGCGAGAACCAGCTCAAGGACCCCGAGATACGCAAGATTATGGACGACATGGAATCCGACGATCCGTTTAGGGGGAGGCCTTGGTCTGACCGCGGTTACGTAATGTCCGACGGAGTACTGTACAGGTACGATCTTGAAGGTGACGACAACGACGATGCTCTCTTGGTAGTACCGGACCACGAGCGCGCCACCGTGCTAGCCGACTTTCACGATGCGCCCACAGCAGGCCATTTTGGTGTCGAGCGCACGCTGAGCCGCATTAGGTCACGTTTCTACTGGCCAGGTATGAGAACTTACGTGACTAATCATATCAAAGAGTGCTTAGCATGCCAGCGATATAAAGCAAACAACAGGAAACCCGCAGGCCTTCTCCAAACTCCTGCGATGTCACGTAGGTTTGAGGTAGTATCCGTAGATCTATTTGGACCGCTCGTCGAGACGCCGCGACGCAATAAGTGGATCCTTATAGTAGAAGACGTATGTACGCGTTGGGTTGAACTTTTTCCACTAGAGACTGCAACTAGCGTCGAATGTGCGAAAACACTCATCGATGAAGTGTTCTTAAGGTATGGTTTTCCACGTCGTCTCATTAGCGATAATGGTGTGCAGTTCGTTAGTGAAGTCATGCAGCAAGCATGTTTCGTCCTAGGAATAGACCAAAGTCTTACACCGTATTACCACCCAGAAGCTAATCCGATAGAACGGAAGAATAGGGACCTCAAACCCCAATTAGCTATCTGTGTCGGGCAGGATCACTCTACGTGGGACCTTCATCTCGCTGCGATCAGGTACGCGATGAACTCTGCAGTAACAGCTAGCACCGGTTTTTCTCCGGCATACCTTACCTTCGCCAGAGAGATACGCGCTCCTGCCGACGCCACAACCGACTTACGAGCGATCGTGGATAACGATAATTTCGTCCCGATCATAACACCTTACCTGAAGAAGATGACTGCTACCTTAGCCGAAGCGAGAGACATCCACGAAAAGGCGCAGGCGCTTCAGAAGAAATACGCTGACGAAGGTCGTCGTCAGCCACCTGATTATAAGGTAGGCGATCTAGTCCTTCTCAAAACGCAAGGACTCAACGATACGAGTGTCGGCCAATCGTCCAAATTTATTCCGCGTCGTGATGGGCCGTATCGGATTAAGGATGTGTTGAGTAGCACAACGTATAGTCTGGATAACATTCAAGACGGGACAAGCTTGGGAAAATATCATGTGTCGCATCTCACTCCTTTCATAGGTCAGGTCGAACCCCCAGTGCGACCTAAACGACGCCGTGGTAGGCCGCGTAGGTTAATAGAGTCCTAGCCCGAACGTGAGGGCACCAGTTCGAACTAGAGGGGGAGTCTATAAGGCGGAACCCACTAACACACCGTACAGGACCCTAACGCTTGAAATCGTCGTCGTGCGCGCAGCCATTTTGCGTTGCCATAGCAACGCCGCTCCCTCCCCGCGCGGTTCCACCCGTAGACACCGGCCGCGCCGCTCGCCAGACGGCACGAACAACTCGCGCGCAATCATTGCACCTCTGGCTTTTTATAAATGTTACGCTGTGTTTAGTACATAAACCTATGTTCTTCAATACTTTCTTATGTACATCAATTGTGTGTGTGTGTAAAGAGATTAAATGACTTTCGAGTTCAAACAATCTTTTTATATGTTCTTATTTAACATTGATTTGGAGTATCTATACATCTCCTTTACGTGTACCAGTGTAATTAGTTATAACACAAATGTATTATGTAATTGTTTTAAGTATTATTTACGAAAAAATGACTTACTGTTGAGTTTCTTTCGGCTTTCTTCTCAACAGCGGTCTCCTCTTGCGAAATGCCGGTAGATTCACAATCTGACTTGTAAAAGTGCCCCTGTGGCCTACTTACTGAATAAATTATTTCATTTCATTTCATTTCATTTCATTAAATTATTTCATTTCATTTCATTTCATAGGATCACATTGTCCGTTGTCACTAATATCAAGGCAGGAAATATGGTGAACCTTGCAGTCTCGAAATGCCATAAGCATAGCATAAGCCTGAGCGAACCGCTCCACGCGGATTACATGGCTAACTTACTCTATAAGCGTATTTGTTTGTCCCTCCGGAACCTTACATTTTGCAAAGATTAATAGTCGCCAGACGTTGGAATTTCGTATCATGCCATCCTTCTTATTCGAACATTGTTTGGCGAGCTTTAGGCAACCCGTCTGATCGCGTGGGATCTGAAGTAAGCACAATTTCTAGCGCCATATTCATAGCGCTTGTCTCTCCCATGATGTACTACATTAGAATGAGACTGGTATAGAGAGCCAGACTAAGCCATACAGAAGTATCTAGGCATTGCAAGTCTCGGTCTCGGGGCCCCTCTGCCCTTGGGCAGGTAGGTCTTTAAGTAGCCCGAGACCCCTCAGAGTCGCTGGACCCGTAGGCAGTTGCCTACATACAACGCCTTGTGGATAATACGGCCCTGTGAGTAGATATATGTCGCACGATTATGTTGCCTCCATTAAATAATGGTCCATCAAATAATGCTACATCAAGTACATTATTTAATGGTTGGTCCATTAAATAATGTACTTGATGTAGCATTCGTGTCGACGAGGTCACAATCTGCCAAGTAATGTGAAGTCATGAGGAACAGAAAGTCACTAAAGCGATAAGGGGTACCGATAAATACTTTAAAGCTTCAATCGAATCTAGCCAAGGACGTGGAGCGAAACCGTTATGAGTACTAAGTGAAATGGTTTGTGTTCTTCTAAATAAATTCACTTAACCATATATTCACAACTCAAAATTCGATTATGGTGCAGATTGTGATAGCAACCGGTTGCTAATTGTTGCCAAACGATGGCCGATGAGTATACCCGATACATGCCGTGGATATTTTTAGATAAGTGACCTTCAAACTATTTTAGAACGGCTAGGTGATAAATATAGTAGTATACGAATAATTATTGGTGATAATCCTGCAATGAAAACCTAATTAGTTAACTAGAAAAGCAAGGCAATGAGAAACAAATTAAACAGGGTTACAAGAAACAATCAAAGGTCTAATTAGTGACGTAACGGAGCCGGCGCAAAAAGTGCTCTTCCCTCCACCGCTGCCGGCAACCGGTTGACTAAAACAGTCAGCTATTTACGTGTTTACACTCTAGTTACTTTCTAGAGCTACGCCGAGGAAATCCATAACATTTAAATAATGGTGGCACTACGAAAGTAGCGCGCAGTTGCAATCAATTTCACGAGTTTGCCCCCGGGATTGTTAGAACGAAAACTGACGTCTCTTGACCACGCTTTTGCATATTTAAAGTTATTTAAATTAAAACCACACAAAGTACGACTTCGAACAAAAATAACAAGTAAAGTTAGTGAAGCTAATTTCTAGAATATGTACGGGCATTATACACGGTTCAAAGAATAGCGAACATTACAAAAAACATAACTAAATAAAACATGCATGAGTTATCTCTGCTTTTGTCATATGATACGTCGCAAATTCTGAATGTACACAACTTGTAACTGGGGATTATGGGCTTTGCGGGTCTTCGCGGGATTACCACACACGTTATTTGCAATGTTGAAATATTTACAAGTATTATATTCATGTGCTGGTATCTGGTATAAAGCTAATGATGTGGCTGGCGATAGCTGGCGAAAATATAATGACAGAATGTAAGTAAACCTCGCATGAGCAAACATAAGGCAGGTCTAATGGACTTTTGATGGATTGGACGCTTTATAAGCAGTGGGCGATTGGATGAGAGAAGGCCAGAAGTAGGTACCAAGACAGTTTTATAGCAGTCTACTTAGGTAATAATTCCACGTTATACTACTGACTCTGAAAGAGCGAAATATTCTCCTATGCTAAGTAACCGGGCGTAGCAAAGTTAGGCGTTAGCAAGATCTAGTGGACCTGCTAATTATTTAGGTTTTAGTTCGTTATTTCGCACCTTTGCTCGTTTGGATAAGCCGGCACGAACAGAACTTAGTTACATATTCATTTTTACAAGCTTTCTTTGATTACGAAACAGAATTTAAAATTAACTTTTGCACTTAGCTGAGTGAATATAGCAACGTCGGAAAATTTGGAATAAATTACCATCTTGATATCTAAATGACGCACCTTCGGATGCTTTGACGCGCCCGGACGTGATCTGTTACTCAGTATATTCCTCAAAGTTTTACTGGTTATCATTATCAGTTGGCGAGCTGTGAGGTGTTATCGCGCTATGTGTTTACGGTTCAAGTAAAACTTCACGGACACTTGCAAACACTAATTAGCGGAGCTATTCTGCAATCAAAATGATGGTTAATGTTCATCATGTAGTTGTAGAACCCGTAATCAAAATTGTTAACTTGGATAACTCGGTTATTCTCAGTAATCTAAGTCATCAATAGCCTCCCTACATAGGAGATATTCTAAATCGCCCACATCGATTAGAACTTATTTATTCCAACAAAGGGCATCAAAATTTGCAATATCATTTAGGTCATGTGTATGCGTACTGATTCGATTCACCCCTACAAGCATTTTTGAAGTGCTACAATAATACAGCCCACTTGTAAAGGTTCTCGTTCTATTTTTGTCGAAAAATCGATTATAAGTATCAACCAACACGTTGGGAAATGAAGAATAAACGGATACCGTGTACACAAAACTATGGGTAGTCTTAGAAATAGGCTGCGTCAAGAACACGCTTACTAAAACCATGTCGATGTGTCTTTTTGTAAGTACACACACTGTGTACACATGTGTATACCGAAATAAGCTATTATTCTAGATAATAAAATATGCAGGTAACGCAAGTAAACCCGCGTACAAATACTGGTATCAACTAAAAATACGCACGATAGTGCAAAGCCGAACGTCCTTGCGGTTGGTACGCCCACGCCGCCGAACTGTACTTTTGCTTTTAACGCCCCACATGGCCACTGGCTTAGAGAGCCTACATTCGATATCAATTCGTACGAGTCATGACGGGTTGTCGCAACTGTGTTAGGGCCGCGTCGCGTGTTCGCAGCGATTTGTATAGTATAAACGGTTACAGAGTCACTGGAAATAGTGAATTCGAGTTCCAAGATAGTAGAGTTGCTAAGCCGCGAAATTGTGCGCATCGGGTTACAGGCATGAAATTTCTACCACAGATAGAGCGTTCCGCGGTGATTATTTTCAGATGTCGAGGGAAGTCAGATTCATCCTCTGTGCGGTGGGAGAGCGGACTGAATAAGACCAAGTAGTGCTCGTTTTCTTTTTTTTATAAACGATCAATTAAGGCTATTAGGGCTTGCGCGGTATCGTTTTCGTGTAAAACAGATATCAGCAATTTATTTTTATGTCATTTATGTCTAGTTCAAAATTACGTTTAAAAAAGCGGACTAACAACTCTACTATACGACATTTAACGACGCGCGAGCGCGACGCGGTTGGCGCAGTTTGCAGACACCTGCCTACTGAGCCGGCGGTCCCGGGTTCGAATCCCGGCCGGGGCAAATATTTGTGTGATGAACTCGAATATTTGTTCTTGGACCATGGATGTTATCTATATATGTATTTATTTTATTGGAGCGGAGCGAGCGAAGCTCCCATGGATCGACTCGAATTGACTTTGTAACAATGCGCAGATCTCAGCGAGTTCTCAACCGATTTTAGAAACTTTTGTTTTAAAATGCACAAATTAAATTTCGCTAGGTCGTGACGAAGAGAAAATTTCGAAAAAAAAAAAAAAAAAAAAACTCCGCTCCAATCTATGGTGCAAGCTTAGCCGGTGGCTGACTCTGCATCGACCTAGTATATTATGTATATCGTCGTCTAGCACCCATAGTAAAAGCTTTGCTTAGTTTGGGACTAGGTCGATTTGTGTATGATTGTCCCATAGTATTTATTTATTTTTTATTTTATTATATACATGGACAATTGGACCAATTTTACAAATTTCGACGTAACGGGCGGACCAACTCCTCTCGGCTCTCATAGAAAATGTAAGCCAAGTTCACTTGACTTAATATTATTTACCAAGGACCATATATGGTCCTTGTTATTACCTACCTACAACCACTACGCATTAACGCTCGCCGCGTTTAAATACCTTACTATATTGCGAGCTCGTCCTATGCAACATTGCCAAATAAAGAAAAGTATAATTAAAGCAATGCGGAGTATCGAGGGACGTCACATGGTGCAGTGTTCATCATCATCACTTGCGCGTTTTATGTCACCATGCACGTGTCGCCTGGCTTCATTGTCCCACTAGGGTTACCAGATGGCCTGATGGATGATAAATGCCCAATTCCACATTATACCAGTGTCAGTTCATATCCAGGAAATGAATGTCGTGGTAGCCCTAGTACTGAAGTGCTTTTGAATAGCTAGTCCAGTAATAAATCTCAAAAAAAACTGGTTGACATCACGGGGGACCGAAGAGCTGGCAGCTTCCTCGCTCAACGCATTAGCGTTGCTATACAGCGAGGAAATGCTGCCAGCGTCTTCGGGGTTATGCCAAAAAGGTCCGATTTTTTAAGTCTTTTTTAATATTAAATTTAATCTGTTTTAGCCTTTTATTTTAGTTAGTTAAGTTCTTAGTTTATAGTTAGTATTTAAATTTATGTAGGTTTATGTGTTGCTTTATCTATTGTAAATTGTTTGTTGTTCAATTAAATATATAGTAATCTGTAGTTTAATAAATGTTAAATGATAGTGAAATAAACTAAAATTATTATAATAAATTGAATAAGTTATATCGACATGTTGGCATCGCTATAGCTCGACTTGTTCGAGTGCGCTTTGTATAATTTGCGTGTTCTCGAAAGTTAGTGTCAAAGGCGTCATAAGAGAAAGCATTCTGAGAAAATTTGCTGTGGGCAAAAGTCTCATGTTAGTAAGAAGTGGCTAAGACGTGCATAATTTAAGAGTTGAATTGAGTAGGCAGCCCAGTGATTTCTGGTTCCTTATATACCTACAACTGCACACTGTTGCGGTTGGGCACATGAGCTAGATATGATATGAATGAATATTATCTTTAAAAGTAACTCGTGACATTTGCGTACTCTTGCCACTCTTGAAACGGGTTATGATTTTTTTATTGCGGTGAATTTTTCAAGTTATTTGACAATATCGATGACGCAGCAAAACCAAGGCAAACACGCCATCGAGAATTATTTGTGTATCACTTATATACGAGTAGAGCTCGTTCCTGTTGCAAACCAATTTAAACTTATTAAACCAATATCAAATGCAAGACAAATCGCCAACAATATAGTTAGGTTTCAATCTTATAGTATTCTTTAATTCCACTATCTGATGCCGTGCATAGAAACTATAACTATTATATATGTAATTTAGAACTTGTTTAAGCTATGCACCAGACGAGTGGGCGCAATGTACGCCAATACAATTACACTACGGTTGGACAACAGCGGACAGACCCAAACAGACCTACCTATAGCCATAAAACTAGACCAAACTATAGTACTTAATTTAGTTTCCATCTAATATTATTGAGCAAATCCGTTATTCGAAGTCGTGCACAGACACTGTAACGCTGAATAGATGATCTTCGGCACCGAGACAGCTCATCTTGTATGCAGGCTATGCACCTGGCACTGGTTTCTCGTCTAATGTCTACGGTTTGTTTATGGCCCATTCTGTAATGTAATGAAGCTGTTCCTCTGGTCCGTTATCCGCTAACAGATTGGTATGGACAACGATGGACCCATAGCCATAGCACTATCATGTATAACTTATAGTAGTTTCGTTTCTATCTAATAAATATTCATATCCGTTATCCGATATCGTGCACAGAAACCGTAACACTGAATAGATGGTTTCGGCTCATCTTGTATGTAGGCTACGCACCTGCACTCCCCTGATGTTTGGATGGTGGCTTGTTTATATATGATCCGTTCTTTAATGAAGCCGTTCCTCGGGTCCGTTGTCGACTAACAAATTAATACGGGCAACGATGGACTTACACAGTACTATAATTAGAATAGAGACTTGAGCGGTGGTGATTTTCGGATAACATTTCATCACTGCTACCAGCCCGGGACTGGAGTGTTATTAGGGGAACAAATTTGGACAATTCACGAAATATTCGCACTTATCACACCAATATTATAAAGGCCAAATGTTATTTATAAGGGAAACGTAAACGTGATCGTAAGGCGTTGCGTTGGAAACTTGCACTTGAGACTGATGAGATGAGTCTTGACCCAACAGACGAGGTACTGAGAGAATAGATTTAGTAAACATCATCATAAAAATAAACTGTAGGTACGTGTGACCTGATGCGCCACCTAGTCCAAGATATAAAAAAAAAAACACTACCTAATTGTAAAACTGTATCGCTGTTTATTTCACTCGACCTCTCTCTTTTATTCTTATCATGCTACTCTTACATCCCAAATCCAATAAAAAAATTAACAACAACAAATACTCTTTATTGCACACCTCCAACATCAAGGAATATACAACACAACATGAGATACATTCATATAACAGGCAGAGGTAAACAACAGGCGGTCTTATCGCTAAATAGCGATCTCTTCCAGACAACCTTTAGGTAGCGGAGTAGTTGAAAAATTAATGTTTGAAATTAGTAGGTGGTGCATAATAATTAAAGGACTAAATGAACGACTACCATAAAAGACAAAGGTAATAAACATACATAAATAAAAATATACAGATATACTTACATAAAATACTTAGACATAATAAATAAATATATTGTAAAGTAATAAATAAAACAAAAACAGTATGAGCCACAAAGTTAAAGGAGCGATTATTATTGCAGTGTACTAAGGGAGAGACAAGTAGTGTTTTTTGACGAGGGTTTTAAATGTTGCAACAGATTGGGCACGCCTTGTATCCAGAGGAAGCGAATTCCACAGTAAAGTAGCCCGGAAAGTGAAAGAACCATTATAAAATTTAGAAGATGAAGGGGGAACAGTAAGAACTAAGTTTTGTGCAGAGCGAACAGAACGCAAATAACTGAAGCGCTCCTTGAGGTAGCGGGGAGTTGTGGGGTTAAATAGTACATTATAAAGAAGAGACAGAATATGGGAGTGACGACGAGAACGGATTGAGAGCCACTTGAGCTGAGACCGGAAGTCGGATACATGGTCATACTTGCGTAACCCAAATATGAACCGAATGCAGATGTTTTGGATACGCTCAAGCTTATTAAGCTGCTCCTCCGTGAGGTCAAGGTAAGCTATGTCAGCATAGTCCAATATAGGAAGAAGTAGTGTTTGAGAGAGCGCAATTTTGGTGGCAATAGGCAGAAAATTACTGAGCCTTCTAAGAGAACCGACGGCCGCAAACATCTTTCTGCTTACTTCATTAACCTGTGGCACCCAAGATAAAGTGCGATCAAGAATGACACCGAGGTTTTTTACGCAGTGCGAAAAGGGTATATGAACTCCGTCAAAGAAAACAGGTTGGACATTATCAAAGTCAACCCTGGAGATCAGCTTCGAACTGCCAATTACGATAGCTTGAGTTTTAGCAGGATTGACTTTGAGACCAAACCTATGACTCCAATTTAAAATGCGCTCCAAATCACCATTTACGTCGCTAATAACAGACGCGAGGTCACCGAGAGCACCCTGCGAATAAATTTGAAGATCATCGGCATAAAGGTGATAATGTGAAGATAGATTATGTGTAATGGAATTTATAAAGATAGAGAATAACAAAGGCGACAACACTCCACCCTGAGGAACCCCAGCCAGCGTGCTGCACCAAGAAGAAAAGGAGTCATCCACCTTTATTCGCTGCCGACGATCACTTAAGTAACTACGAAACCAATCAATTACTGCAGGAGATATGTTAAGAGAACTTAATATGCCAAGTAAGATGTCGTGATCAACTGTATTGAACGCATTACTGAAATCCAGCAGCGTTAATACTGTAACTTTCCGACAGTCCATGCCCGACCGTATATCGTCTGTAATTTTAACTAGTGCTGTCGCCGTACTATGACCAGGACGGAATCCAGACTGGAAAGGATTCAGAAGGTTATTTTTATTCAGATAGGATGATAATTGATGTTGAACAAGACGCTCGAGTACTTTAGACAGGAGTGGGAGAATGGAGATTGGACGATAATCAGAAAAGGAGGAAGGATTGGACTTTTTCGGTATTGGGACAATATTAGCATCTTTCCAAAGTGACGGGAAAGTACCAGAAGAGATAGAACAATTTAGGATATAGGTAATAATGGGAACAAGGAGGTCAAGGATAGGAAGGATCATGTTTCGGCTGACGCAATCGGTACCTACAGCGTTCGAAGTTATAGATAGAATATTCTTCTTAACATCACTGTCAGTAAATTGAACAAAAGAAAAAGGGAGTGAATCTGGAGTGGAAAGTGATGAAAGAAATTCAAGGGTGTCGCCCTTAACAGCGCCAGAGAATGTGCTAGAAGTAGAGAAATGTTGATTAAGCGAATCGAAGTTAATGTCATTGGTACAGGAATTCGGACGTGTCTTTCCAACTCCAATTGACTTGAGAAGAGAAGAGAAATTAACCTAATCAGATTAGGTTAGTTGTGGAAACTCAGCCCGTGATGACCTATAGTTTCCACAACTCGAAGTCTTACCATGCGCCTATATAATCAGTAAAATAAATTAGTATTTTGCTTGTTGCACCAATTGTCTTAAAAGCCTTTCCATCACACACGTATAGCCTGCCCGAAACGGGGAACTTCCTGAAATGTTACGACACCCACGGAAACGTTCCCAGCACGCCCGATGTGAACCGAACATAATCCGGTTAAGTTAAACTTGTACTTCATTTGTATATGCCACGATAGATACCGGGTGCAGACTTAAAATAACCGAGTACCTACTAACTGACATTCAGCGACTGCGTGGGTGTATACATCAGTACCAGGCAGCCCTACAGGGGAACAATGACGGCTCGATCGCGTAATATCTGCATGTAGGTAGTATTTCACGGTAAGGCGAATATTTTTACCGGACTAAGGCGAAGCAAAAGGGTGGGATATGATTTTGATTACACGACAGGTTAGAAAAACAATACGTTTTTGTGTTCACCACATTACATAGAAGGTTCTGACACGTGTCGTATTAGCTACCTTCTTTGTAGGCCTACACATGAGAATTGTGGGTTCGTAATGAAAGACAATAATCTTAAATTTACTGGTATAATCGATATCAATCGTCTTTTAGCTGAATTACTTTGTATTCAGATCAGTATGATACTTACATGTAAATTGACATCTTTATCTTCAAAGAAGCTATCCAAGTTCTGAGGCCAAAATACGAATACGTTAAAACAAAATGCGCCGTTTATATTACTATTCGTCCGGTTAGCGTTAGCGTACGAGAATGTGAACGTGGGCGGTTGGCGAAACCGGGATAACAGATCGATACCGATAGACACTTTATGTAATATTAGTATAAAGGCGCCGACGCCGGCACTAGACTAGACCACCAGAAGTAATAAGTAAACCTATTAGATAGGCGTCAAAGAGACACTACAAACCAAACTCTCACCCATAAATTGCGTAGTACGGACGTATGGAATAAAATACGTCTCCATTATTTAATAAAACCCTTAACAGATACTTAGTATTCGTTTGGGTGAACGGTCGATCTGAGTTAGACAATACGCACCTCAAGAGACTCAGGTTAAATGACTTGATACAGAAAGTGGTCGGATGGTCTGGTTATGGCTCGCATCGATCGTCAGAAAGTTCATCTTTTTTCGGCCCTCTTGGCCGTTTGCTGGGCCTAGGCTCTAGGTCGGGTTTTTGTTATGTATTCGTAATTGGATTATGGGTTCTCGTAACTGAATTAAACAGTGACGTAAAATCATGCAAATGTTATACTTATAAAGTATCTCGCAAGATTCCGACAGTAACACGACCGCCGGCAGCAATGGCCTTAACGTTCAAGAACTCGTATCAGACGCAAACATATACTATGTTTCAACCAGATCCTCTCAGTTACGACGTTGCTAAATTAATCAGTTAATATCCTGAACCGAGAAGCCTTAGCGGAACACGAATGCGGGGCAAGGCTAAGATAGTTTCACAATTCACATTCACGTGCATACCCGGCTTGGGTGGTCGATGCATCGCTGCACTGCTCCAACACGGCACTTAGCCGTAGGAGTGAGCGAGACGCAAGAGGTGAATGCAGGCGGTAGAATTTAAGTCTATAATAAAAAAAGGTCTCGTCTTGTATCGCGGAGGAAAAGTCACGTGCGAATGTATATTTATAGCAGTCGTGGGGAACTTCAAGTTCTAGTTTAGGACGGCGTTAGATCGACGTGGGAGTTTTATTTTACAATGCAAAAACCAACATTAAATGTAGAAGTACCAAGTACCAATTACTGGAATTGAATTTTTACTGTTCGTTTTGTTGTTAGCTTAGGACTACACGATGCATGAATGGAGACAATATCCAAACAAATGAAATAATACGGTGAATAGAGACTAAAGTACTATGTGTGACCTTACAAACGGTCCGGTAGTTTTGAATTTTTGATATGTTGTCTAGGATGGGTAGTCAGTGTTTAAATAAAAAATGCACAATTCCCCCCCCTCCGCGCCCGCCGCCATATTGAAAAAACCGGCACTTTCTTCATATTTTTACTCATATCTTCCTTTAGGAGCATTTTAGCTAGAAGAAAGCTTGGACAATGTTATAGAGAGTTAAATTTACTACATTCTCCATTTTATATTTTTTTCTAGGACAGATAGTTACGGAGATATCTACATTTAAAAAAACGTAAAAAATCGCAATTTCCTACTGAAAAACAAACTTCTGGATTATATCTTCGTTTAGGAGCATTTTAGCTACAACAAAGCTTGGGCAATGTTGTAGAGAATTAAATTTACTATAATTTACACTTCAAATTTTGTTTCAAGGACGGTTAGTTACGGAGATATGCACATTTAAAAAACAGGAAAAGTAGAATTTTCCTAAAATTTCTCAAAATTCTTGGTTTAGAACGCTGTCATTCAGTTACGGACTAGTCTAGGACAAATTAAAACATGTAGGAAATATAATTGCTTATAAAACTCATGTCCATTTTTACATACATTTTCGGAAAATGTGACTTTATTTTTTACATATCTCCGTAATTATCTGTCCTAGAAACAAAATTTGAAATGCAAATTATAGTAAATTTAATTCTCTACAAAATTGCCCAAGCACTGTTCTAGTTAAAATGCTCCTAAACGAAGATATAATCCAGAAGTTAGTTTTTGAGTTGGAAATTGCGATTTTTTACGTTTTTTTAAATGTGCATATCTCTGTAACTATCAGTTTTTGAAACAAAATTTAAAATGTAAATTATAGTAAATTTTATCCTCTTCAACATTGTCTAAGCTTTTATCTAGCTCAAGTGCTCCTAGACAAAGAATTAAGCAAAAATGTGAAGAAGTTCCCGGTTTTTTCAATATGGCGGCGGGCGCGGAGGGGGGGGAATTGTGCATTTTGCAATTAAACATTCACTAACCATCCTAGACAACATATCAAAAATTCAAAACTACCGGACCGTTTGTAAGGTCAAAATCCTTTATTCACTGTGTTAAAATAACTTGTGTTAAATTCCTGAAATATTCGTAGAAACGTTTGAATGGAAATTAATATTATGATGTCATTATTCATTAATGTAAAATTTGGTTAGATCGTTTAATTCCAACAGTAATATTCCGCGAATGCAGAGATTATTAAAATTATAACAATCTAAACGCTGAGTATAACCATTATTATTTTATTCGTTTCGCTGGTAACACCTAATGGGTAACGCTGGTAATGCATCTCCCCCTACTAAGACTTCCAGCCTCGCAGCGGGCTGCTACCATTCCTCGTTAAACATCACAGTTTTTCCATGAGAGCTATCAAAAGTCCAGCTCATCTTTCTGATGGCTGGCATTCCTCTCTTCTTTTATAGTCTTTGCTGCTCAGTGGCTGAGACAAAATCAGACGTGCAGTTACGGGCCGCATACACGCAGGCCCACTTGCAAAGGTTCACTTCAAAAAAAAAAAAAAAAAGCTGGTAATGCATTAGTTAATGAACTCTTTATGGCGTCTAGTCATCAAGTAATTGCGTCTAGTTTGTCTAACTCCATTAATTACTGAAGTTTGCTGACGTGATTCATTATATTTAACTAAAGACTGGGGTGAATAATCTACTTAAATACAAAGTTAAGTCATCTAATTTTCTGGCAGATTCTAAACTTGTTAAACTCTTAAGTATTTAATTGAATTATTTTTTTAAGACACGGATTACATATACTATGAGCCTAGAAAGGTCCGCCTCTCCTATCAAATAACAAATGACACAAGCGCTTCTGCAGAACAATCCCTTACCATGAGTTTACGACAGTACTCGCTAGCGATGCGTAAAGGATTTGTATGGAGAATTGTAGTTCTACAAAGTAACCCCTAGGGCGCTGTACTATTCTCCATACAAATAGTTTACGCTGTCGCTAGCCAGTGCGGTCACGTTACCTCATGGTAAGGGTATAGACCAACTCACGACCGTCCTACGTAAGGTAACGCGTATTCGGTATAATCGGTATTGAACAATGCCTTGTAATCCCCGCGCAACTTTGATCAATCGACTCCTACATCCAGCCGTGGCGACCACTTCTGTCTTTCGGCAGTTGTGCCGTAGTGGGTCCATAGAAAACGAATTTCTCACTCGAAATCAACAGTCCTATTTGGTAAATTTACTCTCTAAGTATAAAGTAATGAAAATCGGCTCCGGTTTAATCAAGGCTTCTTCGTAATTCTTGCGTTCTCGTCCAAATTCGCAGGGACAATATTAGAAAAATTACGCTATGAATTGCTGCCTCATCTGCCCCATCCTATTTACAAGACTTAGCCCCATGCTTCATTTTTTTTCTCAAACCTAAAAAAGCGGCCAAGTGCGAGTCTGACTCGAGCACCGAGGGTTCCGTACAAATACTCATCCCATCTTAACTGGCCGGGATAAGTTTGCATCTGGTATGTATGTCGCCGGATACAAATGAGGTGCAAAGTTAACACAACCGATCACTTTTGTTGTATGCCCCCTTAAATATTTATTTGATTCTGTTTTTTACTATTTGTCGTTAAAGCGACGACAGAAATATATCATCTGTGAAAATTTGAACTCTCTATTACTGTTCATGAGATACAGCCTGGTGCCAGACGGACAAACAGACAGACGAACAGCGGAGTCTTAACTAGTAATAGGTCCGTTTTTTACCCTTTGGGTATGGAACCCTAAAATTGGCTCGGTGGAGAGATTTGCGTCAAATGAAAGAGGTCATGGCCGCCACAGAAGCCTATTTCATTTCAACGACTTTCCGACATCGTATTTTTTGGATGGCTTATTAAAGCTAGAATACCGCTGGAACAAGTGTATAGTTTAGGCAAAAACAGTGAATTTTGAGAGTATTACAAAATGCGCTTGTGGTGGTGGACAAAGGAAGTCACGCGGCGCCATCTGCTTCCGATCGAACAGTGAAAAGTGCTTTAGACTGTTCAGTGGGGCATTACGCAACTCGAATATACCTACCACGACTAAATCATTCACAGAACAGGTTATTTTAAATTTAAGGCGCTGATATACTACACTGGACTAGATTGCTACGGCGAACGGTAAAGGAAAACACTTGGCTAGTTAGGTACCTTTCGTTTTTAATGTGTGAAAACGAGATTATCTTGGCACAGTGGTAAAGCAGCTGCCTACTGAGCCGGCGGTTCTGGGTTCAAATCCCGGTAAGGGCAAATATTTGTGTGATGAACTCGAATATTTGTGCCGGGGTCAAAGTTATTTGTATTTAAGTATATATTTATCTACATACGTATATGTATCGTCGTCTAGTGTCCATAACACAAGCCTACAGAGCTTACTGTGGGACTAGATCGATTTTTGTGAGTTTGTCCGATATTTATTTATCTATTTATTTAATAATTTCTTAGATAGTACAGTGGTGTGGCCACAAACAAAAACTTAGGACAAGCCGGGGGTAGATTTCGCTTACTTTTCTTCAGTGGCAATAGAGAATGGCGCTGAATTATCTTGAGTGGCAAGCTGGTGGGAATCTTGTTCTATGACGCCGCGCCATTGATATCAAACATAAGCCTCTAGATTATGATAGCGCCGCATTAACATTTCTTATCACTCTGTTCGACATTGATTACGAATTGCGAAATTTGCGAATTTAAAGCAAGGAACGGCGTCTGACAATTAAAAGTTATGACGTTGGTTGGCGCAAATTTAGAAAAGTGGTGTCTCCTACCCACCTCTACCGCATCGTCGCCGCCGGAAGGTGCGTCAATGCAAATTATTATGTACAAAAAATACCTATACAACTCTGCCTCTACTCTACGACCACAATTATTCTGTTTACCGCAAGAAGATACGTATTAAAATATACAATACAATACAACAATACTTTATTTCACACCAACAGGAAAAAAAACAATAACGTTATTCAGGGTAAACTACTTTTTCCGCGGCTTCGGTCGCGAATGGAAAATTACCTTCTAACAGTTCCAATTAAAAATCACGATTGCTAAGAATGTATAAATAAGAATTTTATTTTCGGTTTCAGTTTTTGCCATGATTGTATATGGTGTATTTTTTATTATATACCGCGTTGAATTCAGATTATCTGAAGGATGACTGATTTTGTAACAACCGGCATACTTCCTGGCCGTATTATACCAATAAATCTAGTCCGTTGAATGGCCGCGACGCGACCTTATTCGAGGTTTGGGAGATAAGAACAATTTGAGACGATAACGCGTGTAGCAAAACATTCCGTAATTATTGGATATTTTCAAGACATTTACTCGTGTATTGTAATTAACTTTTTAATACTAAGACTGTAGGTATGTACTCTTTGTTGCTCTTGACCTATGCCCCAAGACGTTAAGGTAATTAAACGCGTTGTTGTTTTTCGTCTTTTCAGTAAAACCTGTTTAAAAAACGTGATAGCGATGGATGTAATAATATGCCTGCGTCCGCTTAAGCCGATATGAGGCATCGCGTTACATGTCGCTCGTATGCTGATATCACGTACTTATCTATATCACACTAGTATTCTAGGAGGTATATGCTAGTACGTAGTTAGATGCCACCGCTTTGCGAATTAATATCGTCTAGATTTCAAGGCCACGGTCTTCGTCGGTAATAGAACCAGTGCCGGATGCACTGGTTCCTGGTAAATGACTCCGCTGAGATACATATGGGTTTTGGTCAAACCGTGAACAAGTCTATATAGGTAGTTACCGCGCCAAGTCAATATGTGAAAAGTTTGAGACTATTATTGTTATTGAGGCCGCGTCGTAAAAATATTAACATTGGTGAAAAAGAAAATAAGTTTATCAAATGGGCTTATTGACACAAGTGCTTCTTATCTCAGTTAATCGAACTTCTATTTAGCAATAAGTATTTCGTACGCATTATTTCACGAATACGTGAAATCCACCGCGCCCAGACAAAAAAAAAGTAGAACGCGAAACATTACATTAATTATTTGATGCATCGTCGCGCCGATCCAAGAAAATTCTAAGTGCAAGAATGAATCGCGGCGCGGCCGCGGTGGACATTACGGCGCGCTTCCGAAAGCACTTTCGCCTCCATTCGGGCCGCGTCGGCAATCTTCGCTCCCCACAGCTGACTGGGCCAATATACGAGCGAGCGCGCGATAGTGGCGCCATACGAGCCAGACAGGGACGGCGCGCCGCGCAACTCCCGACGCCGCCATTTATTTCTTTCTAGTGCCCGCACCCGTCGTAGTGACAGCGTACTTCAATATCGCGAGAGTTAAAATTCGTTTTACTTGTGAAATTTATAAATTAAATTTTATGCTACTATTGTAAAAAGTGTGTGTGCGAGCTACGAGTGTGGATTTACAATGATTTCGCGAGTGTCGTATGCGTAAAGGCGATACGTTCGCTGTGAATAATGGCTGGTTTTACAGTGTTCGTTGTCAACACAAAATAAAGAGGATTATGCAAGTTGGAGTAAAATGTGGACGGTAAATGTCTGTTTTTTATAGTGTATGATGTATGGTATACGGAGAGGTCAAGTGATAGGGACAAGGAATGTTCTAGGTGGAAAGGATTCAGCGAGTGAAGTAAAGATACACCTGCCTTGTAGTAGGTTGTCTTGGTGTTCGGAAACATACACGGTTGTGACGAATATCTGTCTGTTGGCAGCCGTTAAGCACTTGCCCAATTAGACGAGCGCATTAACAAAGTATAGTGCGGCATTAAATATTACTTAAACATAAACA
This sequence comes from Apotomis betuletana, assembly GCA_932273695.1. Lineage (NCBI taxonomy): Eukaryota > Metazoa > Arthropoda > Insecta > Lepidoptera > Tortricidae > Apotomis > Apotomis betuletana. Next base: position 22,072,864 of record OW026312.1, read on the forward strand.
TGTTTTATAAAAAGTTATTCCCGAGACGTCGCGGTGTGTTTTGATATGCCAATTTAACACAAAATGTGGTCAGATTGGGAACTGTAGGTACTTACTGGCCATTGCAACATAAAATCGTCAGAAAGTAATGCACATTATTAAAAAACTTCCTTAATTTTTTTATCTTTAGAGGTTAATCAGATAGGAATGTACTACTTGCCGAAAAAAGAACACACCTACACTTAAAAAAAGTAAGGTGTTATGTGCATAATCGATTGTAACACTAAGTGCCGCCGAGAAGGTGCTTTTACCTGGAACTACCCATACACATACAGTCATGATCAAAATAACAGTGTTCAAAAAACAGGAAATATATCACATGAGGAGTGCTACCGTGCTAAGGTATATTTTTGAATGGAGCTCCATAGCAAAAGTTCGCCTTTTACTTCTGCACGGCAGAGTGTCTTTACAAAAGGGGTTATTTCTCTATGAAACTCATATAAAGATAAGCCCTTTTAAAAAGATACTCCGCATATATGATAATAGAATACAGCTTAACTTGCACTCAGTGCGATAAATAAATAGTTTTACGGAATCAACCAGTAATGTAAATTCTATAAAATATTTTTAGGGTTCCGTACCCAAAGGGTAAAAACGGGACCTTATTACTGAGACTTCGCTGTCCGTCCGTCCGTCTGTCACCAGGCTGTATCTCAAGAACGGTGATAGCTAGACAGTTGAAATTTTCACAGATGATGTACTTCTATTGCCGCTATAACAACAAATACTAAAAATTCAATAAAATAAATATTTAAGGGGGGCTCCCATACAACAAACTTGTTTTATGGTACGGAACCCTTCATGCGCGAGTCGGACTCGCACTTGCCCAATTTTTTAGGATTAGTGAAGATATCTCGCATTCGTTACCTACATAAACAATTTGGGAACCTCCACCTTTAAGTCTGTTAATAATCTACAATTTACCACAAAACCAAACGCCTATGTGAGACAAACAGGCACTATAGAATACATTTTTTTCTCGTTTCAGTAAATAAGACTATGCAGGTTGTAATCAAATAATGCAGCGGCTGGTAATATTGGCCCTGGCAATAAGTTGCTTGGCCCCGGGGGAGGCGTCGTGCCCCGCGGGCTGCTCGTGCCCCGCCGGCCGCCTGTGCTGTGCCGGCGTGGCGCCGCCGCGGCACCGGCTGCAGCCCGCCGCGCTGGCCGGCCATGACGCCCTCCACACCCTCGAGTGGATCGACTCTCAGATGACCTCCGTCGACAACGAGCTCTTCCAAAACCTGACCGATCTAGAGCACATAGACTTGAGCGGAAACCAGCTGAAGAGAACCGAGCATGGCCTGTTCACGGGGCTGACGCGCCTGCGGTATCTCAACATCTCGCGCAACCGGCTCGACGACATCCCGCGCTTCACGTTCGCGGACCTGGACAACCTGGAAGTGCTGGACGTGTCGCACAACGAGCTGCACGTGATCCCGTACCAAGTGTTCGGCCCGTGCCAGCGGCTGCAGTACCTCGACCTCTCCTACAATAAGATAGCCACTTTCATAGATTTTTACTTTAGACCTAATCTTCAACTGAAATCACTGTTCCTAAATAATAATAGCCTAGTCAAAATTACGTCTAACGCTCTAGTCGACCTTAGGGAATTGGAGACCCTCGATATATCTAGTAACAAATTAGACTATTTCCCCAAATTCTTATTCGATAAATTCGATAAGCTGAGAGGGCTCAATATTAGTTACAATCACTTTCAAAACATATCACAGGAAGCTTTCAAGAATTTAAAGAATCTGAAGTGGCTAAATATGGGCGGCAACAGGATGAGGATACTGCCGACGATGCTCTTCCGGAGCAACGAGAACCTGGCCACGCTCTACCTCGACCACACAGAAATATCGGTCATGGAGAATACTAATTTTGAAGGCTTAAGCAGACTACAGCGACTTTACATTAGACATAACGCTAATTTACGAGAAATAGAACCGTTCGTATTCCAAGACATCCCGTTTATAACCCATCTGGACATAAGTTACAACAGTTTAACTAATTTGCCACTGTCTCTGAAGTTGTTGGAGAATTTGAAAGATTTAAGGATAGGTGGAAATCTGTGGGCTTGCGATTGCCGAATGGCGTGGTTTGCGAACTGGGCGGACAAGAGGAAGGAGATCATCAAGTCTGACATGAGCTGCAGGAATACATACCAAAATGAGATGTTGCTGATATTGAACAATACCAACTGCAGGGCGCCGCAGCTGGTGGCAGCGTCGCCGCTAATGCTGTATCCTCTACAGTCAGACGCTCTTTTGGAGTGCCGGTTCCAGGGCAATCCGCAGCCTTCCATAACGTGGGTCACACCCACGCTCGCGGTCTACCACTGGAACCCGGATCCACAGATCCCCGACATATTCCACAAGCACGGAGTAGCACACGACCAAAACTACGTACCTATCGACAATGTCAAATCGCGAGTGAGAATCTTCGAAGACGGCTCCCTATTCATCGGGAATATACACAGAGAGGACAGCGGGACGTACCTCTGTTTCGCGTCCAACCCGTCGGCGAACGTGTCAGTGGAAGTGGTGTTAAACATAGACCCAGTGACAATGTATGAGATTAAAATCTACAGTTTATTGTGGGGGGCTGTTTGGGCGGCGGCGTTTTTGAGCCTCACTCTACTCGTGCAGGCGCTGCGCTACATATTCCGCAGGTTAGTAACACACAATAACGTTATATTTTTGTTAATTTTCTGGGTAAATTACGCTAACATATAATATTTGTTTATGTGCGCAGGCAGCCGCCGGCAGCTCGCCCCGGCCGCCCTCGTTTGTTGTGTCGGCAACTTATTAAATATAGATTTGACATACATTTAAAAGTAATTTGACTATGAATTTGAAGTCAAGCATCATTAACAATGAATTTATGTATATTTTCTATCAAGAAACGTGTTTGTTTCATATATTTATTTGCTCTATTAACTTTGTTGCGGATCCGCAACACTTAGCCTTAAGTACACTAAATTATTAACACATATGTATTGCTCGTAGCTCGCCACAACAATAGATTAACATGGTGAGAATAAACTATCCATTTTATCTAATGAAGTAACGAATTAGCTGATTATTTTTGGCATAATTACTTTACACGATTACACGCATTTGAACGGCGAGCATTATTTTAGATTAACCTAAATTATTACACAAGTGGCATCACAAGTTGCGCGGCTATTTTTTCACTTTTACCGCAACTATATATCTGGTAAGTTCTGGTGGCATCGAACCCGTTGTGATGGGATCTCTCGTGGGTTGCAGGTTCCGCCTGATGGAGACGTGCTGCAGCTGTTGCACGTGCGTGCGCGCCGACGCGCCGCGCTCCAGGCAGATCTATTCCATGCTCGACAACATCGAGCAGTACAAGCGGCAACAGCTCGACAAACTTAGAGAAAACTACGCCGTGCAGGTAAGTCATCGATATAATCGCTTAATAACCCTACATTTGTATTCTGTTATTGTTGAAAATTTAATGGATTTTAACTTAAATTCACCGTTTTCATCAACAGGTGCATCGAATCAAAGAGAACTGCACGCAGCAGATGGACTGGATCCAGAACAGCTACTCGTCTCAGGCGACGCATCTTCGCAACATCAGAGACATCGGAACCAATCACTTGACGTCGATGAGAGACCAGTATTACGATCAGGTGGGTACTAGACCATCGACTTCCGTCTCCTCGTTATCTGGTCACCGGTTATCGTGCAGGTCTCAAGTTCATCTTTTTGTACGCAGGTCAAACGGGTACGCGAGTACTCGACCGGCCAGCTGAACTGGGTGCGCGAGAACTACGTCTTCCAGCGGAACAAGATTCGCAAGTTCAGCGCGCACCAGGTGCTGCGGCTGCGGCAGAGCTACAAGTACCAGCAGCAGACGCTGAACAAGGTGCTCGAGAATCTGCCGTCGCTGTACTTCGACAACTGCCGGTCGGGGTCGTGCGGGCGCAGCGACTCCACGCAGCTCGACCCCGAAATGGAGCATCTCAACATGTATCTCAAGACCAAGCTCGAGGCGCTGGCGCGGCTGCCGCCGCTCGGCGCCGACGACGAGAGCAGGATGTCCGTGTACTACACGCCGACCGAGCGGTCGGTGGCGTCGCGGCGCTCGTCGCCGGTGCCCGACTTCATCCACATCAACATGATCGAGCGGGGGCCGCCGCGGCTGCTGGCGCTGGAGGCGCCGCCGCTCGAGGCGGACGAGCCGACGACGTCGCGCTGCGGGCTGCCGGTGCGCACGCCGCGCGACCGCCGCGCGGGCGACGCGGAGCTGAAGCCGGCGAGCGAGCCGCTGCTGGGCCGGCAGCGCGGGCCGAGCGCGCGGCTGACGGGGTCGGCGAGCCTGCCGGAGCTGTCGCGGCACGAGCGCGCGCGCGTGCTGCTGGCGGTGGAGCTGGGCCCGGAGAGCGAGCAGGAGGCGGGCGTGCGCTTGTAGTACAGGCTGTTCGCGCGCGTGCTCCGGCTGCCGGCGCCGCGCGCGCTCGAGCTGCGCGTGCTCGAGCCGCCGAGCCGACTGTGACCGTCGGCCCTCCGAGTACTTCTAAGTGAGCTGTGATAGACTAGATTTGAATTAACGTTAGCCCCTCCGGTCCCGGCGCCGCGGCGCGGGCGTTGGGGAGTTGTAAATACGTCTTCGTTTCTATTGTTTCCGTTTTGATGTATTTTTAGGGTAAAGTCTAGGAACTCTAGGATTCCGTATCGGTCGACCGGAGGGAGCGGGTCCCTCCGCTTCGGGTTGCGTTCATATCGACTACGTTGTAAATCTCTCGTAGGTGAAGTAAAAGTAATTATATTTTGTGACGTTTCGTACAGAGTATAGAGTGAGTCTTACAGTGATATGCCAAATACTACGATCCAGCGATGATTAATATAATATAACGTTTCTTAATAGATAATATACAAAATATTGTTGAACATTTTCTAAATATATAAAACAAGAGTAAACAGCTAATCATGGAGAATAAAAAATATTTTTCAATGTATTTTTGTGGTTTTATTTGACGATAGACCTACTAAGATACGAAGATGTAGAAGTTAATATGCTTTATATATTTCATGTAAATTTTCTACAATTAAATAATGCAGTACGATTTAATGACGGTATTAGAAATTTTATAATATACTGAAAACTGTTAACGTAGAACTAGTTAAAATAGCACATAGATCATTAGAATGTTTGTATTAAGTACATAAGATAACAAAGACTTCTTGTAACTCTCGTTGGATTGGGTGACCGCTCGCTACGGCCACGTAAATAAAACACTATTTAATTACTTAATAACAATTTATTGGCACGACGATAAGAAACACTTATACAGTCCTCAGGCCATGCACTTAAGGCGCGCTTATAGGCGAACTTTAGGTATTTGCGGGGGTGAAGCAGACACGCGGTGGAGGCGCATGCGGGGCGCCCCGCTCCACGCCACGAGCGTTGCTCGCGCAGCCCGTTGATGGCCTTATTCTGTTCGTAACCGTATTCTGATTGAAGTAAAAAATTATAAAGTACTATTATTTTGTTTTATAAAAAAAATGCTTAGCGCTTCATTTAATATTCATTTAATGTAGGTAAATAGTGGTAACAATACACCGCGTTTTTATCGATGATTTTATTTATTTTGTTATGGGGTGATCTGGTAAACCAAATACGGCAACAATTTAAAATGAAAACTTAAACTTTATTAACTAAGTTCTTAAATCTTACTTAAATTTAAAGGGCGCCAGGAGAGTTTTAGTTCTGTGTATTACTGGGAACTGCCTATCCTTGCCAAGCGTAGCTCAGTCTGCTTCCAAATGAAAGCCGTGGGTTTAAAGGGCGTATCGGTAGGCTAAAATACAAATATACTAATATTAGCTATCCTGTTAAAAATGTAAACTAGCAAGCCCTACAGATACGATCCATTGTGAACTTACCCCTTTTTTAATATTCACAGCACACCAAAATATAAAATTAGTCACTGCCACTAGATGGATGTCCGGAAATTCAGTTCCACAATTTCTATAATATTATTTCCTAAATCACACACTATGTGGAGGACCTTTACTGGTCGCTAGTCAGAGCTCAATTGTCGAATATGCCAGTCATGACCACAAACAATATTTTAAATAAATTACATGGATACCGTGCTATAAAAATGCAACTAAATTTAGAAAAAGAAAGATGACACCTGGGGAACGATCTCCCGACCTCCTGCTTACTAGTCCACTATGTAGACCGCCGCGCCAGAAGCGCAATTAATTTGCCTCACGAAATATGTGATTACTAATTCCTACTTGTTCAATGTAAGTGTCACAATGGAATAGCAACTCTCAGAGCTGGAAATAAGGTCCTCAAATTCTATAGCTACGTCAGTCTACATCATTAAGAGGCCTTATTCCTTTTAAAATTTATTTTTTTCATATTATGACAAATATATTGATAATTTCAACCAACTTTTTGAAGTGAATAATGCTTTTCCCCGAGTTCTAGGAAGTAACATAGTTATTTCACGCTTTCATTGCGTACAGTCGAAAATAAGTTAAAAAAACGAATTTTCCGCGTGAATTTTGTCAATTTCGAGTAGTTTTTGAAACAAAAATTATCAATGAAAAATTCAAACTGTAGGTTTCAAATATATACCAATAAATCCCAATAGCCCTGTTCTAGAAAGTAACATCAATAGTATGTTAAGAAACATGTTTGATCATAGAGAAAAATGTCTAAACAATCAGCATTTTAAAAGGAATAAGGCCTCTTAATATGACAACAAAGTCTGCACTTTGACATAACAATTTATTTTATTTATTTATGAATGATGATTTATTGATGATGATAGCACACGCAGTAGCAAGTAAGCAAAATAAAATTCAGATGTGGAAGTATGATAAAAAATTATCAATTAAAAACTGGTCAAGTTGCGAGTCGGACTCGCGCACCGAGGGTTCCGTACAAACTAGGTTGATTTGTGTGAGGTTGTCTAATATTTACATATTTATTTATTCAAACACTTTCCTTCCTTAAGTGGTTAAGTTAAGTTTGCAACTGGTATGTATAGCGCCCCATACCTACAAATGAGGTGCAAAGTTAACGCAACCAATCCCGTTTGTTGTATTAGAGCCCCCCTTAAATACTTATTTTATTTTATTTTTAGTATTTGTTGTTATAGCGGCAATATAAATACATCATATGTGTAAATTTCAACTGTCTAGCTATCACCGTTCTTGAGATACAGCCTGGTGACAGACAGAAGGACGGACAGCGAAGTCTCAGTAATAGGGTCCCGTTTTTACCCTTTGGGTACGGAACCCTAATAATTATCTAAGGTATAGTAAAACTTACTCATTACGAGAATGATTAGGGGCTTCAGTGTCCATTGAGTTTGGCAGTGATGCACCTGTCAGTGTCAGGATTGTAAGTGACGTTCCGATGTTTTCAAGCTGAGAGTCCTGTTTAGCTCTAAAATTAACCCTTAACCTACCTCCCGTCTCACAGACTCATTCAAACCTAAAATTGTTATTGTCATTCGACTTTTTAGTGCAGGTTTTTGTGTCCCCCGGTAATAATCCAGTGAATAAAGGATTTTGAGCTTACAAACGGTCCTGTAGTTTTGAATTTTTGATATGTTGTCTAGGATAGTTATTCAGCATTTAAAATGCAAAATGCACAATTCCCCCTCCTCCGCGCCCGCCGCCATATTGAAAAAACCAGCACTTTCTTCATATTTTTTTGGTCATATCCTCCTTTACATGCGATAACTGCGTATTTCCTTATCCTTTGGAAGTGTTCGAACAATAATTGTAAATATTTATTAAGAAACCTAGCCCGTGTAAGTGCTGTGATTTAGCAAAAAGGTTATAGAAATAATAATAAAATTATTATTTACAACGTATGTTGTAATGTAACTAAGAGACCAATTAAGCATTTTTTTGTAAAAGAGAATGTTCTAATGAAACAACTTTGTTACTATTGTACAACTGTCTTACCATTATGTCCCTATTTCTATATTGAAGTTTTTCGATTTCAGTTGTACGATTGGTTTCTAAATTATATTACAAATATATCAGATGCAAGCTAACATAAATATTTATCAATGTTAAATACTTTGCTAAGATATTTTTACGCACTTTTGTTTCAAACTATTTGTCATAACCATTTATACGGTTATGACAAATAGTTTGAACCAAAAGGGCACAACAGTAACACAGTTGTTTTTTGAATGTGATTTATAAGACTAAATAAATTATAATTTCTAATTAAAATTATGAAAAAAAAAAGATTACGTCCTTAAAAAAGTATTGTATTTTTTCTTTGTTGTAATGAGTGACTGGCTGTGCTGGCAGTGTATTGCAATCGTTTAGATATAATTCTGCATACATACAATGACATAACTTTATTTATCTTTACACAATATTTTTTTCAAACCCGTTACTACTAGTGTCAAAAACCTGCAGTAAAAAGTAGAATGACTCAACATACCTATGGGCGAGCATCCTACAAACGTTTGTGTCCTTGTACCTTCTCCTCAGTGAGTGCCGCGTCGTCGCTCGACAAGGTCGTTCGTGCACGCATCTAATTTTGGTGAGCATATTACTGTCTCCGACCGTCTGTGAGACGGGTGGTAGTTGGATACGTATTTTTCTTAAGGGTCTCGGAGACGGGTGGTAGGTGGTTACGTGACTATGGATATTTTTTTCTTTACTTAGCCGACCGCTAAGTCACGTTGGTAGTGATTGGAAGTGCGGAAAACCTGTTCTACTTTTGACCCGAATAAAAAACGGGACCCAGTACGTATGTTTCTAATGTAAAAAATCTATTTGCCTAGAATGTGCAAACAAACTTACATTCACTGCCGCGAACAAATTGATCAAATTAGTGGTCTGCAATTTTATAAAAATATTACCTTCATTTTAACTAAACTTATTGATTTAGCATTATTAATTATTGAGTAATTAGAAATAATGACTTGGATCTTTATATAAAGTCAAAATTTTTGTTGATCTCACCTTCCAAAGGATATTATAGTTTCTAAAGTGAAATAAGGACTGTTGCCATATGTTAACAGTAAAAAAAAAATCTTTTAATGTTTCCAGAATTAGTTTAACAAATATTTTAATATGTCTATATTGCCATTATTATTTAAAATGTCCGATCCGATAAAATTTAATATATAAGGCCGACATTATGTATCCGTCCTGGGGACGGGAGTTAGGTGTTTCTGTGACTAAATAAGCAGTTAGGTAGTTAAGGGTTAAAATACATAAAATTACAATGTATTAAATGTTGTTAATCCAACACCTTAACATAATGATAGTTAATTCACGTGTAGGTTAATTACAAACCGGAGTTTAAATAATAGTAAGACATATTAACACTCATTAAGGAAATAACGTTTGTAACTCACTTTAAGAGAACTAGAATAGAATAGAACTGTACAACACACAATTAGTAAAACTGCACCCGAACTGAAAACCAACTACGTAAAAACGAATGTGAAATCCGCTACGATGCGGCCGGTCGATTGGTCTGGTATAGGTACTACATAAATATGTTCTCTTAGTTCACTTAAGCGTTTCCTCTTTCGCTTAACTTTATTTACACTGTGATTACCCATATTGCTTGCTGTCTAAAGTCGTATTACCGCGCTAGAAAAATGTGCACAGGTCCGGCGTCGACCGCTGTCACGAGCGTACTGGCGACTAGGCAATAGTCGGCCGCCGCCGCGCGCTGAACCATTTTATTTTGCCAATAACGAAATGAATTGGTATGATTGATGTACTCAACCTATTAAAAATCTATGAAGCACAAATCGAAATATACTAAAAAACTATTAAATAAAGCAAATTTTGTGTTGATATTCATAATAGTTATCGAAATATTTGGCTTAAGGTGTAAAAAAGGGGTACTTTTCAAAAATAAAAACTATCGAGGATTTTTTAAGTAATCGTGTTTCTGATGAAGTAAAAAACTAGGGCATATACTGAAAATTTACATATAAAAAAGTTGCACTTGTAAGTTATGTGCAAGTATTGTATTAATATTTTCTAAAATTGTAGTTTTCACTATTTACAGCGCCTTAATAAATAATACTAAATTGTCCTCCGTAGGGCTAGCTGCAATTGGGCAGAAGTAAGGCCTAAATCTAGATTAGTCATTGTAGCTGAATACTTATCTTTGTGGATTGATATTTCAATTTTGTCATAAAATATTTGTATTCCATCAATAATAAGTCAAACCTCCATGTCCATTAACTACTCGTATAAACTAACAAAGTGAATCAGTGAGTTAAATGGCATTGATCAAACTTTTACTTGAAATATGAATAATGTGTTTTTTTATCCAACCGGCTATGCCGATGTGAGAATAGTGTTTATATTAACATCGTAACTTGTGAAGCAACATACTTTTAACGATGTCGAGACATGTTTTCGAACACAGATTTTTGTTAGTTCCCACTGTATTAGCTAATTGACAAAAACTAGAAATTAATCCATCAATTATCATGTAGAAATTCATGAATAGTAAATATATTTATTCTTCGTATATTTTTGAATGCTTTGATTATAAACATAACCAATTTGAATTAATCTGAAACGATACACAGCGTGGAGTTCTGTTGGGTCAGTATCATAGAGAAAGAGAACTATCACTTGTCCGCTATGTAAAATAACCCTAGGAAATAAATAACTCCTAATAAAAAAATAAAATGTTTAGAGAAAAACACCTTGGTGATTTGACATCTTAGGTAGGTATCAAGAATATGGAAAAAAGGAATTAACCGTTATGTAAGACCCACAGTATGAGTAAATTAAATTGGTAAATTAAATATTTATTAAAAAATAAAAAAAACAGAATTGGTAAATTAAATATCTGATGAGTATGTCCATGAGATTTGTGGAATACTAATAGTGAGACTTGATACTATTAATTTAAACCATCACCCTAGTCAAAATGAAAACTAAGAAAATGTATCTTTTAAATTTTTATGATATGGTTGCTGACTGGCACTGGCGTGAGTTCACCAAAAATGGTTTTTACTCGATTTTCTATAACTAACGGGTAACAATGTTGCAGTCGTTCCCGTGTGTTCCCGTCACACAATAGCCACATTAGCCACCTTAACTTTTACCACCTGTATAGATTTAGGTAACGGCCACAGAAGTACTTGTGTGTGTATTATATTGTATATTTTGAACTGCGGGGATCGTGAAACAACCGCCGCGGTTTGTTGCGGCCGGTAACATGATATCCGCACACACCGCCGCTTACTGAACACATATAACTTGATTTTTATACAAGTTACTCTAAGAAATGTATTAAACTAAACACCGCTGGTAGGTTCAGGAGTGTATCTCGACTTACATACGAAGGTGATATTCCCAAACACCATCGCATAGCGAGCAACGCTGTACACATATATATACATATCTTTATTGTGCAGCTTGATTAGTGTACAAGTAGAAACTCTTATCTACTGACAATAAGTCGGAAAGTTCGGAAGTCTTATTTCAAGTTGTGCTATTATAGTTGTGAGGTACGCACACACCGCCCCCGCTTGCCTAACAACAGTAACAACGCTGATCACACACATCACTCTAATAAATACTAGAGTAGGAAAGTTCGGGAGTTTAACCAAAGTTGCATTGTCGTAGTGATGTCTGCACACAACACTGCTGAAAACTAGAGATGGGTAAATATCCGATATTTACCCAATCTTTTGATTTAAGCTCGCACGATTTTCACACATTCATAATATAACTACAACATAACCTAAATTAAATATTTAAAACACCCCCGTCACAAGAGCTGGTCTTCATGACTCCCTCATTCAATGAGTGATTAGAAAATGCTACTCAAACAGAACATAACAACAAAAATGTATCCCTTCGAGACCATGAACATAACATAAAGTTAGAAACGTCGAGGTAATTAAATACACATTTTTGAACGCGATTAAGTTTAGTTTTTAGCCCCTGAAGAAACGGGAGGGGTCTGCCTGTGGAGGTCTGTGGGATCATAGCTCCTAAACGGATGGACTAATTTGAGTGCGGTTTTTTTATCGAATGACTTGTCCGTCGAGATGGATCTTAAGCAAAATAATAATAAATACTATAATAATAATATGAACTACGTTTGGTGGAAACAGGACCAGTGGTTTCCAAGATATTTATTTATTCAATCTTTATTGTATAAAAGAAAGAACTTATCGTACGAAAGGCGCACTTAATGCTAAGGGCATACCAGCCAACCATTGGGCTAAGGAGATAAATTGATATTCAGCTTTAATTGGAAGTGAGAAGATCTCAGCCAATATTGAAGCTAAGAATTCCAAATTTTGCAGTTACGTTCATAGCTGGGTTGATAATGCACGCCGTTGTATGGGAACCTTGCACTTTGTGACTATGCGCTGAAACTTGGCACAGTTGATCCTTAGGTGGTCTTGAGTGAATTCAGACCGGTAGACATCGATAGCCACCGCGCGTTTAGTAGGGGGGAAGGGGGGAAGTTCGACGCTGCCGCGCTTTAATTAATGCAACATTTCTCTAAAACTATACAAAATATGGCATGTGATATATCATTTTCGGATAAATCAAGGATGAGAAATCAATTTTTTGGACTAAAATAATGCACTTTCAAACAAAAAAAAATTAAAAAGTAGAAAAAACTGAAAAACGTAATTTGTGTTTTTTTATATAATTGTCAATTATTTTAAAAGTATAAAAGTAATCTCAAAACAAAAAATATAGTCGTAAAGTTAGACTTATGTAGTTTCTAAAAATATATAGTTTATTATATATATCTGTTGATCCATGGGAGATAATAAATAATATCTAGCGTAAGTCAGGGCGATCTCAATGCATGATCGTCCGTGAAGTAGGGTTTAGGTACTGTGTTAAGCAACATTTCTCTAAAACTATACATAATGGGGCATGTGATTTATAATTTTCGGTTAAATGAAGGATGAGGAATCTATTTTTTTAACAAAAATAATGCACTTTTTTTAACAAAAAAGATATCAAGAAGTGGGGAATTTGTGTTTTTTTACATAATTTCCAATAATTTTAAAAGTATAACAGAAATCTCAAAACAAAAAATATAAAAATAAAGCTAAACTTATGTAGTTTCTAAAAATATATAGTTTATTATATATATCTGTTGATACATGGGAGATAATAAATAATATTGAGCGTAGGTCAGGGTGATCTCAATGCATGATCGTCCATGACGTAGGGTTTAGTTAATGTTTTAAACACACAAAAAGTGCATATATTTTATTGTTTTTGTCTCTTAGTATTTTAAATGAAACTACGCAATGTAAATTAATTCTATGTATATATTGCAGGATCCACTGCAATGACATAGGTCTGAACCTGCCAATTTTCACCTAAAAATTTCCAGACATTACATGCTCCTGCAGCAACAGGCAAGTCTGCCCATGTAGGCTCCCAGTTGTTGTTGACCTTCGTCCAACCCCAAGTAGTTACCCCAAGTGCGTGATAACTGACCCCAAACGCCCACCTCTTGATAAATGCTGATACAAAGTGGCTTTGGTCCGTGGGAGGTGTTCTATCTGCTGGTCTATCTTGGTAAATATATAAATATGGGGCTCATTCACTGAAGTACATGAAGCTGATCTGAAATAATAATTATGCTGTACAATATTCTTTTTTAAGTTTCGAGATCCTATTATTCTATTATATCAGTTTCAAAAGCAGAAAAACTGACCTATCATATGATGTTAAGACGTATTTTTCGATGGAAGCCTCCTCAATGCGTCGCTCGATCGCTAACTCGAAACCTACAATGTTTCTTAATTTACTATGATCGAGGCTTCACGACTCATGATACTGTGGATACTGATGTGATGGTACTGACATTTACACATAATATGCAAGCTTTACCTCAGCTTGAGGAACTTTGGGTGCATATAGGAACAAGATAACATCACCAATATCTGTGCTATCATGATATCGCCACCACGAAAGGTAAAAATGGTATATCTGGTCATAGTAACTTAAGAAAATACAGGTGTTTTACACAGATTTGTTTATTTACAGGGCCACAGAGAGCAAAATTATTACTCATTTCACGCATTCGCAGGATGTGACATGTGACACGGTATCTTCGTTCAGTGGTAAAGGAAAGAGAAGTACTTTTGAAGCTTGGGAAACCTTTCCTCCATGACCTCTTCTTCTTCGTTGGTTTCACTCTCGGCAGAGTGGTCGTGGTCATCATTTCAGATATTGGTGAATGGTGATAAGCTTCACAACATGCCGCCATTCTTACCTGATAGCCGCCTTCCTCCTCCTCGTGCATTCGTGTAGTAATGATGATGCATTTATTGCAGCTTTTATTTAGTTTGTCCATAACATAGGTGATCTTCTTCGTGGCCTGGTACCCTCAACCTTTCCGTGGACCAGAAGCGCTCAATAGCCTCCACCCCCTGGCGGCATACGTGACCAAAGAAGGTGAAGGTACGAGACTGTACTAGAGACGATAAACGCTGCTTGATGCCAAGTTTTCGAAGTATATAATCGTTGATACGGAATTCAGTCCATAATACTCCAAGCATTCTCGTCCAACACCACATCTCTAGGGCGTCATTAAAAATAATCTTATCAATCTTATACATATATTCGTGACCTAACTGTAGGTTTCGAGTCAACAATCGAGGGCCGTATTGCGGAGGTAATAGCTGTTATTAGGTGCAAATGCAAGAAAAGGCAGCTTAAATGTTCAGACCACTGTCAGTGCAGTGGATCCTGCAATATATACCATAAATTAATTTACATTGCGTAGTTTCATTTAAAATACTAAGAGACATAAACAATAAAATATATGCACTTTTTGTGTGTTTAAAACATTAACTTAAACCCTACGTCACGGACGATCATGCATTGAGATCACCCTGACCTACGCTCAATATTATTTATTATCTCCCATGTATCAACAGATATATATATTAAACTATATATTTTTAGAAACTACATAAGTTTATCTTTATTTTTATATTTTTTGTTTTGAGATTTCTGTTATACTTTTAAAATGATTGGAAATTATGTAAAAAAACACAAATTTCCCACTTTTAATATCTTTTTTGTTAAAAAAGTGCATTGTTTTTGTTAAAAAAATAGATTCCTCATACTTCATTTAACCGAAAATTATAAATCACATGCCCCATTATGTATAGTTTTAGAGAAATGTTGCTTAACACAGTACCTAAACCCTACTTCACGGACGATCATGCATTGAGATCGCCCTGACTTACGCTAGATATTATTTATTATCTCCCATGGATCAACAGATATGTATAATAAACTATATATTTTTAAAAACTACATAAGTCTAACTTTACAACTATATTTTTTGTTTTGAAATCACTTTTATACTTTTAAAATAATTGACAATTATATAAAAAAACACAAATTACGTTTTTCAGTTTTTTCTACTTTTTAATTTTTTTTTGTTTGAAAGTGCATTATTTTAGTCCAAAAAATAGATTTCTCATCCTTGATTTATCCGAAAATGATATATCACATGCCATATTTTGTATAGTTTTAGAGAAATGTTGCATTAATTAACCCATTATAGACTGAGTTTTTGTGAGGTGTCCAATTTTTATAATTTTTTTATATGTTGTTTATTAGAGTATATGTAACGAAATTTGAGCAATGAAAACTTTTTGTAATTTTTGGTTTTTGAAAAAAACGCTGGTACCGTATGGGACCGCTAGCCTCAAACTGAGGTAAAGATTTGGAAATACTATGAAATGAATAACGTGCTACAAATATGTGTAGTATTATTTATTTAATAAATCAGCCTCCAGAGTTGCAACATAATATATATAGAACGTTTTTTGACTAAATTAATTTAATAAAATGAGCCTTCGGGATGTAGCAACATTTTTTTTTATTTATTACTTTACATGAAATTGGTAGTTGCATTGCATGCTGTACATAATCCCCCATCACATTTCGAGCATTCCAATCTTGACCGAGCCTGGCAGTTCTCGTACGCACATCTTCGTCGCTTTGAGAAAGGATGAGAAGGTGATTTTGAGAAGATGTGCCAATGTCTCGTGTACACTACATCTTAAATGCTCCAAAACTTCATTAATACGATAAAATAATATTTTTAAATAATATTTCGTTATAATCTTTCGATATTATGTTAAATCACTTTTGCATATTACTTAAAAAAAATAGTACTTAACATAAACTTTATTTAAAAACCGCACGGGAACCGCCTAGCGATCCCGTACGGTACCAGCAACTTTAACGCAGGGTAGCTGTTATATTTATACCTACCGCCGCTATTTTAAATAAATAAAACTAAAGCCACATCATTAAATTAAACGTTTTTGCAATAAAATTGGTTATTTATCTGTTAGCAAACAAAATATCATAACTTACTTGAACGTCGGAAACATTTTTCCGCAAAATTTGCGATGCACCAACTTTGACCTTCAATCACACGCAACTGATATCAATAAGAACTGTTTTAGGTAAATAATATGGTGGCGACAGTCTCCTAGATCAACTTTAACCAATAAGAGCCCAACTTACGCGCCGCAATTTGGTCAATCACGCGCAATTAAATCACGTAAATAAATGGTTCCATACGGTACCGCTAGTCTATAATGGGTTAAAGCGCGGCAGCGTCGAACTCCCCCCCTCCCCCCCACTAAACGCGCGGTGGCTATCGATGTCTACCGGTCTGAATTCACTCAAGACCACCTAAGGATCAACTGTGCCAAGTTTCAGCGCATAGTCACAAAGTGCAAGGTGTCGTGCACTAACACCCCAGCTATCAGTTCTAGTACCATTTTCTATATCACTCATGACGAGCCCAGCTACTTGCTTCGGGGGTGCTTTAAATTTTTAATTTAGGTAATGTTATAATAATATTTACTTTGGCGGGTATAAAATTATGTTTACTGCGCTTATTGAAAATGTAATTAAATTAGGGGCAAATAACCTCACCAAATATCACAAGGGGGGGTCAAAAAATAGCCGAAAAAACCTCGCGTGATTTGTGCACAAGCCCAAAGGTAAAAGTAGTTATTTTGACCACTTTCGGCTTATCATACTAACTAAGATCAGCGCAGTTGTCGAGACGATGACAGGCATACAAACAGACATACAGACTCAAATCTAGTAAAAACTGATGACAACACACAACAACAACTGTACTTTCAATAAGTACAGTACGAATAGTTTATGCTCACCAATTCGGGTATTTAGGTACGCGGCTGATTGGGTAAATACCGAATAAATATTATACTATTTACCCACCGGCCATCTCTACTGAGAACACATCTGGCACGTCTATAGAGAAATCTTATGCCAGTAAAGATGTAGACTAACTAAAGAGTTGAAAAGTTCCACAGTGAGAATCGTAGGCTAGCTTGTTACTTCTCTTTAACTTTACGATCAAACCGAACTTCTATTACTGCTAATACGAGATAGCAATGCCTTCTTACTATACAGAGGGAAGCCTGAACAAACTTATGTATAGATTACAGACTCAACTAATCTGAAATACATATTAAGTATGCATTTGGAATCTTGAGGTTCTAATCTAAACCCATAGACAAGACAGGCTAGGACCAGGTTAAACGCTCGACTCGAATGCTTTCGAGAAAAATGTAAGGATTTGACGGGTTGATAATAAAGTGACTGACAGTCAATAACGACAGAATAGGATATCTTCTACTTTTGAAAATGTGACCGGTTGCCACAAATCAAAGAATAAGGATAAGAAAATAAAAGTATGCGATAAATGTATGTGCCGGATATCAGCTATAGTTAGGTTAGGTTTTATGCATGAACGTGTAAAAGTACAGGATTAAATTAAATATACCGACGGAAAGTCAACCACAAAGCTGCACGAACTGTGCCGCGGTTCCACCCGGTCCACTGGGGTGGATGGACTTGCAGATTTTTCAGGGAGGCCTATGAGTACAGTCGCTGTCTTTTGATGTAAAATCTAAACGAGATTCTGTGTGTTTAAAAAATCCTCAAAAATACTGACACAGGCAGATAATTCCACAACTTGGCTGTTCGCAAGACGATGATGTGAGTCGCACGACAAGGCGGCTTATACGATCTCTGTAACTTGAAGCTTGAATTGAGCTAGAACTAAGCAGCTTATATAGTACACTGAAGGCAAGAACTGCCGTCGAAGACAGAAGATTCGGACCGGCATTAAATTTATCAAAAGCATGTGTAGTATATAAGCTTCTCGAATAATCCACTGAGCTTCACCTTTTTAGACGCAATTATTTTATCCTAGTGCTCGAGGACTATACGGCCCGAGCGGCCATAAATCTCCACACCGACACTCACACATAAACAATGCGCTAGGTAAGCCCCGCCCCCTGTAACATAATGACTAGCGGATGCAGCCGCAAAAGGCTTTCCGTCATTCAAGATAAGGAAAAAAAAAAAAAAAAAAATCCACTGACCTTGGCGGCAGTCCTGTTCCACACGACGACCTTGTGCCCGGAGTTGAGCAGGTTCTTGACGATGCCGCTGCCCATGATGCCGAGCCCGAGGAAGCCGAACTTCATCTGGCTCGCTTTGATGTTCTTCTCCAGCAGGGTTTCCGACACGTTCTCCAAATCCAGAGGGGGAGTTTCCTGGGGAAATTGGTGGGGTTAGTTTCAAAATGTTATTTACCCAAAATCTATCTTGAGTAGTTTTATACCATGCATACTCTCTCTTTTTTTCTCTTCCTGGCTATGTCCCACCACTATGGAGCCTTGCCATGCTTCTACCCCCAGCCCACTTTGCCAGGTAGGTACTAATCGACGAATTAAATAGTAGTACATACATAGAAAAATCCAAGACCCACAAGAGATTTAAAAAACTCTTTACAAGTGTAACATTTCTGCTGAAGGTACGAGAATTGGTTATATTAGTACTAGCTGTGCCCCGCGGTGTTACCCGCTCATCCCACGGGAACACTAAATTTATTCGGGATGAAAAGTATCCTATGTCCTTCCCCGGGACTGAGACTATCTACATACCAAATTTCATCTAAATCGGTTCAGCGGTAAGCGTGAAGAGGTAACAGACAGACAGACAGACAGACACACTTTCGGATTTATAATATTAGTATGGATTTAATTAATATAGAGATAAAATAAAATAAAAAACCCATTGTGTAGTTTAAGGACTCCACACACTAAAAGGCCATTTGCTCAAAGGTTAACTGGTAGAGACCTCTTATAAGGATAAGTTTGCCTTTGTACCTATGTTATTTATAATACATGTATTTTTAACTGTTTTTGTGTACAATAAAGTAAACACTTGCTTACTTAAAAAGAATCACGCGAATGGTAATTCAAGATGCGATTTATCATCATCATCAAGGCACTAGCAAATTCCTGAATAAAGTACTCATTGAGTTATATGAGATGAGTTGTAAACTGTACACTAATAATAAATTATGCTTATTTGAAATTGAAACAGGCGACTCAAATTACTTAATGCGAATTAATCATTATATTGCATTCATATAAGTATGGGAAACAATGCAGACGACGTACAGAATGAAAACGGAGGCAAAAAAAATCTAGACTCTGGGTTCAAAGGTGACCATAGAAAACAATTCCGTGGAGTTTGAGCTAATTAAATTTACATATTCTAATTATAACTATACGAAATCAACACATTTTCCTGTGAAAATATTTTGATTAAGGTGAGTCGGGGCTATTGTAGCTATGGGGTTATTGTATCTTCTTACCATTATAATGGTCTGTGACCCTTAAAATGGTCTGTGTATATATACCATTGGTCTGTGTATCCTATATATACACAGACCATTATAATGGTCACAGACCATTATAATGGTAAGAAGATACAATAACCCCATAGCTACAATAGCCCCGACTCACCTTACTAACTTTTTAAATGTGAAAATAACATAACAATAACATTACGAGTATTTTTGTTGCAACATTCTCACTAAGATCTAAGTATAAGTATATAAGGATCTAAGTATGTAGTGGTTTCTCTAGCTGTTCAAAATAATTTAAGATTATTTTACAAAAGAGTATGACTTCCCCTTAAAAAACTAGATAGCCAATAGTGTAAAGAGAACTAATCTATCGCATTATGGTGATTCTTCCTAGACTTTATTACGTCACACAATAGGATTTTTAGCGAGACCCATAACCGACAGACATTCGCCCACATCTAGATACGCGATAGAAGACTTTAGCAGATAAGAATACTCACAGGTCTCAGGATATTCGAAGGTCGATGCAGCAAGCTCGATTTCTTGGAGAACGAGTGGTTGAGCATCGAGGGCTTGTCGTTGGCCATCTCGGTGTCGGTGTAGGAGCGCGACAGACTGCTCTTGCTCTTCTTCTTGGCGGGAGTCTTGACGCCGGCCGACGAGGACCGTTTTATAGGCTTCACCTTTGAAATGCCCAAACGTATCTATAAATATTTAAATGAGTTGTCACTGGTGTTTGATTAGTAGACATGCAAAGCCAACATGCGAAGATAAATCTTACTTTTATATACAGTAAACGGCGATAAAGTTTGCACATCGATCTTTGGAAAGAGGCAATCGGCTAATTTCGACTTCGTATAGCGATATCTGTGTCGCACACACCATGACGTTTGTTTTGTCAGTCGTGGTTCAAATGCGAGAGAGTGCAGTCGCATATCCAAGTCAATATATATATAGAGTTGCTAAAACCTACACAAAATTAAATTTGTACTATGGCATCTATAGGGAAAAAAGGTAAGCCGTTACTTTGCCAGTCACGCGATTATTTTGTAACTGAAGCCGACCAATTTAAAAAACATGAAAATGTTAATGTAAGTAATTACACTTTTTGTCGATCTTTAAGCCCACATTTAATTATCCTAGTAGTATAACATCAGTTGCTAATGCTCCGTCAACCCCTGTTAAGAATGTGGGCCTGAATATATATATGTATATTATTTTTCCCCAACAAGAACATTATAGTAATAACTATATATTATTACATCGAGTCTTACAGCTCTATATATTCCACGTGAAATCAAAACAAAACAACAATAAAGTACTTAGTTCTAAATTCAAATTCTGATGAACGATTAATCTAATAATTGATGTACATGGAAATTAGCATTCGTTTGTATTCGGAAATGCGATGATTGCCGATGTGCATTCTTTATGGCCGTTTACTGTACATATTATACCAAACACCAACGAAGTGCTTAGCTCGGTACGGTTTTTATGAAAGAGGTTTCTCGGATGCTCTAAGCCAAGGATATTTTAACTGCTTTCTGCTGAAGTGCTGTGCTTTTAACTCCATGCCTGCCTGATCATGTTTCTGGACACTCAGGCACCAAGAATAGCATCATCAATTATGTCAACCTGTAACTTGATTTCCATACGCATGGCTTAATTTAAGGTGATCAAGCATTCCTAGTCTTAGTAATCTTTCGGTGAAACCTATGTTCCGCTGTGTACCCCAGCATTGGGTGAAATGATGACGATGATACTAAATTTCACGATTGTTTCTACAGTGGAGTCACAACGTATACAACTAGGACTACGAATCATACCTTGGGCGTGGCGGTCTTCTTCTTAACCTCAGGCTCCGGCTCCTCGGGTTGGGAGTCCTGCTCCTCGCTCTCGACGTCCTCTTTCAGCTTGTCGAAGTCCTCTTCAGGGTTGCGCTGGTGACCGTCGATGTCCCCGAATTTCTGGACAACGGGACCAATTTTATTACAGCCATACGTCTACGCACGAAGAACTTTGAGAACCAGTAGTGTTGTCAACATGAGGCTCATCTGCTATTTCTAAATCTTATCTACAATTAGAGGACAAAAAAACTTGTACGAACTGGTCACACCTACACTTAGATTTCGTTAACAACCTTATGCTGTTTTATTCGGTTTGAGTTGCTATTTTAATAATTTATTAAATCACTCGTCTTATAGGGTGTTGCTTATTTAATAACCCCCTACTCTCTCCACCTTATTTTGTTCTAGGACACGAAAAAACGTCACATCCTTACCATAGGCGTTACTTCAACGATATCAAAATTTATAGAAAAGTATTTATCACTTCAAGAAGTGACGACTAATCGTTTAATTGTATTGGAAATCTTGTCCCGCATAATACGTGTTCCCGCTAAGGTGCCATTTGCCTGGTCCCTTCACGATCGTCTTAAAAGCGGGTTTTACTGGGGTTTAACTTCGTGACAATGTACGTTCCACTTAAACGCAAAAACAGAATATGAAAGATTACTAGCTAGACACCCACTGCGACAAACGATTATAGGAACCTTTTAACGAAACTACGGTGAAGCAAAAACAAAGGTTAAGTTTATTACTTATATCACTTTTACGCACAAAGTTCGAAACCTTCTTGTAACAAATTGTACTCTTGTACTATGTTTCTTGTACTTCTTGTAGCTGTAGCTTTAGGATCGCGTATATACTATTGGACAAATTTCCACGGAATTGGTGAGTAGATTGTTATAGCGCGTACCGGTTAGCGGTTGGAATACATACAGGTAAAATGCCTAAATTCATAATATATAATGTATTAACAGTTATAAGTTACAAACTCCTATATTTGGGATACATAATTGTCCAAATACCTAATAGTCAAAATGGGTGCGTCTCATTTCATAGAAAAACAATTAACATATTTTCATATGACCGAACATACGTTTGGTAGAATTTTCAGATTGTATAACGTTTCATAGAATGTTTATTCCATATATCGTTATTTCGTAGAAGCACAATTGATAGAAAGTCATTTCTTATAACAATAATTTGATAGAATGTACGTTTAATATAATGCACTTTTCTTATAACAATAATTTCATAGAATGTACGATTAATAGAATGCACTTTTCATAGAATGTACGTTTAATAGAATGTACTTTTCGTATAATATACTTTTCATATAACTGAATCCTCAGAATTCATCATCACCCGAATTTATAAATTACAAAATTTGAACGAGCGAGCGAGCGAAGCGAGCGAGCAAAACCTTCCAGAGCAGATCCGACGTGGCCGGGTTAGGTTAGAAGGTCTTCGCTCCCGCCTGGCCTTCGAGGTTATTTTTTTTTTTGCGTACCGATAGAAGTTTTGTTTGTATTCATACTGTTTACATACAAGAACAATCCACCCAACCTTTATAATAATTGTCTGTTATGAAATAAAACAGTTATGAAAAAAAAAATATGAGTTAACATTTCTTAGTAATGACATTACATAATATGCATTCGCACAGGAGTAAGCAGTTGCGATTATTATAATTATTGTTTACGTACCTTTCTATTAAGTGTGTATTATCTTATTTGTTTATTCTATTAAATATTTATTGTATGAAATGTTCATTATATTAAGTATGTATTATGTTATTTGTTTATTCTATTAAATGTTTATTATATGAAATGTTCATTATATTAAGTGTTCATTATTTTTAGTGTTTGTATACGAAACAAGCAATATATCAAGTGTTGTTATAAGAAATGAAAATATATGAACTGATTCTCTACGAAATTATAATTCTATCAATTGATCGATTCTATGTGTTGAAATTATATTATATGTTATTCGATGTGATGAACGATCTGCTCTGAAAGGTTTTGCTCGCTCGCTTCGCTCACTCGTTCAAATTTTGTAATTTATGAATTCGGGTGATGATGAATTATAATGATTATGAGTTAGATTAGTAGTGTAAGACAATATATGAAAACAAATATGAGTTTAAACAAGTTGTAGCAGTTCAGTGCAGTGTTGCAGTTCTATCTAAAACGAGGGGAATAAAAAACTCGGTTCTGGCGTTTCGCTCGCTCGTTAGGATCGCAGTTGAACCTAACACTCCTCCTCGCTTCGCTCGTTGTCGTACCTAACCTAACCGAAATCAGACCTGCCTTAAGGTAGAATTCGTAACGATTCTGACTACACACCTACATGCTTTAGGACTTTAAATGAGTATGTGCTAAAAATGTATAGGATAAACGAGTAGTATGCCATTCAACAGTATGCCCAACATTCTCTGCCAAAAAATTTAGCCCTAAACGCCCTAGATTCGTACTTTCGAAGCCTAAATTCAGTAATAAAGTGCTTAAATTTATATAAAAAGTATCTTATACGAAAAGTAAATTCTGTTAAACGTACATTCTATGAAAAGTACATTCTATTAAACGTACATTCTATGAAAAGTACATTCTATAAAACGTACATTCTATGTAATTATTGTTATAAGAAAAATGCATTATATTAAACTTGCATTTTATCAAATGATTGTTATAAGAAATTTCTTTCTATCAATTGTGTTTCTACGAAATAACGGTATATGAAATATAAATTCTATGAAACGTTGTTATACAATCTGAAAATTCTACCAAACGTATATTCGGTTATATGAAAATATGTTAATTGTTTTTCTATGAAATGAGACGCACCCACTGTGGTGCAATGGAAGACAAGGAATAACGGAGCATGGAACATCTGACTATGAAATGGTATAAAGTGGGAAAGACAGAGAATGACGGAGATTGAAATGAAATAGACATAGAATTTCACTGTGGTGCAACGTGGGAGCAATGGAGATTGGAACATCTGACATTGGTGCACAGTCAGAAACACAAGGAATAACGGAGCATGGAACATCTGACTATGAAAAGGTATAACGTGAAAAGACAGAGAATGACGGAGATTGAAATGAAATAGACGGAGAATCTCACTATGACGGAGATTGAAACATGGCGTGAGGTACAATTAATAACGGGGAATGAGGTATCAAAAGGTAGTGCAAAAAGAAATCCACAAGAAATAACGGATAATGGAACCTCTAAACGTGTTAGCAAGTAAGTAAGAAGAGAATCAGGATTGGTAACCCAATTACAAGTAACAACTGCTTCACATGAGGAATGATAACGAGCAAGAACTCTCTAGTAGTAGGATAGTGTCTCAATTGCATCTACAGCCAGTGCCGATGACGTTCATAAACACGTCGACCTCTTCTCGCTTGCTTGTCATACTTGCCATTACAAACACTATCCCACGCCACGTTCCTGCAAATTGCGCACAGCTGATAGACTCACCTCGGGGTGGACGATGTATTCCTCGATCTGGTTGATGGCCTCCTTGAAGGCGGCGGTTTTGCAGGACTTGATGAGCTGCTCCTTAAACTCCTGGTAAGGTTTGATGTTGTTGTCCTCGATCCAGGCACTGTTGGCAATGGTTGACGTTATGAATTCCGCTTGTTTGAAACCTATTACACTATATACTATACTTTACATAGATTACTATTTCGACCATGGCTTCACTGCCATTTAACGGAAAAACCGGCTTTATCTTAGAGTTACTTCATTAAAGATCCTAGTTTTAGAGGGTAAAGTCAGTGGCTGACCATTTTAGTATGCAATTTGACACATGCCTGTAGTAAAATTGTCGGTCAATATTGATGCTGACTACACTGTACGGACGTTATTATTTGCTTTAAAGATAATATTCAATTTAAAAATTCATAAGCGTTAGATCACGATTCGTGTACTAATGTTTTAGTAGGTTATTCAGTGAATATAATTTCTACTAAAACGTTAGTACCTACACGAATCGTAATCCCATTATGAAATGAAATGATGAAATAGGGGTATTGGGTTAGGGGGTGCAATAGACTCCTTGTCTCGTCTTGTCTTATCTTGTCCATGTTGTGTATGTTAACGAATAATTTTTCATTTATTCATTCATTCACTCATGTTAAATTAAACAAATACTATAATTATATACATAATAAAACTCAATATGTCATGAAATAAAGAAAAATAATAGGCTTGACGAAGATTTTTTCAGGGTTTCAATCGATTAAATTTTTTATGGAAATCAAATGTCTATATGAGACTAACTACATTTAGACTGCTCTAAAAGTCAGAAATGACCGTCAAACTTCAACATTCCTACGGAGCGCTAAAAACGCTCTATACAAATGGCCACCTAATCGTGACCGTCATTATATGTTCTGGGTACCAATATTTATTTATTTATTTAAACTTTATTGCACAAAATACAAAAGTAAAAGTACAAATGGCGGACTTAATGCCATAAGGTATTCTCTACCAGTCAACCATACGGCCAAACAGATAATACAGATAAATATTTGTATGGAGACAATAAGTAATTTGCCATTTTCACCATGAAAAAGTGCGTATAAGTTCATGGTCATACAATGATTGTTTTGTTACATTATGAGTTACATTATTTGTTACATTTATACAATTTAAAAATTACGTTAGGATACAAAAAAAAAAAAAAATTGCATCATATAATTTAAAGCAATCCTATGTTTCATGACGTGTTGACCTGATTTTATTCATATAACTACAGTATGCCGTCGAATTTAACATGGTTGTTATTGGTATCAGGGGTGATGGATGACGTCACGGCACACTCGTCATTAGTATGGAGCGTTTTCAGCCCTCCGTAAGAAAGTCGAACCTAAACAGAATTTTTGACTGCTTGAGTGCTTTAAAATTATTTAATCCCATATAGAGATTTGATCCCAATAAAAAAAACGTTGACATCTTAAAAAAGAAATGTCTATATTGTTATCCTAAAGCTTTACAGAGCACCTAAGGAAATGAAACTTCATCTAATAAAATAAGTGCTTTTGTAAATAAAACAATTTCAACGGGCAACGCGCGATATGATGCGCGTAGTGCGCGTATTCATTATTTGAGTCTTCCTGACGTTTCGGCAACTATTACAGTTGCCGTTGTCAAAGTTTGACTGGGAAAGTTGTTTCTCTGTTATGTAAACCTAATATGTGTATTTTATAATAATGAATTAAAAAAAAACAAAGGTGTCAATTTAAAACATGTCCGATGGGCCTAATGTGTAAAGATAGACAAATTTGCCATAGGGCATTAATTATCTTATTTAAGAAATATTTACCAGCAGTTCAATATAAAGCCTACTAATATAATCAAGTAGAAAGTATACTGTTTCGAACAAAAAAGTAATTATCCAAAATCTGAGAACATACATGCACTATACATTGAAAAAAAAAAAAACACCCCGACTGAGACAGAACCCTGTTCGTTAACGTTTGTTAAAAAAAAGTAGTAATTGAGAGCCTTTATTTTGATTGATTTTAGTCGAACGAACGTAAACAAAAAAGAAACAAATATTTGTTTGGCATAAATACACTTTAAACTGCTTTAGGATCACAATGCCTACGCCGCAAAACGACTTTGAAGGATGTCGCCTTAACAGCTATTAGACTAAGTAAGTGTCAAAATTACTAACATTTAAAACGCCTACAAAGCAAAATGCCTCAAATCAATATCTCTTATCGCTATCAAAACGTCTATAAATCAAATTGTCTCAAATAAACATTATGGGTTACCTTTGTTTTATCAAAATATGTTTGCCAAATTATCACTTCCCAAAAAAATTCTTAGAATTAATTTGCCAAAAAATCGTTTGCCAAATAACTTTTCGCAAACAATTGTTACGCAAACCTATGCTTGGCTCATTAATGTTTAGGCAATAACTCCCTTGCCAACTGGTACTTTGACCAAATTTCATTTAGTCAAATGTTTAGTTGGCATACCATATTTTACGTAAAACATATTGGGCAAATGATTTGTATCGTCAAATTTTTGTAAACGATCGACTTTTTGGACACCTGTTTTGTATGATTTTATCATAAAAAACGGTAAAATAACTAAGCTTTGTATAGGCAACATTTTTTTTTGGGCAAAACTGACTACGTCGTAGCTCCGGCGCTGCGGGAAGAGCAGCCCTTCCGCCCTTGCGTGACCAAGCACTGTCGCCAGTACTTCGCATGGCTTCCGAGCTTTGTCACGGCGCGCGAGAGCTGCTCTCCCTCCGCCCGTCCGGTTTTACAAAACACTCTAGGCTGCTGTGTCGGCATGCTAACCAGCGGGAGCCCTAGATTCGGACTTTCGCAGCCACATCGTACACATAATATAAGATATCAAAACTACTACAATTCGCCATCAGAAGTATAATTCGCTATTTATCTAGGTACGTAATTAATAAGCTTAGAAAAAACTAGTCCATACAAAAGATCCTTATTTTAGCACATTGTATACAATAACACCATAAAAAACATGTGGTATAACGACACCATACCCATTATACCCAACATCGTCCTCCTAGCCTTTGTCCCATTTTTTTTTGAGAATGAATTCTCAATCGGGGTCGGCTACCTAAATCCCAAGATGTGGCGTAGGCACTAGTTTTTACGCAAGCGACTGCCATCTGACCTTCCAACCCAGAGGGGAAACTTGGCCTCATTGGGCTTAGGTGGTTTCCTCACGATGTTTTCCTTCACCGAAAAGCGAGTGGTAAATATCAAATGACATTCCGTACATAAGTTCCGAGAAACTCATTGGCACGGACCGGGTTCGAACCCGCGACCTCCGGATTGAAAGTCGCATGCCCTAACCACTAGGCTACCACCGCTCACCCATTATACCCAACGAAGTGTTTTAACTTCCCGGCCTCCTTTGCTATACCTTAATCTCCTTTTGTGTTTTGTCATAACAATGCATTTGATTAAAAGACCAAATTTGCATCCCCTCTGTCATAGAACTACTGAGATCTTTTGCATTTAAGGTATTTTGTAATTCTAGTCGTCTTCACATTCAGGTATTTTTACTACAGAGAGGTTTGCCGTTAAAGTAACATTGCTTTCGTAGCCATTCTGATCTATAGAAAATTTACTATAAAGTCCGTTTTCATTAGAGGTACAGCAATAATAAGTCGTTTTGATTTGAGGCATTTTGCTTTGTAGGCGTTTTAAATATTAGTGGTTTTGACACTTAGTCTAATAGCTGTTGAGGCGAAATCCTTCAAAGTCGTTTTGCGGCGTAGGCATTGTGATCCTAAAGGTTTAAAATTATATTTTTACTAAAATATTTTATTAATATGGAAAATTTAAAAGTAAAAGGTGGATCACAACTTTATCCTTTTTTTGGTCTAGAAAGTAAGAAAATAAACTTAAGATTTAAAAAAATCCCGACCTTGAATATTGGCTGAGATCTTGTGACTAGTTCCAATGAGTGCTGAATGTAGGGCCTGCAATTCGAATATTCGAATAGTACGAATATTCGACTCGTTTTGATATTCGAATACTAATGTGTGCGGTATTCGAATATACGAATATTTTTTTATTAATGAAAAATGTAACAAATTAAATGTAATCCTTTTACTTCAGCAAAATAGGGTATGTATACCTATGTATAAAATTGTAGACCAACGTAAATAATGAATATATCCATAAAAATAACTTTCGAGCTATGTATATATATATGTGAATATTATGAATGATAAGTCTTCTTCTCCTGGTCCGCAGGATTTTATAGGGATTGAGAAACTTATTTCAGGGCTCTGTGGTTCTGCCTTGCCCTGAGCCTTACTACTTTATACTCTTCTGAAGGTTTCAGGATTGGAATGCCGGTTTCGAAGAGGGCGCAAGGTCATTGCTCATTTTCTGTACATTGACATTGACAACCCTAAACTGAGTGCCCCAGAAGGCTTAAACGTGGTGGAGCTACAGAAAGTCAGAGAAAGAATTAGTGGCGATAGCACCTTAGATCTCTTTCCGAAATTAAATCTATGTACTACTATTTGGTATTGCGGGGACATGAAGCAGGCTTCAAAGAGGCGCTTCTTTTGTTGTTTGACAAAATTACTTAATTCTTATCGGGTGGCTACAAGGTGTGTTTAGGAGATGCCTCTGATCACTTACTCCTTTGGCCTACTGAGGTGGACTGTGGACTCAGACTGACGGTGTTACTCACTACATATGGTATATGGTATGTTAAAGCCATCATTTATGAGACTGTTCATTCTGCGTAAGAGTCGAGGCCGTGACTTTAAACGCCAAGAATCACCACAACCGCGAGATGTACAGTCTCAGGGAATATTTCCTTAACAACAAGTATGGAATTAATCGCAGTGTAGTAGTATAAAATACGTGGCAGTAGACAAAGCCTTCACTTTTACCAGAGCTACGTAGCACCGATGACCGCAGGAACGTATGGAAGAGCAAGGAGCAGTACGGGTTGTTCTACAGGGTCCTTACAGGGTTTCGCTAAAAGACCTTAAAAGGATCTCGTTCTCGAGCCACCTGGCTGGGTCAAAGGAGAGATACAGAAGATTTCACTTTTGGACACAGGGTATCGTCGATTTCGCTTTGCATTGTCGTCGGCACCGTATGTTTAGGTATTCACGAATTGCTGTTCGTTTAATTTTACCACAGGATTTAAAAAAATCGACTTTTAATACTTTTTAAAAATAATTTGAACTATTCGAATAGTATTCGAATATCTGCGAAAAAAAAAACGAATATTCGAATACCTAAAATGGTCGAATATTTGCAGGCCCTAGCTGAATGTCTTGGATATGACTATTTCTGTTACCACCAAACATAGTAAAAAGTAAAATTGGGCAAAAAATATCGTTGGAAAACCCATGACACATGAAATATTATTTACAAGTGATGAACATTTTTATTTAAATACGACAGCCACTGACCCACTGTTTACTTTAAAATTATTTAATATAATTTGGGATGTTTATTGGTGGTTTCTTGAACAACTGTGTAGATTTATTAAACATGTAATGTCTCATTATTTTTAATGTGAGAAACTGAGAATACCACATACGTCTTCATACCATTGCACAAGAAAGGGTCAACAAAATCTTGCAGTAACTACCGCCTAATTGCACTAATATCGCATGCGAGCAAAATACTTCTGCACATTGTGAATGAGCGCCTGAAAGCGTACCTGTCTAAGGAGATATCGCCGGAACAGGCTGGCTTTGTGAGGGGGAAAGGCACCCGCGAGCAGATTCTGAACGTACGCCAAATAATCGAGAAATCTCGAGAATTCAACAAGCCAACTTACATCTGCTTTGTTGATTTCTCGAAGGCGTTCGATTCAGTGAAATGGCCGAAACTCTGGAGCACGCTCTTGGATATGGGTACCCCAAAACACCTGGTGACACTACTTCGACACCTATATGAAAACGGAACAGCCTCAGTAAGAGCGGACGAGGTCCAATCTAGCAAATTCCACCCCAGTGCGGGAGTTCGACAGGGATGTATAATTTCTCCATTGCTATTTAATACCTACACAGAGCTAATAATGAGGATTGCTCTCGAAGGCTGGGAAGATGGTGTCACCATCGGAGGCAGGACGATTTCGAACCTACGATACGCAGACGATACCACTCTCTTCGCAAGTAGTGTTGAGCGTATGGGAGAGCTCCTACATAGAATGGAACGTATTAGTCTTGATTTCGGTCTCAAGATAAATCGCAGCAAGACTAAGATGATGATAGTCGATCGTGCGAACAGCAACTCGCCAGAGGTTACACGAATAGCGAATTGTGAGGTAGTACAATCATATATCTACCTCGGAGCACTTATAACAAATAACGGCGGCTGCATAGACGAAATCAAGAGGCGCATGGCCATCTCCAGATCGGCTATGGATAAGCTGAAGAAAATATGGAAGGACCGAAACATTACTAAGGGCACCAAAACAAAACTTGTCAAGGCTCTCATATTCCCCATATTTCTTTATGCTGCTGAAACATGGACTCTACGAGAAAGTGAGAAGAAGCGTATCGATGCCCTAGAGATGTGGTGCTGGAGGAGAATGCTCGGTATATCATGGACGGAATTCCGAACCAATGAGTCCATTCTTCGAGAGCTAGACGTCAGACAGAGGCTATCCAGCATAGTACAAGCTCGAATCCTCACTTTCTTTGGACACGTATCGCGGGGCGGATGCGAATCTATCGAGCGCCTGGTGGTACAAGGCAAAGTCGAGGGAACCAGACCACGCGGAAGATCACCGATGAGGTGGACGGATGAAGTAAAAACGGCCGTCAACGGTCCTCTACACGAATGTACCAGGAGGGCAGCAGTACGAGAAGAATGGCGTCGCATTGTAAAGCAGGCCACAAAATCAACGACGTGACGGCCACGACCACTCTGGCAAGAGTGTACCGCCAAAGAAGAAGAAGAAGAAGATGTGTGTTATCCGGACTTAACCGAGGAGCTTTTGAATAAATTGGAGAGACTACTTAACAATTGCATTCGCTTTATCTTCTGTTTACGTAAGCATGACCACGTGTCTTCTTACCGCTCTCAGCTTCTTCTGGCAATTTATCTCTTCCCATCCATATCACCGAACTAGTTTTATGTCTAAATCCTTTACCGTCCAAGTGTCTCGCCTTTGGAACCGCCTTCCCCTCAAAATCAAGCAAGTCCCGAACAAGTTTGCTTTCAAAAAAGCTTTATGTGATC
The DNA here is from genome assembly GCA_932273695.1 of Apotomis betuletana. Lineage (NCBI taxonomy): Eukaryota > Metazoa > Arthropoda > Insecta > Lepidoptera > Tortricidae > Apotomis > Apotomis betuletana. The sequence continues at coordinate 22,105,210 of OW026312.1, forward strand.
TATTTGTTGGCAAAAATGTGAACTCATAGTAGCTTATTCTGATACTTTGTTCATCCGTATTTATTTATATATTGTGTGTATATCCTATAGGAATATGTATTTACCACAAATTATCTGCTTAGCCCAATGGTTGACTGGTAGAGAATGCCCTATGGCATTAAGTCCGCCTTTTGTACGATAAGTTATTTCTTTTGTGCAATAAAGGTTAAAAAAATAAATAAAGATCGACACACAAAGTATAAGGAAAAATTCTAAAGGTTATCTGGCGTTAGGGTGGTGAAGAGGTTAACACGTTGTACCGGTAATCCAGAGGTACCGGGTTCGATTCCCGCTCTCGTCGCAAGGTTACGCATTTCAGTTTTTCTCTGTGGTTTGATCTTCGTATCAATGTTTCAACTAAGTATGTAATTTATTTACTTATGTAGAAAAATAACATAGAAATTGGTATGGCATCCTAAACCATAATGGAGAAAAAACAAATTAGAATGGATGAATAAATCTTATGGTTGTTTGTGTAAACTGCCGCGCAACGCGCAATTGGTCGTTGGGTGGGCGTGGCGACGCGTCTGACTAACTCGTGTGACACTCACTGCAAGTGGCTATGAACAAAACGCACCAAATGCGACATTGTGCGCTCAGCGCGTACGGTAGGTACTTCCTATTACTAGTAGGCAGTGAGCCCCTCCTGTTATCGCAGAATACTTCTCCACTGATGAAGAATGACGTAAGTACCCCGAGTGTCTTAAGAAGATATGCTCTTTTGCATTAGCATTGTTATTAAAAATGTGAACGGTTGCTGTTAATTTACCATAAAGTCTTCATTAGCTACCGACGAAAATAGAGGGATGTTATAAGAAACTACATAAAGCAAAGCCTATGGTATGTCTCTAGTGTTTCTGTCTGTCAGTCAGTTGTATCCCAGGATACTATTTTGTCGGCAACTTATGGTCAACAAACATTTCTAAATCAGTTTACAATAAACATAATGTCATAGGTACTAAGTGCTTTAACACTTTCAACACCGGGAACCCGCTCCGTGGGCGCTGTGCTCGTAGTAAATTTTCGCTACATACGCATTTCCCCATGTTATCGGCTACGCGCGTAGCGTTACGAAATTGTTGGCAGTGAATGTGTTAAATAATTTTGGTTGGCAAATTGAGTAACTGCATTGAGTAACCCAAGATTAATAAAATTATGATAAGCAATCAGTGGTTAAATAAAATATTTCAGTTTGTCCATCGAAAACATGTCGACAATAAAACCTTACTGCTCATCATGGTCCAAAAGTTAGTAAATAACAAAGGGGAACTTTAAAAAATCTGACCCCCCGCCTGACGGGGCTCCTATTTCCGCATTGCCATTCGGACATCTGAAGCAACCCAACGAACCTAAGGCTGATTTAGACGATGCCAATTTTGAGACGCCTAAATTACGGCGCCTCGAAAAGGCACCGTATAAACACTTTCCGCGCCATTTTTTCGCCGCATGCCAGCGCTGGCGCGGAATAGAACACGAGCCTATTTTTTGGCGCCAGTGACCCCCCCTCCGCGTCTCTCGCTGCCACTAATGACTGGTACTGAAAAAAAGCACCGTGTAAACACGACTGGCGGCGAGATTTAGGCGGCTGAACATAGTCATCGTCTAAACGGTCGGAGGTGTGCTGTGCGGTAATCACTGGCGCCGTAATTTAGGCGTCTCAAAATTGGCATCGTCTAAATCAGCCTTAACCTATCCACTAGTACTAGCAAGACCTTCTAAGGCCCTTCACCATGTCATCAGGCCATGTTTTCTCTGCTCACCATTTATAAAATCTTACTGTTCAAGTCGTTATTTTGCAGTTCGACTATTAATTAGGCACATAAGTCATAATTAGGGCTGCCATCCGTCCGGGTTTCCCCGGATTAGTCCTAGTTTGGAGCCCGTCCAGGGGGGGGTCAAAAAAGGGGGTTTACGTCCGGGAAAAAAATGCGATTTACGCCAAATATCCGGGTTTTTAAGTCTTTGTCCGGGTTCAGCGAATTTAGAGATGACAGCCCTAGTCATAATAAAGGCAATATTGGCTACGGACAGTTTGTAAGTTGTTTGCAGAACAAGGGTTATTATTACCCTGACTTTTATTGTGAGCAATATATTTGTTTGGCGATTCAAATGATTTGATGGCTGATTTATTTTTGCGGATTAATTTAATAAGCAGCGGGCCTGGGATGGTCGATACGACGCGGATGGCTCGGTTTGTAGTGCAGCTGCCTACTGAGCCGGCGGTCCCGGGTTCGAATGCTGGCCAGGGCAAATATTTGTGTGATGATCTCGAATATTTGTGCTTGGGTCATGGTTGTTCGGTGTATTTAAGTATATATTTATCTATATAAGTACATATATCGTCGTCTAGTACCCATAACACAAGCCTTCTTGAGCTTCATTTGGGACTAGATCGATTTGTGTGAGGTTGTCCGATATTTATATTTACTTATTTTATTTATAAATATAGATAGACTGGAAGACGTTTGGAAGGACTCTCAACAAAATTAGTATTTAACTAATCACAGCACAGAGCACAGGGGGGTGACCTGGATATCCTTGGCTTGGAGGCTTTTGTTCAGATTTATGGCTCATGATAAATACAAAAAAAAAAGAAAAAAAAAGCAAATACTGATGTAACCATCCTATTGAAAAATCTTTTTGCATTAATAAAATTATTTTTATTCAAGGGATTGTTCCACCACCTTCATATATTGGACGATGGAACCAGTTAGTAGTGCCTGGTATTCCTATGGTTCTGTGTAACCAATACCAAATTCCTTCATTCTAAGTCTGGCAAGGGCATGCCATCCACACAGTATGTACTTCATTGTATCTGCCTCCTCGCCACACAATCTACAATCTAAATATCCAGACAACAAATCCCAGGATTGGAAGCTCTAGTCTACTCCCCTTTTCTCTCAAAGTTTAGGTCTTGTAAGGAGGCAGTAATTTTGTGGATCTTTACAATTATTTATGATATATGTGCACCTTCAATAAGCACATAAAAGAAATTTCCTCCGTTCACATTGGTACATTCAGATGTAAATAGGCTGAAGTCATTAACCGTTGACTGTATTTATAGTAAGTGTGTATGACAACACAGAATCTCCAGTACGATGAGATACCTCAGCAAGGGCAACACAGTTTTTTTTAACTCTGCAATTATCATTTATTTTCTGCACTTTATTTGATGTCTTAGCTGGTTACATTTTGTACTTGCTGTTTGTGTTGTTTACTTTGTGTCCAGGGTTGGTTGTCACTGGCAACACTTAATAAACAATTTTAACATATCTAATCAGATAAATACGAGATTGGAGTATATAAGAAAAAAGTCTAATACGGTCAACTGCCTGGTAATGCTTTCCTGGTAACAGTTCTGCGAATTCAACTTGATGTCCAAAGTGTTGCCACTTAAGAAATGCTGTTTTAGAAATTGCGTTTTCTAGACTCAAATATGGGTGATAAATGAATGAAGATAACCATAACTTGTATGGTAGGAGTTCAGTTTCTTTTGAGAGTAACCAATCTTCATTCAGGACCAGAACACATCTACCATACAAACAATCATATGTAACCTGCTGAGTATTACCATCTGCACACAAAGTTATACATGGTCTAACTGGAAACTTCATACTTACTAGTTATTGGTGCCAAAGAAGTAGATGCATTGCACTGCCGACTTTTTGGGAGGCTTCGACAGTTCAGGGGTAGGGATGGCTACCTGAAACCACCATCACATCCTGTTAGTTTTGATAGGTTAGGGTCATAGCATCATAACACGCGAACTTGTAATTCCCTGATTATTCCTTACAACGATAACGATATCAAAACAGTCTAGGGGACGCCAACGCTACTGAATGGCCAAGCTTACACGTAATAATAGATTTCCCGCCCATTATAGTTTCATAAAAAAATGCCGCTTATTTGATCAACAAACATTGAAATTGATGTTGACAATCAACAAGTACATTATGTTTTAATGGGGAATGTTTTACTACTGCACGGATGAAAATATCAGGATAACTTACCCGGCCGGGCCAGGGGCTGAAACCCTTCATTTTAGCCCTGAAACAAACACATAACCGGTTATATTAAACTGTAGACTTTCTGTTATCACTAATGCTAAATTTTAGTCTTATATTTTGGTACATACCAAACTAGATCACCAAGTTTATATTCGAGAGACATGGTACACGACTACTCAAAACGAATTTCCACGACGAACTAAATTAAAAAATTAAACGAAAGGGGCAAGATTTGCTGTTTTGCGCGTCTCTTTTGTCTATGGTCGCTGCCCCGAAAACCGGTAATTACTCAAACGTCACACATATCTTTTGCGGTTCTCACACGATTTGTAAGAATGCCTTTGCGCGATCATACCAAGTCCGGACGTGTAGAAACCGCCTATTTAAAAATAAAAGAATGTCTATGGTTCACGATCTAAGCTGTTTAAGCATCTTTTAATAACGTGGATATTTAACACAGTGAATAAAGGATTTTGACCTTACAAACGGTCCGGTAGTTTTGAATTTTTGATATGTTGTCTAGGATGGTTAGTGAATGTTTAATTGCAAAATGCACAATTCCCCCCCCTCCGCGCCCGCCGCCATATTGAAAAAACCGGGAACTTCTTCACATTTTTGCTTAATTCTTTGTCTAGGAGCACTTGAGCTAGATAAAAGCTTAGACAATGTTGAAGAGGATAAAATTTACTATAATTTACATTTTAAATTTTGTTTCAAAAACTGATAGTTACAGAGATATGCACATTTAAAAAACGTAAAAAATCGCAATTTCCAACTCAAAAACTAACTTCTGGATTATATCTTCGTTTAGGAGCATTTTAGCTAGAACAGTGCTTGGGCAATTTTGTAGAGAATTAAATTTACTATAATTTGCATTTCAAATTTTGTTTCTAGGACAGATAATTACGGAGATATGTAAAAAATAAAGTCACATTTTCCGAAAATGTATGTAAAAATGGACATGAGTTTTATAAGCAATTATATTTCCTACATGTTTTAATTTGTCCTAGACTAGTCCGTAACTGAATGACAGCGTTCTAAACCAAGAGTTTTGAGAAATTTTAGGAAAATTCTACTTTTCCTGTTTTTTAAATGTGCATATCTCCGTAACTAACCGTCCTTGAAACAAAATTTGAAGTGTAAATTATAGTAAATTTAATTCTCTACAACATTGCCCAAGCTTTGTTCTAGCTAAAATGCTCCTAAACGAAGATATAATCCAGAAGTTTGTTTTTCAGTAGGAAATTGCGATTTTTTACGTTTTTTTAAATGTAGATATCTCCGTAACTATCTGTCCTAGAAAAAAAATATAAAATGGAGAATGTAGTAAATTTAACTCTCTATAACATTGTCGAAGCTTTCTTCTAGCTAAAATGCTCCTAAAGGAAGATATGAGTAAAAATATGAAGAAAGTGCCGGTTTTTTCAATATGGCGGCGGGCGCGGAGGGGGGGGAATTGTGCATTTTTTATTTAAACACTGACTACCCATCCTAGACAACATATCAAAAATTCAAAACTACCGGACCGTTTGTAAGGTCACACATAGTACTTTAGTCTCTATTCACCGTATTAATTGTTAAGCAGTAGGTAACAATTGGCGTGTTTACCTATACTATTATGAGACGAATCGTTTTCCGTTGTTTTGACACTTTTGACTAGTTTTGACAGTTCTCTTGTGCCGCCAAAGTTGAAAGAAATCAATTTTATTTATTATTTAATTTATGTAATACATAATGAATTAATTACTCAATCTCGAACAAAAATGTCTAAAAGATTTTTTCCTCAACAACATGGAGAACGAAAGAAAGCAAAATTGGATGTTACGATTTCGGATCACAATTTTCCTTTAAGTCAAAATGCTGCAGCGAATGATGGTATGTTATTAATATAATTATATCTCTTCCTATAATTATAATCCCGAGTGTCATTTAAATATTTATATATCGTACCATCTTTCGAATGAATTTTCTAAATAATGGATATGTTTTGTAGCTCTGAAACTGTTAGGTTATAATTATTGTAATTTTCATGGTTTTAACTTATAGACAACTGGGGCGACGACAATGACGATGAAATCCTTCTCATGGCGAGCCAGGCGTGCGAGCAGGTCTACGGCAACAACAGTTCTCTGCCTGACTTCAGCCTCTGTATGCAGCCAGGGGCCACTAGCACTCAAATGTTCCCCCAGCCCGGCCCCAGCAAAGAATTCCAATTCAAGAAACCCACCGTAAACTCACCTCACCTAACATCTACTCACTTAAAAGACAAATGCAGTAGAATATCTTCCCCACTGCCCGGTATCTCATCAAAAATATCAAATGGAGAAACACTGAAATATAATGATGATTTGATCTATAATGACAAAGTGTATAAAGGTCAAGATCCAGACCATGTGTATAGACAGTTACTCCAACTGCAGGAGGAAAATGGAAAGCTCAAGTCGGAGAATGGTAAATTACTGGATAAATGTGTCACCAAAGAGGGGGAGGCATCTATTCTGAGGACACAGCTGAAATCTTGCCAGGTGGCGGTGGACAATGCCAGAATGGAGAAAGTAAAAGCTCAGGAGAAAGTTCAATTGGAGTGGACTGAGAAATTGTCTGCAGTCAATGGGCAGATGCATGATTTGAGGACACAATTGGATTTTAAGGTACCTAATTGTTAATATATGCACTATTTTAAGTCTACCTGAATTGATGAGAAAAAGGAAGTTAGCAGTAGAGTTAGAGTTATTAAAAGGAAGTGAACAATTCCTAGAATTAATAATCTGTTAATCTATATCATGAAATAATAATATCACCTGAACTTCATTCTGTAAATACTACACTTCTACAGGCCTGTGTCTACCAGTGTCTTCCGAATAAATAATCGAAAGTGAGAGATTTAAATTAGGTATAGGAAAGCTAAATATTATTATTTGGCTGTGTAGACAATAGGTCTGTAAAGCACTTTAATTTAGGACCCATTTTAAAACTAGTGTCAATGCAACAAGGGATCAAAGTGAGTCCTAAATTAAAGTTCTCAACTGTACAAGCAGAAATAAACTTATTTGACTAACTGCTTTCAATAATATAACCTAATATCTTCCAGAATTTAGAAATTATAAGCATTAAAGAGAGGTGCCGTATGCTGGAATCCACCAAAGTGAAGTTGACTCAAGTTACGGTGCCAAATAATGACATATCCTCGAGGTAAATATTCTTTCATTATCATATTAGCAGGAAATAATAATAATAGCCTTTTATTCCTAAACATAGGGTTACAAGAAGTCCCTAAGTTCGGTGTGCCTTTTGGCATAGGCCTCCTCCAATTCCTTCCAATGGGTCCTGTCCCTTGCTACTCTCATCCAGAATGGTCCCGCTGTCTATTTCAAGTCATATTCCCATCTCCTCCATTAGCAGAAAAATAGCTGGATAAATAAAAGAAACATCAATTTTGTTGAAAAACTTGAGAGCTAGTAATTTAGACCATTAAATAAAAACTTATGATTGAGGTGAGATAAATTTCCAAATTTTTTGACAGTGTTTTAAGTATATGTTTTTAAATTGCACTATTGTTGCAGTCATCGACAAAACAACTTGAACTACGGTCACAACTCATCCTTAACCCAGCGGAGAGTTAAGGTTTCCTCTGCAGGTGCTCAGACTGAAGACAAGGCAAAATTCTTGAAGCTATATAAGTCTCATGACATTGGTATGCAAATCTTTGACATTATATGTTTATATTAATTTATTATTTATGGCACAAAAAGACAACATCATATAAAATGCGGACTTAATGACATAGGGCATTCATTCTCTATACGTCAAGCTTTGGATTTAAACAAAGAAAATAAATTATGGGTGGTGCAACTAACTTAAACTGGTTTACCTATGACCATACAAGATGTTTTGTTTGATTCCCAGAGTAGGCAGATATAGTGATACTAGCAGCAGTTTCCCTGAGTGCAGTGAGGCTGGGCATAGAAGTCCAATTAAACTACGTATATAATGAATTTTTGACATGAATCAAATACATTTTAGAGCTTCCACAGATCTTCTGTATATTTTAATGTTTCTACCAGTTATTATAGTCTCCAGTTTTTCTATTCAAATTTCTTAGTAACAACTTGTGTTTAGTTAGTTGATGTGCCGGAAAGTTTCCAAAATCGCAAAACATTCCGCATGGTGTCAATATTTCTTATGAGGAATTTCAAAATTGCAATATTCTTTTAAATTCTTATAAGTTATTTATTTATTACAAATTGTTCCTATTATAATAAAGACTTGTTCCTATTTTCCAGCAACACCCAACCTGACCGACATTCTACCAGCGATTCTAGAACCGACGACCGAGCAGCCGTCCCTCTTAGAATACAACGAGAAGCTGCAGACTGGCACGGACCAGTCGCAGCGCCCGTGCCGCGTGTTTAGCACTTTCCACCGGGTCCCGGCCACGCCCAGCATCAAGCAGAGGGAGATTAGACTGACCATTGCTTGTATACATGAAGATTTGACTTGTATAGCTGACGGAGTCAATGTTGTAGAGAAATTTGATAAGGTAATGTTAGTTTTTTTATTGTTTGTTTATCTTGAGATTTCTAGTTAGCTTGTTATTTTGTCGCCTTCTGATTGTTGGTTTTTAATTCGATTTTGTGATAGTCAACGACGTAATCAAGCAGCACAAGACTGAGTCTCATGATAGTTTTCCATTTAAAATTACTCTGTATTCTTCTCTTTTCATCTTGTGTTTAGACAAATATAATCAACTAGCTTTTACCCACTATAGGTATACATATAAATATCCACTATGGGAGCATGCTGTTTTTATGATAAAAAGTAGCCTATGTGTTATGTTAGGGCATAATCTATATCTGTTCCAAATCCATTCAGTTGTTTCGGTGTAAAGTAACAAACATACAAAAAAACACATAGACTAACTATCGCTTTTATAATTTGAGTGGGATTGCATTGCAGATAGTCCAAGCGACATGTTGCGTGCTGAAAGAAGTGCAGCACCAGTTGGAGGCGGTACGCGCGCGTGCGAGCTCCGCCTTCCAGCGCGGCATGGACCAGCGCTACATCGACGCCGCCGCCACATATGTTCCAATACCGATACGATCTCTGCTCGCCGGCAGGTATATACTAACTAATTTTATTGGTGAAACAGACATTACAATCTCTTCATCTGACATCGGTCACGCTTTTGGCGCTATGTGAAAGCTCAGACTTTGGCTTTACTGTTGAGCATCGAACGACGACTAATGGTTTTTTGTTTTTGATATCAGCTCTCTACTGTTCTCTGTCAGCTTCCCAACAAAGTGTTGTTGTAAGATCACAAGCAAGGTGACATGTGCTTAAGATACATCCTCTATAACACACTATTTAATTTTAATTATTACTTACTAGCTGTGCCCCGCTGTGTTACCCGCTCATCCCACGGGAACACTAAATTTATTCGGGATGAAAAGTTCCTATCCTATGTCCTTTCCCGGGTCTCAAACTATCTCCATACCAAATTTCATCTAAGTCGTTTCAGCGGTTTAAGCGTGAAGAGGTAACAGACAGACAGACAGACACACTTTCGCATTTATAATATTAGTATGGATTTAATTTTAATTATTATTACTTACGTGTGAGCTGTAGACTTTGCGAGTATGTTTCGAAATGGTTGAAAATTATATTTTTTTACATTTTCAACCCGCACATCAAACTTAAACGACAAAAAAACAGTATCAGTTAACCTACTCGAATTTCACGAGAATGGCGACCTCTCGGCGAGAACAGCTGGACTTAAAAACACGAAAAATATTGTGCCCCGCCGAGACGGAGACGCTTCGCTCGCTCAGTCAATTACCACTAACGGGTCTATACTCCGCTCTCGACAATTACTTATTTGTCCCACTCGCGGTGGAAACTACCGGTGTTTGGGGCTCAGACGCCAAGAAGTTCCTGAGGGAAGTTGGGCGTCGGTGGCGGGAGAGAGGCCATGACACGTTCCGACTAGTTCTCGTCGCCCACTTTTGCGCGGGAACGATTCGGGGCGGGCTTTTTGATTAGATAATCCCAATTTTTTTTTGTTTTTTTTTTTATTATTTAATTAGGTTTAGTTATTCGCGTTTTGACGACGCGATTAGCTCGGTTTGTAGTGCAGCTGCCTACTAAGCCGGCGGTCCTGGGTTCGAATCCCGGCAAGGGCAAATATTTGTGTGATGAACTCGAATATTCGTTCCTGGGTCATGGATGTTATCTATATATGTATTTATATATCGTCGTCTAGTATCCATAGTACAAGCTTTGCTTTGTTTGGGACTAGGTCCATTTGTATAAGATTGTATCTTTTTTTTTTTACTAGTCTATAATTGTGTCCCACTGCTGGGAAAAGGCCTCCCCTCTCTTGCGCCACTCGTCTCTATTGGCTGCATGCTCCCTCCACTCGTTACTAAATGCATCCAGGTCATCCCGCCATCTTCTTTTCGGTCTGCCTCTGCTCCGGTAACCTTGCGGTGTCCAGTCGGTGATTATTCTGGCCCATCGTTCCGGATGCATGCGGCAGACATGTCCAGCCCAGTCCCACTTCAGCTTTGTGGTCTTGTGCCAAGATTGTACCTTAATATTTATTTATTTATTCGTTTTATTGCTTAATTTTATATTGATACTACCTTTTGCCCGCGACAACGTCCGCGTGAAACTTGATAAACGGGATTATTAAAAGCGCCTAAGCAAATGTAAGAGCAATTGTGCTTTTGGTCTAATAATTTAACTTTCTACAGGGTCATCAATGTCATCATGATTTCACTCACATTTCAATCTTTTTAGGGATAATTTCCAGGATGAAAAACTATCCTATGTCCTTTCTCGGATTTTAAACTATCTCCATGCCAAATTTCATTAAAATCGAATCAGCGGTTTAAGCGTGAAGAGGTAACAGACAGACAGACAGACACACTTTCGCATTTATAATATTAGTATGGATAAGTAAATAAGTAATATAAGTAAATAAGTAATAAGTAAATAAGTAATATTATAAGTAATAAGTATGGATATGGATTTAATGTTGATATTTTTTATTTCATTAGATCGGATGACTGTTACAGAGCATTGTTCAAGGACGAGCAAGGTATCCTGGCGCGGCGCATGGTGGCCGCGGTGGCCTGCGTGCTGCAGCCCGCGCGCACGCTCGTTCCGGAGATTGGCATGAACTTGCTGACGGACAAGATCAACCAAGGGCTCTTACAAGTCATCGGTGAAGTCTGTTCCTTACTTGATGCAACGGTTGGTACAACGCTTATTGATAGAACAATAATTTGTGTAAAGGAAAATGGAGGATTCGGTCAAAGGTTGACCCGGCTTAGGGAGTCTTTTTGAATGAGTATATATTTCTAGAAAATGTTTCATTATCGATTGTTTTACGATAATCATAATTATTCACTATTTCTCGCAAGTATACAAGTTTTAGACTCTGATCAAATTCGAATTGGTATCTTATGCCACGCTGGGGTGAAACACTCTGATCAACTAAGCTACAGAACCAGATTCTTTAGCTTAGTCGATCAGAGCGTTTCGCCCCGGCATGACATTAGATACCAGACCAGTTAGAATCTGGTCGGGGTCTTTTTTTTTTTTTTATGTCATAGGGGGCAAACGAGCAAACGTATCGCCTGATGGAAAGCGATTACCGTCGCCCATAAACACCTGCAACACCAGAGGAGTCACAAGTGCTTGCCTACCCGGAGGACGAAGATAGAATGCCTCTATGCTAGTAATTTCACCGGTCTAAAATGTTTTCCCAGTTTCTATCTATGTATTTGTTAACATTGTGTTGCAGTCTTGCGGCACCCTGTACACGGGGCTGCTGCACTCCATCATCCTCCTCCTCTCGTTGCTCCCCGCCTGCCCCTCGGCCGGCGACACCCTGCACACGCTGGCCACGTGTCGCGCGGCGCCTGCGGTGGTGTGGCGGCTGCTGGGGGCGGGGCCGGCGCTGGGGGCGGGGCCGGCTGGAGGCGTCGCCATTTGCAGTAGGGGCGGGAACTTGAGGGTGGACTTTGACCAGGGTGTGCTGCTTTATAAGAAGGGTACGTTGTTGTAGTCAAGATTAACCTTTCGTATGTTGTCAAAAATTAAATTAACCCCTCGTATGCTCAGACACGTATCCGTGCCAGTTCATGAACTGCCTATCACGGATACGTTCTAAAGTTTGAAGTGGGCGGGGCATACAATGACGTAACGCGGCCGCACCGGTGTGTCAAATTCTGAATTGGTTGCCGCATACGACGGGTTAAAGGTTAATTAAATGTTTACATAGGCTTTAAATACTCTGCGCCGATCGGTGCTTCGACATACCGAGGGTTCAGGGCCGCCACGTACGTTAGGAATGGGCGATTGGCCAGAGTATCACCTGATGGTAAATTACTACGGAGTCGAAATCGTAGCTCGCCGATTCGACGATAACCTATTCAAACTTGCGTCGAAGAGACCTAACCGAGTGACCATATATATCTTATTACGTTTTGTAGACTCGTGCCTCCTGCACGTGTTCCTGAAGCAAGTGGAGGTGTGCCTGCAGTGCATCGAGCGGCAGCAGCTGCAGCCGGAGGCGCTCGCCGCCGCGCGGCAGCTGCTCGCGCTGCACACCGCCTGCAGCGCGCAGGAGAACAGGTGACCGGCCTGCTGCACGTGTTCCTGCAGCGAGAGGAGGTGTGCCTGCAGTGCATCGAGCGGCAGCAGCTGCAGCCGGAGGCGCTCGCCGCCGCGCGGCAGCTGCTCGCGCTGCACACCGCCTGCAGCGCGCAGGAGAACAGGTGACCGGCCTGCTGCACGTGTTCCTGCAGCGAGAGGAGGTGTGCCTGCAGTGCATCGAGCGGCAGCAGCTGCAGCCGGAGGCGCTCGCCGCCGCGCGGCAGCTGCTCGCGCTGCACACCGCCTGCAGCGCGCAGGAGAACAGGTGACCGGCCTGCTGCACGTGTTCCTGCAGCGAGAGGAGGTGTGCCTGCAGTGCATCGAGCGGCAGCAGCTGCAGCCGGAGGCGCTCGCCGCCGCGCGGCAGCTGCTCGCGCTGCACACCGCCTGCAGCGCGCAGGAGAACAGGTGACCGGCCTGCTGCACGTGTTCCTGCAGCGAGAGGAGGTGTGCCTGCAGTGCATCGAGCGGCAGCAGCTGCAGCCGGAGGCGCTCGCCGCCGCGCGGCAGCTGCTCGCGCTGCACACCGCCTGCAGCGCGCAGGAGAACAGGTGACCGGCCTGCTGCACGTGTTCCTGCAGCGAGAGGTGTGCCTGCAGTGCATCGAGCGGCAGCAGCTGCAGCCGGAGGCGCTCGCCGCCGCGCGGCAGCTGCTCGCGCTGCACACCGCCGGCAGCGCGCAGGAGAACAGGTGACCGGCCTGCTGCACGTGTTCCTGCAGCGAGAGGAGGTGTGCCTGCAGTGCATCGAGCGGCAGCAGCTGCAGCCGGAGGCGCTCGCCGCCGCGCGGCAGCTGCTCGCGCTGCACACCGCCTGCAGCGCGCAGGAGAACAGGTGACCGGCCTGCTGCACGTGTTCCTGCAGCGAGAGGAGGTGTGCCTGCAGTGCATCGAGCGGCAGCAGCTGCAGCCGGAGGCGCTCGCCGCCGTGCGGCAGCTGCTCGCGCTGCACACCGCCTGCAGCGCGCAGGAGAACAGGTGACCGGCCTGCTGCACGTGTTCCTGCAGCGAGAGGAGGTGTGCCTGCAGTGCATCGAGCGGCAGCAGCTGCAGCCGGAGGCGCTCGCCGCCGCGCGGCAGCTGCTCGCGCTGCACACCGCCTGCAGCGCGCAGGAGAACAGGTGACCGTCCTGCTGCACGTGTTCCTGCAGCGAGAGGAGGTGTGCCTGCAGTGCATCGAGCGGCAGCAGCTGCAGCCGGAGGCGCTCGCCGCCGCGCGGCAGCTGCTCGCGCTGCACACCGCCTGCAGCGCGCAGGAGAACAGGTGACCGTCCTGCTGCACGTGTTCCTGCAGCGAGAGGAGGTGTGCCTGCAGTGCATTGAGCGGCAGCAGCTGCAGCCGGAGGCGCTCGCCGCCGCGCGGCAGCTGCTCGCGCTGCACACCGCCTGCAGCGCGCAGGAGAACAGGTGACCGTCCTGCTGCACGTGTTCCTGCAGCGAGAGGAGGTGTGCCTGCAGTGCATCGAGCGGCAGCAGCTGCAGCCGGAGGCGCTCGCCGCCGCGCGGCAGCTGCTCGCGCTGCACACCGCCTGCAGCGCGCAGGAGAACAGGTGACCGGCCTGCTGCACGTGTTCCTGCAGCGAGAGGAGGTGTGCCTGCAGTGCATCGAGCGGCAGCAGCTGCAGCCGGAGGCGCTCGCCGCCGCGCGGCAGCTGCTCGCGCTGCACACCGCCTGCAGCGCGCAGGAGAACAGGTGACCGTCCTGCTGCACGTGTTCCTGCAGCGAGAGGAGGTGTGCCTGCAGTGCATCGAGCGGCAGCAGCTGCAGCCGGAGGCGCTCGCCGCCGCGCGGCAGCTGCTCGCGCTGCACACCGCCTGCAGCGCGCAGGAGAACAGGTGACCGGCCTGCTGCACGTGTTCCTGCAGCGAGAGGAGGTGTGCCTGCAGTGCATCGAGCGGCAGCAGCTGCAGCCGGAGGCGCTCGCCGCCGCGCGGCAGCTGCTCGCGCTGCACACCGCCTGCAGCGCGCAGGAGAACAGGTGACCGTCCTGCTGCACGTGTTCCTGCAGCGAGAGGAGGTGTGCCTGCAGTGCATCGAGCGGCAGCAGCTGCAGCCGGAGGCGCTCGCCGCCGCGCGGCAGCTGCTCGCGCTGCACACCGCCTGCAGCGCGCAGGAGAACAGGTGACCGTCCTGCTGCACGTGTTCCTGCAGCGAGAGGAGGTGTGCCTGCAGTGCATCGAGCGGCAGCAGCTGCAGCCGGAGGCGCTCGCCGCCGCGCGGCAGCTGCTCGCGCTGCACAACGCCTGCAGCGCGCAGGAGAACAGGTGACCGGCCTGCTGCACGTGTTCCTGCAGCGAGAGGAGGTGTGCCTGCAGTGCATCGAGCGGCAGCAGCTGCAGCCGGAGGCGCTCGCCGCCGCGCGGCAGCTGCTCGCGCTGCACACCGCCTCACTGTGGGACGAAAACAGGCTCTCCATAGAAATAGGGACTTATTTTTCTAAGTGTATGTTTTTTTGATTGAAATTCAATCTAGTCATGATTTTTAGGTAAAATAATGAGTATGGGTAAATTTGGCCGATAAACCGAGGAGTAATAATTTTTTAACGAAAATTTTGTATGGAGCAAACATGAAAAAACTAAATATCTCTAAAAGTGCAAAAAAAACCGTAATATCCTCCCGCATGAATTTAGTATCAATTATTTATGATTTTTTGGTGTACTCATAATTTCCCGGACAGGTGCACTTTTTTTTTTAAAAATCGAAAACGAAATTTAATATTAAAAAATGTGTTTTAGGCGTCATATCAGACTTAAAACGTATTGTGGGTATATAGTTAACTATAAATAATTTAAACAAATATTTTAAGGAAAATAATATAATAATAATAATAAATAATAAATATCGGACAACCTCACACAAATCGATCTAGTCCCAAATTAAGCTCAAGAAGGCTTGTGTTATGGGTACTAGACGACGATATACGTATTTATATCGATAAATACATACTTAAATACATAGAACAACCATGATGCAAGCACAAATATTCGAGTTCATCACACAAATTCACAAACGGGATTCTGCAGGGTCGGGAATATGCAGTTTCAAATAGTAAACTAAATTAAAACATTTATAACTTCATCGAATTACTTAAAGACTTTGGTGAAATTGTTAATAGGCGTACTATTTGCTTATACTTAATTATCTAATGAGCACAAATTAAACTAAGAAAGCATTGTTTCTAATGAGTTCTCATTAAGGTCATATAAAACTTGATTTTATCATAATAGTTATCAATAACGATAATACAAATATTTAATGAGTTTTCATTAGTAGTATGCAATAAATTAGGTGCAGTCAAATTACAATACTTATTCTGTCTTGAACATTTCAACTGCTAGCACCACTAACTCAACTGTAAGCAATGGAAAGTTTAACGACCAACTTAGATCTGTACGTGATTTTGATAAATCAGGAGCCTTCATTTAACCACAAATCCTTGCTAGAAGTCGTCGTTGCTAAAATGAATGGACAACTATCTGAAGAAGACTATGAGACCCTCAAAGAATTTTGTCGAAGATTTTCAAGAGCCGCTGCGGAAAGATGGCAGAAGTGCCGAAGAGATACGAAGAAATTTAGAAGTACTTATGAACATTGGCTAGTGCAAAATGTTGATTGGCCTAGTTTCGTCGTTTTTCGAGCCAATTCACCCACCGAACAATCAGTTGATTTAGACTGCCAAGAAACTTCAACATCATCAGTTGGAACAATGACCACAACAAAACGGAAGCCATTCGAAGATCTGGGAACCAAGCAGAAGAAGAAAAGATTAAGTGAACTACAATTCGAAGACGCTGATGAATTGGCATATGCTGCAGCAGAATGTTTTAAACAGGATGGCCGTGATGATATTGCAGCAGTAATCGAATTTATGCTCAAGAACCCAGAAGCAGCATCTACATTAAGAGAAAAAATCACAACTATGACGAAGAAACCAGACTGTTCTACGATATATACACATGAAAAGGCACTAAATCTTTTCATTGCAATGAAAATGTCTAAATGGCAATATACAACTATGCGAGAGAGTGCTATTCGAGAAGGTGCAGACAATATGTATCCATCTTACTACAGTGTACAAAAAGCTAAATTAGTTTGCTATCCCCCCAAAGAATTAATAACTATAACAGACGATTCAGCGAAAATAAAACTGCAGGGGTTGTTGGATACTACAGTTAGAAGAATTCTAGATAGTATACCCGAGGATGTAGAAGATAAGCAGATGATACTTGTTTCGAAATGGGGATTTGATGGTGCTTCGAGCCAGAGCAGATACAAGCAAAAAATTTGTGACAGTGAGCAAGACGATTCCAGTGTTTTTATGACTACCCTAGTACCTTTAAAATTAACTTCAGGAAATGATACAGTATGGACAAATCCCAAGCCTTGTTCAGCGTCGTCACAGTATAATAAAGAGTACTAACGTACAGTATGGACACTCCCTGCCTCCCCCCGAAAGTGCCGCCCACCCGCGCTCGGTTACCTCGCAGTTACCGGCTGGCAGGGACGCGACGACGCGGTGCGCAGAGCGGAGGCCACGTATAATATTCAAATATTAAACAAATACTTTCGTAATGGGCGTGTGTTGTGCTGTGTATACGGTTGCTTAAGCTCTATAAACAACAAAAATAAAAGAAAGTTCTACAGATTCCTATTGGATGAATCAAGGCAAGTACATACCCAGTTATTTTCAAAGTGTTTTATGTTTTAGTAGAAAACCAACTTATGTTTAGTATTTTTTTGCCCTATCCGTTTTCGACCTAAACCTATCAGATCACACTGAAAACAACACAATATATAGGTATATGAACAAAAAATCATGTTATCAACTTACGTAATATTTTGGTGGCCTGAATTTCCTTACAAAAATTTAGTTACTTCGTTTATACTGATTCAAAATAGGAAACTATTTGTATAAATCGAGTTTAGATACCCACCTTACAGCGTAATATGATTCATATTTCTTCCTAATTCGCGCAATGAGTTTTTAGTAAATGAGGTTATCGTATTTGAACGCGGGCGGAATAAGAAATCGTAGTTTAACATTAGTTTAATTATAAGCACACAAAATTAATTCGACGCCGCTTATTACAAGGTCATCTCATATTGCTGCACATTGTGTTCCCGACTCGTGCGTTCAAAATGGCAGCAACCCTAGCATGTCTTATCTCACTCACACAAGCATGGTACGCGTTTACCTACACGAGCTTAGACTGTGTGCGAAGCAACGCGTTTATTTCATACATTTGATCTCCATTGTCCGAGGTGTGGCGTCGTATTGTCGTCCAATACAGTTTACGTTCATCAAGGAAAGCGAAGCCGTTGTACTTGCTCAAAAGGCGGCAATGGACAAGGAAATTGAAGATCTGCTACCAACGGAACACAAAACCAACACAGTGAAACATGAGCTGAAGATGACGATGTTAGACGGCAAAGTTTGCACTTACCTTTCAAAGGCCAGATCAAATGCAACCTGCAGTTTATGCTTAGCTAAACCCACAGAGATGAACCTCTTAGATAAAGTACTAACAAAACCTGTTGATACTGCTATGTACGAATATGGGTTGTCATCATTACACGCCCGAATCAATACAATGGAGTGCCTTCTTCACATTGCATATCGTCTGGATTTTAAGCAGTGGGCGGCGAAAGGTAACGAGTTGAAAGAGAAGATGGCAGCACGGAAGAAAATCATTCAAGATCGTTTTAAGGAAGAACTGAACCTCTTAATAGATGTGGTCAAACAGGGGTCAGGGACGACAAATGACGGAAACACAGCCAGAAAGTTTTTCCAGGACCCCAGTAAAACAGCAAGCATTACAGGACTGGACGAGGGACTGATTAGGAGATTTGCAGTAATCCTACAAGCAATTACCTCTGGAGAGGTTATAGATGTCAACAAATTTAGACAGTATGCCCAAGATACAGGAAAGAAATATGTAGAATTATATAAATGGTACCATATGTCCGCAACCGTACATAAGTTACTGGTGCATGGAGCGGACATTATCGTCCACAACTCAATTTTGCCGATTGGTAGCCTCTCAGAAGAAGCGTCTGAAGCCCGGAATAAAGACTTTAGAAGTTTGCTGAACAAAACGAAGAGACGAAGCTTATTCATTGAGACCCTGGACCTCCTAAATATTTCAGAACCTCCAACGGACATTATGGACGCTTCAAATATAGACTCTGATCCTGAATTCGACGATACAATAAATGACGCAGAAACCGAAGACATACATTATTAGATATAGTATTAAGTGTTTGGTCGTTTTAAAGGTTTTTTTGTTGTAAATATTTTTATTTTTATATAACATTATACATACATGACAAATCGAAGTGGCCTATTTGACTGGGCTTAAGATTGTCTTATGTTATTTTTACTTATACTTTAAGTAGTATTAGTTTTATAGTATTATTTTACATTTTTTGTTTCCAATATTATATTGTATCTATATTAGACTCCCACCATGCTCAAAATGTATCAAAAATTATTATTTGTAAATATATTATATCAAAACCCAAAGGTTTTTTGTCCATATTTTAGCGCTATTTTGCAATACTAGTACATACCACCATATTTTTCCCAAAAAAAAAATAAAAAAAAATTGTAACTGCATATTATTTCCCTTTAAATATTTGTTTAAATTATTTATAGTTAACTATATACCCACAATACGTTTTAAGTCTGATATGACGCCTAAAACACATTTTTTAATATTAAATTTCGTTTTCGATTTTTAAAAAAAAAAGTGCACCTGTCCGGGAAATTATGAGTACACCAAAAAATCATAAATAATTGATACTAAATTCATGCGGGAGGATATTACGGTTTTTTTTGCACTTTTAGAGATATTTAGTTTTTTCATGTTTGCTCCATACAAAATTTTCGTTAAAAAATTATTACTCCTCGGTTTATCGGCCAAATTTACCCATACTCATTATTTTACCTAAAAATCATGACTAGATTGAATTTCAATCAAAAAAACATACACTTAGAAAAATAAGTCCCTATTTCTATGGAGAGCCTGTTTTCGTCCCACAGTGCGCCTGCAGCGCGCAGGAGAACAGGTGACCGGCCTGCTGCACGTGTTCCTGCAGCGAGAGGAGGTGTGCCTGCAGTGCATCGAGCGGCAGCAGCTGATTCATATTCATTTATTCATAATGCCCAAATACGTTATATGTCAATTTTACAAAATGGTGTAAATTTACAAATTTGTCCTTCTCGGCCTTCACGAGGTTCTCGTCATGCGGAAGGTGATGTCGACGAACCCTGCCTGGCGCTTGGATCGATCTACCAACACGATATCAGGCTTATTGGCTACAATAGTCCTGTCCGTGATGATAGACCGATCCCAATATTAATAACTAGCTTAAAAAATATAGAAAAAATTGGTTAGACATATTGGGCCCATAAAGGCAGCTACTAGAAAACCGGGCGGTACCCGAAAATTGTCTTAGAGCTTCAAGTACGTTTTAGCATTTTAATAAATAAATAATAATAAATATTAAGGGACAATCTTACACAAATCGACCTAGTCCCAAACTAAGCAAAGCTTGTACTATGGGTACTAGACGACGATATACATAATATATAAATACATACATAGATAACATCCATGACCCAAGAACAAATATTTGCCCCGGCCGGGATTCGAACCCGGGACCGCCGACTCAGTAGGCAGGTGTCTACCAACCGAGCCAAACGCGTCGTCTTTTGAGTGCCAAAGAGGAAAATCACGCTTATCATAAATACTTACTGTTGTCAGCATGGAGTCAGGAATAGTTTTCCATCGAAGAGCAAGATGCCGAAAGTTTCTAAGTGATTTCAATCGTCATTTAGAATGATGTGGTGTTTCAGGTGCGACTGTCAACTGGTGCTGCTGCAAGTTCTCGTGTACGCGCTGAGGATATGTGCCGTCATGTTGAACAAATGTACCTCGTCTAACGGTTAGTATAGTTATAATTATACGAATGTAACCTCTCCTGCATGATTAGATTAGATTATTTATTTCACGATAAAAATTGCATTACAAATTTGCTTAATGTCAAAATTATACGAATTAATATCATGATCGTCAAAAATAAGGCAAGATTAATAATACGAGAAAATGTTTACAATGTCAAAATAAGTTTAAAATAAAAGGGAAAGTCAACAGGTAGATAAAATATAAATAAATGAATCTAGTATCTCCCAATAAGGATCGTCATCACACACTTAACATAATAATGAAATCAAAATGAAATGGTACATAGTTGTCATTTGTTATTGTGTTTGTGATACGGATGCAATTTTTTAAAGGTAACTAATATCGAACGCTCCTTTGCACACATGACCCGCATTTGCAAGAGCGTCATCTACTTAACTTTTATATTGACACGAAGGTGCCCGCAACTTCGTTCCGTATTTTTATTTCTTTAAGAATAAGAATAAGAATTATTTATTTTGCAAAACATAGGTACATAGGTGTCTTGTGAATGAATCAGGATTACTATTTTTTGCCGAAAAGCAAAATTAGAGAATGCAGCATGCAATACAAAATATAAGTAGTCGAAATTCATTAGTAGTCAATATTTATTAACATTAACATTATTGTCTAACAAAAAGTCTTGAGTAGAATAATACGCCTTTTTACTAAGATTTAACATCACTACATAGTATAAAACAAAGTCGCTTTCTCTGTCCCTATGTCCCTTTGTATGCTTAAATCTTTAAAACGTCGCAACGGATTTTGATGCGGTTTTTTTTAATAGATAGAGTGATTCAAGAGGAAGGTTTATATGTATAATGCATGCATAATTTATCAGCATTGCACCCGTGCGAAGCCGGGGCGGGTCGCTAGTTGTCGTATAAAAATACCGTCCTACCGTTTCGGCGTGATGACCAACAGATGGCGCCCAGGTGCTGCATCGCGCGTACTGTTAAGATTTTTCCTGTAATCATCACTACTCCTTTGTATGGAAAACTGATTTCTAATAGAATTTCATCTATCTCTATCTATCTATCAGTCACAGACGTCCACTGCTGAACATAGGCCTCCCCCATTTCATAATAGTATTTAAATATTTACAATGAAGTGAAAAAAATAAAAAAATGGATTGTTTAGGTAGGGTTCGAACTTGCGTCTCAAAAGGCTTTAGGGCCAACACGGGCGTCCTACCTATTGGACCACTGAATCTGATGAGAGAGCCATTGATTTTTTTTTCAACCAATTTCTTCTTGCATGCCTTAGGGTGGCATCGTAGTAATGGGTTCCGCGTCAGATTCAATCCTAACGGCTTTCCGGGCCAACACGGGCGTCCTACCTATTGGACCACTGAACTTGATGCGCGAGCCATTAAATTGTTCAACCGGTTCCTTCTCGTATGCCTTAGGACGCTTGGACGCCCGTGTTGGCCTGGAAAGTAGGAGACGCAAGTCGAAACCCTGTTTGAACGATTACATTTTTTTTTCGCTTCATTGTAAATATCTGGTTTACGCTAGCAGATGTTATTGCTTAAATAAAAATATTATAGTAAAGCCTGACCAGAAATATATGAGGATTGTCAAGAGGGCGCAATTTATAAGATTTATATGGCAACAGTTTTGCAACCAATCGCAACCCACTATAATGACATTAGTTGAAATACCTGTCAGTTCTACTATTTTAACCTCGTAATATCTTTAGTCGAATGCACTAAAGACACGCTTTATTTATAATCTTACGTTCACAACTGTTAATGGTTTTCGGCATTTTCTTTGGATAATTCAAAATATTTGTCTTTTAAAGAAACCATCACGAATGATATTGACATTGTTGACAAACCATCATAAAGTCATTGCCAGTGTAAGAAATTAGATCCGCAATATGGCGCACCCTCATATATTTCTGGTCAGGCTTTATATATACCTGCCTACTGAGCAGCGGTCCCGGGTTCGAATCCCGGCCAGGGCAAATCTGATGAACTCGAATATTTGTGCTTGGGTCATGGTTGTTCCTATGTATTTAAGTATATATTTATCTATATAAGTATATATATCGTCGTCTAGTACCCATAACACAAGCCTTCTTGAGCTTAATTTGGGACTAGATCGATTTTGTGTGAGGTTGTCTGATATTTATTTATTACTAGCTGTGCCCCGCGGTGTTACCCGCTCATCCCACGGGAACACTAAATTTTTTCGGGATGAAAAGTATCCTATGTCCTTTCCCGGGTCTCAAACTATCTCCATACCAAATTTCATCTAAGTCGGTTCAGCGGTTTAAGCGTGAAGAGGTAACAGACAGACAGACAGACAGACACACTTTCGCATTTATAATATTAGTATGGATTATTATTATTTATTATATATTTTTTTGATTCCAGCCAGCCGTCATTTAGAAAGTGCGTTGCTGGGCGTGTGCCGCGGCGGCGCTTGGGCGCTGCAGCGAGCGCTGGCGCGCGACGTGCAGCTGTGCGCCAGGCTCGCACATGCCGAAGGGGACGCGCTCGAGCTGCTCGACACTCTCAAGAGATACAAACACCCCGAGTTGTATGGTGAGCCTCTTAATTACCTACCTATTAGCCATCCCAATAGTATAGTACAAATTTTCTAAACTAAGCTCATCCACTTAAGAACTCAATACCATTGAGTGGTTAACCACAAACGCTGAGGGGGACGCGCTCGAGCTGCTCGACACTCTCAAGAGATACAAACACCCCGAGTTGTATGGTGAGCCTCTTAATTACCTCCCTATTTGTATTAGACGTCCCAATAGTATAGTACAAATTTTCTAAACTAAGCTCATCCACTTAAGAACTCAATACCATTGAGTGGTTAACCACAAACGCTGAGGGGGACGCCCTCGAGCTGCTCAACACTCTTGCAGTGCGTCAGGCATGTTCGCCGAGGCCCGAACGGATGGTTTCGCGGCTGTAATGAGAAAGAGATGTGCCTCACTTCTTTCTAGGTTACGCGACAGCCCCAACCGCATTTTGAGCGTGAATGCTGACCGATGGGACTGTCCAATGTTTGCCCGCTGGACGTCCCTGCATGTAAATATTTAATTCCTTATTTAAACTGTACTACTAACATAGAATAAGTATCATTGTTACTAATATTTTTTATGGGTCTATGACCTGAAATAAAAGTTTCTATTCTATTCTATTAGCCATCCCAATAGTATAGTACAAATTTTCTAAACTAAGCTCATCCACTTAAGAACTCAATACCATTGAGTCGTTAACCACAAACGCTGAGGGGGACGCGCTCGAGCTGCTCGACACTCTCAAGAGATACAAACACCCCGAGTTGTATGGTGAGCCTCTTAAGTACCTACCTATTAGCCATCCCAATAGTATAGTACAAATTTTCTAAACTAAGCTCATCCACTTAAGAACTCAATACCATTGAGTCGTTAACCACAAACGCTGAGGGGGACGCGCTCGAGCTGCTCGACACTCTCAAGAGATACAAACACCCCGAGTTGTATGGTGAGCCTCTTAAGTACCTACCTATTAGCCATCCCAATAGTATAGTACAAATTTTCTAAACTAAGCTCATCCACTTAAGAACTCAATACCATTGAGTCGTTAACCACAAACGCTGAGGGGGACGCGCTCGAGCTGCTCGACACTCTCAAGAGATACAAACACCCCGAGTTGTATGGTGAGCCTCTTAAGTACCTACCTATTAGCCATCCCAATAGTATAGTACAAATTTTCTAAACTAAGCTCATCCACTTAAGAACTCAATACCATTGAGTCGTTAACCACAAACGCTGAGGGGGACGCGCTCGAGCTGCTCGACACTCTCAAGAGATACAAACACCCCGAGTTGTATGGTGAGCCTCTTAAGTACCTACCTATTAGCCATCCCAATAGTATAGTACAAATTTTCTAAACTAAGCTCATCCACTTAAGAACTCAATACCATTGAGTCGTTAACCACAAACGCTGAGGGGGACGCGCTCGAGCTGCTCGACACTCTCAAGAGATACAAACACCCCGAGTTGTATGGTGAGCCTCTTAAGTACCTACCTATTAGCCATCCCAATAGTATAGTACAAATTTTCTAAACTAAGCTCATCCACTTAAGAACTCAATACCATTGAGTCGTTAACCACAAACGCTGAGGGGGACGCGCTCGAGCTGCTCGACACTCTCAAGAGATACAAACACCCCGAGTTGTATGGTGAGCCTCTTAAGTACCTACCTATTAGCCATCCCAATAGTATAGTACAAATTTTCTAAACTAAGCTCATCCACTTAAGAACTCAATACCATTGAGTCGTTAACCACAAACGCTGAGGGGGACGCGCTCGAGCTGCTCGACACTCTCAAGAGATACAAACACCCCGAGTTGTATGGTGAGCCTCTTAAGTACCTACCTATTAGCCATCCCAATAGTATAGTACAAATTTTCTAAACTAAGCTCATCCACTTAAGAACTCAATACCATTGAGTCGTTAACCACAAACGCTGAGGGGGACGCGCTCGAGCTGCTCGACACTCTCAAGAGATACAAACACCCCGAGTTGTATGGTGAGCCTCTTAAGTACCTACCTATTAGCCATCCCAATAGTATAGTACAAATTTTCTAAACTAAGCTCATCCACTTAAGAACTCAATACCATTGAGTCGTTAACCACAAACGCTGAGGGGGACGCGCTCGAGCTGCTCGACACTCTCAAGAGATACAAACACCCCGAGTTGTATGGTGAGCCTCTTAAGTACCTACCTATTAGCCATCCCAATAGTATAGTACAAATTTTCTAAACTAAGCTCATCCACTTAAGAACTCAATACCATTGAGTCGTTAACCACAAACGCTGAGGGGGACGCGCTCGAGCTGCTCGACACTCTCAAGAGATACAAACACCCCGAGTTGTATGGTGAGCCTCTTAAGTACCTACCTATTAGCCATCCCAATAGTATAGTACAAATTTTCTAAACTAAGCTCATCCACTTAAGAACTCAATACCATTGAGTCGTTAACCACAAACGCTGAGGGGGACGCGCTCGAGCTGCTCGACACTCTCAAGAGATACAAACACCCCGAGTTGTATGGTGAGCCTCTTAAGTACCTACCTATTAGCCATCCCAATAGTATAGTACAAATTTTCTAAACTAAGCTCATCCACTTAAGAACTCAATACCATTGAGTCGTTAACCACAAACGCTGAGGGGGACGCGCTCGAGCTGCTCGACACTCTCAAGCGATACAAACACCCCGAGTTGTATGGTGAGCCTCTTAAGTACCTCCCTCTTTGTATTAGCCATCCCAATAGTATAGTCAGGCTCGCACATGCCGAAGGGGACGCGCTCGAGCTGCTCGACACTCTCAAGCGATACAAACACCCCGAGTTGTATGGTGAGCCTCTTAAGTACCTCCCTCTTTGTATTAGCCATCCCAATAGTATAGTCAGGCTCGCACATGCCGAAGGGGACGCGCTCGAGCTGCTCGACACTCTCAAGCGATACAAACACCCCGAGTTGTATGGTGAGCCTCTTAAGTACCTCCCTCTTTGTATTAGCCATCCCAATAGTATAGTCAGGCTCGCACATGCCGAAGGGGACGCGCTCGAGCTGCTCGACACTCTCAAGCGATACAAACACCCCGAGTTGTATGGTGAGCCTCTTGAGTACCTACCTCTTTGTATTAGCCATCCCAATAGTATAGCCAGGCTCGCACATGCCGAAGGGGACGCGCTCGAGCTGCTCGACACTCTCAAGCGATACAAACACCCCGAGTTGTATGGTGAGCCTCTTGAGTACCTACCTCTTTGTATTAGCCATCCCAATAGTATAGTACAAATTTTCTAAACTAAGCTCATCCACTTAAGACCTGCAGCTGTGCGCCAGGCTCGCACACGCTGAGGGGGACGCGCTCGAGCTGCTCGACACTCTCAAGCGATACAAACACCCCGAGTTGTATGGTGAGCCTCTTAATTACCTCCCTATTTGTATTAGCCGCGGCGTTGCAGTGCGTCAGGCATGTTCGCCGAGGCCCGAACGGATGGTTTCGCGGCTGTAATGAGAAAGAGATGTGCCTCACTTCTTTCTAGGTTACGCGACAGCCCCAACCGCATTTTGAGCGTGAATGCTGACCGATGGGACTGTCCAATGTTTGCCCGCTGGACGTCCCTGCATGTAAATATTTAATTCCTTAGGTATTTAAACTGTACTACTAACATAGAATAAGTATCATTGTTACTAATATTTTTTATGGGTCTATGACCTGAAATAAAAGTTTCTATTCTATTCTATTAGCCATCCCAATAGTATAGTACAAATTTTCTAAACTAAGCTCATCCACTTAAGAACTCAATACCATTGAGTGGTTAACCACAAACGCTGAGGGGGACGCGCTCGAGCTGCTCGACACTCTCAAGAGATACAAACACCCCGAGTTGTATGGTGAGCCTCTTAAGTACCTCCCTATATGTATTAGACGTCCCAATAGTATAGTACAAATTTTCTAAACTAAGCTCATCCACTTAAGAACTCAATACCATTGAGTGGTTAACCACGAATTAAAACAACGAGCTCGTAGTAAAAGCGGATTGTAACCACCTTGAGAGGTTAATATAGATTATTATTATTATTAAGAGCCAATATTGTCCCTCCCTCCCTCTCATTCGTTAATATAGATTATCGACTCTATTTCCTTGGACATTAGACTACAAAATACACTAACAGAGTATTGGTGATCATAACTTTTTGGAATTTTACAACCGCCCGACTCTCAACAAGAACGTCCTCTCTAAGAAAAGGACTATGAACTCTCATCATCAACCATTTTAAACCTACTCAACAAGGAATAAGGGTGAAAAATCAATATCCACGCAATATACCCTTTTTTTGCAAGTAACTGGTTGGCGGTTACGAGAACAAAAGCAGATAGGATTGTATTAGACACAATGCCATTGTAAATGCAGGTAAGTGGATGAGCTTAGTTTAGATAATTTCTACTATAACGTCGCCAGCCCAAGAACCATTTACTAAACGGTGGCCGCCGTGTTGATACTTTATTGTTCTGCCGTACCATATCGTTGGTACGCGCGGGTCGCCTTACATGCTCCGTCTAGTGGGGGTTGTCTGTGCTGTGACTTAACGGAACTAGGAAATACAAACGTATACGCAACCACCTCCCTTTTTAGGGTTCCGTACCCAAAAGGTAAAAACGGGACCCTATTACTGAGACTTCGCTGTCCGTCCGTCCGTCCGTCCGTCCGTCCGTCCGTCCGTCCGTCCGTCCGTCCGTCCGTCCGTCTGTCACCAGGCTCTCAACAACGGTGATAGCTAGACAGTTGAAATTTTCACAGATGATGTATTTCTATTGCCGCTATAACAACAAATACTAAAAATAAAATAAAATAAATATTTAAGGGGGGCTCCCATACAACAAACTTGTTATAGATTATATATATGTATAGGTACGGAACCCTTCATGCGCGAGTCGGGCTCGCACTTGCCCAATTTTTCAAATCTGTTTACAAAAATCTTATCAATGGAATACTGTATTGTTACAGAGAACATGTTGCTAGAGCTGGCGGGAACGTTCCAGTGCGTGGCGGAGGACGCGCCGCCATCTTACCATAGACAAGCGTGGGTCAAGAGCTTCGCGGCGTTCTCTATGGCCGACTGACTCGGAGTCGATGTGCCTATTTATTGTTGTAAATATTGTACAGATTAAACTATATTAGTACCTGATAGGTTTTATCAATTCCAACAAACTAATGACAACTAATAACAATGTATTTACAACAGACTTCAATCATCTTACGGCAAAAATACGGAGAACATTCGTAGTTACCAAGTTTTTCTGATTTTGTATAACTGTTCACTAGACTGTAATGTCTGTATACTTGTATGTATTTGACGGACAATAATGAATGGTAAAATAATTAGATTAATGCGTTGAGAATTAGTTGATTATTTGTAACTACAGTCACCGTCAAAGTAACTAATCAAATTGTATCGTTACTTTATTACAATGAAGTTCTAAAGTTTAGATACTTTTAACGAGAGTACCACAATATTTACGAGGGTAAAATAAGAGGTCGTTATTTTTATTGATTACAAATAAAATTATCTCTATGAATTAATTTATTTTATTTTCAATAATAAATATGTAAGTTTCATAGATTTTTACACAGCGAATCTTTTATATCTAGGAATGCAATAGAAAATACTTAAAATCACTTCATGGAACAGTATACACACGTCTAGACTCTCTATAAACTATGTATTTGAATAAACGATGTTCTTCTGACAGGTCAACATTGATTGTGCAAGCTAATCTGTACTTCTTATAATACAAATTATGACGATAAAATTTGTTTAATACTAGGCACAACTGTACAAAATCGAAGGACACGAAAGCGGCCAAAATCGTGAGCGAGCCAACATATTGTGACCTCAGATATCGAACAGTTGTTACTAGACTGGGACAGAATCCCGGACGACCCTAGTCAATTTCGTCCTTACTTTAAAAAAAACAGTATATTATTCAATCAATCAAAGGCCTTTCAGTCGTTTACAGACTATTCAACCAGTGTTATGTAGGAAAACCACGCTTTTCGTGGCCATACAAGCCAATAAGAGAACGGCACTTGCGACCACAGGCTTGGCAGATGTAAGACTGGCCTGCGCGCGGTGAGGGTCGAGCTGATGTCTTTGTATCTTATTATGCTCTAACTTAAATCGCAGTAACTATATATACGTGACGGGTATGTACTAATGGTTTTTTTTACCAAGGTTGGCTGTAGAAACAAGTTATTTTTAAAGTAGTGACGGTTTGTACCTTACTTTTACCCTATTATAGTTCTGACTTAGTGCAAAATTGGATCTAATATAATTTACAATCACGGGGCGACAGTAGACGACGCCACCGGCACCACAGAAGCGCTCGGGACATGGAAAAAGTACAGCATGAAACCTGTTGCCAACAAAAAGTGGAATCCAATAATAGAGCTTATGAGAAGCAGGTAATACTTTGATTTCTTCAAAGCTGGCATCAGCCAGAAGATAAGTACTGCCCCGGAGACCAGGGCGGCCATGAGCACGAAGAGCCACTGCAGCCAGGAGACCTGGATGGTCCACAGGATGGCCACCGGGATGTAGATGGACAGCGAGTAGCCATACAAGCAGAAGAGGGACATCATTGTTGGTGTTGATGACGTCTGGAAAGAGAAAAGAGGTGTTATATTTTTTGGTGTTGTGAAGTGGCATAACTCCCAATAGATAGATGTTGATTAAAACTGTTTTTTTTTTATGGATTTTTATTCATATGTGTTCTAGATAGGAAAGGATTAGATTAGTAGGAAAACGCAGCGTAGGGCGGCACCTGAGGTGAATGGATGACCTTGTCACTACTTTCTTATTTAATAATTACTTAATGTTTTTTTATAATAATTTGTATTGTGAAATTTAATAGAATTTTTATAATGTATTGACTTGTAAAATGTTGACATTTTATTAATAAATGAGTATGAGTATCGCCAATGCCTTGTTCTCCGGGGCACTTCAATGCATCCACTACGCAAATCTGTGCGGCCACGCATTTGTAACCCCTTTGGTGTTGCAGGTATCAATGGGCATTGCTTGTTTGCCTCCTATATCAACGGTCGGCAACAGGCGGACCGCGGTCCGTTTGCGGACCGCGAAAGGTTGAATCTCGGACCGCCAAATATTGTAATGTATTGTATGTCAAGTATAAATAAATACGATATATTGGTTAACCAATCTAACTTAGTACCTACCTATTCTAATATAATTCAAGCATTATCCGGACCCTACCTAAAAGTACTTGCCGACCCCTGTCCTATATCATAAAAAATTGGGCAAGTGCGAATCCGACTCGCGCATGAAGGGTTCCGTACCATAATCTATAACAAGTTTGTTGTATGGAAGCCCCCCTTAAATATTTATTTTAATTTATTTTTAGTAATTTGTTGTTATAGCGGCAATAGAAATACATCATCTGTGAAAATTTCAACTGTCTAGCTATCACCGTTCTTGAGATACAGCCTGGTGACAGACGGACGGACGGACAGCGAAGTCTCAGTAATAGGGTCCCGTTTTTACCCTTTGAGTACGGAACCCTAAAAAAAGATAGCATATGCCCCATATACTACGCTTACCTGCGTCTCGATCTCATCCTGTGCGTCCTGCTGCACAGTCCACTTCAACGCTGCCCAAAGTGCAACAGGTACGAGCCACACATAGCAGAAGATGGCAGTAGCAGCATATGAGACTAGATGGAAGTCGTAGCGCCAGTGCACCGCCTTGTTGGCTGACTGGAGGTAGCTGGAGATGTTGCCACTCACCGCGATTGTGAAGATCTGCAAACATTTGATTACACAATAATTAGTGTGCGTGTGGATTGAGTGAGCACCCTTCAAAAATGAAAAAAAATGTGCTGATCATTTAGTAAAAGTTCTAAAACAATTGTAAAACTAATTGATGAATTTGTAAAACGATAAATAAAAATAATACATTCATTAACGTATGCTCACTCAGTTCTCACAAACACCAACGAAATCTGTGAATGTGTTTATTTAACATATAATATTTATATCCTAATTTTTAGTAAAAATGTGTATAATTTAGTAAAACTCATAAGGGAATTTGTAAAATACAAAACAAACCGCTAACGTGACAGATTTTTGGATAATAAATGTTTGTAAGTGCTAACTCAGTCCACACATTATTCGTAAGTTAAAAATGTAAATATCTTAAGATTTTTAGTATCTAGGAAAGTACAAAGTAGTTCAACTTTTAGTAAAAAAAAATACTAAATATCCACCATCTAAAATGTCATATTCGTTGTCTGCTTTTAAAGATATTCAAATTTCATTTTAAAATACAATCTAAGATACAGTCCACATTTTAGATTGTATTTTAAGAAGTGGAGTGTGGTTTCCTCCCCAGCTGTTATAACCTGTATACTCTACATTTTGCCACCTGCACCATGCATCTGCACTGTCAATGTGTCAAAGTTTTAATTGCATTGGGCAGTATAATGATCACATCATTAGAGTCAGACCCAAAATTTTGTTAAATTATATCTTTTGGTAAAATCGATAATTTACAGTGAATTATTTGCTGACTTTTTTGCAATGTGTGTAAGAAAGAATTTGTAGTTTGTATTGTGGTGTTTTACTCACCAAAGTAACAGAAATCCATATTGGCCCATACAAGTCAGGTTTTCCCTTGATCCTCTCATCAAAGTAGTTGCGGGACACCTTCTGTGGCACCACTGAGGATATGATCCTCTCCACCACCTCATTAGTGTGCACATCAAAGTATTTCTGATAATACTCTAGAGTCCAGAAGTTGTGGTTTGCTGTAATAACATGAAATGTGTTATTATTTTATGGCTGTGATGAAACTTCATTGACCCCTCATATGCAATGTCAAAAAATGTGTCAAAATGAAATTGAATGATACTGATAACCCCTTGTATGCTTAAACATGGATCCGTAAGTTTTAGTAAGTAAACTTTCAGTAAGTTTCAAGTTGATTTGCAAATTTTTTACATTGCATACGAGTATGCATTCTCCACGAATCTGGGCCTGATGATATAAGGAGTATAACTGGCAAATCTGAATAGTTGAGCTAATGGCTGAAAATGAACTGTCCCCAGTTCAAAAAAAATCGATATATAAGGCGAATATAATATAAATTCATTTAGTTCATGTCTTTTCTCTATAATTCCTCAATAATTGATCTGATTGTATAGAATATACTTGAAAAAAATCATATGTATATCCAACAATACTAATATCTTAACATTCAGGGTTTAGTTCATAGATATTTTGTTGGGTACGATTAGCTTAAAAATCAAATGTAAATGGAGTGTTTACTTTGTGGTGCTGCCTGTGGTTCTTCATCAGTCATTTTTGGTTCCTCATACGTGTAGTTTGGGTTCGACATCGAGCTAGTGTATTGATGTGATTGTACTGCCTCGACTTCTAATCGTGCACTCCTATCGTTGTGCTCAGGTGAGTAATCTTGAAAGTCTAACAGTTCTCCAGTCCTTATCGACGACATTCTTTGAAATATTCGTCACGCTTCGTAAATAAAATTAAACATACAAACGTATTACAATTAACATGACATGACGGGAAAACGCACGGAAAACGTCATAGCGCGCATGTGTCATTTCGGCATGTTTCAGCTATGGTCAAAAACGTTTCAATTCGGAACATGATCAAACTTATGGCATTATAAGAAAATGGTCAGTATTATAATAATTTGTTATTTTAAAAATAAAATCATAGTGATGTCTATTTGCAGTCGAAGAAAATCGATAGATACTTATTGGAAACAGTTTTAACTTCGTTTTTATAACCATCTTTGGATTTCCAGTTATCCCAGTACCAAAATTGGTTGAAATTTGTCCAGCCATTTAGATGTCACGAGATGACAACGATTTTTTTACTAACTGATGGCGCTATGCTGCTGGACACACTGACACACACTGCTGCATCGGGCTGTTAAGATTTTCCCTGAAATAATTACCCCTTTTCCATCACATAAATTAATAGATCTCTACTTTAACTGACCAAGCGAGCAAAACGGTTCTGTTTTAGGTTTGCCAACCATTATTACACATATATATAGCGCGGGGCCGAGACCGAGACGATGGTGCGCAGCGACTGTGACGCGCACGCAGCCTTTTCTTATTGCTCTCCGATACAAGACCATACCATGCGGCGGCCGCGTAGGTCAGGTAGGTCTTGTAGATCCCAAGCTTCGTGCGCAAGGGAAGGTTGCTATAACCAGACATCGGATATTCAGATGCTTTTATACCTACACTTTGACGCCGATGTCGATGTTGAGTTGTATGGAGGTGGACCCAATTTAATAAAATTATTACGTAACGCACGTTAATTAAATAACATTTAGTCGATCTATACATTTAAAGTACCTTCAATTAGTTAATTTTATAACTTAATAGTATGTTTGAATGCAGTTAGCCTAATTAGTTAATGGAGAACCCCTGGGATTCATTAAATTAATTCGAGTCCATCTCCATACGACTCCAGTAACTTCAGCGCCGACACCAAATTATAGGTATAAAAGCATCCGAATATCCGATGCCTGGATATAACAAAAAAAATAAAGACCATTTTTTTATAGAAATAATATAATATAGGCAAATTTAAGATAATAGTGTTAAAATGTATATGTATATTACCTATGTATGATGATATAAGTCTTATTGCCAGAAAAGGTTTCTGACTGAATTCGGGTGGATATTTAACTTACTTTACTTACGTATAGGCGGCTTTGTTTGAGGTATTAGTGAGAAAGCAATATGATTTTGTCAACTTTAGGTAAATACCCACCCGAATTTCCGATCCCTGAACATAAGCCACATTTTTTTAGTCATAAGATCAGCAATAAAATAACAAATATTTATCTACTGGTCGCCTATTGTTATGTTATTTTAAAATCTGGTGAGAGTACTGGCGTGGCATTTTATTAGTACTTAGAAGTCACTTACGACAATACAAAAAAACCACGTTCTACATTTTGACATCCATTGCAAACGTGTGACTTTGAATACATGTAATTTAATAGTAGCTACAAGGTAGTAAATACTCATAGTAACTAGTACTAGTAAACTCATACTACTTCATAAATTGTAAAAACTAATTAGGTACTGGTGAACGATGCTGGTCTTGCCGGAGCGAGCGAAGCGAACGAAGCGTGTCAGTTTCAGCTTCGAAGAAAATTCTTTCGTATGTCCGTTTGACCAGATTTCTGGCGGTTCTAGCCTACAGGTCGGTCGATCAAACGCGATTAAATCCCGTTTTGTTACAATAATGTGTGAAAATCATGTAACTTTAAATTAACATAGGTTGTAATAAATTGGTATATCCTGATTCCGGATGTTCGAATGTGCAGATGTCCGGCTATTATCGCCTACAGTTCACATTACTCAACCCATTCTTGAGAAATATTGTGAGCAGATTGGACATGTTACATTATATTTAACGTACCGTAAGGATATTTGGAACAATTTTTAAACTAATATTATATTCTCATTAGTCGAATCGGAAAAAAATGTCTTTATACATCTAAAATGTGAAAATGTAATCCCTTCGTTTATGGATGGTTTATGGTAATATTTTAAACGAATATAACAGCCAGTTATCGATAACTAAGTTTTTTTTCTCACCACTACATACGCCGTCAGAACAGAAATGTGTTGTGGTGTGGGAGCCATGTGGGAGCTACGGGGGCAGGGAGTGGGGGGGTCCATGCCAATTCTCTGTCGACTCGACTCGACGCCATCTTGTTTCTGTACAACGAGACGAGCAATCCAGTGAAGCGAACGTCTCATTAGTAGCTATTTTTACAAAGCACTGCTACGTGATCAAAGTTTTCTAAAATGTGTTCGGATTCGTACGTGAGGTGATTGCCTTCAAACTACAGTTTATCATTAACAGTTGCGTGTTATCGGTGTTAATGTAAGTTTGCTACGTGTTGCCTTGTACTATCTCGCCATATTGAAATATCGCGACATACGTAACAACCAGCTAAGCTTCAGTATTCTGTGCTTTACAGTGATGTGCAGTTGAAGATTGTGGTATGCTGAGAGCGGCGACAAGTGTCGTGCAGCAAGATGTCGAAGGAAATCGCGGAGGAATACGCGTCGAGTCTGTCGGACCTGACGGTCAACAGCAAGCCGCTGATCAACATGCTGACGATCCTGGCCGAGGAGAACATCGACCACGCGGGGGTTATCGTTGATACCGTCGAGAAGCACTTGGAGAAGGTGAATTTGCATTTTTAAAGTTAGGCGATGGGCATTCGCGGAAATTATGTCACGTGATGGGGAAAGTGACGCATGTACGGGTGCGTGCTTTACGTGTTGATGCGACAGAGCCGACCTCGATTGTACCGGTCCGCGCTCCAAACGGGTATCTCCAAATTATCAGAACTAACCAGAATTAGAAACGCATTTAACCTTTGTTGTTGGACAAGCCGCGTTAATTTCCTTCTTATCACGATCACTCGCAAGGTCGCATAATGCTAAAACAATACCGTTTACCAGATAACATCTTTGCCTAGTCTTGAGGTTGAGAGCCAGATAAGATTAAATGTTGCCAAATATTAAAGTTGTTTTAACATAAGTGATACAATTTAAAAGTATTATTTCATAATAATTTGTAAGGAACCTGTTACAATTAATTTCGACATTTGATTGCTCAATATTACATCGGAGATACCTGTTTCATAGTACTATTTCCATATGTGATCTGTGCCACTTGCATATTGCTCGGCATTTTCATAAACTCGCTGACTTCATTTCAGTTGTGTATGAAAACATTATTCAAATAAAGGTTTTTATAAAACTGAGTTCGTCCTTATTTATTTTACTAAGTGCCAATATTAAAAGGGTTTCTAAAGCAAATGTTTTGTATTATTCCTACCCATACTGCTATTAATAATTTCGTAGTTAAATCTACACATTTGGAAGACAAGGAGGCAGCCTCAGACGAACCAAAGGCACTGGTTTGCCAGGTGGGCTGGGTCTAGAAGTTTTGTTTCCTCCGTACAGGTCCAAGCGGACATCAAGCTGCCAGTGCTCTATTTAGTAGATTCCATCATCAAGAATGTGGGCGGCGCCTACGTGCAGAAGTTCTCTCAGATCATTGTTAACATGTTCACTAGGACCTTCAAGCAGGTAAATATACCGTTTCTGTATTCTTTGATCCTATTCTGTATGTCTTTAATGACATTCTTATCTTCTTCAAATTTCTTTTTTAATAGACATAGAGGATAGGATTTATCTGTTTGTTATTATTTATTTATTCAGTGCTATTTGGATAGTTTAACATTTGATGTTTCCGCAGGTGGATGAGAAAGTGAGATCGCAGATGTTCAAGTTGCGAGAGACGTGGCACGATGTGTTCCCGGCCACGAAGCTGTACCAGCTGGATGTGAAAGTGAACTTGATTGACCCGGCGTGGCCCATCCAGGCCCAGCCACACCAGTCTAACATCCATGTAAATCCAAATTTTCTGAAAAAGGTGTTTTTTAGTTGTTTCCGTTTTGATCTAGCTTTAGTGCAGATATAGTGAATAGTGTTTTGCTTTTGTAATATAAGGGATGAGCGCATATTAATGTTACTATCACAATCATTTTACTGAAAATGATTGAGAAAGTAAGTTAAATATGGTTTGGACCAATAACATGATTGGAAAACATTATTTACTGTATCTGTGATTAGTTTTATCACTAGTAAGTATGTATGTATGCATCTTGATATTGCAAATCATACATGCCACATGCATAGTTTATTTTTCTACAGATGAAAAATTATTTACAAGTAAGAAGGTAGCAGTAGTCAACATCTCCATTATGCCTCAAATTCATTTTGCTCATCTATATTAACATAGAACTTGGACATTTGTCTAAATGTTTCACCATAGCCTAAAAAGCACAAGCATATGGAAGTTTGAAAACCTGCTCACTTGTAATATTTGTGGATTGCTTCCACATCTCCAAGGCATTTATTAACAACCATTTTCTCTTATCCAATTCAGGATATAATTAAGTCTTGTCGCGAAAATCCAATATAAAAGCATAGTAGTGAAATGAATGCGACTCTAAACTGTCTGGTCCTTCCACAGCCCGCAGCGGCGGCGAGCTCTGCGCCGGCGGTGCCCTCCCCCGAGGAGGAGGAGAAAATGAAACTAATCCTTGCCAAGAAAGAGCAGGAGCTGCTCATGCTGCAGCGGAAGAAGATTGAGATTGAGCTCGAGAAGACGAGACGCGCGCTTGGGATTGCTGCTGCCACTAATACTAAGGTATGTCTTATTGGATTAACTCAAGATATGTCACTTCATGATGAGCATTTCTAAATCAGCTACATTTCCACCAACTTTCGTGTCTGTTATGAATGTTATGATTATCATTAGACTTGGTAATAATTTATACGCGATAACTGAGTGGGTTCCTTTTTCGCCATACTCTTTTAGTTAATAGCGGTAATGGTATAATTATTGTATTAAGCGGTTTACACTCACGTGAAATTGTCAGGAACGGCCCGACATGTGACGAGTTTGCCGCGGCGGTGTACGGGCAGCCGTCTCTGATGAAGGGCTCCATACGAGTTCGAAACATGTCGGGCCGTTCCTGACAATTTCACGTGAGTGTAAACCGCTTAATACAATAATTAAATATGTCTTACGAAAGTTTTAATAAAATTAATGGTATAATTACTATTCGACAGGCGTAATTAGCCGTCCAAAGCTAACGGAGCATTTGGGATTAGGCCTAGGGGTTATGATTATCAGTGATAGACCTGGTATTATCTTGAAACCACGACTCGTGTATAACCCTGAGATGCATACGGTATCCAAAAACCTGCACTTTATTTCTGAAAGTATCCACTTTCCTTAATCAAATCTACGACAGACCTTGTAACTCAGTTTGGCAGTCTCAAAATAACGTTAAATATAAATTAAGTATACGTTAAGTCTCAAAATAACGATAAAGTCAATTTCGATTTATGTATTTAATTTTAAAATTGCAATGCGTATAGGTATATCAGCACTATTGCAACAAGTTTATCGCTAACAGACATCGGCCCGGGATTTTCTCTTTATAATATCCATAGACTATGCAGTGTATTATGAATCATAACATGTTTGTTTTGATTTGCGACTATTACACGGCCATTTTCCGTGTATTGTTGCCGTGAGATGTATAGACAAATATAATGAGTGATTTTATCTGCCGTGTGTTTGATAAATATTATACCATCCGTACAGGCCGGCCACCTTGAGAGTTAATAACTGTACTAAATTAACTAGTCTGTCTCTCCCAAGGTTTTGTAATTGAATTTCTACGTAATCGTTATTCTTTGCAACGAATGAGTGAATAAATAATAAAAATATATATTTATATGCAATTCTCTTTGGTCTCTATTTATGGCAGACTTTGCCTATTTATGAATCTTTATTGACTAATTTGCCTCATTTATTATATTAATATCCTCTAAATTACAATAATAAATAATAACCTTGCTATGTGATGGGATAAACCAATAAACATTGTAGTTTATAATAATAGTATGGCATGTATTTAACGCGGCGACAAATTAATCTGATTTAGGGATTTGTAAAAAATTAAAGGGGGTAGCAAAAATAATAAGTTGGCGACTAATTGCGGAGACTAATAAAGTAAAAAGTAGCAGCTAAGTAATCAATTTTCGGCTTTGTTTCAATATAAACTAGAATCGAGTTTTGGCGACTGAATTAACTAATTAAGCGGAAACATGACAGCGGATAAAAAGTTGAAAATGGCCTACTCTAATTGTTCAATGGAGATTGCATATAAAATAGATCAAGGTCATAAAAAAAATAAAAGGAGCGCTTTTTAGGGATATAAAAAAAAAAACAACCTAACCTAACCCGGCCGAGTCGGATCTTCTGCTAATATTAGTCGCCAAGTCATTATTTATAGTACCTCGCCTATGATTTTAGTAATCTTGTTTATTATTTCTGCTACCTTAAAGTAGCTGCCATTATTTGAAATTTAAAATATCCTTAGTTTAAAGCTCATTTAATATAAATGATTGCCAAAATATTTAATCGCTGACAAATTATTATTTTAGTTGCAAATAGTTTGCTGCTCTTTAATTTTTCTGTCGCCGCGAAAATAATAAGCCTAATAGTATTAGTATTGATTAAGTCAATCAATTTAACAGTTATAAATACTTCCATATACATTAGTTGTTAAGGCGACGGGTAATGCGATACTAGCGCCACTTTTGATTTTTTTCTTATACCTTCATAATCTGATATTTTTTTAGAAATAGCTGAAGTCTAGGAGCTAGCAGAACACCTTTAATATTTATTAAATCACTATATACAATTTGTTCACTGTAGTTTACCTTACAAAACTTGTTCACGTCAAAAGCGGCCACAATAGTTTTGGGAAAGTTTTTAGAGACAACTAAAGAACAAGAAATTGTGTATAATGATTTAATAAACACTAAAGGTGTTTTTCCAGCTCCTAATATCTTGCAATTACTGAAAATTGATCTGGTTTGGAAGATATAATACTAATTCGTAAGTGGCGCTAGTTTCGCATTACCCGTCCCCTTAATTGGACACCCAATCAGCTAAATAGTTTTTACAAACTTGTTTAATTAACATGGAACGAAATATTGCATTAGTGCAAATGTGTTGACACATATCTAAATCAAATAAATCGAATAAATTACTATAACCTGACAAGTTGCGGTTTAACCCTGTGATAATGGAAATTTCATATGACAAAACTGCATATTCACATGTCTAAAAAAATTGCTTAGTACTTCATTCTTTTTCTAAAATAAACTTTTTGTGCATCATTGTCGATAATTTTGGGTTTCCTCTTTTTCCCTGTTTACTCTTTGTTTACGTCACATAAGTGGCATCATCCCTTGTTAGTAAAATACATTAGTACCACTAAAAACCCACAATATGGCGAGGGCCGAAAAGCAACTTTTCTATACGTACCAAAAGAACAAGTTTTTCAGACTAGGAATAAACTTTACATTAGCTTACCACACATGTACGTTGGTTATGTGTATATACCTATCTACACAAATAACGATCCTTTATAATCGATTCTATTGCTTCAGCGTAGCCGAGCTATTTCCATTCGAAGGTGACTTTACCGTGTAATTTAATCGCTTTACGATGCTCTTAGTGATTAAATTGATTAGGTTCTAATCTGATGAAATGGTCAGCTTGGCCGCCGGATTTCTACGGATTTCTTCGCTTATGTTTATGATTATGACCGTGTTTATCCTGTTTAATTTTTACATAAGATGAACAGCGGGAACTCTAGTATCTCTGTTTTGGTTGACTGGTAGAGAATGCCATTAGGCAATAAGTCCGCCATTTGCACTGACTTTTTGTTTTGTGCAATATTTTTTAAATAAATAAATACCCATTTCTCTCATTGAAATCTGTTATTTTTCGTGAAATAAATGATTATAATATTTTTCTATAATAATCAGTTACCAGAGGGTGGTTTGTTTCTTACAATATCCTATGTATGAATCTGCCGTCTCTCAAAATACATATTCATATACTGAAATATGTTTCCTGCAATATCCATCTAGTAAGAAAGTGTTTCTCGTAATATCCAAATACTAACAAATCCACTTCTCGTATTATCCAAATACGATGACGTTTTTACGATATTTTGTAACTAAAATAAAGTTGGTAGTTCACCAACCTTAAAAATGGGTTTCAGATGTAAATTGCTTCAAACTAGTTAAATAGAGGTGTGTAATGATTAGCATAAAAACAATTAGCGAATTTTCATTATACATAAAACGAATATCATAATTTTAATCTATATAAATAATGATGTTACGTAAAAACAAAATGACAAAAAAAAAACTTAACTTACTACATAATGTTCGTTGACAAGCAACCAAACTTGCAAGTTGACATTCCCCGCTTCACGGGGCTTCTATTTCCGCTCTGAGGAACGCAAGGTACCTAACGAAAATACTCAGGGTAAACTAGAGAAGGTTTAACATTTTATTTTTGTATGCTAGTGGCTTCGCCCCTCGAACCCCCCTTCTGGGTGGCGTCGCCCCCCCCGTTCCACCACTTTTGTTTTGCTTATGCATACTACTGATTTTACCTCTAGCTACAATCTTGGTATCTTACGTAACTTGTAGGAAGTATTTCTTAATTATTACTCTCTTTAATACATCATGTAATAATTATTATGGCATCTGATTATTCTCTGAAATGTATTTATGAACTTAATTATATACGATGTATATTAATCCCTATGACCATTGATGACTAATGTTATAACTTATAATGATTATTGACCGTTTCGTTCAAATTATTTTTATTTTCATGATTTTTTTAAAATTAAGTATTGTGTAAGTAGTTGAATGAAATAATGCAGAAAGTTATTACGACTCTTGAATGCACCCGTTTTAATGGTATTTTCTATTTACGCCTCCGACATATACATCGCCTTAATATAAATATAACTGTTACGTTTATTATTTCGCAATCCATTGATCTTTAAGTCAACTTTATTTTACAAGTCACTTACAGAAACTTCTACATAAACGTGGTTCAGATTGATGAGTAGAATCTACGTTTGATTTATTGCTCTTATTACAAGCCACAGCTCGTATTACTAGTACAAGAAGATCAATTTTCTGTGGCAGTTTAGTACTAAGATTAAATTAGAGTTCTAGTAGTTCAAATCCTAACATTTTAACTATGGGAAATGCTTGTTTTACTGTAATGAAATAAATAGAGATTTTGTTTCTGTTGTATTCTCAAAACGGATATGTAGTAACAGTTTGTATCAGTGTGTGGTGTGTTTACAGTTGCCAGCCATCCCCGCCGCGGTGCCGAGCATGCCGGTGGCGCTCGTCAACCCGGTGCCGTCGCCCGCGCAAGTGCCCGACGCGACGCCGGTCTCCATCAAACAACGCCTGGGCCCGGTGAGTAGATATTCATTTCATCCGACGCGTTTATTTATGGTCTTACCTGATTCCGACCGCGCTCACGTCGGGGGAAAACGCCTGCCAGATTCGTGAAAGTGACGTTTTGTTGCAGCCCGTCCACAAGGTGCCCTCGGGCGCCCGCATCGCACCCGTCAGCGCGGCGCTCGCGGCCGCGCGCCGCGACCCGCGCCTCGCGCGCCGCAACCATCAGCCGCCGAAGCTGCCGCCGCCCGCGCTGCCCCAACCCTCTCCGGTCACGCTAGCGCAGCCCGCGCCCGCGCCCGTCGCCCCCATAGCGCCCAACGTCTTCGACATCAAACCTCTCGAGCGCGTCACCAAGCGCAAGAACGTCATCACCATCGACGTCCGCCCCGACGCGGGCCGCCCCGACCCGCGCCTCGACAAACGCGACAAACATCAGCTGCGTCGAGAAGCCCGCGAGGCTCGGGAGGCGCGACGCGAGGAGGAGCTCCGTCGCCGCCTCAAAAACGACAACAAACCGGTCGAGGAGGAGAAACCTATCAAATATACGGAGGTTGATATCGAAAAACTGCAGATCGCAGACGCAAAAAAGATCAGCAAGCTGCCCCCGATCCCGAAACTTAAGCGGGACGGCAAGGAGCGTGAGGACGCGAAGCGTGACCGTATCGCGGAGAAAAAGAAAAAGAAGCGCGACAACGCGAGCGGAAAGGAGAGCTCGGGGAGCTCCTCGCCGGAGAAGAAGGCGAGAACTAAGAGAGACAAACCTAAAGAACAGCGGCCGGAGCCCGAGGAGCCCGCGCCCGAGGTGGTCGCGTTCAAGGAGCTGCGTAACTACCATCCCGAGCGGTACATGCGCCGCAACCGCGCGCGCTCGCCCAGCGCCGAGCCGACGCCTCCAGTCGTACCCGAGACCCGAGTGGACTCCACAAGTAAGATATTCCATGTTAACCGATTGCGAGTGGGACTCTGCGCTGTGATACTAGCTTTAAGCGGGAGAAGTGTGCAAATAAAAGATTTTTCAACTCTTGGAGTATTCATATTACGTGTTTTACGCCGGCTCGTGTACCCTTTACTTGTAAGGTTTCTGTACGTTCCGAACGAGATTGCAGCCGATAGTTTTTTAAGTGTTGTGATTCAAGATCGATTTGTAACCGAGCTTTATATATTTATTGTATCTTATCTAATGCACAAACAAGATCGATCCACGCGTGTTCACGAGTGGCCAAGGTTAACGATGCACAACACTTTCACACGGGGCTGCAACTAAATCATTAATAATGTCCATGTGACTAACAACTTGGGTGTGTTCGGTTCTTGCAACTTCTCTCTAAACGAACGTAAATGATTTTGATGTGGGATAAAAATTGGTAAGAAAGTGACAAAACAATACCTTCGGAGCGTCGGCACACAGCAGGACAAGACTTCAATTGGAAGACAAACCAGCCACGTAACATCGGGGACGTTGGAGATGTCGGATTTAGATGACTTTCAACAATGGCTTAATATTGCTACAGTTGACTATTAAGGGATAAATTAGTACGGGCCACTTAGTGTCTCTTAGTCAATCTCAGTCAGTAGTAAAAGTTAAAAATCTTAAGAACTTCACGCTTTATGAAAATTGATTTTGCGATCCTTGTGACATTTCTAGTCCACCCACGATCATAGGAAATCAAATACTAGTATTTTCTTTCTTGCTAGTTGACTTTCTGAATATCTAAAAAAAAACTTGTAGTTGCGTGCTCTACGTGCTATATCAACATGCCGCAT
Source organism: Apotomis betuletana (assembly GCA_932273695.1). Lineage (NCBI taxonomy): Eukaryota > Metazoa > Arthropoda > Insecta > Lepidoptera > Tortricidae > Apotomis > Apotomis betuletana. The sequence continues at coordinate 22,149,133 of OW026312.1, forward strand.
AAGAACTAAATCAAGGTTCGCATCAAGTGTCTGTTATTTTTTCAACCTCGTAACTGTTCGCGTTTGAAACCCTCTCGTTCAGAGTAAAAAATAAACTAGTTTCCTGTGAGTTACGTTTGGGGATGAAAAAGTAAAAGACTGGTGTAAGCGAAGGGTCAAACCGAGCGCGTCATTTAATTTAAATTTGATTTGGACGCAGACCCATAAATTGTATCACCTGTTTACGAAGGCGGTCTAATTTTAATTCATTAACATTTATTTAGTCATACATTTACAGTACAAGTACAGTTAATATCAACGATTTGTATAAAATTTCACTATTGCCTTTGATATTACTAGCATCATAAATCGTAAAAAAACTTATTTGTAAGTTTCTGTGGTAAGTATTCTCTCTCAACAGAGTTCTGACATGTGTAGCGAAATTTTAGACATAATTTCAATATCCAAATCCTAGAACTGACGTTTTCCAAAATATCCAGATATGGACTCGCTTCCCGCAATATCCAAGTTCCGAAGACCGTTTCTGATAATATATAAAATCTTAATCTTTCTTCTATTATTATAACAAAACGGGACTTATCGCGTTCAAGAAGTGTTTATTTAATTACCTCGACGGTTCGACGCAAGGTATTTAGGAACGAATAAACACTATTTGACCGCGTTTAAAGTCCCGTTTTGTTATAAATGTGTGAAAATCGTGTAATACAATTTCTATTATTTTTTATTCAACAAAATACAAATTCTCCAAAATATCCAAAGCCATTTATTTTATTACAATTTTGGTCTGTTTTTAAATTGTGTGACATTTTGTAAATGGGTTTAGAAAATGGATATTTTAGAAAATCTGTTTCATGTAAGAATTTGACGCATTGTGATGCTTATACAGGGAACAAGGGAACGAAAACCGTATAAGTATTTAAAAATATAAGTTTCTTTTTATAATCTAATTTTCATGAAAAACAATCTGAAATTGGGGCAACGAACTAACCAAATCAAAGTAGATAAAAACCGATACTTCAAAAAGACCAATCGGGATATGTATCAAATCAAATTCTGTTTCGTCACCGGAGAAATGCAAATTCGTCGATTAAGTTTTTGGGGTTGATTGTTGAGTTATTAGTTTATTTTTTTTATATTTCAACATTATACATATTCCAAGATCCATTTACACCATAGTAATCAGGCGCGCAGACAAAGGGAAAGGGAAATTAACGTCTTGAACGCCACAGTCGGTTGTAGCCGAAAACTTTTGCATGAATGTCATGTTAAATCTTTTTAGAACAAGCGCTACGTCGTGATGTGCCTCTATACAGTGCAGTGCGTCTGATTTTTGCCTGGAGTCTCAGGATTTTTTTCTGTCAGTGGGGTGGGGGGCTTAAAATATTAGTTACCTACTTTATTTCCTGAGTCGGGGTCGCCGGCGCCTGATTACTGCGTTCGGAACTCCGCGATCGTTTGCTACCGCACCGTGTTTTAATGATCATTTTTATTTTATATTTAAGGGTGCTCCTCACCGAGCATTCGCCGCTAAATATTATATGAAAATCTCATTTGTTTTTAGTTAAAGCACCCTAGTAGATGAATTATTTGGTACGAGTAATGTTTTTATACTAACAGTTTGTCGTAACTAGAAGACATAATAACTAGATATTTTTATTTTGTCTTTTTGCTTATTGTATTAGTATACCTACATATTACTCGCATTAATAAAAATAAATAGTAAGTAAATCCTCGATTCAGCGCTTCTTAGGTGATGTGTTGATGTTTCTTTTTTCTTTACAATACAATTTATGTAACACTGCGCTAATTTTACTCCGTGGAACAACCTACTAGGTGAGTGGTATTTTGAAAAACAGTTGTAATTGGGGAAACAATTTTTTTTCTAACGGTTCTACGTTTTTGGGGTTTTAAATGCTGGATCAATCATCATTTTATCATATTATGATTCCATTAGAAAGCCAGTACAATAGTAGTTTTATTTTATTATTAAAAATACACGGTTTTTACGCTATAGAATTATATTGTGCATTATTCTTATAGCAGTGGATATTTAATTTTATTGGAGGTCAAATTTTGGTACTTGTTATTATGTTTCGTAAATGGTTATATATGTGAAGTTTTCAATTTGGATTAAGTAAATTCTAATTGAAAACTTCTTTAGGTAACCACTTTAAATTCTAATTGGAAACTTCTTTAGGTAACTACTCAAGTCTTCGTGGGAAGATGTAATATTTTGAAGAAATTAGTTGCATGGAAAAGTGTGCCATTTGCAATTCAGTGACACTAGGATTACTTATCAACTTATGTTAAAATTATTTATTGAGGTTCGGTAGTTCGGAGAGATGTTGCAAGTAGGAACACAACTCGAACGCTGGGAAAATGTATTGGGCTATCGAAGTCTTCTCGTTCATGAAGGGGTAAGGCAGGCAATAAACTAGCTTGATTCATTTTTATACTGTAAACTACTGTACCTACTAACTGTGACTTACCCAGTTCTCCCCCATAGCCCTTCAATTGCTTCCATAACAAGAAACAATACTATAAGAATTAATGTGTTTCCGGTATTTTGAACAGTCTGGTAGTATTAAATCGCCATTAAAAAATATCAAACACCTTATTCCTTTACTTTTACATTTCGCGGTAAAACTCATCGTAAAATTAGCTGTCTGAAATAAATTATATTCCATTAAATTAATCGATAATTATAATGGTATTTTAATCTATAGTATTGAAACCAGTTATTTCATACTCATTATCCATAATAATATGTTCATTGATAGAACTATATTTTCTTCACCTTCGGCTCGTGTAACAAATGTCTGCGGTCTGAGATATTCTTAGTGTTTCTGCCATATATTGATTATAGTTGCTGGTATTATTATCCAAGTGTCCGAAATCACCGGGTTTTAATTTAAATAATTTAATTTATAGGTATTTAATTAAACGAACTTTTTCATTTCACGTTGTAACACAGCATTAAAACAAATAAGGAATCGCGTATCTATTAAATTAAATAAACAAAACTGTTAGTTTTAGAAAATACAAGAATTCTTTCTTAGGCATTTAGTTTTAGTTTTTTATTCAAACATTTTGCTATAGAATTCACATAAAAAAGGAGGTTCTTTGTCGACTTTATAATACCTATAAGTTCTAATATATGTTTAACGAGAACTATTTATCACATGGGGCCAATATCTTAGTATATTCAAGACCTAGATGGATTCCGTATAAAAATCACGTATTTCTACTAGTGTAGTCTGTTCAAAGTTATTTTATTTGCAAGAGTTATGATACATGCAGTGACGAATATTTCAAAATAACAACACAATTCATCATTGTAATGTAAATTTTACCTTCACCCTCTGTATTGTTTCCTTGAGATATAATAGCTTGACTAATCATATGAAACTAGTGGGGTATGACCATACAATAATGTCCCCAATCCAAAACTCCTTAATTTAAAAATACATTTTAAATGTTAGTTATTTGTATTAGAATTCGTGTTCTATTTCTATCACGTAATTTGATCAGAAAGAACATTTATATTGGCGACTAAAATATCACCCTGTATACTATAATAATACAGCCCTGCTACACTCGTCGATTATTGCCCTTAACTGGTTGGAATTAGCACTTCAATGAGAAGCTTGTGATAAAAGGCGACTCAAATTACATACTACTGCTTCAAGTTCAATGACCTAAGTCAATAACCGAGGTAATGTGTCGATACGACTGCGGAGTAACTACAGGTAACGGGGCATCCAATGAGTGGTATTCGAGAGGATGTCCTTAAAACTGCATAACAATGAAGCCCCATTTCCAGATTCGGAGTTAGTGGAGAGCAAAGACGTGGACCTGAGGGTGCTGCCCGCCGCCGAGCTCAAGCCGGCGCCGGTGGCCCAGAAGAGGTCCTCCACTGAGATGCTGGAGGGAAAGGCTAAGAAGAACAAAATTGATAAGTTTGACAGGTATGTTTTATTTATGATAGATAGTAGTGCCATCCCAAATGTCGATACCTGTCCAAAATGGCGATGAATCTACACTGGTACATTGCTTAAACCAGACAGTTTTGTGACGATTGACTGATAACTTTCTCATTATGCTTAACGAATTCATGTTACCTGGCCAAAATGGCGATGAATCTACACTGGTACATTGCTTAAACCAGACAGTTTTGTGACGATTGACTGATAACTTTCTCATTATGCTTAACGAATTCATGTTACCTGGCCAAAATGGCGATGAATCTACACTGGTACATTGCTTAAACCAGACAGTTTTGTGACGATTGACTGATAACTTTCTCATTATGCTTAACGAATTCACGTTACTCCATTTTTAGACTATTCGGCAACGAGGATGTCGATCTCCGGCAGCTGCCGCAAGTCGAGGAGACCGGCGCCTCCTCGCCCAAGCCGGACCCCGTGGTCGCGGAGAAGGAGGCCCCTTCGCCCATTGTGTCGCCCAAGAAGGACTGGCACGAGGTCAAAGAACGCGAGGAGAAGAAGACGCCGTCAAAGCTGGACCTGGTGCGGGCCAAGTTGGCCGAGGCCACCAAGGGCAAGGATAGACTTGGCCGGCCGTTCCTGTTCAGCAAGTCGCCAAGTAAGTTTTCTTATGTATATATTGATAGATGGATTAAAGTAGGGGCCATTACTATCATGTTTCGTGTTCATATCTTTTACTTATTGGATGACCTATATGCCCTTTTGTCCTTCAATCTTAGGTTATAACTCTTGTAAGGTTAGAAATGAGGCCCCTCAGAGTCTCGCTCTACAGACGAAGAGATATAGACTATTTCCAACCATGTAACTTCTCCGAGGAGTGATGACTTTAGTCCAGAAGTTGTCATGAAGATGTCTCCTTTATTTATGTCGGTTTTGTGCTTTTCGCAGGTGTGGAAAAAGAGAGGCGGCGAACCATCAGCGGCAGCATGGAAGACGTAGACCTGAGGGTCGAGAACCCTGAGGAGTTCGACGCCGAAGACCACAAGAAGACCATTTCCATCATCATGGACCAAGCCAAAGAGCAGTTCAGCGATGGAAAACTGGATAAGAACCAGTACAACACGCTCATGTTCCAGGTGTTACAGTTGAACGAGAAGTTGAAACTTAAAGAGGCGAAGCAGAGGGAGTCGCTCGAGATCTCCAAGAGGAAACTGAAGGCGCACACGGACGAGGCCAACAACAGGGCGCCGAGCCCCAAGACGTCTCCGACCGGGAATAACTTCGGAGACATCGACGAGAGGGTGATGCCGGCGCCGTTCGTTGAAACCGACGGACCGCCCGACATGAGCTTCGTGCGGGACTCGGACATGAGGATGATGGACGGGCCGCCGAAGGGGCTTATCCCGCGGCCGCCGATGATGCCCGTGTTCGCGGGGCCGCAGCCCGCGTGGCCCGGCCGCGCCTTCCGGCCGCGCATGGAGGAGTTCCCGGCCCGCAGGCCGAGGGGCGTGGTCCCGCCGTTCTTCAGGGGGAAGTTCGACAAGCGCTCGTCGCGTTTCGAGCCGCGGCTGCCGTTCCCCGCGCCGCTGCCGACGCCGCAGATGGGCCACTGCCAGGGCGAGTGTCCGCTCCCTGCCTACGAGCGCTGCGCCACTCCGCCGCCGCTCGGCGCGCCCGGCGTGCTCATCCCCTCCACCAGCATCGCGGCGCTCGAGTACATCGATCAAGATCCCGTCAAAACCATCCAGATCGACGGCATTCCTAGAGAGATCAGGTTCTACGGCGAGACGGCCGTCATCATGCTCGACTGGGACGATCCGCGGCAGATTAAATTCCTGCCCGGGAGCAGACGCGTCACCTTCGACAATAAGGACTCCATAGTGTTGAACTTTAACGAGGACTACAAGCAGGTCGAAATCGACGACCAGGTCTTCAACATCAGATTCGGAGCGCCGACGCGAGAGCTGTTCATCAACGGTAGATGGCACGAGTGCTTCTTCGGCGGCGCGCCGCTCGGCGTCATCATCGACGGGAAGCCTAGGCTGATACACCTCGAAGGTCCGCTGCCTCAAGTAGACATCGGGAAGTTGAAGCGAACGGACCTGGTGGGCGGAAAGATCAACCTCATAGTGGACGCGACGCAGATGTGCCCAGTATTCCTCGACGCCAAAGTCCAGAAGTTCACCATTAACGGACAGTTCTTCACGATCCGGTTCGTGGACGCGTTCCGGACGGTGCTGATCAACGAGCGGCCCTTCCAGGTGGAGTTCGGGGGGCTGCCGCGGCCGGTGTTCATCGGGAACGAGAAGCATTTCATCCGGTTCTCGGTGCTGCCGCGGCACGTGCGGCCCGGACACACGGCGCCGCCGGACATGCAGGGCGAGGTGCTGGCGCCGCGTCCGGAGCCGGCGCCGCCCGGACCCGTCGGCAAGATGGAGCTCGACCCGGAGCCGCCGCGGCCGAACAACACTCCCAGTCCGGAACGTGAAATGACTAACCAAGGTAAGCCTTTTTACTGAAACCGATTTTTTTTATTTACCTGTGAAATTTAAATACTGCGAGGAATGAAATTGTTATGCTTTTTATTTTCTCAATTCATCAAGTTATTACAGATTTTGCAATAATCCTAAGTCACCTTTACGGCACATGGTTGACACAATCAATTTAGACTTCGGGCGTTCCTCGCCCAGTGTTTTTTAGGGTTCCGTACCCAAAGGGTAAAAACGGGACCCTATTACTGAGACTTCGCCGTCCGTCCGTCCGTCTGTCCGTCACCAGGCTGTATCTCAACAACGGTGATAGCTAGACAGTTTAAATTTTCACAGATGATGTATTTCTATTGCCGCTATAACAACAAATACTAAAAATAAAATAAATATTTAAGGGGGCTCCCATACAACAAACTTGTTATAGATTATATATATGTATAGGTACGGACCCTTCATGCGCGAGTCGGGCTCGCACTTGCCCAATTTTTTTATTCACTATTTAAAAAAAATGTTTCTGTCGTCACTCGATTCTAACTAACTAACTATTAACTATTTTGGCTCAGTGACCCAAACAGGATCTTAGCCTCCGAAACGAGAGTACGCCACTTGTCCCGATCCTGCGCAGTTTCTTGCCAGTTTTCGGCTTGAAGCTTACGCAGATCCACCTCCACCACGTCTCCCCAGCGGTACCTGGGACGACCAACTCGATTCTAAAACCACACAATTTCCAGGCGGCCTGGACATGCTCGCCAGCCTCATGCCGTCCAGCATGGCGCCGGCGTCGGCGTCGGACTACAGCTCGGCGCCGCACATCCCCGGCCTAGACGCGCCCGCGCCCGAGCAGCAGCCCGCCATCCCGCTTGGCAACATCGAGGACCTGTTCGCCAAGCTGGTGGCCACCGGCATCATCCAGCCGGCGCTGCCCGACGCCAAGCCCGAGCCGCACGAGCCCCGGCCCGAGAAGGCCAAGCCCGTCCTGAGGGAAGACCGCAGCGTCATACACCGCGTCGACTTCAGCAGGCCGGAGACGCTCAGAGTGTGAGTTACTGTTTGTTACCTCTGGACAATAGACATGTTGACTAATTTTTTTTGAGGATGTCAATCGATTCTATTATTTATTGTGATCAAATGTCTATATGGGACTGACTACATTTAAACTGCTCTAAAAGTCAGAAATGACCGTCAAAGTTCAACATTCCTACGTAGCGCTAAAAACGCTCCATACAAAACGCGTCAGGCTAGTGACGTCACAGGCCGGTATAGGTACCAATAATTGTATGGAAAAATTAAGAAATTTGCCATTTTCACCGTGAAAAAGTGCGTTTAAGTTCATGGTTGTCATACAATTATTGTTTTGTAAAATTATGAGGATTCTGAAAATATTTTCATAATTTCTTTTGGATTAAAAAAAAATATCATAAAATTTGCGTACCTTTGAAGTCACATATTTCCAAAAAAGATTTATTTTTCTGGATTTTTTTCTTTGTTTCGTGAAATATTTAGCTAATTTTATTCATATAACTACAGTACGCAGTAGAATTCAACATCAGTCAACATGTCTATTTCGTTTGAAGATAAAATTATAACCTGATGAGATATATGTCATAGAACCACACGTGCCAGCTTGCGATGTCATCGCCTCACCGTGGAGAATATTCCCACACGTACCAAGAAGTTTGGCAATTCCTTCAACTGCCGAACTATTAAAGTATGGAACTCCTTGCCGGTTCATGTGTTTCCTCCTTCTTATAACTTGGGACCCTTCAAACGAAGCGTGAAGAAGCATCTCTCGGGCCAGCATGGCAGTGTCAACTGACTTGGCACCGTTGGTTCCTCGTCAGTTGCCATTGCGACTTGGGCTCCCCTTTTTGCTTACCATCAGGCGAAGCGGAGCCACTATGTTGTGCCGTTATAAAAAAAAAAAAAATGTATTTTACAGTCCTGATGAGTTACATATATTAATTGTTGATATATTGAATAGGAAACAACCGGGTCTGGTGGCGAAGCTGTACGGCGGCATGCAGTGCAGCGGCTGCGGCGCGCGCTTCCCGCCCGAGCACACCGTGCGCTACAGCCAGCACCTGGACTGGCACTTCCGCCAGAACCGGCGCGAGCGCGACTCGGCGCGCCGCGCGCACTCGCGCCACTGGCACTACGACCTGGCCGACTGGGTGCAGTACGAGGAGCTCGAGGACCTGGAGGAGAGAGGTGAGCACACAGCCCCGAGCACACCGTGCGCTACAGCCAGCACCTGGACTGGCACTTCCGCCAGAACCGGCGCGAGCGCGACTCGGCGCGCCGCGCGCACTCGCGCCACTGGCACTACGACCTGGCCGACTGGGTGCAGTACGAGGAGCTCGAGGACCTGGAGGAGAGAGGTGAGCACACATCCCCGAGCACACCGTGCGCTACAGCCAGCACCTGGACTGGCACTTCCGCCAGAACCGGCGCGAGCGCGACTCGGCGCGCCGCGCGCACTCGCGCCACTGGCACTACGACCTGGCCGACTGGGTGCAGTACGAGGAGCTCGAGGACCTGGAGGAGAGAGGTGAGCACACATCCCCGAGCACACCGTGCGCTACAGCCAGCACCTGGACTGGCACTTCCGCCAGAACCGGCGCGAGCGCGACTCGGCGCGCCGCGCGCACTCGCGCCACTGGCACTACGACCTGGCCGACTGGGTGCAGTACGAGGAGCTCGAGGACCTGGAGGAGAGAGGTGAGCACACATCCCCGAGCACACCGTGCGCTACAGCCAGCACCTGGACTGGCACTTCCGCCAGAACCGGCGCGAGCGCGACTCGGCGCGCCGCGCGCACTCGCGCCACTGGCACTACGACCTGGCCGACTGGGTGCAGTACGAGGAGCTCGAGGACCTGGAGGAGAGAGGTGAGCACACATCCCCGAGCACACCGTGCGCTACAGCCAGCACCTGGACTGGCACTTCCGCCAGAACCGGCGCGAGCGCGACTCGGCGCGCCGCGCGCACTCGCGCCACTGGCACTACGACCTGGCCGACTGGGTGCAGTACGAGGAGCTCGAGGACCTGGAGGAGAGAGGTGAGCACACATCCCCGAGCACACCGTGCGCTACAGCCAGCACCTGGACTGGCACTTCCGCCAGAACCGGCGCGAGCGCGACTCGGCGCGCCGCGCGCACTCGCGCCACTGGCACTACGACCTGGCCGACTGGGTGCAGTACGAGGAGCTCGAGGACCTGGAGGAGAGAGGTGAGCACACATCCCCGAGCACACCGTGCGCTACAGCCAGCACCTGGACTGGCACTTCCGCCAGAACCGGCGCGAGCGCGACTCGGCGCGCCGCGCGCACTCGCGCCACTGGCACTACGACCTGGCCGACTGGGTGCAGTACGAGGAGCTCGAGGACCTGGAGGAGAGAGGTGAGCACACATCCCCGAGCACACCGCGCGCTACAGCCAGCACCTGGACTGGCACTTCCTGAATCGGTTGCTCGCATGATGAACACATTTGATACGGTCGGGAGCACGTTGCGATGGTGGAGGCGAGACGGGTTAAATGAAACGCGCTATCTGACGGTTGAAGTATCTCTGTTTATTATTAGTTCGTACATGGTTTATATAGGCTTAACTATAATGAGGCTACACGTGGTTAGGTGGGGAGGTCTACACGTGTAAGGTGTCTTATGACGACCTGTTACATGAGATGGTTGTTATTGTTGGACATCTGAGACGGTATCTCATGTTTGGAATGCCTCTCCTTATATGGTACCGACAAGGTGATACCTGATACTTATTATCTAGTTATACATTTACCTATACCTACTACATCTCCTTCCTATGGAAAGAAAAAAAAATGTGTTCAACATTTTTGTTTTTTCTTTAACAATACTTAAGTTATTCAATATATAATTTTGTTCTATCCTTATGAATAAGTTTTATTTTTCCATTTTTCATTATTTCAACATTTGGACTTAAATCTCTTAACACTATAAATGGACCTGAAAATACACTGGTCAACTTTTTCCTATCTTCATTCTTAACTAATATCTTATCATTAGGCTTATACACTATTTGTCTATTTTTTAAATCGTAATTTGTTTTCCTGTCCTGCTTAGTTTTTAACAAATTTTCCCTCGCTTCTTTTTGCGATGTCTGTAACCTATACTTTAATTCCAGTGGGTAACTGTCATGATTGTACAATGGTTCGATATTAGATGATAAATTACTGGGAAGGTTGCACTTTTTCCCAAAAACTAACTCAAATGGTGTGTATTTCGTACTTGTGTGAACTGATGTGTTGTAGGCAAAACACCAATATGGAAGCCATTTACTCCAATGCTCCGCATTGTTGTCTGTCTGTATACGTAGGAATGCTCCTAAACCTTTGTGAGCATTCTCCAAAGCACCAATGCTCTGATGGTGGTAGGCTGTAGATGTAAGTTTTTCTATATGAAGTAATTTACATACCTCTTCGAAAGTTGCAGAAATGAATTCTGTTCCCCTGTCCGTTGCGATGACGTTGGGTATGCCGTAGCGCAGAACAAAATTACTTACAAATGCTTCTGCGACTTCCTTAGCCGTTTTCGTTCTCAGTGGGTAAGCCTCTACGTATTTAGTGAGTTCACACTGTAAAGTTAGTATGTATGAAAAATCATCGTTATCCCTGTCTATAGGTCCTACAATGTCCATATATATTTTTTGAAATGCTGTTTCAGCTGTTGTAGTTATTGTCATTGGTTCTTTAGTTTTCAAAGTGTGTTTCTCTTTTTGACATTTAGAACATTTATTCACATACTTTTTTATGTCTTCTTCTAACCCTATCCAAAAGTATCTTCTTTTAATATTATGATACATTTTCTTTATGCCTGCATGGCCACTTGTGGGTAAGATATGATAATCATTTAAAATAACTTTTTGCTCATCTTTATCGTTAATTCTCATGACGTCATTCAGTATACATAATCGTGGGCCGGTCCACCCTTCAGTATTCTTTATTTCATTCGCTAGCTTTTTCACAAATATGTCATTACTTTTATTCTTTATTATAATAATTTCATTTATTTCCCACTCTTTACATTTTACTCCTAGTTCTCGTACAAAGGCGCGTCGCGTCATTTGCAATGGAGAAAAGGGTTTAATACCTATCGTTTTTTTCTCTTTTACGTATATCATTGTTTTAGATTCTTTTTTACATATTTTCCTATCTCTTTTTATTTTATCGAGCTCGTATTCTCCTATAAATGTAAGTTCTACAGATTCCTTCGTCCTTGTATTTATCTCTACAACCTGCGGTTGATCAGACCGACTGTGGTTAATAGTATTATTGGTGTCATCTGTTTTACTATCTTTATTTATTTGTCTCCTTTTCATTCCTCTTGTTGTTACGCGTATGCATTCGCTTAGTTCCTTAAACTCTTCTGATGTTATTTTTATTCTAGATAACACATCTGCAGCTGTGTTTTCTACTCCTTTTACGTACTCGACGGTAAAGTTATATTCTTCTAACGCAAGTCTAAATTTAGTTAACCTGCTTGATGGGTCTTTCATGCTGAATAAGTAAACTAATGGCCTATGGTCTGTTTTTATTTTAAAATGTCTACCATAAAGGTATGGCCTGAAATATTTTGTTGCCCATACTATAGCCAGCAATTCTTTCTCAATGGTTGCATAATTACTTTCAGCTTTGTTTAAACTTCTACTGGTATATGCTACTGGTCTTCCATCACCGTTCGATAATACGGCACCTAAACCGTATCCTGATGCATCTGTATGCAGCACAAACTCGTTATCCGGGTTAAAATTTGGATATTGTAAAACTGGTGGTGATGTTATGGCGTTTTTTAAATCTTCAAACGACTTTTGACAATTACTGTCCCATTGGAATTTGACGTTCTTTTTACTTAGTTTATTTAAATAGTATGCTTTATCTGCAAAATTTGGAATAAATTTTCTGTAATAATTTGCCATGGCTACGAAACTTTTTACCTCTTTTTCATTACTTGGGGTCGGATAATTTTTAATAGATTTAATTTTTCCTGGATCCGGTGAGATACCCTCTTCGGATACTACATGTCCTAAATATAACACTTCTTTCTTTAAGAAATTGCATTTTTGTGGATTTAACTTGAGGTTTACTTGCTGGAGCCTTTGTAGTACATCTATAAGATTTTTGTTATGTATTCTTAAATTTCTACCGAAAACAACAATATCATCTAAATAGACAAAACACTTTTCGTAACTTAAACCTGACATGGCTAATGTTATCATCCTACTGAACGCACTTGGGCTAGTTTTCAATCCCATTGGTAGTCGCGTCATCTGGTATTGTCCAGAGCAGAAGGCTGTGTATTTCCTTGATTCTTCTTCTAGCTCTTGCTGGTAGTATCCAGAAAACAAATCTAAATGTGTAAAATAGATGGATCCCGATAAGGAGTCAAGTATTTCTGTTATATTTGGAAGTGGAAACTTGTCGTCTTGTATTCTGTCATTTAATTTCCTATAATCTATTACAAGTCTCCATTTTTTATTACCTGACGAATCAGCTTTCTTTGGAACTAGTAGTATTGGACTAGACCACTCGCTACGCGTTGGTTCTATTATTCCGTCTTGTAACATTTTATCTATTTGGTTTTTCACTTCTTCTTTTTGTGCATGGGGTATTCTATAGTTTTTTACAAAACATGGGTCCGCATTGGGTTTTAAATGGATAGTTTGCTTGTATAGATTTGTTACTGTTAATTTATCTTCCGGTAATTGGAAAACATCAGCATATTTGGCACATATCTTTTCAATTTCTATTTTTTCTTCTTGGTTTAGATGGCTCAAATTTAATTGTGAAAACAAACGTTTTACTCTACTAGCATCCTTTGATTTTTTATCGATTTTACAGCAATTGTAGTCTTCTAGTTTATGTATTTCGGGTACAAATTCATTCAGTTGTATTTCTTTATCAGTTGTATTAAGAATGAGAAGTGGTATTTTACCATTAATGGGTTGTACTATAGTTCCTGCAATTAATACTCCTTCACTAATTTCTTGTGCATGAATTACTCCTTCCTCGGTTTGACTTGTTTCTACATAATGTATTGATTCAGTTCGTGGTGACAAAGTTACACACGATTTATTCCTACTGTCCTTATATTTTATAGTGGTTACTTTGTTTCTCTCAGTTGAAAATGATATGGTTTTGTTATTATAATTCAATATTGTTTTATATTTATTAAGAAAATCGTCTCCCAAAATTCCAGTTGTTAAACAAGGTAATTTGTTAAATACGAAAAACGTATGTTTTATAGGCTCGCTTCCTATTTCTATATTCAAATCAACGTATCCCATAGCTTCGATACTACCCCCGATGCCATTTATCATAATTTTTTTCCTTATAATCTCTATTCCTTGTTGTTTAACATATTCATTTTTTATCGCTGATATTGTAGCTCCTGAGTCGATTAACCATGAACACATGCATTTGCCAGACTTTAATTGAATAGTTATTGAATTTCCATTTGAAAATAATTTGTGGTTAGTCACGAAAAAACTCGTCGCGATTATTTTCGGTTTGTTCAGCTAATACATGGACATTCGGTCGTTCCTTGTGTCTTTGGTTATTATTTTGATTCCTACCTGCTTGTCTTCCGCGATAGTACCCACGTCCTGTCGGAAAGCGTCCTCTAGGAAACAGGTTTCCTGACTGATGTCCTCTTTGAGAATTACGTACCTCGTAGCTTTGTCGGCTCGCGTATGAGGTACCCTTGTCTCCTCCTCTGTAGCTTTGTCTTTGTTGGTGACCTCCGCGTGTTCTATATTTTCCTCTGTTGGACCTGCTATACATACCTATAACTTCTGTTCCTGAAGTTATGCTTGTGGGCTGCTCATCTAATGCCGCTTGCACTGCGTCCTTTAAAGAGTCGAAGTTCCTTGCTGCCACGATCGTACTTAATCTACGATTTCGCAGACCATCTGCAAACCGTTTTATCGCCATTTGCTCATTTAACGGTTTGAGCACTGTGTAACTATTAGCGTTACCCTTGGCCTGTGCTATAGTTAAGTTAACGAACAGTTTGGTTACTTCTTGGCCGTATTCCTCTATAGAATTATCATTCTGGCGTATCTGCATTAATTTAGTTTGTATGGTTGTAGCCGCTTCCTGTGCCAGTAATTTACATCTCATATCGCTTATTAATTCCTGTATAGTGTTATATTTTTCATCTAGCCTTAGTTTTGCTGTTTGTGACAGTCTACTCTTTAAAACAAAGTTAATTAACTTTTCCTTGCAGTTACTAGATTGTAACGTTGAACTATAATATTCTACATTGTCTATTAACTGTTGCGTTACATTTGCATTATCTGTCATCACCGGTAACAGGTGTAATGCCGTTTTTAAATCAAAAGAAGCCATGTTTTCTGTTTCACCTGGATTTTGTTCTTTACACAATATTTCAATCTCCCCAAACAACTCTGTAAACTTTACGCTCAACGTACTAATTGTCGTTGCTTCTTCTTGCAATTTTCCTTTTACTATTTGATCACTGACAATCTGTATCGTCTTTTGAAAACTGTCTTGTATAGACTTAGCTTCATCTAACTTTTTTTGTAATATTTCCCCTTTACGTCTACTTGGACCTAACTTTATCAAATATGTTCTTATTTCCTTAAGGGATTTATTTAAATCTTCTATTATATCTGTCATTTATACGTTATGTTTATATAACTATTAATTATGATTACAATGCTTTAAACTGATAAACTCTGACATATTAATAAAACCTTATAGCTATAATATTCACCCGTTCGGTCTGTCCCGTTTGCCTCGCACGTCGATATCACCATTACTCTGCACTATACTACACTGTGTCTCTTTTAAAACTGCTTACCACCACTCTGGATGAGTAGTGTCACGTTCCCACACGATGCTCCATATCCAGAAGGTGAGTTCTTCGTACACCAGCTGCAATTTCGCTGCTCCAACTGTTCCATCCCTGAAGTGAACATCCAGCGTATTCGCCAACATGCAATGCTTCGTGCTAGTGATCCTCTCTTCGCAGAATACGGGTATCCTCTGCTTCACAGCTTTTAGATAGGTGCGCATTTTATACTTGCACTCCCCTGATTTTGATGACTTCCAGTGGTGCCTGTGTCGTACTGACTTGGTGTCTCATTGTATTCAAATAATATCCCAATAAAATTTTCGACATTGTTTATCCAATAATATGAAATCCGGGTCTCAAGTTGATTCCTTAAATGGGCGGTAGCGGTAGCGGTACCGGCGCCATATATGGCACTGGCAGGGTCGCCATGCGATGGTGGAGGCGAGACGGGTTAAATGAAACGCGCTATCTGACGGTTGAAGTATCTCTGTTTATTATTAGTTCGTACATGGTTTATATAGGCTTAACTATAATGAGGCTACACGTGGTTAGGTGGGGAGGTCTACACGTGTAAGGTGTCTTATGACGACCTGTTACATGAGATGGTTGTTATTGTTGGACATCTGAGACGGTATCTCATGTTTGGAATGCCTCTCCTTATATGGTACCGACAAGGTGATACCTGATACTTATTATCTAGTTATACATTTACCTATACCTACTACAACGTGCTGCCGCGGCTATACATGGACCCCACCAGCCCGCGCCAGCGAACCTCGAATAACCTACTTGACGACCAGAAGAAATTAAAAAAGCTATACACTATCACCAATTCGGCACGAGGATTTTCTGTTCGCATAACTTACATTCCAACAGTTTTTCATGCGTTCTTACTTAATTTTTATTGAATCTGTTCACTATGAACTACGCAATCTTTGATACAACAGCAAATAAAATAAAATAAATTTAAACAAATGTATTTTCTTTGTTGGAAACTCAGTGTGTGTGAGTATTCGTAGGTTTATTAAGTTTAACAATAGTAGTAAGCGATTCCAAATTTATGTATAAAAAAAAATGTCTTGTTGTTTGGTCTTTATTGTTTAATTTATAATTGAGTAAATTGCTTTTTATTTTTTCTGTTGGCAACAAATTTGTGTTTGTTTCTTAATAAAAAAAAAATAAAAATAAAAAAAAAAACAACAGGATGAAACAAAACAATGAACCTACGTGTTTTATATAACAGAAAAGAGCTGGTTCGAGACGGGTGGGTCGGAGGTGGCGGAGGCGGAGGAGGCGGAGGCGGAGGCGCCGAGCGTGGCGGCCGGAGCGCCGGCCCGCGCCGAGTGCGCGCTGTGCGGGGACGCCTTCCTGCAGTTCTACAACGAGGACAAGGAGGAGTGGCATCTGCGCAACTCCGTGAGACACGACGAGAAGAACTACCATCCGCTCTGTCTGGAGGACTATAAGGTACGGACGAGCATTGGTGGCACTTATAAATTTTATGAAACATGTAATGTCTCATTTTTTTTTAATGTGGTTACACCACAATTTTTATTTAAACCATGAATACAAAGATCAAAGCTTAAAGAAAAATTGAAAAAGGAGCTACCTGGTGGAAGGGACCGGGAATCGAACTCGGTACCTCTGGATTACCGGTCCAGCGCGTTAGCCACTTCGCTACCCTCGCTCCACGTAGACCTGACGAATTTTTCCTTATGCTTTGTGTGTCGATCTTTGCATTGTTTATTTGGAAGGTTTTTACACCTTAGCGACCTCTATGTGAATACGTTAATATTCACATCTTACCTTACCGCACCACTTTACAGCGGTGAACTTTTTTTACAAGCTTTTATTTAGCTTGCATGGTATGTTCAAAGTATGTATGTTCGGGTGAAATCTTGCAACTCAATTTTGAAGCAGATATCGTTGGCCGATTGAGCTGAAATTTTGCATACTTACTTAACTTGGATGACAATACAATAATATGGTACCATGGGGCTGATCTGATGATGGAGCCGGAAGGTGGCCATAGGAACTCTATAATAGAAAAAAGCAATCCTACCGAGCTCGGGCTCTTTAGAATCGTCTCAGTGAGCATTTGATGGATATCCAAAGAAAAGTACAGTCGGCTATAAAAGCTTGCCACTAAAATGTCATTTTTGACAGAAACTTATTTCATTTATAAGTGTCCATTTTTCACTGCATATATCACTACTTTCCTTAACCTTTAAATGCATACCATTACACTCATTTTATTTCTGAAATGACGTAATTAGCAATGAACCCCAGGTCAGTTTGAGATTTAGGGACAATCTTGTTAAAGTCATACAAAAGACAATATTCAGATCTGACTTGTGTCATTTTAGTACCGTGTAAATGTACATCATCACATCATGCATTTAAGGGTTAATGAAGCCGTAGCAGATTTGACTTAGTTGTTCGAGACCAGTATGTGATTTTCAAAGTCTTTAAAAACAACAATCCGCCTTTTTTATTCCACTTTAATCAATTTGAGACAATGTCGATACCTCCCCGATAGAGAAATAATCCTTTCTATTCACATTCCAGGCGTCGCTGATGAAAGAAGAACCACCCAAAGAGGAGATACCCGAGGAGAAGATAGAAGAGGAAGCTATCGAGATCAAGGACGTGGACGACGCGGTCGACCAGTCCGACGACGAGTCCGTCGTCGAGGTCGTCGACAACGACAAGCCCGTCGAGGTAAACGTCAATGTCCTTGCTAGTGTACAGTCGCCATCAGACATATCGTAGCATGTCAGGTATTCATAAATATCTGAACACGACTCTTATTGACTGGGCGTTACAGTACATGTTCACATATTTATGAACGCCTTATATGCTGCGATATATCTGATGGCGACTGTACAACGTAAAGTAATGTGTATTTTAGTTAAAATTCTTAGCCACAACCAGGGGTTCTGTATAGACTTGCGTAATAGGAATTAATTTATTATTATTTATAATAATTATTACAATTATTTGTTGAATAAATAAAAAAAAATTGTAGGTCCAGAAGACGTTTTGTGCAAGCTTATCCAGCAGCGCGACTAATGCTTTGGGTCGGATAAAGTTTTCCGATAGTATAACAGTCAGCGAATTGTTCTGTTAACGCAAGATAGAAATTCTATCCCTGCATAAACTGCAATACAGTACGATTAAAATCAGTTAACACTTCGGCTTTTCTCGGGTATCATCGCCTAAATCCGGAGACGGAAATGACACGAAATACATTACCGAGATTTCTTTTAGGTAGCATTCAATTTGAAGTATCGTAAACGCAATGTATAGCACCTGCCAAGATGACATTACTACCCGGTAGACCTAAGAAATTTATTATGCAGAAGCGACATGAATTTTAACATTCTTGTAGGTATACAATATATAAAACAACATATATAAGTCAATATTTTACTGTTTTATGTAAGTAGTACCTACGATATTACGTCGGATTAATAATTAATAATAATCACCAAATAAAAAATTTAAAAACCCGTTTCAACCGATTTTTGTTGATATTTCATAAACTGCTTGACCGATTTTGATAAAATTTACATGGGACCAAGAAAAAGAATTTTGTAAATCGGTCTTATCTGTAAATTGATAACTCTATGTGAGAGATGAGGGATTCGCGACAATTACCGAGGTTGGCCGAAGTGTTAACTGATTTTAATCGTACTGTACATTGGGTTTCTGTTGTATGGTCTTCATATATTCTAAGTTAACAATATGACATTCAGATCGACGACATGGACGACGAGCCCACAGCCGTGGAGCCGGCGCAGGAGGTGGAGGAGGAGGGCGACGAGGACGACGTGGTGTTCAAGGCGGAGCCGGTGCCGCAGGTGCTCGTGGACGACGACAACGACACCGACGACGAGACCAGCGCCGCGCGCACACAGAGAGACGAGAGGGCCAGGGTCGACTTCGAGAACATCCGCGTCAAGCAGGAGCCCGTCGATCCCGGTCAGTGCTGGCATCTCCCCCATCCGCAGAGGAGAATTAATCGAAAATAAATTGTCTATATCATTAACTAGCTGTGCCCCGCGGTGTTACCCGCTCATCCCACGGGAACACTAAATTTATTCGGGATGAAAGTATCCTATGTCCTTTCCCAGGTCACAAACTATCTCCATACCAAATTTCATCTAAATCGGTTCAGCGGTTTAAGCGTGAAGAGGTAACAGACAGACAGACACACTTTCGCATTTATAATATTAGTATGGATGCGAAACTGTGTCTGTCTGTCTGTTACCTCTTCACGCTTAAACCGCTGAACCGATTTAGATGAAATTTGGTATGGAGATAGTTTGAGACCCGGGAAAGGACATAGGATACTTTTCATCCCGAATAAATTTAGTCTTCCCGTGGGATGAGCGGGTAACACCGCGGGGCGCAGCTAGTCGAAAATAAATTGTCTATACGGCAGATATCATTAATTAATTAGAACAATTTGAAAAGGTAACGAACTAACTGATTATTGATCGTATTACAGACGACGAGCCGATAATAACGGCGGAGGAGGAGGCGATCCGCGCGGCGCCGGACACGTCGAGGCCCTCCGTGCTGTCCTCCATCGACGGCAACGCCGAGCTGCTCGCCACCGCGCCCGCGCCCGCGCCGCCCGGCGGCATCCGCATCAACATCAGCAAGGCGCCGCCCGCGTCCGGTGTGTCCGTGTCCGGCACGTCCGTGTCCGTGTCCGGCGCGGCCGCCCGGCCCGAGCTGGAGGACGTGAGCGGCGACGAGGAGCCGCCGCCGCCCGGCGAGGAGCCCGAGCTGCAGTACGCGCTGAAGCCCGCGCTGCAGGGGCTGAGCCTGAGCCGCCAGCCGCCCGTCCAGAAGGGCAACGAGCTCTCGGGCTTGTGTTGCGTCATGTGATCGAGCTTTATTCTCCGAGAACACATTTTTCAACGAGGACCCCGGGCCGGTGACGGATACATCCACACGGCTAAAAGACATTTTTCGCGATGATAAACCGCTCCAATCCGGTGCAGAATCTGAAGTAGAACTCCTTCAAACTGACATAAGCAGTGTAATCAAGCCTTTTGTGATGGAGCTTACAGTGAGGTGTTTGTGCCTGGAGCCGGAAGACTGGTGGTTATGAACTACCACTGGATGAGCAAATAAACGCGAGAAATTTGATTTGAGAATTGACTCTAGAAAATAAAGTTACCAACAACTAAGGCAGTTAAATTTATATTGTTTTCGTTATTAATGTATGAACTGAATTTCCTTACGTCATAACGCCCCAACTCTTAACGCGACGTGTTGCAGAAGTGCTCTCCAAAAATAGGACTGTCTATAATTTGTGATTTTCCTGCGCCGAAAGGTATATGAGTATCAGTGGCGAAGTGTCTTTTAAGTTGATTCCCACCGCTGTGCTAATTTTGAAGATTCAGCATTTTATACTAGTTTTGTTGAAAATAAATCGATTACTTTGGTCACGAATGTTTGACGCCTCGCCACTGGTATTATAGATCTTATTTTAAACTGAAACTGGACTTGTGAAATAATTTATTCCTACGAGATATAGTATGAATAACATGAACTAATGAATTTATTAAATTTATAATGTACCTTTATTATATTAGTAGTATGGTGTTGCTGAATTTCAGTTTTTACCGTTTCTGTATATAAGTGTGTAAGATTTAAATGGGAATTGGAGTGTTTTAAATTATGGTTAGAGTCTGACGCTGAGTAGGAGTTGAATTGTAAATTACTTGTTTGAAACTAATATGTTAGAGGTATCGAGTAGCGATTGTATAATTTTAGTTAAAACAAAATGTGATATTAAAGTTAAGTTCTGGTGTATTCAGTTCAGTCAGATGCGAAGCTGCATTGTTTCCTTTGCGGACTGTGACCTCATGTAATCTTTCTGTACATAATATGTCTTTATATTGTATACAACTGACTATCTTATCGTTATTAATAACTATTATTCTTCCCTTACCTGAATGTAAATTCATTCTTTTATTATAATTCAGAAAAGGATTTTGAATCTCTTTTCATGTACACAATTTTTCTTTTTGTATATTTGTTTGAAAGATGTTTCAAACTATGAAACTACATGATGTAGAGTTTAACAATAACATCAATTGTTCTAGTATTCTTGCTCAAATCGTTTTATACAAAAAAATAAAGAAATTAAAAAATATCGTTATCTTTTATTGCACACTATTCTCACAAATAGCTTTTGTTTTTACTATATTTGGTTATGATAAGTCATAATGTCTTGTTTTCTTTAGACGTTAATTTGTAAATAAAGTTCACATTGCAATACAATTGTTTTATTTCGTATTCTTAACAACACTTAGCCACTTAAGTTAATTGGTTTGGAAACACTATGCTATTGCCTATATTGGCGTTGGTCGACTTTTTACATAGTGATTATATGCTCTTTGTTTTTACATTTTACACAATAGCTAGCATAACGCCGACTTAATTAAACCTGTAGGACCAGAATGCAGATTTTGTTTTCAATTACTCTGGTTTGCGAATATAGCTGCGATATAACAGAGACAACAATAGAATAGCAGAGTGAGAGTCAGAATGGCGGGATTGGCGGGTGTACCATCACGGATTTGTAAAACAATTATACCAAAAAAATGTACTATTTTGTACCTACTAAAAAAAATTGTAAATCTGTACAAAAAGTTATTACAATGTTTAGGTACACCCGCCATTCTGACTGAGGCTGATTTAGACGAAGACAATTTTGAGACGCCTAAATTACGGCGCCTCGAAAAGGCACCGTATAAACACTTTCCGCGCCATTTTTTCGCGGCATGCCAGCGCTGGCGCGGAATAGAACACGAGCCTATTTTTTGGCGCCAGTGACCCCCCCTCCGCGTCTCTCGCTGCCATTAATGACTGGTACTGAAAAAAAGCACCGTGTAAACACGACTGGCGGCGAGATTTAGGCGGCTGAACATAGTCATTGTCTAAACGGTCGGAGGTGTGCTGTGCGGTAATCACTGGCGCCGTAATTTAGGCGTCTCAAAATTGGCATCGTCTAAATCAGCCTTAATGACTGGTACTGAAAAAAAGCACTGTGTAAACACGACTGGCGGCGAGATTTAGGCGGCTGAACATAGTCATTTAGCACATTGTTTGTAAAACTCCCTACTAATCATGTGAAAAGTTTAAATTATATGAATAAGACAAGAAATAAGTAAAACGATTACATTTATTAATTAACAACAATAAATTATCCATACACATCTAAGCAAATATTGCACATTCACAAACTACAATTATGAGGCCACCTAGGGAAAGGCAAAGTGTCTTTGATGTTAGCGACCCGGCAGAGCCCCTGCAGGAGCCTCTCTAGGCCCAGACCGAAGCCTCCAGTGGGGATGTTGCCAAACTTCCTTAGCTCAAGGTACCAGCCCAGGCTATCTGAAGGTAGCTTGGCTTTCAATTTGTCATAGTTGTCTTCTCTGAGACTGCCGCCAACTAGCTCGCCTGTTATTGATGTTAAGAGATCCAGTGCATCCACCTGAAAATACGTGTAAATCACACCTAAGTACATACATATATCACATGTTTTTATAAGTTAATATTCAATGAGGAATTTACTACTCCTAATCAGTGTATATTAATCTAATGATTGGTTAGCATTGTTGCATTTTAGAAATTCAAAAATCATGTTTTGTTTTCCTATTTATAAAGCTCACCTTGCTTGGATCATCTTCACATTCCTTCATGTAAAATGATTTCAGTTGTTTAGGCCATCTCACCACAAATATGGGTACTCCACCACAGTAGTCCACTAGTGCCAGTTCCTGCTCCTTATTGATGCCCTCCTCAGTTACACTCAGCCCTTTCCTATCCAATAATATTCTTGCCTCATCGTAGGTTAATGTGATAAACTCTTTATCTAACCATGAAGGGGCTTTGGCATTTTCTTTGTCTATAGTGTATAAGTCAGCTTCATTTGTGTTTCTTGTCTGTGTGAAGATATACTTCAATAACTCCTCTATGTGTGATTGGAGATCTTTGATATTATCACAGAAAGCTAGTTCTCCCTCCAACATGTAGAACTCCGATAGGTGGAGCCTGGAACGGGAGTTCTCTGCACGGAATGTTGGTCCTAATGTGTACACATTACCCATGCCTCTGCATATTGCTTCTAGATGCAACTGGCCCGATACTGTGAGGAATGCTTTACTACCAAAGTATACAGAGTCCCTATCTCTGCCTTCTTGCATCATAGCTTTAACTGTCTCCTCATTATCAGGTTGAGTTTTGAATACTTCTCCAGCCCCTTCGCAATCATTTGATGTTAGCATGGGAGTGTGAACATGCATGTAGTCTTTAGCTGTATAGAACTCATGTATGTGCCTGGTGACTGCGTTTCTGACCCGTAATATCGAGGATATGTAGTTGGTGCGCGCACGCAAGTGGAGGTATTGGCGCATGTACTCCGGTGGGTGTGTGGTGCGAGGGTTGAAGGGGTAGCCGTCGGCGACGACGCATTCTCCGAGCACCTTGACGCTGTCGGCGGCGAGCTCAAGCTGGCCGCGCGGGCTGCTGGACAGCTTGCCTGTGATGTGCACCGAACTTCCGTACGTTAGCGCATCTGGTTTTAACTTTTTAGGTATCACGATTTGAAGCCGCTTAGCACTGGAGCCGTCAGTTACGTCGGCGAATATTAACTCTTTTTGGACGCGAAGGTTCTTCACCCATCCCTAGAAATAAATAAATAATACAATTCAGTATAAATAATAAACTATTGACTGAGATAAATAGAAACAGTTTATACTACGTATATTCTAACCTTAACTTCGGCGAATTCACCGACGTTAGCCTTCTCTAAAACAGATGCAATTGCAGTGTAATTTCTGCAACTGCTAGAGATTTTAGAAATATTTCTAATATTCAATAAGTTTTTAGCCCACATTTTCAGTTATAATTTATAATTCTCATAAGTCATAACAAGAGTTCACAATTTACATTTAGTTTAGATAGATAACATCTGTCACTGTCAGCCTAGCCAATATCGTATCGTATAGTATCCACAGTCTATGGTTACTTAAGTAAGCTTACACGATACGACAATTCGGTCAGATTCAATCGTATACTAGTTACGGTTCTAGTTACATAGCACAACATTGGTGTCGTAGGGTTGCTTATATTCTGTGCACGTCACATCGCACCTTTTTTTTGCTATCTGTGAATCTGTCATTTGTCGAATCATGTTCAACTCCGTTGCGTTGTGAAAATAATTGTGCGTTTAAAATAGTTTAGAACGTTAATTGTTATTAATTTATGATTAGTTTTATATTTTATGTAAGTACCTGTTTCTTTAGTGACTATTTAAGTGTATTTTTGCATGTTTTTTATTTTACTATTTGTAACTGTATACAAAATCTTAAGTCTTAATTATTAATAATTGAACACGGAAACCAGTTTTCCTGCTTATGTAAGTCCTTGGTCGTCGTTTTATGGTAATGGTGTCGTCAGTAGGTCCTACATCAAGGTTGTGTTGCGTACGTATTCGAATTTTTCGTCATTTCCCAAGTAGTCGCATGACCCACTAGTCTACGTATTCTATGTATTTTCGCTGGTACCTGCGAATTAATGATTAATTTTCTCGTCCTTTTCTGAGTGTTCAATGTTAGTTTTTTATTATTTATTCATCTAAGTCAGCACTATTAACCTCCGACTGTGGCGCCTGTTTGAACAGTTATCAGTTCTTTATACTTGTCTAATCTATTGATAACGGTACTCGTATTTCAGTGTAATTTTTGTAGTAGCTCACGGCACGCAATTTGCGTGCACTGACATCCCATTGGTATTATTAAGTACAGTTTTGATGAAACACTTTTCAACAGTCTCTGACCTAGTTTCTTGTAGAAAGTGAAATGGAAACTGAACTTTCATCACTACTTATTTAGAAAAAAGTTCATTATTCGCAATTGTCAGTGTCGTTTAACACTACATTATACAAGTTGTTTTTCTCATCTAGTGAATGTATAGATCAAACAGTACTGATATTCAATATAACTAGAAGAAGGTTCCCATTAAAATATAAAGTCTAAAGACCTCCATTTTTCTGTTCTATTTTTAGTATAGTATCCTATAGTTTTGGTAAGTATAGTATCCTAATAACTACTCTTACATGTTAGAAACAGAAATCCAAATAATGCACTTACAAGTGTCTTCAATTTTAAATGAGATCACTATAATTCTAAAGGTGCAAGATATTTTGTGTTTTTAACTTTAAAATAGTGATGAACATTACATCTTCCTGCATTTTGTACATTAAGTTTTCAATAGTGCAAATAAAGTAAAAATAAAATTTAAATAAATAAATAAGTGAAGTGTGAATGCAAGGTTGTTCAAGGATTCTCCAGTGTTCAAACCTGCCGGTGTCTAGTATTCAACTTCAGTGGTTGTTCTCTGAGAATACTAATCAGCTATTCGCTTGACACTACTTTCAAACTGGTTTAAGACGATTTAGAATAACTTTGTTATTTAAAGCAATTTTTTGTAACATTTAATTATTTTAGTATAGTAACTAAAATTCTTTTATTGGTCATGTTTAAGATCAATAAAACTATGAAACATGATTAAGAGTCCTCATCCCTTGGTACTAACTAAAATTGATAAAGGCTTCAATTAATACCAAGTTTGATAAATGTTAACCAAGTTTTATTGAATTTTAATAAAATGTCATTAAAGTAAACCTCAAGTCATTAAGACAACAACTCTGATATGCATGTGGGTACATAAATCTGTGCTGAGGCAGTTTCTAAACAAGAGAGAAATTATAGTTATTACACCAATTAATATGCAAGACAATTAAAGTGGTTATTAGTGGCCGGCTAACTGATATTTACAGCTAGAACATTCTTTTTTCTTTAGGTAGCTGGTACTGCATGGCTAGCATAACTTTGACACGCGACTCTTTCTCGCGCGAGATATGCTACCTGTCATCTGTACAGTACTATGAGATAGTGGCAGATGATGCTATCTCGCGTGACATGACTCAAAGTTATGCTAGACGTGCTGGAGTGATGTTTATCAGTACTTTATAAGAAGTCCCCTGAACTACATGTACCAATTCAAATTCTTTAGTGAATCTATGAAACTTTACAAAATTTATGTGACTAAACAAATATGTAAATGGCCTAGTTTAGATTCTGGAAACAAACATAATAATATAATAAATCCCTGTATTCTGAAATTAGTAAATTTACAATAAGTTATTAATATTATTTCAATTAAACTACAATATGTTTCAGTGTGCCTTTTGGCATAGGCCTCCTCAAAGGACTTCCACTGGCTTCTGTCATTTGCAACTCTTCTCCATTTTACTCCCACAGTGAAATTCAAATCATCCCACCATTTAATTTTTTGCCTTCCTTACTCTGTTTTTTTCCTGCTCCATTTTCCTTTTTATCAGGAAACAAACATGCTTTTAGTTAATTTGTTGTTAATTGTCATTGATAAACTACCAGTATGATTTTTGATACAACCAACTTGAAAAAAAAATAGGTTTTCTATTTGCTTATATATTTTTATAATTGTTACCTCAGAACTATGATTTTTGAACTGATTTGGAAAATATTTTTTTTGTTTGAGAGAAGGCATCAGATTGGTCCCATAAAATTTTGGTGAATATCTGATGATGAATCGAAAGAAATCGTCAAATATTGTACGCACATCTGTGACAATTTTAGTGTTTTTTATAGTAACTCGGTCAGTTGTACCGGAAATTTCGAAAATACGGTTTCTTGTTGAAGTTGCTTATTTTTTGAGATAAAGTGATTATCTTGTTCCCTGAAAATAGTAGTTCACATAAGGTATTGTTGCAGTGAATCATGGCAGAGCAACAAGGCGCACACGCGGGGGACGCGGGCCCGCCGAAGGGCATGCCGGCTCTGAAGGCGCACATCATTGCCAACAAGGTGGACGTGGCGCTGTGGGCCATCCGGCTGCTCACTGTGCTATGCACCTTTGGATATATCCTACCACTGTTTAACAAGTGAGTATTTAAAATATAGCTGTAAGTAGTAGCAATATTTCCTTGAGTTGCGACCACGTATAGGAAAGCGCAGCGGCGGAGGGCCCTCGACTAGGTGGACAGATGACCTCGTTTGGGTCGCAGGGAGTCGATAGATGTGGTCTGCACAGGATCGCACCTTGCGGCGAGCTATGGGGAAGGCCTGTGTTCAGCAGTGGGCGTCTTTGGCTGATAGATAGCAAAATGTGTATAGACCATAGAAGAAATTCCCACTAGCTTGATTAGTGTTTGAGGACAGTTCGCTATTGCTCTTAGACAAGAAGTAAGGCAATTCTGCTTCAGGTCAGGAATTTCTGTAATGCCACATTGACACACCGGTTGGTGCACATGTTGCTGTGAGCCAAACGGCTAAAAATGCCATGTTCTTGGTAATAACATTGTTTTACGCACAGATATTTCTTTGAGTCATAGTAATGTATTTGTCATAGGTTGGTTAATCCAAGATCTGTGTTGGTTCGAAAAATTGCATTTTAAATAACGAAACATACAGTTTGGTTTACGGATCACGTTTAAATATTGGTTTCATTATAAGCCTATACGTTACTCAGTTATCTAATTAATAATACCGCAACTTCTTTCTCTTATGTTTTTTATGTTTCATTTATAAAGATAACAAGCATACGACTTGTACGTGTTGGTGTCCGTGTCTGTGTAAGAGCGAGTGTGTGACGACGCCGCGTATTATGAGTAAGGCGTCACAGGGTCAAGGATAAATACTAAAGGTGGTTATGAGACGTGAAGAAAACGCTACTTATATCGTATGATTAGATTACTCTACCCCATGAATCGGTGAATGATGATCCCAGAAACACTTCATTTGACTTTTCGAAGATTCATCTTGATGTCACAACAACATTTTTGTAAGTCTAATTAAAATATATAACACATTTTCCGTGTAAAAACTTCGCATTCGATCAATATTATTAGAAATTTAAAACATTATTTTGTGAAGTTTCCCAGTCACAGGGATCTCATCATTCGCCGATCGGGGTAGGTACCCACCTATACAATACATGTCTTACAAATAACATCCATGAGGCACAAATATTCGAGTTCATCACCCAAACATTTGCCCTTGCCGGGATTCGAACCCAGGACCGCCGGCTCAGTAGGCGGCGGATTTACCACTGCGTCAATCGCGTCGTCAAATAATAGTACGTTACTGCAGACGCCGGGAAGAAGGATTTGCCGGGTGAGTAGGTATAGACGGCCGACCGAGGCTAGATAGTGGTACGAAGCCGGCAAGCCCTGTTCACGGCTAAGGCATGTATAGTGCTTTTCTCAAACATATGCAATGAAATAAAAAAATAAACCACTCAAAAAAATATAATTCAGATGTTTATTCTGTTCAAATGAAATGAAATGAAATTTATTTGGTGCTGGACATGAGTTATTACATAAATGTGGTCTTAAATAGTATTACAACTTTGGTTCCAGTACATAACATGTTCTACTGTATTTACAGTTTGCACTTACATTTGACACTTAATAATAAGAGATATTTTAATTAAATAGTTAATCAAATACATAATTCAAGTATTCCGTGACTGAGTAAAAACTTTTCTCTATTAGCCATTCATTTATCCATTTCTTAAATTTATTACTATCGAGTTCCCTACAGAACTTGGGCAGCTTCATGACCACAGACGCCTTCAATCTTTACAGTTCTCTCGAGTTGTTCCGCCCGAAACGTGATACTTCAAAGCCTTTTATAACGCACGTTATGACGACATACAATACAATACAACAATACTTTATTGCACACTAATAAAAGTTTACAAAAGGAAACAAGACAAATACAATTTATAAATAACGGTAAAACGGTCTTATCGCTAAAGAGCGATCTCTTCCAGACAACCTTTGGGTAGTGAAATTGATGAAAAATTTAGCTTAATACAGAGTATTGCATGTTTGAGAGAAAGTGTTAAGACTGCACCGAGCGAAATGTGAAAAAATAGGCAGTTGCCGTTAAGTAGATAACGTCAACACTAGTAGTTTAATCCATTTCTAAACTATATATTTAGCACTTAGAAATGTGTTAAGTAACCACTTCACCGTGGAAAAATTATAAGATTATTAATATTTTACCCTAAAGAACTAAGTAAACGCCTGTTGTTTACCTCTGCCTGTTATTTTAATGTATCTCATGTTGTGTTGTATATTCCTTGATGTTGGAGGTGTGCAATAAAGAGTATTTGTATTTGTAAACTTGGACGAAAATTGTAAAATCGTAAGCAGGCGTTAAGTGTTTTAAATCTATTCTGATTTTCAGTAAAAAAAAAGATGAATGTTTACATTACAATTTGTCCGCATCAAATATTTCAATTATTGTTAATCAAAAAGTGCTTTTAATTCTCCATACATTTTTACTATGGCGGCCGCGCGCCGTTCGAAATACGCATTCCCCGCGCTCTATGGTTCAGTCGCTAACGCTCGGCGCCCTCTTAATTATGTGTGTTGTGCAATGTGCAGCCCGGTGTCGGCGTTCTACAAGGCGCTGCTCGGCAACGCGGCGGTGTCGGCGCTGCGCCTGCACCAGCGCATCCCGGCGCGCGAGATCGCGCTCTCGCGCGAGTTCCTGGCAAGGTTCTTCCTGGAGGACTCGGCGCACTACCTCTTCTACTCGCTCATCTTCATGAACGTCGCGCCCAATCTGTGTATCCTTTTCAAACCACACTCTTATTAGCAGCCACGTCTTCTAGCGAAATCTAAATGTTTTTATTAGAAGAAGCTTCATTTAAGCCGGTCTTCGGCGCCATCCCATCATTTGAGGACGCGGTTGGCTCGGTTTGTAGAGACCTGCCTACTGAGCCGGCGGTCCCGGGTTCGAATCCCGGCCAGGGCAAATATTTGTGTGATGAACTCGAATATTTGTGCTTGGGTCATGGTTGTTCTATGTATTTAAGTATATATTTATCTATATAAGTATGTATATCGTCGTCTAGTACCCATAACACAAGCCTTCTTGAGCTTAATTTGGGACTAGATCGATTTGTGTGAGGTTGTCTGATATTAATTATTTATTTATTTATTATCCCGCTCGGAGCATAAGTTTATCTCAATTGTCGCTTTCATGAAACTTGTATACTTTCTAAAGATAGGATATCCAGCCATTAATTTTTATCAGATGCATTTTGGTGGAAAGAGTTATGTTGTAATCTTTACGTTGCTTACTCCTATCGATTAGCCATTTAATGCTGATCGAGTCAGTGAGTTATGCTGCCCGAGTGTCATTGTAATTATTGAGACTTGAAACTTTGTTGTAGTATAAGGTAAACAACGAACTAGATAATAGCTAGCGACACAAAATATGCATTTCGGGTTGTAATATTTGTTTACAAAACGATACGAATATGATATTGTTAAAGGTCCCATAATCGTCGTAAATAACCCTCATTGATTACAATCATATTTGGCAAGCCACGTTACTTCTAAGGTCTGGCCGTTTTAGGCTTGGCTGTAACAACTAGTAATCCAAACATTAGTATGCAAAAGCGTCATGTTCAACTTTATATTTAGAGGGAAACCTGCTATTGCTCGTTCCGTTCAATGTAGTTAATTATATCGAGTTCGAATCATACAGCAAATTGTCAAACTAGTAGTGCTCCTTCATTAAATATTCACTCGCGTTTAACCGATGGCCTCGCTCGGTGTGATGCATGTAGCTTCCGAGTCAATATGCTGATGGAAAAACACATTTGTACAATTTATTGTGGAAAACCGACAGCTTTTCAATTACGAAGAATTAAGCATTAAAATGGGCCAATTTATAACATCTCTTGGATAGTACGACGTTTATGCATTTATAATATGCGCTCATATAGACGAGACGTAAACTCGCGTGCTACTTTCATTACATTACGGGATTTGGTCATCACTGAAGTTCCCGCTCCGTGGAAATTATTCTTTTATTTTTCAACGATCAAGATTTGAAGTTGTTTTGATCAAATTTAATACAAAAGTTTCTTAAGACGGCCTTACTAGTGGCTGCTAGCATTATTCACAGTCCTAATAGCATGCTTAAAATGTGTATGCTAATGTCAATAAAACTAGAAACCGCTGTGTCCAGTCCAAGGCCGCGCGCCGGGCAGGGTCGACAGCGCGCGCATCGATGATTGGAGATAGATTACTTAGATTACCATCCTCCTTCCTAATGCTTCAGGTCTTTAATTTCCCTTTTCATTGCCCTTTCCCATCTTTACTCACATATGATCGCCTCATCTCCTGTGCGAAGACGATAAAATCGCAAGTTTAAAAATAAGTGTCTGTTAAAAAGATGAAAAAATATGGGCCGTACTAGAGCCCAGAGGGAGCTTACCACAGCTGAGGGGTAATGTGGATGTAAATATGTTTGTGGTCAAATATATCAATATTTTTATCGAGAGTTTGTTGGTGTTGGTGCGGTATTTGACTTGTATTACCTGCCTTGATTGTGCTTTTAATTTCAGAGGATTACAATAAAGTGTCGAGATATACATCCATATGATGTATGAATGCATTCCAATTATTGTTAGACCTTGCCAGTACCAATAACGACAATTTAAGCTTGGTACAAACTAGAAAAAACCAAGTAATAATTAAGTATTTTAATAAATAATGTAAATTTTCAGGGTTCCGTTCCTCAATCGGCAAAAACGGAGCCTTATAGTATCACCTTATTCAGCTCGGTGCGCGAGCCCGACTCGCACTTTTATTTTATACATCATTCTAATATTTATTTTAGGTGTACGACTATGCTTGCTACGCCATATTGTAAAGAAATAATATTTCCAAGGCGCTATTTGTCTGGCAGTTAATGTCGTCTTATTCTGACTGCGTACACAAGAGTAAGAGGCAATTATATCGCCGGTTCATATTATAGTTGATGAAATGTGCTTGTGCTATTGACACAGATCAATAAAATGCACTACGGTGGTAATTACTTATCCTTCGTCCTAGTTCAAAGCCATAAAAATATCCATAAGTATGATTATTGAAGAGTTGTGCTCGATCACGGTTTATTTTTATGACATTCAACTTTTTTTTCGCGGTAATTTCCAAGTGAATCTACGCTTGTTAGATGTATTTTTAATTACCTTCTTTTTTATTTATTAATTTCTTCAAAGAAAAATAGAATACATATAATCAATAATGATTTGTGTACGTCGTCTACAACATATTATAACATCTCATGGTCTTGTAATGAATGGATTAACCATTGAGACCGTTTCATAACCAAAGTGACCTTGTGTATCATGTAAGTTATCTACAATTGCTTCCGGGGATGGATCCATAAAGAAGCACATCCCGGACCTGGTCAATAGTTTGCCAGAGGAAAGACTAGAGCTAAACCAGAAATGTAAAAAAGAACACTAACACTACTGTAATACCTACCTATATACCTAAAATAGAGATCCCACAGTCAAACCAGCCACTGGTTTTGTGGGACATTGTTTTAGGCTTATTAAAAATGTAAGTTCCTAATAAATAAATAATAAAAAAAATGTGCTGTCACTTGTCATAGGAACCTCCCATAAGAGGACGCCTAATTTGTGTGAGCGGTGACGATTCATTAACTGACATTATTTAAAAAATATCACTTACTAGCTTTTTTCCTGCAACTTCGCTTGTTTAAATCATGCGATTTCAACGCAAGCGAAGTTGCGGTTGCGGCATAGCTACAGGAACCATGTTTTTTTTTCGGTACAGAAATCCTACAAGAATTAGAAGATTAACAGAATTAAGTATATAATTCTTGTCAACCCAGGTGAAGCTACGACAATCTAAATATTAGTGCAAATATAGCACTATTGAGTATGTTTTTAAAAATTATAGAAATTTTTGGGAACTCTTGTTACTCTTAAGAAGCTACTTGGCCAATCTTCCTTCAGAGATAATTTCTCGCCCTTTGCGTGCCACGAATGTCCCATAATCGTGTTATAAACACGTCCGATAGCAATTACATTCCGCGGTTGAGCAACTGATTGACTGACGCGGGAGACGTCTCGGTGAGCTGACATTAGGAACTGGTTTTTGTACGCGCGTATATTTATTTACCTACGAATGTCGGATGAGTTTGTAAGGTTTGCATCATTGGTAACGACGAGTGTAACAATTCTCTAATGTATTATTTATTAAAGCTTTTACAAAGGCGTACAACTGGTGATTGTATTGACTTTACTTACTTTTTTTTAACACTTTCACGTTGTTGGTCGTGTTTTCAACACTTTTACTACCAGCAACGCTTGGTTTTGGTTCCTGGAATAGTACAGAAATGTCTGCCTGCGATATCTAAATGTTCATAATAAGACTGAGCGGGGTTTGAACCTACAACCCCAGCGGCTGCCGGCTCGGGACCAACACGAGCGTCATTCAAAGTAGGCCATCGAAGCTAATTGCTCGAGCATCGATTTTTTTTACCGAGAGGCCGTTAACAAATGCCACCACTTGTTGAATAATGCTATAAATTCAAAACCATTTATTGATTGTTTCTTATTAAGGTTCTGGAGGAGATACTCTGAATCTGCGGTCCTGGTTTCGGAGTAGTGCTCCGGCGAACTAAGCCTACTTCGCTACGTTGATCGCTACTGATAGATTGTGACGGCTAATCCTATGCGATTAACGTATTTCTAGGGTTTCTGATTATTTGTTTTCTAATATTAGTGATTGCGTATTTGTAAGAACATCTAGGTGACCGTATAGAGAGTAAGCATTGTGCTTGTGTTCAGTTCCTTGACTCGCCGCAGTGATCTTGACTCCGATCTTCCTGTTCGCGCTGCTGCACGCCGCTTCATATTCGCTCACTATCCTCGACGTAAGTCCATTCCTATTTAGTTACCAATTATACCCGACTATTATATAATTTATGTTCTGTCTAGTCATCTAGAGAAATCTTTTAGACCGATCAATAGACGGCACACTCAAATAAAATTGGGCAAGTGCGAGCCCGACTCGCGCATGAAGGGTTCCGTACCTATACATATATAGAATCTATAACAAGTTTGTTGTATGCCCCCCCCCCCCCCCCCCCTTAAATATTTATTTTATTTTATTTTTAGTATTTGTTGTTATAGCGGTAATAGAAATACATCATCTGTGAAAATTTCAACTGTCTAGCTATCACCGTTGTTGAGATACAGCCTGGTGACAGACGGACGGACGGACGGACAGCGAAGTCTCAGTAATAGGGTCCCGTTTTTACCCTTTGGGTACGGAACCCTAAAAATACCGAAGTTTTTGAAATTAAATATGAATTGCATCGCTGTCCCGTTTCAGACGTTGGGCCAGAACTCCATGTGGGTGGCGCGGCTGCTGATCTCTCTGGTGGAGTTCCAGTCGCGGAACATTTTGCGCGCCGCCGCGCTCGCTGAGATCGTGCTGTTCCCGCTCGTCGCAGCCATGGCCCTTTTGTAAGTGTTCAGCATCACCACCTCAGAGACATGCGCTCCTAGTATTTAGGGTTGTACCTTGTTTTGCCTAACAACTTTTTGCCTAATTTCGGTTTGCCTAATTTCATTTAAACTAATATTATTTAGCATAACTATTCACTTTGCCTAATTTTCATTTGAGTGAAAGTCGTTTTGTATAATACTCATTTCACATAATCTTATTTCGTCTAATTTTATTTGACCTAATTTTTAATTCGTGTAAACATATTTTGCCTAACATTTTTTTTGCTTATTTATTTAGCAAGCATTCTGATGAACTATCCATGGTCATAAAACAACCTAACCTAACCTAACCTACAGTATTCGGTCTTTAACCTAACCTACAATTTTCAAAATAAGAATCGACAATCATTTAGGCAAAACGAATTTCGACAAAATAATAATTATGAGAAATGATATTATACATATTGACTATAGATAAAATGTTCATTATGGTAAAAGTTGTTAGACAAACTGAAATTAGACAAAAAAAAATTAGACAAATCAAGGGAATACCAGTATTTAGGCCAGCCGCGGGCCATGCGCTTGCGAGTGTTGATCTCTTCTGATTCGTGAGCTCCTGGTCCCGGTCCTACCACTACGTGGGCCGAGGTGGCCCTGTGCGCGCTCGTCGCCGTCATCGTATTCAAACGAGTCTCAGGATAACAATAATATTCCGGTCAGGTATCCTATCTCTCATAGCAGCGGCGTAACTAGGGCGGTGACAGCAGAGCAAGCCCTGAAGAGGCACAGAAATGACAACCCCCGAAAACTTACATTTTTCATTGAGCGTAAACAAGTCTAGCTAATAACGCTGATTTGATGAAACGGGAAAAATCTTGACTGAGACTATTACTGATGGTGTGTTGGCCGGCCCTATTGTAAGTTGTAATATCATGTCGACCGGGAGACGATCACCGCTGAACATAATTAATTCCCTTGATGTTCGTGGGGTTTATCGTGATACATACTCACTATATTGATTTAAACTTACACAATTTTCACACATTAGAACAAAATGAGACTTAATAGCGTTTAAAAAGATGTTTATTTACTTATAACGACGTTTCGCTCTCGAGGGTACTCCTTTCTCTTATCATTTTTAAACGTGTTTAAGTCCCGTTTGATCATGATTATTTGTATTGCACAGCGGCTACTGCGGTCTGATGACTCCGTTCGTGTACTACTACTTCGTGACGTGGCGCTACGCGTCGCGCCGCAACCCGTACACGCGCAACACGTTCCGGGAGCTGCGCGTCGCGGCCGAGAAGACCGCCGCGCGGCCCGGCCTGCCCGCGCCGCTGCGCAGCGCCATCGCCTCCTCCATCCAGCTCGTGTGCCGCCTCGCGCCGCCCACCGAGCCGCAGCCGCAGTCAGTATTCCTCGCAGGCTACTTCTGATTCATGTGCTCCTGGTCTCGCTGCTCTCTGTACAATCGTTGAAGAGCGCCATCGCCTCCTCCATCCAGCTCGTGTGCCGCCTCGCGCCGCCCACCGAGCCGCAGCCGCAGTCAGTATTCCCCGCAAGCTACTTCTGATTCATGTGCTCCTGGTCTCGCTGCTCTCTGTACAATCGTTGAAGAGCGCCATCGCCTCCTCCATCCAGCTCGTGTGCCGCCTCGCGCCGCCCACCGAGCCGCAGCCGCAGTCAGTATTCCTCGCAAGCTACTTCTGATTCATGTGCTCCTGGTCTCGCTGCTCTCTGTACAATCGTTGAAGAGCGCCATCGCCTCCTCCATCCAGCTCGTGTGCCGCCTCGCGCCGCCCACCGAGCCGCAGCCGCAGTCAGTATTCCTTGCAAGCTACTTCTGATTCATGTGCTCCTGGTCTCGCTGCTCTCTGTACAATCGTTGAAGAGCGCCATCGCCTCCTCCATCCAGCTCGTGTGCCGCCTCGCGCCGCCCACCGAGCCGCAGCCGCAGTCAGTATTCCTCGCAAGCTACTTCTGATTCATGTGCTCCTGGTCTCGCTGCTCTCTGTACAATCGTTGAAGAGCGCCATCGCCTCCTCCATCCAGCTCGTGTGCCGCCTCGCGCCGCCCACCGAGCCGCAGCCGCAGTCAGTATTCCTTGCAAGCTACTTCTGATTCATGTGCTCCTGGTCTCGCTGCTCTCTGTACAATCGTTGAAGAGCGCCATCGCCTCCTCCATCCAGCTCGTGTGCCGCCTCGCGCCGCCCACCGAGCCGCAGCCGCAGTCAGTATTCCTCGCAAGCTACTTCTGATTCATGTGCTCCTGGTCTCGCTGCTCTCTGTACTAACGTTGAAGAGCGCCATCGCCTCCTCCATCCAGCTCGTGTGCCGCCTCGCGCCGCCCACCGAGCCGCAGCCGCAGTCAGTATTCCTTGCAAGCTACTTCTGATTCATGTGCTCCTGGTCTCGCTGCTCTCTGTACAATCGTCGAAGAGCGCCATCGCCTCCTCCATCCAGCTCGTGTGCCGCCTCGCGCCGCCCACCGAGCCGCAGCCGCAGTCAGTATTCCTCGCAAGCTACTTCTGATTCATGTGCTCCTGGTCTCGCTGCTCTCTGTACAATCGTTGAAGAGCGCCATCGCCTCCTCCATCCAGCTCGTGTGCCGCCTCGCGCCGCCCACCGAGCCGCAGCCGCAGTCAGTATTCCTTGCAAGCTACTTCTGATTCATGTGCTCCTGGTCTCGCTGCTCTCTGTACAATCGTTGAAGAGCGCCATCGTCTCCTCCATCCAGCTCGTGTGCCGCCTCGCGCCGCCCACCGAGCCGCAGCCGCAGTCAGTATTCCTCGCAAGCTACTTCTGATTCATGTGCTCCTGGTCTCGCTGCTCTCTGTACTAACGTTGAAGAGCGCCATCGCCTCCTCCATCCAGCTCGTGTGCCGCCTCGCGCCGCCCACCGAGCCGCAGCCGCAGTCAGTATTCCTTGCAAGCTACTTCTGATTCATGTGCTCCTGGTCTCGCTGCTCTCTGTACAATCGTCGAAGAGCGCCATCGCCTCCTCCATCCAGCTCGTGTGCCGCCTCGCGCCGCCCACCGAGCCGCAGCCGCAGTCAGTATTCCCCGCAAGCTACTTCTGATTCATGTGCTCCTGGTCTCGCTGATCTCTGTACAATCGTTGAAGAGCGCCATCGCCTCCTCCATCCAGCTCGTGTGCCGCCTCGCGCCGCCCACCGAGCCGCAGCCGCAGTCAGTATTCCCCGCAAGCTACTTCTGATTCATGTGCTCCTGGTCTCGCTGCTCTCTGTACAATCGTTGAAGAGCGCCATCGCCTCCTCCATCCAGCTCGTGTGCCGCCTCGCGCCGCCCACCGAGCCGCAGCCGCAGTCAGTATTCCTCGCAGGCTACTTCTGATTCATGTGCTCCTGGTCTCGCTGCTCTCTGTACAATCGTTGAAGAGCGCCATCGCCTCCTCCATCCAGCTCGTGTGCCGCCTCGCGCCGCCCACCGAGCCGCAGCCGCAGTCAGTATTCCCCGCAAGCTAGTTCTGATTCATGTGCTCCTGGTCTCGCTGCTCTCTGTACAATCGTTGAAGAGCGCCATCGCCTCCTCCATCCAGCTCGTGTGCCGCCTCGCGCCGCCCACCGAGCCGCAGCCGCAGTCAGTATTCCCCGCAAGCTACTTCTGATTCATGTGCTCCTGGTCTCGCTGCTCTCTGTACAATCGTTGAAGAGCGCCATCGCCTCCTCCATCCAGCTCGTGTGCCGCCTCGCGCCGCCCACCGAGCCGCAGCCGCAGTCAGTATTCCTCGCAGGCTACTTCTGATTCATGTGCTCCTGGTCTCGCTGCTCTCTGTACAATCGTTGAAGAGCGCCATCGCCTCCTCCATCCAGCTCGTGTGCCGCCTCGCGCCGCCCACCGAGCCGCAGCCGCAGTCAGTATTCCCCGCAAGCTAGTTCTGATTCATGTGCTCCTGGTCTCGCTGCTCTCTGTACAATCGTTGAAGAGCGCCATCGCCTCCTCCATCCAGCTCGTGTGCCGCCTCGCGCCGCCCACCGAGCCGCAGCCGCAGTCAGTATTCCCCGCAAGCTACTTCTGATTCATGTGCTCCTGGTCTCGCTGCTCTCTGTACAATCGTTGAAGAGCGCCATCGCCTCCTCCATCCAGCTCGTGTGCCGCCTCGCGCCGCCCACCGAGCCGCAGCCGCAGTCAGTATTCCCCGCAAGCTACTTCTGATTCATGTGCTCCTGGTCTCGCTGCTCTCTGTACAATCGTTGAAGAGCGCCATCGCCTCCTCCATCCAGCTCGTGTGCCGCCTCGCGCCGCCCACCGAGCCGCAGCCGCAGTCAGTATTCCTCGCAAGCTACTTCTGATTCATGTGCTCCTGGTCTCGCTGCTCTCTGTACTAACGTTGAAGAGCGCCATCGCCTCCTCCATCCAGCTCGTGTGCCGCCTCGCGCCGCCCACCGAGCCGCAGCTTCAGTCAGTATTCCTCGCAAGCTACTTCTGATTCATGTGCTCCTGGTCTCGCTGCTCTCTGTACAATCGTTGAAGAGCGCCATCGCCTCCTCCATCCAGCTCGTGTGCCGCCTCGCGCCGCCCACCGAGCCGCAGCCGCAGTCAGTATTCCTTGCAAGCTACTTCTGATTCATGTGCTCCTGGTCTCGCTGCTCTCTGTACAATCGTTGAAGAGCGCCATCGCCTCCTCCATCCAGCTCGTGTGCCGCCTCGCGCCGCCCACCGAGCCGCAGCCGCAGTCAGTATTCCTCGCAAGCTACTTCTGATTCATGTGCTCCTGGTCTCGCTGCTCTCTGTACAATCGTCGAAGAGCGCCATCGCCTCCTCCATCCAGCTCGTGTGCCGCCTCGCGCCGCCCACCGAGCCGCAGCCGCAGTCAGTATTCCTCGCAGGCTACTTCTGATTCATGTGCTCCTGGTCTCGCTGCTCTCTGTACAATCGTTGAAGAGCGCCATCGCCTCCTCCATCCAGCTCGTGTGCCGCCTCGCGCCGCCCACCGAGCCGCAGCCGCAGTCAGTATTCCCCGCAAGCTACTTCTGATTCATGTGCTCCTGGTCTCGCTGCTCTTTGTACTATCGTTTTGACGTGACAACGTCTAATAAATTGATGAACGCCGGCCGCACATACGAAAAAACATGACTCATTGTAGCAATGTTGACTTTGTAGCGCCGTGGAAGGGAAGGGGTGAGAGCGCTTGCCAGCGTTGCCAGAGCTACGGAAAAATCCGTAGATCTACGGAATTTAGGCGGTGTGCCCGGACCTACGGAAACTATTGGGGAATCTACGGAATTTCAGACTACTGACGTTGTCACGTTAAACCATCGTCCGTAAACCGACTTTACAGACAACCAATTTTTTTTCAGTGTCATGAGGTTATCATTTTTCGATCACCGAATAACTACTTTTAGCCTCTCGCGTAAAAACATAACAAAGTGTAAAAGATAAGCTCTCTCTCGAGTACTTTTTGAACATGTATCACATATGTACCATATTATATTACACTTAATGACTACTACAATCTAACATAAATAGTTTAGGTCTTACATAATTTTTCGTTACAAAATGGCAAAAGATTATCTTCTTATTCGATAGTGATTGTCGATAGTGACCTATTGTTTTGTATTTCCAGATAATGCCGACGGCGTTACTAGGAGATAAGGACACCCGCGGCCGCGCCGCTGCCAAAAGCTGCTCTACCGCCTACACACTGCGCGTCCAGAACTCAAATCTGTCCAACATCAACTTGGCAGCAATGGCGCTCGTCGTCACAAATACAATTTATTGTTGTAAAATGACTTAGATCTATATTACGACGTGTGTCTATGTCTGTAACGCGCGTGTCTCTGTCGGGTGACATCGTGTTCAAGTCACCCTATGATGACGCATCGCCGTTTGTGTGTTCACCGGAGCAGTACAAACGTCCGACAAACATATTTATTTAAAACTCTTGGTTGATATTGAATCAAACTGTTATATTGACAGTATTTTAACGGGACAAACAAAGGTATTATTTTAAGTTTAATCTTACTTAAGTATGAGAAGTCAACAATTTTGGTCCAAGTTATTTTAAGCTGTTAGGTCGGCACTTTGCTAGCCAGTATTTGCCAAATAACAACAGTCATGCACAGCTTGACATCGACTTGATCAATCGATCATACCTGTGACCTGTTTTTTTGAAAGATCTTAGTAAAAATGTTGTCGCGAATTGTACATTTTTGTTATTTCAAAAAGCGTAAGCAAGAAATGAATGAGAGTTGTACATAGTTGTCAAAAATCGCTTAAATAGTTAAGACAGTAGATGTTCTAGATATGGTAGCTATGTCACTCAAGATCACTGAAGATCTCTGGTACAAGTACAAAAATATAGAATTACTATTTGTCAGATACTGCGCTAGTGAGGTGTCGCCGTAGGGTAGATAGGCCATTAAGATAAATACGACATAGACCCCAATTTTTTTGAACAAATTCCTATCGCATTTCGGTCACAAGTTCCCTGGCAACTTATCATTCCATTTGTATAAATCTCGTCCGTTTTATTTTCTTTAGATAGTGACGATTGTCGCTGTACGGTTTTACAAGGACTCTTTTTGTATTAACATATGATATGCACTTGGTTTGGGGTGAATGTAGTCAGGATTTTTAAATAAAATGTTAATATAAAAGAAAACTGTTTTCATTGATCAAATGATGAACAGATGCGTCATGCAACAATCCCTTTAAAATACATATGAAACAGGTTTATTCACGTAGTTAAAGTCGAACTGGCGTAGCTTGCGCCAAACCGTCATTGTGATCGGACGCAGCTCATAATCAAGAATCGTGAATCGATTGGAAACGTTTCGAGTGGTATTCGACTGTAACGACGTGAGTAAATTCGTTTTATATTCATGGAAAACCCTCATGCGTCTGAGGGTTTTCTATGTAAAACAACCTTTTATGGTGAAATTGAGCAGACAATTTGGTTTGTGCAGCACTCTCTGCGAGTGACTAGCCAACTAGACATTTTATAATAGGATTGAATATTGAAAGGAATGAGCAGAAAAAACTAGACTGAACCCCTCGAGGACATTCACGAAACGTAGAATGCAGTGTGTGAGACTGAGTGGAAGGTTCCCACAGGGTGGGCCGACGGTCTTGTGAGATCCGCGGCAGTGCTGAATGCAGACCGCATTCGGTTAGGCACAGGATAAATGCGCCTAGAACGAGTCTTCATACAATAGATTTGTG
The DNA here is from genome assembly GCA_932273695.1 of Apotomis betuletana. NCBI lineage: Eukaryota > Metazoa > Arthropoda > Insecta > Lepidoptera > Tortricidae > Apotomis > Apotomis betuletana. Next base: position 22,191,021 of record OW026312.1, read on the forward strand.
AAAGATATTTTGGTTTTATGTGTGCGTGTCTACAGAGACGTTGTGACAAATTCAAATGCGCCAACGGACGAAACTTAGCCCGTGGCTAACCAAAACTGGCTTCACAGCACTAACTAGGTTTCTAGGCGTGTTTATTCTAAGGTTAGGCAAAACTGAACATCATTCGCCTGCCTGAGATAATTTATTGAATAAATATTTTTTCTTTATTTTTGGTCTTTCATTTATAATGTAGGTATAAATCTTTTATACAAATTATTTGAACAAAGAAATTTTGGGGTCCATTAAGCATAATATCGTACATGAACATATTTCGCCACATTGGCCAATATTTTTAGCATGCTTTTTGAGCCGTAAGTAAGGATATTAAGTTTTCTCAACTTTTGTAAGTAAATATTTGTTTTTTTGTTTCTTGACCGAAAAAGTCTTTGAAATATCTAGAAAGAAAATGGGCATAAAACCAATATTAGAAATCAAGTATAAAGCATTTTCTTATCCTTTAAAATCAATGACTTTCTTTTTCCATTTTAACTTTTTTGTATTTAATATTTTTTCGATTCCTAATTTCTATAGTCGCACGTTTTTACTAAGAACTTAAATAGCTTATGGTGTACGTTCGGAACGTAACATTGGGCAGTCAACAATTCTAAAGTGCAAAATTATGCAGTATTTGGGACATAAAAAATATATTTCACTACAAAGAATGTATTATACTGAAATTATAATTTTGCTACTAAATATTCTAATCAGGCTGGTAATTTGTGACAACTTTGTTTAAACATTACAAAATAAAATTTGTTTCAGAACGTCTCAAACTGACATTGACGTTTGATCTGTCTGGATCCGGCCTTTCAAGTTTTCTCAGCCCCGTTGCAATCATGGCGGTGACCAATATTTCCAAAAAGCGAAAAGTATGTTGAAAATCGTGGCTAAATCTTTGAAATATGTTAATTAAAATGTTTAATAGCAACGTATTTATGTATACGGATCAGTAAAAAGTCTCTTATATCAGTGAAAGTTGTGATGTTTTTGGATTGTTTGGGTAGAATTAGTGGTCATTTTGGGATATTTGCTTAAATTTTTCGGTCATATCCAAGGACTGTTCGATTATTAACTGTGTTTACGTCTCATGTAAGTGTAAAGTGTATCATTGGTAAGCAATAATGGATCTACTAACATAACCTCTTGGTACTTTCCAGTTCGTCGGGGACGGAGTTTTCAAGGCGGAACTGAACGAGTTCCTGACCCGTGAGTTGGCCGAGGATGGCTACTCCGGCGTGGAGGTGCGCGTCACTCCGACGCGGTCGGAGATCATCATCATGGCCACCCGCACGCAGAGCGTGCTGGGCGAGAAGGGCCGCAGGATTCGCGAGCTGACCTCCGTGGTGCAGAAGCGGTTCAACATCCCCGAGCAGTCGGTGGAGCTGTACGCCGAGAAGGTGGCCACTCGCGGACTTTGCGCCATCGCACAGGCCGAGTCTCTCCGATACAAACTGATTGGAGGTTAGTCTACTTGTCAATACCAAGTGATATGACGGGATGTTTATTGCGAATTTTCTAGTAAAAAGATCAATTTTGTATCAAGATTGAAGAACTCCAATTGACGAAAATGTTTTTTTTTTTCAATCATGTAGTAAATAAAAGAAATAGGCTGGTTACATATAGAAAGTTATCAGATGCAATTTCTGTGCATTGATGGCTGTATTTAAATAATATGTGTGTTGTACAACCCATATACTATAAATCTGGACCTGATATCTATGTCATCAAATCAACAAATAAATTTGAACTTAATTAATGATTTTTCTTGAACTCGTAAAGTTCCTTTTCCATTCTAGTTAAATTTTATCACAGTCTATTGATTCAAATCTTTAGATTGACATCAAATATGATGACATGCATGTGATTGGTTTATACAAAAACAACTCAGATTTATCTAACTATGGCTCATTTAGAAGAAACACCTTGCCCATTTTATTAAAATCCTGGTGACAGTGTTTTACTGGTTTCATAAGTGAAGTGAAGTAACCTAGAGCTTTGCATAGAAATAAAGATACAGGCTGGAAAGTATGAGAAAAGCTTCACCAGAATGTATCTTAGACCCCGGTTAACCTGACAGTCTCACTGTATAGTGACATTGTTTTTCATTGGGGTTATATTGAAGACCTTTGAATTTGTGTTTTCTTTTTATTGAAGTAGACACAGTGTACGAAGGAGACAAATTTAATTCTCTTTCTTTCATTTTATTTTGTTTTAATGTAATAAATGTATTGCATTAGTAATGTATTAAATTAGATCACTATCTAACTGGTTTTTAATTGAAAATTTGTAAATTGTTCAGATCCACATTTACCATCTCTACAATAGTTTATTTGTCTTGCCCTTGGTGATATCCCCTGGGGGGGAAGAAAACAATTTCTGTAATATCTTTATACATGTTATATTTTTTGCATACAAGCCAGAGGTTCATACACTACTTGTTGTGAATCCAAAGATCCCATGATCCATCCCTGGTCACGCAGATAAATTTTGATAACCTGTAATTATTTACAAAATAGTGTCTCCTTTCAGGTCTGGCTGTCCGTCGTGCTTGCTACGGTGTGCTCCGCTTCATCATGGAGTCGGGCGCGCGCGGCTGCGAGGTGGTCGTGTCCGGCAAGCTGCGTGGGCAGCGAGCCAAGTCCATGAAGTTCGTTGATGGACTCATGATCCACTCCGGTGACCCGTGCAATGACTACGTCAACACCGCCACCCGCCACGTGCTGCTCAGGCAGGGAGTGCTGGGTATCAAGGTGAGCAACTTAGGGAACAAAAATATATCTGTAAAAAAAACACTTGCATGCCACCACTTTGTGCAACCAATTTTATGCCAATTTTGAAGTAGTAACAAAATAGTTTGGAAGTCCATTGACAGACAGGTAGACATTGTTGATTGTTGCAAACGGCCAATATTACATTAAATGTTTTTCTACATGCCATTCTCTCGTCACGTCAGTTACTTTTGATGAGAATTGAAGTAAAACTGACTTCCTGGCGATATAAACCTATATCCAAAACCATGGATGTTCCAGGGATGTCATTAGACACTCTTAGATGCAGTTTCTGATATTGTTTGGCTATGGCATTAATCACATAGTTCTTATTTGGTTTCTGTTTGCATATATCATTCAAATTCGGAGAGATTTGTCTGACTATTTCCCTTGGTTCCTAAGATGCCACAGTATCAGGGATGGCTGGCCCCCATGGCTGGTGGTCTAATTTACTGTGGCAGAGCGACCAGCTTGTTTATTGGAGGGTCTGTCTGTATGGGCTCTTGTACGGTGCAAGCTGAACATTTTTATTTACTTCTAATCTTATATCACTATCTAATATCTGTAGTTATTAAATCTTATCTCAATTCTCAACTATAGATTTTGAAGAAAGTAGAGTGACAAGATAGTAGATGTGTATAAAGATGGGCTCAAGTTATATCGTGTTGAAGTTGGCGGGTGGTATATCTACAAGCGTTTTTAAATCATTTTTGTTGTGTTCACAATTTACAAAGAATCATAGTTAAACCTGCCAAATGTCATTATTTACAATATTATTTTGCTGTAAAACTTTCATGACGAGGCACAGGCATGAGAAACATATCTAATGGAAACAATCCTTGTATGCAGGTCAAAATCATGTTGCCTTGGGACCAACAAGGCAAGAACGGCCCCAAGAAGCCGCAGCCCGACCACATCCTGGTGACGGAGCCCAAGGACGAGCCGGCGCCGTCGGAGCCCAGCAGCGACGTGCGCAGCCTCGCGCCCGCGCCGCTGCCCGGCCCGCCGCCCCAAGCCGCCACCGCTTAGGCTTAAGCTATAATAAAAAAATTCTAAAAACTGGATCTTCGTTTTTATGTTTTACCCATAGTGCGACTGCAGCGCTTTTAACGCTTTAGTGGTTAGCGGCAATATATTTGCCGTCATAATTTATTTAATTTTCTGAATATAAGTACCTAGAAACTTTAGGAAATTTATTACATAGTACCAGAAAATATAGACATAAGAATCCATTAAAAATCCATAGCTTGTAAAACTTATTCTTTCCATTCATAATAGGGTTCTTCTTTGACAAAATTTGAAGGATATCTTAATTGATGTAGCTGAAGAAATAAAGCTAGAAAATAAAGTTATCTAAAGCTAGAAAATATAGTTAGGCTATATAGTATCGTCTGATTTTGTTACTAGTATTATATTAGGCTTTCGGAGATAATGTGGTAGTGAAATATTTAGTTTTCAAAAAAAATTACGTGATCGCTATGTCCCTATAGATGAGGTATGGCTGACCTACGATTTGTCAGTCACGTCACGAAATGGACAGCGGCAAATATATTGCCGTCGTACATCTCGTTATTCTCAAGGAAAATAAAAAAAATATCTCCGTTAAAATACATTAAAAAAATCAATTAAACCGTACATACTGCCAGAATATTTCTCTTTAAATTCAATCAAAACACTCGACGCCAACAAAATCTTGAACTCCCGGAACCCAAACTAGAAATATACAAAAATGGACCATACTACAGAGCAATTAAAATATATAATAAAATCCCTCCTAAAATAAAAAACACACTAAAAGACTCATCCTTTATAAACAATCTAAAACGAACACTTATAGATAAGTGCTACTACACAATTACGGAATTCATGGACGATAAAAATATTTAAATACTGTGTAGGTACAAATTGTCTGCACAATGCAATGTACCTAACTTATGCAATGTATATAAGTAAAAGATGCTTGTTTAAAATTTGAAATGTAAAAGTAACATTCAATGTTGTTATTTTTCTATGTAAAATACTAGTACTAAGCTTATATTAAGTTTGGTAAACCAGACTACATAACAAAATGTTAACTTTTTGCTACACCCTGACAGGGTCCCTGTACCTAGTTATAAGTACTTGGATGCAATAAATATTATTATTATTATTATTATTATATTAATTACCACCGTAAAAAAAAAAAACGGTTTAAGGGTTAAGTCCACAACTGGCGTATCCTTACCAGGGACTGAAAAGTTACCTTTAGAAACGGTTTTGTCCAGGTCTTTTTAAAGGTATCCGACCGTTAAAATAGCATTCCGGTACCGGTATTAATACTTTAGATATCTAAACAAGCTTCCGTCCTAACAGTACCTTAAAATAAAAGTAAGGTCCCGACTCGCTTGTAAGGTTCATCATCAGTTCTTCACGTCTTTACTCCCTTTACACCTTTCACTCGCTACACTATTTTCATTTTTCACCCCGTTCACTTTCACCCTTTCACTCATATTTATTATTGCTTTTTATTTTTTCTGTTGGCAACAAATTTGTCAGTAAAACTTTTGGTCAGTGTAATGTAAAATTTTCAACACTATAATACTATGTATTGTATGAAACTATAGGTCTACAATTAAGGTGATTTCTAGTCCTATGTCAACACTAATGTTATATCATTTTAAGACTGTGTCTTAATAAATAAATAAAAAACACTCCTTTTACGCTATTCACTTTTTTGACACTTCAGTCCTTTCACCCCGTTTACCCTTTTACTCTTCACTCCTTTCACCCCTTTTACTTTTCGCTTTACTCGCTCGGTCAGTTAGTTATGCAAAACGGCTTGCTTCCATCACAAAGTGCAACTTTTTTTCATAACAAAATAGGACTAATTAGCCACGTTAATGGGTACCCGATACCTACTCGAATCAAAATCATCGTGTGCTGCTCTGTGGCGGCGCCAACATAATAAAAATCAATTATATGGTGTAATGATGTACGTTGAACGTACACCATGTACGTATCATGTTTTTGGTTGTACCTGGGGAGCATACTCTGCAGCGGCGCCACTGAGAACTCATAGATGGAAATTATATTAGGTATATTAGAATATGCTCCCCAGCGGCGACACAATCAATGTCCATTATATCGTTCCCTGGTACAGGTACAGCCAAAAACATGATACGACTGATACGTACATGGTGTACGTTCAACGTACATCAATTCACCATATAAGCAACTGATTTTCATTAATATGGTGGCGCCGCCACAGAGCTGCACACGATTTCATCGAGGTATCCGTTTTATCGGCCAGCGTAATTGTACAGTTAATTTTTCGGTCAGGTACCTACCTTTACTTGAAACGGCCAACCTTAAGGGTACCGTTTTAAAAAGGTACCTATTACATTTATTTATTTGGGTACCGTTACTGTTGGATACCTTTTCAATTTAAGGTTACCGGTCTTTTGCGGTTTTTCAGTCCCTGATCCTTACATACAATACAGCGCGAAAGCTACGCGGTGAGAAAGCGTGACTGCAACGTTGCAGCTACTGTAATATCGCTGCATAAATGTAAATAAATACTGATTTTAAATCGGTTTTGTATTAAAAGATTAATCAAGTGTTGTGCTGTTGTTAATTCGCTGTGCAGCGCTTTTGTAGCGCTACTAAAACATGTAAAAAAGCTGTAACAGTCTCAAGAAAAACTGCATTTTATGTAGAGTTACTATACTATCGTCATTTACTGTATTCTACAGACCGGTACTTAGTGAGATAAATCGGCGTCATTTGTACCATCAATGGTAACTGCCTAGCGGCGCTCCGAAAGGAAAGTTTCGTGGATACATAAGAATGATAAAAGGCCGCCGGTATATGGAGCATCAGTCCTCCGTTTACAATCCCTTTGCTACCTTGGCAGGAACAAGTGGCGATTCTAGAGCGGCAAGCGGGGCGTTCAGCTGTTAATTCATTATGTTCTGATCCTAGCTGGATGTCTTGGTTGATACTAGATGGTCGCTAGATTCTCAAATAATTGGAATTGAAATGAAAAACAGATGTATACAATGCAATTTATTTATTATTCAAGATCCTCTCGTTACATACAAACGCACCATATACTTAGCATAATAATAATTTCCTATGAACAATGTGGTAATCGAAAGGACACATCGCAACTGATTCAGAAATCCTACTACGCGCCGGACCGCGTCTTATTCGCAGATAGTTATCATTTAATTTAAAATGGTGCTACTACAAGCCGGTTCGCTGTATGGTTACCCAACACAACAACGCATGCTAATCGGTGTCTACCTTCTTGAGTCTTTGAATTAATTTTTCAATTGTTT